>CM050453.2:38955130-40336380 GCA_027563935.2 Costus lasius
CACGGGGCCCCCCCATGGTTGCATAACTGAAAGTGTATGGCCATACCTAGGTGAAAGCCTGATTTAGTCATGACCATGAGATTGGGTAAAAATAAAGTGGTGACACACTTTGTTCAATCGGATATCAGTTCGGCAAAGAGACTGTAATGCATCGGTATCTTGTTGCGATGATGGGGATGTCGATGTGATATCCATTCCGAAGACTTGGGTAGCAGCGATGCACTGCTAGGTGCCAATCACTACTTGTGATGACTAGGTTCATCACTACCAACGTCTGAGGAACCTACAGGGTCGCACAACTTGAACTTGGGTTCTCGCATTGATCGGGTAGCCTATTGATTGAGTTATTGGATAACTCAGATCTGTTTGGGAGAATCCATCAGCACCACTGTGCTAGATGAGATGAAAGGAATCATTTGGAGCTAACTTGTTTTTTGGGCCTAGTAGGCCAAATGGGCCCAATTGGCCATTTGGGCCAAATGGGCCCAATAGACCAAGTTGGGCTAATAGGCCAAATGGGCCAAGTGGAATGGCGCAAGCAATTTGGAGTGAGCTTGGCACATTTCCATGAGGTGGACAAACCCAAGTTGGCATCTTCTTAAGGTAGGAAGCTTGGAGCTTCTCACTTGGAGAGGATGAATCTACTTGGGCGAATTGGGCTTTACCTCTTGAAGAGGTGTGTCTCTTCATGAAGAGGTGAATGAACTTGGGCGCATGGGACTTGGAATGGGCGAATTGGGTTTTACCTCTTGAAGAGGTGTGTCTCTTCGTGAAGAGGTGCACCTATTCATGGGTATATAAACCCCCTAGCCCCCCTTTTGTCGGGTTACACTCTCCTCTCCTCTTCCCTTTGTCGCCACTCTTGAGGTATTCGGCCATTAAGAGAGTTGGACTCTCTTCCTTACTTGGTTCAGTTCCTGCAAGTTACTTGGCGCCCTCCACTCCAAAGTTGGACTTTGGATTTGGTTGATTCCTGTTTGGATCTTGGTGGAGTGCTTCAAGAGTTGGACTCCGACGAAGCTCCACCTCCTCTCCTTGGCATCTCCTCTGGACTTGGCGCAAGTGATTGAGGAAGTCTCCCAAAGGCGTGGATCTTCTTCCCGAGGCTAGCACCGGGCGTGGAAGAAGAGGACTCGAGGTTCGGCTGTGTGCGAGACTGCAGAGGGCGCACATTTGGGCGCCTGCATCGCATCCATCATATTCGTTGCAAGGTATCATCTCCTACTCACCGTGTCAATCTCCTCGCAAGACTCGATCTTCTGGGTTTTTGGGACTGGCCGGTTTCGGGGATTGCTTCCGCTGTGCTTGTCTGTAAAAAAAAAAAAAATTTAAAATCCCTGGGGTTTCCCAACAGTGGTATCATAGCCAACTTGCGAACTCGAACGGTGTTTATGCTTTTATTGTATGCTCGCATGCCATCTGAAATTTTTTGAAAAATTGCATATGCGCATGAATTTTTCTAAGTAAGAAAAATTGTAAGTTTTTCGTTCCTAATATCTATTCGACTCTTTGGTTTTCGCTTTCTTCACATGGTGGGATAGACCCAAATGTGAGAGAATTAATTTCTCCCCACGCATGTAGGATAGACCTACTATGTGGGACTTCTTGGCAAGTTAAGGATTGCAAGGGTAGACGGCAAGCATGCTTGGAGCATACATGCGTCACTTGTAGACTCCTGAGAGAAATGAAAATCTTAGATTTGCGAGCGGACGTTGAGGTTCAAAGACATATTTTCTAAGAAACTAAAACTGAAGTTTTATGTTTTCATGAGCATATAGAAAAGCATGAGATGATTGTGCATCGTGTTGTGGTCATAGTCAAGCCCCTTGTATGCCTGTGATATATTCTGTGTGAGGCCTGCGTGCCGCTTTTTCTTTTTGTTTTGTAAACGCACAAAGAAGATTAAGGGCGCATCCCTCTTGAAGCTTACATCTTGGCGCATCAATCATGATGGCGCATCTTGCTTGGTGGCACAAGTAAGGGCTTGGCCGAATCGTAGGGTTCGTGAGCTATCCCTCTTGGCACAAGCATGATGGCGCATCATGCATGGAGGAGCCATCAATGTCTTGGCCGAACCCTTGGGTTTGCGTGCTATGCCTTGATGTGGAGGACCTTGAAGCCGCACTTGAAGATAAAGCTTGGTGGCGGCTAGGTTAGGTCTTGTTGGGGCTTGTCACCTAGGTCAAGCATTGAACATCCTTCGGCATGTGATGGTTCAATGTGTTGATTAGGCTATGACCACATCGCCTGTTTACTGCTTTTAATATCTGCAAAAGCATGTCTGGATGTGTTTTATCGTTTTGTTATCACTATAGGATTGCATGCCTGTAATGTTAGACAAAAGATAAAACTAAGAGGATGAGACCTCAAAAACCCTCAAAAAATAATATCAAGTCTGTAGCCTTCTGACGCGTAGCCCTCATCAAGCTATCGATCACTGGTGTTGTGCACTGTTTCCCACCCTCGTGGGACACACCCACTTATCTGTAGAAGGTGTGTGGTGACAATGGTTTCCCCAGTCCAGTTTTAACCTGGGCGTGCCTTCGCAAGGAAACTCGTTGGCCCTGGGCATAACAGTTAGGAATGGACTTGACTAGAAGTTCACATGTGCTGGGCACATGGTGAAAGTCTAGAGGCATCGTTGAGAGGTTAGGATTTCATGTTGTATCCAGTCCTCGCTAGACATGAAATGCCCAGACTGTCTCAACAAGGGGAGTTGCTTGGAGCAACCGGCCGGCGCGCCCACCTTAGGAAACATGGGTTACTTTGTGCATCTCATCCCACCCTCGTGGGACGCGAAGCCTCATGTGAAATAAGGATCCCATCTCACTAGGAAGTCTTAAACTTCCCGATTGACTTTGTGGGTTGTCAATTTGAATTTAAAATAGTGGAGCAGCAATCATTTAAAACAAGTCCAGTTTAAATGATTCGAAGTAGTACTAATCTGTTTTTCCTGGGGTGTTGTAGAACAATGGCTACGAACACTGGCAGATTATCACTGCGATCACTCCTTGATAAGGATAAGTTAGTTGGAACTAACTTTATGGACTGGCATCGGAACTTGAGGATAGTCTCAAGCTCGAGAAGAAGCTGTATGTACTTGAACAGGCTCTTCATGCGGCTCCTCCGCCTAATGCCCGAATGGCAGACAAAGATGCTATAGAAAGCATCAGGATGACTCTTTGGAGGTTGCATGTCTTATGCTAGCCAGCATGGCACCTGAACTACAGGTGCA
The DNA here is from genome assembly GCA_027563935.2 of Costus lasius. Taxonomy (NCBI): domain Eukaryota; kingdom Viridiplantae; phylum Streptophyta; class Magnoliopsida; order Zingiberales; family Costaceae; genus Costus; species Costus lasius. The sequence goes on from CM050453.2 coordinate 38,958,366, forward strand.
ATATGAGGAGCAGAATGCTTTTCAGATGATCACTCATCTGAAACAGATGTTCGAGGCTCAAGCTAGAACTGAGAGATTTGACACCACCAAAGCAGTCTTTCGGTGTAAGTTGTCTGAGGGTGCACCAGTGAGACCCCATGTTCTCAAACTTATTGGGAATGTGGATCATCTCAGGAGATTGGGACATGCCATAGACAACGAGCTGGTTGTGGATCTTATTCTGCATTCCCTGCCCCCTAGCTTCAGTCCGTTTATTATTAATTTCAACATGAACCGGATTGAGTGCACACGGGAGGAATTAATGAATATGCTCCAAACAACCGATCGGATGGGTAAGACCAAACCCAATTCTGTTCTTTTGGTCCCTACGACCAAGAAGATAAAGAAGAAGGGTAAGGCATGTGCTAAGAGCAGTGCCAGAGGTCCTACCAAGGCACTGAAGAAAAAGGCAAAGAAGTCAAAGGACCAGAGGTGTTTTCACTGTGGTGAACAAGGTCACTGGAGAAGGGACTGCAAGCAGCTTCAGAATGAGGAGAAGAAAGGCTTGGCCTTAACTTCTAGCTCAGGTATCTATGTTATAGAAGTCAATCTTTCTACTTCTATGTCATGGGTATTGGATACCGCATGTGGGGCTCATATTTGTACAAATATGCAGGGGCTCAAGAAAAGTAGATCGATGCGGCCTGGAAAGATTGACCTACGCGTTGGAAACGGGGCACAGGTTGCTGCTGTTGCTGTAGGCATTTTGACTCTCTTCTTGCCTTTTGGACTTCAATTAGAACTAGATAATTGCTTTTGTGTACCTTCACTTACTAAGAACATTGTATCCATTCCTTGCTTAGCAAAGAAGGGATTTAAGTTTGAAATAAATAAGAACTCTTGTTCTTTTTCATTTGCAAATATGTTCTATGGGAAGGGTACTTTGTGCAATGGTCTATATATCTTGGATATGGAAAGTTCTATTTGTAACATAAGTAATAAAAGGACCAAACTGAGTGGTTCAGTTGGTGCTTTCCTATGGCACTGTCGATTAGCCCATATAAACAAGAATCGCATCCAACAACTCCATGCAAATGGGTTGTTAGATTCAAGTTCCTTAGAGGAATTTGATACTTGTGAACCTTGTTTATTAGGGAAAATGACAAAGGCGCCCTTCACCAAGATTGGTGAGAGGGTAGGAGGTTTATTGGATCTCATACATACTGATGTGTGTGGGCCTTTCAATAAACAAGCCAGAGGAGGGTACAACTACTTCATTACCTTCACTGATGACTTCAGTAGGTGTGGTTATGTCTACTTAATGAGGCATAAATCTTAGTCCTTTGAGAAATTCAAGGAGTTCAAGAATGAAGTAGAGAACCAGCTTGGAAGATCCATTAAAGCTCTTCGATCAGATCGAGGTGGAGAGTACCTGAGTGGTGAGTTCTTTGACTATTTGAGAGAGTCTGGGATCATATCCCAACTCACTCCTCCTGGAACACCTCAATGGAATGGTGTGTCTGAAAGGAGAAATCGAACTTTATTGGATATGGCTCGATCCATGATGAGTCATGCAACTCTACCTCCCTCATTCTGGGGGCATGCACTAGAGACAGCTTCTCTAATACTGAATAACGTTCCATCTAAGAGTGTCTCCAAAATACCATACGAGATGTGGAGTGGGAGACGCCCTAATCTCACTTTTATCAAGATCTGGGGATGTGAGGCTTATGTCAAACGTCAAGATTCTAGCAAGCTAGAACCTAGATCTGATAAATGTGTGTTTGTGGGGTATCCTAAGGAAACTAAAGGATACTACTTCTATGTCCCAACCGAGAACAAAGTTTTTGTTGCTCGGGGTGCTGTCTTTCTAGAGAAAGAATTTCTCATGAAAGAAGTTAGTGGGAGGAAGTTTGAGTTGGATGAGGTCCAAGTGCAAGCACAAGACAAACAGATGGAATCTGAGCCACCTGCACCGGTTGCTAGCCAACCTGAGGCTCAGACACAGGTCCCGCGTAGGTCTGGGAGAATTCGTCGTGCACCTGAAAGGTACGGGTCATTGCCGACCCAACACGATGGGATCTTCATCATTGAGGATGAACCCAGAACCTATGATGAGGCAGTCAGTGGACCGGACTCCGAGAGATGGCTTAATGCCATGCAATCCGAGATGGATTCCATGTCGGCTAACCAAGTCTGGGATTTGGTTGAGCTGCCTGATGGGGTAAAACCCATAGGGTGTAAATGGGTCTTCAAGAGGAAGACAGACATGGATGGCAATATAGTTACCTATAAGGGTAGACTAGTGGCTAAAGGATTTAAACAAGTCCACGGGGTGGACTATGATGAAACCTTCTCGCCAGTTGCCATGATCAAATCCATTTGGATTCTGCTTGCTATAGCTGCATATCATGACTATGAGATATGGCAGATGGAAGTGAAGACTGCGTTCCTTAACGGGAAGCTAACTGAGGATGTGTATATGTCGCAACCTGATGGCTTCATCCATCCTGCAGAGGCTAATAAGGTCTGCAGGCTAAAGAGATCCATTTATGGATTAAAGCAAGCATCTCAAAGTTGGAATCTTCGATTTGATGAAGCCGTGAGAGATTATGGCTTTATCAAAAGTGAAGATGACGCCTGTGTATACAGAAAATTCAGTGGGAGCTTGGTGATTTTTCTGGTCTTGTATGTTGATGACATACTGCTCATCGGAAACGACATCCCTAGTCTTCAAGCTGTGAAGACATGGTTGGGGAAGTGTTTCGAGATGAAAGACTTAGGGGAGGCCGCCTATATTCTAGGCGTAAGGATCTACCGGGATAGATCCAAGAGGCTCCTGGCCCTTAGTCAGAGTACCTACATTGATAAGGTCCTGGAGAGGTTCAACTTGGAGCAATCCAAGAAAGGATACCTTCCAGTAAGACATGACCTTACTCTCTCAAAGAGCCAGTGTCCTACAACACAGGCTGAGAGGGATGACATGAGTCGAATTCCTTATGCTTCGGCAGTAGGATCGATCATGTATGCAATGTTGTGTACTAGACCAGATGTGGCATATGCTGTAAGCATAACCAGGCGATACCAATCCAATCCAGGTCTGCAGCACTGGGTGGCTGTAAAGAACATCCTAAAGTATCTGAGAAGAACTAAGGATTTGTTCTTGGTCTATGGGGGACAGGAAGAGCTCAGTATGCAGGGCTATACTGATGCATCGTTCCAATCTGACCCTGACGACTTTAGATCGCAGGCAGGCTATGTGTTCAGATTGAGTGGAGGTGCTATGAGTTGAGAGAGCTCTAAGCAATCCATTGTAACTGATTCTACGACCGAGGCTGAGTATGTCGTTGCTTCTAAGGCTGCCAAAGAAGCCATTTGGATTAGGAAGTTCTTATGTGATCTTCAGGTGGTCCCTAGTGCAATGGATCCCATTGAACTCTATTGTGACGACAATGGAGCAATTGCACAAGCTAAGGAACCACGGTTTCATCAAAGATCCAAACACATACTCAGAAGATTTCACCTGATCAGAGAGATCATTGACAGAGGTGACGTCAAGATTAGCAGAGTTGACACAGAGAACAATCTGGCAGACCCATTGACCAAGGCTTTGGCGCAGCAGAAGCATGATGGTCACGCTAGAGATATGGGGTTGAGATTCCTCAACTTCTAGGTCTTAGTGCAAGTGGGAGATTGTTGGTGTATATGCCCTAGGACCTAGTTTTGGTCCACTTATGTACTACTTGACTTTGATATTTATATCATTCTGGCATTGTTGTTATCTATGTTTGTTTACATCTGTGCATATGTACTAACATGATAATGTCCCTGGAGACAGATTGGATCTGTGCTCGAACTATAGTCCCTAGTCGATGTACCTTAGTGGATAAGGGACAGCTCTGGTACATGTGAGACTGGTATATGGGCTGGTTACACACGGGGTGCTAACGCAGGCATATGGGTATATCAGTGGTGGATATACTGGACCGACCCGCTGTGAGGCTCTGACTTGGTGTCATGAGTTAACCTCACAAGTGATAGGAGATGCATTGATCCCTTGACTTGAGGTCATTGACTCTTCTGTATGGTTAGGAACATGCTTTGATACAACCTAACGCCTCGCCGTAAGCTGGGAGGTCATAACGGTTGTCATTGGGTATGTGACGACCCATATGAGAAGATCAATGGACAGACATAGGATTTACCCCTTCCTATGGGAAGCTTGATATCCACGGGGCCCCCCCATGGTTGCATAACTGAAAGTGTATAGCCATACCCAGGTGAAAGCCTGATTTAGTCATGACCATGAGATTGGGTAAAAATAAAGTGGTGACACACTTTGTCCAATCGGATATTAGTTCGGCAAAGAGACTGTAATGCATCGGTATCTTGTTGCGATGATGGGGATGTCGATGTGATATCCATTCCGAAGACTTGGGTAGCAGCGATGCACTGCTAGGTGCCAATCACTACTTGTGATGACTAGGTTCATCACTACCAACATCTGAGGAACCTACAGGGTCGCACAACTTGAACTCGGGTTCTCGCATTGATCGGGTAGCCTATTGATTGAGTTATTGGATAACTCAGATCTGTTTGGGAGAATCCATCAGCACCACTGTGCTAGATGAGCCATTTGGGCTAATAGGCTAAATGGGCCCAATAGACCAAGTTGGGCTAATAGGCCAAATGGGCTCAATGAGCCATTTGGGCCAAATGGGCTCAATGAGCCATTTGGGCCAAATGGGCCAAGTGGAATGGCACAAGCAACTTGGAGTGAGCTTGGCACATTTCCATGAGGTGGACAAACCCAAGTTGGCATCTTCTTAAGGTATGAAGCTTGGAGCTTCTCACTTGGAGAGGATGAATCTACTTGGGCGAATTGGGCTTTACCTCTTGAAGAGGTGTGTCTCTTCATGAAGAGGTGAATGAACTTGGGCGTATGGGACTTGGAATGGGCGAATTGGGTTTTACCTCTTGAAGAGGTGTGTCTCTTCGTGAAGAGGTGCACCTATTCATGGGTATATAAACCCCCTAGCCCCCCTTTTGTCGGGTTACACTCTCCTCTCCTCTTCCCTTTGTCGCCACTCTTGAGGTATTCGGCCATTAAGAGAGTTGGACTCTCTTCCTTACTTGGTTCAGTTCCTGCAAGTTCCTTGGCGCCCTCCACTCCAAAGTTGGACTTTGGATTTGGTTGATTCCTGTTTGGATCTTGGTGGAGTGCTTCAAGAGTTGGACTCCGACGAAGCTCCACCTCCTCTCCTTGGCATCTCCTCTGGACTTGGCGCAAGTGATTGAGGAAGTCTCCCAAAGGCGTGGATCTTCTTCCCGAGGCTAGCATCGGGCGTGGAAGAAGAGGACTCGAGGTTCGGCTGTGTGCGAGACTGCAGAGGGCGCACATTTGGGCGCCTGCATCGCATCCATCATATTCGTTGCAAGGTATCATCTCCTACTCACCGTGTCGATCTCCTCGCAAGACTCGATCTTCTGGGTTTTTGGGACTGGCCTATTTCGGGGATTGCTTCCGCTGTGCTTGTCTGTAAAAAAAAAAAATTTAAAATTGCCGGGGTTTCCCAACAGTCTAAGCTTGGTGCATGGACCAATGGGCCTCTAAACCCAATGGGCGAAAAGCCCAGTTGGGTTTAGAGGCCTAATGGGCCTTGAGGCCCAATAGCCCATGATAATAAGTTGCCTGACCCAATAGACATCATGGTGAATTAAATGTTGTATTTAATTTTGAGAATTAAATTCTGCTTTTAATTCTGTAATTAATTATGAGATTAATGTTGAATTTAATTTTAAATTTAATTCTAAATTTGAAGAGTCACATCAACAATGATCATTATGAGACTTTATTACAAAGTTTTAATGGGTCATTATGAGACTTTAATTCAGAGTTTAATTCTATAATTGATTCTGAATTTAATTTTATAATTAATGGTGAATTAATTAGAGATTAATTGCGGAATTCCAAAGGTCTCAGTGGAATTCCAAGGGTCACCACATTTTCTATAAATGAAGAGGGGGAGAGGAGTTGGCACCCACACTTGGTCTTTTGGAAGAAATTCTCCCAAGCGCCTCCTCTCTTCTTCCCTCTCCTTTGGGTGGCTACAAGGTTGGACCTTGGTAGCATTCTTCCATCTTTCTACTCCTCTTGGCGCATTCACTGTGTGGGTGGCGCAAGATCTTGAGGAAGTCTCTCAGGGGCGTGGATCTTCTTCCCGAGGCTAGCACCGGGCGTGGAAGAAGAGAACTCGAGCGTCGGCTGTGTGCGAGACTGCAGAGGGCCAACATTTGGGCGCCTGCATCGCATCCTTTATCTACGCTGCAAGGTATCATCTTCTACTCACCATGTCGATTCCCTCGCATGACTCGATCTTCTGGGTTTTTGGGACTGGCCTGTTTCGGGGATTGCTTCCGCTATGCTTGTCTGTAAAAGTTTTAAAATTCCTGGGGTTTCCCAACAATGGTATCAGGGGCAACTTGCGAACTCGAACGGTATTTTATGCTTTGATTGTATGCTCACATGCCATCTGAAATTTTTTGAAAATTTGCATATGCACATGGATTTTTCTAAGTAGGAAAAATCGTAAGTTTTTCGTTCCTAACATCTATTCGATCTCTTTGGTTTTTCGCTTTCTTCACATGGTGGGATAGACCCATATGTGAGAGAATTAATTTCTCCCCACGCATGTAGGATAGACCTATTGTGTGGGACTTGTCGAAGATTATGGGGCATGGTGATTGTCCTAATCTTGGCAGGTTAAGGATTGCAAGGGTAGGCGGCAAGCGTGCTTGGAGCATGCATGCGCTACTTGTAGACTCCCGAGAGAAATGAAAAATCCTTGATTTGTGAACAGACATTGAGGTTGAAAGACTTGTTTTCTAAGAAACTAAAACTAAAGTTTTATGTTTTCCTGAGCATATGGAAAAGCATGAGATGATTGTGCATTGTGTTGTGGTCATAGTCAAGCCCCTTGTATGCCTGTGATGTATTATGTGTGAGGCCTGCGTGCCGCTTTTTCTTTTTGTTTTGTAAACGCATAAAGAAGATTAGGGGCGCATCCCTCATGAAGCTTGCATCTTGGCGCATCAACCATGATGGCGTATCTTGCTTGGTGGCGCAAGTATGGGTTTGGCCGAACCGTAGAGTTTGTGGGCTATCCCTCTTGGCACAAGCATGATGGTGCATCATGCATGTAGGAGCCATCAAGGTCTTGGCCGAACCCTTGGGTTTGTGTGCTATGCCTTGGTGTGGAGGACCTTGAAGCCGCACTTGAAGATAAAGCTTAGTGGTGGCTAGGTTAGGTCTTGTTGGGGCTTGTCACCTAGGTCAAGCATTGAACATCCTTTGGCATATGATGGTTTAATGTGTTGATTAGGCTATGACCACATCGCATGTTTACTGCTTTCGTTTTCTGCAAAAGCATGCCTGGATGTGTTTTATCACTTTGTTATCACTATAGGATTGCATGCCTGTAATGTTAGACAAAAGATAAAACTAAGACGATGAGACCTCAAAAACCCCCAAAATAATATCAAGTCTGAAATAGCCTTCTGACGCGTAGCCCTCGTCAAACTATCGATCAATGGTTCTGTGCATTGTTTTCACCCTAGTGGACACACCCATCTATCTTTAGGAGGCGTGTGGTGACAATGTTTTCCCCAGTCCAGTTAAAATCCTAGACGCGCCTTTGCAAGGAATTCGTTGGCCCTGGGCATAACGGTCAGGATGGACTTGACTAGTTTTTCATATGTGGTGGCCACATGATGGAACTCTAGAGGCAGACTCGAGAACTTAGGGTTTTGTATTGTTCCAGCCCTAGCTGGGCACAAAATGCTTGAACTGTCTTGAGAAGGGGAATTGCCAAGTTGCAATTGGCCAGCATGCCTACCTTGGGATACATGCGTCACCTCGTGCAGTACATCCTGCCCTAGCAGGACGCAAGGCCGTGTGAGGAACAAGGATCCCATCTCACTAGGAAATCTCGGATTTCCCGATTGACTTTGTGGGTTGTCAATTCGATTAAAATAGTAGGAGCCATGATCATTTAATGCAAGTCCAGATTAAATGATCGAAGTCCTACAAATCTACTCTCTTGGTTGTTGTAGAACAATGGCTATGAATAATAGCAGATGGTTACTGCGATCTATGTCCTGGAAAAGGATAAGTTGGTTGGACCAACTTAATGGACTGGTATTGGAACTTGAGGATGGTCCTCAAGCTCGAGGGGAAGCTATATGTCCTTGAGCAGCCTATTCCTGGGCCACTTCCATGCTCAGCCTCAGCGGCTAAGAAGGATGCTTTTAATATGCATCAGACAGATACTTTGGAGGTTGCTAATTTGATGCTAACCAACTTATCGCCTGAATTACAAGGGCAATATGATCGGAAGAGTGCTTCTGTGATTATTTATAATCTAAGGCAGCTCTTCGATGAATTGGTTAGGCTCAACCCTCCGAAAGTAAACATTCAATGTGTTGAGCCGATAGGCTTAACTAAAACATTGGGGATAAAAATGGAAAAGGTCAGGAACAATAGGTGCTATTCATGTGTAGTGCCAACTCACATGATTGACATAGTGCGACTTCAGAATGGGGAGAAGAGAAGCAAGACTTCGTCTTATGGCTCAGGTATTTATGTTACCGAAGTCAACCTTTCTACTTCTATGTCTGATGACACCAAAATATATAGTATATTTTGTATCATTTTAGATATCTTTTCATGCTAAATTGAAGATCTTATTACTTGTTTTCATGCTAAATTCATTGAATATTGCAAAATCTACTTCTATTTTGGTTTTTCACGATTTTAAGGTAAAAAGACATTATTTCAAGGAGTTTTCAAGCAAAATCAAACATATAGAAGAGTTACCATCATCAAGAGGAGATCACCCAAGAAATTTCACGCAAAACAGAGCAACTAAGAAATTTACACTGCCGTAACCTATTTTACAGTACCGTATTTTCATACGCTACCGTAAAATCCGATGCACTGCCGTATTTTGAGGAGTTTCCGAACAGAAGGTTTTTTGGATTTTACGGCAGTACCGTAAACCAGATTACGGTACCGTATTTTAGAGCGCTTAAGAACAGAAATTTTGCTTGAATTTACGGCACCGCAGTAAAGGATTACACGGGCTGTATTTTCCAGTCACTTCCGAACAGAGAGTTCAGCCGATTTTACGGCAGTACCGTAAACCAGATTATGGTGCCGTATTACCCAGACAACATCAGATCAGAAAACTCGACCGATTTTACGGCAGTGCCGTAAACTATTACACTACCGTATTTCTGCTGTTAAACGCGATTTCCAGGTCAATTCTGAAGTCCGATTCTTGTGGAGACGATTGCGGGCGAACCAGAGGTTTATATTCGAAGCCGTAAGAAGCAATTAGGGAGCTTTGGACGGGAGGATTACACACACACCGAAAGCCCCAATTTTCATCGACTGTCAGGAGAGAAATCACGATTCACGCCGCCGCCTAGGGTTCCGCCGCTGCGACCAATCCAGACCGAGAGCTTTTGGAAGAGGAGACAACGTGCTAGAAGTTTCAGAAGAGAAGAAGATCAATTGGAAGAGGAATCGAGGAAAGAAGAAGGACAGCCACTATTCACCGAGAGCTTTTGAAATTACGGCTGTGAAATACTTCACAGCCGTCCTGTATTTTCCCAAAACTCTTCTTTTACTGATTTTTGAACTTCTGAAATTATGGAATATTGTATTTTCTCCACCATGTTAGCTTAAACTACTTTTGGGATATGGGGGAGTAATTCACTTGATTTCTAATGACTAGATGACTATATTTTTTTTCACTATTTCGTTGCATTTAATCTTAGCATGATGATTTTGCTCATGTGATATTTGTGCTTAGACTCTCTATAGATCCATGTTACTAATCATGTTTTTAGAATTTTCGCTATTGACTGAAAGGTAATTGCTTGAGAATTCAGAACCCTAGAATTGCATGTTAGGAACCCTTCCTTAGGTTAGATCCAATTTGTTCAATTCTAGTAGATTAATTGCCATGATAATAACATGAATCTATAGATCGAGTCTAATTGTGAAACATGGAGATCTTGCACGAAAGTGAGGATCGGAACGTTGGAGATCCATGAGTAAAACTAGTGTTGAGGCTCGGATGCATGAAAGTGATCATTGAGATTCCATTAGAGATTATCAACATAGAATTCGGATGCACGAAAGTGATCCTTGAGTTTATTGATTGATGATTTACTTATCTTCAGCGTTGGGACGAATCTTGCGCGAAAGCGAAGATTAATCCCTGCAGGGTTGTTTGCACGAGAGTGAAATAATCCTTTTATTAAGTAATTTGCATCTTCATCATGATAGAAATAAACTGACGAATTCTTTATTTTTGTCTAGTCATAGAAATTATAGTGAATGAAACCCTAGTCCCAGTTTTCTCTCTGACAGTATTCTTCCGTGTGTTTGCGATATTTACTTGACTTTCATTCGACTACCTAGATAGTAAGAAATAAATTGATCAGTACTTGACAACATAGGTCTCTGTGGGTTTGATATCTTTTCATGGGTATTGGATACCGCATACAGAGCTCATATTTGTACAAAATGCAAGGGCTCAAGAGAAGTAGATCGGTGCGGTCTGGAGAGATTGACCTATGAGTTGGAAATGGAGCACAGGTTGCTGCTATTGCCATAGGACTTTTGACGCTCTCCTTGCCTTCCAGACTTCAGTTAGAATTAGATCATTGCTACTATGTACCTTCCCTTACCAAAAACATTGTATCTATTCCTTGCTTGGCAAGGAAAGGATTTAAATTTGAAATAAAAGAAGGCTCTTGTTCTTTTTCATTTTCAAATGTGTTTTATGGGAAGGGTTCCTTGAGCAATGGATTATATGTCTTGGACATGGATAACTCTATTTGTAACATAAATCATAAAAGGATCAAACTGAGTGGTTCAGTTGGTGCGTACCTTTGGCATTGTCGATTAACCCATATAAACAAGAATTGCATTCAACAACTCCATGCAAATGGATTGTTAGATTCAACCTCCTTGGAGGAGTTTGATACTTGTGAGCCTTGTTTATTAGGAAAGATGACAAAAGTGCCCTTCACCAAGATTAGTGAGAGGGCAGAAGGTTTGTTGGATCTCATACATAGTGATGTGTGTGGGCCATTCAGTAAACAAGCCAGATGAGGGTACAACTACTTCATCACAATTACTGATGATTTCAGTAGATATGATTATGTCTATTTGATGAGACATAAGTCCGAATCCTTTGAGAAATTTAAGGAGTTCAGACATGAAGTAGAGAACCAGCTTGGTAGATCTATTAAGACTCTTTGATTAGATCGTGGTGGAGAGTACCTGAGCGGTGAGTTTGTTGACTATCTTAGAGAGTGTGAGATTCTTTCCCAACTCACTCCTCCTAGAACACCTCAATGGAATGGTGTGTCTGAGAGGAGAAATCAAACTTTGTTGGACATGGTTCGATCTATGATGAGTTATGCAACTCTACCACCATCGTTTTGGGGTCATGCACTTGAGACAGCTTCTCTCATACTGAATAATGTTTCATTCAAGAGTGTCTCCAAGATTCCGTACAAGGTATGGAGTGGGAGACGCCCGAATCTCTCCTTTATCAGAGTATGGGGATGTGAACCTTATGTCAAACGTCAGGATTCTAGCAAGTTAGAACCCAGATCTGATAAATGCGTGTTTGTGGGGTATCCTAAGGAAACTAAGGATATTACTTCTATATTCCCACTGAGAACAAAGTTTTGGTTGCTCGGGGTGTTGTCTTTCTAGGGAAAGAATTTCTCATGAAAGAAGTCAGTGGGAGGAAGTTTGACTTGGACAAAGTCCAAGTGCAACCACAAGACACTGAGATGGAACCTGATCCACCTGCACCGGTTGCTGGGCAACTAGAGGCTCAAACACAGGCCCTGTGTAGGTCTGGATAGATTCGTCGTGCACCTAAGAGGTACGGGTCGCTGCCGACCCAACACGATGAGATCTTCATCATTGAGGATGAACCCAGGACCTATGATGAGGCGGTCGGTGGACCGGACTTTGAGAAATGACTTGACGCCATGAGATCCGAGATAGATTCCATGTCGGCTAACCAAGTCTGGGATGGGGTAAAACCCATAGGGTGTAAATGGGTCTTCAAGAGGAAGACTGACATGGATGGCAATATAGTTATCTATAAGGGTAGACTAGTGCCTAAATGATTCAGACAAGTCCATGGGGTGGATTATGATGAAACCTTCTCGCCAGTTGCCATGTTCAAATCCATTCGAATCTTGTTTGCTATAGCTGCATATCATGACTATGAGATATGGCAGATGGATGTAAAGATAGCGTTCCTAAATGGGAAGCTGACAGAGGATGTGTATATGACACAACCTAATGGTTTCATCCATTCTGCAGAGGCCAATAAGGTATGCAAGCTACAGATATCCATTTATGGATTATAGCAAGCATCTCGAAGTTGGAATCTTCGATTTGATGAGGTAGTAAGAGATTACGGCTTTATCAAAAGCGAATATGATGCCTGTGTGTACAAAAATTTCAGTAGGAGCTTGGTGACATTTCTAGTCTTGTATGTCGATGACATACTACTCATTGGAAATGACATCCCTAGTCTTCAAGCTGTGAAGACATGGTTGGGAAAGTGTTTCGAGATGAAAGACTTAGGGGAGACCGCTTATATCCTAGGCGTGAGGATCTACCGGGATAGATCCAAGAAGCTCTTGGCCCTTAGTTAGAGTACTTACATTGATAAGGTCCTAGAGAGGTTTAGCTTGGAGTAATCTAAGAAAGGATACCTTCTAGTGAGACATGACCTTATTCTCTCCAAGAGCCAGTGTCCTACCACATAGGCTTAGAGGGACGACATGAGTCAAGTACCCTATGCTTCGGCAGTAGGTTCGATCATGTATGAGATGTTGTGTACTAGACCAGACGTGCCTTATGCTGTGAGCATAACCAGCCGATACCAATCCAATCCAAGTCTGTAGCACTGGGTGGCTGTAAAGAACATTCTGTGTTTCTGAAAAGAACTAAGGAGTGGTTCTTGGTCCATGGGGGACAGGAAGAGCTTAGTGTTTAGGGCTACACTAAGGCATCATTCCAGTCAGACCCTGATGACTTAAGATCGCAGGCAGGCTATGTGTTTAGATTAAGTAGAGGTGCTATGAGCTGAGAGAGCTCTAAGTAGTCCATTGTAGCTGATTCTACAACCGAAGCTGAGTATGTCGTTACTTCTGAGGCAGCCAAAGAAGCCGTTTGGATAAGGAAGTTCACTTTTGAACTTCAGGTGGTTCCAACTACTGTGAATCCGATTGAGCTCTATTGTGACAACAATAAAGCGATGGCATAGGCAAAGCAACCACCGTCTCATCAAAAATCCAAACACATACTCAGTAGATTTCACCTGATCTGGGAGATCATTGGAAGAGGTGATGTCAAGATAAGCAGAGTTGACATAGATAGCAATCTGGTAGACCCACTGACCATGGCTTTGGCGCAGCAGAAGCGTGTTGGTCATAGGAGGGACATGGGGTTGAGACTTCTCAACAACTAAGTCTGAGTGCAAGTGGGAGATTGTTGGTGTATATGCCCTTGGACCCGTTGTTGGTCCATCATGTAGTACTTGACTTTGATATTTAATATATCATTCTGGCATTGTCGTTATTATGCTATGTTTACATCTGCGATTATGTACATGGATAATAATGTCCCTAGAGGCAGATTGTATCTGTGGTCAAACGGTGTGTACCCAGTCGAGTACTTGAGTGGATAAGGGACATCTCTGGTACATGTGAGACTAGTATATGGGCTGGTTAGGCACGGGGTGCTAACGCAGGCATATGGGTATATCAGTGGTGGATATACTGGACTGACCCACTGTGAGGCTCTAACTTGGTGTTATGAGTTAAGCTCACAAGTGACAGGAGATGCATTGATCCTTTGACTTGAGGTCTTTGACCCTTCTATATGGTTAGGGACATACTTTGATACAACCTAACACCTCGCCGTAGCAGGGAGGTCATAACGGTTGTCATTGGGTATGTCACGACCCATATGAGAAGATCAATGGACAGACATAGGATTTGCCCCTTCCTGCGGGAAGCTTGATATCCATGGGGCCCCCCTATAGTTGCATGACTGAAAGTGTGTGGCCACACCCAGGTGAAAGCCTGATTTAGTCGTGACCATGAGATTGGGTGAAAACAATGTGGTGACACACTTTGTCCAATCGGATATCAGTTTGGCAAAGAGACTTTAATGCATCGGTATCTTGTTGCGATGATGGGGATGTCGATGCTGATATCCATTCCGAAGACTTGGGTAGTAGTGATGCACTGCTAGGTGCCACTCACTGCTTGTGATGACCTAAGTTCATCACTGCCAACGTCAGAGGAACCTACAGGGTCGTACAACTTGAAACTCGGGTTCTCATATTGATCAGGTAGCCTATTGATCGAGTTATTGGATAACTCGGATCTATTTGGGAGAATCCATTAGCGCCATTGTGCCTGATGAGATGGAAGGGACTTATTGGAGCTAACTTCATTTTTGGGCCAGATGGGCCAAATGGGCCAAATGAAATGGGCCCAATAGGCCATTTGGGTCAAATGGGCAAATGAAGTCTAAGCTTGGTGCATGGACCAATGGGCCTCTAAACCCAATGGGCGAAAAGCCCAGTTGGGGCGTGAGGCCTAATGGGCCTTGAGGCCCGATAGCCCATGATAATAAGTTGCCTGGCCCAATAGACATCATGGTGAATTAAATGTTGTATTTAATTTTGAGAATTAAATTTTGCATTTAATTCTGTAATTAATTCTGAATTTGAAGAGTCACTTCATCAATCATCATTATGAGACTTTAATACAAAGTTTTAATGAGTCATTATTAGACTTTAATTCAGAGTTTAATTCTATAATTAATTCTGAATTTAATTTTATAATTAATGGTGAATTAATTCAGAGATTAATTGCGGAATTCCAAAAGTCTCAATGGAATTCCAAGGGTCACCACGTTTTCTATAAAAGAAGAGGGGGAGAGGAGTTGGCGCCCACACTTGGTCTTTTGGAAGAAATTCTCCCAGGCGCCTCCTCTCTTCTTCCCTCTCCTTTGGGTGGCTACAAGGTTGGACCTTGGCAGCATTCTTCCATCCTTCTACTCCTCTTGGCGCATTCACTGTGTGGGTGGCGCAAGATCTTGAGGAAGTCTCCCAGGGGCGTGGATCTTCTTCCCGAGGCTAGCACCGGGCGTGGAATAAGAGAACTCGAGCGTCGGCTATGTGCGAGACTGCAGAAGGCGAACATTTGGGTGCCTGCATCGCATCCTTTATCTATGCTGAAGGTATCATCTCCTACACCGTGTCGATTCCCTCGCATGACTCGATCTTCTGGGTTTTTGGGATTGACCTGTTTCGGGGATTGCTTTCGCTGTGCTTGTCTGTAAAATTTTAAAATCCCCGGGGTTTCCCAACAGTATTAAATTAGAGCCCCCAAAAATTGAGATCGAAACATATTTACTTTGCTTATCGATTCACACCAAGAACTAGAATCTAAAAAAAAAGAGCTACGCTATATTGTACACCTTGGTAAGATTATTAAATTGGAATATACCTTAAAAATTAATCATTTCATCATAGTTTGACAAAATATTTATTATGTTCACATATATATAAGACATTCTTGTTATTATATTTACTTGATACCTATGTAATATAAGTATTTATAATAATTATTAGATATCCCTAGTCAAATATTATTATAGATAAGGATAACAATAATATACTGAGATTAACATATATTGTGACTGATGATATAATGTTTTTATGATATGAGACATCAAGTCAAACACATGGATACATATTAGAGAACAATGTACTTGATTAATCTACTATGAGAATGCTACATAAGTTATTATGTACTTGTAATAAATTTTCTCATAATGATAGTCATGTATTTGATTATTTGACTTAAGGTCATTAGGAATTATAGCGTTACTAGTTGTATCTTTTGATACACTCAAACACCATACTTAACTAGTGATCTTAAACAAACATATCACAAATTATGGAGAGTAATATGAGTGATTGAGATATGATTTCTTCCTCCTATAAATGAAAGTGTTAGTACCTTTGGCTCCTTGATCATGCATGATTATGCTCAAATAAATTCATATGAAGTATTGATTGCAATTGTTATATTAGTCTATTATATTAAGAAATGTAATGATCGCAGTGTCAAAATTATATATAGTCATATGGATAATGTAAGAATAAATAAATAATTAATTGCAAACCTTCCTCAAAAATCAAAGCGTCAAAAATTTAGCTTTGATTTGAAAATTTTGTTTTATCTAATATGAACTTAGAAAAGAAAAGAAAACCACCTTCAAAGTCATCGAGATGGTTCAACCCTTGCAGCTCAAATTTTTGGTTTGTAAATCAAATTTAAAATCCACCACCACTATTACTTTGGTCAAGTGGTTAACGTGTGTGCTTGCTAAATATGTGTGGTTTCCCTACAAGAGAGTTCAAATCTCTCAAGCAACGATCCCTCCCTGACGATTCCTTCCCTCACTCTCTAATTCCGAAAGAATTTTCCTCCTCTACCTCAAATTCAATCAATTCAAGTATGTCTAGTTAGTCAGTATTTTGACAACTCTATCTTTCGGGGAGCAATTTTCTTTTTTTTTTTTAATACTTTTTAAATTTTTTTGTTAATTTTCTTTCCCTTTGTGATTTTTCTAATTTTTTTTATTTTTTTTAAATTTCTAAAAACTTTCTAAACATTCTTTCATATATTTGATTTATGTGTAGGACACTATGACCTTGATAGCTTGTACACAAAAATATCATTTCAATCTATCTTTATTGATTAAATGCTTTAGTGTTTAGTTAATCATTCTAATTTCTTTTTCAGATTCTTATTCTTCCTAATGTGCAAAAAGACTATACTCACTTGTCCCTATAGCACCTTCGCCAACAAGTGTATGCTGTTTGGCTTGTGCAATGCACGTATTACATTTCAATGACGCATTGTTATAGCTACTGTAGGAGGGATAGTCCTTAGTTTCATACTCTAAGTCGTTTAGACGTGAGAGGGTCTTGAGATAAGGGAACCGAAAACGCGCGGAAAGTGGAGTAGAAATACAAAGAAAACAACAATGAATTTGTTTCGAGGCAACACAAATGCGAGAGGAACTAAACGACACCCAAATCTACAAACTTGAACTCACTAACCTCTTAGCGAGCTACTTTAAGTGTAGTACGTTCTTAGGGGACAGTGGATTAGCGGAGCTCAGCTCGAACGCCTATGATCCTACGAACACACCAAGAAATAGAAAATCGTTCTATGCCTTCGATGTACGGATGCTCGTGGGGGTGAAGGGAAGTGTTAACCATAGTGGAAAGAACACATGAATTTCTGAAAACAGGCGAACTTGACCCATCGGAGGTGGTGAGATTTACTTCGTTGCAAACAGGAAGGAGTACACGCGAGGAGTCGAGGTTGGCCCAAGGATCCAACACCTGGATCGGAACTCGATCGTCGCCACAAACACTGAAGTTGGGGCACCAACCTCCACTATTACACACTTTGAAGTTGAGGCACCAACCACAAGTTCTACAGCACACTATGAGCACTCTATCACTACAAGAGAACTAAGGAAGACACTTGCCTAGCCCTCTCTTTTATAGAATAAGAGAAGGGGAATAATATAAGGCTAGGATCTCAACAACTACCTACTTTACCAGCAAAAATTAGTCAATGCGGCTACATAAGACAAAAGGGAATAAAAATCCTACCAACTACCAACTACAAATGAAGCTTCTACGTATGTCCTTGATTCCTGGGGTGTACGGCAGCTGACTGTTGAAACTAACTCTGAGCAAGCCACGACAAAACAGCAGAATTTCAAAATTATGGGCTGGTTCATGATGGTGGAGGCTTGCTCTTGGGCCGTGTTGTTCAGATGGTTGTGGTATCTATCTTGGGACATGCCATAGGTTGGCTGAGTTGGGAGTCCCATGGGCTGGAGGATCTCGATGTGGACCAAGAGTGGGCTAATGACCCCCATGTATTGGTCCGGCGGTTGGCTTGAGCGTTGGGATTGCCGGATTGCCACCTTGTTGGGCTCCTTTGGGTCCTCCTGAGCTGGATAAACGTGGTATGGAGGGTGATGTATGTTTAAACAGGGTTGTCTGGGTGATTTAGTAGCTTTAGGGGAGATCACGGCCTAGCCGTGATCATGTTCACGGCCATGATCTGGTGGTTCAGAAGTCGCCGAGGTGCTCACGGCCTGGCCGTAAATGTGTTTCACGCCCGTGCTTTGGTCCGCGTCTAGGATCCGCATTTTTTTGGTTTTTTGCTGAGGAGATCAGGGCCTACCCATGATCATGTTCTCAGCCGTGATCTTGCGTGCTAGAATTCGCCGAGGTGTTCACGGCTTGGCTGTGATGGTGTTCACTGTAGTGATCGCATTCGCGTCCAAAATCACTGATTTTCTTGATTTTTGCCTAGGAGATCACGTCTTGCCCTGCCCGTGATCATGCTCACAGTCGTGATCTTGCATGCTGAAATCCCCCGAAGAGTTCATGGTCTGGCCATGATGGTGTTCATGGCCTGGCCATGATGGTGTTCATGGCCTGGCCATGATGGTGTTCATGGCCTGGCCATGATGGTGTTCATGGCCTGGCCATGATGGTGTTCATGGCCGTGCTTCTGTCTGCGGCTTGAGCTCGCATTTTTCATCGAGGCCATCATGCCCGTGATGGTCTTCACGACCTGCCCGTGATTGCCTCGTACAAAATTTTGGTGGGGTATTTTCTTGTGCAGATTTCCCCCTCTTTAGTGCTAACATCTCCTACATCAATCCTCTCTCCCCCCCCGGTTTGAAAAGTTCTCCTCTGGAGAACTAGGTATAGGACTCGTCGGTGGGCAAGGGCTCGTCTAAAGGGCTGTGGAAGGGAAGAATGTCCGCTACGTTGAAGACGGGATTGATCCCCATGCTCTCGGGTAGATCTATAGCATAGGCGTTTGACCCGATCCATTGCACCACCACATAGGGCCCCATGTACCGTGGCTAGAGCTTAAAGTGTGCCCGGTTGGATACACGCTCGGGATGGATTCACACTCTTACCAATTCACTTATGGAAAAGTGATGTGGCCTACGGTGGTCGTTGGCCCTCAAAGCATTTCGAGAGTGTTGCCCAAAAAGATTCGATTTTGAACTTCCTCATGCAAACTAGAAACATGATGTGCAAAGGTGTATGCATGTTCAGAGAGGTGGGACTCCATGGGGAGATCATGCGAGTCAATGGGCTTACGGGGCTGCTGACCAAGGATCACTTGGAAGGGACCTAGACCAATAGACCGTACTATTATAAGTGAACTCAGCTATGGGGAGCATGGTGTCCCAAGTTCTAGGGTGATTGCCCACAAGACTATAGAGCAAATTGCCTAAACTCCAGTTAACGTCCTCAGTCAGCACATCAATTTGCAGGTGATAGGCCGTGGAAAATTTTAGAATGGTGCCTAAGAGGGCCCAAAGTGAGCGCTAGATGTGGCTCACAAAACGGGTGTCATGATCAGACATGATGGTCAACAGGAGACCGTGGTGGCACACAATCTCCTTGACAAAGAGATGGGCCGTGTGGGAAGCATCTGATGTCCGATAGCAAGGAATGAAATTGGCCATTTTGGAGAATCAGTCTACAACAATGTAGACCGAATCAAAGTGCGACGCGGTCCAGGGTAACCCAAGGACAAAGTCTATGCTAAGGTCACGCCACGGTCCTCCAGAGATAGGTAACAGGGTGTAAAGACTCATGTTCGGTGGATCGAGTTTGGCCATTTGACAGGTGCCACAATGCCGGATATTACGCTCCTCGCCCTTACATAAGGACGGCCAAAATAGATGTTCCTTTGCCATCTTGTAGATCTTGTTACGACCATGGTGGCCGGCGATGCCACTTGCGTGCAACTCGGGCAGGAGGTGGTCCCGAAGGGACGAGTAGGGAATACACAAGTTGTTCCCCAAAAAGAGGTGTGCCTCACAAAGCTGATAAGGGGACTCAGGGTGAACAAACTCAGTGAGGTGTGTGTAGGTGGCGCCGAAGTCAGGGCAAGTCGAGTACTCATCCTTGACATGGTCAAAAGTGTTGACGCGAGAGCGCATCACATGCAAGAGGGTCCGGACGTGGCTCAAAGCATCCGTGACTATGTTCTCCTTACTCGCCTTATGGTTAATCACAAATACTGCTGGAGGTACTCCACCCATTTCGCATGGTGGGCACCCAACTTCTTTTGAGTGCTCAGAAAAGACAAGGCCTGGTGGTCGTTATACATAATAAACTCACGGTGGAGGAGGTAATGCCTCCACTACCATAACGACTGGACTATGGCGTAAAAATTCTTATCATAGGTTGAATAACGCTGCCAGACAACATTTAATTTCTCACTAAAGAAGGCAACAAGGTAGCCTTCCTGACTAAGGGTATCCCTGTTGGGATATGCCCTTAAGGCTAATGTTTGAGGCCTTTGGGATTGTAACAGTATCATGTAATAAACTGTTATGTTTATAAAGGCATGGTTGTTATTCAGTTAAGCTACATTGTCTGCTGCAATATATGTTCTTCTGAATAATGTCTCAAAGTTGTTCAGCTAGGCTGACATGCAGTTAAGTCCTTAGTCGAGATATCTTGGTGAACTTGAGACAGCCTTGATATGCTTGAGACTAATATGTGTTCTAATCTTATAGGATGCTTCGAGCATGGAATAAGATGTAGACTCATGGGTACATTGGATGTACTGGACAGACCCTACTAGGATATTCAATTGCTTGTCACAATGTGAATAATCCTTGTTTGCTACAAGTGGCACATCTCCTCTGACTTGAGATCACTTGTGTTTCTAAATGATGATTGTCATTGTTTTGAGGTAGTTCAATATCATTTGAAAGATAATGGCCATAGACTATCTTGGATAATGATCATGAGTCAGGTTAGGGCACTAGTGATAGACATAGGATTGCCGTCTCCTTGTTTAAGGAGTGTGGTGTTCTAAAGGGCCCCCCCCCCAGCTGAGATGATTGAGAAAGTGTATGGCCATACCCAGGTGACTATGCTCATCTGATCTAATCATGCTCATCATATTGGAGCTACAAGCTTGACACGCTTGTCCAATAAGAACACCCAGTGGCAAAGGAAATATGTATGCCTAGTGAAAAGGATTCACACTTGAGCTGTGTTTTGGGTGTAGTCTTGGAAGACTCTTTCCTTTATATCGGGAGACAGTGATGTGTTGCTAGATACCCCTCACTGATCGTGATAACGTAAGTTATCGTTACCGACATTTAAAGGAAACCCTCAGGGTCGCACAATTTGATGATATGGCTTACTTAAGTCAGATCGTGTGGACTGAATTGTTTCGGTTCAGTTTAAAGGGATTTAAACTCTGATTGTAAGTGAGATCTGGTCTGATCATGTTTGATTGATTAGGGCTTGAGATCGGTAAGCTTCGATCGAGAGTGTTGATGCTAGATCGATCAGATCAGAAGCATCTGGAGATGAATGGTCAGATCTAGGACCTTAGGGTCTAATTCGATCTAGACTTAATGTTTGGGCTGATTTGGTTTGGTCATTGAACCAAACATCTTGAACCGGCTCATGAGTTGAGCGCAAGGTTCAGGTGGGAGAAGAGAGTTGTGCATGGTTCACTTGGTGAACGCATAACGCATGTAATCAAGGCTTGCTATTTTGGGAACTTTCGGTTTTCAAAGTGGGAACGTTTCCACGTTCACTTGCAACGCCTCCTCTCTATTCCTCTCGCTAATTCGCTCTTGGCATTGGACGACTCACGGCTGGCGGCGTGAAGGTTGACGACAAGAGGATTCGGCCAAATTTTCATCTCTTCATCCCTCAAACGATCAAGGAAGCTTTGGAGCATTGCTAGCACAAATCGCCCCAAAGAAGTAGGCCTTCTTCCTCTTGTGTGCGACAACCTTTGGAGGAGATCTCTTTTGCTTTCTTCTTCCAAGACACCATCCAAGAGATGGCGACGGTATGGATCCTTCTCATATCTATCTAAGTTGATCATATGCGATATAAAGATCTATGAAAGCCCTTCTTCCGCTTGCAAAATTTTATGCGCCACCCTAATAGGGTTTTCGCCCCCCCCTCTTGAAAGGGGTTCCTATCAATTGGTATCAGAGGAGGTTTATATCTATGCATATGATTGCTTAATGCTATATTGTGATCCTTGTTTGCAACACATGCTTAGATCTATAGCTTACATGCGAATATGATCACATGTTTTATGTTTGCGCATGTTTCACACTAGGCGCATCTTTGTGATCTTTGTTGTTGATGTTTTATCAAAAGAATATCACTTGCGCGCCTATCATTAGACTAAGCGCCTACTATAAACCCTTAGACGGGTTAGTAGGGTTGAAGTCATCCTCTAGGTTAGATCCAACTAGTCTGATCAGACCATCTGACAGCCTAGATGGGTCGACCAGATAGCACCCTTGCGCAAGCAAGAGGTGGCTATAGGTCGGCTGCATCATAGGTGTGTAGCAATGTCTGGTTGAGACGTCTGTTGAACGCACATGAGTTAAGGCCCGGGCTCACACCCGTTTGCCAGACCTCATCGTGGTTGTTCAGCCCTTGGTGCATGCATAGTTGACCACTGGGTTGACTCAAGTCAGTTAGGACTTGGTGCATGCAAGGGCACAGGATCTGACTAGATTGGATGAGTGGATCCCTATTATTGTACCGTTGTAAGGTTGTGGGGGCATATAAGAAAATTAAAATTGATGCCAATGCGGTTTTCAAAATTTTGTTTTCTTATTGGATCACATGCTGATGTTTGATGCCATATTGCCTGTTTATTTAATCTTATGTGGGCTGCCCATGTTAAATGTGTGCTGTGCTGGGGCCTGCGTGCCTGGTAAATTTTGTAAATTAATTTTTATATTGTGATCTGCGAATCACATTGCATTTAATTTATAAAATGTAATTGACCTGCGAGTCAATCTTGTCTAGATAGATTAATATGTAAATTAATCAGACAAGAGCACTGAGCACACTTGGCAGAGGCGCATGCAGCAGTGGCTAGACCAGGTGGGAGGTCTAGGGTTCGTCCCTAGGACCTGGCGCATATTCCTGGTGGGCGCACCAGAGCTGCAGATGGCGCTTGGGCCCTGGTTTGGGCCAGATGAGCAGCAAAAGCAAGTGAAGACTTAAGTTTATTTAAGGTCTTACTTAGGCTATGGGCTTTTACCACATAAGATCCATGCTTTCTTTTATTGTTTAATATTAGAATTGCATGATTAGTTTATCTTCTGCTATCACCATAGGAAGTGCATGATAGTGAAGAAGATAAAAGACCGTTAAAATCCAACGATTAAATATCAAGCTCGTAAGCCTTCTGACGCGAAACCTCACTGTTCTGATTATCGTTGGAGCCGTGTTGTACCCACTCAGTGGGCACGTCCATCTATCTTCAGACGGTGTGTGATTTCACCTGCGTGTTGCAGAGAAGGGATTTATCGCTTCTCGTTGCTCAGCATAGCACGTGGTGGTCCAGGGTGTAGGTCGGGTCAGCTTGACCATGTAGGCTACATATGTGGCGCATATGGTAGCACATGGAGGTAGCCATCTGTGGGATCAGAGATTGTGTTGTACCAACTCAGTTGGCACAGTCTGCTGGATCGCCCAGATGAAGGGGAATCGCACGGGTTGGCGATTGGCAGGGACTGCCTACCAGAGATTAGTGCTTGTCATCTCTGTGCATCTTATCTCGCCTGAGCGGGACGCGGAGACCAAGTATGAAATCTGGATCCCATCTCACTAAAAGACTTCTACTCTTTCGGGCTGTTTTGCTGGATTTTTCAGCCAGATAAAATAGTGAGAGAAAGAATCATTCTTAAGTCCTGATTGATTCTTAACATTGATACTGACCTTGCTGTTCTTGCATTGTTGTAGATTCCTGCAGCAACGAACACCATGAGCTTCAATGTGCGATCCCTACTGGAAAGGGAGAAGTTTGCTGGGCCAAACTTCTCGGACTGGTACGGACACCTTAAGATTGTTCTTAAGGCAGAGAGGAAACTGTATGTCCTCGAGTCGGCGATACCACCGCAGCCCGCTCCGAACGCCGCAAGGGCGGTTCGGGAAACCTATGAAAAGCACGTCAATGATAGCATTGATGTCGCTTGCCTGATGCTAGCGTCTATGACGCCACCGCTGCAGCGTCAGCATGAGGATATGTCGGCTATAGAAATTATAGCGAACCTCAAGATGCTGTATGCTGCACAGGCGAGGACAGAACGCTATAATCTGACGAAGCTCTTCTTTCAGAGCAAACTGGCTGAAGGGAGCCCAGTGGGAGCTCACGTGCTCAAGATGATTGGGCACAAAGAGGCTCTAGAAAAACTGGGGCATACCATCAACCAGGAGCTTGCTGTAGATATTATTCTGCAGTCTCTCCCGCCTTCATTCGACGCGTTCATTATTAACTTTAATATGAACAAAATCGACTGTACTCCGGCAGAGCTGCTCAATATGCTCTTGACTACTGAGGAAACTCTGAAGGGAAAGCCTTCAACCTCTGTCTTACTGGTTCCTTCTAGGAACAAGAAGAAGGGGAAGAAGGGCAAGGCCCTGGTCAAGAACTACAGCAAGGCTCTGAAACAGAAGGTAAAGCGGTCCAAGGAATACAGGTGTTTCCACTGTGGCCAGCTAGGTCACTGGAAAAAGGACTGTAAAGCGCTCCAAGGAGATAAGAGGGGAAGCATCGCTTCTGGCTCAGGTATATTCGTGACTGAAGTCATGTTTTCATCTTCTTCTATTTCATGGGTGTTGGACACTGCATGTGGAGTTCACATTTGTTCAAATGTACAGGAACTCAAGAGAAGAAGACAGGTGGGACAGCATGAGATAGACCTACGAGTAGGAAACGGGGCACGGGTTGCTGCTGTTGCTGTAGGAGACTATTTCATTTCTTTGCCATCTGGACTTGTATTGGAACTAAACAGTTGTTATTTTGTTCCCAGTATTACTAAAAATATTATCTCTATTCCTGCTCTTGTCAGGAAAGGATTTTCCTTTGAATGAAATATTTCAAAGTGTGTTTTATCTTATGATAATATTGTTTATGCAACTGGTTCAATTAACAATGGGTTATTCATGTTGGACATGGAATGTTCGATACAAAATATTGATAATAAGAAAGCAAAGTATGCTGATGACAGCACCTTGCTATGGCATAGTCGTTTAGGCCATATCAACGAGAAACGCATTAAGCGGTTGCATGAACATGGACTGCTGGGATCATTCTCCTATGAGGAGATTGATACATGCAAAGCTTGTTTGATGGGTAAAATGACGAAGTCACCTTTTTCTCACAAAGGTCAAAGGGCTTCAGGTTTACTTGACCTTATACACAGTGATGTGTGTGGGCCATTTAGTAAACATGCCAGAGGTGGCTATCAATACTTCATTACCTTCACTGATGATTTCAGTAGGTACGGTTATGTCTATCTAATGAGACATAAGAGTGAATCTTTTGACAAGTTCAAAGAGTTCAAGAATGAAGTACAAAATCAGCTAGGCCGAAATATCAAGGCACTTCGCTCAGATCGAGGTGGAGAATACCTAAGTCATGCGTTTACTGACTATCTAAAGGAGTGTGGGATTATCTCACAGCTGACTCCACCAGGAACACCGCAATGGAATGGTGTGTCCGAGAGGAGAAATAGAACGTTACTTGATATGGTTCGTTCTATGATGAGTCAGGCTACTCTTCCATATTCCTTTTGGGGATTTGCACTGGAAACAGCTGCAAAGGTACTAAACCGAGTGCCATCCAAGGCAGTTTCTAAGACTCCATATCAGTTATGGTATGGGAAACAGCCAAGCTTGACATTTATCAGGATCTGGGGCTGCGAGGCTTATGTCAAAAAGCTCGCCTCTGGGAAACTGGAGAGCAGATCTGAGAAATGCATCTTTGTCGGTTACCCTAAGGAAACTAAGGGTTATTATTTCTACGATCCCAAAGAGAACAAGGTTTTTGTTGCTCGGACGGCCATATTTCTTGAGAAGGAGTTTCTTCTGCAAGAGGCCAGTGGGAGAGAAATAAAGCTGGAAGAGAATCCAGAGGAAGGACAAAGTAGTCAAGCGCAGTTGGATGAGCCTGAGCCGGTAGAACAGGTTATTGAACAACCTGAGGCTCAGACATCACGGGAACCGCGAAGATCGGGAAGGATCCGTCGTCAGCCTGAGCGCTATGACGGAGTCTACATCATTGATAATGATGAACCCCTCACTTATGCGGATGCGGTCAGTGGACCGGAGTCAGCGAGATGGCTTGAAGCTATGCGCGCCGAGATGGACTCCATGTCAGATAACCAAGTCTGGGATTTGGTTGATCCGCCTCCGGGAGTAATCCCTACAGGCTGCAAATGGATCTTCAAGAAGAAGATTGACATGGATGGTAACGTGGTTACCTATAAAGGCAGGCTTGTTGCGAAAGGTTTCAAACAAATCTACGGGATAGATTATGATGAAACTTTCTCACCTGTAGCCATGTTTAAGTCTATTCGGATTCTTTTCGCGATAGCAGCATATTATGATTATGAGATCTGGCAAATGGATGTGAAAACAGCTTTCCTGAATGGAAATCTGGATGAGGATGTGTACATGACACAACCTGAGGGTTTCACTGATCCATCAGATCGTCATAAGATATGCAAATTAAAGAAGTCTATTTATGGACTTAAGCAAGCATCAAGAAGCTGGAATATTCGTTTTGATGAATCAGTCACTGAATTTGGTTTCATCAAGAACGAGGATGACCCGTGTGTATATAAGAGGTTTAGTGGGAGCGTGATTACTTTCCTAGTCCTCTACGTCGATGATATCTTGATCATTGGAAACGACATTCCTGAAATGCATGCGGTTAAGGCATGGTTAAGGAAATGTTTCCAGATGAAAGATTTAGGAGAAGCGGCCTATGTTTTAGGTGTGAAGATCTACAGGGATAGATCTAAGAGGCTTCTCGGGCTGTGCCAGAGTACTTACATCGATAAAGTCCTGGAGAGATTTCATTTAGAGAATTCTAAAAGAGGATATCTTCCAGTCAGACATGGTCTGAATCTTTCGAAGAGTCAGTGTCCACAAACACAGACTGAGAAAGATGAAATGGACAATACGCCTTATGCTTCGGCTATTGGATCCATTATGTATGCGATGTTGTGTACTCGCCCAGACGTCGCTTACGGGTTAAGCGTGACCAGTCGGTTCCAAAGTAATCCAGGTATGGCGCACTGGATTGCAGTCAAGAACATTTTGAAATATCTTCGGAGGACCAAAGATATGTTCTTGATATATGGTGGTCAGGAAGAACTCAGTATTAAAGGATATACTGACGCTTCGTTCCAGTCTGACCAGGATGATTTCCGATCGCAATCAGGCTATGTTTTTAGCTTGAATGGTGGAGCAGTGGTGTGGAAGAGTTTCAAACAGTCAACTGTTGCTGATTCCACAACAGAAGCCGAGTTTGTTGCAGCCTCGGAAGCATCCAAGGAGGCAGTGTGGATTCGTAAGTTCATGAGAGAACTTGGTGTCGTTCCTTCGAGTGCAGATCCTTTGGTTATCTTTTGTGATAACACTGGAGCAATTGCACAAGCAAAGGAACCACGGTCACACCAGAAGTCCAAGCACATACAGAGACGGTTTCACTTGATCCGGGAGATCATAGATCGTGGCGAGATCAAAGTCTGCAAGGTTCATATAGATGACAATCTGGCAGACCCGCTTACCAAGCCTCTGGCGCAGCAGAAGCATGAGAAGCACTGTAATAATATGGGTTTGAGATTTCTCAACCATTAGATTAAGTGCAAGTGGGAGATTGTTGGGATATGCCCTTAAGGCTAAT
Source organism: Costus lasius (assembly GCA_027563935.2). Classification (NCBI taxonomy): domain Eukaryota; kingdom Viridiplantae; phylum Streptophyta; class Magnoliopsida; order Zingiberales; family Costaceae; genus Costus; species Costus lasius. The sequence goes on from CM050453.2 coordinate 38,986,296, forward strand.
GTTTGAGGCCTTTGGGATTGTAACAGTATCATGTAATAAACTATTATGTTTATAAAGGCATGGTTGTTATTCAGTTAAGCTACATTGTCTGCTGCAATATATGTTCTTCTGAATAATGTCTCAAAGTTGTTCAGCTAGGCTGACATGCAGTTAAGTCCTTAGTCGAGATATCTTGGTGAACTTGAGACAGCCTTGATATGCTTGAGACTAATATGTGTTCTAATCTTATAGGATGCTTCGAGCATGGAATAACATGTAGACTCATGGGTACATTGGATGTACTGGACAGACCCTACTAGGATATTCAATTGCTTGTCACAATGTGAATAATCCTTGTTTGCTACAAGTGGCACATCTCCTCTGACTTGAGATCACTTGTGTTTCTAAATGATGATTGTCATTGTTTTGAGGTAGTTCAATATCATTTGAAAGATAATGGTCATAGACTATCTTGGATAATGATCATGAGTCAGGTTAGGGCACTAGTGATAGACATAGGATTGCCGTCTCCTTGTTTAAGGAGTGTGGTGTTCTAAAGGGCCCCCCCCGGCTGAGATGATTGAGAAAGTGTATGGCCATACCCAGGTGACTATGCTCATCTGATCTAATCATGCTCATCATATTAGAGCTACAAGCTTGACACGCTTGTCCAATAAGAACACCCAGTGGCAAAGGAAATATGTATGCCTAGTGAAAAGGATTCACACTTGAGCTGTGTTTTGGGTGTAGTCTTGGAAGACTCTTTCCTTTATATCGGGAGACAGTGATGTGTTGCTAGATACCCCTCACTGATCGTGATAACGTAAGTTATCGTTACCGACATTTAAAGGAAACCCTCAGGGTCGCACAATTTGATGATATGGCTTACTTAAGTCAGATCGTGTGGACTGAATTGTTTCGGTTCAGTTTAAAGGGATTTAAACTCTGATTGTAAGTGAGATCTGGTCTGATCATGTTTGATTGATTAGGGCTTGAGATCGGTAAGCTTCGATCGAGAGTGTTGATGCTAGATCGATCAGATCAGAAGCATCTGGAGATGAATGGTCAGATCTAGGACCTTAGGGTCTAATTCGATCTAGACTTAATGTTTGGGCTGATTTGGTTTGGTCATTGAACCAAACATCTTGAACCGGCTCATGAGTTGAGCGCAAGGTTCAGGTGGGAGAAGAGAGTTGCGCATGGTTCACTTGGTGAACGCATAACGCATGTAATCAAGGCTTGCTATTTTGGGAACTTTCGGTTTTCAAAGTGGGAACGTTTCCACGTTCACTTGCAACGCCTCCTCTCTATTCCTCTCGCTAATTCGCTCTTGGCATTGGACGACTCACGGCTGGCGGCGTGAAGGTTGACGACAAGAGGATTCGGCCAAATTTTCATCTCATCATCCCTCAAACGATCAAGGAAGCTTTGGAGCATTGCTAGCACAAATCGCCCCAAAGAAGTAGGCCTTCTTCCTCTTGTGTGCGACAACCTTTGGAGGAGATCTCTTTTGCTTTCTTCTTCCAAGACACCATCCAAGAGATGGCGACGGTATGGATCCTTCTCATATCTATCTAAGTTGATCATATGCGATATAAAGATCTATGAAAGCCCTTCTTCCGCTTGCAAAATTTTATGCGCCACCCTAATAGGGTTTTCGCCCCCCCCCCTCTTGAAAGGGGTTCCTATCAATCCCCAATCCCAGTACTAGAGGCATCACACGTGACTTTGAAAACTTTTGAAAAGTTTGGGAGTCGCAGGACAGGGGTAGTCGTAAGGGCATCCTTAAGAGCGTCGAAGGCATATTGAATGGCAGGTTCCACTCAAAGTCATCCTTAGATAAGCGTTGGGTCCAGGTGGTCACAATCGCGTTGAACCTACGGATGAAATGACGGTAAAACCTAGCAATTCATAAAAAACTACAGACCTTGAAAATAGTGTAAGGTCCGGGCGAATGACGTATGGCTTCGACTTTGGCGGGGTCAATAGAGAGACCCTGGTCGGACACAATGTACTCAAGAAAGTGAACTCAGGTGGTCATGAAGGTGCACATCTTTCTGTTAAGGAAGAGGCATAATGCATCCGCAAGTGCATAGATTTATCGAAGTAATAAGATAAGATATCTTTTGCAACGAGGATCTGGCGGTTAACTACCGATTACACAACTCATTTATATCTAGGTAAATCAAATTGTGATTTTACGTGAACTCTAAGTATGAAAAGTAACAGAGGTAGCTTTTTGGGGTTGAAATTAGGTTTAGAAGATCGGGACTCAGTGTTTCACCACATTGACAATTATGAATTTGATAAAAAAAAAATCAATCCTTGAATAGAATAATTATAGCTATGAAAGGAAATTTTTCCTAAGGTACAGATTACCTCCTCCTGAAGCGTAATCTGGTACCTAGCTATGCTAACTCTCTACTCTCGTAACAATTAACATAACTAGGCCCATTAAGTTCTATGAAAAACCATGGAATCCTTTAAACAAATCCAAACTACTCCCATGATTCGATTTGTAGGTTTGAATAGAATAGATCTGACATTGCGATTCACCTCCCAGTCCTTCTTGCAACGTCTAAGACACAAACATATTTGGCCAGAGTAAATCACATAAATAACTCAATTTTAATGAAATCAATGACATAATAATCATGACAAGAGTAAAAATATAAAATTTAATTCATAAATGTCAGTGGGCTACATCCCTAATCCCGAAAACAAGTTTACTCACTCATGTTCGAAGAAAATAACATGTTCATTGATGAAACTTACATTGAATTCTATCAAAAGTACAAGAAATCACTAGGAGAATAATTAGAAAAGCTTCCCCTCGATCTAGAGACGAAGATGAAGTGCTCAAATCTCTCCTTCGCGTGAATTCTCACCAGAATTTCACCATGGAACCAGGTTTCACCGTAGCGGCCACCTCTGATCATGTTTGCCTATAAAAATCTCTCTTGCCCTCCAAAAATTTCCTCTTTTACCCTTGAAGGAAGAATTCTGGAGAGTTTGGTTCAAATCCGACTCGATTTGGGGTCGAATCAAGTGAAAAACACAAAGGGGTGGAAAAACTCACGGCCCATAAACTATTCACGGCTACGGTTGTGAAAGTTTCTGTGAGTAAAGTCCTTTGTGCATAGAAATATTCACGGTCCGTGAAGGATTCATGGCCTCACCCATAAAAGTTTCTGTGAACTTTTTACTTAGCCGTGCTTTCACCTCTCGAATTCGAAATTCATGGCTAGCTGAGAAACTCACGGCTGCGGCCGTGAATTTCGCGTCTGACATTGTTTTCGCCCCAAATTTGACGTGCAACATCATGATTTTCTCGGGAATCATGCTATGGCTTCAAAACTCACAAAATCCATCATTTTTATGCAATTTTACCTACATTTTCATAAAAACCAAGAAAAGTGAAGATTCTATACCAAGTGAACTAAAAACACTAAAAATTAGTATAAAATCATAAAATAAGCCCAAAATATCATATAAAATACCGACAAAAACATGACATAAATGCAACACATCAAAATACCCTAGACTTAAAACCTTGTTTGTCCTCAAGCAATATTTTCATATGTATGGAGAATGTAAAGATAAGGAATAATTTTATTTGTTCTTTCTTTAATAACGACCCTAGTCTACATTTCAAGTAGTCGATCTTTCAAAACTCAAGTAATTTTAGAAAAAATAATAATAGAGGTAAATTCTTAAGAGTTTACAATCCAAGAAAGATAAAACCTTGCAATGTCATGCTTTTCCATCTTGGCTCTTACTAACCTCATAGGATAAGGAATAGGTGGAATATATGTAGGCGGACCCACATAGACTTCCTTCTTCTCCTTTTCGTCTAGTATCTCCTCTTCAGGTATAGGCTCTTCATTAGGCATTCCAGGTTTGTTAATATGTTCACCATTTACAATGGTGACAGCATTACAATGCTCCTTGGGGTTCATCTCTGGTTGGCCTGGAAGTTTACTTGTAGGCCTATTGGAAGTACTTGCCTGCTGAGCTATTTGGCTCTCCAACATCTTGTTGTGGGTTGCCAAAGCATCCACACGAGATGTTGGATGTTTAATAGCATTAGAGACATCTTCATTATGCTTCATCTAAGCAACAATGAAACCTTCCGAAAGAGACTCCAAGTTGGACTTCTGAGGCTGATTTAATTGCCTAGACTGAAAACCTGATGGCGGTCTGTTATTCTTGTTGGGGTATGCCCTTAAGACTAATGTTTGAGGTCTTGGGATTGTAACAGTATCATGTAATAAACTGTTATGTTTATAAAGGCATGGTTGTTATTCAGTAAGCTACATTGTCTGCTGCAATATATGTTCTTCTGAATAATGTCTCAAAGCTGTTCAGCTAGGCTGACATGCAGTTATGTCCTTAGTCGAGATATCTTGGTGAACATGAGACAGCCTTGATATGGTTAAGACTAATATGTGTTCTAATCTTATAGGATGCTTCGAGCATGGAATAAGATGTAGACTCATGGGTACATTGGATGTACTGGACAGACCCTACTTGGATATTCAATTGCTTGTCACAATGTGAATAATCCTTGAATGCGACAAGTGGCACATTTCCTCTGACTTGAGATCACTTGTGTTTTCTAAATGATGATTGTCATTATTTTGAGATAGTTCAATATCACTTGAAATATAATGATTATAGACTATCTTGGATGGTGAGCTTGAGTCAGGTTAGGGCACTAGTGATAGACATAGGATTGCCGTCTCCTTAATTGGAGTGTGATGTTCTAAAGGGGCCCCCTGGATGAGATGATTGAGAAAGTGTATGGCCATACCCAGATGACTATGTTCATCTGATCTAATCATGCTCATCATATTGGAGTTACAAGCTTGACTTGCTTGTCCAATAAGAACATCCAGTGGTAAAGGAAATTTGTATGCTTTGTGAATTGATTCACACTTGTGCTGTTTTTGGGTGTAGTCTTGGAAGACTCTTTCCTTTATATCGGGAGACAGTGATGTGTTGCTAGATACCCCTCACTGATCGTGATAACGTAAGTTATCGTTACCGACATTTAAAGGAAACCCTTAGGGTCGCACAATTTGATGATATGGCTTTCTTAAGTCAGATCGTGTGGACTGAATTATTCGGGTTCAGTTTAAAGGGATTTAATCTCTGATTGTAAGTGAGATCTGGTCTGATCATGTTTGATTGATTAGGGCTTGAGATTGGTAAGCTTCGATTGAGAGAATGAATGCTAGATCAGTCAGATCAGGAGCATTGAGAGATTGACGGTCAGATCAAGAGCCTTAGGGTTTATTTTGATCTGGACTTATTTCTTGGTTTATTTGGTTAGTGGACCAAATCGGTTTGAACCAGCTCATGGATGAGCGCATGGTTCAAAGGTGATGTGGCATTTGCGATTGGGGTAAACCCAAGATCGCATGTGGAGAAGTGGGATGCTATTTTTGGATAGCACTTCTCAAACGTGGCCATGATCTCACGTCGCCCCTCTCTTGCCTCTTCACGCCTTTGACGCCTCCTTGGGTTGTGTTCGAGTGGCATTCTCGTGTAGAGGAAGTCTAAGGCGACAAGAGAGAAAAACGCCAAGAAGAAAAACTCTCCTTTCCCTTTGCATTCGATCAAGACGCTTTGGACGATCCTTGCTAGCACAAGGGACGACAAGAAGAAGCACATCTTCATCTTGTGTGTGACGATTTGGAGGAGATCTTCGTTGTTCTCTTACTTCCAAGGCGCCATCTTGAAATGGACATGGTATGAATCGAATCACTTCTTTACAATCGGTTTTGTTAAGTTGATCATATAATGCATGCGCATTGATCCTATGAAACCCTTTATCCGCTGCCCCCTTTCTTGTTTGCGCCACCATAGGGTTTTCGCCCCCTTTGGGGAACCATCAATTGGTATCAGAGTCAGGTTAACGCATGTTTTTGTATGATTGCTTAAGCCATTTTGTGATCCATGCTTGCGAAAATGCTTAGATCTTCAATACATGCATAAATACATGTTTAGTTGTCATAAGCGAAACTTTTATTTGTTTTTCTTGCGCATGTATGTTGGCGCTTGATGTAGTTTTTCTCAAACAAATATCACTTGCGCGACTCATTGTAGATCTAAGATGCGCCTGCATTAAACCCTTAGACGGGTTATTAGGGTTGAAGTTATCCCCTAGGTTAGATCCAGACAGTCTGATCAGACCATCTGACAGCCTAGATGGGTCGACCAGATAGCACCTTGGCGCATGCTAAAGGTGGCTATAGGTCGACTGCATCACAGGCGTGTAGCGATGTCTGATTGAGACAACCTGTGAACGCACATGAGTTAGGCCCGGGCTCACACCCGCTTGCCAGACCTCATTGTGGTTGTTCAGCCCTTGGCGCATGCATGGTTGACCTTTTTGGTCGACTCAAGTCAGTTAGGACTTGGTGCATGTAAGGGCAGTGGATCTGACTAGGTTGGATGAGTGGATCCCTAGTAATGGACCGTTGTAAGGTTGTAGGGCATATAAGCAAAATAAAATTGATGCCCATGGGGTTTTTCAAAAATTTTATTTTAATGACTGGATCACATGATGATTGATGCCATGTGTTTGTCTATTTATTCTTATGTGGGCTGCCCATGTTAAATCTGTGCTGTGCTGGGGCCTGCGTGCCTGTATTAATATGTAAATTAATTATTGTGATCTGCGCATCACATTGCTTTTAATTTATAAAATGTAATTGACCTGCGTGTCAATCTTGTCTAGATAGTTAAATTTGTAATTTAATTAGACAAGAGCACAGAGCACACTTGGCAGAGGCGCATGCAGCAGTGGCTTGACCAGGTGGGAGGTCTAGGGTTCGACCCTAGGACCTGGCGCATATTCCTGGTGGGCGCACCAGAACTGCAGATGGCGCTTGGGCCCAGGTTTGGGCTAGATGAGCAGCGAAAGCCCCATGAAGAAAAGCAAGTGAAGACTTAAGTTTCTTAAGGTCTTACTTAGGCTATGGGCTTTTACCACATAAGATCCATGCTTTCTTTTATTGCTTAAATATTAGAATTGCATGATTAGTTTATCTTCTGCTATCACCATAGGAATTGCATGATAGTGAAGAAGATAAAAGACCGTTAAAATCCAACGCTAAAATTTCAAGCTCGTAAGCCTTCTGACGCGAAACCTCACTGTTCTGACTATCGTTGGAGCCGTGTTGTACCCACTCAGTGGGCACGTCCATCTATCTTCAGACGGTGCGGGATTACACCTGCGTGTTACAGAGTAGGGATTTATCCCTTCTCGTTGCTCAGCATAGCACGTGGTGGTCCAGGGAGTAGGTCGGGTCAGCTTGACCATGTAGGCTACATATGTGGCGCATATGGTAGCACATGGGGGCAGCCATCTGTGGGGTCAGAGATTGTGTTGTACCAACTCAGTTGGCACAGTCTGCTGGATTGCCCAGATGAAGGGGAATCGCACGGGTTGGCGATTGGCTGGGACAGCCTACCAGAGATTAGTGCTTGTACTCTCTGTGTATCTTATCTCGCCTGAGCGGGACGCGGAGACCAAGTATGAAATCTGGATCCCATCTCACTAAAAGAGTTCTACTCTTTCGGGCTGTTTTGCTGGATTTTTCAGCCAGATAAAATAGTGAGAAAAAGAATCTTTCTTAAGTCCTGATTGATTCTTAACATTGATACTGACCTTGCTGTTCTTGCATTGTTGTAGATACCTGCAGCAACGAACACCATGAACTTCAATGTGCGATCCCTACTGGAAAGGGAGAAGTTTGCTGGGCCGAACTTCTCTGACTGGTTTGGACACCTTAAGATTGTTCTTAAGGCAGAGAGGAAACTGTATGTCCTCGAGACGGCGATACCGCCTCAGCCCGCTCCGAACGCCGCAAGGGCGGTTCGGGAAGCCTATGAAAAGCACGTCAATGATAGCATTGATGTCGCTTGCCTGATGCTAGCGTCTATGACGCCACCGCTGCAGCGTCAGCATGAGGATATGTCGGCTATAGAGATTATAGCGAACCTCAAGATGCTGTATGCTGCACAGGCGAGGACTGAACGCTATAATTTGACGAAGCTGTTCTTTCAGAGCAAACTGGCTGAAGGGAGCCCAGTGGGAGCTCACGTGCTCAAGATGATTGGGCACAAGGAGGCTCTAGAGAAACTGGGGCATACCATCAATCAGGAGCTTGCTGTGGACATTATTCTGCAGTCTCTCCCGCCTTCATTCGACGCGTTCATTATTAACTTTAATATGAACAAAATCGATTGTACTCCGGCAGAGCTGCTGAATATGCTCTTGACTACTGAGGAGACTCTGAAGGGTAAGCCTTCGACCTCTGTCTTAATGGTTCCTTCTAGGAACAAGAAGAAGGGGAAGAAGGGCAAGACCCCTGTCAAGAGCTACAGCAAGGCTCTGAAGCAGAAGGTTAAGCGGTCCAAGGAATACAGGTGTTTCCACTGTGGCCAGCTGGGTCACTGGAAAAAGGACTGTAAAGCGCTCCAAGGAGATAAGAGGGGAAGCTTCGCTTCTGGCTCAGGTATTTACGTGACTGAGGTCATGTTTTCTTCTTCTATATCATGGGTGTTGGACACTGCATGTGGAGTTCACATTTGTTCAAATGTACAGGAACTCAAGAGAAGAAGATAGGTGGGACAGCATGAGGTGGACCTACGCGTTGGAAACGGGGCACGGGTTGCTGCTGTTGCTGTAGGAGACTATTTCATTTCTTTACCATCTGGACTTGTATTAGAACTAAACAGTTGTTACTTTGTTCCCAGTATTACTAAAAATATTATCTCTATTCCTGCTCTTCTCAGGAAGGGATTTTCCTTTGAATGCAATATTTCAAAGTGTGTTTTATCTTATGATAATATTGTTTATGCAACTGGTTCAATTAACAATGGGTTATACATGTTGGACATGGAATGTTCTATACAGAAAATTGATATTAAGAAAGCCAAGAATGCTGATGACAGCACCTTGCTATGGCATAGTGGTTTAGGCCATATTAACGAGAAACGCATTAAGCGGTTGCATGATTATGGACTGCTGGGATCATTCACCTATAAGGAGATTGATACATGCAAAGCTTGTTTGATGGGCAAAATGACGAAGTCACCTTTTCTTCATAAAGGTCAAAGGGCTTCAGGTTTACTTGACCTTATACACAGTGATGTGTGTGGGCCATTTAGTAAACATGCCAGAGGTGGCTATCAGTACTTCATCACCTTTACTGATGATTTCAGTAGATATGGGTATGTCTTTTTAATGAGACACAAGAGTGAATCCTTTGACAAGTTCAAAGAGTTCAAGAATGAAGTACAAAATCAGCTAGGCCGAAATATCAAGGCACTTCGTTCTGATCGAGGTGGAGAATACCTAAGTCATGCATTTACTGACTATCTGAAGGAGTGTGGGATCATCTCACAGCTCACTCCACCAGGAACACCGCAATGGAATGGTGTGTCCGAGAGGAGAAATAGAACGTTACTTGATATGGTTCGTTCTATGATGAGTCAGGCTAATCTACCTTACTCCTTGTTGGGGTTTTGCACTGGAAACAGCTGCAAAAGTACTAAACCGAGTGCCATCCAAGGCCGTTTCAAAGACGCCATATGAATTATGGTATGGGAAACAGCCAAGCTTGACGTTTATCAGGATCTGGGGCTGCGAGGCTTATGTCAAAAAGCTCGCCTCTGGGAAACTAGAGAGCAGATCTGACAAATGCATTTTTGTCGGTTACCCTAAGGAAACTAAGGGTTATTATTTCTACGATCCCAAAGAGAACAAGGTTTTTGTTGCTCGGACGGCCATATTTCTTGAGAAGGAGTTTCTTCTGCAAGAGGCCAGTGGGAGAGAAATAAAACTGGATGAGAATCCAGAGGCAGGACAAAGTGCTCAAGCAGAGTTGGATGAGCCTGAGCCGGTAGAACAGGTTATTGAACAACCTGAGGCTCAGACATCACGGGAACCGCGAAGATCGGGAAGGATTCGTCGTCAGCCTGAGCGCTATGACGGAATCTACATCATTGATAATGATGAACCCCTCACTTATGCGGATGCGGTCAGTGGACCGGAGTCAGCGAGATGGCTTGAAGCTATGCGCGCCGAGATGGACTCCATGTCAGATAACCAAGTTTGGGATTTGGTTGATCCGCCTCCGGGAGTTATCCCAATAGGCTGTAAATGGATCTTCAAGAAGAAGATTGACATGGATGGTAACGTGGTTACCTATAAAGGCAGGCTAGTTGCGAAAGGTTTCAAACAAATCTACGGGATAGATTATGATGAAACTTTCTCACCTGTAGCCATGTTTAAGTCTATTCGGATTCTTTTCGCGATAGCAGCATATTATGATTATGAGATCTGGCAAATGGATGTGAAAACAGCTTTCCTGAATGGAAATCTGGATGAGGATGTGTACATGACACAACCTGAGGGTTTCACTGATCCATCAGATCGTCATAAGATATGCAAATTAAAGAAGTCCATTTATGGACTTAAGCAAGCATCAAGAAGCTGGAATATTCGTTTTGATGAATCAGTCACTGAATTTGGTTTCATCAAGAACGAGGATGACCCGTGTGTATATAAGAGGTTTAGTGGGAGCGTGATTACTTTCCTAGTCCTCTACGTCGATGATATCTTGATCATTGGAAACGACATTCCTGAAATGCATGCGGTTAAGGCATGGTTAAGGAAATGTTTCCAGATGAAAGATTTAGGAGAAGCAGCCTATGTATTAGGTGTGAAGATCTACAGGGATAGATCTAAGAGGCTTCTCGGGCTGTGCCAGAGTACTTACATCGATAAAGTCCTGGAGAGATTTCATTTAGAGAATTCTAAAAGAGGATATCTTCCAGTCAGACATGGTCTGAATCTTTCGAAGAGTCAGTGTCCACAAACACAGACTGAGAAAGATGAAATGGACAATACGCCTTATGCTTCGGCTATTGGATCCATTATGTATGCGATGTTGTGTACTCGCCCAAACGTCGCTTACGGGTTAAGCGTGACCAGTCGTTTCCAAAGTAATCCAGGACAGGCACACTGGTTTGCAGTCAAGAACATCTTAAAATATCTTCGGAGAACCAAAGATATGTTCTTGATATATGGTGGTCAGGAAGAACTCAGTATTGAAGGATATACTGACGCTTCGTTCCAGTCTGACCAGGACGATTTCCAATCGCAATCAGGCTATGTTTTTAGCTTGAATGGAGGAGCAGTGGTGTGGAAGAGTTTCAAACAGTCAATCGTTGCTGATTCCACAACAGAAGCCGAGTATGTTGCAGCCTCGGAAGCATCCAAGGAGGCAGTCTGGATTCGTAAGTTCGTGAGAGAACTTGGTGTTGTTCCTTCGAGTGCAGATCCTTTGGTTATCTTCTGTGATAACACTGGAGCAATCGCACAAGCAAAGGAACCACGGTCGCACCAGAAGTCCAAGCACATATAGAGACGGTTTCATTTGATCAGGGAGATCATAGATCGTGGCGAGATCAAAGTCTGCAAGGTTCATACAGATGACAATCTGGCAGACCCGCTTACTAAGCCTCTGGCGCAGCAGAAGCATGAAAAGCACTGTAATAATATGGGTTTGAGATTTCTCAACCATTAGATTAAGTGCAAGTGGGAGATTGTTGGGGTATGCCCTTAAGACTAATGTTTGAGGTCTTGGGATTGTAACAGTATCATGTAATAAACTGTTATGTTTATAAAGGCATGGTTGTTATTCAGTAAGCTACATTGTCTGCTGCAATATATGTTCTTCTGAATAATGTCTCAAAGCTGTTCAGCTAGGCTGACATGCAGTTATGTCCTTAGTCGAGATATCTTGGTGAACATGAGACAGCCTTGATATGGTTAAGACTAATATGTGTTCTAATCTTATAGGATGCTTCGAGCGTGGAATAAGATGTAGACTCATGGGTACATTGGATGTACTGGACAGACCCTACTTGGATATTCAATTGCTTGTCACAATGTGAATAATCCTTGAATGCGACAAGTGGCACATTTCCTCTGACTTGAGATCACTTGTGTTTTCTAAATGATGATTGTCATTATTTTGAGATAGTTCAATATCACTTGAAATATAATGATTATAGACTATCTTGGATGGTGAGCTTGAGTCAGGTTAGGGCACTAGTGATAGACATAGGATTGCCGTCTCCTTAATTGGAGTGTGATGTTCTAAAGGGGCCCCCTGGATGAGATGATTGAGAAAGTGTATGGCCATACCCAGATGACTATGTTCATCTGATCTAATCATGCTCATCATATTGGAGTTACAAGCTTGACTTGCTTGTCCAATAAGAACATCCAGTGGTAAAGGAAATTTGTATGCTTTGTGAATTGATTCACACTTGTGCTGTTTTTGTGTGTAGTCTTGGAAGACTCTTTCCTTTATATCGGGAGACAGTGATGTGTTGCTAGATACCCCTCACTGATCGTGATAACGTAAGTTATCGTTACCGACATTTAAAGGAAACCCTTAGGGTCGCACAATTTGATGATATGGCTTTCTTAAGTCAGATCGTGTGGACTGAATTATTCGGGTTCAGTTTAAAGGGATTTAATCTCTGATTGTAAGTGAGATCTGGTCTGATCATGTTTGATTGATTAGGGCTTGAGATTGGTAAGCTTCGATTGAGAGAATGAATGCTAGATCAGTCAGATCAGGAGCATTGAGAGATTGACGGTCAGATCAAGAGCCTTAGGGTTTATTTTGATCTGGACTTATTTCTTGGTTTATTTGGTTAGTGGACCAAATCGGTTTGAACCAGCTCATGGATGAGCGCATGGTTCAAAGGTGATGTGGCATTTGCGATTGGGGTAAACCCAAGATCGCATGTGGAGAAGTGGGATGCTATTTTTGGATAGCACTTCTCAAACGTGGCCATGATCTCACGTCGCCCCTCTCTTGCCTCTTCACGCCTTTGACGCCTCCTTGGGTTGTGTTCGAGTGGCATTCTCGTGTAGAGGAAGTCTAAGGCGACAAGAGAGAAAAACGCCAAGAAGAAAAACTCTCCTTTCCCTTTGCATTCGATCAAGACGCTTTGGACGATCCTTGCTAGCACAAGGGACGACAAGAAGAAGCACATCTTCATCTTGTGTGTGACGATTTGGAGGAGATCTTCGTTGTTCTCTTACTTCCAAGGCGCCATCTTGAAATGGACATGGTATGAATCGAATCACTTCTTTACAATCGGTTTTGTTAAGTTGATCATATAATGCATGCTCATTGATCCTATGAAACCCTTTATCCGCTGCCCCCTTTCTTGTTTGCGCCACCATAGGGTTTTCGCCCCCTTTGGGGAACCATCAATTCTGTTGATTATATTAATGAGGAACTTGCCCTTGATTATTCTTGTATGACAAATTGAGGTGGTCCCTCTAGCCTGGATTATATGTAGCTGAATAAGGGCTGTTCTCCTGCCTTTGATAATAGTTGCCTAAAGCATTGACATGCTCCTGACAAGAGTCATCATGTGGTGGGGCTAAAAGCTGACAATCAGTAGAAATATGACCTGAAACACCACAAACTTCACAAGAAATAGAATTAACTGCAACTGAAGGAAAAGTAAAAGAATCCAATTTCTGAGCTAAAGAGTCATCCTTTGCAGCTAAAGATGTCAAAGAGTCATTGCTATACTTACCCATACCCATTGATGTAGTACCTCACTCATTGGACCAATGGTTGTGATTCATGGCCATGTCCTCAAGCAAAGTCATCGAATCTTCTACATTTTTACTCATGATAACTCCCCCAGTAGCAGCATGCACCATGACCTTTGTGCTGTAGTCCAATCTATCATAGAAGATATGGATTAGGACCCACTTCTCAAGCCCATAATGAGGACACATGCACTGGAGCTCCTTGAAATGATCCCAAGCATTATAAAGTGTCTCTCATTCTTTTTGTCCAAAGCAAGTTATCATATTCCTTAGTTGAACTGTCTTGCTGGGTGAAAAATATTTGGTCAGAAAAGCACGTGAGAGCTCATCCTATGTAGTGATCGATCCAGCGAGAAGAGAATATAGCCAAGCCCGTGCGTGATCCCTGAGAGAATGGAAGCAGTCTTAGTCTAATTGCATCATAAGATACACCATTTACCTTAACGGTGTCACAATATTTTAAAAAGACAGCAAGATGAAGGTTAGGATCCTGTTTTGGGGAACCCCCAAACTGTTTTTGCTGAACCATGGTCATCAATGCTGGTTTAAGCTCAAAGTTGTTTGCCTCCACATTAAGTCGAACGATGCTAGAATTAAAACCCTGTATGTTAGGCACTGCAAAATCCCTTAGTGATTGATTGTTCGCCATACCACCTTCTTCTGTAATTTTCTTAGTCTGAAATTGTAGTTTTCTTCGAAGGCGGAAGGTGCATTCAATCTCTGGATCTTTAGGAAAAAGAGTACCTATCTTTAAAACTCTGGGCATATAACATGTTAATCAATAGAAATAAAACTGAAATAACAGAAAATAGAAATAGGAGAAAAACTAAGTAAATGCTAAAATCAAAAGAAAAATGTCTAGTCTATAAACTTATCGATATTGGCTGGCCTGATCCCCGGAAACGACGCCAAAAACTTGATTCGACTACAAGTGCACGGATTTATCGAAGTAATAAAATAAGATATCATTTACAACCAGGATCTAGCAGTCAAGTACCGATTACATAACCTGTTTATATCTAGGCGAATCAAATTGTGATTTGGCGTGAACTCTAAGTATGAAAAGTAATAGAGGTAGCATTTTGGGGTTGAAATTAGGTTTAGAAGATCGGGACCTGGGGTTTCACCACACTAACAATTATGAATTTGATAAAAAAAAGATCAATCCTTGAACAGAATAATTATAGCTATGAAAGGGAAATTTTCCTAAGGTACAGATTACCTCTATCCAAAGCATAATCCGGTACCTAGCTATGCTAATTCCCTACTCTCGTGACAATTAACACAACTAGGCCCATTAAGTTCTATGAAAAACCATGGAATCCTTCAAACGAAGCCAAACTACTCCCGTGATTGGATTCATATGTTTGAATAGAATAGATACGACGTTGCGATTCACCTCTTAGTCATTCTTGCAACGTCTAAGACGCAAATATACTTGGCCAGAGTAAATCACGTAAATAACTCAATTCTAATCAAATCAATGCAATAATAATCATGACAAGAGTAAAAATATAAAATTTAATTCATAAATGTCAGTGGGCTACATCCCTAATCCTGAAAACAAGTTTACTCGCTCATGTTAGAAGAAAATAACATGTTTATTGATGAAACTTGCATTGAATTCTATCAAAAGTACAAGAAATCACTATGAGAATAATTGGAAAAGCTTCCCCGCAATCTGGAGATGAAGATGAAGTGCTCAAATCTCTCCTTCGCGTGAATTCTCGCCGGAATTTCACCTTGGAATCGGGTTTCGCTCTAGCGGCTACCTCTGATCGTGTTCGCCCATAAAAGTCTCTCTTGCCCTCCAAAAATTCCTCCTTTTATAGTTGAATCGGTTCGGAACCCCTCAAGGAAGAATTGTGGAGAGTTTGGTTCAAATCTGACTCGATTTGGGTCGAATCGAGTGAAAAACACAAAGGGGCGAAAAAACTCACTACCCGTAAACTGTTCACAGCTGCGGCCGTGAATGTTTCTGTGAGTAAAGTCCTTTGTGCATAGAAATATTCACGGCCTGTGAAGGATTCACGGCCTCACCCGTGAAAGTTTCTATGAACTTTTTTACTTAGCCACGTTTTCACCTCTCGAACTCGAAATTCACGGCCAGCCGAGAAACTCACGACTGCGGCCATGAATTTCGTGTCTGCACTGTTTTCGCCCAAAATTTGACGTGCAACCTCATAATTTCCTCGGGAATCATGCTATGGCTTCAAAACTCACAAAATACATCATTTTTATGCCATTTTGCCTGCATTTTCATAAAAACCATGAAAAGTGAAGATTCTATACTAAGTGAAGTAAAAACACTTGAAATTAGTATAAAATCATAAAATAAGCCTAAAATATCATATAAAATATAGACAAAAATATGACGTAAATGCAATGCATCAAGGTGCTCCTGCCGCAGGAGGTCGAAGGTAGTGCGAAGATGCTCTAAGTGCTCGTCTTTGGTCCGACTATAGATCAGAATGTCATCAAGGTAAACAACCAGAAATTTACCCATGTAGGGCTTGATAACTTGACTCATCAATCACATGAATGTGGACGGGGCATTCGACAACCCGAATGGGATGACAAGCCACTCATATAGACCATTCTTGGTCTTGAATGCAATTTTTCACTCATCGCCCTCACAAATACGAACTTGGTGATACCCGCTTCAGAGGTCGAGCTTCAAGAATCAAGAGGAACCAGATACTAAGTCTAACATGTCATCAAGCCTAGGTATGGGGAACCTATACTTAACGGTGATCCGATTAATGGTACTCCTGTCAATGCACCTACGCCACGACCCATCCTTCTTGGGCATGATCAAGGTGGGGACAGTGCAAGGACTCAAGCTTTCTCAAATGTAACCCTTGGTGAGGAGCTCATCTACTTGATGCTGCAGTTTAGCGTGTTCAGTGGGGTTAAGCCTATGGTGTGGCAAGTTGGGGAGCGGCGCTCTCGGCACAAGATCAATCACATGCTAGATTTCCCTGTCCGGAGGGAGTTCGTGGGGCAAGTCCTCGGGGCTAATGTCACCAAATTCTGACAAGAGGGTAGAGATTCCGCAGGAGGTGCCGCATCCATGGGAGGCGACGGATCCTGTGCCTCACGCAACATCAATGCGTAGACTACTTTGGTTTTGCTAGCTTCACGGATAAGTGTGAGTGTGCACATAAGGAAAACCACAAGAGGTGTCGGAGGCGCAGGCATAGGAGGGACAATCAGGCCCTTGGACGTATATGCCTGCAACTCCTTGGGCCGAGCCGGAATCAATCGGATCTTCTGGTCATTGTGATCAAACACATAAGTGTTTGATTGGCCGTAATGGATCACATCCCTATCGTACAACTAGGGACTACCTAGTAGGATGTGGGCGAATCCATATCTGCCATGTCACACCAAACAATCTCACGATAGTCCCTAAAACTAATGGGAACTTGACATCGGTGGGTGTTCAGAAGACTCAACGTGTCAACCCGCTCAATCGAATAAGGTTTCGATTGGGGTTCTAGGGGAAGACCAAATCGGGTGATCGGGGTATGAGAGACCACATTTAGGCTACTACTTCCGTCGATAACGATCTTACACGAGTGCCCGTTGCACTTGATGTAAGTTGTGTATATGCTAGTTGATGACTTCAAATTTCATAGTGTTTTTCATACTTATTTGGTAGTATTTTGTGCCATAGTCTTACTCTTTTACCTTGCTTTTATACCCTTTTTTACCAAATACATCGGAATCTACACAATCTTTGGTTTTTAATCAATTTCAGGTAAAAAGGCATCATTACCACTGGTTTTCGAGCAATGTCAATGCATGAATGAGTTCTAATCATCAAGAGGAGTCTACCCATAAAATTTCAACTAAAAAAGGTTCTTCTAGCAAAAATATGGCACTGCCGTGTAAATATACACGGTACCGTATTTCACCGCTTTCAACCAGACGAAAATACGGTGCTGCTATATTTTGTCCCAGAATGATCACGGTACCGTATTTTGTGCTAATTTCATCCAGAAGACCTAAGCGAGAATACGGCACGGCCGTGTAGAAGTACACGATACCGTATTTATTGGTGATCCAGTACAGAAAAGTTCAATAGAAATACAGCACTGCCGTGGACATGTACACGGTGCCGTATAATTGGACGAATTTAACTAGAATGTTTTGACACAAATACGGCACTGCCGTATGAATCTTCACGGTGCAGTATTTTCTGTCAATTCTGACCAAAAGGATTTGGCAAGAATATGACATTGCCGTATTTTGGAGAAAAACTCTCACGGCACCATAATTTTTGTCCGGAACTCACAGAATTAAATACGGCACTGCCGTATGAATCGTCATGGTGCCGTATTTTGGAACTCAGAATTCTAATTTTTTCGCCCGATTCTTGCAAAGACCATATCTTTTGATCCAGACCTCCAAATTGAGATCCGAAAGAGGCGTTGGACTCGTCTTTAAGAGGAGCAAACACAGAAAGTGAAAGAAACGAATTTTATCATGAATCCACGGCGAATTTCAGAGGGAGGTGGAATTGCTAGGGTTCATCAGGTTTCGACCTACAGACCACCTCCAGCCACGAAATTTGACAGGGAGCTTCATCTGGTGAAGGAGAACACGTACCTCAAGTTTTAGAGCGTTTGGAGTTGAATCAAAGGAGAAATTAATGAAATAGTGGTGACAGTGCTGATTCCAAGCAAATACGGTGCTGTAATGAAACTGTTTTGTAACTCTTTTCTCCTCTTTTCGATTCCTTATCATTCTGAGAATATGTTTTATTGTAATCCTTTCATCATGGTAGCTTAATCTTTTTATGGGACATGGGGGTGTAATCTCTTTGTTTCTTAATGTCTAGAAAACCCTAATTTTGTCAAACTGATTTTATTATGATAATTTTGCTCTTGTGATTGATTGTTCTTTAATTCTCCTTTGTGTCTTAATTATCAGCACGTTTTAGAATTTTGTGAAATAGACCGAGAGGTTGATTGTTTGAAATTTGGAACCCTAGGAATTATTGAGTTTGGAACTATCGTAAGAGATTAGGTAGTTCTTCGAATTCTGATTTTTAGTGATTTTATTGCCATGTTGAATTTTTGATACTTTGGATTGAGTTAATGTGTAGACTTGATTTGATATTGCAAGAGATTGAGTATCGAGTAGTTGGAAACCCTTGAGTAAAGCCGGTGTTGAGACTCGGATGCACGAGAGTGATCTTTGAGTTTTCACTTGAGGTGATCAACCTAGAATTCGGATGCCCGAGAGTGATACTCGAGTTCTTAGTTAATGATTTACTTATTCTCAGCATTGAATAGATCTTGCACGAGAGTGGGGATCGGTTCTTTGTATGATTGTCTGCGCGAGAGCGAGACAATTTATTTAAAAAAGTAAATTTTACCTTTATCATAATAGGATTAGATTGACAAATATTTATCTTAATCTAGACATTAGAAATTAAAGTAGATGAACCCCTAGTCCCAATTTCCTCTCTGATATTTTCTCCGTGTTCTTTTCGATAGTTTGATTCACTATTTTCCGATTGCCTAACTAGCAAGAAATCAATTATTCAGTACTTGACAACAAGGTCTCTGTGGTTCGATATTTTTTATATTAGTTCGAGTATCCGTGCACTTGTGGACACAACCGCAAATGTGTGGTCTCTCTAATCCTCGGAGGGTGGGGTTTGGACAGGGGTACACTGCACAACCGCAAATGTGGGGTGACCAGACTCATCACCACTCATGTAACACTCGGCCTCATGTCATGCTCTGTGCGCTCGTAGGTGATGGTGGCTACACGGGTGTGACTCTTGGCCGCAAGAGTGGACTCTTTGGGGCAATCCTTAGAGTAGTGCCCCAGCTGAAGGCAATTGAAATAATTCACCCAGCTCGACGAACCGTGGACCGGGGCCTTGCCCTTCTCCTCCTATATAGGGCGAGAGGCGTAGGCCTTAGGGGCTGGGCGTCGTGGGAAGCTATGGGTCACCGCGGTCAGACGTGGGTCCAAGCGAGGTTTGGGTCGCTCGACCGGGGAATGGGCAAGTGGGGGGTCCACCGGCATGTGCGCATCGATGGGGTCCAAACTCGCTGCATCTAGCTGCAGTGGGCAAGTCATGCTCGATGTCTTGAGCACGCTGAAAGGTCTGATCTCGAGTCTCTGAACCATATGTGGGTAGAGCTCGTCGAATATCCGAATGGACCCCATTCTTAAACTTGGGCAGAACAAGTTCGGGGTCCTCATGCAAGTTGCACCGGAGCTACAACGTATCAAAATTTAGATGATTTTCGTCTACGGTATCCGACCCTTGGTGTAGGCTACTATATTGATCAAGAAGACGCTGACTATAGGAGGGGGTACATATCACTCGCGGAGGCGATACTTTATCTCATCCCACCGTGTGATGTGAGGGAGGGTTGTTGCTCTATTTGGTGCTCTATGTTTTCCCAATGCAAACGAGCAGGATCCTCTAGCAAGGTACGCACATAACAGACACGCATCTGTTGGAGCATCTCACTCCACTCGAAGTAGGTGTCGACAGACGCAACCCAATCAAGGAATTGCGTGGGGTCAAGACTTCCCGCGAAGGGTGTGGGGGCCGCGCGAACGATGTGATGAAAGTGATCATCCATCCAGTTGGGACCAAAATGGGTTTGGGCCTGGGGCCTTTGTGTGGCCCACACATCGTCATCGTCGAAAGGTTCATCCTCATGAATCGGGTCATCATGGGACTCATAGGTCCGATGCCTAATGGGTTCTTCCTCAAAGGTCCTACGCCTAGTGGGCGCAGCCAAAGGGGGTAGCATCCTAGTTGGGGCTGGGTACGCGGATTGCAGTTAAGTAACTGTTGTGTCCGCAAGTGCACGGATACTCGAAGTAATATTTAAGATATCGAACCACAGGGACTTCGCTGTTAAGTACTGACTAATTGAGTTTTCACTAGCTAAGCAAATTGTGGGTTGTGTAAATAACAATCGAACTGTAATCGAAGTAAATCAGAATGAGAGAATCGGGACTAGGGGTTCATTCGTCTTAATATTCATGACTAAATATGATTAAAGATTCGTCAATTTATCTTTGTTATGGTCAAGATATAATTCACTTGATAAACAAACTAACTCACTCTCGTGCAGTTAGTTTACAAGGAACGATCCTCACTCTCGTGCAAGATCAATTCAATGCTAAATATAAGTGAATTTTGGCTAAAGAGATAAAGAATCACTCTCGTGCATTCTACCTCAATACCAAGATCTCAAGCAAAACTAAGCACTCTCGAACCTTAGTTTCGCAGGTTTTACTCAAGGCTTTCTAACAATCTAACATCTATCTCTAGCCTGTTATCATGTCTAAAGCAACAATAAATTCTAGGTCATAACATTAACAAGAAATAAGCTTCTAAAATCTATGGGTAAGAACACAACCAATCTCTTGCGATGAGCTCTTACAATAAATTCTAGGGTTCCAAGTTCTATGATATCATCTTCTGAGTCCATAGCATAAAACTCTAAAACATGTTAATGCATGATGCTAAAAACGATTGAAGGCATAAATCACTTGAGTAAAATAACCATAGAAAAGATATATTGATGTGAGAAAAGTTATTTAGTCATTGAAATATCAAGGGAATAACACCCCCATCTCCCAAGAGGAGTTTAAGCTAGCATGGTGAAGAAGTTACAATATTCCATGGTTTTAGAGAGTCAAAAATCAACGGAAGAGAAGAGTTTAGAAAATACAGCATGGCTGTGAAATATTTCACAGCTGTATTTTGCAAGTTGAAACGGTGAACAGTGTCGGTGCCTCTTCTTTCTTTGATTTCTCTTCCAATTGACCTCCATTCGTTTTAAAACTTCTGGTACATTGTCTCCTCCTCCAGGCGAAGCTTCAGTATGAATTTCGCTGTTTGAGATGGTCTGGATTCGTCGCAATGGCATAACCCTAGGCGGCAGTATGAATTGTGATTTCTCTCTGTCGAGTGGATGAAAATTAGGGCTTTTTGTGTTGTCCTCCTCCTCTCGTTGGTTGCCTCCTAATTGCTTCTTACAACATCGAATTTAAGGGTCTGGATCACTCGCAATCGTCTCCGCAAAAATCGGGCGTCGAAATTGACCTGGGAGTTACGTTCAGAAACAGAAATACGACAGTATAATAGTTCACGGCCCTGCCGTAAAATTGGCTGAACTCTCTAGTCGGAAACGTCTGGAAAATACGGCCTGTGAAATAGTTTACGGCCCTGCTGTAAAATCGATCGTGCGTTCTATTCTGAAAGTGCTGGGAAATACAGCACCGTAATATGGTTCACGGCACTGCCATAAAATCGGCTGAACTCTCTGGTCGGAAACGTCTGGAAAATACGGCCCGTGAAATAGTTTGTAGCAGTGTCGTAATTTCAGCAATGGTTTCTGTTCCAAAAGTGCTGCAAAATACGGCCATGTAATTCTTTACGGTGGTGCCATAAAATCCGGGAAGTTCTCTATTTGGAAAATCACCAAAATATGGCCGTGCTCTCGATAATACGGTAGCCGCAAAAAATACGGTGCCATATTATAAATACGGCCCTGCTGTATTTTGGTCCTCAGCCTCGATTTGCGTGAAATTTCTTGTGTGACCTCTTCTTGATGTTGAGAATTCTTCTATGTATTTGATTTTGCTCGAAAACACCCTAAAATGATCCCTTTTTGCCTGAAAATCATGAAAAACCAAAATAGAAGTAGACTTTGCAATATTTGATGGATTCAACATAAAAACAAGTAAAAGATCCTCAATTTGGCATAAAAAGGTATTTAAAATAATACAAAATATACTATATATTTTGGTGTCATCAAAATACATAAGGCTCAAACTTTGCTTGTCCTAAAGCAAAAATCAAAATTTGATTAAAAGAATAACCTTTTCATGCTCAATAAATTTCTAAACTACAATCATCAATGAAAAATCCCATCAATTGTTTTACAAAACTTCAAATAAACATATCATTCTTAGAATTCAATCCTCTAGATCCACAACTCAATCACATAAAACTTTGCAACTTGTACAATAAATAGAATTTTCAATCTCATGATTTCACCCAGTTTCAGTTCAAATCTATCATGCTTTTGTTTACATGAATTAGGCTTCCAAGATCTTTTTCCACACATTTTTTTATTTATTTATTTTCATGTATTTTGTTATTTTTGCATAGATGGCATGTACCCACTTAGATACACACTTTTTATTTTTGACTTCAACTCTTATCTTTGGTACCACTATCAATTTTGCATAGTGCCAAGTAGAGGAGTCTTATTCTTTTTATCTCTCATTAATTTTCATGCATAGACTTCAACCCATATCTTAGGTACCACTATCAATTTTACATAGTGCCAAGTAGGGGAGTCTCTCACTATTTTTATGGATCTTGGATTCTTATTTCCCAACAAATAGCAAAAATAGACTAAACATCTACTAGGTTGATCAATTGACATAAATTTACAAATCATACTTATTTGCTCATTTTATTTAAAGGAGTAGTTTCACCTTTAGATTTTATTCCTTGAATAACACATCTACCCAAAATTTCATGCATCAACCAATGTTAAATTTCAAAGATAGATATGCATTGAAGAAATAAATCTAACATTATAGGTTTCTCTCTAATCACAAACATGGGTCCATCCATCATCAATCAATCAAGTCATCAACAATATAAAACAAGAATATATTCATCATCATCATCAATGAAAATTTTTCAAGATAGAAGCAACAAGCAAAGTAAATCACATGTGTCCAACAATCTCAAGAAAAATAATATCATCATCGCATGGTACAACCATATCAAAAAGTAATTATCAATGTAATCATTATTATTGTACAACCACATCGAAAATATAAGCATGTCAAGAATAGCAGTGGGGGCGGTCGTAGAGCATCATCCTTCCCTTCATCATATGAAACAATAATAAGATATAGAAAAATATAGCATAGCAAAGAAATAAAGGTTGATAATACTCACAAAGCATCTACTCATCGCCATCTGATCGTGTGGCCTCAGAGTCCCTTGCAGCCGTCTACATGGGATCATAGTATGGTGTCCCTACTTGATCACCTTCATATCCATAGTTTCTGTGATCTGCATAACCAAAACGGTCATAAAGGAAGTTGCCCATGTCTTCCATATGATTACACAATCTCTCCATATCCCCGTGGATGTATCCTAGAGTCTCTTGCATCCCATCCAGGCGGCATTCTTGGTTGTACATCTGTGCTGTGAGCACCTGAAAACCTGGATCGTGATGGCTAGCAAAACCACCCCTCGTCCCATGTGAGGAAGTACCAGCAGGCTGCGAAGAATCATGAGGAGGTGACTCCATCCCATAGGGATCACCCCTTCCACCCCAGGTGGGTGGCGGTGGAACTGTATCTAGCGGTGGAGTAAAAGTTGCCTCAGCCGCACTAGGAGATAACTTCCAGTTGGCTCTTTCTCTGACCGTGGTCTTCTCGATGTGAGGTAAGGGTAGAGGAGGGATATTTGGTCCAAGGACCAAACAAAAAATGTCACCTTCTCTAATAATCATCTTCATTGCTATGCAAGACTCAATGTCTAGTCTTGCATTGCCTTTTGCCAACTCAGTTTCATAGGGCTCTATCCCAAAATATCTAGCTATAGGAGTGACCAAGCCTCCTATCACCACAGATCCTCTGCTCGCTCTGGCAACTTTGTCCATGTGTTTTATCATGAAGAAAGCCACATCAATAGCAAATCCATTGAGCATCCCCCAAAGAAAATAGAGTTCATGTTGATGGACCATGCCGTCGCTATCTCCTCTTCCAAACACAGTGTGTGCTAGAACCCTGTGGGCATACTTAATACAAGGGTTCTTGATCTTGCTAGCTCTAGCAGAAATGACATAGAAATGACTCTCATCTGTAATTTGGTTCCAGAAAATGCCTTCCATGAATCCAAGAGGCATCTCAGTATATCCTCCTATGCTCAACTCAAAGATATCTCATACTTCTTGCAATGTAAGCTTCCTCTCCTCATTAGCTAATCTGAAAGTGATTTCCCCTTCTGCAGGTCCATTCGAAAATTCCCTTAAGTCAATTATTAAGCTGCTCAAGAACTCCAGAACAAGTGGTAGATAAGTGTGCGGAGTCATCTGGAAGAACTGCTTAGCCTTGATCCTCTCAAACATCCAAAGCACATCCTCATAGAGCCCCAAGGCTTCCAATGTTCTTCGATCAGCATACTTAGTGTTGATGATTTTTCTTTCTAAAATTTTGTTGTATCTGGATTCCTACATTTCATTTCTGAAGATTATCCCATGGGGGTTCTGTGGTTGAGATGATTCAGCAGGGGCTTTCCCCTTTCTTCTTGGACAAATCGACTTTGTTTTTGGTGCCATGAGTATGAACTCAAGCTGCAATTTTCAATTTAATGCAAATACAGCAAATATATGACATTGTATCATACTCTCAACATCATCAGAAATGTTAATCAAGTTCATTGGAAATGAAAATCAACTTAGAACTCAGGCTTAAACTCAAGAAAATAGAGTAAACGTCAATGAACAGTAACTTCGAGTAACTCAGCATACTTCAGTTCAAATCGGTGATGAAAATCGGATTAAATTCTTCCAAACAGCAAAGGATCGATAGCCTATCCTCTAATGGGTAAATGAAAACAAGAATCACTCAAAATGGTTGAGAAACGCGTGAAAACGAGTGAAAGGGGCGAAACTTGAAAAAAACTCATCACATCTATAAAATCGGTGAAATGAGTACCTAATCGACGACGAAAGCTGAACGGGAAAGGTCGCCGGCGTCCCCAGGTGGTCGGAGATGATCAGAAATCCAAGAACGGCTCAAAAATGAGCAGAAAATGAAATACGGCAGTGTAATGTCTTACGGCACTGCCGTAAAATTACGACTACTCTCGGGTTAAAGCAGGATCAGAAATACGGTATAGTAAAGCGATTTACGGTACTGCCGTAAAATCTCGGCAGTGTTCTATTCAAAAATGACTCAGAAATACAGTACCGTGTAATCCGTTATGGTACTGCAGTAAAAATCAAGGAGCGATTTTTTTTTGTTTGTGTAAAATACGGTACTGATAACACCAAAATTCATAGTATATTTTGTGTCATTTCATGTGTCTTTTTGTGTCATAATTATGCTCTTTTGCTTGTTTTTAAGCCTTATTTGTCAAATATTGCAGAATCTATACCATTTCTAGTTTTTGATCATTTTCAGGTTAAAAGTGCCATATTTTGATGGATTTTAGAAAATTTGAGCACACAAATGGATTCCAGATGTCGAAACAAAGTTACCCATCAATTTTCATGAAATTCGGAGCTAAATTGCAAAAAATACGATGCTTATGACGGTGCCGTAAAAACGAGGAGACTCTCTAGTTGATATGTGCAACAAAATACGGTACCGTGTAAGTGTTTACGGTAGTGCCGTAATTTCGTCACAATGCTCTGGTGGAAAGTGAACCGAAAATATGGTACCGTAACAGACTTTACGGTAGTACCGTATTTTACATCAAATCACGATTTTTGTACAAAAATAAAAGAAAAATTAGTCCTAAGCAAAAATTGAAACAAATAGAGGTTAGAAAGCTTGGGTTGCCTCCCAAGAAGTGCTAATTTTAATGGTCCTTAGCTTGACCCTTTCACTCTTGGATCCGCTTGTATTTCATCAAGTAGATAATTCTCCCCTTCTTCAATCTGATTTCCGTGATAGTAGTGTTTCAATCTCTATCCATTAACTTTGAATACTCCTTTCTCTTCATTCCATATGTCGATGGCTCCGTACGGATAAGTCTTCTTCACCTGAAATGGCCCAGACCATTGAGACTTAAGTTTATCAGGAAAAAGTCTGAATCTAGAATTAAACAAGAGAACGAAGTCACCTGGTTGAAATTCTTTTATGAGTACATGTTGATCATGCCATCTCTTGGTCCTCCCCTTGTAGATCTTTGCATTTTCATAAGCAGAGAGTCTAATTTCATCAAGTTCACTCAATTGCAGTTTTCTCTTTTCACTTGCACTCTTCAAGTCAAAATTTAATGCTTTGATTGCCTAGAATGCTTTATGCTCGAGTTCTACTAGAAGGTGACATGATTTACCATAAACCAATTGAAATGGTGACATACCTATTGGTGTTTTGAAAGCAGTCTGGTATGCCCAAAGTGCATCATCGAGCTTGAGCGCCCAGTCCTTGCTTGTTCTTGACACTGTTTTTTCCAGTATCCCTTTAATTTCTCTATTTGATATCTCCTCTTGTCCACTTATTTGGGGATGGTAAGGTGTTGCAACTCTATGATTTACCCCATATTTTATAAGTAAGGCTGAAAATTTGTGTTCAATAAAGTGGGATCCTCCATCACTAATCACAACTCGTGGTACTCCAAAGCGTGGGAAGATAACTCTTTTAAATAGTTTCACCACAACCCTATAATCATTGGTGGGAGAAGCAATGGCTTCTACCCACTTGGAAACATAATCTACCGCCACGAGTATATAATTATTCCCTCCAGATGATGGAAAAGGTCCCATGAAATCAATACCCCAAACATCAAAAATTTCAACTTCAAGTATGGTGGACAATGACATCTCATTCCTTCTATTTATGTTCCCCATCCTTTGACAATTATCACAAGACATTATAAAATTCCTTGCATCCTTAAATAATGTGGGCCAATAAAATCCAGATTGTAGTACCTTGAAAACTATCTTCTCAGTACTAGCATGTCCTCCATATGATGATCCATGACACTGCGATAATATGTCTTTCATTTCTTCTTCGGGGATACATCTCTTAAATATTCCATATGCACATCTTTTGAACACATAAGGCTCATCCCAAAAATAGTGTTTAACATATGCTAAAACTCTTTTCTTGCCTTGGTAACTCAAATCAATAGGAAATTTATTAGCAACTAGATAATTTACAATATCTGCATACCAAGGGACCTTAATTTGTTCATTCCTCATCAGTTGTTCCTCAGGAAAGGAATCATTAATATCACCTTTTGTATCTTCTACAATCATCCTTGAAAGGTGGTCTACAACTAAATTCTCAGTTCCTTTCTTATCTTTGATTTCCAGATCAAATTCTTGCAGAAGCAAAATCCATCTCAACAACCATGGCTTACTGTCCTTCTTCTGCATCAAATATTTAACTGCAGCATGATCAGTATATACTACAACTTTTGAATTTATCAAGTAAGATCTGAATTTGTCAAATGCAAAAACTATAGCCAACAACTCCTTCTCAGTAGTGTTGTAATTCCTCTATGTTTCATCTAAAGCTTTACTGGCATAAGAGATCACATAAGGCTTTTTTTCCTTTCTTTGCCCTAGAACTGCTCCCACTGCAAAATCACTGGCATCACATATAAGCTCGAAGGGTAACTCCCAGTCAGGTGCTTGCATAATAGGTGCTGATGTCAAGGCTTTCTTTAGTTCCTGAAAAGCAGACAGATGTTTCTCATCAAAGCAGAATTTTGCATCTTTACAAAGTAAATCAGTCAGAGGTTTAGCAAGTTTAGAGAAGTCCCTTATGAACCTCCTGTAAAACCCTGCATGTCCCAAAAAGCTCCTGATCTCCTTGACAGTGGTGGGTGGTGCCAACTTCTCAATCACTTCTATCTTGGCCTTGTCCACTTCAATCCCTCTCTCTGAAACAAGATGATCCAAAACTATCCCCTGTCTAACCATAAAGTGACACTTTTCGCAATTCAAGACAAGGTTAGTCTCTTCGCATCTCTGTAAAACTCTAGAGAGATTAGCCAAGCAGTCATCAAAAGAAAAACCATAGACAGAGAAATCATCCATAAAAACATCCATGAAATCTTCAATAAACTCAGAAAAAATCACCATCATACACCTCTGAAAAGTAGCAGGTGCATTGCATAAACCAAAGGCCATTCTTCTATAAGCAAAAGTACCATATGGACATGTAAAGGTGGTCTTATCCTGATCATCAGGATGAATGGGAATTTGAAAAAATCCAGAATATCCATCAAGAAAACAAAAGTAAGAGTGTTTAGCAAGTCTCTCAACCATTTGATCAATGAAAGGCAAGGGAAAATGATCCTTCCTAGTGGCAGCATTTAATTTTCTATAATCAATACACATACGCCAACTAGTGACAGTTCTAACAGGTATTAATTCATTGTCCTTATTTTTCATTACAGTGACACCTCCCTTTTTAGGAACACAGTGTACAGGGCTTACCCACTTACTATCTGAGATAGGGTAGATAATACCTGCATCAAGCAATTTTAGTACTTCCTTCTTCACCACTTCCTTCATAGACAGGTTGAGTCTTCTCTGAAAATCTACATACGACTTGTGCTCATCCTCCATGTGAATCCTGTGCATACAAAAAGAAGGAATAATCCCCTTTAAGTCATCAATGGTGTACCCAATTACCTTTCTATGGACTCTCAACTCCTTTAAGAGCAGATCAGTTTCCCTGGCATCTAGTTTAGCATCCACAATCACAGGGTAGGTGGAGTTAGGACCAAGAAATTCATATCTAAGGTTATCAGGTAAAACTTTCAAATCAATTTTAGGAATTTTTTCACTTTCATCATCAAAAGTAGCACAATCTAAAATATTATGTTTTTCATCATCAAAATCTTCTTAAAACCAGAATTATCAAATTTTTCATAAGAATTTTCCAAGGAATCAGAAAAAGAGTCAGAGAAAGAATCAAAAAAAGAAACATCAACAAAAGAATCATCAAACAGACAACTAACATCATAGACTATGTCATCAATAGCATGAATAGTGCAACAAGAACTAGCATATGCAGTTTTTTTCAATGAATTGTTTAAATCAAACTCAATCTTATCGTTGCCAATTCTCAAAGTAAGTTTACCGTTCCTTACATCAATAAGGGCTCCAGCAGTGGCTAAGAACGGTCTACCCAAAATAATAGGAATCTTGGCATCCTCTTCCATTTCAAGTACCACAAAGTTAGCAGGTATGAAGTACTTACCAACTTGTATAGGAACATCCTCTAGAATACCTACTGGATATTTTACTGATTGATCAGCGAGCTGCAAAGAAATTGTAGTTGGCTTGGGAGCTCCCATATCCAGTTTCATGCACACAGACAAAGGCATCAGACTCACACTAGCTCCCAAGTCACATAAGGCTCGATCGAAAGCAACATTCCCAATTGAGCAAGGAATAGAGAAACTA
The DNA here is from genome assembly GCA_027563935.2 of Costus lasius. Lineage (NCBI taxonomy): Eukaryota > Viridiplantae > Streptophyta > Magnoliopsida > Zingiberales > Costaceae > Costus > Costus lasius. Next base: position 39,016,119 of record CM050453.2, read on the forward strand.
CCTGGATCCTTTAATTTCGGTGGCAACTTGTTTTGAATAAGAGCATTGCATTCTTCAGTTAGTGCCACAGTACCGTAGTCCTTAAATTTTCTTTTGTTAGATAAAATTTCTTTTAAAAATTTTGCATAAGTAGGCATTTGGGATAATGCATCTGTAAAATGAATATTAATGTATAACTTTTTTAATACTTCCAAAAATTTCCCAAACTGCCTATCTAGCTTAGCTTGCACAATCCTCTAGGGAAAAGGGATAGGTGTCCTATATGGCTGTAGTGAACTAGGTCTAGGTTCCTCAACTTCACAAGGTAAGTCACTTCTCTACGAAGACTCCTTCTCCTTAGAAGGAGAAGAATCAGGAAGGGACTGCCTTTGTGTGGGCTGTGGTTCCAAAACTGGTTCCTCACTAGGTATGACATCAGGATCAACCTCTTCATCATCTAATGGTCCCCTTGGATCTTCCAATTGTCTCCCACTCCTAGTTATGATGGCGTTACAATGTTCCCTGGGGTTTGGTTCTGGTTTTGTAGGTAACTTCCCTGGGGTCTATATGGTGTATTAGCATGTTGTGCTATCTAAGTTTCTAACATTTTATTATGAGCAACAACACCATCCAACCTAGAATTTATCTACTTAAGGGTCTCTGTAATCTCATCATTTTTGCTCATATGCTTACCCATGAACTTCTCAAACATCTCTTCTAATCTAGATTTTTGGGGTTAGCTCTGGTTTGACTGTCTTTGATTATACCCTCTATTCTCATTTTGCCCACTAGTTTGATTGTTACTCTTCCAAGACAGGTTAGGATGGTTCCGCCAGCCAGGATTGTAGGTATTGGAGTAAGGGTCATTGGATCTACCTTGGTTGTAACCCCCCACTGCATTAACTTGCTCACTCTCCTAGTCAACAATAACTTTGCACTCCTCAGCATAGTGCCCATTGTTCCCACAAACTTCACAAACAACAGAAGATACAGCAGCGGTTTGCATTTGGAAAGAATCAAAATGGTTGCATAATGAATCTACCTTTTCTGCAAGAGAACGCAAACCATCACCATCGTTCTTACCCTGAGAAGGCTGATAAAGCACTCCTCTCTCCAAAGCCCACTGGTTGTGATTTAGCGCAATCTCCTCAATCAAGGCATGGGCTACATCAACAGTCTTGTTCATCAATGCTCCTCCTGCAGCAGCATCAACAGTTAAGCGTGTGTTGTAAAGCAAACCATTATAGAAAGTTTGAATTAAACCCAGTCTTCCACTCCATGGTGGGGGCACTTCCGTTGAAGCTCATTGAAGCATTCCCATGCTTCACCCATTGATTCACCATCTCTCTGAGCAAAGCCTATGATATGGTTCCTCAACTGGATCATTTTACTAGGAGTAAAATACTTCTGCAAGAAGGCGTTTGACAACCATTCCCAAGTAGTGAATGTCCCAGTCGGATGTGCATGAAGCCAATCTTTTGCTCTATCCCTGAGAGAAAAAGGAAATAGTCTTAGTCTAAGGGCATCGTCAGATACACCATTAATCTTTATGGTGTCACAAAATTCAAGGAAAAGGGATAAGTGTTGGTTTGGATCTTCCAAAGGAGATCCTCCAAACTGATTCTGTTGGATCATCGATAAGAACGCTAGTTTGATCTCAAAGTTGTTTGCATCTATAGCAGGCCTAGTGATGCTAGAACGAATTCCCTGTGTATTCGGGGCTGCATATTCTCTAAGCGTTCTCCTCTCTGCCATGATGGATTCTTCTTCTCTTACTTTGGCAATTCTCAACTTCCTGCGCAGTCTAAGTGTTTTATTAATTTCAGGATCAAAGGGAACTAATGGTCCTGACCTAAGATTTCTGTGCATAAACAGGTAGAAAGTCAGAAAAGTTCAGAAATTGTAGAGCTTAAAAGAAAATCAGAATCTATCACAGAAAGTAGTAAAAAAAAATAAAAAAAAACAAAAACTTAGTCTAGTGATAATAACAACTATATCAATATCAACAAACTTGTTGTAGTCCGCAAGTGCACGGATACTCGAAGTAATATTTAAGATATTGAACCACAGAGACCTACGTGTTAAGTACCAAATAGTTGTATTCTCACTAGCTAAGCGATCGAATGATTAAAGTAAGTAATATGAAGATTGTATGAAATATCAGAGAGGAAGCATTGGGACTAGGGATTCATCCACCTTAATATTTATGACTAGATATAATTAAAGGTTCATCAATCTATTTTCATTATGGTAAAGATATAGCTTACTTAATAAAGAAATTAACTCGCTCTCGCGCAGTCAATTTACAAAGAACGATCCTCACTCTCATGCAAGATCTATTCAATGTTAAATATAAGTAAACTTTGATCAAAGAGATTAAGAATCACTCTCGTGCATTCCATCTCAGTATCAAGATCTCAAGCAAAACTAAGCACTCTCGCACCTTAGTTTCACAAGTTTTACTTAAGGTTTTCGAACAATTCAATATCTATCTCTAGCATATTTTCATGTCTAAAACAGTAATAATTTCTAGGTCAAAACATCAACAAGAAATAAGCATCTAAAATCTAAAAATAAGAACACAACCAATCTCTTGCGATGAGCTCTTACTATAAATTCAAGGGTTCCAAGTTTATGCATATCATCTTCTCAGTCCATACACAAAAACTCTAAAACATGTTAATGCATGACACTAGAAATGATTAAATACAATGATCACTTAAGTAAAATTACCATGCCAAAAATATCATAATGAAATAAAGATTATCTAGTCATAGAAATATTAAGGGGGATTATACCCTTTGTCCCAAAAGAAAGTTTAAGCTTGCATAGTAAAAAGATTACAATACACCATAATTTTAGATGATCAGAATATGAAATGGAAGAGGAAAAGTTACAAAGTATAGTGCTGTAATCGAAATTACAGCACCGTAATAGGCTGGAAACACGATGAACAGTGGCATCACCCACTATTTTGTTGATTTCTCCCCCGATCGGACTCCTTTTGATTTGAAACTTCTGGAGTATCTTCTCCTTCACTAGGCAAAGCTTCAGTGTAAATTTCACGGCCTGAGGTGGTCTCTACACCTCTCGGCGTGAGGCCAAACCCTAAGCGCCTCTCTGTCGATTGCTCTCTCAATACTGGATCAAAATTAGGGCTTTTACATTGTGTTTCTTCTCCTCTTAACAACAAGTTTTTAGCAACTTTCCGATCTCAATTTGGAGTTCTGGATCAAAAGTTATGGCCCACACAATTTTCAGCTCAAAAAACTCGCGCGTCCACGTATAAAATACGGTACCGTAAATTAAAATACGGTAGTGCCGTATTTTCTTTGCAGTTTTCTTGTCAAAAATTACCCAAAATTCAGTACCATAAAATATTTTATGGCTGTGCCATAATTTTAGCAATTTATTCTATTCTGAATGTGCTCCAAAATACGGCAGTGTAATATTTCACGATAGTGCCATAAAATTGCTTGCGTTCTCTGGTCTGAAGTGTCTGGAAAATACGGCCCGTGTAATTATTTATAGCAGTGTCGTAAAATCACAAAATATTCTGTTCCAAAAATCCACCAAATTATGGCAGTGCTCTTGATTTTACGGTAGCGTACGAAAATACGGTACCGTAAAATAGATTACGGCATTACCGTATTTTGGTGAGTTGCTCCGATTTGCATGAAATTTGCTAGGTGATCTCCTCTTGATGATGGTAACTCTTTCATGTCTTTGATTTTGCTCAAAAAGTCCTCAAAATAGTGCGTTTTTACCTGAAAATCATGAAAAACCAAAATAGAAGTAGACTTTGCAATATTTGATGAATTCAGCATAAAAACAAGTAAAAGATCCTCAATTTAGCAGGAAAAGATATCTAAAATGATACAAAATATACTATATATTTTGGTGTCATCAGTAACCTGGGTTTGGACTTTTCCCTCTAGAATCTCGAAGCGATCCATTAGATCATTGAAACCAGCCATGAGTTGCTAGAATGAGGTCTCCATAGTATTAAGTTGCGCATCTGGCGCAGTCATTGACTCTACTTAGGTCCTAGTCCCTTTCGAGGGCTGGATAGACTCTTGGGAATCCAAAAATTGGGAAGACATGATTTGTGACCTCATAGTCACCATACACAAACAAGGGATGACTCACAAAATGTAATGCTGAAAACGTGTGAAAATATGCGGATGCAACGGAGTTGGACCGCGCGAACAATATGAATTGAACACGCAACTCCTCTAAAACCAGAATTGTTGTAGCTACTATAGGAGGGATGGTCCTTAGTTCCGTACTCTAGGGCATTTAGATGATGCTCATAAAACGTGAGAGGGTCTTGAGACGAGGGAAGCAAAAATGTGCGAAAAGTGAAGTAGAAAGACGAGGAAAACAATGACTAATTCGTTTCGGGGCAGCACAAATGCAAGAGGAACTAAATGATACCCAAATCTACAAACTTGAACTCAGTAACCTCTTAGCGAGCAACTTTAAGTGTACCACGTTCTTAGGGGATCGCGGATTAGCGGAGCTCGGCTCATGCGCCTATGATCCTGTGAAGATACCAAGAAATAGAAAAACATTCCATGCCTTTGATGTACGGATGCTCGTGGGGGTGAAGGGAAGTGCTAACCATAGTGGAAAGAACACACGGATTTCTGAAAATAGGCGAACCTGACCCACCGGAGGCGGTGGGATTTACTTCTTTGCAAATAGGAAGGTGTACATGCGAGGAGTCAAGGCCGGCCCGAGGATCCAACACCTAGATCAAAACTCGATCGCCGCCACAAACACTGGAGTCGAGGCACCAACCTCCACTCTTACACACTCTGAAGTTTAGGAACCAACCACAACTTCTACAACACACTATGAGCACTCTATCACTACAAGAGAACTAAGTAAGACACTAGCCCAACCCTCTCTTTTATAGAATAAGAGGAGGGGAATAAGACAAGGCTAGGATCTCAACAACTACCTACTCCACCAGCAAAAAGTAGTCAATGCTGCTACATAAGACAAAAGAGAATAAAAATCCTACTAACTACCAACTACAACTGAAGCTTCTGCGCATGTCCTTGATTCCTGGGGTGTACGATAGCCAACCGTACAAACTAACACGGAGCAAGCCACGACAAAGCAGTAGAATTTTAAAATTGTGGGCTGGTTCATGATGGTGGAGGCTTGCTCTTGGGCCATGTTATTCAGATGGTTGTGGTATCCATCTTGGGCTAGGCCATCGGTTGGCTGAGTTGGGAGGCCCATGGGCTGGAGGATCTTAGTGTCGACCGAGAGTGGGCTAATGACCCCCATGTATCAGTTCAGCGGTTGGCTTGAGCGTTGGGAACACCAGATTGCCACCTTGTTGGGCTTCTTTGGGTCCTGCTAAGATGGATGAACGTGGTATGCAGTGTGTTGTATGTTGAAACGGGGTCGTCAGGGTGATTTGGCAGCTTTAGTGGAGATCACGGCCTGGCCGTGATGGTGTTCACGGCTGTGATCTGGTGGTTCAGAAGTTGCTGAGGTGTTCACGGGCTAGCTATGAACGTGATCATGCTCACAGCCATGATTTTGAGTGCCAAAATCTGCCAAAGAGTTCACAGCCTGGTCGTGATGGTGTTCACGTCCGTGCTTCTGTCCTCGGCTAGAGCTCGCATTTTTCGCCGAGGCCGTCACGTCCATGATGGTCTTCTTGGCCTACCCATGATTGCCTTGTAGAAAATTTAGGGGGGGGGGGGGCGTGTTTTCTCGTCCAGATCTCCCCCCTCTTCAGTGCTGGCTTCTCCTGCATCACACATGATGGCTATTTCTTCTAATTTTATAGAGGAAACTGTTGGTGGTTTTATAAGGAAAACCCAAAAGTCCTTAATAATGTGCGGGTTAATAATAACTTGTATGCTATTTCCTCAGGCAGCTAATTTTAACTTTTTTATTTTTGCCTAATAATAATTTTGCAAATACTATTAATAAATAATATTAAAACTAATTTACCCAGTTTTAATTAGCCATTAGCCTCTCTATTTAGAGTTGGGAGACCGAGGCATTATTTATTAATAGACTAGATCTTTTATTTTTAGACAGGGCGCCTCCTCTATATAAGGAGAGGCAGCGCAGCGTCTCCTATTCATTCGCATTCACTGCATTCTCTCTGAGTATTTTTCTCTCTCCCTTTTCACGCATACGACATTGAAAGTGACTATGACAGGCTTCTCACTAACGCACATGCAGAGAAGCAACACCAGTTGTATCTTGGGACAAGAGGTCCGGAGAAAAACCCGTGCAACGGCCAAAATCTTTGTCTTAGGATAGACGACATCTTCATTGCCTCCGGTTAGCTTGTTATATTATTGTTTTATTTATTTTCTTATATATTTAAAATTACATGCATTAGGATTAATTGCACCAATAATCTAAGACAAAGATTCCAATCTAGCAATTAATTACTTCTTAATCGCTTGCTAGATTTATTTTTCAAAATTGATCCCTAACGCATGCTTATCTCCCTCGATAAATTCTATTTTAATGATTAGTTATTCAATCTCATAATCACCTACTTGTCTCGTTTGCTTAAATAATTTCTGTTTAAATATGATTGATTGCATCGCATAATCACATTCTTTAGTATAATTAGATTCATTGTTTGTTTTCTGCTTTCAGTCTGTTTAATTGCATGCTTACGTATTAACCGTTGTATTATTTGCATAATTTCAACTCTCTTAAATTCTGAATCTGCATACTGTTGTCATTTCAACACTGATTAAATTTCTAATCGCGTGCTTCATTAATTTCTGTTCAATTTGCTCTCGTTAATAGGCAAATCTCCTACTTGCAAATTCTTACACTATGTTTCAATGAAGAGAAAATAGGAGGGAAATGATAAAAACATACTTTTCCACTTGTTTCATTGGAGAGAAAAAAGAGAAAGGATAGAAAAATAGAGGGATGACTTTTAAAATTTTCTCTCCAAAACAGGGAGAAAACTAGACGCTGCCGCCTCCGTTCCCTCTTCTAGCCGCTGCTGCTACTGCCGCCTCCGTTCCCTCTTCTAGCCTCCTTCTGCTTTTCTAGTCGCCGCTCTTCCTGCCTCTGTCACCCATCACTTGTCGCCTCCCTTGTGCTCTCAATTGACTCCCATCTGCTTTCAGCCGCTTCCCTTCTCTCTTCCAGTCGCCTCCATCCCCCCTTCTAGCCGCCGCTTGATGTGTTCCACAAGTGCACGGACAAATTGAAGTAATCAAAATATTGATCCCACATGGACCAATGATCAAATACTGACTCCACTTTAGATTTTTTGCTAGACTAATCGAAATAAAAGGGCATCTTTATCTTCACTAAATAAAGGAATAGTAAAACAGACTTTGGTTGTAATTGATTTGATGGAGAATTCAGGATTTTGGGTTCACCACACTATGTCTCATGACTTTCTATAATTAAAGGTATCCAAAGAAGGGTTTATTTACTGTGTTGAAAGGGATTTATCCACATGTACAGATTGCCCCCTATTAGTAATCCGGTGTCTATCTGAACTAACCCCCTACTCTCATGGTTATTAACTCAAGAAAACCCCATCAACTCTTGATAAATCTAGAGATCCCTCAAGCCGATTTAAACTACTCTCATGTTCAAATCAACTTGTTCAAAAAATGTATATCCGCCGTCGCAATTCACCTCTCAGTACTTCTTGTGACGTCTCAAAACATACAAATCATGGCCAGTAATCAATATGTAAATAAACACAACAATAATTGGATCTAACACAAGTAAATTGCTTCATAAGAAAAAAATCAATGATTAAGTCAAGAAAACATAGAGGGTTACACCCTAAATCTTAAATAAAAGGTTTATGCTGACATGTTCAACATGTTCACGTTATAGAAATCCATGTTTGTGATTACAAATTGGCAAATAAATATGAAATAGATAAAGGAAGACAAGGATTAAGGCTCCCTGATGAAGATCAATGCCAACAATCTAGAATATAGAAGCTTTTCTGGTGAAGAATCATCGTTTGCCGCCTGTTCCCCTAATTCTCGCCTCTTCCTCGAATTTGCCTTGAAAATCCACCAAAAAACGTCCTAATAATCATTCCAAAGCCTCCTTATATAGTTCTCCACCCTCAGAATAGGTTTTCCTTAAATTTTGGTGCGAAAAGGAATTGAATCAGATAAAAAACCGAGTGAATCGCGAGTTGGGCGGATGAAAATACGGCCGTAAAAATAAATATGGCCCTGTCGTATTTTCTTCCGTGTCTTTTGGAATTAACACCTGACAGAAATACGGCCATGAAAATAAATATGGCTCTGTCGTATTTCTTTCTGGGGATTTTTTTCATGAAAATACGGTCGTAATTTCTATCACGGTACTACCGTATTTCTTTTTGTGGATTTTCTTGATCAAAGTATGACCATAATTTATGTCACAGTACTGCCATATTTCTTTCTGTTATCTTCCAAAAATATGGCCATGATAATAAATACAGTAGTGCCGTATTTTGCAAATAAACTTCGAATTGCACAAAATTTAATGGACAACTTCATCTTGACTTGTAGAATTCATCTTTGCATTTGGATCTTTCATATTTTATAAAAATTTGGTCATTTTTTCCTGAAACATGACAAAAGTGAAGAAAGGTGAAGATTCCGAACAAACAAAAGGATTTGAGTCGAAATAATTGAAAATATGATAAGAATAGGAGAAATTATGCATGAAAAGTATAGCAAAAATACTATATAAATACGTGACATCCAATCTTCCTAGACTTAAACTTTTGTTTGTCCTCAAGCAAATCAATAGATCAAAGAACAATGTTGAGTATAGAAAATATAACTTTCTTATGAAAAATAAATTTCTAAAACATAATCACTCATAAAAAATTTCCAACTCATGCTACATAAAATTCAAATAAATACACCATTCTCAGAATTTAATCCTTAAGGTGCACAATCTTAATCAAATAAAACTTCGCAACTTGTATAATAAATAGAATCTCAATCTCATGAATTCACTTTTGTCTCAGTTTAAATCTAAAATACTTTTGTTTACAGGAATAAGATATTCAAAATCTTTTTCTCCATATATTTTTTTTCTTTATTTTATTTTATTTTATTTTTTGACATTCTCTAAATCGAATACCACCTTTTTTTTCTAGTGACGAATTTAGAGTATATTGACCACTTAACCTATGTATTGGAACTCATATCTTATTGGCAAGCAAAATTGAGATTCAGGGCCTAAGATAGAGGAGTTAATGTTAAACAACTTTTTCTTTAGATATATACTTTTATTTGGACTTCAACTCTTTTCTTCGATACCACTGCCAATTTTTCACGGTGCCAAGTAGAGGAGTCATTCTTTTTTTTTTTTTATTTCTGGATTTTGGATTCTTTCTTCCCAACGAATAGCATAATAGGTCAAACATCAACTTAGGCTAATCAATCAATGTTAATTCAACAAATCATATTCATATATTCGTTTTATTTGAAAAAAATTGCTTCCCTATCAAATTACATTCATCAAACAACATATTCTTATGCATCAATTGTTGAAAAATTTTAAAATGAGGGGATATATATTGAAGAAATAAATTCAACACAAGAGGTATAATTCCATCCACAAACATTGCCATATGCATATCTATAATTTTGAAACATTTGAATCCAACACACATCATTCATCAATCTAAAACAAACTATTCATCAACATTATTAGACATTCACAACAAAAAGAAAGCATATCACCTAATATCATCATCACAATATTTAAGTACAATGCCAGAATATGTAAGTGTAGCATCCACACATGACGCTAAAATGAGAATACAAACCAATCCCAATAAGATCATGCGCCTTGACATGTCCCACAAGTGCACGGCTATGTCGAAGTAATATAAGAGGTTTTCGATCCCATAGGGAACAAGGTTGAGTATTAGAAAGTCTAAGTTTCGATAGCTAAGCGATTCAAATCAGGGTTTTTGCAGTCAAAAAGCAAAAACAAGAAATCAAACGCAACAATGAGGAGGTTATCTATATGAGAGAGATCAGGACTTCGGTATCGACCACACTGATAAATCTATCATGCGATAAAAGTGATCTATTACAAGGGTTCATAATTTTGTATAAGGAATTTTCCCTAAGTTATAGGATGCCCCCTCTCGATACTACACCCTGGTGCTTAGCCGGAACGATCTCCTACTCTCGCGGTGGATCTTTCTAGATAAACCTAATGAGTTCTATAGAAAATTATATTACCCTTGAGTGAAAACCAAGCACTCTCGTGTCATGGATTCACAAGTTTTACATAGGGGTTCCACCACCACGACCCTCTTCTCAGTATGGATCACGTCGGCTAAAATATGATATTACGTGGCCAAAGAAACATCACGAAATAAGTGCAAAAAGGTAAAATATACTCATATGAATATCCAAATAACATAATTAAATTAAAATAGCATGAAAGAAATCGTCAGCGGGCTTCAACCAAGTCGCGAAAAAAGGTTTTACGCTACAATCGACATGAAAACTAGCAAGAATATCTCTATAATGTATGGAAAATTGCTACAAAACATTTTTGAGAGGAAGGAGAGGATAAATCGAACAAGATCCCAAAAATCGTGAAGATCTGACGCTCCAATCTCTCGAAATCGCCCCGAAAATGTGTTGTCACTTGTTCTGTCCGCCCTATCTACTTCATCTGCTGATTTCTCGATAATTAGGCAATATTAGAGAGGGCTTTTATATTCTTTGGATTCACCTCTCTGTTAGCTTTCCAGAACATTTTTTTTTTGCCTTTTTTGGATTTTCCTAGGGCTAGGAATCGAAGAAAAACGGAGTGGGTGTCGGTATGCAGAGTCATGATTACGGGTGAACCCCGTGGAGTTCACCAGGTGGTGAAGTCTACTATGTAGTTCTTTTGTGTAAAAATCACCAGTGAAACTCGCGGGGTTCACGTACCAGTGAAGTGCACTATACGTTTATCCAAAAACTCTCTCTGAGAGAATCACGGGTGAACCCCGCCGGGTTCATGATAACACAAAAATTCATAGTATATTTTGTATCATTTGATTGGTCTTTTTGTGTCATATTCATGCTCTTTTACTTGTTTTTAAGTCTTATTTATCAAATATTGTAGAATCTGCACCTTTTCTCATTTTTGATTATTTTCAGGTAAAAAGTGCCTAATTTTGATGGATTTTGAAAGATCTGAGTGCACGAATGAATTCCAGACATCGAGACGAAGCTACCCGTCAATTTTCAGGCAAATCAAAGATAGTCAGAAAATTACACCCCTGCCATAATTAATTTTATGGGTGTAATTTTCTGCCCAGATTACACCACTGACGTAATGATTTTATTTTTACTGGCTATAATTTCTGCCCAGAAATCCATAGAAGAAATTACGGCAAGTGCCGTAATTATTTTTTACGGGCTGTAATTTTATGGAAAATTTCCACATAACGAATTATGGTAGTGTCGTAATCAAAATTACGGGCCGTAATTCTAAAAAAAACACTGTTGCTCGAGTCTTCCGCCGCTGCCTCTTGAGCCTGATTTTTGCAATGCGAAATTAGAGAGATCCCAGACATGATTTCAAAATCTGTAAAAAGGGGATCGTTGTACAAGAGGTGGAGAGGATTTGAGGACAAGAGGGATCAAATTTCATCACCAATCGAGGGAGAAATCAAGAGAGGCATCCCTAGGGCTTGGCCTCTCGCTGAGAGGCGTAGAAGCCACCTTAGGCCACAAAATTTACAGGAAAGCTTCGTACATAGGAGGAGAGGATACACCAAAAATTTCAAATTGAAAGGAGTTTGATCGAGGGAGGAATCAAAGAAAGAATTTTCGGGTGGAATAGTGTTTCGCGATTTTACAGTAGCAGTATACTGTTCACAATACTGTAGCAGTACTGTATTAGCCGAAATTTTCCAAAATTATGGTGGTGTAAAATCAGTAACTTCTATTCTTCTTGTTTCGAATTCTAATTTTTATCATGAATTTTTATTTTATTTTTTATTCTATGAAAGTGTTACTTTGTTTTGGGACATGGGGGTGCAATCCCCTTCATTTCATAATGACTAGATGATCTTTATTTCGTTAGGACAATTTTATTATGATAATTCTACTTTTGTGATGATTGCCTTTAATTCTTTCTAGTTTCATATTATCAGCATGCATTGGAGTTTATGCGATATGGACTGAAAAGTGACTTGCAAGAACTTGGAACCCTAAAATTGAGATTTAGGAACTCATCGTAAGAAATTAGGTTTGTTCTATTACTAGATTTTAGAAGTTTATTGCCTTGTTGATAATTCTGATCTAGGAAGAATTATTGACATAAACATGAGGATATTGTAAGAAATTAAGTATTGGATCATTGGAGAACCTTAAGTAGAACATGTGAAGCTAAAGTATGAAAGTATTTAGTTTTCACTTCAGATGATTGACATAGAGATTGGATTGATGAAAGTGATCTTTGATTTCATTGTTAATGATTTACTTATCTTTAACATTGAATTAATCTTGTACAAAAGTGAGGATTGGTTCTTTGTAAATTGTCTGCGTGAAAGCGAGATGATTTATTTATAAAGTAGATTATATCTTTATTATAATAAGATTAGACTGACGAGCACTTATTCATATCTATTCATTGAAATTAAGGTCGATGAAACCCTAGTCCCAGCTTTTCTCTCTGATTATCTATACGCTTTCCGATCGTTCGTTTACGTCATGTTCAATTCTTAGCTAGTGAGAAAACAACTATTCGGTATTTAACACGTAGGTCTCTATGGTTCGATATATTTTTATTACTTCGTGTATCCGTGCACTTGTGGACACAACAAGTTTTTGGCGCCGTTGCCGGGGACCTTAGTTTTGTTAATATCAAAATAGTTGTTAGTATTGTTAGACTAAGTTTTATTTGTTTTAGATTTAACTTTATTTTCTGTTTTTGATGCTTTTTGGATTTTCACTAGTTGTGATAGAACTGTGATTTCTGAAAATTTTGAATTCTCTTGTGTTTTGTTTTATATTTTGACAAAAATTTTTTAAAAAATTTTGATCGATTGGTGCATATATCTTTTAGTCATGACTCGTGGGCAACTGAAAGAGGTGAGGTATACATGCCAGAAGGTAAGTATGAAGATGATTCATTGTGCAATCTTGAAGATAAGTTAGATTATTTGGCTTATAAATTAAACTCTTATATACACCCTATTAGGACATCTTATTGTTCTATTAGATATGATATTTGTGGATGTTTTGATTATTATACTTATGATTGTCAATTTTTAATTCCTGCAAATCCCAATTCACCATGGTACTAAGATGATTAATATTATTCTAGATGGGAAAATCATCAAACTTCTTTTTATGAGGATTTCTAAAACAATATTTTAGAACCATACTTTGAGGATTCTAAAGAATCTAGGCTAAAGTCCATGCTTGAAAAATTCATGACAAATCAAAGTAAGAAAATTGAGGATCTTAAGGGAATAGTTAGTCAACTTACTTCTCAAGTAGGATATTTAACAGCACACAATAAAATTTTAGAAACTCAGATAGCACAACAAGGTTGCTTATTTGAGTTTGATTTGGAAACTGAGGAAATTGATTTAGAAAAGTCCCCCTCTGATTTTGGTAATTTTGAAATTGATTCTTTTGTGAACATTAATGAATCTCACTCTGATTTTGATAATTTTTAAATTGATTCATTTGATAAATTATTTGTGGACTGGTTTGAGGAAATTGATTTTGAAAAATCCCCTTTTGATTCTATTGATAGGTATGAAATTGATTCTTTTAATGATATATTATTTGTGGTTAAATCTGATGAAGGATATGAGGGAACTGATTTAGAAAATTCTCACTCTGAATTTGATTGTAATTTTGAAACTGATAAATTATTTGGTGAAGTGCATGAGGAACTTGAAAAGGATTTGAATATTACAAACACTGATGAATCTCACTATGAAGTTTTGCCCATATCTACTGTTAAACCTTCTGATTTATTTGAAAAAATTATACTTTATTGAGGAATAGAAAGACTATTTTGATGATCCAATACTTGAATCTTCTGATCAAAGTCCTATTGCAATTGAAGATATAAATTTGAACAAAGGACTAATGATTTTGCTTACTAACAAATATAGGAAGGTCATAAAAAATTCTTTGAGTGGAATTGAAAATTTTGATTCTAATTTCTCCATATTTGAGAAAGCCACGTCGATCGTGATTTATATGAAATTTTGGATGTTTGGATTAGTGGCTAAACTTTTAGGACAACGGAAATGCGGAAAATTATACGCTATATACTATAGTTATGATCCTCCTACTTCACCATTATAATTGAGTTTTAGTCAAGCTATAAACTTAAAAATTAGTGCTTCTTGGGAGGCAACCTAATCACTCTTACTTAGCTTAGTTTCTTTTATTTTAGTTTATTTTTAGAGTTAATTTTTCTTCTCTTTTTGCAAGGAAAAACGAAGTTTGCCCAAAATACGGCACTGCCGTAATGGAAATTATGGACCGTAATCTTGGTCCTGTTTCATCCAGAAACTTTTGAGTGTTTTACAGTAGTGTCGTAATCGTTTTCACGGGCCGTATTGTTAATCAAAATCTTTCTCGATAGTTTTCGGAAGTTTTTGTGCAAAATACGGCAGTGCCGTAACCATTTTTATGGTGTCGTAATTCCAGCATATTTCTAAACCGAGAATTTTGTGTATACTACGACACTACCATAATTATTTTTACACCCATAATTTTATTTTGAAAAAAAAAATCTGCATTCTGCTATCTGATTAGGTATGTTCTCGTAGTGATTTTAAGAAACTGGAGTGGGAAAATTTTTGATCTTTGGCACAAACATGAAATACTCATCTTTCTCTATTATTCGGATATTTTTATTAAATTTTAAAGTCCATGGATCATCCTATAACACATAGCATCTTTTGGTAACTGATTAATTCCTACAGTCAGTTTTATTTACTGTTCTAATTAGCATTTTTGCTGTAGGTATTTAAGATGCTTTAATGAGTTTTAACCCTGATCTTTCACATGAAATAGGGAGAACATGTTTCGTTCTATCTCATGGATTAGTTATTTTTATTAAAATATTTTCTAACGATTCTAGGAAACAAGGCAACTTTTGAAGTCTAATTAATTTCTGAGCAGTTTTTAATTTGGTAATCTGATTAGCCTTCTTTCTGTTAATACCCTAAATTTCTGACAGATACTAATCCTTTATTTTTCATATGGCCAGAAAGAACAAGTTTTACTCTACCATTTGGTTTTGTCTATTTTCTTTATGGATCATTAAATCTTATTCTTGGGTAAAGTGATGACACCAAAATTCATAGTATATTTTGTGTCATTTGATTTGTCTTTTTGTGCCATATTTTTGCTATTTTGCTTGTTTTTAAGCCTTGTTTGTCAAATATTGTAGAATCTACACCATTTCTTATTTTTGATCATTTTCAGGTTAAAAGTGCCATATTTTGATGGATTTTGAAAGAGTTGAGCACACCAATGGATTCCTGACGTAGAGATGAAGTTCCCTATCAAATTTCATGAAAATCGGAGCCAAATTGCAAAAATACAACACTACCACGGTACCGTATTTTTGGACGACTTTAATCAGAGATTTTGGGCAAAATACGGCACTACCGTATTTTTGGGAACAACTGCCACGGTATCGTATTTTTGGAGGATTTAAACCAGAAAGTTTCTGAATTTCTGTGAAAAATACGGCACTGCCATTTTTTGGGGTAAAACTTCCATGGTACCGTATTTTTGCCCAGTTTCACGAGTTTTTCGGGTCTGAATCTTGCGCAGACCATATATTTTGATCCAAAAGTCCACATTGAGATCCGAAAGTTGCTGGAAACGCGTCTTTAAGAGGAGAAGATGCACGAAGTGAAAGCCCTAATTTTTACCCTGTATTGAGAGAGCAATCGACAGAGAGGTGCTTAGGGTTTGTCCTCATGCCGAGAGGCGTAGAGACCACCTCAGGCCATGTAATTTACACTGTAGCTTCGTTTGGAGTTGGAGAGAATACACCAGAAGTTTTAGAGAGTTTGGAGTATGATCAAGGGAGAAATCAATGAAACAGTGGGCACCGCCACTGTTCATCGTGTTTCCAGCATATTGCGGTGCTGTAATTTCGATTACAGCACCGTGTTCTGTAATTTCTTCACTTTTTCTTTGATTTCTGATCATCTGAACTATGGTTTATTGTAATCTTTTTTACATGCTAGCTTAGATATCTTATGGGACATGGGGAGTAATTTTCCTTGATTTTTAATGACTAGATGACTTTTTTTTTGTGAGAATAGTTTTGTTATGATAATTTTACTTATGTGATTGATTGTTCTTTGATTCTCCTTAGTTTTATAAACATCAGCATGTTTTAGAATTTTGCGAAATAGACCGAGAGATTGATTGTGAAATTTGGAACCCTAAAAATCATCGAGTTTGGAACTTATCATAGGAGATTAGGTTTGTTCTTTGAATTCTGATTTTTAGTGATTTTATTACCATGTTGAGTTTCTGATTCTTTGGATTGAGTTAATGTGTTAGACGTGCAGATCCTGCACGAGAGTGAGGATCAGAATGTTGGAAAACCTTAAGTAGAACCTGTGTTGAGTTTCAGGATGCACGAGAGTGATCCTTGAGATTCCACTTGAGATGTTTGACTTAGAATTCGGATGCACGAGAGTGATCCTTGAGTGATTTGTTCAATGATTTACTTATTTTCAGCATTGGATAGATCTTGTACGAGAGTGTGGATTGGTCCTTTGTATGATTGTCTACGCGAGAGCGAGATGATCCTTTTATCAAGTAAAATATATCTTTGTCATAATGAAATTCGATTGACAACCTTTATTTCCTTCTAGTCATTAGAATTTGGGTGGATGAACCCCAAGTCCCAGTTTCTCTCTGATATATTTATCCGTGCACTTTTTGATAGTTTTCATCATATATTCGGTTTGCTTAGCTAGTGAGAAAACATCTATTTGGTACTTAACACATAGGTCTCTGTGGTTCGATATTTTTATTACTTCGAAGTATCCGTGCACTTGCGGACTACAACAAGTTTTTGGCGCCGTTGCCGGGGATTAGTCCAAGGTACATGCCAAACAACTTGGGATACAACATATAGCTACTTTTCGTAAATGAATTAGTGGCTGCTTTGTTTACTTTCAACCTATTACTGCTTCTTTTGCCTCCAAATCCAGAAATCTTCAAGAGCAACTATCTTCCACCTCTAGCCAGCATCAGCCAGTAGTTTCTTCCTCATCTGCAGATGACGTTCCTAATTCCAGCTTGTGTTTCCTTCTCATGCTGCCCCTGTTTTCCAGCTGCTAGCAACATCTCTATCGCCAGAACATGCGCCGGCTCACCAGATCAGCCGCTTTGAAGCTTCTTCCTCGCCAACCAGCAACTTCAACTGTGCCAGATCTCCCAAGCAGCAGCCACCGGCGCTTTTTTTTTGCATCTCCGGCATCTCCAGCAGCCTTCTTCTCCAGCATTGCTGATGATCATCTGCTGCTTGCCAAAGCTTCCTCAACTTCGATCTAGCTAGAGAAACGCGCAGATCATTCTCAGCCATCAGCAGTAGCATCTTCTGTGATCAATTGCCAGCATCTGATTGAGCAACTTCAACATCTGTTCTGTAGCGTTCTGTTCCCTCCGCTAGCACCAGTGACGACTGGCAGCTTCTCTTCTACGAATGACTCTTGCTTGATTCCTTCTTCTCTGTCTTCAGCAGCCACCTCCAGCATCCTAGTTTTCAATCACCGGTGATATCTTCTCTAGAAATTCTCAGCTGCAGCTTCTCTTCTCCAGGCAACTGCAAATCATTTTGGCCAGCTCCAGCACCAGTCAGCAACTCCATAGCAGCTTCTTCTCCATGTGCTGCCTCTGTTTTCTTCAGCCAACACCAAACCAGCTCCTGATTTCTTCTGTCACCTGCGGATTCAATCCACATGCATGAGCACTCTCGCTTCTTTCAACAGCAACATCATTTCCAGCTTCAGACACTATACTAGTTTCCACCGTTGATTAGCTTTGCACAGCCGACATCACCACATCTATTTTGCAAGCGGCATTTCATTTCTAGGCGGCAATATTTTTTCCAACTAGCCGATAGTGCTTGTTCCAGCTACTTCTATTTCCGTAGATGGCAAAATCTGCAGTCACACCAGCCACACCAACAAAGAACTCCGTCCTTTGTCGCCAGTTTCCACCAGCACTGCTTGCTATTCCCAGCCGGTAATCTACTATATCGCCGTCCACCAGAAAAATTTACCAAGCACCACTAGCAGCCTCTTACTTCTTCTGCTACCTCTGTTTCCATTGATTTTATTTTTGCAACAGAATCTTCATTTGTGACTCTATTTTTTTCAGTTGTGCAGTATCATCTCTCGCCACCCACCAACTGACGACTTCGCCTCCAGGACAATAGTCTCTTGCAGGCCACTAGAGACTACTCATCATCACTCTACTGTCGGCACCATCATTGTTAGCAGCTCTTTGTTGTGATCCGCAAGTGCACGGATACTCGAAGTAATAAAGAAAGTATCGAATCCACAGGGACCTACGTTGTCGAATACTAAATAGTTGATTTCTTACTATCTAGGCAAATCGAGATCGTGAGAATAGCAATCAGAAACTAAAAACGAGATTATCAGAGAGAAAAGCTGGGATCTCCAACGTTTCGATCCTTGCTTTCGCACAAGATCTCCACGTTTGACAAATAGACTCGATCTATAGATTCATATTATAATCATGGCAATTATTTTACTAGAAAAGATCAAGATGGATCTAACCTAAGGAAGGGATCCTAACATGCAATTCTAGGGTTCCAAATTCTCAAGCAATTACCTTTCAGTCTCAAGCGAAAATTCCAAGAACATAATTAGTAACATGAACTTATAGAGAGTCTAAGCACAATTATCACTTGAGTAAAATCATCATGCTAAGATTAAACTCAACGAAATATTGAAAAAAGAGTTATCTAGTCATTGGAAGTTAAGTAAATTACTCCCCCATGTCCCAAAAATAATTTAAGCTATCATCATGAGGGAATTACAACAAATCATGACTTTAGAGGATCGAAAATCGAAAGAAAAGAGAAGTTAGAAAATACAGCATGGCTGTGAAGAATTTCAAAAAATATGGCACGTCAAAGCAGTAAAGATTGTTTTTTTTAGAAAAACGAAAAACAAAATTTCAGAAAATATGGCACGTAAAATACCTCACGGTAGCGCCGTAAAAATGAAAGAACACACGGGTTGATTTTGGATCAGAAATACGGTACCGTGCAATCCTTTACGGCCGTACCGTAATTTCGTCACAGCTTTCTGTTCGTAAGCAGACTGAAATACGGTACAGTAAAATCCTTTACGGTACTGCCGTATTTTGCTCCAAATCACGAAAAACCTACAAAAATAAAATAAAAATTTGTCCTAAGCAAAAATCAAGGTAAATAAAAGTAAAATAAGGTTAGAAAGCTTGGGTTGCCTCCCAAGAAGCGCTAATGTAAAGGTCATTAGCTTGACCCTTTAACACTCGGGTTTGATCGTGAATTCTTGGATCTCAACTCTGATTTTACAACATAAGGCTCGATCTTGAAACAGTATCCAAATTTGCTCAGAATTCTTTCTATTTTCTCAATCAATCAAGAGCCTTCTCTTCTTCTCTCCCTCTTTGGCTTTGCTGGTGTATATGCCCTAAGGACCTAATTCTGGTCCGTTACTTGTACTACTTGACATTGATATTTATATCATACTGGCATTGTCGTTATCATTATTTGTTTACATCTGCGAACATGTACTTATATGATAATGTCCCTGGAGACAGATTGGATCTGTGCTCAAACTATTGTCCCTAGTCAATGTACCTTAGTGGATATGGGACAACTATGGTACTTGTAAGAATGGTATATGGGCTGGTTAGGCACGGGGTGCTAACGCAGGCATATGGGTATATTAGTGGTAGATATACGGGACCGATCTGCTGTGAGGCAATGACTTGGTGTCACGAGTTATCCTCACAAAGTGATAGGAGATGCATTGATCCCTTGATTTGAGGTCATTGACCATTCTATGTGGTTAGGGATATGCTTTGATACAACCTAACACCTTGCCGTAGTTGGGAGGTAATAACGGTTGTCATTGGGCATGTCACGACCCATATGAGAAGGTCAATGCACAGACATAGGATTTGCCCCTTCCTAAGGGAAGCTTGATATCCATGGAGCTCCTCTATGGTTCTATGACTGAAAGTGTATGGCCATACCCAGGTTAGACCTGATTTAGTCATAGCCATGAGATTGGATGGAAACAAGTGGTGACACACTTGACCAATCGGATATCATTTCGGTAAAGAGACTGTAATGCATCTGTACCTGGTTGCGATGATGGGGATGTTGATGTCGATATCCATTCCGATGACTTGGGTAGCAGTGATGCACTGCTAGGTGCCACTCACTGCTTGTGATGACCATGGGTTAGCACTGCAAACGTCAGAGGAACCTACAGGGTCGCACACCTTGATACTCGAGTTCTCGTATTGATCGGAAAGCCTTATGATCGAGTTATTGGATAATTCGGATCTATTTTGGAGATTTCATCAGTGCCAATGGGCCTGATGAGATGGAAGAGATTTATTGGAACCAACTTCCATTTACGGCATATTAACTATGGTTAGCCCAATTTGACCTAGGGTTAAATTGTATTAGATCCGTGGGCTTGGTTAACATGCATAATGGACATTGGGCTGGGCCCATTGATAAGTTGGGCTTAATGGGCTTAAGGAGGAGAAAAGGGATGGCGTGTGCTTAACCCTAGTTAGACTAGGGTTAGTGCCTATGCATTATGAGGTTTGAAATTAATCTTGGGGCTAATTATTCGAATTAATTAGAGTCCTAATTTTATGGGATTTTATGGGCTGATTTATTTGAATTAATAAGAGTCCTAATTAGATTAGGATTTAATTTCAATAAGTGATTTGAGTCCTAATTGGATTAGGACTTAATCAAAACCGCCCACTTAAAGTCATAGTTGGATTAGGACTTGAGTTTGATCAAATCCTAATTGGATTAGGAATCAAGCTTGATCAAATCGTCCACATGAATCCTAGCCTTGATCAAACCATTCACATCAGTCCTAATTGGATTAGGACATGATCAAGTCACCCAAATTAAGTCCTAATTGGATTAGGACTTAATTCCCTATCTTCTCTCCTAGCCGCACATTCAATTTGAATGGTGGCCACACATTAAGCCGCCCTTGGCCTTATATATACCCCCCAAGCCGCCCCTCTCAAGATACTAATTCTCTCCTTGGAGGCGTGATCAAGAGAGGAGGCGAGCACTAGAGGGCGAGTTCTTGAGGGCGAAAGCAAGAGGCTATTGGCGCAACTCTTCTTCCATCCAACCCTAGCCGCAACACACCTTCTTCTCTTCCTCTTGGCGTGAGGAACTTGGTGGTGTTTGGCGACTTCCTTCTCCTCATCTTCCTCTTGGCGCATACACCTTGGAGGTGGCGCAAGGGTAGAGGAATAAGCACAAGGCTTGGATCTTCTTCCCGAGGCTAGCACCGGGCGAGGAAGAAGAGAGCTCGAGACATCCGTGTGTGTGAGACTGTAGAGGGCGCACGCTTGGGCGCCTACTTCGACATCAGCCTCACGTTGTTTTAGGTATTTTCTATCTCATCGTGTCGACTCCTTCGCATGCGATCTTGACTGGGTTTTTGGGACTGGCCTGTTTCGGGGATATTCTTCTTCTGCGCAATGTATTTATGTCCATAAAGCTCTGAAAAATTATAAAATATCCCCGGAGTTTCCCAACAGTGGTATCAGAGCGACTTGCGAAACTCGAACGATGTTCTTCATGCTTTTCATATTTTTCATGCTCACATGCCATATTTCAATTTTCGAAAATTGCAAATTGCATTGCAAACGATTTTTCTAAAAATAGGAAAAATTAGGGTTTCTTGTTTCTATCACCTTTTCAGTTTCTTTTGGATTTTTGGGTTATTTTTCTTACATGATTTAAGGATCAAAGGCGCACGTGGTTTTTTCAAGTAGGACGGGCATTGTGTCTTTGGACTGGCCGGGTCCCTTGATTTGACAAAATTACCAGCCGAAAGGATCTTTGAAATCATCATGAAAGTTAATCGCAAATAACTGAAAGATTTGTGAGAAGAAGATGAGGAAAACAAACTGGTTTTATGAAAAAGTAAAATTTGAGATTTTATGTTTTTCATGAGCATGTAGAATTGCATGTGTAAATACCTTGATTGTGCATATTGTTATGATCATGAGTCAAGCCCCCTTGCATGCTTGTGATGTATCCTTGTGCAGCCTGCGTGCCATCTTTTTTTATTTTTGTAAAATTAAGATGAAGATTAAGTGAAGGAGCTTGGTGGCGCATCTTGGATGGTGGCGCAACAAGCACCCTACTTGGATTGGTGGCGCATGCAAGATGGTGCAAGCTTGCTTGGTGGCGTAAGCATAGCATGGCCGAGCCTTAGGGCTTGTGAGCTAGCTATGTTGGAACTTGCAAGATGGCGATTCACCTTTGGAGGACCTTGGAGCCAACCTTGAAGTTCAAGATAGAGGTCGGCTAGGTCTAGTGTTGGGGCTTGAATCCTAGGTCAAGAGTTGAACCTCCTTCTTGGCATGGGTTGGTTCAATGTCTTGAATAGGTCATGATCACATCATTCTTTTACTGCTTTCAAACATATCTGCTAAAGCATGCCTGTGATGTTTTATCGTTATGTTATCACTATAGGATTACATGCCTGTAATGCTAGACATAAGATAAAACTAAATGAGACCTCAAAAACCCTCATTCTAAATATCAAGTCTAGTAGCCTTCTAATGCGTAGCCCTCATCAAGCTATCGATTAGTGGTGTTGTGAACTATTTCCCACTCTCGTGGGACATACCCACTTATCTTTAGAAGGTGTGTGGTGGCAATAGTTTCCCCAGTTCGTTTTAACCGGGCGCGCCTTCGCAAGGAAACTCGTTGGCCCTAGGCATAACAGTTAGGAATGGACATGACTAGAAGTTCATATGTGCTAGGCACATGATGAAAGTCTAGAGGCATCGTTGAGAGGTTAGGGTTTCATGCTGTATCCAGCCCTCGCTGGACATGAAATGCCTAGACTGTTTCAATAAGGGGAATTGCTTGGAGCAATCGGCCGGCGTGCCCACCTTAGGAAGCATGGGTCACTTTGTGCATCTCATCCCATCCTCGTGGGATGCGAAGCCTCATGTGGAATAAGGATCCCATCTCACTAGGAAATCTCAGATTTCCTGATTGACTTTGTGGGTTGTCAATTCGATTAAAATAGTGGGAGTTACGATCATTTAAAACAAGTCCAGTTTAAATGATTTGAAGTAGTACTAATCTGCTATTTCTTGACTGTTGTAGAACAATGGCAACGAACAATAGAGGATTAACACAGCGATCACTCCTTGATAAGGATAAGTTGGTTGGAACCAACTTTATGGACTGGCATCGGAACTTGAGGATAGTCCTCAAGCTCGAGAAGAAGCTGTATGTCCTAGAGCAGGCTCTTCCGGTGCCTCCTCCGCCTAATGCCCGAGCGGCAGATAGAGATGCATTTAGAAAGCATCAGGATGACTCTATGGAGGTATCATATCTCATGCTGGCCACTATGGCACCTGAATTTCAGGTGCAATATGAGGAGTAGAACGCTTTTCAGATGATCACTCATTTGAAATAGATGTTCGAGGCTCAGGCTAGAACTGAGAGATTTGACACCGCCAAAGCAGTCTTTCAGTGTAAGTTATCTGAGGGTGCACTAGTGAGACCCCATGTTCTCAAGTTGATTGGGAATGTGGATCATCTCAGAAGGCTGGGACATGCCATAGATAATGAGCTGGTTGTGGATCTTATTCTGCATTCCCTGCCCCCTAGCTTCAGTCCGTTTATCATAAATTTCAACATGAACCGGATTGAGTGCACATGTGAGGAATAGATGAATATGCTCCAGACAGCTGAGCGCGAGATGGTAAAGGCCAAACCTAATTCTGTTCTTTTGGTCCCTACAGCCAAGAAGATGAAGAAAAAGGGTAAGGCACATGCCAAAGGCGGTGCCAAGGGTCCTACCAAAGCACTGAAGAAAAAGGCGAAGAAGTCAAAGGACCAGAGGTGCTTCCACTGTGGCGAGCAGGGTCACTAGAGGAGGGACTGCAAGCAACTTCAGAATGAGGAGAAGAAAGGCTTGGCCTTAGCTTCTAGCTCAGGTAATTATGTTACTGAAGTCAACTTTTCTATTTTTATGTCATGGGTTTGGATACCGCATGTGGAGCTCATATTTATACAAATATGCAGGGGCTCAAGAAAAATAGATTGGTGTGGCCTAGAGAGAATAACCTACGAGTTGAGAACAGGGCACAGGTTGCTGCTGTTGCTGTAGGAATTTTGACTCTCTCCCTGCCTTCTGGACTTCTATTAGAGTTGAATAATTGCTATGATGTACCTTCTTTTACCAAAACATTGTATCTATTTCTTGCTTGGCAAGGAAAGAATTTAAATTTGAAATAAAAGAGGACTCATGTTCTTTTTCATTTGCAAATATGAAGGGTACCATATGCTATGGATTATAGATAACTCTATATGTAACATAAAAGTACCTGAGTGGTGAGTTTCTTGACTATCTGAAAGAGTGTGGGATTTTATCCCAACTCACTCCTCCTGGAACAGCCCAATGGAATGGTGTGTCTAAAAGGAGAAATCAAACTCTGTTGGACATGGTTCGATGTATGATGAGTCATACAACTCTACCTCCCTCATTCTGGGGACATGCACTGGAGATAGCTTCTCTAATACTGAATAACGTTCCATCTAAAAGTGTCTCAAATATTCCATATGAGGTATGGAGTGGGAGACGCACTAATCTATCTTTTATCAAGATCTGGGGATGCGAGGCATATGTCAAGCGTCAGGATTCTAACAAGCTAGAACCTAGATCTGATAAATGTGTGTTCGTGGGGTACCCTAAGGAAACTAAGGGTTACTACTTCTATGCTCCCACCGAGAACAAAGTTTTTTTTGCTCGGGGTGCTGTCTTTCTAGAGAAAGAATTTCTCATGAAAGAAGTTAGTGGGAGGAAGTTTGACTTGGATGAGGTCCAAGTGCAACCACAAGACACAGAGATGGAACTTGAGCCACCTGTACCAGTTGCTAGGCAACCTGAGGCTCAGACACAGGCCCCACGTAGGTCTAGGAGAATTCGTCATGCACATGAGAGGCATGAGTCGCTGCCGACCCAACATGACGGGATCTTCATCATTGAGGATGAACCCAGGACTTATGATGAGGCGGTCAGTGGACCGGACTCCGAGAGATGGCTTGAGGCCATGCGATCCAAGATGGATTCCATGTCAGCTAACCAAGTCTGGGATTTGGTTGAGTTACCTGATGGGGTAAAACCCATAGGGTGTAAATGGGTCTTCAAGAGGAAGACAGATATGGATGGCAACATAGTTACCTATAAAGGTAGACTAGTGGTTAAGGGATTCAAACAAGTCCACGGGGTGGACTATGATGAAACCTTTTCGCCAGTTGCCATGTTCAAATCCATTCGGATTCTACTTGCTATAGCTGCATATCATGACTATGAGATATGACAGATGGATGTGAAGACAGCGTTCCTTAATGGGAAGCTAACTAAGGATGTGTATATGACACAACCTGATGGCTTCATCCATCCTGCAGAGGCCAATAAGGTCTGCAGGCTAAAGAGATCCATTTATGGATTAAAGCAAGCATCTCGAAGTTGGAATCTTCGATTTGATGAAGCTATGAGAGATTATGGCTTTATCAAAAGTGAAGATGACGCCTGTGTATATAGAGATCCATTCAGTGGGAGCTTGGTGACTTTTCTGGTCTTGTATGTCGATGACATACTACTCATTGGAAATAACATCCCTAGTCTTCAAACTGTGAAGACATGGTTAGGGAAGTGTTTTGAGATGAAGGACTAAGGGGAGGCCGCCTATATCCTAGGCGTGAGGATCTACAGGGATAGATCCAAGAAGCTCCTAGCCCTTAGTCAGAGTACATACATTGATAAGGTCCTAGAGAGGTTTAGCTTAGAGCAATCCAAGAAAGGGTACCTTCCAGTGAGATATGGCCTTACTCTCTCAAAGAGCCAGTGTCCCACCACACAGGCTGAGAGAGATGACATGAGTCGAGTGCCCTATGCTTCGGTAGTAGGATCGATCATGTATGCAATGTTGTGTACTAGACCAGATGTGGCTTATGCTGTGAGCATAACCAGCCGATACCAATCCAATCCTGGAGTACAGCACTGGGTGCTATAAAGAACATCCTAAAGTATCTCAGAAGAACTAAGGATTTGTTCTTGGTCTATGGGGGACAGGAAGAGCTCAGTATGCAGGGCTACACTGATGCGTCTTTCTAGTCTGACCCTGATGACTTCAGATCGCAGGCCGGCTATGTGTTCAAGATAAATGGAGGCACTGTATGCTGGAAGAGCTTCAAGCAAACTACCATAGCTGATTCTACAACCGAGGCTGAGTATGTGGCTGCTTTTGAGGTAGCCAAAGAAGCTGTTTGGATAAGGAAGTTCATTTCTGAACTTCAGGTGGTTCCAAGTGCAGTGGATCCCATTGAAATCTATTGTGATAACAATGGAGCAATTGCACAAGCCAAGGAACCACGGTCTGATCAAAAATCCGAACACATACTCAGGAGATTTCACCTGATCAGAGAGATTATAGACAGAGGTGATGTCAAGATTAGCAGAATTGACACAGAGAACAATCTAGTAGACCCATTGACCAAGGCTTTGGCGCAGCAGAAGCATGATGGTCACGCTAGAGATATGAGGTTAAGATTTCTCAACCTCTAGGTCATAGTGCAAGTGGGAGATTGTTGGTGTATATGCCCTAAGGACCTAATTCTGGTCCGTTACTTGTACTACTTGACAGTGATATTTATATCATACTGGCATTGTCGTTATCATTATTTGTTTACATCTGCGAACATGTACTTATTTGATAATGTCCCTGGAGACAGATTGGATCTGTGCTCAAACTATTGTCCCTAGTCAATGTACCTTAGTGGATATGGGACAGCTATGGTACTTGTAAGACTGGTATATGGGCTGGTTAGGCACGGGGTGCTAACGCAGGCAAATGGGTATATCAGTGGTAGATATACTGGACCGACCCGCTGTGAGGCAATGACTTGGTGTCACGTGTTATCCTCACAAGTGATAGGAGATGCATTAATCCCTTGACTTGAGGTCATTGGTCATTCTATGTGGTTAGGGATATGCTTTGATACAACCTAACAACTTGCCGTAGTAGGGAGGTAATAACGGTTGTCATTGGGCATGTCACGACCCATATGAGAAGGTCAATGCACAGACATAGGATTTGCCCCTTCCTAAGGTAAGCTTGATATCCATGGAGCTCCTCTATGGTTCTATGACTGAAAGTGTATGGCCATACCCAGGTTAGACCTGATTTAGTCATAGCCATGAGATTGGATGGAAACAAGTGGTGACACACTTGACCAATCGGATATCAGTTCGGCAAAGAGACTGTAATGCATCTGTAGCTGGTTGTGATGATGGGGATGTCGATGTCGATATCCATTCCGATGACTTGGGTAGCAGTGATGCACTGCTAGGTGCCACTCACTGCTTGTGATGACCATGGGTCAGCACTGCCAACGTCAGAGGAACCTACAGGGTCGCACACCTTGATACTCGAGTTCTCGTATTGATCGGAAAGCCTTATGATTGAGTTATTGGATTACTCGGATCTATTTTGGAGATTTCATCAGCGCCAATGGGCCTGATGAGATGGAAGAGATTTATTGGGGCCAACTTCCATTTACGGCATATTAACCATGGTTAGCCCAATTTGACCTAGGGTTAAATTGGATTGGATCCGTAGGCTTGGTTAACATGCATAATGGACATTGGGCTGGGCCCATTGATAAGTTGGGCTTAATGGGCTTAAGGAGGAGAAAAGGGATGGCGTGTGCATGGCGTGTGCTTAACCCTAGTTAGACTAGGGTTAGCGCCTATGCATTATGAGGTTTGAAATTACTCTTGGGGCTAATTATTTGAATTAATTAGAGTCCTAATTTTATGGGATTTTATGGGCTGATTTATTTGAATTAATAAGAGTCCTAATTAGATTAGGATTTAATTCAAATAAGTGATTAGAGTCCTAATTGGATTAGGACTTAATCAAAACCGCCCACTTAAAGTCCTAGTTGGATTAGGACTTGAGTTTGATCAAATCCTAATTGGATTAGGAATCAAGCTTGATCAAATCGTCCACATGAATCCTAGCCTTGATCAAACCGTTCACATCAGTCCTAATTGGATTAGGACATGATCAAGTCGCCCAAATTAAGTCCTAATTGGATTAGGACTTAATTCCCTATTTTCTCTCCTAGCCGCACATTCAATTTGAATGGTGGCCATACATTAAGCCGCCCTTTGCCTTATATATACCCCCAAGCTGGCCCTCTCAAGATACTAATTCTCTCCTTGGAGGCGTGATTACGAGAGGAGGCGAGCACTAGAGGGCGAGTTCTTGAGGGCGAAAGCAAGAGGCTAGTGGCGCAACTCTTCTTCCATCCAACCCTAGCTGCAACACACCTTCTTCTCTTCCTCTTGGCGTGAGGAACTTGGTGGTGTTTGGCGACTTCCTTCTCCTCATCTTCCTCTTGGCGCATTCACCTTGGAGGTGGCGCAAGGTTAGAGGAATAAACACAAGGCTTGGATCTTCTTCCCGAGGCTAGCACCGGGCGAGGAAGAAGAGAGCTCGAGGCATCCGTGTGTGTGAGACTGCAGAGGGCGCACTCTTGGGCGCCTACTTCGACATCAGCCTCATGTTTCTTTAGGTATTTTCTATCTCATCGTGTCGACTCCTTCGCATGCGATCTTCACTGGGTTTTTTGGGACTGGCCTGTTTCGGGGATATTCTTCCGCTGCGCAATGTATTTGTGTCCATAAACCTCTGAAAAATTATAAAATATCCCCGGGGTTTCCCAACAGGCTTTTTCTTCTTTTGCAATTTCTCATCAATACCCTCAAAAAGATTGTTAGATTCATTATTTGAGGTTTCCTCAAACAAACTTGAAACATCATAAATTTCATCATTAAATATTTCAACACTACAACAAGATCCTGAGTATGAAAGTTTGTTCGTTGAATCATTAAGAATAAATTCAATCTTGTTGTCACATATATCAAAAGTAATCTTTCCCTGGTTCACATCAATATTTGCTTTAGCTGTGGCCAATAATGGTCTACCAAGAATGATAGGATTTCTAGAATTTACCTCCATGTCTAACACTACAAAATCTGTAGGAATGAAAAACTTACCAATTTGTACAGGGACATTCTCTAATATGCCTGCAGGATACTTTACCGATGAATCCGCGAACTATAAGGATATGGATGTATGCTTTAGCTCTCCAAGATTTAGTTTCCTATAAGTAGAAAGGGGCATTAGACTCACACTTGCACCGAGGTCACATAAGGCTCGGTCAAAAGATAGGTTGCCAATCGAACAAGGTACAGAAAAACTACCTGGATCTTTTAGTTTAGGTAGTAGTTTGTTCTATATGATAGCACTACAATCTTCAGTTAAAGTAACAGTGCATGTGCCATAATCATCTAATTTTCTTTTATTTAACAAAATTTCCTTTAAAAATTTGGCATAAGATGGCATTTCAGTAATAGCTTCAGTAAAAGGAATGTTAACATAAAGCTTTTTCAGGATTTCAAGAAATTTGCCAAACTTTTTGTCTAGTTTATGTTGAACTAACCTTTGAGGGAAAGGTATAGGTGGCTGGTAAGGAGCAGGCAAATTAGGGTTAGGATTGTCTTTCTCACATGATTCCTCCCCTTTTGGTTCATCACCCTTTTGAGGTGATAAACAAGTTTGGGGTTTCTCATGTGAAGAAGATTCTCCTAACTCTAATTCCTTTTCATTATCAACAAACCTTTTTTCAGTGTTTTCAAACCTCCCTCTAGGTTCTCCTAGTTGTTTCCCACTTTTAGTCATGACGGCATTACAGTGCTCCCTAGGGTTTATCTCAGGTTTTGCAAGCAATTTCCCAGGGGGTTTGTAAGGTACACTAGTATGTTGTGCAATTTGGTTTTCAAGAATTTTGTTGTGGGCTTCTACTCTATCCAGTCTAGAGTTGATTTGATGAAAATTTTCTTTAAATTCCTCATTTTGTTTTTCTTGCCTTGCCATGTATTCCCTTGTATCAGACATAAAATCATCAATTTTTCAATTTTTCTATTTTGCTGATTTTGACTGGCCATAAGTTTTTCAAACATGGATTCTATATTTGAATTCTGATTTTGGTTTTGATTTTGATTAAAGTTCTGATTTGGTCTTTGGTATGCTTTGTTTTCAGTGTTCCCCCCTACATTGTTATTGTTTTTCCATGAAAGGTTGGGGTGATTTCTCCATCCAGGGTTATATGTATTAGAATAGGGAACATTAGGTCTACCTTGATTATAATTCCCTATGGCATTCATATGCTCATTACCCTGATCAATAATTCCACAATATTCAACAGTATGACCATCATTACCACAATTTTCACAAGTAATAACAGAAACAGAAGCAGTTTGCATGGAATTTAACTTACTACACAAAAATTTACCTTCTCTGCTAAGGAGCGTATTTCATCACTTTCACCCTTACCTTGAGAAGGCTTGTAAATTACTCCTCTCTCAGTAGTCCATTGATTATGGTTTTCTGCCATCTCCTCTAGCAGTCTGAAGGCTTCATCTGGTGTTTTGCTCATAAGAGCTCCTCCTGCAGCGGCATCCACAATCATTTTAGTCTGATCAGATAATGTAATATAAAAAGTTTGCATTAAAGTTTGAAGTTCTATTCCATGGTGAGGACACTTCCGCTGCAGTTCATTGAATCTTTCCCAGGCCTCACTGAGTGACTCCCCACTTCTTTATTGAAAGTTTGTAATTTGGTTCCTCAATTCAAGTGCCTTCCTTGGGGGAAAGTATTTGTTCAAGAAGGAATTTGACAGTTGGTTCCAAGTGGTGAAGGTACCGGCTAGGTGTGAATTAAGCCATGTCTTTGCCCGGTCCCTAAGAGAAAAAGGAAAAAGTCTTAGTCTAAATGCATCGTTAGAAACACCATTCATCTTAACAGTATCGCATAAGTCAAGAAATAAGGCCAAGTGTTGGTTGGGAACCTCCAGTGGAGATCCTCCAAATTGCTCTTGTTGAAACATTGCAATGAGTCCGGGCTTAATCTTGAAATTGTTGGCCTCAATTGCTGGCCTAGCAATACTAGAACGAATTTCATGATGATTAGGGGCTGCATAGTCCCTAAGTGTTCTCTGATGGTTCTGATTGTCTCCCATCTCTAATATTTCTTCTTCTAACTCTGGTTGGGATGTCTCTTGCAATTCTTCTTGTGATGTCTCTTCTAATCTCAACTTTCTGCGTGCTCTTAATATCTTATTGATTTTAGGATCTAATGGTATAAGTGGTCCTGACCTAAGGCTCCTGCGCATGCAAAGTAAACGGATCTAGTGATTTCAAGAGACAGAAAAAAAAATAGTAAATAAAAACCTAATCTAGCAATAATTTCAACGTCTCTAATATCGACAAAAACTAAGGTCCCCGGCAACGGCGCCAAAAACTTGTTGTGATCCGCAAGTGCACGGATACTCGAAGTAATAAAGAAAGTATCGAATCCATAGGACCTACGTTGTCGAATACTAAATAGTTGATTTCTTACTATCTAGGCAAATCGAGATCGTGAGAATAACAATCGGAAACTAAAAACGGGATTATCAAAGAGAAAAGCTGGGACTAGGGTTTCGTTCACTTAAACTTTTATGACTAGATATGAATAAGGATTTCGTTGATTCAATTTCATCATGAAGAAGATATTATCAAACAATGAACTCAAGGATCACTTTCGTGCATCCGAGTTCTAGGAATCTCTAGTGGAGTCTCAAGGATCACTTTCGTGCATCCGAGTCTCGCAACTAGTTTCGCTAAAGGATCTCCAACATTCCGATCCTTGCTTTCGCACAAGATCTCCATGTTTGACAAATAGACTCGATCTATAGATTCATATTATAATCATGGCAATTATTTTACTAGAAAAGATCAAGATGGATCTAACTTAAGGAAGGGATCCTAACATGCAATTCTAGGGTTCCAAATTCTCAAGCAATTACCTTTCAGTCTCAAGCAAAAATTCCAAGAACATAATTAATAACATGAACTTATAGAGAGTCTAAGCACAATTATCACATGAGTAAAATCATCATGCTAAGATTAAACTCAACGAAATATTGAAAAAAGTGTTATCTAGTCATTGGAAGTTAAGTAAATTACTCCCCCATGTCCCAAAAATAGTTTAAGCTATCATCATGAGGGAATTACAACAAATCATGGCTTCAGAGGATCGAAAATCGAAAAAAAAGAGAAGTTAGAAAATACAGCACGGCTGTGAAGAATTTCACAGCCATAATTCTCAAAGGATTATCGGTGAACAGTGTCGGCGGCTGGTTTTTCTTCGATTTCTCTTTCAATCGATCTCCTTTCGGTCTGAAACTTCTGGTGTGTTGTCTTCTCCCTCCGACGAACCTTATGTATGAAAATCACGGCTTGAGATTGTCTGGATCGATCATGGCCGCGAAACCTTTGGCGGCGGCGTTGATCCCGATTTCTCCCTCGACGATGGATCAAATTTAGGGCTTTTGGTCTCTCTGTAATCCTCTCGTCCAAAGCTGCCTTTTTGCTTCTTACGGCTTGAATATAAAGCCCTGGATCGCCCGCAAGAATCTCCGCAAAGATCGGGCGTGAAGATTGACCTGGGAATCGCGTTCAAACACCGAAATACGGCAGTGTAATATCTTACGACACTGCCGTAAAATCCATCGATCGTTCTGTTCTGAAATTGCTGGAAATTATGCTACCGTAATTTTGTTTACGGCAGTGCTGTAAAATTGGCTGAACTCTCTGGTCGGATTCGTCGGGGAAATACAGCCCGTGTAATTCTTTACGGCAGTACAGTAATTTCAGGGTAACTTTATGTTCTGAAGATGCTTCAAAATACTGCCGTAAACTGGGTTACGGCAGTGCCATAATTTTGGCAAAAGTCGCTGTTCAGAAAGTGCCCCAAAATACAGCCGTGTAAATCCTTACAGCAGTGCCGTATTTTCGCGAAAACCTTCTGTATGGAAAATCACCATAATACGGCCGTGATCTTGATAATACGGTAGCCGTGAAAAATACGGTACCGTAAAATCCTTTACGGCACTACCATATTTTGGGTTCCTTACCTCGATTTGCATGAAATTTCTTGGGTGACTTCTTCTTGATGATGAGAATCCTTCTATGTATTTGATTTTGCTTGAAAACGCCTAAAAATAGTGCCTTTTTACCTGAAAACCACGAAAAACCAAAATAGAAGTAGACTTTGCAATATTCAATGAATTTATCATGAAAACAAGTAAAAGATCTTCAATTTAGGATGAAAAGATATCAAAAATGATACAAAATATACTATATATTTTGGTGTCAAGACTCTTCAGCTAGCATCTGTTCCACCTCTGCTTCTCGCCTGCATTAGCTCTTTTCACTGGCACCCTCTTCGGACCACCAGCGATATCTCTGATTCCCCTTTGAGAAAAATATTTTTTTTTGTTAAAGTAAGATACTATTTTTTAGCTGAGCCTTATGTATTTAAAATTGCACAGGTAATTTTTCAGAATGCACACCTTTGGACCCAACCGCACCTGCCCTGACGCTACACCCCAGACAACGATTGAGCTTGCTATATAGCTTTGTGAGTATCGTTTGCACTCTCTTGTATTTATGATTATTTCTTATGGTTGCATCTTTGATTTTATCATGGTTGTATTACTTTATGGTTTTCTCTCGAAAAGTTATTTATGGATATATGGATTCCTTGTTTTGTTCTAATGTGACTATGTTAGTCTACACATTCTTCAAATTGGTTTTATGGATAAGATAAGATTGATTATTGTAAAACTTTTAATTTGATGATATGTTTTTCCTATAAGGGTGGATTTTTCTATGATGATGAATGTTTATGCATGTCAATGCCTGTGAAAGGAGATATACCTGTTATGCTGAATTTATTTCTTCAATATATATCTACTTGTTGAACTCCTTCATTGATTGATGCATAAGGTTTTGGGTAGATATGTTGTTTGATGAATGCATTTTAAGAGTGAACCATCTTTCTTGAATAAAATGAGCATATGAGTGTAATTTTTGAATTGATGTCAATTGATTAACTTAGTTGATGTTTAGTCTATTTTATTATTTGTTGGGAAGAAAGAATCCAAGATCCAAAAATAGAGAGAGAGAGACTCCCCTACTTGGCACTGCGTAAAATTAGTAGTGGTCCTGAAGATATGAGTTAAGGTCTGTAAAAAAGAGAGAGAGAAAAAGAGAATGATTCCTCTACTTGGCACTACGTAAAATTGGCAGTGGTACCGAAGATAAGAGTTGAAGTCCAAATAAAAAGTGTGTATCTATGTGGGTACATGTCATCAATAAGAAAAAAAGAGAGAGAGAGATTTTGAGTGGAAAAAGATTAGGGATATCCTATTCCTGTAAACAAAGGTATGATAGATTTAAACTGAAACTTGGGTGAATTCATGAGACTGAGATTCTATTTATTATGTGAATTGCGAAATTTTATTTGATCAAAGTTGTGAAGATTAAAGATTAATTTTGGAGGACAGTATATTTATCTGAAATTTTGTGTAACAGTTGGTTGAATATTTTATGAGTGATTATATTTTAGAAATTTATTTTTCATAAAAGAGCATATTTTCCATACTTAGCATTGTTCTTTATTCTATTTATTTGCTTGAGGACAAGCAAAGTTTGAGCTTTTTGTATTTGATAACACGAAAATTCATAGTATATTTTGTGTCATTTGATTGGTCTTTTTTTGTGTCATATTCATGCTATTTTGCTTGTTTTTAAGCCTTATTTATCAAATATTGTGAAATTTTCACCTTTTCTCATTTTGATCATTTTCAGGTAAAAAATGCCTAATTTTGATGGATTTTGAAAGATCTAAGTGCACGAATGAATTCCAGACATCGAGACGAAGTTGCCTGCCTATTTTTATGTAAATAGGAGATAGTCAGAAAATTACACCCCCGCCGTAATTAATTTTACGGGTGTAATTTTCTGCCCAGATAACACCACTACCGTAATGATTTTTACAGGCCGTAATTTCTTCCCATAAATCCATAGAAGAAATTATGGCACTGCCGTAATTATTTTTATTGGCCGTAATTTCTGCCCAGGAATACACAGAAGAAATTACGGCACTGCCGCAATATTTTTTATGAGCTATAATTTTATGGAAATTTTCCATAGAATGAATTACGGTAGTGCCGTACTCAAAATTACGGGCCGTAATTCTAAAAAAACACTGTTGCCCGAGTCTTCCGATGCCGCCTCTTGAGCTCGATTTTTGCAATACAAAATTAGAGAGATCCATGGCACGATTTCAAAATCCGTAAAAAGTGGATCGTTCTATAAGAGGAGGAGAGGATTTGAGGACACGAGGGATCAAATTTCATTACCAATCGAGGGAGAAATCAAGAGAGGCGTCCCTAGGGCTCGGCCTCTTGCCGAGAGGCATAGAGGCCACCTTAGGTTACAAAATTTACAGGAAAGCTTCGTCCATAGGAGGAGAGGATACACTAAAAATTTCAAATCGAAAAGAGTTCAACCGAGGGAGAAATCAAAGAAAGAATTTTCGGGCGAAATAGTGTTTCGCGATTTTGCTGTAGCAGTGTATAGTTCACGGTACTGTAGTAGGTTATTGTAGCAGTATGGTAGTAGCATAAATTTTCCAAAATTACGGTGGTGTAAAATCAATAACTTCTATTCTTCCTCTTTCGAATTGTAATTTTTATCATGAATTTTTATTGTATTTTTAAGTCCATGAAAGTGTAACTTTCTTTTGGGACATGGGGTTGCAATCCCCTTAATTTCATAATGACTAGATGATTTTTATTTCGTCAGGATAATTTTACTATGATAATTCTACTTATGTGATGATTGCCTTTAATTCATTATAGTTTCATATTATCAGCATGTATTGGAGTTTTTGCGATATGGACTGAAAAGTGACTTGCGAGAACTTGGAACCCTAAAATTGACATTTAGGAACTCATCGTAAGAAATTAGGTTTGTTCTATTTTTAGATTTTAGAAGTTTATTGCCTTGTTGATAATTCTGATCTAGGAAGAATTATTGAAATAAACATAAAGATATTGTAAGAAATTAAGCATCAGATCGTTGGAGAACCTTAAGTAGAACATATGAAGCTAAAATATGAAAGTATTTAGTTTTCACTTGAGATGATTGACATAGAGATTGGATGCATGAAAGTGATCTTTGATTTCTTTGTCAATGATTTACTTATCTTTAACATTGAATTAATCTTGTGCGAAAGTGAGGATTGGTTCTTTGTAAATTGTCTGCGTGAAAGCGAGATGATTCCTTTATAAAGTAGATTATATCTTTATCATAATAAGATTAGATTGACGAGCACTTATTCATATTTTGTCATTGAAATTAAGGTGGATGAAACCCTAGTCCCAGCTTTTCTCTCTCATTATCTGTACCTTTTCATATCGTTCTCTTACGTCATATTCGATTGCTTAGCTAGTGAGAAAACAACTATTCGGTACTTAACACTTAGGTTTCTGTGGTTCGATATTTTTTTATTACTTCAAGTATCCGTGAACTTGCAGACACAACAGTTCACCTGGTGGTGAAGTCTTTTGTGAACTTTCGGACATCCGGTGAAAGCACCGATGAACCCCGTGGGGTTCACCTGGCTGTATTTTTCAAAGTAGCTCAGATTAGGCTCAAATTTGACTTTCAGTTTTCTCTTCTCGTAAGGAACCACCCCATGGCTTTAGAACCTCCAAAAGACTTCAAAATTCGGTGATTTTACCTAAAATTCCACAAAAATGAGAAAAAGTGAAGATTCCAAAGTAATCAAGTAAATAAATCTAAATAGAGTATAAAAACATTAAAATAGGCCTAAAATTGAGATGAAATAATTCTAGAAATTACTGTTAAAATACAAGGCATCAAATACAATTTAGAAAATAGAGTGAATTGCATGAATGGTATGAGAATAATCATTTAGGTTGAAAATGTACATACAATTTAGAAAAACATCTACTAGTTATCCAACATATAATCAGATGAAATCAAGTGATCAGGTATCGTAGAATGTTCAGCAGTTTGATCCCACAATTTCCAGAAGTCAAGGAACTTAGCTAGTAGTAAACAAAAAGCGAAATTAAGCATACTGATGACACGAAAATTCATAGAATATTTTGTGTCATTTGATTGGTCTTTTTGTGTCATATTCATGCTCTTTTGCTTGCTTTTAAGCCTTATTTATTAAATATTACAGAATCTACACCTCTTTTCATTTTGTGTCATTTGAATTCCAGACATTGAGACGAAGCTGCCCGTCAATTTTTATGCAAATCGGAGATAGTCAGAAAATTACACCCCTGTCGTAATTAATTTTACAGGTGTAATTTTCTACCTTGATTACACCACTACTGTGATAATTTTTATAGGCCGTAATTTCCTGCCTAGAATACACAGAAGCAAATTACGGCACTGCCGTAATATTTTTTATGTGCCATAATTTCATGGAAATTTTCCACAGAACAAATTATAGTAGTGTCATAATCCAAATTACAGGCCATAATTATATTTTTGAACGAGTCTTCCGCCGCCTACAAAATTTGATTTTTTTCAAAGCCAAATTAGAAAGATCCGAGGCACGATTTCAAAATCCGTGAAAAGTTGATCGTTCTATAAATGGAGAAGAAGATTTGAGGATAAGAAGAATCGAATTTCATCACCAATCAAGAGAGGTGTTCCTAGGGCTTGGCCTCTCACCGAGAGGCGTAGAGGCAAGCATAGGTGGTGAAATTTACAGGAGAGCTTCGCCCAAGGGAGGAGAGGAAACACTGAAAATTTTAGATCAAAAGGAGTTCGATCGAGGGAGAACTCAAAGAAAAAAGTTTCGGGCGGAGTAGTGTTTCGCGAAATTACTGTAGTAGCTGTTACTAAAGAGTACTGTAGCATTACTGTAGCAGTACTGTTCATTAGAAAAAAAAATCATGGTGCTATTTAAATTTTTAGACCCACGTGAAATTAGTAACTTTTCTATTCTCCCTCTATTGAATTCTGATTTTTTTTATAAATTTCTATTGTATTTTTAACTCCATGGTAGCATAACTTTCTTTTGGGACAGAGGATGTAATCCCCTTAGTTTCATAATGACTAGATGATCCTTGATTCGTTAGGAAAATTTTGTTATGATAATTCTACTTATGTGATGATTGCCTTTAATTCTTTCTAGTTTCATTTTATCAGCATGTATTGGAGTTTTTGCGATATGGACCGGAAGGTGACTTGCAAAAACTTGGAACCCTAGAATCGTGATTTAGGAACTCAATCGTAAGAAATTAGGTTTGTTCTTATTTCTAGATTTTAGAAGTTTATTGCCTTGTTTATAATCTGATATAGGAAGAATTATTGAAATAAATATGAAGATATTGTAAGAAATTAAGTATCAGATCATTGGAGAACCTTAAGTAGAACCTGTGGAGCTAAAGTATGAAAGTATTTAGTTTTCACTTGAGATGATTGACATAGAGATTGGATGCATGAAATTAGATTTGGGTTCTACTTAAGGTTCTCCAACGATCCGATACTTAATTTCTTACAATATCTTCATGTTTAACTCATTAATGCCTCCTAGGTCAAATAATCATCAAGTCAATAAACTTCTAAAATCTAGAAACAAGAACAAACCTAATTTCTTACGATGAGTTCCTAAATCACAATTCTAGGGTTCCAAGTTTTTGCAAGTCACCTTTCGGTCCATATCGCAAAAAATCCAATACGTGCTGATAAAATGAAACTAGAAAGAATTAAAGGCAATCATCACATAAGTAGAATTATCATAACAAAAGTTCCCTGACGAATCAAGGATCATCTAGTCGTTATGAAACTGAGGGGATTACATCCTCCGTCCCAAAAGAAAGTTACGCTACCATGGAGTTAAAAATACAATAGAAATTCATTAAAAAATCAGAATTCAACAGAGGGAGAATAGAAAAGTTATTGATTTAACAGGGGTGTAAAAATTTACACAGCACCGTGATTTTTTATTTCGGATGAACAGTACTGATACAGTAATGCTACAGTACTGCTACAGTAACGGCTACTACAGTAAAGTCGCAAAAATCCTCCACGGCTTGAAATGTACTCCTCTGATTTGCAATTGCTACTTCTGATTCCAGCAGCCAGCCTTTTACCAGCCATTGCCGCTTTTTCAAGCACTCGTCATCTTCATATCTCCCAGCCGACAATCTACTACATCACCACCACCAGCACCTCTTACTTCAGCTGCCTCTGTTTCCATTAATTTTATTTTCGCAGCAGAATCTTCATTTAGTGACTCTGATTTTTTTTTTCAGTTATGCAACATCATCTCTCACCGCCCACCAGCCGATACTCATCATCACTCTATTGTTGGCACCAACACCCTCACTGCTAGCAGCTCTTCAACTAGCATTTGTTCCATCTCTGCTTCTTGCCTGCATCAGCGCTTTTCACCAGCATCCTCCTGAAGCACCGACGACATCTCTAATTTTCTTTTGAGAAAAAATATTATTTTTTGTTAAAGTAAGATACTATTTTTGAGCTGAGCCTTATGTGTTTAAAATTGCACAGGTAATTTTTCATAAGGCACATCTTTGAGGATGGTTTAGCAGCACTTGCCCTGATGCTACACCCCGGACAATGATTGAGTTTGCTATATAGTTTTGTGAGTATCGTTTGCACTTTCTAGTGATCTTATTCGATATGATTGTATGGTGTTGCTACTTGATTTGTTTTGCTATTTGTTATGATTGTATCACTTACTGAGATTTCTGTTTGATGTCATTGCTTGAATCTATCATTTTACACTTTTGACTATGATTGTATGAGTTTGATGCTTCACACCTTTTGCATTGATATTGACATTTTTGATGTTTAAATTTTCTTGAATCCATGTGACGAGAGGTGTGTGGATTAAATATTGATGATGAAAATTTATGCATGTCAATGCCTGTGAATGGAGATATACCTAGTATCCTGAATTTATTTCTTCAATATATATCTACTTCATTGATTGATTGATGCATATGGTTTTGGGTAGGTATGTTGTTTGATGAATGCAATCTAAGAGTGAAACATCTTTCTTGAATAAAATGAGTATATGAGTGTAAATTTTGAATTGATGTCAATTGACTAACCTAGTTGATGTTTAGTTTATCTTACTATTTGTTGGGAAGAAAGAATCCAAGATCCAAAAAGAGAGAATGACTCCCCTACTTGGCACTGCGTAAAATTGGCAGTGGTACTGAAGATAAGAGTTGAAGTCCAAATAAAAAGTGTGTATCTATGTGTGTACATGCCATAAAAAAAAAAGAAAGATTTTGAGTGGAAAAATATTTAGGATAACCTCTTCCTGTAAACAAAGGTATGATAGATTTAAACTGAAACTTGTGTGAATTCATGAGACCAAGATTCTGTTTATTATGCGAGTTGCGAAATTTTATTTGATCAAAGTTGTGAATCTTAAAGATTAAATTCGGAGGACAGTGTATTTATTTGAAATTTTGTGTAAAAGTTGGTGGAATATTTCATGAGAGATTATATTCTAGAAATTTATTTTTCATAAAAGCGCATATTTTCCATACTTAGCGTTGTTCTTTATTCTATTCATTTGCTTGAGGACAAGGAAAATTTGAGCCTTATGTATTTCATGACACGAAAATTCATAGTATATATTGTGTCATTTGATTGGTCTTTTTGTGTCGTATTCATGCTCATTTGCTTGTTTTCAAGCCTTATTTATTAAATATTGCGGAATCTACACCATTTCTTATTTTCCATCATTGTTAGGTAAAAAGTGTCATATTTTGATGGATTTTGAAAGATCTGAGCACACGAGTGAATTCTAAACGTCGAGACAAAGCTGCCTGTCAATTTTCATGCAAATCGGAGATAGTCAGAAAATTACACCCATGCCGTAATTAATTTTACGGGTGTAATTTTCTTTCCAGATTACACCACTAATATTTTCCACATGCCGTAATTTCTGCTCAAAAATACACAGAAGAAAATACGGCACTGCCGTAATATTTTTTACTGGTTGTAATTTCATGGAAATTTTCCACAGAACAAATTACGGTAGTGCCGTAATCAAAATTACGGGTTGTAATTATATTTTTGAACGAGTATTCCGCCACCTCCAAAATCTAATTTTTTTTGAAGCCAAATTAGAAAGATCTGGGGTGTGATTTCAAAATCCATAAAAAGGAGATCATTCTATAAGAGGATGAGAAGATTTGAGGACAAGAAGAATCGAATTTCATCACCAATCGAGGGAGAAATCAAGAGAGGTGTCCCTAGGGCTCCGCCTCTCGCCGAGAGGTGTAGAGGCCACAATAGGCAGCGAAATTTATAGGAGAGCTTCGCCCAAGGGAGGAGAGGATACACCAAAAATTTTAGATTTAAAGGAGTTCGATCGAGGGAGAAATCAAAGAAAGAAGTTTCGGGCGGAATAGTGTGTCGCGATTTTACTGTAGCAGACGTTCCTGTAGTAGCACTGTTCATCCGAAACAAAAAATCATGGTGTTGTGTAAATTTTTACACCCCCGTGAAATCAGTAACTTTTCTATTGTCCCTCTGTCGAATTCTAATTTTTTTAATGAATTTCTATTGTATTTTTATCTCCATGGTAGCGTAACTTTCTTTTGGGACAGAGGATGTAATCCCCTTAGTTTCATAATGACTAGACGATCCTTGATTCGTCAGGGAACTTTTGTTATGATAATTCTACTTATGTGATGATTGCCTTTAATTCTTTCTAGTTTCATTTTATCAGCATGTATTGGAGTTTTTGCGATATGGACTGAAAAGTGACTTGCGAGAACTTGGAACCCTAAAATTAAGATTTAGGAACTCATCGTAAGAAGTTAGGTTTGTTCTTATTTATAGATTTTAGAAGTTTATTGCCTTGTTGATAATCTGATCTAGGAAGAATTATTGAAATAAACATGAAGATATTGTAAGAAATTAAGTATCGGATCATTGGAGAACCTTAAGTAGAACCTGTGGAGCTAAAGTGTGAAAGTATTTAGTTTTCACTTGAGATGGTTGACATAGAGATTGAGTGATCTTTGATTTCTTTGCCAATGATTTACTTATCTTTAGCATTGAATTAATCTGTGCGAAAGAGAGGATTGATTCTTTGTAAATTATTTGCGCGAAAGCGAGATGATTTCTTCATAAAGTAAATTATATCTTTATCATAATAAGAGTGGACTGACAATGCACTTATTTCCCTCTAGTCATAAAAATTAAGGTGGACGAAACCCTAGTCCCAGATTTTCTCTCTGACTCTTCGTATACTTTCCGATCATTTGCTTACATCGTATTCTGTTTACTTAGCTAGTGAGAAAACAACTTTTCGGTACTTAACATGTTGGTCTCTATGGTTCGATATCTTTTTATTACTTCGAAGTATTCGTGCACTTGTGGACACAACAAGTTTTTGACGCCGTTGCCGGGGACCTTAGTTT
The DNA here is from genome assembly GCA_027563935.2 of Costus lasius. Classification (NCBI taxonomy): domain Eukaryota; kingdom Viridiplantae; phylum Streptophyta; class Magnoliopsida; order Zingiberales; family Costaceae; genus Costus; species Costus lasius. The sequence goes on from CM050453.2 coordinate 39,058,845, forward strand.
TGTTAATATCAAAATAGTTGTTAGTATTGCTAAACTAAGTTTTATTTGTTTTAGTTTTAACTCTGTTTTCTTTTTTTGCAGGTTTTGGATTTTCACAAGTTGTGACCAAACTGTGATTTGTGAAATTTTTGAATTTGCTTGTGTTTTATATTTTCTATTTTTTTTATATTCTGAGAATTTTTTTCAAAAAAATAAATTTCTAATTGATTAGTGTTGGATAATCTTTAGGTTTCTATTATGAAAATTCTGAGTTTACACTTGTTTATACACAGGACTCTTAGATCTTGATAGATTTTATTTCCTGTGAACTTTGATATCACAAATTTTTTTTAGTTGTGTAAAAAAGCTTTGATTAGAAGATTTGTCTCTTAATCACAACTCGTGGGCAACTGAAAGAGGTGAGGTATACATGCCACAAGGTAAGTAAGAAAATGATTCATTATGCACTCTTGTAGAAAAGATATATTCTTTGGCTTATAAAATGGACTCTCATATGCACCCTGTTAGGACATCTTTTTCTCCTATTAGATGTGATATTTGTGGATGTTTTGATCATTATAATTCTGATTACCAATTTTTAATTCCTCCAAATCTTAATTCACCATGGTACCAAGATGAGCAATATAATTCTAGATGGAAAAATCAAACTTCTTTTTATGAGGATTGCTCAAACAATATTTCAGAACCATACTTTGAGGATATTGAATAATCTAGATTACAATCCATGCTAGAAAAATTTATGGGTAGTCAAAATCAATTCATGACAAATCAAAATAGAGAAATTGAAGATCTTAAGGGAATAGTTAGTCAGCTTACTTCTCAAGTAGAATCTATATTTGCTAATATTGAAATGTTAGAAACCCAGATAGCACAACAAGGTAGTTTACCTGAGTTTGATTTAGAAACTGAAGAAATTGATTTTGGTGATTATGAAATTGATTTAGAAAAATCCCCTTTTGATTCTTGTGATAATTACAAAATTGATTCTTTTGATGATAAATTATTTGTAGTTAAATCTGATGAAGAATATGAGGGAACTGATTTAGAAAAGTCTCACTCTGATTTTGTTGGTAATTTTGAAATTGATAAATTATTTGATGAAGTGCATGAGGAACTTGAAAATGATTTGAAAATTGTGAATATTGATGAATCTCACTATGAAGTTTTGCCCATATCAACTGCTCAAACTTTTGATTTATTTAAAAAATTATGCTTTATTGAGGAATCTAATGTGAGACAGAAAGACTATTTTGATGATACAATACTTGAATCTTTTGATCGAAGTCCTATTGCAATTGCAGATATAATTTTAAAGAAAGGACTAATGATTTTGCTTTCTGATAAATATAGAAAGATCATTGAATACCCTTTGAGTGGAATTGAAAATTTTGATTTTGATTTCTACATATTTGAGAAAGCAATGTCGATCATGATTTCCATGAAATTTTGGATGTTTGGATTAGGGGCTAAACTTTTATGACAACGGAAATGCAGAAAATTGTATGCTATTTACTATGGTACCGATTCACCTGCTTCACCATGATATTTAGGTTTCGGTCAAACTATAGACCTAAAAATTAGCGCTTCTTGTGAGGCAACCCAAGCACTCTTACTTAAGTTTAGTTTCTTTTATTTTTGATTATTTTTTTGAACTAATATTTCTTTTCTTTTTGTAGGAAAAATCAAAATTTGCGCAAAATACGGTAGTGCCGTAATGGTAATTACGAGCCCTAATTTGGGGTAATTTTTGTACATAAAGTTTTATGTTTTTTATGGCATTACCGTGAGTATTTTCACTGGCTGTAATTTTGATCCAAATCTTTCCCGAGAGTTTTGCATGTTTTACGGCACTACTGTAATAGTTTCCACAGGTCATAATATTGGTTCATTTTTTACCAGAAGGTTTTGTGACTTTTACGGCAGTACTGTAAGTCTTTTTATGTGCCGTAATTTTGTGTGATTTTTAACCCGAGAGTTTTGAGATTTTTGTGCAAAATACGGCAATGTTGTAACCCTTTTTACGGTGTCGTAATTCCAGCATAATCTGCATTCTTCTTCCTACATCCTGCTTATCTGATTAGGTATGTTCATGCGGTGTTTTTAAGAAACTGGAATGGTAAAACTTTTGATCTTTGGCACAATTTGGAACTACTCATCTTTCTCTATTATTTGGATATTTTTATTAAATTTTAAAGTCCATGGATCATCCTATGACACATAGCATCTTTTGGTAACTGATTAACTTATGCAGCATTTTTTTTGACTAATCTGATGTGTATCATCAAAAACTTATTGTATCCGTAAGTGCATGGATACTCAAAGTAATAATTAAGATATCGAACCACAGAGACCTTGTTTACTAAGTACCAAAGAATTGATTTCTTGTTAGCTAGGCAATCGAAATTTATGTAAGTAAAATGCGGGAAGAACATGAAATCCGAGAGAGAAACTGGGACTAGGGGTTCATCCACCTTAATTTCTTTGACTAGAAGGAAATAAGCATATCATCAGTCCACTCTTATTATGATAAAGGTATAATTTATTTCATTAAGAATTCATCTCGCTTTCGCGTAGACAATTTACAAAGAATCAATCCTCACTTTCGCACAAGATTGATTCAATGTTAAAGATAAGTAAATCATTGACAAAGAAATCAAAGATCACTTTTATGCATCCAATCTCTATGTCAATCATCTCAAGTGAAAACTATATACTTTCAGAATTTAGTTTCACAGGTTCTACTTAAGATTTTCCAACAATCCGATACTTAATTTCTTACAATATCTTCATGTTTAATTCAATAATTCTTCATAGATCAGATTATCAATAAGGCAATATACATCTAAAATCTAGAAATATGAACAAACCTAATTTCTTACGATGAGTTCCTAAATCATGATTCTATGGTTCCAAGTTCCTGTAAGTCACTTTTCAATCCATATCGTAAAAACTCTAAAACATGCTGATAATATGAAACTAAAAATAATTAAAGGCAATCATCACTTAAGCAGAATTATCATAACAAGAGTTTCCTAATGAAATAAAAATTATCTAGTCATTCGAAATTAAGGGGATGGCACCCCCATATCCCAAAAAGTGTTTAAGCTAGCATGGTTAAAGAATTACAATAATCCACAATTTCGAAGGATCAGAAATCGAAAAGAAAAGGGAAATTCTACTAACTGTACAGCTGTTATGAAAATTATAGCCGTAATTTTGCTCGATGAACAGTAGCAGCGACGCTTCTTTCATTGATTTCTCCTCCAATTGATCTCCTTTCGCTCTGAAACTTCTGAAGTATGCTCTCGTATCCCAGACGCAGCTTCCCTTCAAATTTCATGGCCGGAGATGCACTATACGCTTCCCGGTAGCGAAACATAAGGCGGCGGTGAAGATCGCGATTTCTCCCTCAATGACGGATTAAAATTAGGGCTTCCCATGTCTTCGTCTTCGCCTTCTTCTCTAGAGTATTTTCCTTTTTACGGATCTCGAATTGGTGGTCTAAATCATCCACAATCATCCACGCAAAATCGGGCTTCAATTTGACCGGAAGAACCGACCGCCTGGGTTGTAATTACGGCCGTGATTTTGATTATGCCAGTGCCGTATTTTATTCTGTGAAGAATCTGGAAAGAAACATGGGCCGTGAAAACAACCACGGCAGTGTTGTGATCGTGCAAAATATTCTGTAAGAAAATCTCCTGAAATTATCGCACGTAATTTGTTTTACGGCAGTGCTATAAAATCTGCAAGATTCTCTGGTCGGAAATCAACCCAAATTACGGCCCGTAATATGGTTTACAGTGGTGCCGTAAACTCTGGAAAACTTTCTGTACAGAAATTGACCCAAAATACGGTTGTGTCATGGTTTATTCTATAGGTTCAGTAAAACCACGGTACCATAATATTGATTACGGCCCTGCCGTATTTTTGGTCTAAAGCTCCGATCTTCGTGAAATTTGATATGTAATCTTCTCTTGATGATGTAAATTCATCTATGCATCTGAATTGCTTGAAAACGCTTAATAATAATGTCTTTTGCCCTTAAAATAATCAAAAACACAGAAAGGTGTAGATTCTGCAATATTTGATAAATAAGGTATAAAAATAAGCAAAAGAGCATGGATATGCCACAAAAAGACTTATAAAATGACGCAAAATATACTATGAATTTTTGTGTCATCACATACACATCACTCACGCTAATCCAATTCATCCAAATCTACTGGTTGGGATCAACTCAAATGTATTATTTAGGATGCAAAACTCCAATAGCTAATTTTGATATTAGACTTCAACTCATGTTCTTAGGTACCAATGCCAATTTTTCGCAGTGTCAAGTAGAGGAGTCTCTCTTAGATTTCAACTCATGTTCTTATGTACCACTGCCAATTTTTCGTAATGCCAAGTAGAGGAATCCAAGAGTTTTTTTTCACTTTTTTTTTTTGAAATAACAGAATAATTGGTGTTGATAAGGCTTTTCATCACATTACAAATGCAGTTTTCTCCCAACAAGAGAAAGGACTCAAGGAATGAATAAGCAGTCATGTATCTTAATATGAATTTACATGCATATTACCAGCATATATTCTTTTAAAATTCTTAGAAATATTTGACCCACTAACGAACAAACTAGGGTATTCCTAATCAGGAGATTTCAAAATCATAGAGCATATGGATATGATCATAGAGAAATTATGATTACTTCAAACCAAACATGAATTCAGTTTCAACAATTGGGCTTAGCTATCATGGGATCAAAGTTTTACCACATCATCATAGTATAAACGTATCAAATAAGACCACATGCATGGCTCAAGATCAACGCATCCATAGTTTGACACAATATATCATATCAAAGCATGACATGGAATACTATGTCCTTTAAATGCTTTCTCCCGCCACCCAGCTCTTGATAAGACATAAAAATAACAGATCCAAAAGTGTCAAAACATCATACATCACAGACAGGGGTCTGAAGATGGGACTAGGCCTGCAAATAGTGGCATATAGGAACAATGCCAAATAAATAACATCCAGTCAAAGTGAAGTATCAAACACATAAGCCAGCAAAATAGTATGACAACATGAGATATGAAACTAGAAAGGAGATAGCTCACCCACTCTAAATATCGCATAGTCCTTTATGCAAAGCCGTGTACATGAGAGGAGTAGGTGGAGGGCAAGGAGAGAGACTTACTTCTTCTTAGAGAATGAACCTGTGGACTTTGCGCTCTTCCCCTTGCATTTGAAATTATAATGGCAGCATTTGCTATGGCGGCGATGAAGAGTTATTGAGAGAAAAATGGCGGACGGCAGAGAAAACAGAAATGGCATTCTATCACGGGCGAACACCATAATCATGGCCTGGCCGTGATTCACACTGTGCTACAAAAAATGATTGGCTTTGATTCCTTATTCTCCAGAAAGTATTCCTACAATATAGAATAAATCTCAATCAGCAAAAACCTCGATGAAAACATAACAAACCACATCAAAATCCACCTATAAGGGTTTTTAACTAAAACATAACAAAAAGAAATCAACACATCACAGAAATAAACGAGCAAAAACTTGGGCTACCTCCCAAGAAGCGCTAGTTTTAGGTCTATAGCTCGACCATAAATAGTGTTTATCAACCCACACCAGATGAATCAAAAAGGGTGAGAATAACCCTTTTGTCAATTCGGTTATCCTGATAATAGTGTTTTAATCTCTGACCATTCACAATAAAGCTTCATGTATTCTCTTCCCAAATCTTGATAGCCCCATGAGGGTATACTTGTTGCACAGTGAAGGGTCCAGACCACCTTGTTCTTGACTTTCCATGAAACAATTTTAGGCAAGAGTTAAAGAGCAAAACTCTATCATCTTCAAGAAATTCCGCTTTGATAATGCGTTGATCGTGTCATTGCTTAGTGTGTTCTTTGTTCAAATTGGTGTTGACTATCACTTGATATGTAGAGTTGTCACCAAGGAACTCATGGTGAAGGTTGCTAGGAAGGCTCTTGTACTCAATCTTCTTTTCTTCTGTCTCTCCTAAGATAACTTTATAAAGAGTTCCCAACTTTAATGACTTGGACTCCAAAACTGTGTGCGAGTCCAACAATAATGAATATTCAGTAGTGTGGTCATCAATGTCTCGGTCCTTAGCATCGAGCAACCATAGTTCCAGCGGATTGATGTCTCTCTTGTACGGTTCAATGAGCTTCTCATCTCTCTCTATGATGTCAACATGGCAACATGTACCAGCAAGAGAAGGTTTCTTTAGAGAGTCTGATAAATTAAATTATTTAACATTCTCACCAATGTTTAAATCCAGTTTCCCATTTTTGACATCGACCACCGCACCAGCTGTGGCAAGGAATGGTCTCCCAAGAATGATAGGTAATCTGTCATCCTCATCAATCTCTAGCACAACAAAATCTGTCAGAATAAAACAGTTGCCTACTTTGACAGGGACATCCTCCACAATCCCAATAGCTCGGCGGATCGATCTATCAGACAACTGTAGTGAATGGTGGTTGATTTCGAGTCTCCTAAATTCAGCTTTTTGCACAAGGACAGGGGTATCAAACTAACACTCGCCCCCAAGACACAAAGGGACCGCTGGAATGTCATCTCACCAATCTGGCAGGGTATGGAAAAACTGCCTGGGTCCTTGAGCTTTTGGTGGGGTTTGTTCTGGATAATCACGCTGCACTCCGCAGTAAGTACAACAATTCCTTTCTCCTCTAGTTTTTTTTTATTAGACAAGATGTCCTTCAGAAATTTGGCATATGTAGGCATCTCTGACAATACATTGACAAAAGACATGTTAATATAAAGCTTTTTCAGAACTTCTAGAAACTTACCAAATTGTTTGTCTAGCTTGGCCTTGACTAATCTCTGTGGAAAAGGGATGAGGGGTTTGTAGGCAGGTGGTCCGACATAGGGTCTTTCTTCTTCAACTGACTTAGGTGCTACTGGTGCTTTCTCCATACTAGTCTCTGGTGTCTATGGAATTTCAGGTTCCTGCACTTCCTCTTCATTTTCTGGCATCTTTGGGTCCTCAAGCTGCTTTCTACTTCTTGTTGAGATTGCATTGCAATATTCCCTCGGATTGACCTCTGGTTGAAATGGAAGTTTTCCTAAAGGTTTAGTGGATGAGCTAGCTTGCTGGGCTAACTAGGTTTCTAGCATCTTGTTATGAGCAACTAAGGCATCCATCCCTGATATAACCTATTTTAGGGGCTCATTGAGTTCTTTATTTTGATTGATCTGTGCTGCCATAAAAGTCTCAAGAAGAGACTCCAAATTTGACTTTTGTAGGGGAGTGTAAGTCCTGGCTTCGAAGTCTAGAGGTTGCCTGAAGTTTGATTGTGGAACTTGTTCTAATTGAATTGGTTGGGTAGTCTGATATGAGAAATTAGAGTGATTGCACCATCTTAGGTTGTATGTATTGAAATATGGGTTATTCAAAAGGTTAATATTTCCAACAAAATTCGTCTGCTCATGAGGGTTTTGGATGAACTAACTGCTCCCCAATTGACATTCACGACCAGCATGTCCTCTAATTCCATACAACTCATAAGATACAACATTAGATTCAGTAGAGTTGATTGTAAAAGATTTCATCCTCTTGGTTAAAGAATCTACCTTAGCGGTGAGTGAGGTTAAAACATCTACTTCATACTTACCTGCCGCCCTATGAGGGATACCGCTCTCAGATGACCACTGGTGGTAGTTCATCGCCATATCTTCCAAGAGGTTCATAGCATCTTCAACTACTCTGTTCATTAAGGCCCCTCAAGCTACAGCTTCAACAGTGAGCCTTGTGTTGTAATTCAGCCTATTATAGAACGTGTAAATTAGCACCCAAGTTTTTATGTAATGGTGTTGGCACATTCTCTGCAACTCTTTGAATCTGTCCCCAGCCTCATACAAGGATTCTCCATCTTTCTGCATGAAACTGGTGATTTGATTCCTCAATTGTATTGTCTTGGAAGGAGGGAAGTACTTTGAAAGAAAGGCTTGGGACAATTCTCCCCATGTCCTTATGGAAGCTGAAGGTACTGTGTGAAGCCATGCTCTTGGTCTATCCCTTAAAGAGAAGGGAAACAGTCTCAAACTGATAGCATCAGTAGAAACACCATTAATTTTTAATGTATCACAATACTCAAAAAATATAGTGAGATGCATGTTGGGGTCCTCAAGAGGAGAACCACTAGGTTAGGGTGCTTGATTGTTGTTATTGTTGTTGTTGTTGTTTCCCGTAGGTTGGGGTGCTTGATTATTGTCCAGGTCTAGTGGGATGTGCTCCATCTGGTTTTGAACTTCTTTTTGCTGAAGTTATTTTTGTTTTCTCGTTCTTCTGAATGTCCACTCTATCTCAAGATCTATTTCGAAGAATTCACCTGCCCTAGAGCTTCTATGCATATAAAGATGTCAGACACAGTTATGAAGTTCTAAGGCAAATGACAAGTAGAAAGTAACGAAAAATAGTAGTAAAGTAAAAGAAACTAACTAAAGTTTAGTCTATCAATCCTTAGAAATATAATAATATCAACCATTGTTCCCCGGCAACGGCGCCAAAAACTTGACACATCCCGCAAGTGCACAGTTAGGTTGAAGTAATATAAAAGATTGTCGAAGCCATAGGGAATAAGGTTTAGTACCAGAAAGTCTAAGTTTCGATAGCTAAGCGATTCAAATCAGGATTTTTCAGTCAAAAAGTGAAAACAAGAAATCAAACGCAACAACGAGGAGGTTATTTAAATGAGACAGATCGGGACTTCGGTATCCACCACACTGATGAATCTATCATGCGATAAAAGTGATTGATTACAAGCGTTCATAATTCTGCAGAAGGAATTTTCTCTAAGTTACAGGATACCCCCTCTCGGTGGTACACCCTGGTGCTTATCCGGAACGATCTCCTACTCTTGTGGTGGATCTTTCTAGATATACCCAATGAGTTCTATGGAAAATTATATTATCCTCGTGTGAAAACCAAACACTCTCGTGTCATGGATTCACAGGTTTTACCTAGGGGTTCAACCGCCACGACCCTCTTGTCGGTATGGATCGCGTCGGCTAAAACAAGATATTACACAACCAAAGCAACATCACGGAATAAGTGCAACAAGGTAAACTATACTCATATGAACATCCAAATAACAGAATTAAATTAAAATAGCATGAAAGAAATCAGCAGCGGGCTTCAACTAAGTCCCGAAAAAGGGCTTTACGCTACAATCGACATGAGAACTCGCAATAATCTCTTATGCTGCAATCTCTTGAAATCGCTCCGAAAACGTGTTATTGCCTGTTCCATCCACCCTAGCCACTTCGTCCGCTGATTTCTCAATAATTAGGCAATATTGGAGAGGGCTTTTATATTCTATGTATTTGCCTCTCTGTTAGTTTTCCAAAACATATTTTTTTGCTTTTATTGAATTTTTCTTGGGCCAGAAATTGAAGAAAAACCGAGTGGCTGTCAGTTTACAGAGTTACGATTACGGGTGAACCCCGTGGAGTTCCCTAGGTGTTGAAGTCTACTGTGCAGTTCTTTTGGATAAAAATCACCGGTGAACCCTGCGGGGTTCACCTACCAGTGAAGTGCACTATACGTTTCTACGAAAATTCACTCTGAGAGAATCACGTGTGAACCTCGCCGGGTTTACTAGGTGGTGAAGTCTTCTGTGAACTTTCGGACATTCGGTGAAAGCACCGGTGAACCCCGCGGGGTTCACCTGGCCATATTTTTCAAAGTAGCTAGATTGGGCCCAAATTTGACATGCAGCTTCCTCTTCTTGTAAGGAACCACCCATAACTTTAGAATCTTCAAAAGACTTCAAAATTGGGTGATTTTACCAGAAATTCCATAAAAATGAGAAAAAGTGAAGATTCCGAAGTAATCAAGTAAATAAGTCTAAATAGAGTATAAAAACATTAAAATAGGCCTATATTTGAGATGAAATAATACTAAAAATTTCTATTAAAATAGGCCTACACTTGGCGCCAAATAGAAAGCAAGTCATCACAACCATAGTAAAAAGTTATACAATAGAAAGCAAGTCATCACAAATAAACGAAGCATTCACTTACCACCCAAATATCATAATATCCAAATAAAACCAAATTGAACAAGATCTAAAACGCATAAAGAAAAACAAAATATGAAATCGAAGAGCACCAAACACAAAAGGCATGACTGTGTCACCCTTTCCTACAAAAAGTTATGCATCATCAATGATGTATAAGAACAAATAAAGTGTAGATAGGAAAAAGGGATACTCACAAAACACTAATCATCTGTATCGGTATCGGTCTCCTCATCCTCCTTCTCATTAGGGTCAACCAATTCAACTGATTACGAGCCGTAGTTCGTTCTTTATATGGCAAGGGCAAGGCTGAAAAATTTTGTCCAAGAACAAGAGAAAAGATATCCCCTTCCCGCACAATCATCCTCATCGCTACACATGACTTCAAGTTGATCCTACAATTCCTCTTTGCAGTCTCTACTCCAAAGGGATCTACATCCAAAGCATGTGCTAAAGTGGTGATAAATCCTCCTAGCACTATGGCACCTTTCTTAGCTCTAGCAACCTTATCAAACTGCTAAACAAGATAAATGCCACATCTACAGGATATCCGTGAGGCATGCTCCATAAGAAAAAGAGTTCGGTTTGTGATGACACCAAAATATATAGTAAATTTTAGGCCATCTGATAGACTTTTTTGCGTCATATTTATGCTTTTTTGCTTGTTTTTATGCCTCTTTTATCAAATATTACGGAATCTACACATTTTCTAATTTTTGATGATTTTCAGGCAGAAAGGGCCATATTTTGATAGATTTTGAAAGATTTGAGAGCACCAATGAATTCCAGACATCGAGACAAAGCTACCTGTCAAATTTCACGAAAAATAGAGCTTCAAACCAAAATACGATAGGGCCGTAATCTAAATTACGATACCGTATTTTCACTGCACCTACAGAACAAAACACGGCACTGCCATAATTTTTGAGTACTGCCATATTTTGGGACGATTATGTACAGAAAGTTTTGCAAGAATTACAGCACTGCTGAAATGGATATCACGGGCCGTATTTCGAGTCGATTTTTCATCTGAGAGATTTGAAAAAAATACGGCACTGCCGTAAAGAATTTCATGGTACCGTAATTCCAGATGATTTCTGTACCGAGAACTTCTGCTGAGATTACTGCACTGCCGTAACCGTTTTCACGGCTGTAATTACAACCTGAAATCGCGATTCTTTCAGACTTTTTGAAGCCCGAATCTTGCGCATACGATTTTGGACGATCCAGACCACTAATTTGAGATCCGAAAGAAGTTATAAACTCGTCTCAATGAGGAGAAGATAGGGGGGGAGTGAAAGCCCTAATTTTCATCCACTATCCAGAGAGAAATCAATGAAGGCGTCCTTAGGGTACAGCCTCACGCCGAGAGGCGTAGAGGCCACCTCAGGCCACGATTTTCACAAGGAAGGTTCTCGTGGAGGAGGAGACGATATCCCAGAAGTTTCAGAGCGAAAGGAGGTCGATCGGAGGAGAAATCAAAGAAATTGCGGGTGCCTGCACTGTTCATCATGGAAATTACGGCTGTAATTTTCATTACAGCCATGCTTTTAGTTGTTTTTCCCCTTTCTCTTCGATATCTGATCACTCTAACTATGGTTTATTGTAATTCTTCATCCATACTAGCTTAGACATATTTTGGGACATGGGGTGTAATCCCCTTGATTTTATATGACTAGATAATTTTTATTTCGTCATGATAACTTTACTTTGATAATTTTACTTATGTGATGAATGCCTTTAATTCTCCGAAGATTCATATTGTTAGCATGTTTTAGAGTTTTCGTGATATGGACTGAAAGGTGATTTGCTTGAGAACTTGGAACCCTAAAATCGAATGTTAGGAACTCATCATAAGAAATTAGGTTTTTTCTTATTTCTCAATTTTAGAAGATTATTGCCATATTGATAATCTGAATTTAGGATTGAGTTACTGTGATAAACGTGAAGATACTGCAAGAAATTGAGTATTTGATCATTGGAGAACCATTAGTAGAACCTGTGTTGAGATTCAGATACACGAAAGTGATCCTTGAGTTTCCACTTGAGATAATTGACTTAGAATTCGGATGCACGAAAGTGATCCTTGACTTCTTTGTTGATGGTTTAGTTATCTTAAGCATTGAATAGATCCTGCATGGAAGTGAGGATCAGTTCTTTGTAAATTGTCTGCGTGAAAGCGAGATGATTTCTTTATGAAGTAAATTATATCTTTATCATGATAAAATTTGATTGATAAACATGTATTCATATCTAGTCATGGAAGTTAAGGTGGATGAAACCCTAGTCCCAGTTTTCTCTCTGATTATATGTACGCTCTTCCTATCGTTTACTAGCAGTATATTCGATTTGCTTAACTAGTAAGAAAACAACTATTGGTACTTAACACGTAGGTCTATGTGGTTCGATATCTTTTTATTACTTCGAAGTATCCGTGCACTTGCAGACACAACAAGTTTTTGGCGCCGTTGATGAGGACCTTAGTTTTGTTAATATCAAAATAGTTATTAGTATTGCTAGACTAAGTTTTATTTGTTTTAGATTTAACTTTGTTTTCTATTTTTGTAGATTTTGGGTATTCACAAGTTGTGACAGAACTGTGATTTCTGAAATTTTTTATTTGCTTGAGTTTTATATTTTCTTTTTTTTATATATTCTGAAAAAAATAATTTTTTGATTGATTGGTGTTGGATAATCTTTCTGTTCTTGATAGATTTGAAAATATGTCTTTTAATCACAACTCGTGGGCAACTAAAAGAGATGAGGAATACATGCCACAAGGTAAGTATGAAGATGATTCATGGTACACTCTTGTAGAAAAGGTAAATTCTTTAGCTCATAAATTAGACAATTTTAATATGCATCCTTCTAGGACATCTTATTCTTCTATTAGATGTGATATTTGTGGATGTTTTGATCATTATACTTCTGATTGCCAATTTTAAACTCCTCCAAATCATGTTTCTGAACCATACTTTGAGGATACTGAAGAATCTAGGTTAAAATCCATGCTTGAAATATTCATGACAAATCAAATTCAAGTCATGACAAATCAAAGTAAGGAAATTGAAGAACTTATGGGGATAGTTAGTCAGCTTGTTTCTCAAGTAGAATCTTTTACAACTCATAAGAAAATTTTAGAAACCCAGATAGCACAACAAAATTGTTTATTTGAGTTTGATTTAGAAACTGAGAAAATTAATTTAGAAAAGTCCCCCTTTGATTTTGATTATTTTGAAATTGATTCTTTTGTGAACATTAATAAATCACACTTGGATTTTGATGATTGTAAAATTGATTCATTTGATAAATTATTTGAGGAAAAGTTTGAAGAAATTGATTTTGTAAAATCCCCTCTTGATTCTAGTGATAGTTATGAAGTTGATTCTTTTGATCATATAATGTTTTTGGTTAATTCTGATGAAGCATATGAGGAAACTGATTTAGAAAAATCTTACTCTGATTTTGTTGGCAATTTTGAAATTGATAAATTATTTGATGATGAACATGAGGAACTGGAAAATGATTTGAATTTTACAAACACTGTTGAATCTCACTCTGATGTTTTGCCCATATCTACTATTCACTCTTTTGATTTATTTGAAAAACTATGTTTTACTAAGGAATCTAATGTGAGACAGAAAGACTATTTTGATGATCCAATACTTGAATCTTTTAATCAAAGTCCTATTGCAATTGAAGATATAATTTTGAAGAAAGGACTAATGATTTTGCCTACTGATAAATATAGAAAGATAATTGAATATCCTTTGAGTGGCATAAAAAATTTTGATTTCTGCATATTTGAGAAAGCCACGTCGATTGTGATTTATATGAAATTTTGGATTTTTGAATTAGTGGCTAAACTTTTTGGACAACGGTAATGCAGAAAATTGTTTGCTATTTACTACGGTATTGATCCACCTGCTTCGCCATGAAATTTAATTTTTGGGCAAGCTATGGACCTAAAAATTAAAGCTTATTGGGAGGCAACCCAAGCACTCTTACTTTGCTTAGTTTCTTTTATTTTAGTTTATTTTTAGAATTAATTTTTCTCTTCTTTTTGCAGGGAAAATCAGACTTTGTGCAAAATACAGTACTGCCGTAATAAAAATCATGGTACAGTAATTTCAGTCCTTTTTCGACCATAAACTTTTGAGCATTTTATGGCACTACCGTAAGGAATTTTATGGGTCATAATTTGGGATAATTTTTGAACAGAAAGTTTTATGGCTTTTACGACACTACCGTAATAAGTTTCACGGCACCATATTTTTGAGTGTTTTCTCTGCCAATAATTTTGAACGTTTCACGACAGTGCCGTAACCATTTTTACGGTGCCGTAATTCCATCAAATTTTTGACCCAAAAGTTTTGTGTATATTACGGCACTCCCGTAATCATTTTTACGGTACCGTAATGTAAAAAAAAAACCCCCTGCTTTCTGCTTCCAACTGCCATCAGCCTCTATTCCAGTCTTTGCATTACCGGCAGCCTGCAGCTTATCCAGATTCGCAGCGCCTCTGATTACCAACCACTGCCACTTATTCAGCACTTTTCGTCTTCAGATCTCCCAGCCGGCAATCTACTACATCGCTGTAAACCAGAAAAATTTGCTGAGCACCACCAGCAGCCTCTTACTTCTTCTTCTGCCTCTGTTTCCATTGATTTTATTTATTTTTGTAGCAGAATCTTCATTTGTGACTGATTTTTTTTTTGTAGTGCTATATCTCACACCCACCAGCCGATGACTTCGCCACCACGACTGTAGGCTCTAGTAGGCCACTAGAGACTCCTCATCATTACTCTACTGTCGGCACCATCATCTTCAGCTAGTATCTATTCCACCTCTGCTTCTCGCCCGCATCAACTCTTTCCACCAGAACCTTCTTCTGGACCTCCGACGATATCTCTGATTCCCATTTGAGAAAAATTATTTTTTGTTAAATTAAGACACTATTTTTGATCTGAGCGTTATGTATCTTAAATTGTGCAGGAAAAATTTTCAGAAGGTGCATCTTTGGACCCAACCACACCTATCCCGATGCTACACCCCGAATATTGATTGAGCTTGCTATATAGTTTTGTGAGTATTGTTTTCACTTTCTAGTGATTTTAATTGATATAATTGTGTGGTATTGCTACTTGATTTCTTTTGCTATGATTGTATCACTTAGTGAGATTTCTATTCGATGTGGTTGCTTGATTATATGAATTTGATGCTTCACACCTTTTGCATTGATTTTGATATTTTTGATATTTAAAAACTTTTATGTCTTGAATCCATGTGATGAGAGGTGTGTGAATTTTTCTATGATGATGAATGTTTATGCATATGCTTGTGAAGGAGATATTCCTATTATGTTGAATTTATTTCTTCAATATATATCTACTTGTTGAAATCTTTCATTGATTGATGTATAAAGTTTTGGATAGGTATGTTCTTTGGTGAATGCAATCTAAAAGTGAAACATCTTTATTGAATAAAATGAGCATATGAGTGTAAGTTTGAATTTATGTCAATTGATTAACCTAGTTGATGTTTAGTTTATCTTACTAATTGTTGGCAAGAAAGGATCCAAGATCCATAAAGAGAGAGACTCCCCTACTTGGCACTGCGTAAAATTGATAGTGGTACCGAAGATATGGGTTGAAGTATGTAAAAAAGGAAAGAGAGAAAAAGAAAAATAACTCCCCTACTTAGCACTGTGTAAAATTGACAGTGGTACCGAAGACAAGGGTTGAAGTCCAAATAAAAAGTGTGTATCTATGCGGGTACATACCATCAAAAATACAATAAAAGAAAATTTAGAAAAGAAAGATTTTGATGTGGAAAAAGATTTTGGATATCTTATTCCTGTAAACAAAGGTATGATAGATTTAAACTGAAACTTGGGTGAATTCATGAGACTGAGATTCTATTTATTATGCGAGTTGCGAAGTTTTATTTCATCAAAGTTGTGAATCTTAAAGATTAATTTCAGAGGACATGTATTTATCTGAAATTTTGTGTAAGAAATTGGTGGAATATTTCATGAGTGATTAAATTTTAGAAATTTATTTTTCATAAAAGAGCATATTTTTCATACTTAGCATTGCTCTTTATTTATTTGCTTGAGGACAAGCAAAGTTTGAGCCTTATGTGTTTGATGACACCAAAATATATAGTAAATTTTGTGCCATTTGATAGACTTTTTTGTGTCATATTTATGCTATTTTGCTTGTTTTTATTCCTGTTTTATCAAATATTATAGAATCTACACATTTTCTTATTTTTGATGATTTTCAGGTAGAAAGGGCCATATTTTGATACATTTTGAAATATTTGAGCACACCAATGAATTCCAGACATCGAGATGAAGCTACCCGTCAAATTTCACAAAAAACAGAGCTTCATAACAAAATATGGTAGGGCCATAATCTAAATTACGGTACCGTATTTTCACTACACCTACAGAACAAAACATGACACTGCCGTAATTTCTGAGTACTGCCGTATTTTGGGACAATTCTGTATAGAAAGTTTTGCAAGAATTACGGCACTGCCGTAATGGATATCACGGGCCGTATTTCGAGTTGATTTTTCACTTGAGAGATTTGTAGAAAATACGGCACTGCCATAAAGAATTTCACGGTACCGTAATTCCAGATGATTATTGTACCGAGAACTTCTGCTGAGATTAGGGCACTGCCATAACCGTTTTCACAGCCGTAATTGCAACTTGAAACAGCGATTCTTCCGGACTTTTTGACGCCCAAATCTTGCACGGATGATTTTGGATGATCCAGACCACCAATTTGAGATCTGAAAGAAGCTATAAGCTCGTCTCAATAAGGAGAGGATAGGGGAGAAAAAGCGCTAATTTTCATCCACTATCCAAAGAGAAATCAATGAAGGCATCCTTAGGGCACGGCCTCGCACCGAGAGGCGTAGAGGCCACCTTAGGTCGCGATTTTCACAAGGAAGCTTTGCCTAGAGGAGGAGACGATATCCCAGAAGTTTCAGAGCGAAAGGAGGTAGATCAGAGGAGAAATCAAAGAAATTGCGGGTGCCTGCACTGTTCATCATGGAAATTATGGCTGTAATTTTCATTACAGATGTGCTGTTAGTTGTTTTTCCCCTTTCTCTTCGATTTCTGATCATTCTAACTATTGTTTATTGTAGTTCTTCATCCTTGATAGCTTAGACATCTTTTGTGGCATGGGGTGTAATCCTCTTGATTTTATATGACTAGATAATTTTTATTTCATCATGATAACTTTACTATGATAATTTTACTTATGTGATGAATGCCTTTAATTCTCCGAAGATTCATATTGTTAACATGTTTAAGAGTTTTCGCGATATGGACCGAAAGGTGATTTGCTTGAGAACTTGGAACCCTAAAATCGAATGTTAGGAATTCATCGTAAGAAATTAGGTTTGTTCTTATTTGTCGATTTTAGAACTATATTGCCATGTTGATAATCTGAATTTAGGATTGAGTTAATGTGATAAACGTGGAGATACTGCAAGAAATTGAGTATTTGATCGTTGGAGAACCATAAGTAGAACTTGTGTTGAGATTCGGATGCACGAAAGTGTTCCTTGAGTTTCCACTTGAGATAATTGACTTAGAATTCGGATGCACGAAAGTGATCCTTGAGTTCTTTGTTGATGGTTTACTTATCTTCAGCATTGAATAGATCCTGCATGAAAGTGAGGATCGGTTCTTTGTAAATTGTCTGCGTGAAAGAGAGATGATTTCTTTATGAAGTAAATTATATCTTTATCATAATAAAATTTGATTGACGAACATCTATTCATATCTAGTCATGGAAGTTAAGGTGGATGAAACCATAGTCCGAGTTTTCTCTCTGATTATCTGTACGCTCTTCCTATCGTTTATTAGTAGTATATTCGATTTGCTTAGCTAGTGAGAAAACAACTATTTGGTACTTAACACGTAGGTCTCTGTGGTTCGATATCTTTTTAACACTTCGAAGTGTCCATGCACTTGCGGACACAATAGTTTGCCGGACTATACCTTCACTCTCACCCTGCCCAAATACGGTATGTGAGAGGACCCTATGTACATATCTTGGACATGGGTTGGAGATACTCGTTGCCCGTGCTGACTTTGTCGAGAAAGTATATTATGAAGTAATTTTATTGCATAAAGCATTTTCAATGTATGCCTGCGACGGTTGAACACATCCTTCTCCTAGCAAGTGGAAAATAGTCCTAACATCCTTGAGCATGAGGCTCCTCTCAATATTTGCAAGTCTAAAACTAAGGCGCCCCTTCCATTCTTGATGGTGGCAATCAATGAGCTCGACCTCTACACTGCTAAGAAACTCTAAACCAAGGGGATGAACGTCGTTGGCTGACTTTGGAAACATCTTGACCATAAAATTTGCTCGAACATCCAGTTTACATCCTCATCTAGTCCAAGGATTTCCAAAGTTCTCTTATCTGCATATTTGGTGTTAGCAATCCACCTTGTAAGAAGGTGGTTATATCTAACTTCTTGTACAACATTTCTGAAGATAATGCCATAAGGGTTTGGAGGTGGTGGTGGTCTTATCGAAGCTAGTGCTTTACCCTTCCCCTTGCTTACAACTTGCTTGGTCCTTGGTGCCATTTTAGATAATAAAGATGAAAGAAATTGAACTTTAGAGGTTGAAAACAGAGGTGTTACCCCAAACGCGTGAACAGGGCGCTGGAAATAGAACAATCTTCTGAATGCGCTACTCAAATGTGATTCTTCTGGGTTGTCACATCCCGTTATCTAAATCCCAAACAAGCAACACAAGTCATAGAGGAACAGGATGTTATCACACAGGATCGATACACACGCTAAGTAAAACCAAGTTCAGGAAAAGTCGATCTGAAAATTTTCGAGAATCCACACATTGAAAATCCACGAAACACAATTTCACAAATGTACCTGCCACCACGCAATCCTTGCACTAGACATATGCAAGGCAACAGTATATCAAAGCCATATAAAATCCGTAAAATCCATAAATCACATAAGGGTACCTGCCACCAGGCAATACTTGCACTAGACATATGCAAGTTCACATTTATATCAAATCTGATCGCAAATACAATTCGACTCGAAATTCGAAGCAAAACCACAATATCGATTTTATAATTTCATAAAACTAACGTCAATGATATCAAACACCGAAACCAGGCCCAAGCCCGCGGTGACACAAAATCAAAATCTCAAAACTGCCACAACCGGCGACACGAATTCACAAGGTTTGGCCATAACCGGCCCCAGTTAATTAAGCACAAAAGTCTTGTACATTAAACCAGCATAGTTGTAGGGAAAATCACAATATCCATATCAAACACTAACTCAGGCAGTGGGCTCCTGCTCTACACCTGTAAACAGTAAGGGGTGAGCTACACAGCCCAGTGAGTGGATAGTCTTAATCGACCATCCAAAATATACACTTAAAGATACATGCAGATTATTTTAAAAACCTTTAACAGAACCTCATGCTAACATATAACAAAAGCAAAGAAAGGAAATCATATAAACAATCAGATGAGCACTGCTAAGGCATCACACAAATGACACCACAGAGTAACCAAGGATCTAGAGCCATACTCTAAACCAACTAAACACACCAACCACTTAGTTGTCCAGCATAAATCAAGAGTGACCACTAGGGTCCAACCCGGCTCTGGCCTAAGCACTGGGAGAAGCCTGCAAATCACATGCAACACAAACATGGACGGTGTGTAGACTCAAGAGGTGATCCCCATCCGGTCAAGATGTGATACCTTGATCTACACCACCCCATAACACAAGAATCTAAAAGTCTAAGAGTGATGAAATCAATGGGTGGCCCCTGTCCGACCAAGACATGGCACTTTGCATCAATCACTCGTTCTCCCAAAGGGTTCTTTACTGAACAACCACTAGACACACCTTATATCTTATTTCACAAAAGTGGACTCCTAAGTGTCAACTAGACTCTAGGATAGTCACTTCCACCACAATATCACAACAGACAGGGCTGAAACATCAACCCCTCACATATCACAAACACAGGGCTGAAATCTCCAACCCCTAATCTATCACATATAGACTATCCCCTTGAGTACACAGTTACACTTAGCCTTAGTCCTATCCGTCCCATAACGGGTACACAGACCACAACACATAAAATACATAAAATTCGAAACCACATAACCACATAATGTAGTGTAGAGTCCTTAGGTTTCATGCTGATCGGTTCAGTATAACCTTGCTAAGTTATCACCCAAGTTTCTCAATCAAGAATACATGGCCATAGATATATAAATATGCTGCTCATAGAGAAACGATCATGGATCCTATAACACTATTAGCATTTATCAGGGCATCCATAAAATCAACACAGGATTAAAATTTGTATTCTTACAATCTACTTTACATAATACCACATGTAACCCACGGTTTCTACAATTACTAGCAAATTATCCACTTAAAATTTAAACCCTAGTTAATAAGAATTTCATGCTCAAGAATCACTGATTTAAAGCTACCTAAATTCCATATAAAAAATATCTTAAATTTCATGTTGCAAGATTTCGGTTTTCATGATAGATACACCTTGAGTTTCGGTTTTTAGCATGGTGAAATTTTCAAGCAATCAAACTTATCATCTAGCACAACCGAATGGATATAATTCGAATAAGACACCCCACTCACCTCTTATCTTGAACCGTGAACACCAAGGAGAAATTCTCTCCACAAAACTCGTCTAAGGGTCTTAAAGTTCCCCCAATGCCCTTAGGTAGACGCCACCAAAGGAAGAGAAAACGCCACCAAGCACCAAGGAACGCCGGCCAAGGGAAAAAGGAAGAAGAAGAATTTCGTCCAAGCCTCCAAGGAATCGCCAAGGTTCGTCCAAGCCTTCAAACCGCCGCCCCTAGGTTTTTTTCTTTTCTTTTTTTTTTCTTTCGCCCCAAGTACCCAAACCTAAATTTCGAATTTCTAATTAAGGTAAAGGGTTTATGAATTAATCCACTAATTCAAATTTTAAACCCAATATCAATTAATTTAAGTGCAAACCCAATAACCCCATAGCTAATTATTCCCTTAAGTGAAAATCCAATAAGGATTAAATTAACATCCAATAAGCTCTAGTTAATTAGTTACAAGAGTCAAAATCCGAAAATCCAATAAGGATTAAATTAATATCCACTAACCCATTGCCACTAATTTATAACTAACCCCTTAAGGTTTTTAGGGATAAAATTCTCCCCCATCCTAGGGTTGACGAAATCAAAACATAGAAAAAAATATCACAGCCAAAGATTTAAATCAAGAATAGTACTTACAAGGAATTAAGATTCTTGGATCTTACATCCCTCCCTCCTTATAAAGCTTTAGTCCTCTAAAGCTCAACATTCATATCATCAAAAAGATAAGCATACAACCTCCTCATATCAGCTTCAGTCTCCCAGGTCGCCTCCTCAACCGAATGGTTTCCCCAGATAACCTTTACCAAAGGTATAGACTTGTTCCTCAGAACTTTATCCTTTCTATCCACAATCCGGAGAGGTCTTTCCTCAAAGGTCAAATCACTCTGAATCTGAAGAGGTTCTAACTCCAATACATGAGATGGATCAGGATGATATTTCCTCAAAGTAGAAACATGGAATACATTATGCAAATGTTCCAAAGCAGGAGGTAAAGCTAACCTGTAAGCCACTGGACCAACTCTCTCAATAATGTCAAAAGGTCCCACAAACCTCGGGCTCAGCTTTCCTTTCTTGCCACACCGCATAACACCCTTAGTCGGTGACACCTTTAAGAAAACATGATCCCCTACCATAAACTCTAGGGGACGACGACGGTCATCAGCATAACTCTTCTGTCTGTCCCGAGAAATCTTCAGTTTATCCTGAATCTCTTTGACCTTATCAGTAGTCTCCTGTACTGCATCAGATCTCAAAATCAATCTATCACCGGTTTCCTCCCAACACAAGGGAGTCCTACACCTTCTCCCATACAAAGCCTCATAAGGAGCCATCTGAATACTGGAGTGGAAGCTATTATTATAGGTGAACTCTATCAAAGGTAGATCCCAGTCCCACTCAGAACTCCAATCAACCACATAAGCTCTCAACAGGTCTTCTAGAGTCTGGATAGTACGCTCCGTCTGACCATCAGACTGAGGATGGTATGCTGTACTAAAATTCAACTTAGTACCCAAACTCTCCTGTAAGCTCTTCCAAAACCTGGACAGAAACCGAGAGTCCCTATCAGACACAATATCAATAGGCACTCCATGCAGTCTGACTATCTCATCAATGTACAACCTAGCCAGTCTCTCTAAAGGATAAGTCATCTTGATCGGGAGAAAGTGGGCTGATTTAGTGAGTCTATCAACAATCACCCAAATAGCATCATGACCCAATTTGGTTCTGGGCAAACCACACACAAAGTCCATACTGATGCATTCCCACTTCCACTCAGGAATAGGAAGGGGCTGCAACAAACCACCAGGCTTCTGGTGTTCAGCCTTTACAGTCTGACAGGTTAAGCACCTAGAGACAAAATCGATTACCTCTTTCCTCATACCCGGCCACCAAAAACTCTTCTTGAGGTCTTGATACATCTTAGTCACACCAGGGTGTAGAGAATATTTGGAGTTATGGCTATCCTCCAGTATTTCTTTCCTCAAGCTCGGTTCCTCAAGGACACACACCCTTCCACGGAACCGAAGAACACCATCATCAGACAAGCTAAAATCCTGAACTGTACCCGCAACCAAACTATCCCTGATCTGAGCTAATCTCGGATCCACAGATTGCTGATCTCTGATCTTCTGCAACAAAACAGACTGTACTCTGAGGAAAGCCACATAACCCGACTGAACTCTAGGAGAAACACTGATCCTGAGATCTCTGAACTCCTGCAGTAACTGCCACTCACTGACCCGTAGTGCCGCTACTGAAGTAACTGGATGTCTGCTCAGTGCATCAGCCACTACATTGGCCTTTCCAGCCTGATACTGAATAGCGAAGTCATAGTCTTTGATCAACTCCATCCATCTTCTCTGTCTCATGTTCAACTCCTTCTGAGTGAAGATGTACTTGAGACTCTGGTGGTCAGTGAACAGATCAAACTCCTGACCCAATAAATAGTGGCGCCATATCTTCAGAGCAAAGACTACGGCCGCCAACTCTAAGTCATGAGTAGGGTAGTTCAACTCATACTCCTTCAGTTGTCTCGAAGCATAGGCTACCACATTACCCTTCTGCATCAAGACACAACCCAACCCCTTGCCTGAAGCATCCGTATAGACGGTAAACCTTTCCCCATCACTAGGAATAATGAGGATCGGTGTACTAGTCAACCTTCTCTTCAGCTCTTGAAAGCTCTCCTCACACTTGTCATCCCAATTAAACTTGGCCTCCTTTCTGGTCAATTTAGTTAAAGGACCCGCCAGCTTGGAGAATCCCTCAACAAACCTCCGGTAGTAACCTGCTAGACCCAGGAAACTTCTGATCTCAGTAGCACTAGTCGGTCTTCCCCAATTAAGGATGGCTTGCACCTTAACTGGATCCACAGACACTCCCTGACCAGAAATCACATGCCCAAGGAAGCTGATCTTTTCTAGCCAAAACTCACACTTACTGGCCTTGGCATATAATCGGTTTTTCCTTAGGATCTCCAGCACTCTGCGCAAGTCACTGACATGATCCGAAGTAGTCCGAGAGTACACCAAGATATCATCTATGAAGACTACCACACAAGAATCAAGTAATTCATGAAATACCCTGTTCATCAAATCCATGAAGACAGCAGGTGCATTCGTCAGTCCAAAAGGCATAACTAGAAATTCAAAATGCCCATACCTGGTCCTGAAAGCAGTCTTAAATATATCATCATCCTTGACCCTAAGCTGGTAATACCCTGATCTCAGATCTATCTTAGAGAACACCGTAGCCCCCTGTAATTGATCAAATAGATCATCAATTCTGGGGAGAGGATACCTATTCTTGATAGTCACTTGGTTCAGTTGCCTGTAGTCTATACACATCCTCAGGGTTCCATCCTTCTTCTTTACGAACAGCACTGGTGCTCCCCAGGGAGAAGCACTAGGCCGGATGTAACCTTTCTCCAGCAATTCCTCCAGTTGCTTCTTAAGCTCGGCCAACTCTGAGGTAGCCATGCGGTAAGGAGCTCTGGAGATAGGTGCAGTACCTGGCACCAACTCAATGCCAAACTCTACCTCTCGTATTGGTGGCAAGCCTGAAAATTCCTCAGAGAACACATCAGGAAACTCTTGCACCACCGCCATCTGAGTCAAATCAGGAGTAGAATCATCCTGCACCTTAACATGTGCAATATAACCCTTACACCCACTAGCAAGTAACTTTCTGGCCTGCAGGAAAGATATCACATGTGGTCCTTGGTCTGACACCAGACCTCTCACAAAAAGCCGATTCCCATCTAGTAGATTCAAGATGATTACTTTCTCAAAGCAGTCCACAGTGGCATGATGCGAGGATAACCAATCCATACCTAGGATGACATCATAGTCTTGCATGTCTAAAAGGATTAGATCTACAAGAAACTCATAACCCTCTACATGCACTACACAATCAGCACAAACAGTGTCTGTAGATGATGATTTTCCTAAGGGAGTACTTACAGACACAACATAATCCAGCACCTTAGGTAATACTGGTAAACATGCAGCAAATCTAACAGATACAAAAGATAAATTTGCACCAGGGTCAAATAAGATGCGAGCTAACTGATCGAATACAAATAAAGTACCTTCCACTACAGATCGGGAAGCCCGTGTATCCTTCTCAGCCACTGCATAAACTCGAGTCTGGACTGTAGGCTTATCCGTGCCTCTCTGCCGCATCTCAGGCTCCTTGCAGTCCTTGATCATGTGTCCAGGTTTCTTACACCTGAAGCACACACCATTCTTCTTAAAACAGTCTCTCATCAGATGTCCCTTGAGCCCACAATAATGACAATTCCGATCCTCTGTGTTACCGTTCTTTACATCCCTGGACTGCTGCGGTGCATCCCTGGACTGCTGCGGTGCCTTGTGAGAGTAAGGCTTATACCTGCCCTTCTTGTAGTCCTTATGCTTAGGGTACTTCCTACCCTTGCCGCCATCACCATACTGAGGAGCTGCCGCCTCAGCTGCAGGAATCATAGTCATGGTAGTACTAGAACTCCTCTCAGATATGTATCTCTCGATGGTGCGTGCTCGCCCAACAGTCTCAATATAAGTCTCCAAATGCTGAGCACCAACCTGTTCTCGAATGTCCCATCTGAGACCTCTGAGAAACTTGGTAGCCCTCCTCTTTTCAGTGTTTATCAGGTGAGGGGCATACTTTCCCAACTTAGTGAACTGCAACTCATACTGGTCCACAGTCATATCACCCTGCTCCAGGTGAATAAATTCCACCTCCCGGGCCTCCACTAAGCTATCGGGGAAGTACTTCTCGTTAAATCGAGACAAGAAGTAGGGCCAATTTACTGTTTCATGTCTTTCCGCAGCTAGCCTCACCACGCCCTTCCACCACTCATCTGCGTCACCACGCATCATATAGGTGGTCAGACACAGCTTGTCCTCATCGGAGCAACGCATGACTTGAAAAATCTTTTCCAAGCATAACTGCCAGTTCTCTGCAGTACTTGATTCTGGGCCCCCATAAAAAGAGCTAGGACCCAGTTTCTGGAATTCACTCACAAGCGAGGCATAGCGCCTGTGAGCGTCTTCCTGAGAGTCATTCCCCACCACCCGAGTAGTAGTCTGGGATCTCTCCTGAGTCAATTGCTGCAAGAGCTGCTGTTGTGCTTCTTGATGCTGAGTCTGTTGCTGCTGCAGCATCTGAGCTTGCCTCTCTATCATGGCACCCTGTTGCCGTACCATGCCTGTCAGAGCCTCAATGGTTCTTGTGAGATCTGAGGTCTGCTCACCCTCGCCGCTAGCATTTCCTCTGGATCGCACCATCTTAAATTCCTACACACACATACCATAGTAAGGAAAGCAAACATAAACCTATCAGGTGTCTAGCAATACACAAACATGTTTTCCCCCGAACTAAGTTTTAGCTAGCCAACTCCTCTGATACCATTCTGTCACATCCCGTTATCTAAATCCCAAACAAGCAACACAAGTCATAGAGGAACAGGATGTTATCACACAGGATCGATACACACGCTAAGTAAAACCAAGTTCAGGAAAAGTCGATCTGAAAATTTTTGAGAATCCACACATTGAAAATCCACGAAACACAATTTCACAAATGTACCTGCCACCACGCAATCCTTGCACTAGACATATGCAAGGCAACAGTATATCAAAGCCATATAAAATCCGTAAAATCCATAAATCACATAAGGGTACCTGTCACCAGGCAATACTTGCACTAGACATATGCAAGTTCACATTTATATCAAATCTGATCGCAAATACAATTCGACTCGAAATTCGAAGCAAAACCACAATATCGATTTTATAATTTCATAAAACTAACGTCAATGATATCAAACACCGAAACCAGGCCCAAGCCCGCGGTGACACAAAATCAAAATCTCAAAACTGCCACAACCGGCGACACGAATTCACAAGGTTTGGCCATAACCGGCCCCAGTTAATTAAGCACAAAAGTCTTGTACATTAAACCAGCATAGTTGTAGGGAAAATCACAATATCCATATCAAACACTAACTCAGGCAGTGGGCTCCTGCTCTACACCTGTAAATAGTAAGGGGTGAGCTACACAGCCCAGTGAGTGGATAGTCTTAATCGACCATCCAAAATATACACTTAAAGATACATGCAGATTATTTTAAAAACCTTTAACAGAACCTCATGCTAACATATAACAAAAGCAAAGAAAGGAAATCATATAAACAATCAGATGAGCACTGCTAAGGCATCACACAAATGACACCACAGAGTAACCAAGGATCTAGAGCCATACTCTAAACCAACTAAACACACCAACCACTTAGTTGTCCAGCATAAATCAAGAGTGAACACTAGGGTCCAACCCGGCTCTGGCCTAAGCACTGGGAGAAGCCTGCAAATCACATGCAATACAAACATGGACGGTGTGTAGACTCAAGAGGTGATCCCCATCCGGTCAAGATGTGATACCTTGATCTACACCACCCCATAACACAAGAATCTAAAAGTCTAAGAGTGATGAAATCAATGGGTGGCCCCTGTCCGACCAAGACATGGCACTTTGCATCAATCACTCGTTCTCCCAAAGGGTTCTTTACTGAACAACCACTAGACACACCTTATATCTTATTTCACAAAAGTGGACTCCTAAGTGTCAACTAGACTCTAGGATAGTCACTTCCACCACAATATCACAACAGACAGGGCTGAAACATCAACCCCTCACATATCACAAACACAGGGCTGAAATCTCCAACCCCTAATCTATCACATATAGACTATCCCCTTGAGTACACAGTTACACTTAGCCTTAGTCCTATCCGTCCCATAACGGGTACACAGACCACAACACATAAAATACATAAAATTCGAAACCACATAACCACATAATGTAGTGTAGAGTCCTTAGGTTTCATGCTGATCGGTTCAGTATAACCTTGCTAAGTTATCACCCAAGTTTCTCAATCAAGAATACATGGCCATAGATATATAAATATGCTGCTCATAGAGAAACGATCATGGATCCTATAACACTATTAGCATTTATCAGGGCATCCATAAAATCAACACAGGATTAAAATTTGTATTCTTACAATCTACTTTACATAATACCACATGTAACCCACGGTTTCTACAATTACTAGCAAATTATCCACTTAAAATTTAAACCCTAGTTAATAAGAATTTCATGCTCAAGAATCACTGATTTAAAGCTACCTAAATTCCATATAAAAAATATCTTAAATTTCATGTTGCAAGATTTCGGTTTTCATGATAGATACACCTTGAGTTTCGGTTTTTAGCATGGTGAAATTTTCAAGCAATCAAACTTATCATCTAGCACAACCGAATGGATATAATTCGAATAAGACACCCCACTCACCTCTTATCTTGAACCGTGAACACCAAGGAGAAATTCTCTCCACAAAACTCGTCTAAGGGTCTTAAAGTTCCCCCAATGCCCTTAGGTAGACGCCACCAAAGGAAGAGAAAACGCCACCAAGCACCAAGGAACGCCGGCCAAGGGAAAAAGGAAGAAGAAGAATTTCGTCCAAGCCTCCAAGGAATCGCCAAGGTTCGTCCAAGCCTTCAAACCGCCGCCCCTAGGTTTTTTTCTTTTCTTTTTTTTTCTTTTCGCCCCAAGTACCCAAACCTAAATTTCAAATTTCTAATTAAGGTAAAGGGTTTATGAATTAATCCACTAATTCAAATTTTAAACCCAATATCAATTAATTTAAGTGCAAACCCAATAACCCCATAGCTAATTATTCCCTTAAGTGAAAATCCAATAAGGATTAAATTAACATCCAATAAGCTCTAGTTAATTAGTTACAAGAGTCAAAATCCGAAAATCCAATAAGGATTAAATTAATATCCACTAACCCATTGCCACTAATTTATAACTAACCCCTTAAGGTTTTTAGGGATAAAATTCTCCCCCATCCTAGGGTTGACGAAATCAAAACATAGAAAAAAATATCACAGCCAAAGATTTAAATCAAGAATAGTACTTACAAGGAATTAAGATTCTTGGATCTTACATGGGTGAAATCGGCCCTCAAAAAGCTCAAGGGAAAGATCTTCTAGTTCAATCGAAGCTCTGGAGAGTGAACAACAGCTTAGATGGCCAGAAACGAAGCTTGGCGGAAATGGATGGGAATCAACTTCCTGGACCAAATTGCGACTTCAAATCGACGGAATGCTACTCAAAGATGGCTAGAAAATGATCGGAGAAGATCGTCGGACGATTTGGAAGTTCAGACGAAGCTTGATTTGAAGAGGCGGCGTGAATGTGAGAAGAAAATGGGGAAAAGCCTAGAAAATACGGCCGGGTATATATATAGGCAATTTGAAAATATGACCCATGAAAAAGAATGTGGCAGTGCCGTATAACATTCTACTAAGAAAACTAACAAAAATACGGCCGTAAAAATAAATACGGCACTCCCGTAAGACATTCTATGTCGAAAATCAATGAAAATATGGGCTATGAAATTAATTATGGTATTGCTATAAATTGTTTTTTTTTTTTTAATCAAAGAAAATACGGTGTGTTAAATTAAATACACCCTACCCATAAAACATTATGTTTCATTGACACTTCAAAAATACGGATGTGACAGAAAATATACCCCTACTATGAAAGCTTCTGGTTACTTAGAGCACAAAAATATGACCTGTGAAAAGAAATACAGCAGTCCTGTATTTTTTGTGTAAACTTCCAAAATTACCATTTTTTTGTGAAATCAACTTAGAACTCTCCTCCTCTATTAGTTCTTATCAAAAGCTTCATTCTTAGTTCTCATGAGATAGACATATGTAAATCTAGAGTGATCATCTATTAAAGTAATAAAATATCTTTTTCCACCTCTAGTTTGATGACCATTTAATTCACATACATCAAAATGTACAAGCTCAAGTAAATTTGACTTTCTTTCAACC
Organism: Costus lasius; assembly: GCA_027563935.2. NCBI lineage: Eukaryota > Viridiplantae > Streptophyta > Magnoliopsida > Zingiberales > Costaceae > Costus > Costus lasius. The sequence goes on from CM050453.2 coordinate 39,088,531, forward strand.
TTAGGAAAAGGTTTCTTAGTCAATTTTGCTTCTATGCATATTTCACATCTTCCTACATGATCATCTATACAAGATATATAATTGTGTTTAGACATATATTGCAATGACTTATAATTCAAGTGATCTAATCTAGCATGCCATAAAGAAGAAGAAACAGCAATATAAGCATCAACAATCTTCATTTCATTAATAGAACATTTGAACATGCCATCAGTAGAGTATCTTTTTTCCCACAAACACTCCATTCTTAGTTACAATTAACTTGTCAGCCTCTAATACAATCTTAAAGCCATTCTTACACAACATGTTTGTAGAAAGCAAGTTCTTTCTAATTTTAGGTATATGAAATACATTAACAAGAGTAAGCTTTTTCCCTGCAGTAAAATTCAGCTCAACACTTCCTTTGCCCAGAACCTTTGGAGCAACATGGTTGCCCATTAGCACTTCATCAGGCACTTTTAAACTTTGAACATATTTGTATTATTACATACATGTATGTTTGCACCAGAGTCCAACCTACCAATAATTAGAAACAAAAGTAGCCATTTGCAACTCTGTAACTATTACAATATATTCTTTGTTCTCAGCCTCAACCAAATTGGTTGTATGTTGTCTTGAAGTGCTCAGATTTTTGGGTGCATTTTTCTTGTACCTACACTCTTTTATATAATGTCATTTCTTTCCACAATTGAAAAAAGGATGATTTTTCTTAACATTATTGACACTATAAGGCCTTTTAAAGCCTTTGCCTTTCACATTAAGATTGCTTAGAGGACCTCAAAAGAATTTTTCCACATTTGAGGCGATAGTAACTTGGTTCACTCTTTAACCTAAAATTAATTCATCTCTAGTTCAATTCTTACACTCTATTTGCAAGTGTGTAGTTAATTGTTCTATTGTATAGTTCTCAGTGTAGTGTAAGATTTTTCTCCTGTAGTCATTCTAGGATGAAGGCAATTTAGATAAAATTGCCCTCACTTGGATTGCATCTAGAATTTTAATCTGGAGTTCACACATTTGGGAAACAAGGATCTCCAACTCTCTAACTTGATCCATAATAGGCATATTTTCAGAAAAGCTAAATTCAAAATACTTTAACACAAGGAATCTATCAGTATCTTTCTTCAAATGCTTGTATTTAGATTCAAGTGCATCCCATACCTCTTTTGGCAATTTTATAATTCCGATAGACATCATAAAGCCGACTCGCAAGAGAGTTAAGAATGTAACTATTAGTGTATATGCTCTAGGACCGATGGCTGGTCCGATATGTGTCACATTCATTTGTGATATATATCTTGGCATTGTCATTGTTATGCATGTTGTACATCTGCGTCATATGTATATTTACATATACAATGTCCCTGGAGATATATTTTATCTAGTCATAAAGGATTCTCCCTGGTCAAGTATCATAGTAGATAAGGGACAGCTATGATGCACTTGAGACTGGTATATGCGCTGGTTGAGCACGGGTTGCTAATGCAGACATATGGTTATATCAAGGTAGACATACTAGATCGACCCGCCGTGAGGATTTGACTTAGTGTCACAGGTCAAATCTCACAGTGACATATGTACAGTTATCCTCGACTTAAGATCATTGATATCACTACATGGTAAGTGGTGTACTTTGATACAACCTAACGCTCCACTGTAGTAGGGGAGTCATATCGGTTGTCGTTGGGTATATTATGAACCATATGAGAGGTTCAATGAGCCAATAGAGGATTTGCTCCTTCCTTGCGAGGAAGCTTGATGTCCATAGTGCCCCTATATGGTTCCATGACTGAAAGTGTATGGCCATACCTGTGATATCCATGTTTACATTATATTATTTATAAAGATCATCAAGTAACTCTTATTTTCTTCGATAGCTAATAGAATCACATTATATGGTAAATGACAAACATTTTGGATTTGCATAAAATTCAAAGTGAGGAAGTTATATTGAATGTATGAGAACAAAACTATAAAGTTGGTAACGAAGTGTGACGTTGATCATTGTATTTACATAGTATTTTTACTATAATTTTAATGCATAATCTATTCTGTTTTGAGTATGATTTCATTGAATTAGACTTAAAACCTTTGTTTGTTCGAAATCTTCACCTCTAATTGGTTTTGGCATATTTTAGGGAAAAATGACCAAATTTCGATGGGTTTTTGAATGATTTGAGTGTATGAATGAGATCCAGACATCAAAAAGGAATTACCCGTCAAATTTCAAGTGAATCCTAGTTAAGGCAAAATTACGGTCCTACCGTAACTATTTCCACAACCGTGGTTTTATTGAAGTTTGCAGAAAGAATCATGGCACTGCCGTGAAAATTTTTACGAGCCATAATTATTCCAAGAAAATTCACAGAAGACATTATGGCACTGTTGTAATAAATTCCACGTCCGTAATTCTATTTTAAGTTGCCGCGTCGCCCGAGTCTTCCGCCGAGTTTCTGTAGCCGAGATTTGTGAAGCCAAATTCAGGAGATTTAGGACACGATTTTGAGATCTGAAAGAGGGGGAGTGTTCTATAAATCAAAGAGGAGATTTCAAGCCAACTATCCAGAATTCAAATCAATAACAGAGAGAGAGAGAGATCGAGGGAGGCACCGCCGCGTTAGGGTACCACATCGTGAAGCAACCAGACCATCTCCGACTATCAAACTTTCAAGGAAGGTGCGCCTCATGAAGGAGAAGATACACAGAAAGTTTCAGATCAGAAGGAGTTCGATTGGAGGAGAAATCATCAGAATCGTGACACGGCTACTGTTCAGTAACTGTTCTTCATAGAAATCACAGGCTGTGAAATATTTCACACCCCTGTGAATATTAGTAAACCATTGAAATGATTTATTATTGTATTTCTTCTATAATGACAGCGTAAAAACCTTTTTGGGACAGATGGAGTAATTCTTCCTAAATTTTGTAATGACTAGATAACTTTTATTTTGTCAAGTTATTCTAAGAATGATAATTTTACTTTCATGATTATTGATCTTAAAATTTCTAGTCTTAAAATTATTAGCATGTCATAGAGTTCGTAATATGAACCGAGAGGTGATTTATGAACTTAGAACCCTTAAATTGTGTTTTTATGAACTTAAGCTATGAGAATAGATTTGTTCTAAAAACTCTAATTTTTGAAGCTTATTTACATGTTAGTATTTTGATCTAGGAATTTTATTGATTTTGACATGATAATATGGACATAGGTGATTTTGATTGTTGGAAACCCTTAAGTAAAACCTGTAAAATTAGGTTATGAGTGTAATTAATTTTACTTGAGATTTAGACTTTAGAAGTTAAATTTATGAGAGTAAATTTAATGATTTAGTCTAATTTACTTTTATTCAACACTGAGTAGTAAGTCATGAGAGTAAAGACTAGTTCAGTGTAAATTGTTTGTCCGCAAGGAGGCAATTTCTTTACTAGTAAATTTTTATCTTTATCAAGATAAGAATAACTGACAAACACTTATTTATGTCTAATCATAGAAATTAAGGAGAATGAAACCTTAGTTCCAACTTTCTCTCTGAAATTTGCAACAGTTTTCGATCGTTTGCTTTTGACTGATTCCATCGTATATCGTCTGCTTAGCTAGTGAGAACTTAATTATTTTGTACTTAACACATAGGTCTATGTGGGTTCGATATCTTTTATTACTTCGAAGTATCCGTGCACTTGCGGATACATCAGACGTCAATGTTTCATCTTATTTTCTCATTATGAAGGATTATATAGATTGTATGCACCTGTAGCTAATACCCACACTAGGAATCATGGGGAATATGTTAAAAGAAAGTTGCAAAATGATAAATTTAACCATATAAATGAAGACATTATAATTAGTAGGGAACTTGAATAAGTCTTGGTGATGTATCAAAGAAAGAGAAGAAGAAATAATGCAAGTGAAATGAAAGGAGATAAAAACACCTCATGCTTGCCTTCAAGCCACCTCAAGCTTGCTTAAGTGACAAGGTGATGACACCTCATGCTAGAGGATTACTATTGGTGGAAAAATGAGGTAAATGTAGGAAACAATTTTAATTTTCAGATAAGCTTGCATTTGGCTTGGAGAAGAGTGGATTGAAGGTAGTAAATTGGAGAAGAAGTGGAGTAAAAGCTGAATTTTTACTATAAGGCAAGTTTCTACCGTTTGCCCTATATTTTAGTTTTCAAAAGTTGGAAAGAAAATTGAGTTTGTGATTTATCGACCTAAAGAAGATTCTAATACTGAAATCAATTGAATTTTTGCTAATCATTATATTGTAGACTATTTGCAAGAAATTGATTACGGTATTCTAAATTTTACACAAAAATCTAACCTATTCGTGGTTTTTGATATGTAACTTTGTGCACACCAGTGGTTTTTAAATGAAAATTACTTTGGGTAAAAGCTAACTTGAATAGCTTTCCAACACATTATATATTATATAGTGTAAACTCCAATATCAAACAGATAGGAATATTCAATACATGTTTCCTAGAATATAAGGCTGACCTTCTTGTAGTATTTTTCTTGTAGCCTCTTATCTACAGATTGGTTTTGAATGATATTTGTTCTGACTGAAATAAGACTTGAATATCTTTCCAATGAGTCATACATTGCATATCTCTAAGACTATCTATATTGTTAAACATACAGTAACTTTCAGCTCATTGATTCTGTCAATCTAGAATTGGGTAGTCTGACTTTTCGTCACTTGATCTGCTATAACTTTCTATATACTTTGCCAAATTGCACGAAATTAGATTTTCTAGAAACTAGATTCAATTATCATTTTAATGATACCTATTTGTATGGTTACCCATCATATTTCCCATTGATTTAATTAAATGAATTCACTAGTCATGTTTGATATGTTCTGCTCTTAGTGTTATGACTAATATAGTACAAAGTGTCCTGATCCTTGTACTACACTCCATGTTAATGTAGAGTCCCCTTCAAGGGGGAGCGAAACCCTAGATAGGCGCATAACATAAAACAAGCAGAAGCAAGGGTTTCTATAGATCTTTTAACTTGTCATATGATCAACTTTCATGAACTAGTGTAGATCAGAAGAGATTCATACCATGGCCATCGCTTTGATGGAGCTTTGGAAGAAGATCGCAAGAAGCTTTCCTCCGAAGGTACCGCACACAAGAAGATAGATGGCGCCTCCTTGTTGATCCTTGTGCTAGCAAAGATCTTCAAGTCTCCTTGTCGAATGGAAGGGAGGAGATGTTTTTTTTTTTTTTTTTCTTGGCCGAGAGCTCCTTGTCGTCAACACCTCTATCACACGAGAGTGAATATCCGTCAAAAGGAAGGAGCGACAAAACGTGAGGAGTGGTGAACGTGAGGCGTTGAGAAGCTGTTTTGGAAACCGCCACTTCCAAAAATAGTAAGCCTTCACTTCATGCGTTGATGCGTTCACCCAAGTGAACCGAACGCATATGCATCTCCCCTTTGAACCATGCGCTCACATATGAGCCGGTTCATATTGGTTTGGTTCAAAACCAATCAAGCCAAGCCTTGAGTCCAGATCAAATTAAACTCTAAGGTTCCAGATCTGACCGTTCATCTCTTGATGCCCCTGATCTCACCGATCTAGCATCCAATCTCTCGATCGAAGCTTACCGATCTCAAGCCCTAATCAATCAAACATGATCAGGCCAGATCTCACTTACAATCAGAGTTTAAATCCCTTTAAACTGAACCAAAACAATTCAGTCCACACGATCTGACATGAGTAAGCCATATCATCAAATTGTGCGACCCTAAGGGTTTCCTTTAAATGTCGGTAACGATAACTTACGTTATCACGATCAGTGAGGGGTATCTAGCAACACATCACTGTCTCCCGATATAAAGGAAAGAGTCTTCCAAGACTACACCCAAACCACAGCACAAGTGTGAATCTACTTCACGAGGCATACAAATTTCCTTTGCCACTGGATGTTCTTATTGGACAAGCGAGTCAAGCCTGTAACTCCAATATGATGAGCATGATTAGATCAGATGAACATAGTCACCTAGGTATGGCCATACACTTTCTCAATCATCTCATCCAGGGGGGCCCCCAGTAGAACATCACACTCCTTAAACAAGGAGACGGCAATCCTATATCTATCACTAGTGCCCTAAGCTGACTCATGATCATTATCCAAGATAGTCTATAACCATTATGTTTCAAATGATATTGAACTACCTCAAAACAATGACAATCATCATTTAGAAACACAAGTGATCTCAAGTCAGAGGATATGTGCCACTTGTTGCATTCAAGGATTATTCACATTGTGACAAGCAATTGAATATCCTAGTAGGGTCTGTCCAGTACATCCAATGTACCCATGAGTCTACATCTTATTCCATGCTCGAAGCATCCTATAAGATTAGAACACATATTAGTCTCAATCATATCAAGGCTGTCTCATGTTCACCAAGATATCTCGACTAAGGACATTACAGCATGTCAGCCAAGCTGAACAGCATTGAGACATCATTCAGAAGTACACTTATTGTAGCAGACAATGTAACAAACTGAATAACAACCATTGCCTTTATAAACATAAGAGTTTATACATGATACTGATACAATCCCAAGGCCTCAAACATTAGCCTTAAGGGCATACCCCAACAGTTAATGAACATAATAAATTGATCAATACTCATCTATGTATTTGAGTTCATTATTTGATTCATGCCACTACCATTGTTCTTGACATTTGAGCAAATGATCCTATAGACTTAGATATGTGATGACACCCAAATTCATAGTATATTTTGTGTCATTTCATGTGTCTTTTTGTGTCATATTTATGCTCTTTTGCTTGTTTTTAAGCCTTATTTGTCAAATATTGCAGAATCTACACCATTTCTTGTTTTTGATCATTTTCAGGTTAAAAATTCTATATTTTGATGGATTTTGGAAGATTTGAGCACACCAATGGATTCCAGACGTCGAAACGAAGCTACCCATCAATTTTCACTAAATTTGTAGCTAATTTACAAAAATACGGCACTACCGTATTTTCTAGAGAATCTTTCACGGTACCATATTTTCCACCATTTTTGACCAGAAGATTTAAGCAAGAATACGACACTGCCGTATATTCAGGCAACATTGTCACGACACCGTATTTTCTGCCCAAAATTCACAGAAGAAAATACGGCACTACCGTATTTTGGAGAGAAATTATCATGGTGCCATATTTTCAGACAATTCTTTACAGAACTCCAGAGGCAAAAATATGGCACTACTGTATTTTGTGGTATAACGTTCACGGTGCCGTATTTTGGGAAGATTTTCGCGAGTTTTTCGTGTCTGATTTTTGCGTGGGCCATAACTTTTGATCTAGAAGTCCAAATTAAGATCCAAAAGATGTTCCGGACTCGAATTTAAACGGTGAAGACACACGAAGTGGAAGAGACAACTTTTATCTAGTATTGAGAGAGAAATTGATAGAACGGCGCTTAGGGTTTGGCTTCACGCTGAGAGGTGTGGAGGCCACCTTGGGCTGTGATTTTTACACTGAAGCCTCATCTGGAGGAGAGAAGGACGCACCAGAAGTTTCAGAGCATTTGGAGTCCGATCGGAGGAGAAATCAACAAAACAGCTGTGACAACGCTGTTCAAAGGCAATTACGGTGCTGTAATTTCGATTACAACACCGTGTTTTGTAACTTCTACGCTTCTCCTTTGATTTCTGATACTTTGAAACTATGGTTGATTTTAATTTTTCCTTCATGCTAGCTTAGATCTTTTTATGGGACATGGGGTGTAATCCCCTTGGTTTGTTAATGACTAGAGAACATCGATTTTTGTCAAGTTTAACTTTAATATGATAATTTTACTTTTGTGATTGATTGTTCTTTAATTCACTTTAGTTTTATAAATATCAGCATGTTTTAGAGTTTTGCGAAATAGACCGAGAGGTTGATCGTTTGAAATTCGAAACCCTAGGAATCGTTTAGTTTGGAACTCTCGTAAGAGATTAGGTAGTTCTTCGAATTCTGATTTTTAGTGATTTTATTGTCATGTTGAATTTCTAATACTTTGGATTGAGTTAATGTGTAGACATGATTTGATCTTGCACGAGAGTGAGGATCGAGTCGTCGGAAAGCCATAAGTAAAACCTGTGTTGAGTTTCAGGATGCACAAGAGTGATCCTTCAAATTCCACTTGAGATGATTGACTTAGAATTCGGATGCACGAGAGTGATCCTTGAGTTCTTTGTTCAATGATTCACTTATCTTTAGCATTGAGAATAGATCTTGCACGAGAGTGAGGATCGGTTATCTGCATGATTGTCTGTACGAGAGTGATACAATACCTTTATGAAGTGAATTAGGTCTTTATCATAATAGAATTAAACTGACAACCTTTATTTCCTTCTAGTCATTAGAATTAAGGTGGATGAAACCCTAGTCCTAGTTTCTCTCTGATTGTTTTTTTCGTGTGTTCTCCATCATTGCTTTTCATCATATTCGGTTTGCTTAGTTAGTGAGAATACAACTATTTGGTACTTAACAATAAGGTCTCTGTGGTTCGATATTTTTATTACTTTGAAGTATCCGTGCACTTGCGGACACAACAAGTTTTTGGCGCCGTTGCTAGGGACCTTAGTTTTGTTAATATCAAAATAGTTGTGAGTATTGCTAGACTAGGTTTTATTTGTTTATAGATTTAACTTTGTTTTCTGTTTTTGCAGGTTTTGGATTTTCAAAGTTATGACAGAACTGTGAATTCTTAAATTTGTGAATTTGCTTGTGTTTTATTCTTTCTATTTTTTTCTATATTCCGAAAAAAAAATAATTTTGATTGATTGGGTTGGATTATCTTTCTGTTCTTGATAGATTTGATAAATATGTCTTTTCATTACAATTCTAGGACATCTTATTCTTCTGTTAGATGTGATATTTGTGGATATTTTGATCATTGTTCCTCTGATTGCCCCTTTTTAAATCCCAATTTATCATGGAAAGAATCTTATCCATTGTATTCTACATGGGAAAATCAAACTTCTTTTTATGATGATTACTCAAATCATGTCTCTGAACCATACTTTGAGAAAACTGAAAATCTAACCTAGAATCTATGTTTGCTCAGTTTATGGAAGCCCAAATGAAACAAAATGAAGATATGAATGAGACACTAAGGCGAATAAATTCTAGGCTAAATGACACATGTGCTCATAATGAAATTTTAGAAACCCAGTTAGCACAACAAGATTGTTTATTTGAGTTTGATACTGAAAAAATTGATTTAGAAAATTCCCCCTGTGATCATGATTGTTTTGGGATTGAGCCTTATATGAATATTAATGAATCTCCTTTAGATTTTGATTATTGTGAAATTGATTCATCTAATAATTTATTTGAGGAAAAGGTTGAGAAAATTGAAATTGAAAAACCTTCTTTTGATGATAATTCTGATTTTGATGTAAATTTATATATGGTTAAATCTGATGAGCATGATGAAGGTTCAAAAATTATAGACATTAATGAACCCCACTGTGATTTTGGTGATATTTTTGAAATTAATGATAAATCTCTTGTGGTCAACCCTGATTCTATTAATTCTTTTTCATATGATTCTGATTTTGACTCTTCTGATGATGAATTATTTGTGGGGAGGCATGAGGAAATTAATTTTGAAGAGTCTCATCTTGACTTTGATGATGATTTTGAAATTGATAAATTATTTGATGAAGTGCATGAGGAACTTGATAAAAATTTGAATGTTGCAAAAATTGATGTATCTCACCATGTTGATGCTTTGCCCATATCTATTGCTCAATCTTTTGATTTAATTGAAAATTTGTGCTTTATTGAGGAATCTAATGAAAGACATAAACATTATTATGATGATCCAATGCTTGAATATTTTGATCAAAGTTCTACTTCTATTGCTATTGAAAATATTAATCTGAAGAAAGGACTTATGATTTTGCTTTTTGATAAACATAGGAAGATCATAGAGATTACTTTGAGTGGATTTGAAAATCTTGATTTTAAATTCTGCATGTTTAAGAAAGCCACATCAATCATGAATTGTGTGAAATTTTGGATATTTGGATTAGTGGCTAATCTTTTGGGAAAAAGGAAATGCAGAAGATTGTATGCTTTATACTTTGGAACTGATTCACCTGCTTCACCATGATAACTGAGTTTAGGTCAAGCTATGGACCAAAAATTAGCGCTTTTTGGGAGGCAACCCAAGCACACTTTTATTTTGCTTAGTTTGTTTTATTTTAGTTTATTTTTTTAGAATTAATTTTCCTTTTCTTGTTGCAGGAAAATAAAATTCTTTATTGTTGCACTGCTTTCCTTGGACACCTGCGGCTTCTTCTCCAGATTTGCAGCACCTCTAGCCACCACTGCATCTGCCTCTAACATCACTGTCTCCCGCCGTCGACACTGGATCATACCACCAACAGATTTTTATTTCTTTTGCTGCCTCTTATTCCACGATTTTATTTATTCATGCAGCAGTCTTCATTATTAACTCTGAAAATTTTTTATGTGCAGTGTTATCTCTTGCATTCACCAGCCGACGATCTCACCTCTATGACTGTATTCTCTAGCAGGCCACTAGAGATTACTCACTCTACTGTTGGCACCATCACTGCTAGCAGCTTTTCAGCTAGCCTCTATTCCACCTCTGCTCGATTCTTTCTACCCGCATCCTCTTTTGGACCATCAATGATATATTTGATTCTTCTTTTAGAAAATTATTTTTATCATTATTATTTTTAGAGACTATTTTTAGACTGAGCCTTATGTACCTTAAATTTTGCAGGTAAAATTTTCAAAAGGCACATTTTGAACCTAGTAGCATATGCCCTGACACTGTTTTTGATCTGAGCCTTATGTACTTTCAGTCAGAGCTTGCTATATAGTTTTGTGAGTATTGTTTACACTCTCTTGTATTCATGATTATTTCATATGGTTGCATCTTTGATTTGTTATCACTTTACACCCTTTGCATTGTTTGAGCCTTATGTAATTATATGGATCAATCATGTTACACTTTTGACTATGATTATATGAGTTTTCATGCTTCACACCTTTTGCATTGAATTCGAAATTTTTTATGGACATGATAAGATTGATAAGTTGATGATATGTTTTTCTTAGATGGGTAGATTTTTTTACATTGATTATGAAAGTTCATGCTAATGCCTGTAAATGAAGATATACCTATTATGTTGAATTTATTTCTTCAATATATATCTACTTGTTGAAATTATTCATTGATTGATGCATAAGGTTTTGGGTAGGTATGTTGTTTGATGAATGCAATCTAAAAGTGAAACAACTTTATTGAATAAAATGAGCATATGAGTGTAATTTTTAATTGATGTCAATTGATTAGCCTAGTTGATGTTTGGTCTATTTTACTATTTGTTGGGAAGGAAGAATCCAGGATCCACAAAAATAGTGAGAGACTCCCCTACTTGGCACTGTGTAAAATTGACAGTGATACCAAAGACATGGGTTGAAGTCTATATATAAAAAAAAAGAGAGAGAAAAAGAAAAAGACTCCTCTACTTGGCACTGTGTAAAATTGACAGTGGTACCTAAGACAAGAGTTGAAGTCTAAAATAAAAAGTATGTATCTATGTGGGTATATGCAGAAAAAATAAAAAAAAAAGAGAGAGGGGCAAGAAAAGAGAGATTCTGTGTGGAAAAAGATCTTGGAGATTTTATTCCTGTAAACAAAGGTATGGTAGATTTAAACTAAAACAAATGTGAAATCATGAGACTGAGATTCTTTTCATTATGCGAGTTGCGAAGTTTTATTTGATTAAAGATTGTAGATCTTAAAGATTAATTTCATTGGATGATGTATTTATCTGAAATTTATGCAAATAGTTGATGGAATATTTCATGAGTGATTATATTTTAGAAATTTATTTTTCATAAAAGAGCATATTTTTCATACTTAGCATTGTTCTTATTTATTTGCTTGAGGACAAGCAAAGTTTGAGCCTTATGTGTTTGATGACACCAAAATTTATAGTATATTTTGTGTGATATTTATGCTCTTTTGCTTGTTTTTAAGCCTTATTTGTCAAATATTGCAGAATCTACACAATTTCTTGTTTTTGATCATTTTCAGGTTAAAAGTGCTATATTTTGATTGATTTTGGAAGATTTGAGTACACCAATGGATTCCAGACATCGAAACGAAGCTACCCATCAATTTTCACTAAATTTGGAACTAATTTAGAAAAATATGGCACTACCGTATTCTCCAGAGAATCTTTCACGGTACCATATTTTCCACCATTTTCGATGAGAAGATTTAAGCAAGAATACGGCACTGCCGTATATTCGAGCGACATTGTCACGACACCGTATTTTCTGCCCAGAATTCACAGAAGAAAATATGGCACTACCGTATTTTGGAGAGAAATTATCATGGTGCCGTATTTCTAGACAATTCTTTATAGAACTCCAGAGGCAAAAATACGGCACTACCCTATTTTGTGGTACAACGTTCACGATGCCGTATTTTGGGAGGATTTTCGCAAGTTTTTCGGGTTCGATTCTTGTGCGGGCCATAACTTTTGACCTAGAAGTCCAAATTAAGATCTGATAGATGTTCCGGACTCGTCTTTAAAAGGCGAAGACACACGAAGTGGAAGAGAGAACTTTTATCCAGTATTGAGAGAGAAATTGATAGAACGACGCTTTGGGTTTGGCTTCAAACCGAGAGGCGTGGACGCCACCTTGGGCCATGATTTTTACACTGAAGCCTCGCCTGGAGGAGAGGAGGACGCACCAGAAGTTTCAGAACGTTTGGAGTCCGATCGGAGGAGAAATCAACAAAACAGCGGTGACAATGCTGTTCAAAGGCAATTACGGTGCTGTAATTTCGATTACAACACCATGTTTTGTAACTTCTACCCTTCTCCTTTGATTTCTGATACTTTGAAACTATGGTTGATTGTAATCTTTCCTTCATGCTAACTTAGATCTTTTTATGGGACATGAGGTGTAATCCCCTTGGTTTGTTAATGACTAGAGAACATCGATTTTTGTCAAGTTTAACTTTAATATGATAATTTTACTTTTGTGATTGATTGTTCTTTAATTCTCTTTAGTTTTATAAATATCAGCATGTTTTAGAGTTTTGTGAAATAGACCGAGAGGTTGATCGTTTGAAATTCGAAACCCTAAAAATCGTTGAGTTTGGAACTATCATAAGAGATTAGGTAATTCTTTGAATTCTGATTTTTAGTGATTTTATTGCCATGTTGAATTTCTAATACTTTGGATTGAGTTAATGTGTAGACTTGATTTGATCTTGCACGAGAGTGAGGATCGAGTTGTCGGAAAGCCATAAGTAAAACCTGTGTTGAGTTTCAAGATGCACGAGAGTGATCCTTGAGATGATTGACTTAGAATTTGGATGCACGAGAGTGATCCTTGAGTTCTTTGTTCAATGATTCACTTATCTTTAGCATTGAGAATAGATCTTGCACGAGAGTGAAGATCGGTTATCTACATGATTGTCTACACGAGAGTGAGACAATACCTTTATGAAGTGAATTAGGTCTTTATCATAATAGAATTAAACTAACAACCTTTATTTCCTTCTAGTCATTAGAATTAAGGTGGATGAAACCCTAGTCTCAGTTTCTCTCTGATTGTCTTTTTCGTGTGTTCTCCATCATTGCTTTTCATCATATTCGGTTTGCTTAGCTAGTGAGAATACAACTATTTGGTACTTAACAATAAGGTCTCTGTGGTTCGATATTTTTATTACTTCGAAGTATCCGTGCACTTGCGGACACAACAATATGCACCTTTGATACTTTGTACCCATGATCATGTTGTAAGGGCAATTGTATGAAGGCAACAATGCCATTGTGTTACTTTGATTTCGTTATGATACCATTGTCCTTTGGCCCTTACATCTTATAGTGGAAAAATATGAGAATTGTGGCTATGGATGTGGAATTAAGTGCTACATGGAGCAAAGTGCCACATTAGAAATAATAGGGGTCATCTCTTGAGTCCATAGGAGCCACCTCTAGAATCCCTCCATATTTGGTTGGGCCATGGCGAGCCCTTTGTCGTCTTATGTGTGTGTGGGCTTACTCAGACATGGGTAGGTCATGCTTCTAGACGTGGAAGACTGTGATGTGATGTGTTCCCACTAATCTATTTAAGATACATTTATACTCATGAGGTTGTGATATCTCCTTTTGTTTATGTGATACTTTGATACTCATGAGGTTGTGATATTATCCTGAGTTTCTATGATACTTTTAACACCCTTAAGTTATGATATTATCTTTTGTTGCAATACCTTATAGACACATGAGTTAGTGATATTGTGATTTGTTCCTATGATGCTTTTGGTATTCATATGTCATTGATATCATCCTTGTGATAATATATTTAGGATGTTATTATCGCTTTGTATGATAATTTCTTTGCACCTTATGAAATTTGTCTTCAAATGAGTAATAAAAAAATATATTCTTGTGTATAGGAAATGTAGTTCTTGCTGAGTATCATAACTCACTCTTTTGACTTTATATATCATATAGGTTAATCTATGGTTGCTTTCCTTGGGGCAAAGAAGGAGATGTTAATAGAAATGTTTGTGTATTAAGCTTGTTTTAGTGTGATGCCAAGTTGATATGCTGATGTGTACTTTACTGTACTACTAACTAAAAGCGTGACGCCGATCCCACAGGGACAGTGATCAAGTACCTAGTGATTACGAATCAATAGCTAGACAATCAGGTAAAGGTTTTGAGTTTTCATAAAAATAAATCAAAATACAACTAAATACAAATGCAAGCCGAATCAAGCAAATGAAACTTTTGAATAGAAAACAAGGTTTAGAGACATCGAAACTTCGGGTTCTTCTCATTGGCGGATCTTAAACTCAAACAAAATAATATCATAATAACGCAATCTTAAAGCATTCAAGGTGATATCCAATGGTACAGATAACCCTCTTTCGACGGCATAATCTGGTATCAATCTAGATCGGCGTCCTACTTTCGTGGCTAACCAAATTTAGACTAATCCAATGGGTTCAAAGATATCATAAAGTTTCTCATATAAATCATGCCCTATTTCTTGACAGCTCAAAGCATGTTCGATAAGGCAGATATAGCATCGCAATTCACCTTTCGGTCCTTCTTGTGGTGCCCAAGAAAAGTAATTGCGTGGCCAATGCAATACTAGCAGTAAAACAGCACAAATTGAATAAACACAAAATAAAATTATATTTGCTATGAGAAAATAAGTTCGAACAGAAGATACATGCAACGAGATTACACCCTAGTTATGATAAAGAAGATTAGCTAGCATGTTGTCGATTCAGTACAAATCTCTAAAGGAATAGAAAGAACTAAAGAGAAGATAGAAGAAAGAGGAAGCAAACTCTTCTAAAAAAAAGCATTGCAACTTTCCTTCAAGTCTTCTAGAATGGAATGCATGGTTCCTTCCTCCTCCCTTATTTTTGCCAAGCCTTTCTCCCTTTGTAAAACTCACTAGCCCCCCTTGAGCCCCAACTGGGCGCTACATTCTTCAGAGAATTTTGCCCCATTTATTATTTGAAAAGTGCCTTTTGAGATGCCATAATTATAACCCTTTTAATTATCTACGTTTTGATACCAAAAACGTCTAAAAAGGAGCTATAATGATGGAGTTATGACTGTTTTAAATTTGGGCTGCACAGAGATTATGGGCATATTCAACATTACGGCCCTGCCCATAATGCCAACATTGATGCTCTTTATCTCCCAAAACACTCATAAAATTATGGCCCATTGAATACTCGTCATTTTGGTACCAAGAATGCTCGAAACGGACTTGTAACGGAGAAGTTATGGCTATTTTAATGTTGGCCTTTAATGCCCTTAATGCCATTATGGGTGTAATGAGATTATGAGCATATTCGTAATTTCTGTAGAAAACTCCATTTCGTCTGAAATTTTTCAGGTGAGTTGATGTTTGACTTGACTTGAATTCTGACTATAGTATGATGTCAAAGGTTGCCGATGTGAAGACTACGGTCAAGCTGAAATTACGGCCACACCAGTAATGTCTTCTGTCAATGTTTCTGTCTTCAGAGAGGCTTCTGTTGAGAAAGTTAAGGGCATAACTTCAGAATATGACTATGCTTGCGTAAAAATGGGTTCTTTGGGAAGTCAAACTGGGAATTATGGACATAATGTAGATTATGGTCTCGGCCGTAATTCTAGAAATTAGTCTCGTTTAAAGCCAAACTTCTTGTCAAGGTTCTTGATTCACTCAGGGGTGTAAATATACTTCCAAATAGCTCAAAAAGTGAGTGAAATGTTTTGTATTCATCAAATATGACAAGTAGTAAAGCTTTCTAAAGAAAATCAATGAAATAAGCTGAAAAGAGATGTAAAAATGTGATAGTAGGTCTCGATTCACTAATAAATATAGTTCAAAAAGATTATATAAATATGAGACATCATATGCTCATGTAAATATGTTTTGTGTTGTATATAGTGAGTTTGAGCAATTTTTTTAAGGTATCACTCTGTGACATTGTCAAATAGATGTATAATGAAAGTTGATATTTAATACATCTTTGTTGGTTGGATGATGTTGGTTGAGTTTGTTACGTGATGTTGTTACTCCTCTAGTGTATTAAAATTGTCAATAGGTGGTACAAGAGTTTATTCAATCTGATTTGATTGTTTTGATCTTGGTAAATTATATTGTGTTAAACCAAGACATTAGTATTATTCACATGATTATTTCTAAGGGTGTGACAATACCCAGATGAGAACCTGATTTAGTCATGTCTATAAGATTGGGTCAAACAAGTGTGATACACTTGTCCAATCAAGACATCATCTTGGTAAAGGGATAAAGCTGTACATGTACTTTATCACAATTTTAGGGGATGTCGATGATGACTCCATTCCGAGGACTTGGGTAACAATGATGTACTGCTAGGTGTCACTCATTGCTTGTGATGACTTAAGGTTATCATTGCTAATATCGAACGAACCTACAGGGTCATACACCTAGACACTCAAGATCTCATATTGATCGAGTTGCCTATGATCAAGTCATGTGGTTGATTCGAGTCAGTTTGGGAGCCTGATGCATCGCGGATGCGTCTGATGATTTGGAGATGATGTTATAGAGTGAGGTTGCATTTTGACTTCAGTTGACCCCGGTTGATATTCAGGTGACCACATTTGACCTGGTGGACTAGGTCCAGTCGACTGGTCAAATGTTGTATTTAAGCTCCGAATTTATTTGAAGGCTTTTTGTGATTAATTTAAACGTAACACGTGGGGTCCACAACTTAAGCGCTAGAATGAATATTTATATTCATTTATTGCAACTTAAGTAGTCGAGGCCACGCGCAACTTAAGTGAATATTTATATTTGATTATATTCGTAACTTAAGTTGCGGGGCCTGCTCAAACACACTATAATGAATCTAGGTGCATATATTATGATTAATTTTTGAAATTAATTATGCCCTAGTAGAAAACCGTCATCTCCAGTCTCTAACCTAGCCACCCACCTCTCTTATTCTTCTCCGTGGCACCTCCAAGGAAGAAGATGCACCCACATGGTGGAGATGACATCTTTTTCATCTAGAAGCGCAAGAGAAGGCTTGGAGTCTTCCTACTTCCCTAATGGTGAGTCCCTAAGGGAATTGGTGCATAAGGGAAGATACCTTCTTGTCATAGGCGAACTTATCTAAAGTTGGTGCATGTGATGAAGGAAGGAGAAGAAGAAGGGGTTGATGGCATCTCTTCTTCTCATCTTAGCGCATCTTCATGGGAGATTGGCGCATGTGATGGAGAAGGAGATTTTTCTTCATGGGTGCACCTTCATGGTGGTGCAAGCCATGAGAAGAGGCTTGTCTAAGTGGTTGACACAAGTAGTAGAGCTTCCCTCTCCTTGTGGTCAATCTCCTCCCAACACCATCCCTTTGGCGCATCTTGGAGATGGCGCAAGCAAAGGGGGCAACATAGGTGGACATGGATCTTCCTCCCGAAGGCTAGCACCAGACGTGGATGAAAGATGTCTCAAGGAGCCCATGTGTGCACGATTGTAGAGGGCGTTCCCTTGTGTGCCCCAACTTCGTCATCAGCAGCCCCTAGGACTTTGCGGAAAAAGGTATACTACTCTGACACATCCGGTGGATCACTCGTAAGAATGATCCTGTATAGCGCGGGAAACTATTTCCGGGCAATGATTTTGCTATTCAATAAATTTTAAAATTTCCCGGGGTTTCCCAACAGTGGTATCAGAGGGAACTTACGAGACCCACGTGGTGTTTATTGCTTTTCTACATGTGCTTACTACCTACATGGCATGAAAAATGTTTTAAAATTTTTATGTCATGATTTTGTTTTTAGAAAAAGTTAGGTTTGTCATGCTAAAATTTTTGTCATAAATTTGCTGCTTATCAATTCTCCTTGTGTGTTAAGGATAGACCATGCGCACAAGCTATGAAAAATTATATGGGATTTTTCCCTTTAATTTTTACATGGTAAGATGGACTGAAAGGGGCGGCAAGCATGCTTTGGGCATGCATGCGCCACTTTCACAGATAACCTGATAGAATGAATTAGAGGAAAATTCGTGATGAATTTTTTGGGTGATGAACGGATTTACGAAAAATTAAAATTAATTTAATTGATGGCTTTCATTACATGTAAAAAGAGCATGAGTGGGTACTTTTGTTCTTGTATTGTGATAAGGTTATAGACAAGCCCCCTGCTATGCTTGTGATGTATTTTTGTGAGGCCTACGTGCCACCCTTATTTTTCAATTCATGTATTGTAAAGCTAATTAGAGTTGAATATTAGGGAGAAGACATCTCTTGGCGCATGGCATGAAGACCGTGCTTGGTGGTGTGAGTTCTCCTTGGCCAAACCATGATGGCGCCTAGGGCAACCAAGGTGGCACACATTTTTGTTTGAGGCCCAAATAGAGTGACTTTGGCCCACCTATCATGATGGTGACACTTCTTTGCTTGGTGGTGCACCCAAGCATGATTACTGCCAACCGTAATCATGCCCAAGATGGCCCAAGTCCCCGAGTCCCCAATCTTGACCATTCAATATATTCTTATATTTGAGTCATAGTAAACCCTTGCACTATGCCCTCAATGGTCCCCAATTCTTGCTTCATAGGGTTAGGCAAAAATTGTAGGCACATAAAGGCTTATAACTTTTCACAATGTGGGACTATATAGTTTCCTCTTTATTGTCACAACTATATGTTGGGAAACCCCGGGGATATTTTACAATTTTTGACATGACAGATTACATACACAGTGGAATAATATCCCCGAAATAGGACAGTCCCAAAAACCCAGTGAAGATCATCATGCGAGGGGGTTGACACGATGTGATAGAAAATACCTAGAGCAAGTGGAGACCGATGTCGAGGTAGGTGCCCAAGTGTTCGGCCTCTGCAGTCTCACACACATGGATTCCTCGAGTTCTCTTATTCCACGCCCGATGATAGCCTCGGGAAGAAGATCCAAGCCTGAGGTCACCTTCTTCAAGGCTTACACCACCTCCAAGGATGAAGCACCAATGAAGAAGGAGAGGAGATGAAGAAGCCGCCAAGGAGAATTCCTCCTTGCGCCAAGAGGAAGAAGGGAAGATCACTTGCGGCCACTTGATGGAAGACTTTCGACAATCCCTCCTTGCTCTCGCCCCTTTGAAGCTTTACTCACGCCAATATTTTTTTTGCTCTCACATACACACACGGATATATAGAGAGGAAAGAGGGGGCGGCAATATTAGGGTGTGGGTGCAATTCATAAAGAAGGGGGTAGCTTGGGTAAAGGGGAAGGCACAAATAGGGTTTGGATTATAGTAAGTCTCCAAGACTTTTCCATAAACCCCTCCTAATTAACTATATGCGCCAAGGACATACCAATGATGTCCTCCAAGCAATATCAGCCCCAAGACATGCCATAGAGGCAAGGATGCCATTCAAGGATGAAGGGGGAGGCATATAATGCTTCCTAATGAAGCAAATTGTGCCACCCATACCCCATTATGCCCTTAGGTGCCAATGGGGTTAGTTTTCTCCCCATTATACCCTTTTATCCCATTATCTCTTCATGAAAACTTGTTATTGGGTCTCATTGGGTAATGAGCTAACCCAAACTTTATTACATGGGTTGAATAAGCCATTGGATCCAATCCAATGCAACCCTAATCCAAATATGACCAACTATGGTCAATTTTGGTCAACCTACCAAAAATGAAGTTTGGTTCTAATAACTCTCTTCCATCTCATCAGGCCCATTGGCACTGATGAAATCTCCCAAATAGATCCGAGTTATCCAATAACTCGATCATAAGGCTTCCCGATCAATACGAGAACTCGAGTATCAAGGTGTGCGACCCTATAGGTTCCTCTGACGTTGGCAGAGATGCCCTAAGGTCATCACAAGCAGTGAGTGGCACCTAGTAGTGCATCGCTGTAACCCAAGTCATCAGAATGGATATCGACATTGACATCCCCATCATCGCAACTAGGTACAGATGCATTATAGTCCCTTTGCCAAACTGATATCTGATTAGACAAGTGTATCATCACTTGTTTTCATCTAATCTCATGATCATGACTAAATCAGGTTCTCACCTGGGTATGGCCATACACTCTCAGTCATAGAACTATAGAGGAGCTCCATGGATATCATGCTTCCCTTAGGAAGGGGCAAATCCTGTGTCTGTATACTGATCTTCTCAAATGGGTCGTGACATACTCAATGACAACTGTTATAACCTCCCAACTATGGTGAGGTGTTATGTTGCATCAAAGCATGTCGCTAACCATATAGAAGAGTCAATGACCTCAAGTCTAAGGATCAATGCATCTCCTATCACTTGTGAGCATAACTCATGACACTAAGTCATTGCCTTACAGCGGGTCGATCCAGCATATCTACCACTGATATACCCATATGTCTGCGCTAACACCTCATGCCTAACTAGCCCATATACCAGTCTCACAAGTACCATAGTTATCTCATATCCACTATAGTAGATTGACTGGGGACAATCATTTGAGTACAGATCCAATCTGTCTGCAGGGACATTATCATGTAAGTACACAATCGCAGATGTAAATGAACAATGATAACGACAATGCCAGAATGATATATAATTATCAGAGTCAAGTAGTACAAAGATGGACCAATACTAGAGGTTGAGGATCCTCAACCCCATATCCCTGGCGTGACCATCATGCTTCTGCTACGCCAAAGCCTTGGTTAGTGGGTCTACTAGATTGTTCTCTGTCTCAACTCTGCTAATCTTGACAACACCTCGATCAATGATCTCTCTGATCAGGTGAAATCTCCTAAGTATGTGTTTGGATTTGATGAGACTGTGGTTCCTTACTTTGTGCAATTGCCCCCATTGTTGTCACAATAGAGCTCAATGGGATCCACTGCACTTGGAACCACCTGAAGTTCAGAAATGAACTTCCGAATCCAAACAGCTTCTTTCGCTGCCTCAAAAGTGGCCACATACTTAGCCTCGGTTGGAGAATCAGCTATGGTGGATTGCTTGAAGCTCTTCCAGCATACAGTGCCTCCATTTATCTTAAACACATAGCCGACCTGCGATCTGAAGTCATCAGGGTCAGACTGGAATGACGCATCAGTGTAGCCCTTGTTAGGGACTACCGGGTGTAATTTAATATTTTGCAGTCCAAGGGCGCAGCGGAAGATACATTACACCCGAAACATATTCCTTCTCTAAGGATCCATGCAAGGGAGACAACACAAGGATGTGTTAGGGATAGTACCTCTGTTGCTTGCTAGGATGAAGATGCCAAGTTGAAGACGATCAAGTGCTCACCCTCTACAAGTATCCATGCGTCGACCTTCTCAACATTGCGCCCTTCCACGCTTGGTGCTAGCCTTGGGAAGAGAAGATCACCTCTGGGAACTCCTTCTTCCTCCTCCGTTCTTCACGCCAACAAGGCTCCTGGCTTGGAGACTCTCGGCCAAAAGGAAGATGAAGAGGAAAGTGGCGCAACACAAGAAGAAGAGAGCGGCTAGGGCATCAAGAGGCTTGTTGATGTAGCAACTAATAGGTGAGGGGGTCCTTAAGCCGTACTCTAGGGTTTTACAAAATGCTCGATACAACGGGAGAGGGTCGTGAGACGAGGGAAGAGGAAATGCGTCGGAAAAGTGCAGGTATTCCGGTAGGAAGCACGATGAAACAGCGACGAGTTCGATTAGGGCAACACGAATGCGAATGAAGCGAATGGCACCCAACTAAATAATACAGCACACTAACCTTGTAGCAAATTTAGTGAATTCCTATAGCTCTCTTAGCGCGTTTTAAGCTTAGCTTGCGTTGGGGGACTGCTGGTTTGCGGGGTTTAGCTCGCGCATCTACGCAGCTGAAACAAACCAAGGACAAGAGATACCACGCCTCCGATGAATAGACAGCCGTGGGTGAAGAAGAAAGGAGAAAGCCACCTCGGTATCAAAGCGAGCAAATAGAAAAATAGGCGAACCTGACCCACCGGAGGGTGGGATTTACATCTTATAAAGCTGGAAACCAAGCTAAGTTGAGACACTGGTCGCCGACTCTTACAACTCTGAAGGCAAAGCAACTTCACCTTCCACAGAAGCTGGAACCTCACTCTAGCGCACCAGGAGATCCCTATCACTAAGAGAACTACTCAACACTTAGACCTACCTCCTCTTTTATAGAATAAGAGGGAAGGGAACAAACAAAATACATAAGAGACACTCTACTTTAACTACCTACCAACTCTTGCAGGCCACAAAAGTGGTCAAGCTGTAACTATAAGACGAAAATTAACAAACTAGTACCTAATATTCTTCAAAGCTGGTAGGATGATCCTGCATCTTCGTACGGGGGCGGTTTAGATGCGCTCCAAGCACATGACGACAAAACAACAGAACTTCGATGTTGTGGGCTAGGTCACCACCGTCACGGCTTGGTCTTGGGCCGCGTTGCTGAATAGATTATGTGGCCCACTTGGAGTTGCATCTTCAGGGGGTTGGCTCGTGGTGCCCTTTGGCTGCGCCACTTCGGTATGGATGGAAAGAGGGCTAATGACGCCCAAGAAACGGTCTAGAGGCTTACTTTGGCATTGGGATCTCCGGATTTCTACCTTGTTGGGCTCCTTTGGGTCGTCATGGGGTGGAGCAACATGTTAGGGAGGGCGGTGCACATCGAAGTGGGGTCATCGGGGCTGCAATGCATCTTCATGGGCGGACACGGCCTAGCCATGATGGTGAGCACAGCCGTGTTCGGATTGGGCGAAGTCCACAGAATTGGGCACGACATGCCTGTGATCAGGAGCACGCCCGTGTTCGGTGTGGCCGAAATCCACATAACCGGGCACGGCTTGCCCGTGATTAGGAGTATGGCCGTGATGGGAGTTGCCAAAATCCACAGAACCAGGCACGGCTTTCCTGTGACCAGGAGTACGCCCGTGTTCGGCGTTCGCATCTTCGAGTGACCGTGTCACGGCCGTGACGGGGCACACGGCCTGGTGATGTCGGGGTCTAGGGAACTCTGACTAGGGTGAAAATTCTAGGGAAAATTCCTGGGGTCCTGGGGAGTCTCCCCAAGTGTCTTTTGGAGGGATTGGGCCGCCCTCAAGTGTGTTCATGGGACCGTTTGCTCCTGCAACAGCTTCCGCTGTGTGATCTGATGAGTTCTCCTCCGGCAAACTACGGGGCAGCGGGTCATCGGGGTCAGATGGGTCCTCCAAAGGGCCATGGATGGGGAGGAGGTCCGCTATGTTGAAGATGGGGTGGATCCCCATGTCCACGGGCAAGTCCAGAATGTAGGCATTGGAGGCAATCCGCCGCATCACCGCATAAGGTCCCATGTAACGCGGCTGAAGCTTAAAATGCACTCTGTTAGATAGACGCTCGGGGTGGATACGCACCCTCACCAGCTCACCTACAGAGAAATGATGTGGCCTACGATGCTCGTTGGCCTTCATTGCATTATGAATGTTGCCCGAAAAGAAATGATGTTGGACCTCATCATGCAGACTAGCAATATGCTGGGCAAAGGAATATGCATGCGTGGAGAGATGAGACTCCATGGGAAGGTCATGCAGGTCTTCAGGTTTATGCGGTTGATGGCCTAAGATGATCTGGAAGGGACAAAGACCCGTAGACCTATTAAAAGCACTATTGTACGCGAACTCGACCATGGGTAGGATGGAATCCCAAGACCTCGGATGGTCCCCGATGAGACAACGGAGAAGATTGCCCAAACTACGGTTAATGACCTCAGTTTACCCATCGGTTTGGGGATGATAGGCCGTGGAGAATTTCAGAGTGGTGCCCAAGAGGGCCCACAGTGAGCGCCAGAAGTGGCTCACAAAACGGGTGTCACCGTCGGACACGATAGTGGAGGGAAGGCCATGGAGACGTACGATCTCTCGGACAAAAAGATGTGGGACGTGAGAAGCATCCGTTGTGCGCGAACAAGGGATAAAATGGGCCATCTTCGAAAACCGATCAACAACGACGTAGATTGAATCGAAGCGGGAGGCAGTCCATGGCAACCCAAGGACAAAGTCCATGCTCAGGTCGCACCACGGGCCGCTGGCCACTGGCAAAGGGGTGTAGAGACCCGTGTTCGAAGGGCGGGGCTTGGACAACTGACACGTACCACAATGGCGCACAATGCGCTCAACGTCCTTACGGAGGGAAGGCCAAAAGAGGCATTCCTCCGCCATCTCAAGGGTCTTGTCGCGGCCATGATGGCTGGCGACGCCACCCGCATGAAGCTCGAGCAAAAGATGATCTCGAAGCGAAGAACGGGGAATGAACAACTGATTCCCCAAGAAGAGGTAAGCCTCACACAGTTGGTAGTGGGGCGTTGGGGTCGGTGGACTCGGTCAAAGCGGCGTAGATGGCGCCGAAAGCAGAGCAAGTGGCGTACTCTTCTTTGACATGGTCAAAGGTATTGACGCGAGTCCGCATCACGCATAAGAGGGTCCGGACGCGACTCAAGGCATCCGCGACGACGTTCTCCTTACCCGCCTTGTGATTGATCATGAAGGAATACTGTTGTAGGTACTCAACCCACTTAGCATGGTGGGCGCCCAACTTCTTTTGGGCATTAAGGAAGGAGAGGGCCTGATGGTCGCTATACAACACGAACTCGCGGTGGAGGTGGTAATGCCTCCACTGCCGGAGGGACTGAACGATCGCGTAGAATTCCTTGTCGTACGTGCAGTAACGCTGTCGAACCGCATTCAGTTTTTCACTAAAGAAAGCCACGGGATGGCCTTCTTGACTAAGGGATCCTCCGATGCCGAACCCGGAGGCATCGTACGCTACCTCGAAGACTTTCGAGAAATCAGGGAGGCGCAAGACAAGAGTGGTGATCAGGGCATCCTTAAGCGCGTCAAAAGCCCGTTGAGCGGCAGGGGTCCACTCAAAGTCATCCTTAGAGAGGCGCTGGGTTAAGGGGGTGGCAATGGTGCTGAAACCACGGATGAACCTGCGGTAAAACCCTGCAAGACCCAAGAAACTACGGACCTCAGTCACGGTGCGAGGCTCGGGCCAATGCCGGATGGCCTCAACCTTCGCAGGGTCAATGGACAGACCTTGGTCGGACACAATGTATCCTAGGAAATACACGCTGTTGGTCAGGAAGGCACACTTCTTCGTGTTAAGGAAGAGGTGCTCCTTGCGCAGGAGGTCAAAAGTGGAGCGAAGATGCTCCAAGTGTTCATCGCGGGCCTGACTAAATATCAGAATGTCGTCGAAGTAGACGACCAAAAACTTGCCCATGTATGGCCTGGGGACCTGACTCATCAAGCGCATAAACGTAGATGGGGCATTGGACAACCTGAATGGCATGACAAGCCTTTCGTAAAGTCCATCCTTAGTCTTGAATGCCGTCTTCCACTCGTCGCCCTCGCGAATGCAGACTTGGTGATATCCGCTTCGGAGGTCGAGCATGGAAAACCACGATGCCCCGGATATCAAATCCAGCATATCGTCAAGCCGAGGAATGGGAAACCGATACTTGACAGTGATCTGATTGATAGCGCGGCTATCGACACACATGCGCCATGACCTGTCCTTTTTGGGCGTGAGGACCGCGGGAACGGCGCAAGGGCTGAGACTCTCGCGGATGTACCCCTTAGTAAGGAGATCATCCACCTGACGCTATAACTCAGCATGTTCCGCAGGGTTAAGGCGATGATGGGGCAAGTTAGGGAGGGGTGCTCCCGGGTGGAGATCAATCACGTGCTGAATTTCCCTTTCCGGGGAAGGCCATGAGGCAAATCCTCGGGGTTGATATCACTAAACTCGGCAAGGAGGGCGAACACCTCAACAGGAGGTGCCGGATCAGGGCAACGGACAGGGTCCTGCACTTCGCGCACCATGAGCGCGTAGATGGTCTTGGCCGCTTGAGCCTGGTGAACCAATGCAGGGGTGCGCATGAGGGAGACCATGGGGGAAGGCGGAGGGGCAGGTGCTGAGGGCGTAGTCAGACCCTTGGAGGTGGACGCACGAAGCTCCTTAGCCGGAGCTGGGATCAGGCGGATCTTCTGCTCATCGTGGTCGAACACATAAGTGTTCGACCGACGATAGTGGACTACGTCTCTATCGTACAACCATGGGCGGCCAAGGAGGACGTGGGAGACGTCCATAGTCGCAACGTCGCACAATACCTTCTCACGATAGTTCCCAAACGCGATGGGAACCTGACATTGGTGGGTGACCGGAAGGCTCGTGGTATCGACCCAGGCGATAGAGTAAGGTCTCGGGTGGGGTTCCAGGGGAAGGCCGAAACGTGTGACTACGGTTCGAGAGACCACGTTCAGGCTACTACCACCGTCAATGACGATCTTACACGAGTGCCCATTGCACTTATTGTAAGTCATGAAAATGCTCGAGTGCCTCCAATCCTCGGTAGGCGCGGGCTGCACAAGGTTGCAACGAATGACAAGTGTGGACGGACCCGACTCCTCGCCACTAGTGTAACACTCCGCCTCAACATCGTGCTCAGTGGGGGTTATCGTGGCGACTAGAGCCGAACCCGTGTCGGCTCGAGCAGGTTTCTTGGGACATTCACGCGACAAGTGACCCGGCTACAAACAGTTGTAGCAGGTAATATGGCTAGAGGCTCTGACCGCTAGGGTCTTGCCCTTCTCCTCCCAAGTGGGCCGAGAAGGCGAAGCCTCAGGGGGTGGGCATCTAAGGGGCTGATGGGCTGGGCGTGCGGGTCGCGGGTCCGGATGAGGCTCCGGACGCTCAAGTCGCGGGTGGGGTTGCGGGGGACCGCCCGCATGAGGATGCCTATGGGGGCCAAGGTCATTGCGCCTTGCAGCGATGCGAAGGTCTTGCTCGATGTCTCGAGTGCGCTGAAAAGTTGGTCAAGGGTCTCCGATCCATACGCAGGTAAGGCTCGGCGGATATCCGCACGGAGCCCTTTCTTGAATTTCGACAAAAACAACTCGGGGTCCTCCTGCAAAATGCAATGGAGTTGCAGCGTCTCGAAGGTGAGATGGTACTCCTTGACAGTACCTAACCCTTACTGTAGGCTACTAAACTGATCAAGAAGGCGCTGCCTATACGAAGGGGGTACATAACACTCGCGGAGCCGATACCGCATCTCCACCACTCAGTGATCGGGGGAAGAGCCTGCTGCGCGTTTTGGCTCTCCACGTTTTCCCAATGTAAACGTGTAGGCCCCTCAAGTAAGGTGCGCACATACCAAACTCGTGAATGCGGAGGCCAATCGCTAAGGTCAAAATACGCGTCAATGGACACGACCCAATCTAAGAACTGTGTGGGGTCAAGACCACCTGTGAATGGTGCAGAGGTGTTACGAATGAAACGACAGAAATCATCATCCACCCGAGGGCGCTCAATGCGGGTATGGGCTGGGGTTCGAGGTGCGGCCCAAGCATGGCCAAAACGACCACCAGGCTGGGATCATAACCGTAACTCGGGTTCCTAGGGACCTCATGAGGTTGTGATTGACCCCATTCATCCTCGTGGACACACCGCCGTGTGGCCGCGGCCATCGGGGGAACTCTCTAGTGCGGGCTGGGTTCGTGGACACCGGAGGGTTAACCAAGTTCAGGCGACCATGCTCCGCGGACCCGGGTTGACCAATAAGGTGTTGGATCCCAGCCAAAATCTGCTGGACCATGGCATGTGTGCTTGCTTGTTGAGCATCCACTCGCGCGGACAGCGCATCAAGCTTCGCATCGATCTACACCTCAA
Source organism: Costus lasius (assembly GCA_027563935.2). NCBI lineage: Eukaryota > Viridiplantae > Streptophyta > Magnoliopsida > Zingiberales > Costaceae > Costus > Costus lasius. The sequence goes on from CM050453.2 coordinate 39,116,780, forward strand.
GCGCAACCATAGACTCTAACCGGGTGTTAGCTCCTTCCAAAGGCTGAACTGACTCTTGGCTTTCGAGGAAGGTTTCCGGGTATTGGGACGACATAATTTGTGACCGCGTAGTCACCATGCACAAACAAGGGTGAGACGACTAAGGTAAAATGCTGAAAACACCGAATGGATGCAGAAATGTGCAATGCGATGTTGAGGGATCATGCGAACAATAAGAATCAAACGCGCAACATCCTCTGATACAAGAATTGATGTAGCAACTAATAGGTGAGGGGGTCCTTAAGCCGTACTCTAGGGTTTTACACAATGCTCGATAAAACGGGAGAGGGTCGTGAGACGAGGGAGGAGGAAACGTGTCGAAAAAGTGTAGGTAATCTGGTAGAAAGCACGACGAAACAGCGACGAGTTCGATTAGGGCAACACGAATGCGAATGAAGCGAACGACACCCAACTAAATAATACAACGCACTAACCTCGTATCAAATTTAGTGAATGCCTGCAGCTCTCTTAGCGCGTTTTAAGCTTAGCTTGCGTTTGTTGGGGTATGCCCTTAAGGCTAATGTTTGAGGCCTTTGGGATTGTTTCAGTATCATGTATAAACTATGTTTATAAAGGCAATGGTTGTTATTCAGGTTGTTACATTATCTGCTGCTGTTATGTATACTTCTGAATAATGTCTCAATGGTGTTCAGCTTGGCTGACATTAACATTGTCCTTAGTCGAGATATCTTGGTGAACATGAGACAGCCTTGATATGATTGAGACTAATATGTTTCTAATCTTATAGGGTGCTTCGAGCATGGAATAAGATGTAGACTCATAGGTGCATTGAATGTACTGGACACACCCTACTTAGGATGTTCAATTGTTTGTCACAATGTGAATAATCCTTATATGCAAGCAAGTGGCATATTTCCTCTGACTTGAGATCACTTGTGGTTCTAAATGATGATTGGCATTGTCTTGAGGTAGTTAAATATCATTTGAAATATAATGGTTATAGATTATCTTGGATAATGGGCATGAGTCATGTTAGGGCATTAGTGATAGATATAGGATTGCCTCTCCTTGTTGGAGTGTGATGTTCTATTGGGGCCCCCTGGATGAGATGGTTGAGAAAGTGTATGGCCATACCCAGATGACTATGTTCATCTGATCTAACCACTCTCATCATGTTGGAGTTACAGGCTTGACACGCTTGTCCAACGAGAACATCCAGTGGCAAAGGAAACATGTATGTCAAGTGAATTGGATTCACACTTGTGCTATGGTTTGGGTGTAGTCTTGGAAGACTCTTTCCTTCATATCGGGAGACAGTGAAGTGTTGCTAGATACCCTTCTCTGATTGTGATAACGTAAGTTATCATTACCGACGTTGAAGGAAACCCTTAGGGTCGCACAATTTGATGATATGGCTTACTTATGTCAGATCGTGTGGACTGAATTGTTCTAGTTCAGTTTAAAAGAGTTTAAACTCTGATTGGAAGTGAGATCTGGTCTGATCATGTTTGATTGATTAGGGCTTGAGATCGGTAAGCTTCGATCGGGAGAATTGATGCTTGATCGATGAGATCAAGAGCATCAAGAGATGTGTGGTTAGATCTTGAGCCATCTGGTTCATATGAGATCTAGACCATGGTTTGGTTTGATTTGGTCTTTGAACCAAATACAATTGAACCGAATGAAATAGAACCGGTTCACTATGTGAACGCTTGGTTCAAAGGGAGAAGGAAGGTTTCGATGGTTCACTTGGAGTGAACGCATGAGACATTGAGCACTTACTATATTTGGAAGTCGGTTTTCCAAATTGGAAAAACGCCTCCACGTTGTAACGCCGCTCACCCCATCTTCTCCTCTTGCTCCTTTCGTGGTGAAGCTTCTTCACGCCAAGGAGAAAATTCAGCCAGCGAGTAGAGAAACACATCTTCTCTTGCACGATCAGGGGACTCCTTGGATCTTTGCTAGCACAAAGAGCACAAGGGAGTAAGCCTTCAACGTCTTGTGTGCAACTTCTTTGGAGGAGAGCCGCTCGCCCTCTATCTTCTTCCAAGTCGCCATTCAAACAATGGCCATGGTAACATCCCCTCTTGTTTCATAGTTGATTATATTATAAGCCATGCGATCTTCATGAAACCAAGTTTCCGCCCATGTGAAAAATTTTAGAAGAGCATGTGACTTAGGTTTCGACACTTTCAATTGGTATCAGAGCGAGGTTTTGGCTTGATGCATATAATCACTATCTTGATGTGATCCATGGTTGTTTTAAGTTTTTGATAGATCTATAAGAATCGCATGCTTTAGTTCTCATGCGAAAAATGACTACATGCTATGTGTTAGATTTGCATGTATCTTAGGTAGCTTGCGCATGTTATGTGTTTGTTTGCGCTTATCATAGTTTTTTCAATCAAAACATAACATCATGCGCGCCCCTCACATAGATCTATCGGCGCCTACTTTAAATCCTTAGATGGATTAATAGGTTTGAAGTCGTCAGTCAAGTCTGGACCCAACAGCCTGATCAGACCATCTGACAGCCTAGATGGGTCGGCTAGATAGCACCTATGCGCAAGCATATAGGTGGCTATAGGTCGACTGCAGAAGGGCGTGTAGCGATGTCTGATTGAGGCGCCAAGTGAACGATCATGATTAAGGCTCGGGGTCACACCCGTTTGCCAGAAATCATGTGGGACGTTCAGCCCTTAAGGCATGCATAGTTGACCACATGGTCGACGCAAGTCAGTTATGACTGGGTGCATGCAAGGGCAGTGGTGAAAGTCCCCTAAGCAAAGGGGGGGGGCAAAACCCTAAAGTGGCGCATGTAAAATTTTTGGCAGCGGAATTAGGGTTTCATAAGGATCCCATGTGATATATTCATATGATCAACTTTAAAACCTTGTAAAGATCGAAAGATTCATACCAATGCCATTTGATGGATGGCGTCTTGGAAGCAGAGATCGAAAGGGCTCTCCTCCAAAGGTGCCGCACACAAGAAGAGAGATGGCTTCTCCTTGATGTTCTTTGTGCTAGCAAAGACCTTCAAGTCTCCTTGATCGCTTGAAGGGAATTGAGAGATGAACTCTTGCTTGGCTGAATTTTCTCCAAGGCGTTAACCTCCTTCACCCACGAGAGTGTCGTCGAAAGGAGAAGAGAACGAGAGCAAGAGGCATTCCACACAAACGTGGGGCGTTACTCTCAAATTGGAAAACCGAATTTCCAAATATAGAAAGCCCTCAATGCTCATGCGTTCATACGTTCACCCAAGTGAACCGAACGCTCATCTCTTTCATTTGAACCAAGCGCTCACACATGAGCCGGTTCAATGACATTTGGTTCAATGACCAATTAAGCCAAGCCTTTGATCTAGATCTCATTAAACCCAAAGGTTCAAGATCTAACCGTTGATCTCTCGATGCTCTTGATCTCACCAATCTAGCATCACTTCTCTCGATCGAAGCTTACCGATCTCAAGCCCTAATCAATCAAACATGATCAGACCAGATCTCACTTACAATCAGAGTTTAAATCCCTTTAAAATGAACCGAAACAATTCAGTCCACACGATCTGACATGAGTAAGCCATATCATCAAATTGTGCGACCCTAAGGGTTTCCTTTAAATGTCGGTAACGATAACTTACGTTATCACGATCAGTGAGGGGTATCTAGCAACACATCACTGTCTCCCGATATAAAGGAAAGAGTCTTCCAAGACTACACCCAAACCACAGCACAAGTGTGAATCCACTTCACTAGGCATACATGTTTCCTTTGCCACTGGATGTTCTTATTGGACAAGCGTGTCAAGCCTGTGACTCCAATATGATGATATTGATTAGATCAGATGAACACAGTCATCTGGGTATGGCCATACACTTTCTCAATCATCTCATCCAGGGGGGCCCCTTTAGAACATCACACTCCAAACTAGGAGACGGCAATCCTTTATCTATCACTAGTGCCCTAACATGACTCATGCTCATTATCCAAGATAGTCTATAACCATTATGTTTCAAATGATATTGAACTACCTCAAAACAATGCCAATCATCATTTAGAAACACAAGTGATCTCAAGTCAGAGGAAATATGCCACTTGTTGCATACAAGGATTATTCACATTATGACAAGCAATTGAATATCCTAGTAGGGTCTGTCCAGTACATCCAATATACCCATGAGTCTACATCTTATTCCATGCTCGAAGCATCCTATAAGATTAGAACACATATTAGTCTCAATCATATCAAGGCTGTCTCAAGTTCACCAAGATATCTCGACTAAGGACAATACTGCATGTCAGCCTAGCTGAACAGCATTGAGACATTATTCAGAAGTATACATATTGTTGCAGATGATATAACAACCTGAATAATAACCATTGCCTTTATAAACATAAGAGTTTATACATGATACTGATATAATCCCAAGGCCTCAAACATTAGCCTTAAGGGCATACCCCAACAAGTGGGTCTGACTTGGCCTGATGAGTGGATACCTATTAATGGACCGTTGTAAGGTAGTAGGGCACATAAGGAAATAAAATTGGTCCCATGGGGTTTTTTCAAAAATTTTATTTTCTGTTTGGATCACATGTTTGTATGTTATAACATGCATGGATGTTTATTTAATCTTATGTGGGTTGCCCCTTTTTGTGTGCTGTGCTGGGGCCTGCGTGCCTGGAATTTTAATTTATGATAATGTATATTTGACCTGCGCGTCAAATCATGTCTAGATAGATTAAAATGTATTTTAATCAGACATGAGCACAAAGCACACATGGCAGAGGCGCTTGCAGCAAGTGGCTTCACCAGGTGGGAGGTCTAGAGTTCGACTCTAGCACAGGCGCTTAGGCCCGGTCTGGGCCAGATGAAGTGCAAGAGACCCATAAAGAGATCAAGTTAAGACTTGTGTAAAACTAGGGTTTTTCTTAGGCTTTTATGGGCGTTTACCACATAAGATCATTGTGCTTTCTATTTATTGTTTAAGTAATATTAGCACCTGCATGATTTATCCTGATTTATCCTTCTGCTATCACCATAAGAATTACATGATAGTAAGAAGATAAAAGGACCGTTAAAATCCAACGTTAAATATCAAGCACGAAAGCCTTCTGACGCGAAACCTCACTGTTCTGACTATCGTTGGGGCCGTGTTGTACCCACTCAGTGGGCACGCCCATCTATCTTCAGACGGTGTGAGATTACACCTCCGTGTTACAGAGAAGGGATTTATCGCTTCTCGTTGCTCAGCATAGCACGTGGTGGTCCAGGGAGTAGGTCGGGTCAGCTTGACCATGTAGGCTACATATTGAGCATATGTTAGCTATATGGAGGCAGCCATCTGTGGAATCAGAGACTGTGTTGTACCAACTCAGTTGGCACAGTCTACTGGATTGCCCAGATGAAGGGGAATCGCACGGGTTGGCGATTGGCATGGATAGCCTACCAGTGATTAGTGCTTGGACTCTCTGTGCATCTTATCTCGCCTGAGCGGGACGCGGAGACCAAGTATGAAATCTGGATCCCATCTCACTAAAAGAGTTTCACTCTTTCGGACTGTTTTATTGGATTTTTTCAGTCAGATAAAATAGTGAGAAAAGAATCACTCTTAAGTCCTGGATTGATTCTAACATGGATACTGACCTTGTTGTTCTTGCAATGTTGTAGATTCCTGCAGCAACGAACACCACAGGGCTCAATTTGCGATCCATACTGGAAAAGGAGAAGTTTGCTGGGCCAAACTTCTCAGACTGGTACAGACAGCTTAAGATTGTTCTTAAGGCTGAGAGGAAACAGTATGTCCTTGAGACGGCAATACCGGTTCAACCCGCTGCGAACGCCGCAAGGGCAGTTCGGGATGCTTATGAAAAGCATGTCAGTGATAGCACTGATGTTGTTTGCCTTATGCTTGCGTCTATGACGCCAGAGTTACAGCGTCAGCATGAAGATTTATCTACTATTGAAATTATAGCAAATCTCAAGATGCTGTATGCTGCACAGGCAAGGACTGAACGCTATAACTTGACGAAACTTTTCTTTCAGAGCAAACTGACTGAAGGGAGTCCAGTGGGAGCTCATGTGCTCAAGATGATTGGGTACAAGGAGGCTCTAGAGAAACTGGGACACACCATCAATCAAGAACTTGTTGTAGACATTATCCTGCAGTCTCTCCCGGCTTCTTTCGATCTGTTCATTATTAACTTTAATATGAACAAGATCGACTGTACTCCGGCAGAGTTACTGAACATGCTCTGCACCACAGAGCAGACTCTTGAGAAGGGAAAGCCTTCATCCTCTGTCTTGATGGTTCCTTCAAGGAACAAGAAGAAGGGGAAGAAGGGCAAAGCCCCTATCAAGAGCTACAACAAGGCTCTGAAACAAAAGATCAAGCGGTCAAAGGACAACAGGTGCTTCCATTGTGGCCAGCTGGGTCACTGGAAGAAGGACTGTAAAGCGCTCCAAGGAGACAAGAAGGGAAGCAAGCCTTTCACTTCTGGCTCAGGTATTTTTGTGACTGAAGTCATGGTAGCTTCTTCTATTTCATGGGTGTTGGACACTGTATGTGGAGTTCACATTTGTTCAAATGTACAGGAACTCAAGAGAAGAAGACAGGTGGGACAGCATGAGGTGGACCTACGAGTTGGAAACGGAGCACGGGTTGCTGTTGTTGTTGTAGGACAATATAACATCTCTTTACCATCTGGTTTTGTATTAGAACTTGACAATTGTTATTTTGTACCGAGCATAACTAAGAATATTATCTCTATTCCTGCTCTTGTCAAGAAAGGATTTTCTTTTGAATGCAAAACTTTAAAGTGTTGTATTTCATTTGATAATATTGTTTATGCTACTGGGTCGATTAACAATGGGTTATACATGTTGGACATGGAATGTTCTGTACAACAAATTGATAATAAGAAAGCCAAGTATGCTGATGATAGCACCTTGCTATGGCATAGTCGTTTAGGCCATATTAACAAGAAGCGCATTAAGCGGTTGCATGACCATGGACTGTTGGGATCATTCTCCTATGAGGAGCTTGATACATGCAAAGCTTGTCTAATGGGTAAAATGACGAAGACTCCTTTTTCTAATAAAGGTCAAAGGGCTTCAGGTTTACTTGACCTTATTCACAGTGATGTGTGTGGGCCATTTAGTAAACATGCCAGTGGTGGCTATACATACTTCATAACTTTTACTGATGATTTCAGTAGATATGGTTATGTCTATCTTATGAGACATAAGAGTAAATCTTTTGACAAGTTCAAAGAATTCAAAAATGAAGTACAAAATCAGCTAGGCCGGAATATCAAGGCACTTCGATCCGATCGAGGTGGAGAATACTTGAGTCGAGAGTTTACTGACTATCTGAAGGAGTATGGGATTATCTCACAGCTCACTCCGCCAGGAACACCGCAATTGAATGGTGTGTCCGAGAGGAGAAATAGAACCTTATTGGATATGGTTCGTTCAATGATGAGTCAGGCTACTCTACCTTACTCCTTTTGGGGATTTGCACTGGAAACAGCTGCAAAGGTGCTAAACCGAGTGCCATCCAAGGCCGTTTCAAAGACTCCATATGAGTTATGGTATGGGAAACAGCCAAGCTTGACATTTATCAAAATCTGGGGTTGCCAGGCTTATGTCAAAAAGCTCGCCTCTGGGAAACTGGAGAGAAGATCAGATAAATGTATCTTTGTCGGTTACCCTAAAGAAACTAAGGGTTATTATTTCTACGATCCCAAAGAGAACAAAATATTTGTTGCTCGAACGGCTATTTTTCTTGAGAAGGAATTTCTTCTGCAAGAAGCCAGTGGGCGAGAAATAAAACTGGATGAAAGTCCAGAAGAGGGACAAAGTAGTCAAGCTCAGTTGGATGAGCCTGAGCGAATAGAACAGGTTGATGTTCAACCTAAGGCTTAGATACCACGGGAACCGCGTAGATCGGGAAGGATCCGTCGTCAGCCTGAACGCTATGACGGAGTCTACATCATTAATGATGAACCCCTCACCTATGCGGATGCGGTCAGTGGACCGGAATCAGCAAGATGGCTTGAAGCTATGCGAGACGAGATGGACTCCATGTCGGATAACCAAGTCTGGGATTTGGTTGATCCGCCTCCGGGAGTAATCCCTATAGGCTGTAAGTGGATCTTCAAGAAGAAGATTGACATGGATGGTAACGTAGTTACCTATAAGGGCAGGCTAGTTGCGAAAGGTTTCAAACAAATCTATGGGATAGATTATGATAAAACTTTCTCTCCTGTAGCCATATTTAAGTCCATTCGAATTATTCTCGCGATAGCAGCATATTATGATTATGAGATCTGGCAAATGGATGTGAAGACCGCTTTCCTTAATGGAAAACTAGAAGAGGATGTGTATATGACACAGCCTGAAGGTTTCATCAATCCATCAGATCGTCATAAGATATGCAAGTTAAAGAAGTCCATTTATGGACTAAAACAAGCATCTAGAAGCTGGAATATTCGCTTTGATGAATCAGTTTGTGAATTTGGTTTCATCAAAAATGAAGATGACCCGTGTGTATACAAGAGGTTTAGTGGGAGCGTAATTACTTTCCTGGTCCTCTACGTCGATGATATCTTGATCATTGGAAACGATATTCCTGAACTGCATGCGGTCAAAGCATGGTTAAGAAAATGTTTCCAGATGAAAGATTTAGGAGAAGCAGCCTATGTATTAGGTGTGCAGATCTATAGAGATAGATCTAATAGGCTTCTCGGGTTATGCCAAAGTACTTACATCGATAAAGTCCTGGAGAGATTCCATTTAGAAAATTCTAAAAGAGGATATCTTCCAGTCAGACATGGTCTGAATCTTTCTAAGAGCCAGTGTCCTCAAACACAGTCTGAGAAAGATGAAATGGACAATACGCCTTATGCTTCGGCTATTGGATCCATTATGTATGCGATGTTGTGTACTCGCACAGACGTCGCTTACGGGTTAAGCGTGACCAGTCGATTCCAAAGTAATCCAGGGAAGGCACACTGGATTGCAGTCAAGAACATTTTGAAATATCTTCGGAGGACCAAAGATATATTCTTGATTTATGGAGGTCAGGAAGAACTCAGTATTGAAGGATATACTGACGCTTCGTTCCAATCTGACCAGGATGATTTCCGATCGCAATCAGGCTATGTTTTTAGCTTGAATGGAGGAGCAGTGGTGTGGAAGAGTTTCAAACAATCAATTGTTGCTGATTCCACAACAGAAGCCGAGTATGTTGCTGCCTCAGAAGCATCAAAGGAGGCAGTGTGGATTCGTAAGTTCCTTCAGGAACTTGGTGTTGTTCCTTCGAGTGCTGATCCATTGGTTATCTTCTGTGATAACACTGGAGCAATAGCACAAGCAAAGGAACCACGGTCACACCAGAAGTCCAAGCACATACAGAGAAGGTTTCATTTGATCCGTGAGATCATAGATCGTGGAGAGATCAAGATCTCCAAGGTTCATACAGATGACAATCTAGCTGACCCGCTTACTAAGCCTCTGGCGCAGCAGAAGCATGAGAAGCAATGTAATAATATGGGTTTGAGATTTCTCAACCATTAGATTTGTTAGGGTATGCCCTTAAGGCTAATGTTTGAGGCCTTGGGATTGTAACAGTATCATGTATAAACTCTTATGTTTATAAAGGCAATGGTTGTTATTCAGGTTGTTACATTGTCTGCTGCAATGAGCGTACTTCTGAATAATGTCTCTATGATGTTCAGCTAGGCTGACATGCAGTAAAGTCCTTAGTCGAGATATCTTGGTGAACATGAGATAGCCCTGATATGATTGAGACTAATATGTATTCTAATCTTATAGGATGCTTCGAGCATGGAATAAGATGTAGACTCATGGGTACATTGGATGTACTGGACAGACCCTACTAGGTTATTCAATTGCTTGTCACAATGTGAATAATCCTTGATTGCAACAAGTGGCACATGTCCTCTGACTTGAGATCACTTGTGTTTCTAAATGATGATTGTCATTGTTTTGAGGTAGTTCAATATCATTTGAAACATAATGGTTATAGACTATCTTGGATGGTGAGCTTGAGTCATGTTAGGTCACTAGTGATAGATATAGGATTGCCGTCTCCTTCATTGGAGTGTGATGTTCTAAAGGGGCCCCCTGGATGAGATGATTGAGAAAGTGTATGGCCATACCCAGATGACTATGTTCATCTGATCTAATCATGCTCATCATATTGGAGTTACAAGCTTGGCAGGCTTGTCCAATAAAGAACATCCAGTGGCAAAGGAATCATGTATGCCTAGTGAGTTGATTCACACTTGTGCTGTTGTTTGGGTGTAGTCTTGGAAGACTCTTTCCTTTATATCGGGAGACAGTGATGTGTTACTAGATACCCCTCTCTGATCGTGATAACGTAAGTTATCGTTACCGACATTTAAAGGAAACCCTCAGGGTCGCACAATTTGATGATATGGCTTACTTAAGTCAGATCGTGTGGACTAAATTGTTTTGGGTTCAGTTTAAAGGGAATTAATCTCTGATTGTGAGTGAGATCTGGTCTGATCATGTTTGATTGATTAGGGCTTGAGATCGGTAAGCTTCGATCGAGAGATTGGATGCTAGATCAGTGAGATCAGAAGCATCAAGAGATCAACGGTTAGATCTGGAGCCTTAGGGTTTAATTGAGATCTAGACTGGATTGCTTGGGTTAATTGGTCTTGGACCAAATCTGATGTGGGGAGGCGACATGACCCACGGAAATACAAATGGAGTTTAAGGTTACCCTAGCTAGGGCACCTAAATTTCCATCTCTTGCATTGCATGCATCTTTAAGTTAGATTTTCATTCCTTGCATTGCATGCATCCTTTAAGTTATTTCCATCTCTTGCATTGCATGCATCTTTAAGTTAGATTTTCATTCCTTGCATTGCATGCATCCTTTAAGTTAGATCTCCTAGCATAACTTGCATCATATGGTAGGTTAGATCCACCCACCAATTACACCATGTAGTTACATCCCTAGGATCCGCCACTTATGTATGGTAGGTTAGTGCATGAAATTGATGTAATAGTATAGGTCAACTCCATTTTTGGGATGCAAGCCAAAATCAAGTCAAGACAACTCCAAGAGATGCCATGGGCCATCAGCCCAACTCATGAGGGAATCAGCCCACCCCAATGGAGCAACACCACAAGCACCTCAAATTCCACCATCCTAGTTGGCAGCCATGTGGAGTGCCTTCATCTCCAACCAAGTCAAGGAGCAGCCTGCACAATGACCTACTTCAGCCCATCATGCGCCAGCCATCAAAGTCAAGAAGCAGCTTGCACAATGTCCACTTCAGTCCATCATGCGCCAGCCACCAAAGTCAAGGAGCAGCCTGCACAATGTCAGCCTTTACAACAACTTCAGTCCCTTCAAGCGCCAGCCACCCATACCAATCTGCAGCTTGCACAATGTCAGCCCTTTGCAGCCTCTTCAGTCCATCATCATCTCAGCTTTTGAACTTGCCATCCTGCTGAAAACTCCAAAGCTAAACCTCCAAGCAACCGCCCACTTGGGGGAAGAAATCAGCCCATTGAGTTGTCTACATCATGCTTGCTTGTGTGACTTGTCTTTGTGCTTAGGGAAGGGAGACAACCGTTGGGAAGTCTCTCCTATATGTTGTAAACTCTTACAAGACTGAAATCAGAGTTGATAATTTGAAATCCAAATTGAAGTGTGTCTTCTAGTGTGTGTCACTACAACTCTCCCCCACTCTTCCCATCTTGCCGAGAGCCTCCTCCACTTGTTTTCAGCCAGCCGCCACAACTGAAGCTTGGACCTCTCGCATCCACCTCCACCAGTAGAAGATGACCTCTATCTTAAGAGGAGGAGCTGATTCTCGCCTTCATCCAAGATAAGGGACACTTCACCAAACCGAGGGCAAGACTATCCCACTATAGCTAAGTTTTCTCCTCTCTTGGTCATTGTTCTTTGTTACTTGTTGGACAGATTGTTGGGGTATGCCCTTAAGACTAATGTTTGAGGTCTTGGGATTGTAACAGTATCATGTAATAAACTGTTATGTTTATAAAGGCATGGTTGTTATTCAGTAAGCTACATTGTCTGCTGCAATATATGTTCTTCTGAATAATGTCTCAAAGCTGTTCAGCTAGGCTGACATGCAGTTATGTCCTTAGTCGAGATATCTTGGTGAACATGAGACAGCCTTGATATGGTTAAGACTAATATGTGTTCTAATCTTATAGGATGCTTCGAGCATGGAATAAGATGTAGACTCATGGGTACATTGGATGTACTGGACAGACCCTACTTGGATATTCAATTGCTTGTCACAATGTGAATAATCCTTGAATGCGACAAGTGGCACATTTCCTCTGACTTGAGATCACTTGTGTTTTCTAAATGATGATTGTCATTATTTTGAGATAGTTCAATATCACTTGAAATATAATGATTATAGACTATCTTGGATGGTGAGCTTGAGTCAGGTTAGGGCACTAGTGATAGACATAGGATTGCCGTCTCCTTAATTGGAGTGTGATGTTCTAAAGGGGCCCCCTGGATGAGATGATTGAGAAAGTGTATGGCCATACCCAGGTGACTATGTTCATCTGATCTAATCATGCTCATCATATTGGAGTTACAAGCTTGACTTGCTTGTCCAATAAGAACATCCAGTGGTAAAGGAAATTTGTATGCTTTGTGAATTGATTCACACTTGTGCTGTTTTTGGGTGTAGTCTTGGAAGACTCTTTCCTTTATATCGTGAGACAGTGATGTGTTGCTAGATACCCCTCACTGATCGTGATAACGTAAGTTATCGTTACCGACATTTAAAGGAAACCCTTAGGGTCGCACAATTTGATGATATGGCTTTCTTAAGTCAGATCGTGTGGACTGAATTATTCGGGTTCAGTTTAAAGGGATTTAATCTCTGATTGTAAGTGAGATCTGGTCTGATCATGTTTGATTGATTAGGGCTTGAGATCGGTAAGCTTCGATTGAGAGAATGAATGCTAGATCAGTCAGATCAGGAGCATTGAGAGATTGACGGTCAGATCAAGAGCCTTAGGGTTTATTTTGATCTGGACTTATTTCTTGGTTTATTTGGTTAGTGGACCAAATCGGTTTGAACCAGCTCATGGATGAGCGCATGGTTCAAAGGTGATGTGGCATTTGCGATTGGGGTAAACCCAAGATCGCATGTGGAGAAGTGGGATGCTATTTTTTGGATAGCACTTCTCAAACGTGGCCATGATCTCACGTCGCCCCTCTCTTGCCTCTTCACGCCTTTGACGCCTCCTTGGGTTGTGTTCGAGTGGCATTCTCGTGTAGAGGAAGTCTAAGGCGACAAGAGAGAAAAACGCCAAGAAGAAAAACTCTCCTTTCCCTTTGCATTCGATCAAGACGCTTTGGACGATCCTTGCTAGCACAAGGGACGACAAGAAGAAGCACATCTTCATCTTGTGTGTGACGATTTGGAGGAGATCTTCGTTGTTCTCTTACTTCCAAGGCGCCATCTTGAAATGGCCATGGTATGAATCGAATCACTTCTTTACAATCGGTTTTGTTAAGTTGATCATATAATGCATGCTCATTGATCCTATGAAACCCTTTATCTGCTGCCCCCTTTCTTGTTTGCGCCACCATAGGGTTTTCGCCCCCTTTGGGGAACCATCAATTGGTATCAGAGCAAAGTTAACGCATGTTTTTGTATGATTGCTTAAGCCATTTTGTGATCCATGCTTGCGAAAATGCTTAGATCTTCAATACATGCATAAATACATGTTTAGTTGTCATAAGCGAAACTTGGATTTGTTTTTCTTGCGCATGTATGTTGGCGCTTGATGTAGTTTTTCTCAAACAAATATCACTTGCGCGACTCATTGTAGATCTAAGATGCGCCTGCATTAAACCCTTAGACGGGTTATTAGGGTTGAAGTTATCCCCTAGGTTAGATCCAGACAGTTTGATCAGACCATCTGACAGCCTAGATGGGTCGACCAGATAGCACCTTGGCGCATGCTAAAGGTGGCTATAGGTCGACTGCATCACAGGCGTGTAGCGATGTCTGATTGAGACAACCTGTGAACGCACATGAGTTAGGCCCGGGCTCACACCCGTTTGCCAGACCTCATTGTGGTTGTTCAGCCCTTGGCGCATGCATGGTTGACCCTTTTGGTCGACTCAAGTCAGTTAGGACTTGGTGCATGTAAGGGCAGTAGATCTGACTAGGTTGGATGAGTGGATCGCTAGTAATGGACCGTTGTAAGGTTGTAGGGCATATAAGCAAAATAAAATTGATGCCCATGGGGTTTTTCGAAAATTTTATTTTAATGACTAGATCACATGATGATTGATGCCATGTGTTTGTCTATTTATTCTTATGTGGGCTGCCCATGTTAAATCTGTGCTGTGCTGGGGCCTGCGTGCCTGTATTAAAATGTAAATTAATTATTGTGATCTGCGCATCACATTGCTTTTAATTTATAAAATGTAATTGACCTGCGTGTCAATCTTGTCTAGATAGTTAAATTTGTAATTTAATTAGACAAGAGCACAGAGCACACTTGGCAGAGGTGCATGCAGCAGTGGCTTGACCAGGTGGGAGGTCTAGGGTTCGACCCTAGGACCTGGCGCATATTCCTGGTGGGCGCACCAGAACTGCAGATGGCGCTTGGGCCCAGGTTTGGGCCAGATGAGCAGCGAAAGCCCCATGAAGAAAAGCAAGTGAAGACTTAAGTTTCTTAAGGTCTTACTTAGGCTATGGGCTTTTACCACATAAGATCCATGCTTTCTTTTATTGCTTAAATATTAGAATTGCATGATTAGTTTATCTTCTGCTATCACCATAGGAATTGCATGATAGTGAAGAAGATAAAAGACCGTTAAAATCCAACGCTAAAATTTCAAGCTCGTAAGCCTTCTGACGCGAAACCTCACTGTTCTGACTATCGTTGGAGCCGTGTTGTACCCACTCAGTGGGCACGTCCATCTATCTTCAGACGGTGCGGGATTACACCTGCGTGTTACAGAGTGGGGATTTATCCCTTCTCGTTGCTCAGCATAGCATGTGGTGGTCCAGGGAGTAGGTCGGGTCAGCTTGACCATGTAGGCTACATATGTGGCGCATATGGTAGCACATGGGGGCAGCCATCTGTGGGGTCAGAGATTGTGTTGTACCAACTCAGTTGGCACAGTCTGCTGGATTGCCCAGATGAAGGGGAATCGCACGGGTTGGCGATTGGCTGGGACAGCCTACCAGAGATTAGTGCTTGTACTCTCTGTGTATCTTATCTCGCCTGAGCGGGACGCGGAGACCAAGTATGAAATCTGGATCCCATCTCACTAAAAGAGTTCTACTCTTTCGGGCTGTTTTGCTGGATTTTTCAGCCAGATAAAATAGTGAGAAAAAGAATCTTTCTTAAGTCCTGATTGATTCTTAACATTGATACTGACCTTGCTGTTCTTGCATTGTTGTAGATACCTGCAGCAACGAACACCATGAACTTCAATGTGCGATCCCTACTGGAAAGGGAGAAGTTTGCTGGGCCGAACTTCTCTGACTGGTTTGGACACCTTAAGATTGTTCTTAAGGCAGAGAGGAAACTGTATGTCCTCGAGACGGCGATACCGCCTCAGCCCGCTCCGAACGCCGCAAGGGCGGTTCGGGAAGCCTATGAAAAGCACGTCAATGATAGCATTGATGTCGCTTGCCTGATGCTAGCGTCTATGACGCCACCGCTGCAGCGTCAGCATGAGGATATGTCGGCTATAGAGATTATAGCGAACCTCAAGATGCTGTATGCTGCACAGGCGAGGACTGAACGCTATAATTTGACGAAGCTGTTCTTTCAGAGCAAACTGGCTGAAGGGAGCCCAGTGGGAGCTCACGTGCTCAAGATGATTGGGCACAAGGAGGCTCTAGAGAAACTGGGGCATACCATCAATCAGGAGCTTGCTGTGGACATTATTCTGCAGTCTCTCCCGCCTTCATTCGACGCGTTCATTATTAACTTTAATATGAACAAAATCGATTGTACTCCGGCAGAGCTGCTGAATATGCTCTTGACTACTGAGGAGACTCTGAAGGGTAAGCCTTCGACCTCTGTCTTAATGGTTCCTTCTAGGAACAAGAAGAAGGGGAAGAAGGGCAAGACCCCTGTCAAGAGCTACAGCAAGGCTCTGAAGCAGAAGGTTAAGCGGTCCAAGGAATACAGGTGTTTCCACTGTGGCCAGCTGGGTCACTGGAAAAAGGACTGTAAAGCGCTCCAAGGAGATAAGAGGGGAAGCTTCGCTTCTGGCTCAGGTATTTACGTGACTGAGGTCATGTTTTCTTCTTCTATATCATGGGTGTTGGACACTGCATGTGGAGTTCACATTTGTTCAAATGTACAGGAACTCAAGAGAAGAAGACAGGTGGGACAGCATGAGGTGGACCTACGCGTTGGAAACGGGGCACGGGTTGCTGCTGTTGCTGTAGGAGACTATTTCATTTCTTTACCATCTGGACTTGTATTAGAACTAAACAGTTGTTACTTTGTTCCCAGTATTACTAAAAATATTATCTCTATTCCTGCTCTTGTCAGGAAGGGATTTTCCTTTGAATGCAATATTTCAAAGTGTGTTTTATCTTATGATAATATTGTTTATGCAACTGGTTCAATTAACAATGGGTTATACATGTTGGACATGGAATGTTCTATACAGAAAATTGATATTAAGAAAGCCAAGAATGCTGATGACAGCACCTTGCTATGGCATAGTCGTTTAGGCCATATTAACGAGAAACGCATTAAGCGGTTGCATGATTATGGACTGCTGGGATCATTCACCTATAAGGAGATTGATACATGCAAAGCTTGTTTGATGGGCAAAATGACGAAGTCACCTTTTCTTCACAAAGGTCAAAGGGCTTCAGGTTTACTTGACCTTATACACAGTGATGTGTGTGGGCCATTTAGTAAACATGCCAGAGGTGGCTATCAGTACTTCATCACCTTTACTGATGATTTCAGTAGATATGGGTATGTCTTTTTAATGAGACACAAGAGTGAATCCTTTGACAAGTTCAAAGAGTTCAAGAATGAAGTACAAAATCAGCTAGGCCGAAATATCAAGGCACTTCGTTCTGATCGAGGTGGAGAATACCTAAGTCATGCATTTACTGACTATCTGAAGGAGTGTGGGATCATCTCACAGCTCACTCCACCAGGAACACCGCAATGGAATGGTGTGTCCGAGAGGAGAAATAGAACGTTACTTGATATGGTTCGTTCTATGATGAGTCAGGCTAATCTACCTTACTCCTTTTGGGGTTTTGCACTGGAAACAGCTGCAAAAGTACTAAACCGAGTGCCATCCAAGGCCGTTTCAAAGACGCCATATGAATTATGGTATGGGAAACAGCCAAGCTTGACGTTTATCAGGATCTGGGGCTGCGAGGCTTATGTCAAAAAGCTCGCCTCTGGGAAACTAGAGAGCAGATCTGACAAATGCATCTTTATCGGTTACCCTAAGGAAACTAAGGGTTATTATTTCTACGATCCCAAAGAGAACAAGGTTTTTGTTGCTCGGACGGCCATATTTCTTGAGAAGGAGTTTCTTCTGCAAGAGGCCAGTGGGAGAGAAATAAAACTGGATGAGAATCCAGAGGAAGGACAAAGTGCTCAAGCAGAGTTGGATGAGCCTGAGCCGGTAGAACAGGTTATTGAACAACCTGAGGCTCAGACATCACGGGAACCGCGAAGATCGGGAAGGATTCGTCGTCAGCCTGAGCGCTATGACGGAGTCTACATCATTGATAATGATGAACCCCTCACTTATGCGGATGCGATCAGTGGACCGGAGTCAGCGAGATGGCTTGAAGCTATGCGCGCCGAGATGGACTCCATGTCAGATAACCAAGTTTGGGATTTGGTTGATCCGCCTCCGGGAGTTATCCCAATAGGCTGTAAATGGATCTTCAAGAAGAAGATTGACATGGATGGTAACGTGGTTACCTATAAAGGCAGGCTAGTTGCGAAAGGTTTCAAACAAATCTACGGGATAGATTATGATGAAACTTTCTCACCTGTAGCCATGTTTAAGTCTATTCGGATTCTTTTCGCGATAGCAGCATATTATGATTATGAGATCTGGCAAATGGATGTGAAAACAGCTTTCTTGAATGGAAATCTGGATGAGGATGTGTACATGACACAACCTGAGGGTTTCACTGATCCATCAGATCGTCATAAGATATGCAAATTAAAGAAGTCCATTTATGGACTTAAGCAAGCATCAAGAAGCTGGAATATTCGTTTTGATGAATCAGTCACTGAATTTGGTTTCATCAAGAACGAGGATGACCCGTGTGTATATAAGAGGTTTAGTGGGAGCGTGATTACTTTCCTAGTCCTCTACGTCGATGATATCTTGATCATTGGAAACGACATTCCTGAAATGCATGCGGTTAAGGCATGGTTAAGGAAATGTTTCCAGATGAAAGATTTAGGAGAAGCAGCCTATGTATTAGGTGTGAAGATCTACAGGGATAGATCTAAGAGGCTTCTCGGGCTGTGCCAGAGTACTTACATCGATAAAGTCCTGGAGAGATTTCATTTAGAGAATTCTAAAAGAGGATATCTTCCAGTCAGACATGGTCTGAATCTTTCGAAGAGTCAGTGTCCACAAACACAGACTGAGAAAGATGAAATGGACAATACGCCTTATGCTTCGGCTATTGGATCCATTATGTATGCGATGTTGTGTACTCGCCCAGACGTCGCTTACGGGTTAAGCGTGACCAGTCGTTTCCAAAGTAATCCAAGACAGGCACACTGGATTGCAGTCAAGAACATCTTAAAATATCTTCAGAGAACCAAAGATATGTTCTTGATATATGGTGGTCAGGAAGAACTCAGTATTGAAGGATATACTGACTCTTCGTTCCAGTCTGACCAGGACGATTTCCGATCGCAATCAGGCTATATTTTTAGCTTGAATGGAGGAGCAGTGGTGTGGAAGAGTTTCAAACAGTCAATCGTTGCTGATTCCACAACAGAAGCCGAGTATGTTGCAGCCTCGGAAGCATCCAAGGAGGCAGTCTGGATTCGTAAGTTCGTGAGAGAACTTGGTGTTGTTCCTTCGAGTGCAGATCCTTTGGTTATCTTCTGTGATAACACTGGAGCAATCGCACAAGCAAAGGAACCACGGTCGCACCAGAAGTCCAAGCACATACAGAGACGGTTTCATTTGATCAGGGAGATCATAGATCGTGGCGAGATCAAAGTCTGCAAGGTTCATACAGATGACAATCTGGCAAACCCGCTTACTAAGCCTCTGGCGCAGCAGAAGCATGAAAAGCACTGTAATAATATGGGTTTGAGATTTCTCAACCATTAGATTAAGTGCAAGTGGGAGATTGTTGGGGTATGCCCTTAAGACTAATGTTTGAGGTCTTGGGATTGTAACAGTATCATGTAATAAACTGTTATGTTTATAAAGGCATGGTTGTTATTCAGTAAGCTACATTGTCTGCTGCAATATATGTTCTTCTGAATAATGTCTCAAAGCTGTTCAGCTAGGCTGACATGCAGTTATGTCCTTAGTCGAGATATCTTGGTGAACATGAGACAGCCTTGATATGGTTAAGACTAATATGTGTTCTAATCTTATAGGATGCTTCGAGCATGGAATAAGATGTAGACTCATGGGTACATTGGATGTACTGGACAGACCCTACTTGGATATTCAATTGCTTGTCACAATGTGAATAATCCTTGAATGCGACAAGTGGCACATTTCCTCTGACTTGAGATCACTTGTGTTTTCTAAATGATGATTGTCATTATTTTGAGATAGTTCAATATCACTTGAAATATAATGATTATAGACTATCTTGGATGGTGAGCTTGAGTCAGGTTAGGGCACTAGTGATAGACATAGGATTGCCGTCTCCTTAATTGGAGTGTGATGTTCTAAAGGGGCCCCCTGGATGAGATGATTGAGAAAGTGTATGGCCATACCCAGGTGACTATGTTCATCTGATCTAATCATGCTCATCATATTGGAGTTACAAGCTTGACTTGCTTGTCCAATAAGAACATCCAGTGGTAAAGGAAATTTGTATGCTTTGTGAATTGATTCACACTTGTGCTGTTTTTGGGTGTAGTCTTGGAAGACTCTTTCCTTTATATCGGGAGACAGTGATGTGTTGCTAGATACCCCTCACTGATCGTGATAACGTAAGTTATCGTTACCGACATTTAAAGGAAACCCTTAGCGTCGCACAATTTGATCATATGGCTTTCTTAAGTCAGATCGTGTGGACTGAATTATTCGGGTTCAGTTTAAAGGGATTTAATCTCTGATTGTAAGTGAGATCTGGTCTGATCATGTTTGATTGATTAGGGCTTGAGATCGGTAAGCTTCGATTGAGAGAATGAATGCTAGATCAGTCAGATCAGGAGCATTGAGAGATTGACGGTCAGATCAAGAGCCTTAGGGTTTATTTTGATCTGGACTTATTTCTTGGTTTATTTGGTTAGTGGACCAAATCGGTTTGAACCAGCTCATGGATGAGCGCATGGTTCAAAGGTGATGTGGCATTTGCGATTGGGGTAAACCCAAGATCGCATGTGGAGAAGTGGGATGCTATTTTTTGGATAGCACTTCTCAAACGTGGCCATGATCTCACGTCGCCCCTCTCTTGCCTCTTCACGCCTTTGACGCCTCCTTGGGTTGTGTTCGAGTGGCATTCTCGTGTAGAGGAAGTCTAAGGCGACAAGAGAGAAAAACGCCAAGAAGAAAAACTCTCCTTTCCCTTTGCATTCGATCAAGACGCTTTGGACGATCCTTGCTAGCACAAGGGACGACAAGAAGAAGCACATCTTCATCTTGTGTGTGACGATTTGGAGGAGATCTTCGTTGTTCTCTTACTTCCAAGGCGCCATCTTGAAATGGCCATGGTATGAATCGAATCACTTCTTTACAATCGGTTTTGTTAAGTTGATCATATAATGCATGCTCATTGATCCTATGAAACCCTTTATCCGCTGCCCCCTTTCTTGTTTGCGCCACCATAGGGTTTTCGCCCCCTTTGGCGAACCATCACAGATCCCTTGCACTCACGTTTGCTTTCTGCAGGTGGCGCAAGGCCATGGAATGATACTCTAGCCGCCCCTTCTTCTTTCCCCTCTAATCTAGATAGTCTAAGCTATGTTAACAAGGGAATTTGGAGTCTAGACTCCCCCTTGGGTGTTCTTGTATTATTGGCCTCTTAATATTCTTTCAAACTCACCCACGCATGTGTGGGATGCTGTGATGCTCTGGTTGTAAGCTCATAGGGCCCTACTTCGTGAGTTTCCACCATTGGACCGGTGAAGAACGGGAAGGTCACCCTTTCTATTCTCAAAGGGTGCAAGGTGAGTTCCTCCCTTAGAGTAGCCCTATTTCTTATGGTAGAACCGCATGCCTAGATTTATTTGATGTTGTAAACCGCATGTCAAGCTCTTGTTAGGCGTTCCTCTTTATTAGAAGTGCATGATAAGTTTAGTTTGCTGAATGTAGATTCGGCTTTCATTATAAGACTATCAAACCTAATTTCTCAAATCGTTAGAGTTAATCGGGTTTTCATTACTCTATACTTAACTATCAAATGTTTTCAAAAAACGTTGTTTGCATGCTTAGTGACCCCATCATCTTGGTATCAGAGCGAGGTTCTTAGAGTAGGATTTTATAAGACCCAAAAATTTATTTTCCTACTACTAAGACGATTTTGGACCTAAGTGTTTGAAAGAAAATAACTACCTATATCTTACCACCTTAGAGAGCTCTATTTTAAAATGTTATAGTGTTTTCAAAAATACTCCCCATGACTACTAGATTCAATCCCCTAAGAGGCAATAGACAACCCATCAAGAGATGGGATGACATGATAAAAGAAATATATGACCCTACATCTCTCAATGAAAAATTGCTTACCCAAGAGAACATGAATGTAGCTGAATATATACTAAAGTTCAAAACCCTCTACCATAGTACTAGAGAAGCTCCTAGGGTTATGCTTAACCGGTTTAGAGATGGTCTTAGCTTTGAGATTAAGAGAGGTCTCACCTACTACCCCATATACACAATAGAAGATGCTTTTCAAATAGCTAGTGAGGTGGAGCAAAATCTTAAGAGATTTTATAAAAGGAAAATTGACCATCCAAGACCCAAAGCCCCTAAGGTAGTCAATCAAACCATGGAGCTCAATCAAGCCTTAGAACCAAAGCTACCCTCCCAAAGCCAATCTCAAATCAAGTCTAGGGAACCCATTGAAGACTTACCTCCATGTCAAATCATGTTGTCCATAAAACCCAAACAAGAACTCAACCAACTTATGGAAAATTCTCTTGACATCCACATAGGTCATACTAAGTCCACACCTTTAAGAACAATCTCACCTAAGCCTATGGAAGAACTTGAACCCAATCATATTAGGCTGGACCTAGTGGAAGCTATCCTACCCTTAGTGACCTATGAGACTAGTTTGCCTCACCCTTTAGGGCTCCCATGTTTAGATCAAGTGCTTGAACCATGTGAACCTACTCTTCATGACATAGGGAAAACTTTAGAGAACTCTTCAATAGGTTGTGAACACTTAGGTTCCAAGCCACTTGACCTTAGTGAAAGTTTAGATGAGCCTCTAGACGCTTTAGAAATCCAACACCTTCAATTAGAGGACCATCACACTTTAGGCTTGACTCAACCTAAGTTTGAACCTTTCTCTATGGATGATCTGCCTAAGTACCTTACACAACCATATTTAGAGATTAAGGTAGACATACCATCTTGTCTAGGCCCTTCTTTGACCACTTCTGAGCCATCTAGCACTAAACTTTACAACTTAGGCCTAAACCCACCCCTAGAACCAAAACTTTTAGAAATAGAGGATCCTTCACCTTTCGATATCAACCAACATGAGTTAAGATCCCTTACTTTGCCTAAGATGGAACCCATGCTAGATCTTTTTATCATTGACCAAGATCCTAAGTCCCAAACATTAGGAGAACCTCAACTTCAAGGCCTAGAAGACTTGACCTTTGATCCAATGACCCATGAAACATATCTCTTAGGTCTTACCACCCACACTCCTAAGCCACATTTAGGACCAATTGAACATGGGCTTATAACCCAAGACTCTAGGGATGGCCCTACTCAAGTTGACCCCATAGGGACTGACCTATATCAAGCTTCTCCTTATGACATGATAGAACTCCCCCAGTTTAGCTTTGAGGATCTTACTCCAGATATGGGAGAGCCATTTCTTTTTTCCTTAGGAAGTCCAATCCTAGAGGCGCCCCTCACCCTTCTTGAGTTAGACATTAGCTCTCCTGAATATGAAGTAGAATTCACTTTAGATCCTCTTGAGTTTCCCATGCTAGGATATGATTTAGAACCTAACTTGTCTGAGTTGGCAACATCACCCATCTCTCCTTTAGACCTTGAGTCTGGCCTTAGTACTCCAGGGTTAAAGAAAATTCAATTGAATAATGATTTGCTTTCCCTCCCAGAACTTGAACACTTTGATTTTGTTATACCTGAATCTTTTAGTAGGCCTGTATACCACAAACATACTAATGAATATGGCCGAGAAAGGACATTCTGTGTAGGAGACCCTGAATTTAAGGAGCATGAAGATTGGGATGAAGAGATTGATTGCTGTGATGCTGTTGACACTGATTTTTGGACCCCCATCACTTTTGATGTGGATGACTTCATATTGCATAAGCATCATTCCACCCCATACTATGACCCCACTTGTGAGCATATGATTGAGTCCATCCTTGAGGACCAAACCCATTTCACCCGTAATGAGGTAGAGTTACTCTACTTAGTTGGATATGACCATGGTGAAGAGGTTTGGCTCCCCGAGGAAGAACTCACCCTTACTACCTCAAAGCTCCTCATGGATAAGGACAATTCTTCGGAGAAGAATTTTTCTCACCCGGGGAGAGCAGATGTGGGGAGGCGACATGACCCACGGAAATACAAATGGAGTTTAAGGTTACCCTAGCTAGGGCACCTAAATTTCCATCTCTTGCATTGCATGCATCTTTAAGTTAGATTTTCATTCCTTGCATTGCATGCATCCTTTAAGTTTTTTCCATCTCTTGCATTGCATGCATCTTTAAGTTAGATTTTCATTCCTTGCATTGCATGCATCCTTTAAGTTAGATCTCCTAGCATAACTTGCATCATATGGTAGGTTAGATCCACCCACCAATTACACCATGTAGTTACATCCCTAGGATCCGCCACTTATGTATGGTAGGTTAGTGCATGAAATTGATGTAATAGTATAGGTCAACTCCATTTTTGGGATGCAAGCCAAAATCAAGTCAAGACAACTCCAAGAGATGCCATGGGCCATCAGCCCAACTCATGAGGGAATCAGCCCACCCCAATGGAGCAACACCACAAGCACCTCAAATTCCACCATCCTAGTTGGCAGCCATGTGGAGTGCCTTCATCTCCAACCAAGTCAAGGAGCAGCCTGCACAATGACCTACTTCAGCCCATCATGCGCCAGCCATCAAAGTCAAGAAGCAGCTTGCACAATGTCCACTTCAGTCCATCATGCGCCAGCCACCAAAGTCAAGGAGCAGCCTGCACAATGTCAGCCTTTGCAACAACTTCAGTCCCTTCAAGCGCCAGCCACCCATACCAATCTGCAGCCTGCACAATGTCAGCCCTTTGCAGCCTCTTCAGTCCATCATCATCTCAGCTTTCGAACTTGCCATCCTGCTGAAAACTCCAAAGCTAAACCTCCAAGCAACCGCCCACTTGGGGGAAGAAATCAGCCCATTGAGTTGTCTACATCATGCTTGCTTGTGTGACTTGTCTTTGTGCTTAGGGAAGGGAGACAACCGTTGGGAAGTCTCTCCTATATGTTGTAAACTCTTACAAGACTGAAATCAGAGTTGATAATTTGAAATCCAAATTGAAGTGTGTCTTCTAGTGTGTGTCACTACAACTCTCCCCCACTCTTCCCATCTTGCCGAGAGCCTCCTCCACTTGTTTTCAGCCAGCCGCCACAACTGAAGCTTGGACCTCTCGCATCCACCTCCACCAGTAGAAGATGACCTCTATCTTAAGAGGAGGAGCTGATTCTCGCCTTCATCCAAGATAAGGGACACTTCACCAAACCGAGGGCAAGACTATCCCACTATAGCTAAGTTTTCTCCTCTCTTGGTCATTGTTCTTTGTTACTTGTTGGACAGATCCCTTGCACTCACGTTTGCTTTCTGCAGGTGGCGCAAGGCCATGGAATGATACTCTAGCCGCCCCTTCTTCTTTCCCCTCTAATCTAGATAGTCTAAGCTATGTTAACAAGGGAATTTGGAGTCTAGACTCCCCCTTGGGTGTTCTTGTATTATTGGCCTCTTAATATTCTTTCAAACTCACCCACGCATGTGTGGGATGCTGTGATGCTCTGGTTGTAAGCTCATAGGGCCCTACTTCGTGAGTTTCCACCATTGGACCGGTGAAGAACGGGAAGGTCACCCTTTCTATTCTCAAAGGGTGCAAGGTGAGTTCCTCCCTTAGAGTAGCCCTATTTCTTATGGTAGAACCGCATGCCTAGATTTATTTGATGTTGTAAACCGCATGTCAAGCTCTTGTTAGGCGTTCCTCTTTATTAGAAGTGCATGATAAGTTTAGTTTGCTGAATGTAGATTCGGCTTTCATTATAAGACTATCAAACCTAATTTCTCAAATCGTTAGAGTTAATCGGGTTTTCATTACTCTATACTTAACTATCAAATGTTTTCAAAAAACGTTGTTTGCATGCTTAGTGACCCCATCAAAACCGAAATGAACCAGCTCATCAAGTGAGCGTGTGGTTCAAATGGAGAGGAGTTTGCGATTGGGGTAAACCCATGATCGCATGTGAGGGAGTGGATTTCTATTTTTAGAAAGCATGATCACTTACGTGACCACGCCTCATGTTGCTCGCCTCTTCATGCCTTTGTCGCCTCTTGTGATTTCGAGAGTTTTTGCATTCTCGTGTAAAAGGAGTGGACGACAAGAGGAGAAAGTTTTTCGCCAAGCAAGGAGATCATTTCCTTTTTCATACGACAAGAACCTCTTGGAACCTTGCTAGCACAAGGAGCACCAAGGGAGTAGGCGGCTTCTTCATCTTGTGTGCGCATCCTCTGGAGGAGACCCCTGTCGATCTCTTCTTCCTCGACATCATACAAACAATGGCCATGGTATGATCATTGTTGTTCTAAGTTGATCATATAATACATGCTATGCGATCCTAGGAAACCCTAGATTCCGCCCATGCAAATTTATATCTGCGCATGTCTTAGGGTTTCGCCCCCCCCTTGTGGGGACTTTCAATTGGTATCAGAGCCAAGTTGATGCATGATTTTATGATTGCTTTAGCCTTTTTTGTGATCCTTGTATGCTTAGATCTATACATGCGAACTTTCATCTTTAGTTGTTGCATATGCGAAACTTGAATATGTTTTGATGGCGCATGTTTGTTTGGCGCATAGTTTGTTTTTCTCAAAACTATATCACTTGCGCGACCTTCACTAGATCTAAGAGGCGCCTGCTATAAACCCTTAGACGGGTTGATGGGGCTGAAGTCATCCTCTAGGTTAGATCCAATAGTCTGATCAGACCATCTGACAGCCTAGATGGGTCGACCAGATGGCACCCATGCGCGAGCACGTGGTGGCTATAGGTCGACTGCATCACAGGCGTGTAGCGATGTCTGATTGTGAGACAACTAATGAACGCACATGAGTTAGGCCCGGGGTCACGCCCGCTTGCCAGACCTCATTGTGGCTGTTCAGCCCTTGGCACATGCATGGTTGACCTTTTTGGTCGACTCAAGTCAGTTAGGACTTGGTGCATGCAAGGGCAGTGGATCTGACTAGACATGATGAGTGGATCCCTATCAATGGACTGTTGTAAGGTAGTAGGGCACATAAGGAAAATTAAAATTGATGCCAATGGGGTTTTCAAAATTTTAATTTCTTATGTTGGATCACATGATTTTTGGATGATGCCATGTGCTTGTTTATTTTATCTTATGTGGGTTGCCCTTAATGTGTGTTGTGCTGGGGCCTGCGAGCTTGGTGAATTGTTGTAAATTAATATTTATCGTGATCTGTGCATCACATTTTATTTAATTTATAAAGTGTAATTGACCTGCGTGTCAATTTTGTCTAGATAGATTAATTTGTAAATTTATCAGACAAGAGCACAGAGCACACATGGCAGAGGCGCATGCAGCTTGAGGCTTAACCAGGTGGGAGGTCCAGGGTTCGACTCTGGGACAGGCATATTTTCCCTGGTGGGCGCACCTCAGCTGCAATTGGCGCTTGGGCCCTAGGTTGGGCCAGATGAGAAGCAAAAGCCCCATGAGGAAAAGCAAGTGAAGACTTAAGTTAGGTTAAGGTCTTACTTAGGCTTAATGGGCTTTTACCACATAAGATCAGCATGCTTTCTATTTATTGCTTATATAATTAGAAATGCAAGAGTTTATCTTCTACTATCACCATAGGAATTGCATGATAGTTAAGAAGATAAAAGACCGTTAAAATCCAACGCTAAATATCAAGCACGTAAAGCCTTCTGACGCGAAACCTCACTGTTCTGACTATCGTTGGAGCCGTGTTGTACCCACTCAGTGGGCACGTCCATCTATCTTCAGACGGTGCGGGATTACACCTGTGTGTTACAGAGAAGGGATTTATCGCTTCTCGTTGCTCAGCATAGCACGTGGTGGTCCAGGGAGTAGGTCAGGTCAGCTTGACCATGTAGGCTACATACTGAGCATATGTGAGCTATATGGAGGCAGCCATCTAAGGGATCAGAGACTGTGTTGTACCAACTCAGTTGGCACAGTCTGCTGGATTGCCCAGATGAAGGGGAATCGCACGGGTTGGCGATTGGCAGGAATTGCCTACCAGAAATTAGTGCTTGTACTCTCTGTGCATCTTATCTCGCCTGAGCGGGACGCGGAGACCAAGTATGAAATCTGGATCCCATCTCACTAAAAGAGTGTTTACTCTTTCGGACTGTTTAGTGGATTTTTCAGTCAGATAAAATAGTGAGAAAAAGAATCATTCTTAAGTCCTGATTGATTCTTAACATTGATACTGACCTTGCTGTTCTTGCATTGTTGTAGATTCCTGCAGCAACGAACACCATGAACTTCAATGTGCGATCCCTACTGGAAAGGGAGAAGTTTGCTGGGCCAAACTTCTCAGACTGGTACGGACACCTTAAGATTGTTCTTAAGGCAGAGAGGAAACTGTATGTCCTCGAGACGGCGATACCGCCTTAACCCGCTCCGAACGCCGCAAGGGCGGTTCGGGAAGCCTATGAAAAGCATGTCAATGATAGCATTGATGTCGCTTGCCTGATGTTAGCGTCTATGACGCCACCGCTGCAGCGTTAGCATGAGGATATATCTGCTATAGAAATTATAGCAAACCTCAAGATGCTGTATGCTGCACAGGCAAGGACTGAGCGCTATAACTTGACCAAGCTGTTCTTTCAGAGCAAACTGGCTGAAGGGAGTCCAGTGGGAGCTCATGTGCTCAAGATGATTGGGCACAAGGAGGCTCTAGAGAAACTGGGACACACCATCAATCAGGAGCTTGCTGTAGACATTATTCTGCAGTCTCTACCGCCTTCTTTCGATGCGTTCATTATTAACTTTAATATGAACAAAATCGACTGTACCCCGGCAGAGTTACTGAATATGCTCTTGACTACAGAGGAAACTCTGAAGGGAAAGCCTTCATCCTCTGTCTTAATGGTTCCTTCTAGGAACAAGAAGAAGGGGAAGAAGGGAAAAACCCCAGTCAAGAACTACAACAAGGCGCTGAAACAAAAGGTTAAGCGGTCGAAGGAATATAGATGTTTCCACTGTGGCCAGCTGGGTCACTGGAAAAAGGACTGTAAAGCGCTACAAGGAGACAAGAAGGGAAGCATCGCTTCTGGCTCAGGTATTTATGTGACTGAGGTCATGTTCTCTTCTTCTATATCATGGGTGTTGGACACTGCATGTGGAGTTCACATTTGTTCAAATGTACAGGAACTCAAGAGAAGAAGACAGGTGGGACAGCATGAGGTGGACCTACGAGTTGGAAACGGGGCACGGGTAGCTGCTGTTGCTGTAGGCACTTATTTCATTTCTCTACCATCTGGGCTTGTATTGGAACTAGACAATTGTTACTTTGTTCCTAGCATTACTAAAAATATTATCTCTATTCCTGCTCTTGTCAAGAAAAGGTTTTTCCTTTGAATGCAATATTTCAAAGTGTGTTTTATCTTTTGATAATATTGTTTATGCCACTGGATCAATTAGCAATGGGTTATTCATGTTGGACATGGAATGTTCTATACAGCAGATTGATATTAAGAAAGCCAAGTATGCTGATGACAGCACCTTGCTATGGCATAGTCGTTTAGGCCATATTAATAAGAAACGCATTAAGCGGTTGCATGATCATGGACTGCTGGGATCATTCTCCTATGAGGAGATTGATACATGTAAAGCTTGTTTAATGGGCAAAATGACGAAGTCACCTTTTCCTAATAAAGGTCAAAGGGCTTCAGGTTTACTTGACCTTATACACAGTGATGTGTGTGGGCCATTTAGTAAACATGCCAGAGGTGGCTATCAGTACTTCATTACCTTTACTGATGATTTCAGTAGGTATGGGTATGTCTTTTTAATGAGACATAAAAGTGAATCTTTTGACAAGTTCAAAGAGTTCAAGAATGAAGTACAAAATCAGCTAGGCCGAAATATCAAGACACTTCGTTCTGATCGAGGTGGAGAATACCTAAGTCATGCGTTTACTGACTATCTGAAGGAGTATGGGATTATCTCACAACTCACTCCGCCAGGAACACCGCAATGGAATGGTGTGTCCGAGAGGAGAAATAGAACGTTACTTGATATGGTTCGTTCGATGATGAGTCAGGCTACTCTACCTTACTCCTTTTGGGGATTTGCACTGGAGACAGCTGCAAAGATACTAAACCGAGTGCCATCCAAGGCAGTTTCAAAGACCCCATATGAATTATGGTATGGGAAACAGCCTAGCTTGACATTTATCAAGATCTGGGGTTGCGAGGCTTATGTCAAAAAGCTCGCCTCTGGGAAACTAGAGAGCAGATCTGACAAATGCATCTTTGTCGGTTACCCTAAGGAAACTAAGGGTTATTATTTCTATGATCCCAAAGAGAACAAGGTATTTGTTGCTCGGACGGGCATTTTTCTTGAGAAGGAGTTTCTTCTGCAAGAAGCCAGTGGGAGAGAAATAAAGCTGGATGAGAATCCAGAGGAAGGACAAAGTAGTCAAGCATAGTTGGATGAGCCTGAGCCGGTAGAACAGGTTATTGAACAACCTGAGGCTCAGATATCACGGGAACCGTGAAGATCGGGAAGGATTCGTCGACAGCCTGAGCGCTATGACGGAGTCTACATCATTGATCATGATGAACCCCTCACTTATGCGGATGCGGTCACTGGACCGGACTCAGCTAGATGGCTTGAAGCTATGCGAGCCGAGATGGACTCCATGTCAGATAACCAAGTTTGGGATTTGGTTGATCCGCCTCCGGGAGTTATCCCTATAGGCTGTAAGTGGATCTTCAAGAAGAAGATTGACATGGATGGTAACGTGGTTACCTATAAAGGCAGGCTAGTTGCGAAAGGTTTCAAGCAAATCTACGGGATAGATTATAATGAAACTTTCTCTCCTGTAGCCATGTTTAAGTCTATTCGGATTCTTTTCGCGATAGCAGCATATTATGATTATGAGATCTGGCAAATGGATGTGAAGACCGCTTTCCTTAATGGAAAATTGGATGAGGATGTGTATATGACACAACCGGAAGGTTTCACTAATCCATCAGATCGTCATAAGATATGCAAGTTAAAGAAGTCCATTTATGGACTTAAACAAGCATCAAGAAGCTGGAATATTCGTTTTGATGAATCAGTCAGTGAATTTGGTTTCATCAAGAACGAGGATGACCCGTGTGTATATAAGAGGTTTAGTCGGAGCGTGATTACTTTCCTAGTCCTCTACGTCGATGATATCTTAATCATTGGAAACGATATTCCCGAAATGCATGCGGTGAAAGCATGGTTAAGAAAATGTTTCCAGATGAAAGATTTAGGAGAAGCAGCCTATGTGTTAGGTGTGAAGATCTACAGGGATAGATCTAAGAGGCTTCTCGGGCTGTGCCAGAGTACTTACATCGATAAAGTCCTGGAGAGATTTCATTTAGAGAATTCTAAAAGAGGATATCTTCCAGTCAGACATGGTCTGAATCTTTCAAAGAGTCAGTGTCCACAAACACAGACTGAGAAAGATGAAATGGACAATACGCCTCATGCTTCGGCTATTGGGTCCATTATGTATGCGATGTTGTGTACTCGCCCAGACGTCGCTTACGGGTTAAGCGTGACCAGTCGGTTCCAAAGTAATCCAGGTCAGTCGCACTGGATTGCAGTCAAGAATATTTTAAAATATCTTCGGAGGACCAAAGATATATTCTTGATATATGGTGGTCAGGAAGAACTCAGTATTGAAGGATATACTGACGCTTCGTTCCAGTCTGACCAGGATGATTTCCGATCGCAATCAGGCTATGTTTTTAGTTTGAATGGAGGAGCAGTGGTGTGGAAGAGTTTCAAACAGTCTATAGTTGCTGATTCACAACAGAAGCCGAGTATGTTGCAGCCTCGGAAGCATCTAAGGAGGCAGTGTGGATTCGTAAGTTCGTTCAAGAACTTGGTGTCGTTCCTTCGAGTGCAGATCCTTTGGTTATCTTCTGTGATAACACTGGAGCAATCGCACAAGCAAAGGAACCACGGTCGCACCAGAAGTCCAAGCACATACAAAGACGGTTTCATTTGATCCGGGAGATCATTGATCGTGGCGAGATCAAAATCTGCAAGGTTCATACAGATGACAATCTGGCAGACCCGCTTACCAAGCCTCTGGCACAGCAGAAGCATGAGAAGCACTGTAATAATATGGGTTTGAGATTTCTCAACCATTAGATTAAGTGCAAGTGGGAGATTGTTAGGGTATGCCCTTAAGGCTAATGTTTGAAGCCTTGGGATTGTAACAGTATCATGTATAAACTCTTATGTTTATAAAGGCAATGGTTGTTATTCAGGTTGTTACATTGTCTGCTGCAATGAGCGTACTTCTGAATAATGTCTCTATGATGTTCAGCTAGGCTGACATGCAGTAAAGTCCTTAGTCGAGATATCTTGGTGAACATGAGACAGCCCTGATATGATTGAGACTAATATGTATTCTAATCTTATAGGATGCTTCGAGCATGGAATAAGATGTAGACTCATGGGTACATTGGATGTACTGGACAGACCCTACTAGGTTATTCAATTGCTTGTCACAATGTGAATAATCCTTGATTGCAACAAGTGGCACATGTCCTCTGACTTGAGATCACTTGTGTTTCTAAATGATGATTGTCATTGTTTTGAGGTAGTTCAATATCATTTGAAACATAATGGTTATAGACTATCTTGGATGGTGAGCTTGAGTCATGTTAGGTCACTAGTGATAGATATAGGATTGCCGTCTCCTTCATTGGAGTGTGATGTTCTAAAGGGGCCCCCTGGATGAGATGATTGAGAAAGTGTATGGCCATACCCAGATGACTATGTTCATCTGATCTAATCATGCTCATCATATTGGAGTTACAAGCTTGGCAGGCTTGTCCAATAAAGAACATCCAGTGGCAAAGGAATCATGTATGCCTAGTGAGTTGATTCACACTTGTGCTGTTGTTTGGGTGTAGTCTTGGAAGACTCTTTCCTTTATATCAGGAGACAGTGATGTGTTGCTAGATACCCCTCTCTGATCGTGATAACGTAAGTTATCGTTACCGACATTTAAAGGAAACCCTCAGGGTCGCACAATTTGATGATATGGCTTACTTAAGTCAGATCGTGTGGACTGAATTGTTTTGGGTTCAGTTTAAAGGGAATTAATCTCTGATTGTGAGTGAGATCTGGTCTGATCATGTTTGATTGATTAGGGCTTGAGATCGGTAAGCTTCGATCGAGAGATTGGATGCTAGATCAGTGAGATCAGAAGCATCAAGAGATCAACGGTTAGATCTGGAGCCTTAGGGTTTAATTGAGATCTAGACTGGATTGCTTGGGTTAATTGGTCTTGGACCAAACCGAAATGAACCAGCTCATCAAGTGAGCGTGTGGTTCAAATGGAGAGGAGTTTGCGATTGGGGTAAACCCATGATCGCATGTGAGGGAGTGGATTTCTATTTTTAGAAAGCATGATCACTTACGTGACCACGCCTCATGTTGCTCGCCTCTTCACGCCTTTGTCGCCTCTTGTGATTTCGAGAGTTTTTGCATTCTCGTGTAAAAGGAGTGGACGACAAGAGGAGAAAGTTTTTCGCCAAGCAAGGAGATCATTTCCTTTTTCATACGACAAGAAACTCTTGGAACCTTGCTAGCACAAGGAGCACCAAGGGAGTAGGCGGCTTCTTCATCTTGTGTGCGCATCCTCTGGAGGAGACCCCTGTCGATCTCTTCTTCCTCGACATCATACAAACAATGGCCATGGTATGATCATTGTTGTTCTAAGTTGATCATATAATACATGCTATGCGATCCTAGGAAACCCTAGATTCCGCCCATGCAAATTTATATCTGTGCATGTCTTAGGGTTTCGCCCCCCCCCCCCCCCTTGTGGGGACTTTCAAGATTAAGTGCAAGTGGGAGATTATTGGGGTATGCCCTTAAGGCTAATGTTTGAGGCCTTTGGGATTGTTTCAGTATCATGTATAAACTATGTTTATAAAGGCAATGGTTGTTATTCAGGTTGTTACATTATCTGCTGCTGTTATGTATACTTCTGAATAATGTCTCAATGGTGTTCAGCTTGGCTGACATTAACATTGTCCTTAGTCGAGATATCTTGGTGAACATGAGATAGCCTTGATATGATTGAGACTAATATGTTTCTAATCTTATAGGGTGCTTCGAGCATGGAATAAGATGTAGACTCATAGGTGCATTGAATGTACTGGACAGACCCTACTTAGGATGTTCAATTGTTTGTCACAATGTGAATAATCCTTATATGCAAGCAAGTGGCATATTTCCTCTGACTTGAGATCACTTGTGGTTCTAAATGATGATTGGCATTGTCTTGAGGTAGTTCAATATCATTTGAAATATAATGGTTATAGATTATCTTGGATAATGGGCATGAGTCATGTTAGGGCATTAGTGATAGATATAGGATTGCCTCTCCTTGTTGGAGTGTGATGTTCTATTGGGGCCCCCTGGATGAGATGGTTGAGAAAGTGTATGGCCATACCCAGATGACTATGTTCATCTGATCTAACCACTCTCATCATGTTGGAGTTACAGGCTTGACACGCTTGTCCAACGAGAACATCCAGGGGCAAAGGAAACATGTATGTCAAGTGAATTGGATTCACACTTGTGCTATGGTTTGGGTGTAGTCTTGGAAGACTCTTTCCTTCATATCGGGAGACAGTGAAGTGTTGCTAGATACCCCTCTCTGATCGTGATAACGTAAGTTATCGTTACCGACGTTGAAGGAAACCCTTAGGGTCGCACAATTTGATGATATGGCTTACTTATGTCAGATCGTGTGGACTGAATTGTTCTTGTTCAGTTTAAAATAGTTTAAACTCTGATTGGAAGTGAGATCTGGTCTGATCATGTTTGATTGATTAGGGCTTGAGATCGGTAAGCTTCGATCGGGAGAATTGATGCTTGATCGATGAGATCAAGAGCATCAAGAGATGTGTGGTTAGATCTTGAGCCATCTGGTTCATATGAGATCTAGACCATGGTTTGGTTTGATTTGGTCTTTGAACCAAATACAATTGAACCGAATGAAATAGAACCGGTTCACTATGTGAACGCTTGGTTCAAAGGGAGAAGGAAGGTTTCGATGGTTCACTTGGAGTGAACGCATGAGACATTGAGCACTTACTATTTTTGGAAGTCGGTTTTCCAAATTGGAAAAACGCCTCCACGTTGTAACGCCGCTCACCCCATCTTCTCCTCTTGCTCCTCTCGTGGTGAAGCTTCTTCACGCCAAGGAGAAAATTCAGCCAACGAGTAGAGAAACACATCTTCTCTTGCACGATCAGGGGACTCCTTGGAACTTTGCTAGCACAAAGAGAACAAGGGAGTAAGCCTTCAACGTCTTGTGTGCAACTTCTTTGGAGGAGAGCCGCTCGCCCTCTATCTTCTTCCAAGTCGCCATTCAAACAATGGCCATGGTAACATCCCCTCTTGTTTCATAGTTGATTATATTATAAGCCATGCGATCTTCATGAAACCAAGTTTCCGCCCATGCGAAAAATTTTAGAAGAGCATGTGACTTAGGTTTCTACACTTTCAGCGTTGGGGGACTGCGGCTTTGAGGGGTTCAGCTCACACATCTACACAGCTGAAATAAACCAAGGACAAGAAATACCATGCCTCCGATGAACGGACAGCCATGGGTGAAGAAGAAAGGAGAAAGCCACCTCGGTATCAAAGCAAGCAAATAGAAGAACAGGCGAACCTGACCCACCGGAGGGTGGGATTTACTTCTTATAAAGCTGGAAACCAAGCTCAGTCGAGACACTGGTCGCTGACTCTTACAACTTCGAAGGCGAAGCAACTTCACCTTCCACACAAGCTCGAAGCTCACTCTAGCTCACCAGGAGATCCCTATCACTAAGAGAACTACTCAACACTTAGCCCTACCTCCTCTTTTATAGAATAAGAGGGAAGGGAATAAACAAAATACACAAGAGACACTCTACTTTAACTACCTACCAACTCTTGCAGGCCACAAAAGTGGTCAAGTTGCAACTACAAGACAAAAATTAACAAACTAGTCCCTAATATTCTTCGAAGCTGGTAGCACGATCCTGCATCTTCGTATGGGGGCAGTTTAGACACGCTCCGAGCACACGGCGATAAAACAGCAGAACTTCGATGTTGTGGGCTGGGTCACCACCGTCGCGGCTCGGTCTTGGGCCATGTTGCTGATTAGATTACACGGCCAACTTGGAGTTGGATCTTCAGGGGGTTGGCTCGTGGTGCCCTTGGGATGCACCACTTCGGTATGGATGGATAGAGGGCTAATGATGCCCAAGAAATGGTCCAGGGGCTTACTTTGGCATTGGGATCGCCGGATTTCCACCTTGTTGGGCTCCTTTGTGTCGTCATGGGGTGGAGCAACATGTTAGGGAGGGTAGTGCACATCGAAGTGGGGTCGTTGGGCTGCAATGCATCTTCAGGGGCAGACACGGCCTGACCGTGATGGTGAGCACGACCATGTTCGGAGTGGGCGAAGTCCACAGAATTGGGCACGGCTTGCCCGTGATCAGGAGCACGCCCGTGTTCGGTGTGGCCGAAATCCACAGAACTGGGCACCATGATCAGGAGTATGGCCGTGATGGGAGTTGCCAAAATCCACAGAACTGGACACGACTTGCCCATGACCAGGAGCACGCCTGTGTTCTGCGTTCGTGTCTTCGGGCGACCGTGTGACAGCTGTGACGGGGCGCACGGCCTGGCCGTGTCGGGGTCTGGGGAACTCTGACTGGGGTTAAAATTCCAAGGAAAATTCTTGGGGTCCTGGGGAGTCTCCCCAAGTGTCTTTTCGAGAATTGGGCCGCCCTCAAGTGTGTTCATGGGCCCATTTGCTCCTGCATCACTTGCGCAATTCCAAATAGAAGTCGCCTTGCCTTGAAGAAGAATTCTGCACTATAAGAGGGGCTCATACCCCTTTGTTTTATAGCCATCCAAGCCACACCGCCCCTCTTATTTCCTTTTATGCTCTTGGCGCAATTCCTCCAAGGAATTGCCATAAGAAACCTGCCACCTTCTCTCTTGAATTGGCGCAATAAAAAGCATAGAAATAATCTACCTTCTTGCCTTACCACGAGAGGGAGTTTGAGCTCTTTTCTTTTTAGGACTTACCATATATGCTTGGCTGAATTCTTGCTTGAATTAATCAAGCCATACACGCCAATATAACAGCCCTATGTGTCCAAGGTATGTTTCAACTATGGAAACCAAATTCCATAAGGATTCATACATGTCATTAATAGGATTCCGCAAGTGCACGGAATTATCGAAGTAATAAAAATATCGATCCACAGAGACCTTATTGTTAATTACCAAATAATTATTTTCTCGCTAGCTAAGCAAGTCAAATATGATGAAAGTAAACTATGCAGAGAATATGCTAAGGAGATAATCAGAGAGATAAACATGGGACTAGGGTTTCATCCACCTTAATTTCAATGATAAGATATAAATAAAGGTTCGTCAATCAAATCTTGATAAAATAAAGACCTAATTTACTTCATAAAAGGATTATCTCACTTTCGTGCAGATAACCACGCAGAGATAAATCCTCACTTTCGCGCAAGATTTATCCCAGGCTAAAGATAAGTAAATCATCAATCAGAGAATTCAAAGATCACTTTCGTGCATCCGAATTCTAGGTTGATAATCTCTAGTGGAGTCTCAAGGATCACTTTCGTGCATCCGAGTCTCTACACTAGTTTTACTCATGGATCTCCAACGTTCCG
This sequence comes from Costus lasius, assembly GCA_027563935.2. Lineage (NCBI taxonomy): Eukaryota > Viridiplantae > Streptophyta > Magnoliopsida > Zingiberales > Costaceae > Costus > Costus lasius. Next base: position 39,154,422 of record CM050453.2, read on the forward strand.
ATCCTTGGTTTCACACAAGATCTCCACGTTTGACAAATAGACTCGATCTATAGATTCTTGTTATAATCATGGCAATTAATTTACTAGAACAATCCATCACAATCCATCACAAAAGTAAAACTCTAAAAACATAATTAGTAACATGCAATTCTAGGGTTCCAAGTTCTCAAGCAAATCAACTTTCAGTCTCATTGCGAAAACTCTAAAAACATAATTAGTAACATGGACTTATAGAGAGTCTAAGCACAATCCATCACAAAAGTAAAATTATCATAGCAAAAATTATCATGACGAAAATAGAAGAGTTATCTAATCATTAAGAATCAAGGGGATTACACCCCATGTCCCAAAAGAGTGTTAAGCTTGCATGGAGGAAAAAATACAATGAATCATAGTTTAGAACAATTAGAAATCAGAGAAGGAGAAAAAAAACAACGTTACAGCACGGGTGTAATGTAAATTACACCCGCAATTTCGTGATGAACAGCGTTGTCACCGCTGTTTTGCTGATTCCTCCTCCGATCGAACTCCAAATGCTCTGAAACTTCTGTGGCGTCTTTCTCTCCTCTAGGCGAAGCTTCTGAGAGAAAATCACGGCCTGAGGTGCCCTCTACGCCTCTCGACGCGAGGCCGAACCCTAGCCGCCCCTCTAGCGATTTCTCCCTCGATACTGGATAAACGTTCTTCCTTCTACGTCGTACGCCTTCTCCTCCTAAAGTCGCGTCCGCCACAAGTTTCGGATTTCGATTTGGAGCTCTGGATCAAAAGTTATGACCCGCACAAGATTTGCACTCGTAGAAATTGCGTTTTTGACTGGGTATTACGGCAGTGTAATATCTCACGGCCGTGCCGTAAAATCGGCTGAGTGTTCTGTTCTGGAAACGCTGGAAAATACTGCACCGTAATTTGGTTTATGGCAGTGCCATAAAATTGGCTGAACTCTCTGGTCGGATTCGTCGGGGAAATACGGCCCGTGTAATTCTTTACGGTAGTGCCGTAATTTCGGCAAAAGTCTCTGTTCAGAAAGTGCCCCAAAATACGGTCGTGTAAATCCTTACGGCGGTGCCGTATTTTTGCGAAAACCTTCTGTTTGGAAAATCACCAAAATACGGGCGTGATCTCGATAATATGGTAGCCGTGAAAAATACGGTATCATAAAATCCCTTACGGCACTACCGTATTTTGGTTCATCGCTTCGATTTGCGTGAAATTTCTTGTGTATCTTCCTCTTGATGATGGTCATTCTTCCATGTGTTTGATTTTGCTTGAAAACGCCCAAAATAGTGCCTTTTTGCCTGAAAATCATGAAAAACCAAAATAGGAGTAGACTTTGCAATATTCGATGAATTTAGCATGAAAACAAGCAAAAGATCTTCAACTTAGCATGAAAAGATATCTAAAATGATACAAAATATACTACATATTTTGGTGTCATCAAACACATAAGGCTCAAACTTTGCTTGTCCTCAAGCAAAAATCAAATTTTGAAGTCAAAATTTGATCACAAGAATAACCTTGTCATGCTAAATAAATTTCTAAAATACAATCATCATTGAAAAATTCCATCAATTGTTTCATAAAACTTCAAGTAAACATATCATCCTTAGAACTTAACCCTTTAGATCTACAATTCAATCAAATAAAACTTTGCAACTTGTATAATAAAAAGAATTTTCAATGTCATGATTACACCTAGTTTTCAGTTCAAATCGATCATGCTTTTGTTTACAAGAATTAGGTTTCCAAGATCTTTTTCCACACATGATTTTTTTTTCTTTTTTTTCTTTTTTTTTTTATTTTGTTTGTTTTTGTGAAGATGGCATGTACCCACTTAGATACACACTTTTTATTTTTGACTTCAACTCTTGTCTTCGGTACCACTGTCAATTTTACACAGTGCCAAGTAGAGGAGTCTTATTATTTTTCACTCTCATTATTTTTCATGCATAGACTTCAACCCAGCTCTTAGGTACTACTATCAATTTTACACAGTGCCAAGTAGGGGAGTCTCTCACTATTTTTATGGATCTTGGCTTCTTATTTCCCAACAAATAGCAAAATAGACTAAACATCTACTAGGTTGATCAATTGACATCAATTCAATAATCATACTCATATACTCATTTTATTCAAAAGAATAGTTTCACCTTTAGATCTTATTCCTCAAATAACACATCTACCCAAAATTTCATGCATCAACCAATGTCAAATTTCAAAAATAGATATGCATTGAAGAAATAAATCTAACATGATAGGGTTTTTCTCTAATCACTAGTATAAATACTCAGATCATCAAGGAAGATATTTTATCAATAAATCATGACATCATATAGTAGAAAGTGGATCATATGCTTTCATCAATCTTAACAATAAATTTGAATAATATCATCATCAAAACAGTGAGTTCCATATATCCATAAAATCATTTTTCAAGAGAAAACCAATGAGTAGTATAAATATGATAAAGTCAAAGATGCACTATAAGGAATAGTCATTAATAAGAGAGTGCAAGTGATACTCACAAAACCATATAGATCATGCTCAATCATTGTCAGGCCAATGCAGCTAGGTCCAAAGATGTGCTTTTTGAAATTTTTCTACAAAATTTAAGGTACATAAGGCTCACATAAGGCTCAGATTAAAAACAGTCTCAAAAAAAATTAATTTTAAAAATAATTTTCTCAAAGAAAGAATCAGAGATATCATCGAGGGTCTAGAAGAGTGCTGGTGGAACAGATGCTAGCTGAAAAGCTGCTAGCAATGATGGTGATGGTGCCGACATAAGGGTGAGTAATCTCTAGTGGCCTACTAGAGAATACAGTCCTGGAGGTGAGATCGTCAGGCTATGGAAGATAATCCTACATAGATGAAAAATATCAGAGTCAATAATAAAGATTCTGCTGCAAAAAATAAAATCATATCATGGGATTGTTGGGAAACCCCGAGGCATTTTACAATTTTTCAGAGTCATAAACATACATACATACATTGCACAGTGGAAGAATGTCCCCGAAACAGGCTGGTCCCAAAAACCCAGTGAAGATCGCAAGCAAGAGAGTCGACACGATGAGTTAGGAAATACCTTAAGAGCGGTTTGGAGTGATGCCGATGTAGGCGCCCAAGTGTGCGCCCTCTGCAGTCTCACACACACGGATCTCTTGAGTTCTCTTCTTCCACGCCCAGTGCTAGCCTCGGGAAGAAGATCCAAGCCTTAAGGAGATGCTCCACTTCACTTGCGCCACCAAAGAAGAGAGGATGCGCCAAGAGAAGAAGCAACTAGGTTCAAACCGCCAAGCACCAAAGCTCCTTGCACTAAGAGGAAAGGAGAAGAAGACTTGTGCTTGCGGCCAGATGTTGGAGGAAGAGAAGTTGCGCCAAGAGCCTCCTAGCTTTCGCCCCTCTCTATTGCTTACGCCTCCAAGGATTGATCACCTCTTAGAGGGGACGACTAGGTGCTCTTTTATAGGGCAAGAGGTGGTTTATGAAAGGCTAGGATCAAGACAAGTGGGCGGCTAGGATGAGAAGGTTTGAGACAAGGAAAGTCTCCAAGACATTTCCATAATTCTTATTCAACCATACCTTTTGTGCCCATGCCTTTCTTTGTGCGCCAAGGCCTTGCCTTCTGCCCCAAGCAATGCCATATAGGCATTCATACCATAAGGGATAAAAAGGGGGGAGGCACCAATTGCTTCCTTATGAAGCAAATTGTGCCACTTCTCCCCATTATGCCCATAGGCGCCTAGGGGAGAAGACTTGTCCCCATTATACCCTTCTAGCCCTTCTTCTCTTCATGACAACTTATTAGTGAGCCCAACTTAGCAATGGGCCTAGCCCAAAAAACCATTACCCATATTAACCAAGCGATTGGATCCGATCCAACTTAACCCATGGTCAAATGAGGTTAACCATGGTTAATTCGGCCAATATGCCAAAAACATAAGTTGGCTCCAATAAGTTTCTTCCATCTCATCAGGCCCATTGGCGCTGATGAAATCTCCCAATTAGATCCGAGTTATCCAATAACTCGATCATAAGGCTTCCCGATCAATACGAGAACTCAAGTATCAAGGTGTGCAACCCTGTAGGTTCCTCTGACGCTGGCAGTGCTGACGAAAGGTCATCACGAGCAGTGAGTGGCACCTAGCAGTGCATCGTTGCTACCCAGGTCATTGGAATGGATATCGACATCGACATCCTCATCATCACAACTAGGTATAGATGCATTACAGTCTCTTTGCCGAACTGATATCCGATTGGACAAGTGTCTCACCACTTGTTTTCACCCAATCACATGGCTATGACTAAAATAGGTTCTCACCTAGGTATGGCCATACACTCTCAGTCATAGAACCATAGAGGAGCTCCATGGATATTATACTTCCTTAAGGAAGGGGCAAATCCTTTGTCTGTCCATTGACCTTCTCATATGGGTCGTGACGTGCTCAATGACAACCGTTATGACCTCCCAACTATGGCGAGGTCTTAGGTTGTATCAAAGCAAGTCCCTAACCATATAGAATGATCAATGACCTCAAGTCAAGGGATCAATACATCTCCTGTCACTTGTGAGGATAACTCATGACACCAAGTCATAGCCTCACAGCGGGTCTATCCAGTATTTCCTCCAATGATATACCCTATGTGTCTGCGTTAGCACCATGTGCCTAACCAGCCCACATACCAGTCTCACAAGTACTATAGCTATCCCATATCCGCTAAGGTACATTGACTGGGGACTATAGTTCGAGCACAGATCCAATCTGTTTCCAGGGACATTATCATGTCAGTACATATGCGCAGATGTAAACAAACATAGATAACGACAATGCCAGAATGATATATAAATATCAAAGTCAAGTAGTACATAAGTGGACCAAAACTAGGTCATAGGGCATATACACCAACAATCTCCCACTTGCACTAAGACCTATAAGTTGAGGAATCTCAACCCCATATCTCTAGCGTGACCATCATGCTTCTGCTGCGCCAAAGCCTTGGTCAATGGGTCTGCCAGATTATTCTCTGTGTCAACTCTGCTAATCTTGACATCACCACTGTCAATGATCTCTCTGATCAGGTGAAATCTTCTGAGTATGTGTTTGGATCTTTGATGAGACCGTGGTTCCTTTGCTTGTGCAATTGCTCCATTATTGTCACAGTAGAGTTCAATAGGATCCATTGCACTAGGGACCACCTGAAGATCACATGAGAACTTCCTTATCCAAACGGCTTCCTTGGCTGCCTCAGCAGCGGCCACATACTCAGCCTCGGTTGTAGAATCTGCTATGGTGGATTGCTTGAAGCTCTTCCAGCATACAGCGCCTCCATTTATCTTGAACACATAGCCGGCCTGCGATCTAAAGTCATCTGGGTCAGACTAGAACGATGCATCAGTATAGCCCTGCATACTGAGCTCTTCATGTCCCCCATAGACCAAGAACAAATCCTTAGTTCTTCTCAGATACTTTAAGATGTTCTTTAGAGCCACCCAGTGCTGCAGACCTGGATTGGATTGGTATCGGCTGGTTATGCTTACAGCATATGCCACATCTGGTCTAGTACATAACATTGCATACATGATCGATCCTACTGCCAAGCATAAGGAATTCGACTCATGTCATCCCTCTCAGCCTGTGTTGTAGGACACTGGCTCTTTGAGAGAGTAAGGCCATGTCTTACTGGAAGGTATCCTTTCTTGGATTGCTCCAAGTTAAACCTCTCTAGGACCTTATCAATGTAGGTACTCTGACTAAGGGCCAGGAGCCTCTTGGATCTATCCCGGTAGATCCTTATGCCTAGAATATAGGCGGCCCCCTAAGTCTTTCATCTCAAAACACTTCCCCAACCATGTCTTCGTAGCTTGAAGACTAGGGATGTCGTTTCCGATGAGCAGTATGTCATCAACATACAAGACCAGAAAAATCACCAAGCTCCCACTGAATTTTCTGTATACACAGGGGTCATCTTCGCTTTTGATAAAGCCATAATCTCTCACGGCTTCATCAAATCGAAGATTCCAACTTCGAGATGCTTGCTTTAATCCATAAATGGATCTCTTTATCCTGCAGACCTTATTAGCCTCTGCAGGATGGATGAAGCCATCAGGTTGTGACATATACACATCCTCAGTCAACTTCCCATTAAGGAACACTGTCTTCACATCCATCTGCCATATCTCATAGTCATGATATGCAGCTATAGCAAGCAGAATCCGAATGGATTTGAACATGGCAACTGGCGAGAAGGTTTCATTATAGACCACCCCGTGGACTTGTTTAAATCCTTTAGCCACTAGTCTACCCTTATAGGTAACTATATTGCCATCCATGTCTGTCTTCCTCTTGAAGACCCATTTACACCCTATGGGTGTTACCCCATCAGGCAGCTCAACCAAATCCTAGACTTCGTTAGCCGACATGGAATCCATCTCAAATCTCATGGCGTCAAGCCATCTCTCGGAGTCCGGTCCACTGACCGCCTCATCATAGGTTCTGGGTTCATCCTCAATGATGAAGATCCCATTGTGTTGGGTCGGCAGCGACCCATCCCATTGTGTCTAAGCCTCAGGTTGGCTAGCAACCGGTGCAGGTGGCTCAGATTCCATCTCTTTGTCTTGTGCTTGCACTTGGACCTCATCCAAGTCAAACTTCCTCCCACTAACTTCTTTCATGAGAAATTCTTTCTCTAGAAAGACAGCACCCCGAGCAACAAAAACTTTGTTCTCGGTTGGGACATAGAAGTAGTATCCTTTAGTTTCCTTAGTGATGGAGGCAGAGACCACCGACCTCGAAGATACAAATGGAGTTTACGAGTACCATAGACAAAGGCTCAGAGACTCATGAATAAGCTAGCAAAGTTTCACTTATAAAGCTAGCTCAAATAATAGGAGGAACTACTTCAAGAATAAAAGAGGCCCAAGCCCATCTCCAACGCTGCACCTTGCAACCCACATTTGCAGCGAACGCATCATCTTCAACAAAGCAAAAAAGGAAGCTCCAACGTTACATTCGCTCAGCCAAGAAAAAAGGGAAACTCCAACGTCACTTGGCTGCCATCTTCGCTCAAAGCTCCTCAACGTCTCTTGGTGCCGAATAAAGAAGTTCTCCAACGTTTCCTTGCTGCCGACATTCATCTTCAACCAAAATGGAAGCTTCAACGTCTACACCAGCTGCTCACGTGGAAGCCTCAAATGGAAATCGCAACGTCCCTCTGCAGCAACGTCTCTCCCAATCTTCTCCTATATGTATCAAAGCTTGAACCTTGTAACAGACAGAATTTGTTGAAATTGAATCTAATGAAGTAGTTTTCTAGTAATCTTCCTCCTTATCGGATGCTCTCCTTCTCCTTCTCCTTCTAGGGCCGAGCCCTCTTCCCTTCTCTTCCCCTCTCTTCCATTCTCTTTTCCTCACGAAACCAAATCAAACAACCACGCATTCCCTGTTTCCAGATTTTTGAAAGATTGTGAGCACGCCGCCGACGATCCGCCGGTCTGATCCTCACAAAACTTCGGGCATCCCTCCTCCTCCCAAAGACGAAGCCATAGCCACCGGCATCCATCCATCCGATTCTCCGATCACCCGAATCGAACTTCCGTTCGAATCCTCTGTTCTCGCCAGGCTTTCCGCCCTAGTTCCGTCTTCCAGCACCTTTCTCCTCCGACCAGCCACCAATCGATCTCAAACTCTGTCCATCACTTAGCCATCGTCAGAGGGACCTCCAACCGTAACAGGTCCGGCAATCGTGGACCACCGGACGAACGCCGGTCAACTCTGCTCTGCGCTCGTGTTTCCCCTGCTTCCGCCATACTCCCGCCTCAGCTCCGCCTTTCATCGTCGCCCTCCTCCGTCCGGCCACCATTCGTCTCCAAACTCCGGCCATGTCCTATCGTCAGCCACAGCATCCTCCAGTAGTAGCAGGTTTCGAGTTCGTGCACCACCGGTTGTCCGGCGACGAACTCTGCTCCGATCCCGCACTTCCCCTGTTCGGTTGAACATCTGCTTCTCCGCTTCCGCCTGTACTCCGACGCCGTCCTCGCCTCCTCCGCCACCTCCCGTCGGTGCTCCGACGTCTTCAACATCACTCCGTCTCGACTCTACGCCGCCGACAGACCATCCAAGTCCCAGCGCCGTTGATCAGCGCTTGCCACCATCCCTCTGTTTTTTTTTTCAAACTCCCATATCTCCTGTTTATCTGCTTGCTTTAAAACTTAACTAGTCAAGCTTCTTCTTGCAGGTATTCATCGTGCTTGGACGTAACAGAACCCCTGATCTCGGATATGATCATGAAGAACAGGTTTCACTCTGTAGATCAGATAACTTGGCTCCATTAAAGAATCAACAGATCAATTTAGGAAGCCTAGCAAACATTGATGTCTAATACAATTCCTACACTGAATTATTGTCTGATCAGAATAACTATTTTTGTTGCAGAGATCTTACTTACATGAAAGACCGGAATCCCAAATTTTGATTGATTCAAAGAACTAATTTACTTTTACAATGCAGTTTATTCAGTTTGAATATTGAATAATTGGAACCCATTATTTGACAGGACTACTTTTCTTAATTTATTATTTTCATAGTCCTGAAATTCTGGTTGCTTTATGAAGTTTTGATGAATAAATAAATTGATTTTTTTATTAGTAGTATTTTAATTAGTTAAATTTCATGTTCTTAATTAGTAGCATTATCACACGCTTCCGTCCTACATCAGCTTGGTATCAGAGGAAAAGGTTGTGAGCAACTCTTGTCTGCCCACACGATCCTTGCTTTGTTCTTTGCATAAAAAAAAAAACAAAAAAAAAAAAAAAAAAAAAAAAAATTCATTCTTAGTTCTTGCTTGTGATTCATGCTTAGTTGTTTGCATATTATTTGCTAGTTGCATTTAAATAAAAAAAAAAAAAAAAATTACATGTTTTCATGTTTCTTGGTATTGAGTTTGCATGTTAGTTAAGCTATTTGCCAGTTTATTTTCCAAAAGAAAAAGAAACAGCTGCATATGAAATTTTGCAAAGCTGCAAAGCTTCTGATCAACTCTGCACGCTACTGCACCTTCTACAAGTTTTGATAAGCTTTTCTTAATTCTGCACAACTAAGATTTCTGAGTTGATTCAAGCTTCTAAATTCTGGAAATTGTTGATTGACTTGTACCCAACTTACCGCATTCATCTTTATCGTACCTGCAGCAAGTATCAACGTTTTAACCTGCTTTGATTTAGAACCATTAAGTGCTGAGTTTTGGTTCTTTGATTTAATTTTCCTACTTGCTGAATTCTGCCCAACAAACTCTGGTTTTTCTTCAGCCTTCTAAATGTGATATTCTTGGCTTTCTGGCTGCATTTGAACTCAATCAAACTACAGAAAGCAGAGTTTCAATCTATTTGAACTTTCAGCCCCACATACTGCACTTGTCACGATCAAATTTCAAATACTGCTGAGTTTCCGCTTATAATTCTGCACTAAACTGCATATAATTTTTCAGAGCTGTTTTTCAATATTGCTGAAACTCAAATCTGCACTGATATACAGATTCTGTGTTCTGACCATCTGAATTCTCTTTCTGACTAAGTTCAGCCTCCCTACTGCACCCAATCTCTATCAAACTGCAGCTTGGGTAGCCATCAATATATTTCAGTTTAAAACACCCATTAGTGCAGCTATTGATGCAATGTTTATGATTCTAAATTTTGCACTTGAATTCTGAATTTTTCTAATCTGTTTTCAGCATTGTTTCAGCTCTATTGTCAAAATATTTTTCAAATCATCCCATGGCCACTAGTATCAATCAAGAACAAATGCTCAAATTTGATAACAACTTCAAGTCCATGGAGAACAATCTCAAAGCCTGTCACAACTATATAGAAGACATGAGACAAATCCTACACAAGCAATATCTAGAGAAACTTCCAAGTTATAGTGTCACCCTTAGGAATGATTTTTTCCATACCTACATCAAAATGAAAGATAAGATGTGTAAGGTAGCCATAGATGAGTCCATAGGCTTCAACTTCATAACCCCTAGTGCCATTGATAGATTTGGCCTTACCAGTGAGCCTATCCCAGACCCTTACACCATTAGTAGGGATGATGGAACCAAAACCTTAGTAAACAATATGTGCCTAGTTCCTATTTTGTTAGGTACCCTTCTACTAGAAGTTTGGTGTTATGTCTTACCCTTAGAAGGTACATACCATGTCCACCTAGGAGCACTTTGGTTATATGATGTCAATGGGTATTACCAAAGGCAAGATGATTCATATGTCTTAAGATGCCAAAACCCAAAGATTAAGATCAAGAGGTCCAAACCTAAAACCCCTAAGGTACCTACTCCCTCAAACTCTCAAGAGAATATACCAACCTTAGAGTCTACCATGGGAACAAAAACAAGCTCAGGTAACACATGTGAACCTCAACAGGCAAACCATGAGGTAGAACCCATACCTCAACCTTCAATTTTAGGGCCCATACCCATAGGTCCTCAACCTGAGTCTAGCAATCCAGCTAAAGAAACCATAGTTGACTTGTCTGAGAGTCAAACTACACTTGAGTTGCCCATAGAGACCACAGTAGGCTTGTCTCAACCTAAGTGTCAAATAGGGCAATTACCTTCAATTTTAGGGCCCATACCCATAGGTTCTCAACTTGAGCTTAGCACTACTAGAGAGCCTAAAGTTGAACCCAAACCCATAGGTCTTCTTGAACCTCACATGGAACCTAAGTTAGATCCCTTTGAGCTTGACCTGGATCCTAATCCTCAACCTTTAGGTCAACCCCTAGAATTAGAAAATCTTTTTCAGGACCCTATGATCCTTGAATCTTGTCTTTTAGGTCCTTCTACTCACACTGTTAAACCACCATTAGGGTCAACTCAAATTCAAATAATTGAAAACAAATTTGCTTTGTCTACTTTCCAAGTTATTGAATATGTTGATTTCATTATTCCGAGCTACTTACATGTTAGAATTCCTTATAGCAAACTTACTAATGAATATGGCCGGGAAAGGGAATTCAATGCAGGTATCCCTCACTTGCAGCTTGGACTATGGAGATTGACTCATACCCCTCCAGAACTTCAGCGCAATAACAATTCTTCGGAGAAGAAGTTTTTTCACGCGGGGAGAACTGATGGAGGCAGAGACCACCGACCTCGAAGATACAAATGGAGTTTACGAGTACCATAGACAAAGGCTCAGAGACTCATGAATAAGCTAGCAAAGTTTCACTTATAAAGCTAGCTCAAATAATAGGAGGAACTACTTCAAGAATAAAAGAGGCCCAAGCCCATCTCCAACGCTGCACCTTGCAACCCACATTTGCAGCGAACGCATCATCTTCAACAAAGCAAAAAAGGAAGCTCCAACGTTACATTCGCTCAGCCAAGAAAAAAGGGAAACTCCAACGTCACTTGGCTGCCATCTTCGCTCAAAGCTCCTCAACGTCTCTTGGTGCCGAATAAAGAAGTTCTCCAACGTTTCCTTGCTGCCGACATTCATCTTCAACCAAAATGGAAGCTTCAACGTCTACACCAGCTGCTCACGTGGAAGCCTCAAATGGAAATCGCAACGTCCCTCTGCAGCAACGTCTCTCCCAATCTTCTCCTATATGTATCAAAGCTTGAACCTTGTAACAGACAGAATTTGTTGAAATTGAATCTAATGAAGTAGTTTTCTAGTAATCTTCCTCCTTATCGGATGCTCTCCTTCTCCTTCTCCTTCTAGGGCCGAGCCCTCTTCCCTTCTCTTCCCCTCTCTTCCATTCTCTTTTCCTCACGAAACCAAATCAAACAACCACGCATTCCCTGTTTCCAGATTTTTGAAAGATTGTGAGCACGCCGCCGACGATCCGCCGGTCTGATCCTCACAAAACTTCGGGCATCCCTCCTCCTCCCAAAGACGAAGCCATAGCCACCGGCATCCATCCATCCGATTCTCCGATCACCCGAATCGAACTTCCGTTCGAATCCTCTGTTCTCGCCAGGCTTTCCGCCCTAGTTCCGTCTTCCAGCACCTTTCTCCTCCGACCAGCCACCAATCGATCTCAAACTCTGTCCATCACTTAGCCATCGTCAGAGGGACCTCCAACCGTAACAGGTCCGGCAATCGTGGACCACCGGACGAACGCCGGTCAACTCTGCTCTGCGCTCGTGTTTCCCCTGCTTCCGCCATACTCCCGCCTCAGCTCCGCCTTTCATCGTCGCCCTCCTCCGTCCGGCCACCATTCGTCTCCAAACTCCGGCCATGTCCTATCGTCAGCCACAGCATCCTCCAGTAGTAGCAGGTTTCGAGTTCGTGCACCACCGGTTGTCCGGCGACGAACTCTGCTCCGATCCCGCACTTCCCCTGTTCGGTTGAACATCTGCTTCTCCGCTTCCGCCTGTACTCCGACGCCGTCCTCGCCTCCTCCGCCACCTCCCGTCGGTGCTCCGACGTCTTCAACATCACTCCGTCTCGACTCTACGCCGCCGACAGACCATCCAAGTCCCAGCGCCGTTGATCAGCGCTTGCCACCATCCCTCTGTTTTTTTTTTTCAAACTCCCATATCTCCTGTTTATCTGCTTGCTTTAAAACTTAACTAGTCAAGCTTCTTCTTGCAGGTATTCATCGTGCTTGGACGTAACAGAACCCCTGATCTCGGATATGATCATGAAGAACAGGTTTCACTCTGTAGATCAGATAACTTGGCTCCATTAAAGAATCAACAGATCAATTTAGGAAGCCTAGCAAACATTGATGTCTAATACAATTCCTACACTGAATTATTGTCTGATCAGAATAACTATTTTTGTTGCAGAGATCTTACTTACATGAAAGACCGGAATCCCAAATTTTGATTGATTCAAAGAACTAATTTACTTTTACAATGCAGTTTATTCAGTTTGAATATTGAATAATTGGAACCCATTATTTGACAGGACTACTTTTCTTAATTTATTATTTTCATAGTCCTGAAATTCTGGTTGCTTTATGAAGTTTTGATGAATAAATAAATTGATTTTTTTATTAGTAGTATTTTAATTAGTTAAATTTCATGTTCTTAATTAGTAGCATTATCACACGCTTCCGTCCTACATCACTTAGGATACCCCACAAACACACATTTATCAGATCTAGGTTCTAGCTTGCTAGAATCCTGACGTTTGACATAAGCCTCACATCCCCAGATCTTGATAAAAGTGCGATTAGGGCGTCTCCCACTCCACATCTCGTTTGGTGTTTTGGAGAATGATGGAGGTAGAGTTGCATGACTCATCATGGATCGAACCATATCTAATAAAGTTCGATTTCTCCTTTCAGACACACCATTCCATTGAGGTGTTCCAGGAGGAGTGAGTTGGGATATGATCCCACACTCTCTCAGATAGTCAAAGAACTCACCGCTCAGGTACTCTCCACCTCGGTCTGATCGAAGAGCTTTAATGGATCTTCCAAGCTGGTTCTCTACTTCATTCTAGAACTCCTTGAATTTCTCAAAGGACTCAGATTTATGTCTCATTAAGTAGACATAGCCATACCTACTGAAGTCATCAGTGAAGGTAATGAAGTAGTTGTACCCTCCTCTGGCTTGTTTATTGAAAGGCCCACACACATCAGTATGTATGAGATCTAATAAACCTTCTGCCCTCTCACCAATCTTGGTGAAGGGCGCCTTTGTCATTTTCCCTAATAAACAAGGTTCACAAGTATCAAATTCCTCCAAGGAACTTGAATCTAACAATCCATTTGCATGGAGTTGTTGGATGCGATTCTTGTTTATATGGGCTAATCGACAGTGCCATAGGAAAGCACAAACTGAACCACTCAGTTTGGTCCTTTTATTACTTATGTTACAAATAGAACTTTCCATATCTAAGATATATAGACCATTGCACAAAGTACCCTTCCCATAGAACATATTTGCAAATGAAAAAGAACAAGAGTTCTTATTTATTTCAAATTTAAATCCTTTCTTTGCTAAGCAAGGAATGGATACAATGTTCTTAGTAAGTGAAGGTACACAAAAGCAATTATCTAGTTCTAATTGAAGTCTAGAAGGCAAGGAGAGAGTCAAAATGCCTACAGCAACAGCAGCAACCTGTGCCCCGTTTCCAACGCGAGGTCAATCTCTCCAGGCCGCACCGATCTACTTTTCTTGAGCCCCTGCATATTTGTACAAATATGAGCTCCACATGCGGTATCCAATACCCATGACATAGAAGTAGAAAGATTGACTTCTGTAACATAGATACCTGAGCTAGAAGTTAAGGCCAAGCCTTTCTTCTCCTAATTCTGAAGCTGCTTGCAGTCCCTTCTCCAGTGACCTTGCTCGCCACAGTGAAAACACCTCTGGTCCTTTGACTTCTTCGCCTTTTTCTTCAGTGCTTTGCTAGGACCTCTGGCACTGCTCTTAGCACGTGCCTTACCCTTCTTCTTTATCTTCTTGGTCATAGGGACCAAAAGAACAGAATTGGGTTTGGTCTTACCCATCTCTCGCTCGGCTGTTTGGAGCATATTTATTAATTCCTCCCGTGTGCACTCAATCCGGTTCATGTTGAAATTAATAATAAACGGACTGAAGCTAGGGGGCAGGGAATGCAGAATAAGATCCACAACCAGCTCGTTGTCTATGGTATGTCCCAGTCTCCTGAGATGATCCACATTCCCAATGAGTTTGAGAACATGGGGTCTCACTGGTGCACCCTCAGACAACTTACACCGAAAGACTGCTTTGGCAGTGTCAAATCTCTCAGTTCTAGCCTAAGCCTCGAACATCTATTTCAGATGAGTGATCATCTGAAAAGCGTTCTGCTCCTCATATTGCACCTGCAGTTCAGGTGCCATGCTGGCTAGCATAAGACATGCAACCTCCAAAGAGTCATCCTGATGCTTTCTATAAGCATCTTTGTAGGCGGAGGAGCCGCAGGAAGAGCCTATTCAAGGACATACAGCTTCTTCTCGAGCTTGAGGACTATCCTCAAGTTCCGATGCCAGTCCATAAAGTTAGTTCCAACTAACTTATCCTTATCAAGGAGGGATCGCAGTGATAATCCGCCAGTGTTCGTAGCCATTGTTCTACAACACCCAAGAAGAACAGATTAGTACTACTTTGAATCATTTAAACTGGACTTGTTTTAAATGATTACTGCTCCCACTATTTTAAATTCGAATTGATAACCCACAAAGTCAATCGGGAAGTTTAAGACTTCCTAGTGAGATGGGATCCTTATTTCACATGAGGCTTCGCGTCCCACGAGGGTGGGATGAGATGCACAAAGTAACCCATGTTTCCTAAGGTGGGCGCGCCAGCCGGTTGCTCCAAGCAACTCCCCTTGTTGAGACAGTCTGGGCATTTCATGTCCAGCGAGGGCTGGATACAACATGAAACCCTTACCTCTCAACGATGCCTCTAGACTTTCACTATGTGCCCAGCACATGTGAACTTCTAGTCAAGTCCATTCCTAACCGTTATGCCCAGGGCCAACGAGTTTCCTTGTGAAGGCACGCCCAGGTTAAAACTGGACTGGGGAAACCATTGTCACCACACACTTCCTAAAGATAAGTGGGTGTGTCCCACGAGGGTGGGAACCTGTTCACAACTCCACTGATCGATAGCTTAGTGAGGGCTACGCGTTAGAAGGCTGCTAGACTTGATATTTTATTATGAGGGTTTTTAAGGTCTCATCAGTTTTATCTTATGTGTAACAATACAGGTATGCAATCCTATAGTGTTAACATAATGATAAAACATTACAGGCATGCTTTTAGCAGATAAGGAAAGCAGTAAAGATGATGTGATCAAAGCCCTTTCAAGACATTGAACCAACCCATGCCAAAAGGAGGTTCAACTCTTGACATAGGACTCAAGCCCCTAAGATAGACCTATCCTAGCCGCCCTCTATCTTGGTCTTCAAGGTTGGCTCCAAGGTCCTTCTCACATGGTTTAGCTCTCAAACCTTAAGGGTAGACCCCAAGGGTTCGGCCAATGCCATGGTCTTCCTCCAATGAGGATGCGCCACAATGCAAGAAGCCAAGTTAGCTAGCTCTCAAACCCAAGGGTTCGG
The DNA here is from genome assembly GCA_027563935.2 of Costus lasius. Classification (NCBI taxonomy): domain Eukaryota; kingdom Viridiplantae; phylum Streptophyta; class Magnoliopsida; order Zingiberales; family Costaceae; genus Costus; species Costus lasius. The sequence goes on from CM050453.2 coordinate 39,170,458, forward strand.
CCATGCCTAACTCGGGCCACTAAGCAGGCTTGCGCCTCTTTCTTTGATGCTTGTTGCGCCACTATCCAAGGTATGCATGCGCCAAGTTCCAAGTACATGCGCCACCCTAATCTTCTTCTTAGTTAAAAGCAAAAAGAAAAGCGGCACGCAGACCTCACGAGGACACATCACAGGCATGCAAAGGGGAGCTTGACTAATGATCACAACATCATGCACAATCAAGGTATTTACTCATGCAATTCCACATGCTCATGAAAAACATAAAATCTGAAATTTTACTTTTTCATAAAACTAGTCTCTTTTTCTCATCTTCTTCTCACAAATCTTTTGGTTAATTGCGATTTATTTTTCATGATGATTTCTGAGATACTTTTGGCTGGCAATTTTGTCAGATCAAGAGACTTGGCCAGTCCGAAGACATAATGCCCGTCCTACTTGACAAAGTTACGTGCGCCTTTAATCTTTAAATCAAACAAGAAAAATAGTCCAAAAATCCAAAAGAGATTGAGAGGATGATAGAAACAAGAAACCCTAATTTTTCCTACTTAGAAAAATCGTTTGCCATGCATCATGCTGTTGGGGTATGCCCTTAAGGCTAATGTTTGAGGCCTTGGGATTATATCAGTATCATGTATAATCTCTATGTTTATAAAGGCAATGGTTGTTATTCAGGTTGTTACATTATCTGCTGCAATGTGTATACTTCTGAATAATGTCTCAATGATGTTCAGCTAGGCTGACATGCAGTGTAGTCCTTAGTCGAAATATCTTGGTGAACATGAGACAACCTTGATATGATTGAGACTAATATGTGTTCTAATCTTATAGGATGCTTTGAGCATGGAATAAGATGTAGACTCATGGGTACATTGGATGTACTGGACAGACCCTACATAGGATGTTCAATTGCTTGTCACAATGTGAATAATCCTTGTATGCGAACAAGTGGCATACTTCCTCTAACTTGAGATCACTTGTGTTTCTAAATGATGATTGGCATTGTTTTGAGATAGTTCGATATCATTTGAAACATAATGGTTATAGACTATCTTGGATGGTGAGCATGAGTCATGTTAGGGCGCTAGTGATAGACATAGGATTGCCATCTCCTTCATTGGAGTGTGATGTTCTAAAGGGGCCCCCTGGATGAGATGATTGAGAAAGTGTATGGCCATACCCAGATGACTATGTTCATTTGATCTAATCATTCTCATCATATTGGAGTTACAGGCTTGACACGCTTGTCCAATAAGAACATCCAGTGGCAAAGGAAACATGTATGTCTAGTGAAATGGATTCACACTTGTGCTGTGGTTTGGGTGTAGTCTTGGAAGACTCTTTCCTTTATATCGGGAGACAGTGATGTGTTGCTAGATACCCCTCACTGATCGTGATAACGTAAGTTATCGTTATCGACGTTTAAAGGAAACCCTTAGGGTTGCACAATTTGATAATATGGCTTACTTAAGTCAGATCGTGTGGACTGAATTGTTTGGGTTCAGTTTAAAGGGATTTAATCTCTGATTGTAAGTGAGATCTAGTCTGATCATGTTTGATTGATTAGGGCTTGAGATCGGTAAGCTTCGATCGAGAGAATTGATGCTAGATCGGTGAGATCAGGAGCATTAGGAGATGAACGGTTAGATCTAGAGCCTTAGGGTTTAATTGTGATCTAGACCAAATGCTTGGGTTAATTGGTCTTTGAACCAAACCAAAATGAACCGGCTCATCATATGAGCGCATGGTTCAATGGGAAGAGAAAAATGCGATGGTTCACAAGGAGTGAACGCATCACACGTTTAGGGGGTTTTTTCTATTTTGGGAAACCATGTTTCCAAAACATGGTCACGCCTCACGTTCGCTCCTCTCACGCCTATTGTCGCCTCTTCCTCTCTATGCTCTCTCAACTCTCATGTGTTGAAGGAGTTGACGACAAGGAGGTCTCGGCCAAGCAAGACATCTCTTCTTCCCTTCCATTCGATCAGGAGACTTGAAGGTCTTTGCTAGCACAAGGATCAACAAGGAGTAGGCGATCTTCTTCTTGTGTGCGCATCTTCTAGAGGAGATCCCTTTCGCTCTCTTCTTCCAAGGCACCATCCAAGCAATGGCGATGGTATGACTCTTATCAATGTATACAAGTTTTAATAGTTGATCATATGACATGCATGCAACCGATCATCTAGAAACCCTTATTTCCGCTGCCCAAAATTTTATATGCTATCACCATAGGGTTTCGCCCCCTTTATAGGGGACTTTAAATTGGTATCAGAGGCCTGGTTATAAGCATGTTTTTATGATTGCTTGAGTCTTTTGTGATCCATGTTTGCGCTTGTATGCTTAGATCTAAACTACATGCGAAAATTACATGTTAAGTTGTTCATGCGAAAACTTGATGAACATGTTTTCTAGTTGGCGCATGTTGTAGTTTTTCTTCAAAACTTGTTAACTTGCGCGCCTCACTTAGATCTATAGCCGCCTACTGTAAAACCTTAGACGGGTTATTAGGGTTGAAATCATAGTCGAGTCTAGATCCAACCAGTCTGATCAGACTATCTGACAGCCTAGAAGGGTCGACTAGATGGCATCTGTGCGCAAGCACAAGGTGGCTATAGGTTGACTGCAAACAGGCGTGTAGCGATGTCTGGTTGAGACAACCAGTGAACGCTCTTGAGTCAGGCCCGGGCTCACACCCGCTTGCCAGAACTCATGAGGCTCGTTCAGCCCAACGCATGCATTGTTGGCCACTGGGTCAACTCAAGTCAGTTAGGACTTGGTGCATGCAAGGGCAGTGGGTCTGACTAGGTCTGATGAGTGAATCCCTATTAATGAACCGTTGTAAGGTAGTAGGGCACATAAGGAAAATAAAATTGATGCCTATGGGTTTTCGAAAACTTTATTTTCTTATTGTTGGATCACATGTTGATTGTATACCATGATGATTGTCTATTTAATCTTATGTGGGCTGCCTATTTTAATGTGTGCTATGCTGGGGCCTGCGTGCCTGGATTAAACTGTAAATTATAATAATTGTGATATGCGCATCACATTTTAATTAATTTATTGTGTAATTGACCTGCGTGTCAATCTTGTCTAGATAGATTAAATTGTATTTTAATCAGACAAGAGCACAGAGCACACTTGGCAGAGGCGCATGCAGCAGTGGCTTGACCAGGTGGGAGGTCCAGGGTTCGAGTCTGGGACAGGCGCATTTACCTGGTGGGCGCACCTGAGCTGCAGTGGGCGCTTGGGCCCTGGGTTGGGCCAGATGAGATGCAAAAGACCCATCAACAGCTCAAGTGAAGACTTAAGTTAAATTAAGGTCTTACCTAGGCTTAATGGGCTTTTACCACATAAGATCAGCATGCTTTCTATTTATTGTTTATATAATTAGAATTGCATGATTTAATCTTCTGCTATCACCATAGGGTATGCATGATAGTTAAGAAGATAAAAGACCGTTAAAATCAAACGCTAAAATATCAAGCTCGTAAGCCTTCTGGCGCGAAACCTCACTGTTCTGACTATCGTTGGGGCCGTGTTGTACCCACTCAGTGGGCACGCCCATCTATCTTCAGACGGTGTGTGATTACACCTGCGTGTTACAGGGAAGGGATTTATCGCTTCTCGTTGCTCAGCATAGCACGTGGTGGTCCAGGGAGTAGGTCGGGTCAGCTTGACTATGTAGGCTACATATGTGGCGCATATGGTAGCTATATGGAGGCAGCCATCTGTGGGATCAGAGACTGTGTTGTACCAACTCAGTTGGCACAGTCTGCTGGATTGCCCAGATGAAGGGGAATCGCACGGGGTTGGCGATTGGCAGGGATTGCCTACCAGAGATTAGTGCTTGTACTCTATGTGCATCTTATCTCGCCTGAGCGGGACGCGGAGACCAAGTATGAAATCTGGATCCCATCTCACTAAAAGAGTTTTACTCTTTCGGGCTGTTTTGCTGGATTTTTCAGCCAGATAAAATAGTGAGAAAAGAATCATTCTTAAGTCCTGAATTGATTCTCACATTGATACTGACCTTGCTGTTCTTGCATTGTTGTAGATTACTGCAGCAACGAACACCACGAATTTCAATGTGCGTTCCCTACTGGAAAGGGAGAAGTTTGCTGGACCAAACTTCTCAGATTGGTACGGACACCTTAAGATTGTTCTTAAGGCAGAGAGGAAGCTGTATGTCCTCGAGACGGCTATACCGCCTCAACCCGCTGCGAACGCCGCAAGGGCCGTTCGGGATGCCTATGAGAAGCATGTCAATGATAGCATTGATGTCGCTTGCCTGATGCTTGCGTCTATGACGCCAGAGCTGCAGCGTCAGCATGAGGATCTATCTGCTATACAAATTATAGCAAACCTCAAGCTGCTGTATGCTGCACAGGCTAGGACTGAACGCTACAATTTGACTAAGCTTTTCTTTCAGAGCAAACTGGCTGAAGGAAGTCCAGTGGGAGCTCACGTACTCAAGATGATTGGGGTACAAGGAGGCTCTAGAGAAACTGGGACATACCATCAATCAGGAGTTTGCTGTAGACATCATATTGCAGTCTCTCCCGACCTCTTTCGATCCGTTCATCATTAACTTTAATATGAACAAGATCGACTGTACGCCGGCAGAGTTACTGAATATGCTCTTGACTACAGAGTTGACTCTAAAGGGAAAGCCTGTATCCTCTGTCTTAATGGTTCCTTCTAGGAACAAGAAGAAAGGGAAGAAAGGCAAAGCCCCTGTTAAGAGCTACAGCAAGGCTCTGAAACAAAAGGTTAAGCGGTCGAAGGAATACAGATGTTTCCACTGTGGCCAGCTGGGTCACTGGAAAAAGGACTGTAAAGCGCTCCAAGGAGACAAGAAGGGAAGTTTCGCTTCTGGCTCAGATATTTTTGTGACTGAGGTCATGGTTTCTTCTTCCATATCATGGGTGTTGGACACTGCATGTGGAGTTCACATTTGTTCAAATGTACAGGAACTCAAGAGAAGAAGACAGGTGGGACAGCATGAGGTGGACCTACGAGTTGGAAACGGGGCACGGGTTGCTGCTGTTGCTGTAGGCGTTTATTACATCTCATTACCATCTGGACTTGTATTGGAACTGGACAATTGTTATTTTGTACCAAGCATAACGAAAAATATTATCTCTATTCCTGCTCTTGTCAGGAAAGGGTTTTCCTTTGAATGCAATATTTCAAAGTGTATTATTTCTTTTGATAATATTGTTTATGCTACTGGGTCGATTAACAATGGGTTATTCATGTTGGACATGGAATGTTCTATACAACAAATTGATAACAAGAAAGCTAAGTATGCTGATAACAGCACCTTGCTATGGCATAGTCATTTAGGCCATATTAACAAGAAGCGCATTAAGCGGTTGCATGATAATGGACTGCTGGGATCATTCTCCTGTGAGGAGCTTGATACATGCAAAGCTTGTTTAATGGGTAAAATGACGAAGTCTCCTTTTCCTAAGAAAGGTCAAAGGGCTTCAGGTTTACTTGACCTTATACACAGTGATGTGTGTGGGCCTTTTAGTAAACATGCCAGAGGTGGCTATCTATACTTCATTACCTTTACTGATGATTTCAGTAGATATGGGTATGTCTATCTAATGAGACATAAAAGTGAATCTTTTGACAAGTTCAAAGAGTTCAAGAATGAAGTACAGAATCAGCTAGGCCGAAATATCAAGGCACTTCGTTCAGATCGAGGTGGTGAATACTTGAGTCGAGAGTTTACTGACTATCTGAAGGAGTGTGGGATTATCTCACAGCTCACTCCGCCAGGAACACCGCAATGGAATGGTGTGTCCGAGAGGAGGAACAAAACCTTACTGGATATGGTTCGTTCTATGATGAGTCAGGCTACTCTGCCTTACTCCTTTTGGGGATTTGCACTGGAAACAGCTGCAAAGGTACTAAACCGAGTGCCATCCAAGGCAGTTTCAAAGACGCCATATGAGTTATGGTATGGGAAACAGCCAAGCTTGACGTTTATCAAGATCTGGGGTTGCGAGGCTTATGTCAAAAAGCTCGCATCTGGGAAACTAGAGAGCAGATCTGAGAAATGTATCTTTGTCGGTTACCCTATGGAAACTAAGGGTTATTATTTCTACGATCCCAAAGAGAACAAGGTTTTTGTTGCTCGGACGGCTATTTTTCTTGAGAAGGAATTTCTTCTGCAAGAGGCCAGTGGGAGAGAAATAAAGCTGGATGAGAATCCAGAAGAAGGACAAAGTAGTCAAGCACAGTTGGATGAGCCTGAGCCAGTAGATCAGGTTACTGAACAACCTGAGGCTCAGATATCACGGGAACCGCGAAGATCGGGAAGGATCCGTCGACAGCCTGAGCGCTATGACGGAATCTACATCATTGATGATGAACCCCTCACTTATGCGGATGCGGTCAGTGGACCGGAATCAGCGAGATGGCTTGAAGCTATGCGAGCCGAGATGGACTCCATGTCAGATAACCAAGTCTGGGATTTGGTTGATCCGCCTCCGGGAGTAATCCCTATAGGCTGTAAATGGATCTTCAAGAAGAAGATTGACATGGATGGTAACGTGGTTACCTATAAAGGCAAGCTAGTTGCGAAAGGTTTCAAACAAATCTACGGGATAGATTATGATGAAACTTTCTCTCCTGTAGCTATGTTTAAGTCTATTCGGATTATTCTCGCGATAGCAGCATATTATGATTATGAGATCTGGCAGATGGATGTGAAGACTGCTTTCCTTAATGGAAAACTGGATGAGGATGTGTATATGACACAACCTGAAGGTTTCACTAATCCATCAGATCGTCATAAAATATGCAAGTTAAGGAAGTCCATTTATGGACTTAAGCAAGCATCAAGAAGCTGGAATATTCGTTTTGATGAATCAATCTGTGAGTTTGGTTTCATCAAGAATGAAGATGACCCGTGTGTATATAAGAGGTTTAGTGGGAGCGTAATCACTTTCCTAGTCCTCTACGTCGATGATATCTTAATCATTGGAAACGATATTCCTGAACTGCATGCGGTTAAGGCATGGTTAAGAAAATGTTTCCAGATGAAAGATTTAGGAGAAGCAGCCTATGTATTAGGTGTGAAGATCAACAGAGATAGATCTAAGAGGCTTCTCGGGCTGTGCCAGTGTACTTACATCGATAAAGTCCTGGAGAGATTCCATTTAGAAAATTCTAAAAGAGGATATCTTCCAGTCAGACATGGTCTGAATCTTTCAAAGAGTCAGTGTCCACAAACACAGACTGAGAAAGATGAAATGGACAATACGCCTTATGCTTCGGCTATTGGGTCCATTATGTATGCGATGTTATGTACTCGCCCAGACGTCGCTTACGGGTTAAGCGTGACCAGTCGGTTCCAATGTAATCCAGGTCAGGCGCACTGGATTGCAGTCAAGAACATTTTGAAATATCTGCGGAGGACCAAAGATATGTTCTTGGTGTATGGTGGTCAGGAAGAACTCAGTATTGAAGGATATACTGACGCTTCGTTCCAATCTGACCAGGATGATTTCCGATCGCAATCAGGCTATGTTTTTAGCTTGAATGGAGGTGCAGTGGTGTGGAAAAGTTTCAAACAATCAATTGTTGCTGATTCCACAACAGAAGCCGAGTATGTTGCAGCCTCGGAAGCATCTAAGGAGGCAGTGTGGATTCGTAAGTTCGTTCAGGAACTTGGTGTTGTTCCTTCGAGTGCAGATCCATTGGTTATCTTCTGTGATAACACTGGAGCAATAGCACAGGCAAAGGAACCACGGTCGCACCAGAAGTCCAAGCACATACAGAGACGGTTTCACTTGATCCGGGAGATCATTGATCGTGGCGAGATCAAAATCTGCAAGGTTCATACAGACGACAATCTGGCTGACCCGCTTACAAAGCCTCTGGCGCAGCAGAAGCATGAGAAGCACTGTAATAATATGGGTTTGAGATTTCTCAACCATTAGATTAAGTGCAAGTGGGAGATTGTTGGGGTATGCCCTTAAGGCTAATGTTTGAGGCCTTGGGATTATATCAGTATCATGTATAAACTCTATGTTTATAAAGGCAATGGTTGTTATTCAGGTTGTTACATTATCTGCTGCAATGTGTATACTTCTGAATAATGTCTCAATGATGTTCAGCTAGGCTGACATGCAGTGTAGTCCTTAGTCGAAATATCTTGGTGAACATGAGACAACCTTGATATGATTGAGACTAATATGTGTTCTAATCTTATAGGATGCTTTGAGCATGGAATAAGATGTAGACTCATGGGTACATTGGATGTACTGGACAGACCCTACATAGGATGTTCAATTGCTTGTCACAATGTGAATAATCCTTGTATGCGAACAAGTGGCATACTTCATCTGACTTGAGATCACTTGTGTTTCTAAATGATGATTGGCATTGTTTTGAGATAGTTCGATATCATTTGAAACATAATGGTTATAGACTATCTTGGATGGTGAGCATGAGTCATGTTAGGGCGCTAGTGATAGACATAGGATTGCCATCTCCTTCATTGGAGTGTGATGTTCTAAAGGGGCCCCCTGGATGAGATGATTGAGAAAGTGTATGGCCATACCCAGATGACTATGTTCATCTGATCTAATCATTCTCATCATATTGGAGTTACAGGCTTGACACGCTTGTCCAATAAGAACATCCAGTGGCAAAAGAAACATGTATGTCTAGTGAAATGGATTCACACTTGTGCTGTGGTTTGGGTGTAGTCTTGGAAGACTCTTTCCTTTATATCGGGAGACAGTGATGTGTTGCTAGATACCCCTCACTGATCGTGATAACGTAAGTTATCGTTACCGACGTTTAAAGGAAACCCTTAGGGTCGCACAATTTGATAATATGGCTTACTTAAGTCAGATCGTGTGGACTGAATTGTTTGGGTTCAGTTTAAAGGGATTTAATCTCTGATTATAAGTGAGATCTAGTCTGATCATGTTTGATTGATTAGGGCTTGAGATCGGTAAGCTTCGATCGAGAGAATTGATGCTAGATCGGTGAGATCAGGAGCATCAAGAGATGAACGGTTAGATCTGGAGCCTTAGGGTTTAATTGTGATCTAGACCAAATGCTTGGGTTAATTGGTCTTTGAACCAAACCAAAATGAACCGGCTCATCATATGAGCGCATGGTTCAATGGGAAGAGAAAAATGCGATGGTTCACAAGGAGTGAACGCATCACACGTTTAGGGGGTTTTTTCTATTTTGGGAAACCATGTTTCCAAAACATGGTCACGCCTCACGTTCGCTCCTCTCACGCCTATTGTCGCCTCTTCCTCTCTATGCTCTCTCAACTCTCGTGTGTTGAAGGAGTTGACGACAAGGAGGTCTCGGCCAAGCAAGACATCTCTTCTTCCCTTCCATTCGATCAGGAGACTTGAAGGTCTTTGCTAGCACAAGGATCAACAAGGAGTAGGCGATCTTCTTCTTGTGTGCGCATCTTCTGGAGGAGATCCCTTTCGCTCTCTTCTTCCAAGGCACCATCCAAGCAATGGCGATGGTATGACTCTTATCAATGTATACAAGTTTTAATAGTTGATCATATGACATGCATGCAACCGATCATCTAGAAACCCTTATTTCCGCTGCCCAAAATTTTATATGCTATCACCATAGGGTTTCGCCCCCTTTATAGGGGACTTTCACATGCTATTTACAAAAATAAAGATATGGCATGTGAGCATGAAAGAAAAGCATAAAACATCGTTCGAGTCTTGCAAGTCGCTCTGATACCACTGTTGGGAAACCCCGGGGCATTTTACAATTTTTCAGAGTCATAAACATACATACATACATTGCACAGCGGAAGAATGTCCCCGAAACAGGCTGGTCCCAAAAACCCAGTGAAGATAGCAAGCAAGAGAGTCGACACGATGAGTTAGGAAATACCTTAAGAGCGGTTTGGAGTGATGCCGATGTAGGTGCCCAAGTGTGCGCCCTCTGCAGTCTCACACACACGGATCTCTTGAGTTCTCTTCTTCCACGCCCAGTGCTAGCCTCGGGAAGAAGATCCAAGCCTTAAGGAGATGCTCCACTTCACTTGCGCCACCAAAGAAGAGAGGATGCGCCAAGAGAAGAAGCAACCAAGTTCAAACCGCCAAGCACCAATGCTCCTTGCACTAAGAGGAAAGGAGAAGAAGACTTGTGCTTGCGGCTAGATGTTGGAGGAAGAGAACTTGCGCCAAGAGCCTCCTAGCTTTCGCCCCTCTCTATTGCTTACGCCTCCAAGGATTGATCACCTCTTAGAGGGGACGGCTAGGTGCTCTTTTATGGGACAAGAGGTGGTTTATGAAAGGCTAGGATCAAGACAAGTGGGCGGCTAGGATGAGAAGGTTTGAGATAAGGAAAGTCTCGAAGACATTTCCATAATTCTCATTCAACCATTCCTTTTGTGCCCATGCCTTTCTTTGTGCGCCAAGGCCTTGCCTTGCGCCCCAAGCAATGCCATATAGGCATTCATACCATAAGGGATAAAAAGGGGGCAGGCGCCAATTGCTTCCTTATGAAGCAAATTGTGCCACTTCTCCCCATTATGCCCATAGGTGCCTAGGGGAGAAGACTTGTCCCCATTATACCCTTCTAGCCCTTCTTCTCTTCATGAGAACTTATTAGTGAGCCCAACTTAGCAATGGGCCTAGCCCAAAAAACCATTACCCATGTTAACCAAGCGATTGGATCCGATCCAACTTAACCCATGGTCAAATGAGGTTAACCATGGTTAATTCGGCCAATATGCCAAAAACATAAGTTGGCTCCAATAAGTTTCTTCCATCTCATCAGGCCCATTGGCGCTGATGAAATCTCCCAATTAGATCCGAGTTATCCAATAACTCGATCATAAGGCTTCCCGATCAATACGAGAACTCAAGTATCAAGGTGTGCGACCCTGTAGGTTCCTCTGACGCTGGCAGTGCTGACCAAAGGTCATCACGAGCAGTGAGTGGCACCTAGCAGTGCATCGTTGCTGCCCAGGTCATTGGAATGGATATCGACATCGACATCCCCATCATCGCAACTAGGTACAGATGCATTACAGTCTCTTTGCCGAACTGATATCCGATTGGACAAGTGTGTCACCACTTGTTTTCACCCAATCACATGGCTATGACTAAAACAGGTTCTCACCTGGGTATGGCCATACACTCTCAGTCATAGAACCATAGAGGAGCTCCATGGATATCATATTTCCTTAAGGAAGGGGCAAATCCTTTGTCTGTCCATTGACCTTCTCATATGGGTCGTGACGTGCTCAATGACAACCGTTATGACCTCCCAACTACGGCGAGGTGTCAAGTTGTATCAAAGCAAGTCCCTAACCATATAGAATGATCAATGACCTCAAGTCAAGGGATCAATACATCTCCTGTCACTTGTGAGGATAACTCATGACACCAAGTCATAGCCTCATAGCGGGTCTATCCAGTATATCCTACAATGATATACCCTATGTGTCTGCGTTAGCACCATGTGTCTAACCAGCCCACATACCAGTCTCACAAGTACTATAGCTATCCCATATCCACTAAGGTACATTGACTGGGGACTATAGTTCGAGCACAGATCCAATCTGTCTCCAGGGACATTATCATGTCAGTACATATGCGCAACAGGGATAGGTCATAGGGCATATACACCAACAGGGATAAGAGGCAGTAAAAGAAATAAGAATCTGCTGGTGGTATGATCCAGTGTCGACGGCTGGAAACAGTGATGTCAGAGGCAGATGTAGTGGTAGCTAGAGGTGCAGCAAATCTGGAGAAGAAGCTATGACAGGTAGAAAGCAAATCAAGCAGTTTTTGAATTTTTTATGAAAAGTAGCCATACCCAAAAATAAGATTTAATGATCCAAACAGAAAACAGACAAAACCATGAAGTAAAATAAAACTTGATCTTTCCAGGTATGTGAAAAATAAAGGATCAAAATCTTTTAGTAATTTAGCGTATCAGCAGAAAGAAGGCTACTCAGATTACAAAATGAAAAACTGCACATAATCTAATCAGAATCAAAAAGTTGCTATGTGTTTCAGAAAGATCCATGGATTCTAAAATTCAGCAAAAATACCCAAATAATAGACAAAGATCAGTACTTGCATGTCGTGCCAAAAATCAAAAATTTTCGTAACCCAGTTTCTTAAAATCAAAGCGAGAAGACACCTACTCAATAACTAGAAGCAGTTTACAATATACGGTACCATAATATACGTTACGGCAGTGCCGTAATTTGCAAAGAACTCTCGGGTACGAAATAATCAGGAAATACGATACTATGAAATTCCTTACGGTACTGTCGTATTTTTCAAAAAACTTTCGAAAAGAAAACACTCAAGATTACGGCACATAAAGTAAAAAATGGTCAGAAGATACGGTAGCATAAAAGAAATACCGTACCGCCATAAAATATTAAATACTCTCGGAAAAGAAATCAGAGCAGATTACGGACGTAAACTAGATTACGGCAGTGCCGTATTTTGCGCAAAATTTGATTTTCCTGCAAAAATAAAAGCAAAATTAATTCTAAAAAAATTAAAATAAAAGAAACTAAACTAAGATAAAAGTGCTTGGGTTGCCTCCCAAGAAACGCTAATTTTAGGTTCATAGCTTGACCAAAAATCAATATCATGGTGAAGGAGGTGAATCGGTTCCAAAATATAAAGCATATAATTTTCTGCATTTCCTTTTTCCAAACAGTTTAGCCACAAATCCATATATCCATAATTTCTCATAAATCATGATTAATGTGGCTTTCTCAAATTTGCAGAAATTAAAATTCTCAGATCCACTCAAAGTAATCTTTATGATCTTCTTATGCTTATCAAAAAGTAAAATCATAAGTCCTTTCTTCAAATTAATATTTTCAATGGCAATAACAAAAGGACCTAGATTAAAAGATTCAAGTATTGGATCATCAAAATAATGTCTATGTCTTTCATTAGATTCATCGATAAAGCACAAATTTTCAAATAGATCAAAATTTTTAACAATAGCTTTGGGCAAAACATCAAGGTGAGATTCATTCAAATTCTTTTCAAGTTCCTCATGTTTGTCATCAAATAATCTATCAATATCAAAATTATCAACAAAATCAAGATGAGACTCTACAAAAACGATTTTCTCATGCTTCCCCACAAATAATTCATTATCAAAAGAGTCAAAATCAGAATCATATGAAAAAGAATTAATAGAATCAGAGTTGACCACAAGAGATTTATCATTAATTTCAAAAATATCACCAAAATCAATGTGGGCCTCATCAATGTCTATAATTTTTGAACCTTCATCATGCTCATCAGATTTAACCATAAACAAGATATCATCAAAATCAGAATTATCATCAAAAGAAGGTTCTTCAATTTCAATTTTCTCAATCTTTTCCTCAAATAAATTAGCAGATGAATCAGTTCTACAATCATCAAAATCAGAGTGAGATTCAATAATATTCACATAAGGCTCAATCTCAAAATAATCATAATCACAGGGGGATTTTTCTAGTTCAAGTTCCTCAGTATCAAATTCAAATTGTGGTTCAGAAACATGATCATAGCAATCATCATATAAAGAAGTTCGGTTTTCCCATCTAGAATACAATGGATCTTGTTCTTGCCATGATAAATTTGGTTTTAAAAATGGGCAATCAGAGGAATAATGATCAGGATATCCACAAATAACGCAATATTCAGAAGAACAAGATTGCATATAAGAGTTAAATTGATCTACAAGAGAATTACCATTTGGCACGTATACCTCACCTCTTTCAGTTGCCCAGGAGTTATGATTAAATGACATGTTTTCAAATCTATCAAGAATAGAAAGATAATCCAACACCAATCAATCAAATTTTCTTCTTTTATTTTTCAGAATATAGAAAAGAAAAAAAATAGAAAATCTAAAACACAAGCAAATTCACAAAATCTTCAGATATCATAGTTCTATCACAACTGTGAAAATCCAAAACCTGCAAAAAGAAAAAACAAAGTTAATCAAGCATAGAAATAATCTACCTTCTTGCCTTATCACGAGAGGGAGTTTGAGCTCTTTTCTTATTAGGACTTACCATATATGCTTGGCTGAATTCTTGCTTGAATTAATCAAGCCATACACGCCAATATAACAGCCCTATGTGTCCAAGGTATGTTTCAACTATGGAAACCAAATTCCAAAAGGATTCATACATGTCATTGATAGGATTCCGCAAGTGCACGAAATTATCGAAGTAATAAAAATATCGATCCACAGAGACCTTATTGTTAATTACCAAATAATTATTTTCTCGCTAGCTAAGCAAGCCAAATATGATGAAAGTAAACTATGCAGAGAATATGCTAAGGAGATAATCAGAGAGATAAACATGGGACTAGGGTTTCATCCACCTTAATTTCAATGATAAGATATAAATAAAGGTTCATCAATCAAATCTTGCTAAAATAAAGACCTAATTTACTTCATAAAAGGATTATCTCACTTTCGTGCAGATAACCACGTAGAGATAAATCCTCACTTTCACGCAAGATTTATCCCAGGCTAAAGATAAGTAAATCATCAATCAGAGAATTCAAAGATCACTTTCGTGCATCCGAATTCTAGGTTGATAATCTCTAGTGGAGTCTCAAGGATCACTTTCGTGCATCCGAGTCTCTACACTAGTTTTACTCATGGATCTCCAACGTTCTGATCCTTGCTTTCGCACAAGATCTCCACGTTTGACAAATAGACTCGATCTATAGATTCTTGTTATAATCATGACAATTAATTTACTAGAACAGATCAAATTATATCTTACCTAAGGAAGGGATCCTAACATGCAATTCTAGGGTTCCAAGTTCTCAAGCAAATCACCTTTCAGTCTCATTGCGAGAACTCTAAAAACATAATTAGTAACATGGACTTATAGAGAGTCTAATCACAATCCATCACAAAAGTAAAATTATCATAGCAAAAATTATCATGACGAAAATAGAAGAGTTATCTAATCATTAAGAATCAAGGGGATTACACCCCATGTCCCAAAAGAGTGTTAAGCTTTCATGGAGGAAAAAATACAATGAATCATAGTTTAGAACAATTAGAAATCAGAGAAGGAGAAAACAACAACGTTACAACACAGGTGTAATGTAAATTACACCCGTAATTTCGTGATGAACAGCGCTGTCACCGCTGTTTTGTTGATTCCTCCTCCGATCGGACTCCAAACGCTCTAAAAATTCAGTGGAATCTTTCTCTCCTCTAGGTGAAGCTTTTGAGTGAAAATCACGGCCTGAGGTGCCCTCTATGCCTCTCGGTGTGAGGCTAAACCCTAACCGCCCCTCTGGCGATTTCTCCCTCGATACTAGATAAAAGTTCTTCTTTCCACTTCGTACACGTTCTCCTCTTAAAGACGAGTCCGTCACAATTTTCAGATTTCAATTTAGAGCTCTGGATCAAAAGTTATGGCCTGCGCAAAATTCAGACTCGTAAAAATCACGTTTTTGACTGGGTATTACGGCAGTGTAATATCTCACGGCCGTGCCGTAAAATCGGCTGAGTGTTCTGTTCTAGAAATGCTGGAAAATATAGCACCGTAATTTGGTTTACGGCAGTGCCAAAAAATTGGCTGAACTCTCTGGTCGGATTCGTCGAGGAAATACGGCCCATGTAATTCTTTACGGTAGTGCCGTAATTTCGGCAAAAGTCTCTGTTCAGAAAGTGCCCCAAAATACGGTCGTGTAAATCCTTACGGCGGTGCCGTATTCTGGAGAAAACCTTCTGTTTGGAAAATCACCAAAATACGGCCGTGATCTCGATAATACGGTAGCCGTGAAAAATACGGTACCGTAAAATCCCTTACGGCACTGCCATATTTTGGTTATTGGCTTCGATTTGCGTGAAATTTCTTGTGTATCTTCCTCTTGATGATGGTAATTCTTCCATGTGTTTGATTTTACTTGAAAATGCCCAAAATAGTACCTTTTTGCCTGAAAATCATGAAAAACCAAAATAGGAGTAGACTTTGCAATATTCGATGAATTTAGCATGAAAACAAGCAAAAGATCATCAATTTAGCATGAAAAGATATCTAAAATGATACAAAATATACTACATATTTTGGTGTCATCAGTCATTGGCGCAAATTCCATATATGGAATTATGCCATGCGCCAAGTATAAATCCTACTCCCATTAGGAATCCAACTTACCATAATTAGATTTAATCCACAACTCCTAATTTGATTTGGATTTTATCTCTAATTTGGTATTGCATTTAAATCCTTATTGGATTAGGATTTGTGCCCAACACAATGGGCCTTATCCAAATCCAATTCTCATTAGGATTTGAATCCTAGTTGGAATAGGATTTGCACCCCAACCATTACGGGCCTTATCCAAAGACAAATTCTTATTTGGATTTGAATCCTAGTTCGATTAGGATTCTAACTCCTAGTAGAATTAGGATTCCAACTCCTAATTAAATTAGGATTCTAAATCCTAATAGGATTAGGATTCTAACTTCTAATTAAATTAGGATTCCTCTCCTAGTTGGATTAGGATTCCAATTCCTAACAGGATTAGGATTCCAACTCCAAATTAAATTAGGATTCCAACTCCTAGTTGGATTAGGATTCCAATTCCTAATAGGATTAGGACTCCAACTCCTAGTTAAATTAGGATTCGAATCCCACATGGTTTATAATCCCAAGTCCAAGTCCAACTCCCATATAGAGTGCAAACTTGGCCAGGATATACATAAACCCATGAATCCCAATTGGACTCAGATTCAACCATGAATCTATCTTGGACTCAGAATCAGAATGAACTCAGATATATTCCATGATATCCAAATCAAAATTCAACGTCAAGAGTCTATTGCGCGTGACCCTATAGGATCCATATGATGATGGCAATGATGCTTAAACATCATAAGTAGTGAGAGGTATCTAGCAACACATCACTACTACCCATGTCATAGGACTAAATTCATCTTGGCAATCAACTCCCTAACAAGCAACGAGGGTTCCCATGCATTTTAGATCCCTTTGCTTGAACTGATATCCTGCCATTGGATTAGTCTCATATTTATTAATCCAATATTTTGGTCATGACTCAAACAGTATGGCCATACATTCCTATCATTCACCAATGAGGTGGGGCGCTCCAAAGTGGATATCAAGCTTCCAATTAAGGAAGGGGCAAATCCTACTATTAGTCATCCATATCTCCATATGACTTATGATATGCCCAATGACAGTCGTTTTGATCACCCATTTACGGAGAGATGTAAGACTGTATCAAAACACATCCGTCATCATATCTAGACATGAATACCTCAAGTCTAAGGATCAATGCAAACCTCTTGCATGTGAGATTGACCTGTTGACTAGACAAGTCAATCTTCATGGTGGGTCACTCTAGTGCAACTAATGCTGAAGCACTTGTATGTCTGCGTTACTGTGCCTCGCACCTAACTAGCCCATACACCAATTTCACATGCACCAAAGTTGTCCCTTATCGGCTAAGGCACCTTGCTTGGGGATTACTATGAGAATGGATCCAACCAAACTCATTGGACATTATTTATGCAATTCAATACTTCAACATAGGTAAAGCTATCTACATAATAACGATCATGCCTTTATCAATTATATCAATTCTATCAAAGTACATTCAAATAATGCCGGACCATGTTCATATATTGGTCTACAGGGCATAAACACTAACAATCTCCCACTTGCACTAAGACCAAGGTCAACTGATTTCTTTCAGTCCCATGTCTCTAGTATGACCTATTTAGCTTCCGCTGCGCCAGAAGCTATGTCAGTGGGCCTTCCAGATTGCTATCTGTGTTTATTTCACAAATTTGAACATCACCCTTATCCATAATCTCTCTGATTAGGTGATATTGCCATAGTACATACTTGACTCCTAAGTTCCCTTGCTTGTGCTATGGCCCCAGCAAGAATTATACTGGACCCTTATGCACCAGGAACTAAATCAAGTTCAAATGAATGAAGCTGCTTCCTTGGCTACCCCAAGAAGCTGCAATATACTGAGCCTTAATTGTAGAATTTGCCAACGTGGTTTGCATAAAACCCTTCCAGCATACAACACCACAACGAGGCAAAATGCAAATCCTAACTATGAATGATAGTCATTAGACTGGAACGAAGTATCAGTGCACCCTTGTACACAAAGTTCTTCCTGTCTATTATACACTAGACCCCAATCCTTTGTACTTTCCAAGTATTTAAGGATTGCTTTCATAGCTATCCATTGTTGAACACTATGATCTGATTGAAATTTACTAGCCATGCTCCAAGCATTCGCCACATATGGTCTAGTGCATGTTGCACAAAACATGATCTATCCTATACATAATGTATTAGGATTATAGACTTATGTTACTGCTCTCCTGCTATGTCAAAGGACATAGCAACTTTGAGAGAGTCAGACCATGTCTTCCTGGAAGGTATCAGCTTTTGGAATCATCAAATATGAACCTCTCTAAAATCTGCTGGATGATTGTAGATTGACTAAAGGGCAATGACTTTCTTGGATCCCTATCTATAAATCCTCATGCCTGGGATATAGGCCACATTCCCTAGGTCATTTTTCTCGAAATACTTCCCAAGCCTTGATTTCACTACGTGAAGAGCTGGGATGACATTTCATGTGAGGAGAATGTCGTCAATCATGTAGAACAAGAAACACTATGATGCTCCCACTAATCTTCTTGTAAACACAGGCTCCTTTTCAAGATGCTTGCATAAGACCATGCATATCTTTATGGCTATTGTATGAAAACCTTCCGACTAATTCCATATAGACATCCTCTTCCAGACGTCCATTAAGAAAAGCAGTTTTCATAACAACCCGCTATAACACAATATGCAATTATAACAAGCAGATACCTAATGGACTCAAACATAGCTATTGGTGAAAAATTTTCATCACTATCCATCCAGTGGACTTGTTAGAAATTTAATTCACTAGCTCGCCATTATAGGTAAGAGTGTTACCTACCATGTCTGTCTTCCTTTGAAGACTCATTTACAACCTATGAGTGTTACCCCTTTGGCGGCTCAACCAAGTCCCAGATTTGAATAGCAGACACGGAGTCCATTTCGGTCTTTCATGCCGCTTAGCCATTTCTCGAAATTTGGTCCACTGATTGCTTCCGCTTCCTCATAAGCCTTAGGTTCATCCTTGATGAAAAATTCGTCATGCCCACCACTTGTGAGAGCATTTTGAATCCATCCAGACTTATGTGGTTCCTGTGTTACTTGAACCTTAGGTTGACTTTCAACTTGTATGTGAGATTCTTCTCTCCATTTGTGTCTAATTGTATTGTGGTTAATTTTGGACCTTGTCCTAATCAAATCTACTCCCACTGGATTCCTTCAAAAGATATTTCTTCTTAAGAAAGATAGTAGTTTGAGCAACAAATATTTTTGTACTCATAGGGATAGAGATAGTACCCTTTGGTACTCCACAAACACACACTATGGAATGTCAAAACAATTGCTTGCATGGCCTCAAAAGAGAAGTAAATTTGCATGACTTTTCAAAGATGGAACCATATCTAATATGTTCCTCTTTCTTTCTTTGAATACACCATTCAGTTGTGGTGATCCAGGAGGAGTAAGCTGTGAAACAATTCCACATTCCTTAGGATAGTCATCAAATTAACCACTTTGATCCATTCAAAGTGCTTTAACAAATCCTCCAATTTGATTCATTACTTCATTTATGAACTTCTTAGATCTTTCCAAAGTTTTTGTCTTGGATAAGACATATCCACACCTAATGAAGTGTACAACACCTCCTAGTGCTTGTTTCCATGGGTCCACACGCATTGCTGTGTAATAGATCCAACAAGCCACTAACACTTCCACCGTTCTTGGTGAAGGGAGCATCTGTTAACTTGCCCAATAAACAAGATTCACATGCATCATAATCCTGAATGCCCCACTAGTCTATTTGCATGGACTATATGGGTGTGACATTTGTTTATATAGCCCAAGCAACAATGCCATGTGAAAGGTGTTGATTGAATCATTGGATTTAATCTTCTTAGTATTAATGTTACATTTAGAACAACAAGCTATTATCAATTATACTATAGAACATCCCATATTTAAAGAAATACCACTGAAATCCTTTCCAAAAGAATGGATAAGATGTTCTTTTACAATAGCTAATACATAATAGCAAAGTTCTACTTGAAGTCTTGAAGTCAGTTAGATGATACCAACAGCAGCATCCAATGCTCCGTTTCTGACTCGAAAGTCGATCCCATCAAGCCTTATTGTCCTACTTCTTATGAGCCCCCGCATATGAAAACATATGTAAGCCCAACATGCGGTACTCAGTACCCATGAGTAAGAAGTTGACATAAAGATCTTAGTAACATAATGCCTGTAGCAGATGGGCTCTTCTTGGGGCCTTAATCCGTCCTGAAATTTCCATGCATTCCCAGTCTTCTGAAGTTTTAGCTTCGAAGAAACAGAACCATGGTCATTCCTGGATTTAGGCAAACACCCTAGAGATCCAACAGCACTCTCTTGATCACTATTTGAAGTGCATGGTGTGAAGAGACCTCGAAGATGCATGATGATAACATAAATCCCCATCTCATCACACTCAACCTGGACCTCAGGGGTCATGCACTTTAAAACAAGAACAGTGTACTATTTGTTATCTTCACAATGTTCAAGATAGACATTCCACTCCCACTCTATACTAAAATAAATACAGGGCTGGGATGGAGGTCTTTCAAGAAGATGCAGCTTATTCTCTTGTTCTAGTATTTTGGATAAAATTCTGAACCATCTTGTCCAATTTGTCCCATCCAGTTTATTTTTATAAAGTTTCAATCTAAGATCAGGAGATGCCATTATCTACAATAAGCAAACAAGCAAAATAAGTACTATGATAAAGCATTTAATAAGGACATAAATTAAATGCTATGCTCCCACTATTTCCTATCAAGTTGATAACTCTCAAACTCAACTTGGAAATAAGTGAGTAGGATCCTAATTTCACATGAGGTCTCCGTGACTCACGAGGATGAGTTGGGCTGCCCTGTGTCCAGCGAGGGCTAGAAACAACATAGAACCTTATCCTCTTAACAGCTGCCCCTAGTGTTTCATCATATCAATGACATATGAAAACTAGTCAAGTCTGACCTAATTGTTATGCCCAGGGCCAACGAGTTTCCTTCCGAAGGCACGTCCAGGTTAAAACTAGACTGGGGAAACCATTGTCATCACATGCCTTCCAAAGATAGATCGATGTTTCTCATGAGGGTGAGAAACAGTTCACAATCCATCGATCGATGGTTTGACGAGGGCTACACATCAGAAGGCTATCGACTTAATATTGCGAGGAGAGTTTATTCATTAATTATTATTCTTTTCTAGCATACAATTTTCCTACGGTGGGAGCAAAAGGAAAAACACATCACAAGCATGCTATGGACAGAATAATAAACCATCACAAGCTTGCTAATATGGTTAATATGGTTATAGCCCTTTTCATACATATAACATGTCACGAGCCATGTGACATGTTATCATGCATCCAAGGGTTGCGAGTCCCTGAAGCAGATCAGCCCATCCCAAAAGCCGAAAGCAAATTCCCTTCCTCCAACCATAAATCCATCACCAAGCTTCCAAAGCTGGCGCCACTTCTGATTTTGGTTGAAGAAGTCACCTTGTTGTCTTAATGAAGTCTTAACCTATCTTATGAAAAATATTCTACTTCTATACTAAAAACAAGATGAGAGAATACATGAAAATTTTTACATCGAGATAGGGGGGGAACAACACGCAGGTGGCAGAAAAATTTTACAAGCATTCATCACAAGTGGAAACATCCTTCTATATCACAACACAGGAGGGCACTTGCTATGACCATATGAACCCATGGAAGAGACAAGTGGCATATATATATAAAATTTGAAAACCGAAAATATCAAATTTTAGTTCCCTTATACGCCAATAACATCCACAACATTCTCATCAAACTAATGCTAAAATCAAGATTAGGGTTTCATGATGATTTCATAGACCTAATTGGCTGGCAGTTTTTGTCAGATCAAGACACACGGTCAGTCCAAGGACACAATGCCCGTCCTACTTGACAAAACCACGTGCGCCAATAGCCTTAAATCCATCATAAATGACAATCCAAATTTCAACCATGAGTTTGATAAAAAGAAGTTTGGATGAGAAATGCTTTCTAGATGAAACGCGCATGGATAAAGAAAATTTTTGAAAAATTTTCACACAAGCACATGTACACCTTGTGTTTCTCGCAAGTACCTCTGATACCACTATTAGGGAATACCGTGTGTAATTTAAAATTTTGCAGTCCAAGGACGCATTGGAAGACACATTACACCTAAAACATATTCCTTCACTAAGGATCCGTACGAGGGAGACAACACAAGGATGTGTTAGGGATAGTACCTCTTTTGCTTGCTAGGATGAAGATGCCAAGTTGAGACGATCAAGTGCTCGCCCTCTACAAGTATCCACGCGTCGACCATCTTAACATTGCTTCCTTCCATGCTTGGTGCTAGCCTCGGGACGAGAACATCACCTCTTTGAACTCCTTCTTTCTCCTTTGTTCTTCACGCCAACAAGGCTCCTTGCTTGGAGACTCTCGGACAACAAGGAAGATGAAGAGGAAAGTGGTGCAACAAGAAGAAGAGGGCAGCTAGGGCATCAAGAGGCTTGCGCAACTCCAAATAGAAGTCGCGTTGCCTTGAAGAAGAATTCTGCACTATAAGAGGGGCGCATACCCCTTTGTTTTATAGCCATCCATGCCACACCGCCCCTCTTATTTCCTTCTATGCTCTTGGCGCAATTCCTCCATGGAATTGCCATAAGAAACTTGCCACCTTCTCTCTTGAATTGGCGCAATAAAAAGCATAGAAATAATCTACATTCTTGCCTTATCAAGAGAGGGAGTTTGAGCTCTTTTCTTATTAGGACTTACCATATATGCCTGGCTGAATTCTTGCTTGAATTAATCAATCCATACACGCCAATATAACAGCCCTATGCGTCCAAGGTAGTTTCCATCTATGGAAACCAAATTCCAAAAGGATTCATACATGTCATTGGCACAAATTCCATATATCGAATTATGCCATGTGCCAAGTATAAATCCTACTCCCATTAGAATTCCAACTTACAACAATTAGATTCTATCCACAACTCCTAATTTTGGATTTTATCTCTAATTTGGTATTGGATTTAAATCCTTATTGGATTAGGATTTGCTCCCAACACAATGGGCCTTATCCAAATCCAATTCCCATTAGGATTTGAATCCTAGTTGGATTAGGATTTGCGCCCAACCATTATGGGCCTTATCCAAAACCAAATTCTTATTAGGATTTGAATCCTAATTGGATTAGGATTCTAACTCCTAGTAGAATTAGGATTCCAACTCCTAATTAAATTAGAATTCTAATTCCTAATAGGCTTAGGATTCCAACTTCTAATTAAATTAGGATTCTAACTCCTAGTTGGATTAGGATTCCAATACCTAATAGGATTAGGATTTCCAACTCCTAATTAAATTAAGATTCCAACTCCTAGTTGGATTAGGATTCCAACTCCTAATTAAATTAGGATTCCAACTCCTAATTGGATTAGGATTCCAATTCCTAATAGGATTAGGACTCCAACTCCTAATTAAATTAGGATTCAAATCCCACATGGTTTATAATCCCAAGTCCAACTCCAACTCCCACACAGAGTGCAAACTTGGCCAAGATATACATAAACCCACGAATCCCAATTGGACTCAGATTCAACCATGAATCTGTCTTGGACTCAGAATCAAAATGAACTCAAATATATTCCAAGATATCCAGATCAAAATACAACGTCAAGAGTCTATTGCGTGTGACCCTATAGGATCCATATGACGACGGCAATGATGATTAAACATCATAAGTAGTGAGAAGTATCTAGCAACACATCACTACTACCCATGTCATAGGACTAAAGTCATCTTAGCAATCAACTCCCTAACAAGCAGCGAGGATACCCATGCATTTTAGATCCCTTTGCCTGAGCTGATATCCTACCATTGGATTAGTCTCATATTTATTAATCCAATATATTGGTCATGACTCAAACAGTATGGCCAGACATTCTTGTCATGCACCAATGAGGTGGGGCGCCCCAAAGTGGTTATCAAGCTTCCAATTAAGGAAGGGGCAAATCCTACTATTAGTCATCCATATCTCCATATGACTTATGATATGCCCAATGACAGTCATTTTGATCACCTATTTACGGAGAGATGTAAGACTATATCAAAACACATCCGTCATCATATCTAGACTGAAAGTCCCCTTCAAGGGGGAGTGCAAGGAGATGAAACCCTAAATAAGGGGGGCGCATGTAATATTTCTAGGGAATTCATCATCAAGATCGCATGTAGTTCATATGATTAACTTGTATAACCGAAAAGATCTCAAAGGGATCATACCAATGCCATTAGATTAGATGTCGGTTTGGAAGCAAAGACCAAACGAGAGCTTCTCCACAAGTGACGCACACAAAATGATGTCGCCTACCCCTTGTGATCCTTGTGCTAGCGAGATTCTTCAAGGGTCCTTGCCGTATGGAAAAAAGGGGGAGAACTTCTTGCTTGGCGAGACCTCCTCGTCGTTCACCACTTCTCTACACGAGAATGCAACGTCGAGAGCAAGAGGGAGAAGAGAGACGTTACTCTCATAAACATGTGGAGGCGTTACCATCTATTGGAATAATGCACCTTCCAAATATGGCAACCCTTCAATGTGTGATGCGTTCACACCAAGTGAACCGATCACCATTTCTTCCCCTTTGAACCATGCGCTCATGTAATGAGCCGGTTCAATTTGATTTGGTTCAAAGACCAAATAACCCAAGCCATTGGTCTAGATCACAATAAACCCTAAAGGTTCAAGATCTAACCGTTCATCTCCTGATGCTCCTGATCTCACCGATCTAGCATCCAATCTCTCGATCGAAGCTTACCGATCTCAGCCCTAATCAATCAAACATGATCAGACCAGATCTCACTTACAATCAGAGACTAAATCCCTTCAAACTGAACCCAAACAATTCAGTCCACACGATCTGACTTAAGTAAGCCATATCATCAAATTGTGCGACCCTGAGGGTTTCCTTTAGATGTCGGTAACGATAACTTTCGTTATCACGATCAGTGAGGGGTATCTAGCAACACATCACTGTCTCCCGATATAAAGGAAATAGTCTTCCAAGACTACACCCAAACCACAACACAAGTGTGAATCCACTTCACAAGGCATACATGATTCCTTTGCCACTGGATGTTCTTATTGGACAAGCATGTCAAGCCTGTAACTCCAATATGATGAGCATGATTAGACCAGATGAACATAGTCACCTGGGTATGGCCATACACTTTCTCAATCATCTCATTTAGGGGGGCCCCTCTAGAACATCACACTCCTTAAACCTTAAACAAGGAGACGGCAATCCTATATCTATCACTAGTGTCCTAACCTGACTCATGATCATTATCCAAGATAGTCTATAACCATTATCTTTCAAATGATATTGAACTACCTCAAAACAATGACAATCATCATTTAGAAACACAAGTGATCTCAAGTCAGAGGACATGTGCCACTTGTTGCAAACAAGGATTATTCACATTGTGACAAGCAATTGAATATCCTAGTAGGGTCTGTCCAGTACATCCAATGTACCCATGAGTCTACATCTTATTCCATGCTCGAAGCATCCTATAAGATTAGAACACATATTAGTCTCAATCATATCAAGGCTGTCTCATGTTCACCAAGATATCTCGACTAAGGACATTACAGCATGTCAGCCTAGCTGAACAGCATTGAGACATTATTCAGAAGCACACTCATTGCAGCAGACAATGTAACATACTGAATAACAACCATTGCCTTTATAAACATAAGAGTTTATATACATGATACTGATAGAATCCCAAGGCCTCAAACATTAGCCTTAAGGGCATACCCCAACAATCTCCCACTTGCACTTAATCTAATAGTTGAGAAATCTCAAACCCATATTATTACAGTGCTTCTCATGCTTCTGCTGCGCCAGAGGCTTGGTAAGCGGGTCAGCCAGATTGTCATCTGTATGAACCTTGCAGATTTTGATCTCGCCACGATCAATGATCTCCCGGATCAAGTGAAACCGTCTCTGTATGTGCTTGGACTTCTGGTGCGACCGTGGTTCCTTTGCTTGTGCGATTGCTCCAGTGTTATCACAGAAGATAACCAAAGGATCTGCACTCAATGGAACAACACCAAGTTCTTGAACGAACTTACGAATCCACACTGCCTCCTTGGATGCTTCCGAGGCTGCAACATACTCGGCTTCTGTTGTGGAATCAGCAACGATAGACTGTTTGAAACTCTTCCACACCACTGCTCCTCCATTCAAGCTAAAAACATAGCCTGATTGCGATCGGAAATCATCCTGGTCCACGTCAGTATATCCTTCTATACTGAGTTCTTCTTAACCACCATATATCAAGAACATATCTTTGGTCCTCCGCAGATATTTCAAAATGTTCTTGACCGCAATCCAGTGTGCCTGACCTGGATTACTTTGGAACCGACTGGTCACGCTTAACCCGTAAGCGACGTCTGGGCGAGTACATAACATCGCATACATAATGGACCCAATAGCCGAAGCATAAGGCGTATTGTCCATTTCATCTTTCTCAGTCTGTGTTTGTGGACACTGACTCTTTGAAAGATTCAGACCATGTCTGACTGGAAGATATCCTCTTTTAGAATTCTCTAAATGAAA
This sequence comes from Costus lasius, assembly GCA_027563935.2. Taxonomy (NCBI): domain Eukaryota; kingdom Viridiplantae; phylum Streptophyta; class Magnoliopsida; order Zingiberales; family Costaceae; genus Costus; species Costus lasius. The sequence goes on from CM050453.2 coordinate 39,197,294, forward strand.
TCTCTCCAGGACTTTATCGATGTAAGTACTCTGGCACAGCCCGAGAAGCCTCTTAGATCTATCTCTGTAGATCTTCACACCTAATACATAGGCTGCTTCTCCTAGATCTTTCATCTGGAAACATTTTCCTAACCATGCTTTAACAGCATGCAGTTCAGGAATATCGTTTCCAATGATTAAGATATCATCGACGTAGAGGACTAGGAAAGTAATCACGCTCCCACTAAACCTTTTATATACACACGGGTCATCTTCGTTCTTGATGAAACCAAACTCACAGATTGATTCATCAAAACGAATATTCCAGCTTCTAGATGCTTGTTTAAGTCCATAAATGGACTTCTTTAACTTGCATATTTTATGACGATCTGATGGATTAGTGAAACCTTCAGGTTGTGTCATATACACATCCTCATCCAGTTTTCCATTAAGGAAAGCGGTCTTCACATCCATCTGCCAGATCTCATAATCGTAATATGCTGCTATCGCGAAAAGAATCCGAATAGACTTAAACATGGCTACAGGAGAGAAAGCTTCATCATAATCTATCCCGTAGATTTGTTTGAAACCTTTCGCAACTAGCCTGCCTTTATAGGTAACCACGTTACCATCCATGTCAATCTTCTTTTTGAAGATCCATTTACAGCCTATAGGGATTACTCCCAGAGGCGGATCAACCAAATCCCAGACCTGGTTATCTGACATGGAGTCCATCTCGGCTCGCATAGCTTCAAGCCATCTAGCTGACTCCGGTCCACTGACCGCATCCGCATAAGTGAGGGGTTCATCATTTTCAATGATGTAGACTCCGTCATAGCGCTCAGGCTGTCGACAGATCCTTCCCGATCAACGCGGTTCCCGTGATATCTGAGCCTCAGGTTGTCCAATAACCTGTTCTACCGGCTCAGGCTCATCCAACTGTGCTTGACTACTTTGTCCTTCCTCTGGATTCTCATCCAGCTTTATTTCTCTCCCACTGGCCTCTTGCAGAAGAAACTCCTTCTCAAGAAAAATGGCCGTCCGAGCAACAAATACTTTGTTCTCTTTGGGATCGTAGAAATAATAACCCTTAGTTTCCTTAGGGTAACCGACAAAGATACATTTCTCAGATCTGCTCTCTAGTTTAACAGAGGCGAGCTTTTTGACATAAGCCTCGCAACCCCAGATCTTAATAAATGTCAAGCTCGGCTGTTTCCCATACCATAGCTCATATGGAGTCTTAGAAACTGCCTTGGATGGCACTCGGTTTAGTACCTTTGCAGCTGTTTCCAGTGCAAATCCCCAAAAGGAGTAAGGTAGAGTAGCCTGACTCATCATAGAACGAACCATATCCAGTAAGGTTCTGTTCCTCCTCTCGGACACACCATTCCATTGCGGTGTTCCTGGCGGAGTGAGCTGTGAGATAATCCCACACTCCTTCAGATAGTCAGTAAACTCTCGACTTAGGTATTCTCCACCTCGATCAGAACGAAGTGCCTTGATATTTCGGCCTAGCTGATTTTGTACTTCATTTTTGAACTCTTTGAACTTGTCAAAAGATTCACTCTTATGTCTCATTAAATAGACATACCCATATCTACTGAAATCATCAGTAAAGGTAATGAAGTACAAATAGCCACCTCTGGCATGTTTACTAAATGGCCCACACACATCACTGTGTATAAGGTCAAGTAAACCCGAAGCCCTTTGACCTTTGTGAGGAAAAGGAGCCTTCGTCATTTTACCCATTAAACAAGCTTTGCATGTATCAATCTCCTCATTGGAGAATGATCCCAGCAGTCCATGATCATGCAACCGCTTAATGCGTTTCTTGTTAATATGGCCTAAACGACTATGCCATAGCAAGGTGCTGTCATCAGCATACTTGGCTTTCTTATTATCAATGTTTTGTATAGAACATTCCTTGTCCAACATGAATAACCCATTGTTAATTGATCCAGAAGCATAAACAATATTATCATAAGAAATTACACACTTTGAAATATTGCATTCAAAGGAAAATCCTTTCCTGACAAGAGCAGGAATAGAGATAATATTTTTCGTAATACTTGGAACAAAATAACAATTGTCAAGTTCTAGTACAAGTCCAGATGGTAATGAGATGTAATAAACCCCTACAGCAACAGCAGCAACCCGTGCCCCGTTTCCAACTCGTAGGTCCACCTCATGCTGTCCCACCTGTCTTCTTCTCTTGAGTTCCTGTACATTTGAACAAATGTGAACTCCACAAGATTTTCGAAATTTTCAGATCGGATTTCCTAGACTTGGTTTTACTTAGCATGTGCATCGATCCTGTGTGATAACATCCTGTTTCTATGTGAATTGTGTTGCTTGTTTGGGGTTAAGATAACGGGATGTTACAGAATGGTATCAGAGGAGTTGGCTAGCTAAAACTTAGTTCGGGGGAAAACATGTTTGTGTATTGCTAGACACCTGATAGGTTTATGTTTGATTTCCTTACTGTGGTATGTGTGTGTAGGAACTTAAGATGGTGCGAACTAGAGGAAATGCTAGCGGCGAGGATGAGCAGACCCCGAATTTCTCAAGGGCCATTGCGGCTCTGACAGGCATGGTACAGCAACAGGGTGCCATGATAGAGAGGCAAGCTCAGATGCTGCAGCAGCAACAGACTCAGCATCAAGAGGCGCAACAGCAGCTCTTGCAGCAGTTGACTCAAGAGAGATCCCAGACTACTACCCGGGCGGTGGGGACTGACTCTCAGGAGGACGCTCACAGGCGCTATGCCTCACTTGTGAGTGAATTCCAGAAACTGGGTCCCAGCTCTTTTTATGGGGGCTCAGAATCAAGTACTGCAGAAAACTGGCAGTTATGCTTGGAAAAGATTTTTCAAGTCATGCGTTGCTCAGATGAGGACAAGCTGTGTCTGGCCACCTATATGATGCGTGGTGATGCAGATGAGTGGTGGAAGGGCGTGGTGAGGCTTGCTGAAGAAAGACATGAAACAGTAGACTGGCCCTATTTCTTGTCTCAATTTAATGAGAAGTACTTCCCCGATAGCTTGGTGGAGGACCAAGAGGTGGAATTTATTCACCTGGAGCAGGGTGATCTGACTGTGGACCAGTATGAGTTGCAGTTCACTAAGTTGGGAAAGTATGCCCCTCACCTGATAAACACTGAAAAGAGGAGGGCTACTAAGTTTCTCAGAGGTCTCAGATGGGACATTCGAGAGCAGGTTGGTGCTCAGCACTTGGAGACTTACGTTGAGACTGTTGGACGAGCACGCACCATTGAGAGGTACATATCTGAGAGGAGTTCTAGTGTGTCCGTGACTGTGATTCCTGCAGCTGAGGCGGCGGCTCCTCAGTATGGTAGTGGCGGCAAGGGTAAGAAATACCCTAGGCATAAGGACTACAAGAAGAGCAGGTATAAGCCTTACTCTTACAAGGCACCGCAGCAGTCCAGGGATACCAGGGATGTAAAGAACAGTATCACAGAGGACCGGAATTGTAATTATTGTGGGCTCAAGGGACATCTAATGAAGGACTGTTATAAGAAGAATGGTGTATGCTTCAGGTGTAAGAAACCTGGGCACATGGTCAAGGACTGCAAAGAACCTGAGATGCAACAGAGAAACGCAGATAAGCCTATAGTCCAGACCCGAGTTTATGCCGTGGCTGAGAAGGATACACGAGCTTCCCGATCCGTCGTGGAAGGTACCTTATTTGTATTCGATCAGTTAGCTCGCATCTTATTTGACCCTGGTGCAAATTTATCTTTTGTATCTGTTAGATTTGCTGCATGTTTACCTGTATTGCCTAAGGTGATGGATTATGTTGTGTCTGTGAGTACTCCCTTAGGAAAATCATTATCTACAGATACTGTTTGTGCTGATTGTGTAGTGCATGTAGAGGGTTATGAATTTCTTGTGGACCTAATCCTTTTAGACATGCAAGACTATGATGTCATCTTAGGTATGGATTGGTTATCCTCACATCATGCCACTGTGGATTGCTTTGAGAAAGTAATCACCTTGAATCTGCTAGATGGGAATCGGCTTTTTGTGAGAGGTCTAGTGTCAGACCAAGGACCACATGTGATATCTTTCCTGCAGGCCAGAAAGTTACTTGCTAGTGGGTGCAAGGGTTATCTTGTGCATGTTAAAGTGCAGGATGATTCTACTTCTGATTTGACTCAGATGGCGGTGGTGAAAGAGTTTCCTGATGTGTTCTCTGAGGAATTTTCAGGCTTACCACCAATTAGAGAAGTAGAATTTGGCATTGAGTTGGCGCCAGGTACTGCGCCTATCTCCAGAGCTCCTTACCGCATGGCTACATCAGAGTTGGCCGAACTTAAGAAGCAACTGGAGGAATTGCTGGAAAAAGGTTACATCCGGCCTAGTGCTTCTCCCTGGGGGGCGCCAGTGCTGTTCGTAAAGAAAAAGGATGGAACCCTGAGGATGTGTATAGACTACAGGCAACTGAACCAAGTGACTATTAAGAATAAGTATCCTCTCCCCAGAATTGATGATCTATTTGATCAATTACAGGGAGCGACAGTGTTCTCTAAGATTGACCTGAGGTCAGGGTATTACCAGCTTAGGGTCAAGGATGAGGATATATTTAAGACTGCTTTCAGGACCAGGTATGGGCATTTCGAATTTCTAGTTATGCCTTTTGGACTGACGAATGCACCTGCTGTCTTCATGGATTTGATGAACAGGGTATTCCATGAATTGCTTGACTCTTGTGTGGTAGTCTTTATAGATGATATCTTGGTATACTCTCGGACTACTTCGGATCATGTCAGTGACTTGCGCAGAGTGCTAGAGATTCTGAGGAAGAACCGGTTATATGCCAAGGCTAGTAAGTGTGAGTTCTGGCTAGAAAAGATCAGTTTCCTTGGGCATGTGATTTCTGGTCAGGGGGTGTCTGTGGATCCAGTTAAAGTGCAAGCCATCCTCAATTGGGGAACACCGACTAGTGCTACTGAGATCAGAAGTTTCCTGGGTCTAGCAGGTTACTACCAGAGATTTGTTGAGGGATTCTCCAAGCTGGCGGGTCCTTTAACTAAATTGACCAGAAAGGAGGCCAAGTTTAATTGGAATGAAAAGTGTGAAGAAAGCTTTCAAGAGCTGAAGAGAAGGTTGACTAGTACACCGATCCTCATTATTCCTAGTGATGGGGAAAGGTTTACTGTTTATACGGATGCTTCAGGCAAAGGGTTGGGTTGTGTCTTGATGCAGAAGGGTTCTGTGGTAGCCTATGCTTCGAGACAACTGAAGGAGTATGAGTTGAACTACCCTACTCATGACTTAGAGTTGGCGGCCGTAGTCTTTGCTCTGAAAATATGGCGTCACTATTTGTTGGGTCAAGAGTTTGATCTGTTCACTGACCACCAGAGTCTCAAGTACATCTTCACTCAGAAGGAGTTGAACATGAGACAGAGAAGATGGATGGAGTTGATCAAAGACTATGACTTCGCTATTCAGTATCAGGCTGGAAAGGCCAATGTAGTGGCGGATGCACTGAGCAGACATCCAGTTACTTCAGTAGCTGCTTTACGGGTCAGTGAGTGGCAGTTACTGCAGGAGTTCAGAGATCTCAGGATCAGTGTTTCTCCTAAAGTTCAGTCTGGATATGTGGCTTTCCTCAGAGTACAGTCTGCTTTGTTGCAGAAGATCAGAGATCAGCAATCTGTGGATCCGAAATTAATTCAGATCAGGGATAGTTTGGTTACAGGCGCAGTTCAGGATTTTAGCTTGTCTGATGATGGTGTTCTTCGGTTTCGTGGAAGGGTGTGTGTCCCTGAGGAACCGAGCTTGAGGAAAGAAATATTGGAGGACAGCCATAATTCCAAATATTCTCTACATCCTGGTGTGACTAAGATGTATCAGGACCTCAAGAAAAGCTTTTGGTGGCCGGGTATGAAGAAAGAAGTATTTGATTTTGTCTCTAGGTGTTTAACCTGTCAGACGGTAAAGGCTGAACACCAGAAACCTGGTGGTTTGTTGCAGCCCCTTCCTATTCCTGAGTGGAAGTGGGAATGCATCAGTATGGACTTTGTGTGTGGTTTGCCCAGAACCAGATTGGGTCATGATGCTATTTGGGTGATTGTTGATAGACTCACTAAATCAGCCCATTTTCTTCCGATCAAGATGACTTATCCTTTAGAGAGACTGGCTAGATTGTATATTGATGAGATAGTCAGACTGCATGGAGTGCCTGTTGATATTGTGTCTGATAGGGACTCTCGATTTTTGTCCAGGTTTTGGAAGAGCTTACAGGAGGGTTTGGGTACTAAGTTGAGTTTTAGTACAGCATATCATCCTCAGTCTGATGGCCAGACGGAGCGTACTATACAAACTCTAGAAGACTTATTGAGAGCTTATGTGGTTGATTGGAGTTCTGAGTGGAATCGGGATCTATCTTTGATAGAGTTCACTTATAATAATAGCTTCCACTCCAGTATTCAGATGGCTCCTTATGAGGCTTTATATGGGAGAAGGTGTAGGACTCCCTTGTGTTGGGAGGAAACTGGTGACAGAATGATTTTGAGATCTGATGCAGTACAGGAGACTACTGATAAGGTCAGAGAGATACAGAATAAACTGAAGATTTCTCGGGACAGACAGAAGAGTTATGCTGATGACCGTCGTCGTCCCTTGGAGTTTATGGTAGGGGATCATGTTTTCTTAAAGGTGTCACCTACTAAGGGTGTTATGAGGTTTGGCAGAAAGGGCAAGTTGAGCCCTAGGTTTGTAGGACCTTTTGACATTATTGAGAGAATTGGTCCAGTGGCTTACCGGTTAGCTTTACCTCCTGCTATGGATCATGTGCATAATGTGTTCCATGTTTCTGCTTTGAGAAAATATCATCCTGATCCATCTCATGTATTGGAGTTAGAACCTCTTCAGATTCAGAGTGATTTGACCTTTGAGGAAAGACCTCTCCGGATTGTGGATAGAAAGGATAAAGTTCTGAGGAACAAGACTATACCTTTGGTAAAGGTAATCTGGGGAAATCAGTCGGTTGAAGAAGCGACATGGGAGACTGAAGCTGATATGAGGAAGTTTTATGCTTATCTTTTTGATGATATGGATGTTGAGCTTTAGAGGACTAAAGCTTTATAAGGAGGGAGGGATGTAAGATCCAAGGATCTTAAGTCTTGGTAAGTATTATTTTTTTGATTTAAATAAAATCATTGGCAGTTATATATTATTCTTGATTTAAATAAAACCATTGACTATGAATATTACGTTAAGCAGTATTAATTAACTGGCTTATTGATTGTTAATTTATAATTATTTGATTAGAGTTAATTGATTGTTAATTTATAATTTATTGGTTGTTAATTTGTAATTAATTAATTAGAATTCATTGGTTGTTAATTTGTAATTAATTAAATCCTTATTGGATTTTTGTTAAGTGAATGGTTAAATGGTTAGTTAATGGTTAAATTAATTAGTTAATTATGAGTTATTGGGTTTGCGCTAATTGGGTTTAAAATTCAAATTTATTAGTTAAATGGGTTAAACCCTTTTGAATTAATTGGTTAGCGGGTTAAACATTAAAAACCGAAATTTAAATTTTTAAGGGCTTTAGCGACTAGGGTAAAGAGGTTGGCGTTTTTGTTGGCTTGGAAGAACCTTGGGCGACGGCTTGAAAGAACTTGGCGATTTCCTTGAAGGCTTGGATGATCTTCTTCTTCCTTCTTCCTTGGCCGGCTTTCTTGGGTGCTTGTTGGCGTCTATCTAGAAGCATTTCAAGCCCTTAGACGATTTGTTGTGGAAGATTGTTCACCTTAGTGTTCACGGTTAAGAGGTGAGTGGAGTGTCTATTCGATTCTATCTATTTGGTTGTGTTAGATAATACATGTAATTGTTTGACATGTAATTGTTTGAAAACCTTACTATGTTGAAAACCGAATTTTGCAAAGGTGAATATACCATGTTGAAAACCGAATTTTGCAAAGGTGAATATATCTCATGAGAACCGAAACTTGTAGCATGAATTTAAGGTTTTTATAGGGAATTTTGGTAGCATTAAATCATTGATTTTTGAGTATGAAATTCTTGTTAACTAGGTATTTTATAGGGAATTTTGGTAACATTAAATCATTGATTTTTGGTAGCATGAAAATCTTGTTAACTAAGGTTAATATTTGAAGTAGATATTATGCTAGAAACCGTGGGCTATATGTGTTGTATTTTAGTCCTATGATAATGTATTCTTAAATGGTTAATTAGGGTTTAAATTTAAGTAGTTAGTATGTTGGTCATTGTGGAACCGTGGGCTATATATATATGTTGTATTTTAATCCTATGTTAAATTTTTGAATGCCCTGATAATTGCTAGTAGTGTTAATAATTTTATGGTCATGTATCTTATTTGAGAAATTTGGGTGATAACATAGCAAGGTTAGACTGAACTAATCAGCATGAAATCTAAGGACTACACTACCATGTGATTATGTGATTTTTATTATGTGATTATGGGATTTTTTTTAATATTATATGGTTATGTGAATTATGAATATTATGTGTTGTGGTCATGGAATGGTTAGGACTAAGGCTAAGTGTAACTGTGTACTCAAGGGGATAGTCTATATGTGATATGTTAAGGGTTTGAATTTCAGCCCTGTATTGTGATATGTGAGGGGGTTGTTGTTCAGCCTGCCTGATGTGATTATTGTGATAAAAGAGGGGGTTGTTGTTCAGCCTGCCTGTTGTGATTATTGTGATGACTATCCTAGAGTCTAGTTGACACTTAGGAGTCCACCGTTGTGAAATAAAATATAAGATGTGTCTATTGTTGTCCAGTAGGAACCCTTTGGGAGAACGAGTGATATAAGACGCAAAGTGCCATGTCTTGGTCGGACAGGGGCCACCTCTTGATGTCATCACTCTTAGACGCTTAGATTTTCGTGTTATGGGGTGATCGTAGAGCAAAGTGCCACATCGTGACCTGGCGGGGGCCACCTCTTGAATCTACACACCGTCCATCTATATGTTGCATGTGATTTGCAGGCTTCTCCCAGTGCTTAGGCCAAAGCCGGGTTAGACCATAATGGTCACTACTGAATATGCTGGACAACTAGGTTAATTAAGTGGTTGGTGTGTTTAGTTGGTTTAGAGTATAACTCTAGAACCTTGGTTACTCTGTAGTGATAATTATGTGATGTTTTAGCAGTGTACATCTGACTGTTTTATATGAATTCTGTTCTTTAAGTTTGTCAAATGTTGACATGATATTCTGTTAAATGTTTTTAAAATAATCTGCATGTAATTTTGAGTGTATGTTATGGATGGTCGTTTGAGACTATCCACTCACTGGGCTGTGTAGCTCACCCCTCATTATTTTCAGGTGTAGAGCAGGGGCGCATTTCCAGTTAGCATTTTATATGAATATCGTGATATGCCAGTTGAATGAATAAGACTTTTGTGCTTAATTACTGGGGCCGGTTGTGGTCGAATTATACGAACTTGTGTTGCCAGTCGTGGCCAAATTATGTGAACTTGTGTTGCCGGTTATGGCAGTTTGATATTCTGATTTTTGTGTCACCGCGGGCTTTGGCCTGGTTTCGGTGTGGTATCATTGAATGAATTTATAGAATCGACATTGTGGTTTTGTTTCTAAGTTCGAGTCGATTTATACTTTTGCGATCGGATTTGATATAAATGTGACTTGCATATGTCTAGTGCAAGTATTGCGTGGTGGCAGGTACCTTTATGAAATTGTGTTTTTGTGGAGATTTGTATGTATAGATTTTCGAAATTTTCAGATCGGATTTCCTGGACTTGGTTTTACTTAGCATGTGCATCGATCCTGTGTGATAACATCCTGTTTCTATGTGAATTGTGTTGCTTGTTTGGGGTTAAGATAACGGGATGTTACACTTAGGGTCGCACAATTTGATGATATGGCTTACTTATGTCAGATCGTGTGGACTGAATTGTTTTGGTTCAGTTTAAAGGGATTTAAACTCTGATTGTAAGTGAGATCTGGTCTGATCATGTTTGATTGATTAGGGCTTGAGATCGGTAAGCTTTAATCGAGAGAGTTGATGCTAGATCGGTGAGATCAAGAGCATCAAGAGATGAACGGTTAGATCTTGAACCTTTAAGTTTAATGAGATCTAGACCAAAGGCTTGGGTTAATTGGTCTTTGAACCAAACCAAAATGAACCGGCTCATCATGTGAGCGCATGGTTCAAAGGGGAGAGCAAAAATGCGCTTGGGGTAAACCCATGGTCGCATTGAGAGGTGGTTTGCTATTTTTAGAAGCCATGATCTCAAGTTGAGACCACGTCTCACGTTTGTAGAGAGCAAGCTCTATTCTCGCCTCTCGCCCACCCCTCTCGACACACTCTTGTATGGTAAAGCTTTGACGCTTTGGAGAGGATTCGGCCAAGCAAAGAAAACATCCCTTTTCTTTCCATTCGATCAGGAGACTTGAAGAACCTTGCTAGCACAAGGAGCGACAAGGAGAAGCCAAGATTCATCTTGTGTGCGCACGCTTTGGAGGAGAGCCCTTTCGATCTCTGCTTCCAAGACGCCATCCAAGAAATGGCATCGGTATGTATCTTTTGATGTATACAAGTTTATCAAAGTTGATCATATGACAAGCATGCAATCGATCTAGAAATCCTTTCTTCCGCTGTGTTAAAACCTCTGATTGCGCCTATTAGGGTTTCGCCCCCTTTTTAGGGGACTTCAATTGGTATCAGAGCATGCGTTTTATGTTTGAATCATATGATTGCTTGATCTAAATATGTGATTCATGTTTGCACTTATCCTTGATCTAATGGCTGTTTACATGCGAATCTACATGATATGCAAAACTTGATGTATATTTTTGTTGGCGCATGAATGTTGGCGCTTGTTGTTTTTGTCAAAACAAAATTAATTGCGCGCTCCTCATTAGATCTAATGCGTCTGCTTTAATAACTTAGACGGCTTATTAGGGTTGAAGTCATCAATCGAGTCTAGACCCAACAGTCTGATCAAACCATCTGACAGCCTAGATGGGTCGACCAGATGGCACCTATGCGCAAGCATGAGGTGGCTATAGGTCGACTGCAGACAGGCGTGTAGCGATGTCTGGTTGAGACAACCAGTGAACGCTCATGAGTTAGGCCCGGGGTCACACCCGCTTGCCAGAACTCATGAGGGTCGTTCAGCCCAGCGCATGCATGGTTGACCATAAGGTCGACTCAAGTCAGTTAGGACTTGGTGCATGCAAGGGCAGTGGGTCTGACTAGGTCTGATGAGTGGATCCCTATTAATGGACCGTTGTAAGGGAGTAGGGCATATAAGGAAATAAAATTGATGCCAATGGGATTTTCAAAAAATTTTATTTTCTTGTTTGAATCACATGATGTTTGTATAACATGATTGAATGTTTATTTAATCTTATGTGGGCTGCCCGATTAATGTGTGCTGTGCTGGGGCCTGCGTGCCTGGATTATAAATTGTAAATTTTTATTGTGATCTGCGCATCACATTTTCATTAATTTATAAAGTGTAATTGACCTGCGTGTCAATCATGTCTAGATAGATTAAATTGTAATTTGATCAGACATGAGCACAGAGCACACATGGCAGAGGCGCTTGCAGTAAGTGGCTTCACCAGTGGGAGGTCTAGAGTTTGACTCTAGGACAGGTGCATATTACCTGGTGGGCGCACCTGAGCTGCAGTGGGCGCTTGGGCCTGGGTTGGGCCAGATGAAATGTTAAAGACCCATGAAGAGCTCAAGTGAAGACTTAAGTCGAATTAAGGTCTTACCTAGGCTTAATGGGCTTTTACCACATAAGATCATCATGCTTTCTTTTTACTGTTTAAGTAATTTAGCAACTGCATGATTTATTCTTCTGCTATCACCATAGGATTTACATGATAGTTAAGAAGATAAAAGGACCGTTAAAATCCAACGTTAAATATCAAGCACGATAGCCTTCTGACGCGAAACCTCACTGTTCTGACTATCGTTGGGGCCGTGTTGTACCCACTCAGTGGGCACGCCCATCTATCTTCAGACGGTGTGTGATTACACCTCCGTGTTACAGAGAAGGGATTTATCGCTTCTCGTTGCTCAGCATAGCACGTGGTGGTCCAAGGAGTAGGTCAGGTCAGCTTGACCATGTAGGCTACATATTGAGCATATGGTAGCTATATGGAGGCAGCCATCTGTGGGATCAGAGACTGTGTTGTACCAACTCAGTTGGCACAGTCTGCTGGATTGCCCAGATGAAGGGGAATCGCATGGGTTGGCGATTGGCATGGATTGCCTACCAGAAATTAGTGCTTGTACTCTCTGTGCATCTTATCTCGCCTGAGCGGGACGCGGAGACCAAGTATGAAATCTGGATCCCATCTCACTAAAAGAGTTTTACTCTTTCGGGCTGTTTTGCTGGATTTTTCAGCCAGATAAAATAGTGAGAAAAGAATCATTCTTAAGTCCTGAATTGATTCTAATATTGATACTGACCTTGCTGTTCTTGCATTGTTGTAGATTACTGCAGCAACGAACACCACAAATTTCAATGTGCGATCCCTACTGGAAAGGGAGAAGTTTGCTGGGCAAAACTTCTTAGACTGGTACGGACACCTTAAGATTGTTCTTAAGGCTGAGAGGAAACTGTATGTCCTCGAGACGGCTATACCGCCTCAACCCGCTCCGAACGCCGCAAGGGCGGTTCGGGAAGCTTATGAGAAGCATGTCAATGATAGCATTGATGTCGCTTGCTTGATGCTTGCGTCTATGACGCCAGAGCTGCAGCGTCAGCATGAGGATTTATCTGCTATAGAAATTATAGCAAACCTCAAGATGCTGTATGCTGCACAAGCGAGGACTGAACGCTATAATTTGACTAAACTTTTCTTTCAGAGCAAACTGACTGAAGGGAGTCCAGTGGGAGCTCACGTACTTAAGATGATTGGGTACAAAGAGGCTCTAGAGAAACTGGGACACACCATCAATCAGGAGCTTGCTGTAGATATTATCCTGCAGTCTCTCCCGCCCTCTTTCGATCCGTTCATCATTAATTTTAATATGAACAAGATCGACTGTACGCCGGCAGAGTTACTGAATATGCTCTTGACTACATAGCTGACTCTAAAGGGAAAGCCTTCATCCTCTGTCTTGATGGTTCCTTCAAGGAACAAAAAGAAGGGGAAGAAGGGCAAAGCCCCTGTCAAGAGCTACAACAAGGCTCTGAAACAAAAGGTTAAGCGGTCGAAGGAATACAGATGTTTCCATTGTGGCCAGTTGGGTCACTGGAAAAATGACTGTAAAGCGCTCCAAGGAGAGAAGAAGGGAAGCAATCCTTTCGCTTCTGGTTCAGGTATTTTCGTGACTGAGGTCATGGTTTCTTCTTCTATATCATGGGTGTTGGACACTGCATGTGGAGTTCACATTTGTTCAAATGTACAGGAACTCAAGAGAAGAAGACAGGTGGGACAGCATGAGGTGGACCTACGAGTTGGAAACGGGGCACGGGTTGCTGCTGTTGCTGTAGGAGTTTATTACATCTCTTTACCATCTGGTCTTGTATTGGAACTGGACAATTGTTATTTTGTACCGAGCATAACTAAGAATATTATCTCTATTCCTGCTCTTGTCAGGAAAGGGTTTACCTTTGAATGCAAGACTTCAAAGTGTTATATTTCATTAGATAATATTGTTTATGCTACTGGATCAATTAACAATGGGTTATTCATGTTGGACATGGAATGTTCAATACAACATATTGATATTAAGAAAGCCAAGTATGCTGATGATAGCACCTTGCTATGGCATAGTCGTTTAGGCCATATTAACAAGAAGCGCATTAAGCGGTTGCATGATCATGGACTGCTGAGATCATTCTCCTATGAGGAGTTTGATACATGCAAAGCTTGTTTAATGGGTAAAATGACGAAGTCTCCTTTTTCCAACAAAGGTCAAAGGGCTTCAGGTTTACTTGACCTCATTCACAGTGATGTGTGTGGGCCATTTAGTAAACATGCCAGAGGTGGCTATTCATACTTCATTACCTTTACTGATGATTTCAGTAGGTATGGTTATGTCTATCTAATGAGACATAAGAGTGAATCTTTTGACAAGTTCAAAGAGTTCAAGAATGAAGTACAGAATTAGTTGGGCCGAAATATCAAGGCACTTCGTTCAGATCGAGGTGGAGAATACTTGAGTCATGAGTTTACTGACTATCTGAAGGAGTGTGGGATTATCTCACAGCTCACTCCGCCAGGAACACCGCAGTGGAATGGTGTATCTGAGAGGAGAAATAGAACCTTACTGGATATGGTTCGTTCTATGATGAGTCAGGCTACTCTACCTTACTCCTTTTGGGGATTTGCACTGGAAACAGCTGCAAAGGTACTAAACCGAGTGCCATCCAAAGCTTGACATTTATCAAGATCTGGGGTTGCGGGGCTTATGTCAAAAAGCTCGCCTCTGGGAAACTGGAGAGCAGATCTGAGAAATGTATCTTTGTCGGTTACCCTAAGGAAACTAAGGGTTATTATTTCTACGATCCCAAAGAGAACAAAGTATTTGTTGCTCGCACGGCTATTTTTCTTGAGAAGGTATTTCTTCTGCAAGAGGCCAGTGGGAGAGAAATAAAGCTGGATGAGAATCCAGAAGAAGGACAAAGTAGTCAAGCACAGTTGGATGAGCCTGAGCCAGTAGATCAGGTTACTGAACAACCTGAGGCTCAGATATCACTGGAACCGCGAAGATCGGGAAGGATCCGTCGACAGCCTGAACGCTATGACGGAGTCTACATCATTGATGATGAACCCCTCAATTATGCGGATGCGGTCAGTGGACCGGAATCAGCAAGATGGCTTGAAGCTATGCGAGCCGAAATGGACTCCATGTCAGATAACCAAGTCTGGGATTTGGTTGATCCGCCTCCGGGAGTAATCCCTATAGGCTGTAAGTGGATCTTCAAAAAGAAGATTGACATGGCTGGTAACGTAGTTACCTATAAAGGCAGGCTAGTTGCGAAAGGTTTCAAACAAATCTATGGGATAGATTATGATGAAACTTTCTCTCCTGTAGCCATGTTCAAGTCTATTTGGATTATTCTTGCGATAGCAGCATATTATGATTATGAGATCTGGCAAATGGATGTGAAGACCGCTTTCCTTAATGGAAAATTAGAAGAGGATGTCTATATGACACAACCTGAAGGTTTCACTAATCCATCAGATCGTCATAAAATATGCAAATTAAAGAAGTCCATTTATGGACTTAAACAAGCATCAAGAAGCTAGAATATTCGTTTTGATGAATCAATCTGTGAATTTGGTTTCATCAAGAATGAAGATGACCCGTGTGTATATAAGAGGTTTAGTGGGAGCGTGATTACTTTCCTAGTCCTCTACGTCGATGATATCTTAATCATTGGAAACGATGTTCCTGAACTACATGCTGTCAAAGCATGGTTAAGAAAATGTTTCCAGATGAAAGATTTAGGAGAAGCAGCCTATGTATTAGGTGTGAAGATCTACAGAGATAGATCTAAGTGGCTTCTCGGGCTGTGCCAGAGTACTTACATCGATAAAGTCCTGGAGAGATTCCATTTAGAAAATTCTAAAAGAGGATATCTTCCAGTCAGACATGGTCTGAATCTTTCAAAGAGTCAGTGTCCATAAACACAGACTGAGAAAGATGAAATGGACAATACGCCTTATGCTTCAGCTATTGGGTCCATTATGTATGCGATGTTGTGTACTCGCCCAGACGTCGCTTACGGGTTAAGCGTGACCAGTCGATTCCAGAGTAATCCAGGTAAGGCGCACTGGATTGCGGTCAAGAACATTTTGAAATATCTTCGGAGGACCAAAGATATGTTCTTGATATATGGAGGTCAGGAAGAACTCAGTATTGAAGGATATACTGACGCTTCATTCCAGTCTGACCAGGATGATTTCCGATCGCAATCAGGCTATGTTTTTAGCTTGAATGGAGGTGCAGTGGTGTGGAAAAGTTTCAAACAATCAATTGTTGCTGATTCCACAACAGAAGCCGAGTATGTTGTGTTTGTGTATATGCCCTTGGACCTAGTTTTGGTCCACTTATGTACTACTTGACTTTGATATTTATATATATATCATTCTGGCATTGTCATTGTCAATGTTTGTTTACATCTGCGCACATGTACTAACATGATAATGTCCCTGGAGACAGATTGGATCTGTGCTCAAACTATTGTCCCCAGTCGATGTACCTTAGTGGATATGGGACAGCTATGGTACTTGAGAGACTGGTATGTGAGCTGGTTAGATACGTGGTGCTAACGCAGACACATGGGTATATCATTGGAGGATATACTGGAAAGACCCGCTGTGAGGCTATGACTTGGTGTCATAAGTTATCCTCACAAGTGACAGGAGATGCATTGATCCCTTGACTTGAGGTCATTGATCGTTCTATATGGTTAGCGACTTGCTTTGATACAACCTAACACCTCGCCGTAGTTGGGAGGTCATAACGGTTGTCATTGAGCATATCACGACCCATATGAGAAGGTCAATGGACAGACATAGGATTTGCCCCTTCCTTAGGGAAGTATGATATCCATGGAGCTCCTCTATGGTTCTATGACTGAGAGTGTATGGCCATACCCAGGTAAGAACCTGTTTTAGTCATAGCCATGTGATTGGGTGAAAACAAGTGGTGACACACTTGTCCAATCGGATATCAGTCCGGCAAAGAGACTGTAATGCATCTGTACCTAGTTGCGATGATGGGGATGTCGATGTCAATATCCATTCCAATAACCTGGGTAGCAGCGATGCACTGCTAGGTGCCACTCACTACTTGTGGTGACCTTTGGTCAGCACTGCCAGCGTCAGAAGAACCTACAGGGTCGCACACCTTGATACTTGAGTTCTCGTATTGATCGAGAAGCCTTATGATCATGTTATTGGATAACTCGGATCTAATTGGGAGATTTCATCAGCACCAATGGGCCTGATGAGATGGAAGAATGTTATTGGAGCCAAACTTCATTTTTGGCAGGTTGACTGGCAGGTTGACCCGTATTTGACCATGGTTGGTCACACTTGGATTAGGGTTGCATTGGATTGGATCCAAATGCTTAAATCAACCCATAGGATGAAGTTTGGGCTAGCTCATTATCCAAGGAAGCCCAATAACAAGTTCTCATGAAGAGAAGAGAGGCTAAAAGGGTATAATGGGGAGAAACCCAACCCCATTGGCGCCTAAGGGGCATAATGGGGTTAGGTGGCAAAATTGCTTCATTAAGGAAGCAATTTGCGCCTAGCCCTTCTCCCTTGATGGTATGAATGCCTTTAAGGCATGTCTTGGGCTGATATGGTACTTGGGCAATTATGGAAAGGTTGAATGAAGTTTATGGTAAAGTCTTGGAGACTTTCCTTGCATCAAACCTCCTCATCCTAGCCCTACACTTGTCATGATCCTAGCCCTTGCCCTAATCGCCTCTTGCCCTATATATGTGACCCTAGCCGCCCCCTCTTAGATGATTCATCCTTGGAGGCGTGAACATAAGAAGGGAGCGAGAGCAAGGAGCAAGGGCGCAATCTCTTCCTCTTCCATCAAGTGGCCGCAAGCTTCTCCTTCCTTACCACTTGGCGCATCTTTCTCTCTTGGTAGCGCAAGGTGGTTGGAGCATCTCCCTAAGGCTTGGATCTTCTTCCCGAGGCTAGCACCGGGCGTGGAAGAAGAGGACTCGAGGCATCCGTGTGTGTGAGACTGCAGAGGGCGCACACTTGGGCGCCTATCACGACATCGACCTCATCTTGCTCTAAGGTATTTTCTAACTCATCGTGTCGACCCCCTTGCATGCGATCTTCACTGGGTTTTTGGGACCGACCTGTTTCGGGGACATTCTTCCGCTGTGCAATGTATGTATGTATGTGTCTCTGAAAAATTGTAAAATGGCCCCGGGGTTTCCCAACAGTGGTATCAGAGGGACTTGCAAGACTCGAACGAAGTTTTATGCTTTTCTTTCATGCTCACATGCCATATCTCTATTTTCGAAACTAGCATAATGCATGGCAAACGATTTTTTCTAAGTAGGAAAAATTAGGGTTTCTTGTTTCTATCATCCTCTCAATCTCTTTTGGATTTTTGGACTATTTTTCTTGTCTGATTTAAAGATCAAAGGCGCACGTAGTTTTGTCAAGTAGGACGGGCATTGTGTCTTCGGACTGGCCAAGTCTCTTGATCTGACAAAATTGCCAGCCGAAAGGATCTCTGAAATCACCTTGAAAAATAAATCGCAATTAACCAAAAGATTTGTGAGAAGAAGATGAGAAAAAGAGACTAGTTTTAATGAAAAAGTAAAATTTCAGATTTTATGTTTTTCATGAGCATGTAGAATTGCATGAGTAAATACCTTGATTGTGCATAATGTTGTGATCATTAGTCAAGCCCCCCTTTGCATGCCTATGATGTATCCTCGTGAGGCCTGCGTGCCGCTTTTCCTTTTGCTTTTAAAAGACTAGGGAAGCGCATGTACTTGGAGCTTGGCGCATGCATGAAGTTGGCGCACCTTGCATGGTGGCGCAACAAGCATCAAGGAAAAGGCGCAAGCTTGCTTGATGGCACAAGTTAGGCGTGGCCGAACCCTTTGGTTTGAGAGCTAGCTAACTTGGCATCTTTCATTGTGGCGCATTCTCCTTGGAGGAAGATCATGGCATTGGCCGAACCTTTGAGGTCTACCCTTAAGGTTTGAGAGCTAAGCCATGAAGGAAGGACCTTGGAGCCAACCATGAAGACCAAGATAGAGGGCGGCTAGGATAGGTCTTTCTTAGGGGCTTGAGTCCTATGTCAAGAGTTGAACCTCCTTTGGCATGGGTTGGTTCAATATCTTGAAAGGGCTTTGATCACATCATCTTTTACAGCTTTCCTTATCTGCTAAAAGCATGCATGTGATGTTTTATCATTATGTTATCACTATAGGATTGCATGCCTGTATTGTTAGACATAAGATAAAACTGATGAGACCTTAAAAACCCTCATAAAATATCAAGTCTAGAAGCCTTCTAAACGCGTAGCCCTCACTAAGCTATCGATCAGTGGAGTTGTGAACTGGTTCCCACCCTCGTGGGACACACCCACTTATCTTTAGAAAGTGTGTGGTGACAATGGTTTCCCCAGTCCAGTTTTAACCTGGGCGTGCCTTCGCAAGGAAACTCATTGGCCCTGGGCATAAACGGTTAGGAATGGACTTGACTAGAAATTCACATGTACTGGGCACATAGTGAAAGTCTAGAGGCATCGTTGAGAGGTTAGGGTTTCATGTTGTATCCAGCCCTCGCTGGACATGAAATGCCCAAGACTGTCTCAACAAGGGGAGCTGCTTGGAGCAACCGGCCGGCGCGCCCCACCTTAGGAAACATGGGTTACTTTGTGCATCTCATCCCACCCTCGTGGGACGGAAAGCCTCATGTGAAATAAGGATCCCATCTCACTAGGAAGTCTTAAACTTCCCGATTGACTTTGTGGGTTGTCAATTCGAATTTAAAATAGTGGGAGCAGTAATCATTTAAAACAAGTCCAGTTTAAATGATTCGAAGTAGTACTAATCTGTTTTTCTTGGGTGTTGTAGAATAATGGCTACGAACACTAGCGGATTATCACTGCGATCACTCCTTGATAAGGATAAGTTAGTTGGAACTAACTTTATGGATTGGCATCGGAACTTGAGGATAGTCCTCATGAAAGTCCCCACAAGGGGGTGAAACCCTAAAGCATTGGCGCATATGGAAGATGCAAGCAGCGGAAAGGGGGTTTCTAGATCTTGCATGCTATATGATTAACAAAAGAAACCCGATTGCATATAGAGAAGGATCATACCATAGCCATTTCTAGATGGCGCCTTGGAAGCAAAGATCAAACTGGATCTTCTCCAGAGGTGACGCACACAATTGATGTCGCCTACTCCTCCTTGCGATCCTTGTGCTAGCAAGGTCCAAAGATGTCTTTGTCGAGTGAAAGGGAAAGAAAAGAACTTCTTGGCTTGGCGATTTTTCCTTCTCGTCTCTTCCTCTCCTCCATGCGAGAATGCCTCAAGAGCCAAAGACAAGTTGGCGACAAAGCGTGAAGGCGTGAAGAGGGAGGACGTGAAAACGTGGTCACGTTGAGAAGTGCTATCCAAAAATAGCATATAACTTCTCCACATGCGATCTTGGGTTTACCCCAATCGCAAACTCCACTTCACCCTTGAACCATGCGCTCATTCATGAGCCGGTTCACTTGAATTTGGTTCAATAACCAAATAAACCAAGCCATAAGTCCAGATCACATTAAAACCCTAAGGTATTTGATCTGACCGTTCATCTCCTGATGCTCCTGATCTCACCGATCCAGCATCCATCCTCTCAATCGAAGCTTACCAATCTTAAGCCCTAATCAATCAAACATGATCAGACCAGATCTCACTTACAATCAGAGATTATATCCCTTTAAACTGAACCTGAACAATTCAGTCCACACGATCTGACTCAAGTAAGCCATATCATCAAATTGTGCGACCCTGAGGGTTTCCTTTAAATGTCGGTAACGATAACTCACGTCATCACGATCAGTGAGGGGTATCTAGCAACACATCACTGTCTCCCGATATAAAGAAAAGAGTCTTCCAAGACTACACCCAAAAACAGCACAAGTGTGAATCAACTCACTAGGCATGCATATTTCCTTTGCCACTGGATGTTCTTATTGGACAAGCGTGTCAAGCTTGTAACTCCAATATGACGAGCATGATTAGAACAGATGAACACTGTCACCTGGGTATGGCCATACTCTTTTCTCAATCATCTCATCCAGGGGGCCCCTTTAGAACATCACACTCCTTAAACAAGGAGACGGCAATCCTATGTCTATCACTAGTGCCCTAACCTGACTCAAGCTCACCATCCAAGATAGTCTATAATCATTATGTTTCAAATGATATTGAACTACCTCAAAACAATGACAATCATCATTTAGAAACACAAGTGATCTCAAGTCAGAGGAAATGTGCCACTTGTCGCAATCAAGGAATATTCACATTGTGACAAGCAATTGAATATCCTAGTAGGGTCTGTCCAGTACATCCAATGTACCCATGAGTCTACATCTTATTCCATGCTCGAAGCATCCTATAAGATTAGAACACATATTAGTCTCAATCATATCAAGGCTGTCTCATGTTCACCAAGATATCTCGACTAAGGACTTTACTGCATGTCAGCCTAGCTGAACAGCTTTGAGACATTATTCAGAAGTACACTTATTACAGCAGACAAGGTAACAACCTGAATAACAACCATGCCTTTATAAACATAAGAGTTTATTACATGATACTGATACAATCCCAAGGCCTCAAACATTAGCCTTAAGGGCATACCCCAACAATCTCCCACTTGCACTTAATCTAATGGTTGAGAAATCTCAAACCCATATTATTACAGTGCTTCTCATGCTTCTGCTGCGCCAGAGGCTTAGTAAGCGGGTCTGCCAGATTGTCATCTGTATGAACCTTGCAGACTTTGATCTCGCCACGATCTATGATCTCCTGGATCAAATGAAACCGTCTCTGTATGTGCTTGGACTTCTGGTGCGACCGTGGTTCCTTTGCCTGTCCTATTGCTCCAGTGTTATCACAGAAGATAACCAAAGGATCTGCACTCGAAGGAACAACACCAAGTTCTCTCACGAACTTACGAATCCACACTGCCTCCTTGGATGCTTCCGAGGCTGCAACATACTCGGCTTCTGTTGTGGAATCAGCAACAGTTGACTGTTTGAAACTTTTCCACACCACTGCTCCTCCATTCAAGCTAAATACATAGCCTGATTGCGATCGGAAATCATCCTGGTCCGACTGGAACGAAGCGTCAGTATATCCTTCAATACTGAGTTCTTCCTGACCACCATATATCAAGAACATATCTTTGGTCCTCCGCAGATATTTTAAAATGTTCTTGACTGCAATCCAGTGCGCCACACCTAGATTACTTTGGAACCGACTGGTCACGCTTAACCCGTAAGCGACGTCTGGGCGAGTACACAACATCGCATACATTATGGACCCAATAGCCGAAGCATAAGGCGTATTGTCCATTTCATCTTTCTCAGTCTGTGTTTGTGGACACTGACTCTTCGAAAGATTCAGACCATGTCTGACTGGAAGATATCCTCTTTTAGAATTCTCTAAATGAAATCTCTCCAGGACTTTATCGATGTAAGTACTCTGGCACAGCCCGAGAAGCCTCTTAGATCTATCCCTGTAGATCTTCACACCTAATACATAGGCTACTTCTCCTAGATCTTTCATCTGGAAACATTTCCTTAGCCATGCCTTAACCGCATGCATTTCAGGAATGTCATTTCCAATGATCAAGATATCATCGACGTAGAGGACTAGGAAAGTAATCACGCTCCCCACTAAACCTCTTATATACACACGGGTCATCCTCGTTCTTGATGAAACCAAACTCAGAGATTGATTCATCAAAACGAATATTCCAGCTTCTTGATGCTTGTTTAAGTCCATAAATGGACTTCTTTAACTTGCATATTTTATGACGATCTGATGGATTAGTGAAACCTTCTGGTTGTGTCATATACACATCCTCATCCAGATTTTCCATTCAGGAAAGCTGTTTTCACATCCATTTGCCAAATCTCATAATCATAATATGCTGCTATCGCGAAAAGAATCCGAATAGACTTAAACATGGCTACAGGTGAGAAAGTTTCATCATAATCTATCCCGTAGATTTGTTTGAAACCTTTCGCAACTAGCCTGCCTTTATAGGTAACCACGTTACCATCCATGTCAATCTTCTTCTTGAAGATCCATTTACAGCCTATAGGGATTACTCCCGGAGGCGGATCAACCAAATCCCAGACTTGGTTATCTGACATGGAGTCCATCTCGGCGCGCATAGCTTCAAGCCATCTCGCTGACTCCGGTCCACTGACCGCATCCGCATAAGTGAGGGGTTCATCATTATCAATGATGTAGACTCCGTCATAGCGCTCAAGCTGTCGACGGATCCTTCCCGATCTTCGCGGTTTCCGTGATATCTGAGCCTCAGGTTGTTCAATAACCTGATCTACCGGCTCAGGCTCATCCAACTGTGCTTGACTACTTTGTCCTTCCTCTGGAATCTCATCCAGCATTATTTCTCTCCCACTGGCCTCTTGCAGAAGAAACTCCTTCTCAAGAAATATGGCCGTCCGAGCAACAAATACCTTGTTCTCTTTGGGATCGAAGAAATAATAACCCTTAGTTTCCTTAGGGTAACCGACAAAGATACATTTGTCAGATCTGCTCTCTAGTTTCCCAGAGGCGAGCTTTTTGACATAAGCCTCGCAGCCCCAGATCCTAATAAATGTCAAGCTCGGCTGTTTCCCATACCATAACTCATATGGCGTCTTTGAAACTGCCTTGGATGGCACTCGATTTAGTACCTTTGCAGCTGTCTCCAGTGCAAATCCCCAAAAGGAATATGGAAGAGTAGCCTGACTCATCATAGAACGAACCATATCAAGTAACGTTCTATTTCTCCTCTCGGACACACCATTCCATTGCGGTGTTCCTGGCGGAGTGAGCTGTGAGATAATCCCACACTCCTTCAGATAGTCAGTAAACACATGACTCAAGTATTCTCCACCTCGATCAGAACGAAGTGCCTTGATATTTCGGCCTAGCTGATTTTGTACTTCATTCTTGAACTCTTTGAACTTGTCAAAAGATTCACTTTTATGTCTCATCAGATAGACATACCCATACCTACTGAAATCATCAGTAAAGGTAATGAAGTACTGATAGCCACCTCTGGCATGTTTACTAAAGGGCCCACACACATCACTGTGTATAAGGTCAAGTAAACCTGAATCCCTTTGACCTTTGTGAGGAAAAGGTGACTTCGTCATTTTACCCATTAAACAAGCCTTGCATGTATCAATCTCCTCATAGGAGAATGATCCCAGCAGTCCATGATCATGCAACCGCTTAATGCGTTTCTCGTTAATATGGCCTAAACGACTATGCCATAGCAAGGTGCTGTCATCAGCATACTTGGCTTTCTTAATATCAATCTGCTGTATAGAACTTTCCATGTCCAACATGAATAACCCATTGTTAATTGAACCAGTGGCATAAACAATATTATCAAAAGATAAAACACACTTTGAAATATTGCATTCAAAGGAAAATCCCTTCCTGACAAGAACAGGAATGGAGATAATATTCTTAGTAATGCTAGGAACAAAGTAACAACTGTTTAGTTCCAATACAAGCCCAGATGGCAAAGAGATGAAATAGTCTCCTACAGCAACAGCAGCAACCCGTGCCCTGTTTCCAACTCGTAGGTCCACCTCATGCTGTGCCACCTGTCTTCTTCTCTTGAGTTCCTGTACATTTGAATAAATGTGAACTCCACATGCAGTGTCCAACACCCATGAAATAGAAGAAGATGAAACCATGACTTCCGTCACGTATATACCTGAGCCAGAAGCGAAGCTTCCCCTCTTATCTCCTTGGAGCGCTTTACAGTCCTTTTTCCAGTGACCCAGCTGGCCACAGTGGAAACATCTGTATTCCTTGGACCGCTTAACCTTCTGCTTCAGAGCCTTGCTGTAATTCTTGACAGGGGCCTTGCCCTTCTTCCCCTTCTTCTTGTTCCTCGAAGGAACCATCAAGACAGAGGTCAAAGGCTTTCCCTTCAGAGTTTCCTCAGTAGTCAAGAGCATATTCAGCAGCTCTGCCGGAGTACAGTCGATTTTGTTCATATTAAAGTTAATAATGAACGCATCGAAAGAGGGCGGGAGAGACTGCAGAATGATGTCTACAGCAAGCTCCTGGTTGATGGTATGCCCCAGTTTCTCTAGAGCCTCCTTGTGCCCAATCATCTTGAGCACGTGAGCTCCCACTGGGCTCCCTTCAGCCAGTTTGCTCTGAAAGAACAGCTTTGTCAGATTATAGCGTTCTGTCCTCGCCTGTGCAGCATACAGCATCTTGAGGTTTGCTATCATGTCTATAGCAGACATATCCTCATGCTGACGCTGCAGCGGTGGCGTCATAGACGCTAGCATCAGGCAAGCGACATCAATGCTATCATTGACGTGCTTTTCATAAGCTTCCCGAACCGCCCTTGCGGCGTTCGGACTGGGCTGAGGCGGTATAGCCGTCTCGAGGACATACAGTTTCCTCTCTGCCTTAAGAACGATCTTAAGGTGTCCAAACCAGTCTGAGAAGTTCGGCCCAGCAAACTTCTCCCTTTCCAGTAGGGATCGCACATTGAAGCTCATGGTGTTCGTTGCTGCAGGTATCTACAACAATGCAAGAACAGCAAGGTCAGTATCAATGTTAAGAATCAATCAGGACTTAAGAAAGATTCTTTTTCTCACTATTTTATCTGGCTGAAAAATCCAGCAAAACAGCCCGAAAGAGTAGAACTCTTTTAGTGAGATGGGATCCAGATTTCATACTTGGTCTCCGCGTCCCGCTCAGGCGAGATAAGATGCACAGAGAGTACAAGCACTAATCTCTGGTAGGCAGTCCCTGCCAATCGCCAACCCGTGCGATTCCCCTTCATCTGGGCAATCCAGCAGACTGTGCCAACTGAGTTGGTACAACACAATCTCTGACCCCACAGATGGCTACCTCCATGCGCTACCATATGCGCCACATATGTAGGCTACACGGTCAAGCTGACCCGACCTACTCCCTGGACCACCACGTGCTATGCTGAGCAACGAGAAGCGATAAATCCCTTCTCTGTAACACGCAGGTGTAATCCCGCACCGTCTGAAGATAGATGGACGTGCCCACTGAGTGGGTACAACACGGCTCCAACGATAATCAGAACAGTGAGGTTTCGCGTCAGAAGGCTTACGAGCTTGATATTTTAGCGTTGGATTTTAACGGACTTTTATCTTCTTCACTATCATTCAATTCCTATGGTGATAGCAGAAGATAAATAAATCATGCTGTTCTACTTATTAAACAATAAAAGAAAGCATGGATCTTATGTGGTAAAAGCCCATAGCCCTAGTAAGACCTTAATTAACTTAAGTCTTCACTTGCTTTTCTTCATGGGTCTTTTGCTGCTCATCTGGCCCAACCCAGGGCCCAAGCGCCATCTACAGCTCAGGTGTGCCCACCAGGTAAATGCGCCTGGTCCCAGAGTCGAACCCTGGACCTCCCACCTGGTCTAGCCACTACTGCATGCGCCTCTGCCAAGTGTGCTCTGTGCTCTTGTCTGATTAATTTACAAATTAATCTATCTAGACAAGATTGACACGCAGGTCAATTACATTTTTATAAATTAAATAAATGTGATGCGCAGATCACAATTAAAAATTAATTTACAAAATTAAAGTCCAGGCACGCAGGCCCCAGCACAGCACACAATTAACATGGGCAGCCCACATAAGAATAAATAAACAAACATAGGCATCAATCAACATGTGATCCAATCAAGAAAATTAAATTTTTCGAAAAACCCCATGGGCATCAATTTTATTTTGCTTATATGCCCTACAACCTTACAACGGTCCATTACTAGGGATCCACTCATCCAACCTAGTCAGATCCACTGCCCTTACATGCACCAAGTCCTAACTGACTTGAGTCGACCAAAAGGGTCAACCATGCATGCGCCAAGGGCTGAACAACCACAATGAGGTCTGGCAAGCGGGTGTGAGCCCGGGCCTAACTCATGTGCGTTCACAGGTTGTCTCAATCAGACATCGCTACACGCCTGTGATGCAGTCGACCTATAACCACCTTTAGCATGCGCCAAGGTGCTATCTGGTCGACCCATCTAGGCTGTCAGATGGTCTGATCAGACTGTCTGGATCTAACCTAGGGGATAACTTCAACCCTAATAACCCGTCTAAGGGTTTAATGCAGGCGCATCTTAGATCTACAATGAGTCGCGCAAGTGATATTTGTTTGAGAAAAACTACATCAAGCGCCAACATACATGCGCAAGAAAAACAAATACAAGTTTCGCTTATGACAACTAAACATGTATTTATGCAGGTATTGAAGATCTAAGCATTTTCGCAAGCATGGATCACAAAATGGCTTAAGCAATCATACAAAAACATGCGTTAACCATCGCTCTGATACCAATTGATGGTTCCCCAAAGGGGGCGAAAACCCTATGGTGGCGCAAACAAGAAAGGGGGCAGCGGATAAAGGGTTTCATAGGATCAATGAGCATGCATTATATGATCAACTTAACAAAACCGATTGTAAAGAAGTGATTCGATTCATACCATGGCCATTTCAAGATGGCGCCTTGGAAGTAAGAGAACAACGAAGATCTCCTCCAAATCGTCACACACAAGATGAAGATGTGCTTCTTCTTGTCATCCCTTGTGCTAGCAAGGATCGTCCAAAGCGTCTTGATCGAATGCAAAGGGAAAGGAGAGTTTTTCTTCTTGGCGTTTTTCTCTCTTGTCGCCTTAGACTTCCTCTACACGAGAATGCCACTCGAACACAACCCAAGGAGGCGTCAAAGGCGTGAAGAGCCAAGAGGGGCGACGTGAGATCATGGCCACGTTTGAGAAGTGCTATCCAAAAATAGCATCCCACTTCTCCACATGCGATCTTGGGTTTACCCCAATCGCAAATGCCACATCACCTTTGAACCATGCGCTCATCCATGAGCTGGTTCAAACCGATTTGGTCCACTAACCAAATAAACCAAGAAATAAGTCCAGATCAAAATAAACCCTAAGGCTCTTGATCTGACCATCAATCTCTCAATGCTCCTGATCTGACTGATCTAGCATTCATTCTCTCAATCGAAGCTTACCAATCTCAAGCCCTAATCAATCAAACATGATCAGACCAGATCTCACTTACAATCAGAGATTAAATCCCTTTAAACTGAACCCGAATAATTCAGTCCACACGATCTGACTTAAGAAAGCCATATCATCAAATTGTGCGACCCTAAGGGTTTCCTTTAAATGTCGGTAACGATAACTTACGTTATCACGATCAGTGAGGGGTATCTAGCAACACATCACTGTCTCCCGATATAAAGGAAAGAGTCTTCCAAGACTACACCCAAAAACAGCACAAGTGTGAATCAATTCACAAAGCATACAAATTTCCTTTACCACTGGATGTTCTTATTGGACAAGCAAGTCAAGCTTGTAACTCCAATATGATGAGCATGATTAGATCAGATGAACATAGTCATCTGGGTATGGCCATACACTTTCTCAATCATCTCATCCAGGGGGCCCCTTTAGAACATCACACTCCAATTAAGGAGACGGCAATCCTATGTCTATCACTAGTGCCCTAACCTGACTCAAGCTCACCATCCAAGATAGTCTATAATCATTATATTTCAAGTGATATTGAACTATCTCAAAATAATGACAATCATCATTTAGAAAACACAAGTGATCTCAAGTCAGAGGAAATGTGCCACTTGTCGCATTCAAGGATTATTCACATTGTGACAAGCAATTGAATATCCAAGTAGGGTCTGTCCAGTACATCCAATGTACCCATGAGTCTACATCTTATTCCATGCTCGAAGCATCCTATAAGATTAGAACACATATTAGTCTTAACCATATCAAGGCTGTCTCATGTTCACCAAGATATCTCGACTAAGGACATAACTGCATGTCAGCCTAGCTGAATAGCTTTGAGACATTATTCAGAAGAACATATATTGCAGCAGACAATGTAGCTTACTGAATAACAACCATGCCTTTATAAACATAACAGTTTATTACATGATACTGTTACAATCCCAAGACCTCAAACATTAGTCTTAAGGGCATACCCCAACAATCTCCCACTTGCACTTAATCTAATGGTTGAGAAATCTCAAACCCATATTATTACAGTGCTTTTCATGCTTCTACTGCGCCAGAGGCTTAGTAAGCGGGTCTGCCAGATTGTCATCTGTATGAACCTTGCAGACTTTGATCTCGCCACGATCTATGATCTCCCTGATCAAATGAAACCGTCTCTGTATGTGCTTGGACTTCTGGTGCGACCGTGGTTCCTTTGCTTGTGCGATTGCTCCAGTGTTATCATAGAAGATAACCAAAGGATCTGCACTCGAAGGAACAACACCAAGTTCTCTCACGAACTTACGAATCCAGACTGCCTCCTTGGATGCTTCCGAGGCTGCAACATACTCGGCTTCTGTTGTGGAATCAGCAACGATTGACTGTTTGAAACTCTTCCACACCACTGCTCCTCCATTCAAGCTAAAAACATAGCCTGATTGCGATCGGAAATCGTCCTGGTCAGACTGGAACGAAGCGTCAGTATATCCTTCAATACTGAGTTCTTCCTGACCACCATATATCAAGAACATATCTTTGGTTCTCCGAAGATATTTTAAGATGTTCTTGACTGCAATCCAGTGTGCCTGTCCTGGATTACTTTGGAAACGACTGGTCACGCTTAACCCGTAAGCGACGTCTGGGCGAGTACACAACATCGCATACATAATGGATCCAATAGCCGAAGCATAAGGCGTATTGTCCATTTCATCTTTCTCAGTCTGTGTTTGTGGACACTGACTCTTCGAAAGATTCAGACCATGTCTGACTGGAAGATATCCTCTTTTAGAATTCTCTAAATGAAATCTCTCCAGGACTTTATCGATGTAAGTACTCTAGCACAGCCCGAGAATCCTCTTAGATCTATCCCTGTAGATCTTCACACCTAATACATAGGCTGCTTCTCCTAAATCTTTCATCTGGAAACATTTCCTTAACCATGCCTTAACCGCATGCATTTCAGGAATGTCGTTTCCAATGATCAAGATATCATCGACGTAGAGGACTAGGAAAGTAATCACGCTCCCACTAAACCTCTTATATACACACGGGTCATCCTCGTTCTTGATGAAACCAAATTCAGTGACTGATTCATCAAAACGAATATTCCAGCTTCTTGATGCTTGCTTAAGTCCATAAATGGACTTCTTTAATTTGCATATCTTATGACGATCTGATGGATCAGTGAAACCCTCAGGTTGTGTCATGTACACATCCTCATCCAGATTTCCATTCAGGAAAGCTGTTTTCACATCCATTTGCCAGATCTCATAATCATAATATGCTGCTATCGCGAAAAGAATCCGAATAGACTTAAACATGGCTACAGGTGAGAAAGTTTCATCATAATCTATCCCGTAGATTTGTTTGAAACCTTTCGCAACTAGCCTGCCTTTATAGGTAACCACGTTACCATCCATGTCAATCTTCTTCTTGAAGATCCATTTACAGCCTATTGGGATAACTCCCGGAGGCGGATCAACCAAATCCCAAACTTGGTTATCTGACATGGAGTCCATCTCGGCGCGCATAGCTTCAAGCCATCTCGCTGACTCCGGTCCACTGACCGCATCCGCATAAGTGAGGGGTTCATCATTATCAATGATGTAGACTCCGTCATAGCGCTCAGGCTGACGATGAATCCTTCCCGATCTTCGCGGTTCCCGTGATGTCTGAGCCTCAGGTTGTTCAATAACCTGTTCTACCGGCTCAGGCTCATCCAACTCTGCTTGAGCACTTTGTCCTTCCTCTGGATTCTCATCCAGTTTTATTTCTCTCCCACTGGCCTCTTGCAGAAGAAACTCCTTCTCAAGAAATATGGCCATCCGAGCAACAAAAACCTTGTTCTCTTTGGGATCGTAGAAATAATAACCCTTAGTTTCCTTAGGGTAACCGACAAAGATGCATTTGTCAAATCTGCTCTCTAGTTTCCCAGAGGCGAGCTTTTTGACATAAGCCTCGCAGCCCCAGATCCTGATAAACGTCAAGCTTGGCTGTTTCCCATACCATAATTCATATGGCGTCTTTGAAACGGCCTTGGATGGCACTCGGTTTAGTACTTTTGCAGCTGTTTCCAGTGCAAAACCCCAAAAGGAGTAAGGTAGATTAGCCTGACTCATCATAGAACGAACCATATCAAGTAACGTTCTATTTCTCCTCTCGGACACACCATTCCATTGCGGTGTTCCTGGTGGAGTGAGCTGTGAGATGATCCCACACTCCTTCAGATAGTCAGTAAATGCATGACTTAGGTATTCTCCACCTCGATCAGAACGAAGTGCCTTGATATTTCGGCCTAGCTGATTTTGTACTTCATTCTTGAACTCTTTGAACTTGTCAAAGGATTCACTCTTGTGTCTCATTAAAAAGACATACCCATATCTACTGAAATCATCAGTAAAGGTGATGAAGTACTGATAGCCACCTCTGGCATGTTTACTAAATGGCCCACACACATCACTGTGTATAAGGTCAAGTAAACCTGAAGCCCTTTGACCTTTATGAAGAAAAGGTGACTTCGTCATTTTGCCCATCAAACAAGCTTTGCATGTATCAATCTCCTTATAGGTGAATGATCCCAGCAGTCCATAATCATGCAACCGCTTAATGCGTTTCTCGTTAATATGGCCTAAACCACTATGCCATAGCAAGGTGCTGTCATCAGCATTCTTGGCTTTCTTGATATCAATTTTCTGTATAGAACATTCCATGTCCAACATGTATAACCCATTGTTAATTGAACCAGTTGCATAAACAATATTATCATAAGATAAAACACACTTTGAAATATTGCATTCAAAGGAAAATCCCTTCCTGACAAGAGCAGGAATAGAGATAATATTTTTAGTAATACTGGGAACAAAGTAACAACTGTTTAGTTCTAATACAAGTCCAGATGGTAAAGAAATGAAATAGTCTCCTACAGCAACAGCAGCAACCCGCGCCCCGTTTCCAACGCGTAGGTCCACCTCATGCTGTCCCACCTGTCTTCTTCTCTTGAGTTCCTGTACATTTGAACAAATGTGAACTCCACATGCAGTGTCCAACACCCATGATATAGAAGAAGAAAACATGACCTCAGTCACGTAAATACCTAAGCCAGAAGCGAAGCTTCCCCTCTTATCTCCTTGGAGCGCTTTACAGTCCTTTTTCTAGTGACCCAGCTGGCCACAGTGGAAACACCTGTATTCCTTGGACCGCTTAACCTTCTGCTTCAGAGCCTTGCTGTAGCTCTTGACAGGGGTCTTGCCCTTCTTCCCCTTCTTCTTGTTCCTAGAAGGAACCATTAAGACAGAGGTCGAAGGCTTATCCTTCAGAGTCTCCTCAGTAGTCAAGAGCATATTCAGCAGCTCTGCCGGAGTACAATCGATTTTGTTCATATTAAAGTTAATAATGAACGCGTCGAATGAAGGCGGGAGAGACTGCAGAATAATGTCCACAGCAAGCTCCTGATTGATGGTATGCCCCAGTTTCTCTAGAGCCTCCTTGTGCCCAATCATCTTGAGCACGTGAGCTCCCACTGGGCTCCCTTCAGCCAGTTTGCTCTGAAAGAACAGCTTCGTTAAATTATAGCGTTCAGTCCTCGCCTGTGCAGCATACAGCATCTTGAGGTTCGCTATAATCTCTATAGCCGACATATCCTCATGCTGACGCTGCAGCGGTGGCGTCATAGACGCTAGCATCAGGCAAGCGACATCAATGCTATCATTGACGTGCTTTTCATAGGCTTCCCGAACCGCCCTTGCGGCGTTCGGAGCGGGCTGAGGTGGTATCGCCGTCTCGAGGACATACAGTTTCCTCTCTGCCTTAAGAACAATCTTAAGGTGTCCAAACCAGTCAGAGAAGTTCGGCCCAGCAAACTTCTCCCTTTCCAGTAGGGATCGCACATTGAAGTTCATGGTGTTCGTTGCTGCAGGTATCTACAACAATGCAAGAACAGCAAGGTCAGTATCAATGTTAAGAATCAATCAGGACTTAAGAAAGATTCTTTTTCTCACTATTTTATCTGGCTGAAAAATCCAGCAAAACAGCCCGAAAGAGTAGAACTCTTTTAGTGAGATGGGATCCAGATTTCATACTTGGTCTCCGCGTCCCGCTCAGGCGAGATAAGATACACAGAGAGTACAAGCACTAATCTCTGGTAGGCTGTCCCAGCCAATCGCCAACCCGTGCGATTCCCCTTCATCTGGGCAATCCAGCAGACTGTGCCAACTGAGTTGGTACAACACAATCTCTGACCCCACAGATGGCTGCCCCCATGTGCTACCATATGCGCCACATATGTAGCCTACATGGTCAAGCTGACCCGACCTACTCCCTGGACCACCACGTGCTATGCTGAGCAACGAGAAGGGATAAATCCCCACTCTGTAACACGCAGGTGTAATCCCGCACCGTCTGAAGATAGATGGACGTGCCCACTGAGTGGGTACAACACGGCTCCAACGATAGTCAGAACAGTGAGGTTTCGCGTCAGAAGGCTTACGAGCTTGAAATTTTAGCGTTGGATTTTAACGGTCTTTTATCTTCTTCTCTATCATGCAATTCCTATGGTGATAGCAGAAGATAAACTAATCATGCAATTCTAGTATTTAAGCAATAAAAGAAAGCATGGATCTTATGTGGTAAAAGCCCATAGCCTAAGTAAGACCTTAAGAAACTTAAGTCTTCACTTGCTTTTCTTCATGGGGCTTTCGCTGCTCATCTGGCCCAAACCTGGGCCCAAGTGCCATCTGCAGTTCTGGTGCGCCCACCAGGAATATGCGCCAGGTCCTAGGGTCGAACCCTAGACCTCCCACCTGGTCAAGCCACTGCTGCATGCGCCTCTGCCAAGTGTGCTCTGTGCTCTTGTCTAATTAAATTACAAATTTAACTATCTAGACAAGATTGACACGCAGGTCAATTACATTTTATAAATTAAAAGCAATGTGATGCGCAGATCACAATAATTAATTTACATATTAATACAGGCACGCAGGCCCCAGCACAGCACAGATTTAACATGGGCAGCCCACATAAGAATAAATAGACAAACACATGGCATCAATCATCATGTGATCCAGTCATTAAAATAAAATTTTCGAAAAACCCCATGGGCATCAATTTTATTTTGCTTATATGCCCTACAACCTTACAACGGTCCATTACTAGGGATCCACTCATCCAACCTAGTCAGATCCACTACCCTTACATGCACCAAGTCCTAACTGACTTGAGTCGACCAAAAGGGTCAACCATGCATGCGCCAAGGGCTGAACAACCACAATGAGGTCTGGCAAGCGGGTGTGAGCCCGGGCCTAACTCATGTGCGTTCACAGGTTGTCTCAATCAGACATCGCTACACGCCTGTGATGCAGTCGACCTATAGCCACCTTTAGCATGCGCCAAGGTGCTATCTGGTCGACCCATCTAGGCTGTCAGATGGTCTGATCAGACTGTCTGGATCTAACCTAGGGGATAACTTCAACCCTAATAACCCGTCTAAGGGTTTAATGCAGGCGCATCTTAGATCTACAATGAGTCGCGCAAGTGATATTTGTTTGAGAAAAACTACATCAAGCGCCAACATACATGCGCAAGAAAAACAAATACAAGTTTCGCTTATGACAACTAAACATGTATTTATGCAGGTATTGAAGATCTAAGCATTTTCGCAAGCATGGATCACAAAATGGCTTAAGCAATCATACAAAAACATGCGTTAACCATCGCTCTGATACCAATTGATGTTTCCCCAAAGGGGGCGAAAACCCTATGGTGGCGCAAACAAGAAAGGGGGCAGCGGATAAAGGGTTTCATAGGATCAATGAGCATGCATTATATGATCAACTTAACAAAACCGATTGTAAAGAAGTGATTCGATTCATACCATGGCCATTTCAAGATGGCGCCTTGGAAGTAAGAGAACAACGAAGATCTCCTCCAAATCGTCACACACAAGATGAAGATGTGCTTCTTCTTGTCGTCCCTTGTGCTAGCAAGGATCGTCCAAAGCGTCTTGATCGAATGCAAAGGGAAAGGAGAGTTTTTCTTCTTGGCGTTTTTCTCTCTTGTCGCCTTAGACTTCCTCTACACGAGAATGCCACTCGAACACAACCCAAGGAGGCGTCAAAGGCGTGAAGAGCCAAGAGGGGCGACGTGAGATCATGGCCACGTTTGAGAAGTGCTATCCAAAAATAGCATCCCACTTCTCCACATGCGATCTTGGGTTTACCCCAATCGCAAATGCCACATCACCTTTGAACCATGCGCTCATCCATGAGCTGGTTCAAACCGATTTGGTCCACTAACCAAATAAACCAAGAAATAAGTCCAAATCAAAATAAACCCTAAGGCTCTTGATCTGACCATCAATCTCTCAATGCTCCTGATCTGACTGATCTAGCATTCATTCTCTCAATCGAAGCTTACCAATCTCAAGCCCTAATCAATCAAACATGATCAGACCAGATCTCACTTACAATCAGAGATTAAATCCCTTTAAACTGAACCCGAATAATTCAGTCCACACGATCTGACTTAAGAAAGCCATATCATCAAATTGTGCGACCCTAAGGGTTTCCTTTAAATGTCGGTAACGATAACTTACGTTATCACGATCAGTGAGGGGTATCTAGCAACACATCACTGTCTCCCGATATAAAGGAAAGAGTCTTCCAAGACTACACCCAAAAACAGCACAAGTGTGAATCAATTCACAAAGCATACAAATTTCCTTTACCACTGGATGTTCTTATTGGACAAGCAAGTCAAGCTTGTAACTCCAATATGATGAGCATGATTAGATCAGATGAACATAGTCATCTGGGTATGGCCATACACTTTCTCAATCATCTCATCCAGGGGGCCCCTTTAGAACATCACACTCCAATTAAGGAGACGGCAATCCTATGTCTATCACTAGTGCCCTAACCTGACTCAAGCTCACCATCCAAGATAGTCTATAATCATTATATTTCAAGTGATATTGAACTATCTCAAAATAATGACAATCATCATTTAGAAAACACAAGTGATCTCAAGTCAGAGGAAATGTGCCACTTGTCGCATTCAAGGATTATTCACATTGTGACAAGCAATTGAATATCCAAGTAGGGTCTGTCCAGTACATCCAATGTACCCATGAGTCTACATCTTATTCCATGCTCGAAGCATCCTATAAGATTAGAACACATATTAGTCT
The DNA here is from genome assembly GCA_027563935.2 of Costus lasius. NCBI lineage: Eukaryota > Viridiplantae > Streptophyta > Magnoliopsida > Zingiberales > Costaceae > Costus > Costus lasius. The sequence continues at coordinate 39,233,259 of CM050453.2, forward strand.
TAACCATATCAAGGCTGTCTCATGTTCACCAAGATATCTCGACTAAGGACATAACTGCATGTCAGCCTAGCTGAACAGCTTTGAGACATTATTCAGAAGAACATATATTGCAGCAGACAATGTAGCTTACTGAATAACAACCATGCCTTTATAAACATAACAGTTTATTACATGATACTGTTACAATCCCAAGACCTCAAACATTAGTCTTAAGGGCATACCCCAACATTTATTACATGATACTGATACAATCCCAAGGCCTCAAACATTAGCCTTAAGGGCATACCCCAACACCTCAAGCTCGAGAAGAAGTTGTATGTCCTTGAACAGGCTCTTCCTGCGGCTCCTGCGCCTAATGCCCGAACGGCAGATAGAGATGCTTATAGAAAGCATCAGGATGACTCTTTGGAGGTTGCATGTCTTATGCTAGCCAGCATGGCACCTGAACTGCAGGTGCAATATGAGGAGCAGAACGCTTTTCAGATGATCACTCACCTGAAACAGATGTTCGAGGCTCAGGCTAGAATTGAAAGATTTGACACCGCCAAAGCAGTTTTTTGGTGTAAGTTGTCTGAGGGTGCACCAGTGAGACCCCATGTTCTCAAGCTCATTGGGAATGTGGATCATCTCAGAAGACTGGATCATGCCATAGACAATGAGCTGGTTGTGGATCTTATTCTGCATTCCCTGCCCCCTAGCTTCAGTCCGTTTATTATTAACTTCAACATGAACCGGATTGAGTGCACACGGGAGGAATTGATGAATATGCTCCAAACAGCCGAGCGTGAAATGGGTAAGACCAAACCAAATTCTGTTCTTTTGGTCCCTGCGACCAAGAAGATAAAGAAGAAGGGTAAGGCACGTGCTAAGGGCAGTGCCAAAGGTCCTACCAAGGCACTGAAGAAAAAGGCAAAGAAGTCAAAGGACCAGAGGTGTTTTCACTGTGGCGAGCAGGGTCACTGGAGAAGGGACTGCAAGCAGCTTCAGAATGAGGAGAAGAAGGGCTTGGCCTTAACTTCTAGCTCAGGTATCTATGTTACAGAAGTCAATCTTTCTACTTCTATGTCATGGGTATTGGATACCGCATGTGGAGCTCATATTTGTACAAATATGCAGGGGCTCAAGAAAAGTAGATCGGTGCGACCTGGAGAGATTGACCTACGCGTTGGAAATGGGGCACAGGTTGCTGCTGTTGCTGTAGGCATCTTGACTCTCTCCTTGCCTTCTGGACTTCTATTAGAACTAGATAATTGCTTTTGTGTACCTTCACTTACTAAGAACATTGTATCCATTCCTTGCTTAGCAAAGAAGGGATTTAAGTTTGAAATAAATAAGAACTCTTGTTCTTTTTCATTTGCAAATATGTTCTATGGGAAGGGTACTTTGTGCAATGGTCTGTATATCTTGGATATGGAAAGTTCTATCTGTAACATAAGTAATAAAAGGACCAAACTGAGTGGTTCAGTTGGTGCTTTGCTATGGCACTGTCGATTAGCCCATATAAACAAAAATCGCATCCAACAACTCCATGCAAATGGATTGTTAGATTCAAGTTCCTTGGAGGAATTTGATACCTGTGAACCTTGTTTATTAGGGAAAATGACACAGGCACCCTTCACCAAGATTGGTGAGAGGGCAGGAGGTTTATTGGATCTCATACATACTGATGTGTGTAGGCCTTTCAATAAACAAGCCAGAGGAGGGTACAACTACTTCATTACCTTCACTGATGACTTCAGTAGGTATGGATATGTCTACCTAATGAGACATAAATATGAGTCCTTTGAGAAATTCAAAGAGTTCAAGAATGAAGTAGAGAACCAGCTTGGAAGATCCATTAAAGCTCTTCGATCAGATCGAGGTGGAGAATACCTGAGTGGAGAGTTCTTTGACTATCTGAGAGAGTCTGGGATCATATCCCAACTCACTCCTCCTGGAACACCTCAATGGAATGGTGTGTCTGAAAGGAGAAATCGAACTTTATTGGATATGGTTCGATCTATGATGAGTCATGCAACTCTACCTCCCTCATTCTGGGGGCATGCACTTGAGACAGCTTCTCTGATACTGAATAATGTTCCATCTAAGAGTGTCTCCAAAATACCATACGAGGTATGGAGTGGGAGACGCCCTAATCTCACGTTTATCAGGATATGGGGATGTGAGGCTTATGTCAAACGTCAGGATTCTAGCAAGCTAGAACCTAGATCTGATAAGTGTGTATTTGTGGGGTATCCGAAGGAAACTAAAGGATACTACTTCTATGTCCCAACCGAGAACAAAGTTTTTGTTGCTCGGGGTGCTATCTTTCTAGAGAAAGAATTTCTTATGAAAGAAGTTAGTGGGAGGGAGTTTGACTTGGATGAGGTCCAAGTGCAACCACAAGACAAAGAGATGGAATCTGAGCCATCTGCACCGGTTGTTATACAACCTGAGGCTCAGACACAGGTCCCACGTAGGTCTGGGAGGATTCGTCGTGCACCTGAGAGGTACGGGTCGCTGCCGACTCAACATGATGGAATTTTCATCATTGAGGATGAACCCAGAACGTATGATGAGGCGGTCAGTGGACCGGACTCCGAGAGATGTCTTGACGCCATGCAATCCGAGATGGATTCCATGTCGGCTAACCAAGTCTGGGATTTGGTTGAGCTGCCTGATGGGGTAAAACCCATAGGGTGTAAATGGGTCTTCAAGAAGAAGACAGACATGGATGGCAATATAGTTACCTATAAGGGTAGACTAGTGGCTAAAGGTTTTAAACAAGTCCACGGGGTGGACTATGATGAAACCTTCTCGCCAGTTGCCATGATCAAGTCCATTCGGATTCTGCTTGCTATAGCTGCATATCATGACTATGAGATATGGCAGATGGATGTGAAGACAGCGTTCCTTAACGGGAAGCTGACTGAGGATGTGTACATGACACAACCTGATGGCTTCATCCATCCTGTAGAGGCTAGTAAGGTCTGCAGGCTAAAGAGATCCATTTATGGATTAAAGCAAGCATCTCGAAGTTGGAATCTTCGATTTGATGAAGCTGTGAGAGATTATGGCTTTATCAAAAGCGAAGATGACGCCTGTGTATATAGAAAATTCAGTGGGAGCTTGGTGATTTTTCTGGTCTTGTATGTCGATGACATACTGCTCATCGGAAACGACATCCCTAGTCTTCAAGCTGTGAAGACATGGTTGGGGAAGTGTTTTGAGATGAAAGACCTAGGGGAGGCCGCCTATATTCTAGGCGTAAGGATCTACCGAGAAAGATCCAAGAGGCTCCTGGCCCTTAGTCAGAGTACCTACATTGATAAGGTCCTGGAGAGGTTTAACTTGGAGCAATCCAAGAAAGGATACCTTCCAGTAAGACATGGCCTTACTCTCTCAAAGAGCCAGTGTCCTACAACATAGGCTGAGAGGGATAACATGAGTCGAATTCCTTATGCTTCGGCAGTAGGATCGATCATGTATGCAATGTTGTGTACTAGACCAAACGTGGCATATGCTGTAAGCATAACCAGCTGATACCAATCCAATCCAGGTCTGCAGCACTGGGTGGCTGTAAAGAACATCCTAAAGTATCTGAGGAGAACTAAGGATTTGTTCTTGGTCTATGGGGGACAGGAAGAGCTCAGTGTCCAGGGCTATACTGATGCATCATTCCAGTCTGACCCTGACGACTTTAGATCGTAGGCCGGCTATGTGTTCAAGATAAATGGAGGCGCTGTATGCTGGAAGAGCTTCAAGCAATCCACCATAGCAGATTCTACAACCGAGGCAGAGTATGTGGCCGCTTCTGAGGCAGCCAAGGAAGCCGTTTGGATGAGGAAGTTCATATCTGATCTTCAGGTGGTCCCTAGTGCAATGGATCCCATTGAACTCTACTGTGACAACAATGGAGCAATTGCACAAGCCAAGGAACCACGGTCTCATCAAAGATCCAAACACATACTCAGAAGATTTCACCTGATCAGAGAGATCATTGAAAGAGGTGATGTCAAGATTAGCAGAGTTGACACAGAGAACAATCTGGCAGACCCATTGACCAAGGCTTTGGCGCAGCAGAAGCATGATGGTCACGCTAGAGATATGGGGTTAAGATTCCTCAACCTCTAGGTCTTAGTGCAAGTGGGAGATTGTTGGTGTATATGCCCTTGGACCTAGTTTTGGTCCACTTATGTACTACTTGACTTTGATATTTATATATATATCATTCTGGCATTGTCATTGTCAATGTTTGTTTACATCTGCGCACATGTACTAACATGATAATGTCCCTGGAGACAGATTGGATCTGTGCTCAAACTATTGTCCCCAGTCGATGTACCTTAGTGGATATGGGACAACTATGGTACTTGAGAGACTGGTATGTGAGCTGGTTAGGTACGTGGTGCTAACGCAGACACATGGGTATATCATTGGAGGATATACTGGAAAGACCCGCTGTGAGGCTATGACTTGGTGTCATAAGTTATCCTCACAAGTGACAGGAGATGCATTGATCCCTTGACTTGAGGTCATTGATCGTTCTATATGGTTAGCGACTTGCTTTGATACAACCTAACACCTCGCCGTAGTTGAGAGGTCATAACGGTTGTCATTGAGCATATCACGACCCATATGAGAAGGTCAATGGACAGACATAGGATTTGCCCCTTCCTTAGGGAAGTATGATATCCATGAAGCTCCTCTATGGTTCTATGACTGAGAGTGTATGGCCATACCCAGGTAAGAACCTGTTTTAGTCATAGCCATGTGATTGGGTGAAAACAAGTGGTGACACACTTGTCCAATCGGATATCAGTCCGGCAAAGAGACTGTAATGCATCTGTACCTAGTTGCGATGATGGGGATGTCGATGTCGATATCCATTCCAATAACCTGGGTAGCAGCGATGCACTGCTAGGTGCCACTCACTACTTGTGGTGACCTTTGGTCAGCACTGCCAGCGTCAGAAGAACCTACAGGGTCGCACACCTTGATACTTGAGTTCTCGTATTGATCGAGAAGCCTTATGATCATGTTATTGGATAACTCGGATCTAATTGGGAGATTTCATCAGCACCAATGGGCCTGATGAGATGGAAGAATGTTATTGGAGCCAAACTTCATTTTTGGCAGGTTGACCCGTATTTGACCATGGTTGGTCACACTTGGATTAGGGTTGCATTGGATTGGATCCAAATGCTTAAATCAACCCATAGGATGAAGTTTGGGCTAGCTCATTATCCAAGGAAGCCCAATAACAAGTTCTCATGAAGAGAAGAGAGGCTAAAAGGGTATAATGGGGAGAAACCCAACCCCATTGGCGCCTAAGGGGCATAATGGGGTTAGGGTGGCAAAATTGCTTCATTAAGGAAGCAATTTACGCCTAGCCCTTCTCCCTTGATGGTATGAATGCCTTTAAGGCATGTCTTGGGCTGATATGGTACTTGGGCAATTATGGAAAGGTTGAATGAAGTTTATGGTAAAGTCTTGGAGACTTTCCTTGCATCAAACCTCCTCATCCTAGCCCTACACTTGTCATGATCCTAGCCCTTGCCCTAATCGCCTCTTGCCCTATATATGTGACCCTAGCCGCCCCCTCTTAGATGATTCATCCTTGGAGGCGTGAACATAAGAAGGGAACGAGAGCAAGGAGCAAGGGCGCAATCTCTTCCTCTTCCATCAAGTGGCCGCAAGCTTCTCCTTCCTTACCACTTGGCGCATCTTTCTCTCTTGGTGGCACAAGGTGGTTGGTGCATCTCCCTAAGGCTTGGATCTTCTTCCCGAGGCTAGCACCGGGCGTGGAAGAAGAGGACTCGAGGCATCCGTGTGTGTGAGACTGCAGAGGGCGCACACTTGGGCGCCTATCACGACATCGACCTCATCTTGCTCTGAGGTATTTTCTAACTCATCGTGTCGACCCCCTTGCATGCGATCTTCACTGGGTTTTTGGGACCGACCTGTTTCGGGGACATTCTTCCGCTATGCAATGTATGTATGTATGTGTCTCTGAAAAATTATAAAATGGCCCCGGGGTTTCCCAACATGTTGCAGCCTCAGAAGCATCTAAGGAGGCAGTGTGGATTCGTAAGTTCATTCAGGAACTTGGTGTTGTTCCTTCGAGTGCAGATCCTTTGGTTATCTTCTGTGATAACACTGGAACAATAGCACAAGCAAAGGAACCACGGTCGCACCAGAAGTCCAAGCACATACAGAGAAGGTTTCACTTGATCCGGGAGATCATTGATCGTGGCGAGATCAAAATCTGCAAGGTTCATACAGATGACAATCTAGCTGACCCGCTTACAAAGCCTCTAGCGCAGCAGAAGCATGAGAAGCACTGTAATAATATGGGTTTGAGATTTCTCAACCATTAGATTAAGTGCAAGTGGGAGATTGTTGGGGTATGCCCTTAAGGCTAATGTTTGAGGCCTTGGGATTATATCAGTATCATGTATAAACTCTATGTTTATAAAGGCAATGGTTGTTATTCAGGTTGTTACATCATCTGCTGCAATATGTATACTTCTGAATAATGTCTCAATGCTGTTCAGCTTGGCTGACATGCAGTATTGTCCTTAGTCGAGATATCTTGGTGAACATGAGACAGCCTTGATATGATTGAGACTAATATGTGTTCTAATCTTATAGGATGCTTCGAGCATGGAATAAGATGTAGACTCATGGGTACGTCGGATGTACTGGACAGACCCTAGTTAGGATATTCAATTGCTTGTCACAATGTGAATAATCCTTGTATGCAAACAAGTGGCATATTTCCTCTGACTTGAGATCACTTGTGTTTCTAAATGATGATTGACATTGTTTTGAGGTAGTTCAATATCATTTGAAACATAATGGTTATAGACTAGCTTGGATAATGAGCATGAGTCATGTTAGGGCACTAGTGATAGATATAGGATTGCCGTCTCCTCGTTTGGAGTGTGATGTTCTAAAGGGGCCCCCTGGATGAGATGATTGAGAAAGTGTATGGCCATACCCAGATGACTATGTTCATCTGATCTAATCATTCTCATCATATTGGAATTACAAGCTTGACACGCTTGTCCAATAAGAACATCCAGTGGCAAAGGAAGCATATATGCCTAGTGAATTGGATTCACACTTGTGCTGTGGTTTGGGTGTAGTCTTGGAAGACTCTTTCCTTTATATCGGGAGATAGTGATGTGTTGCTAGATACCCCTCACTGATCGTGATAACGTAAGTTATCGTTACCGACATTTAAAGGAAACCCTTAGGGTCGCACAATTTGATGATATGGCTTACTTATGTCAGATCGTGTGGACTGAATTATTTTGGTTCAGTTTAAAGGGATTTAAACTCTGATTTTAAGTGAGATCTGGTCTGATCATGTTTGATTGATTAGGGCTTGAGATCGGTAAGCTTTAATCGAGAGAGTTGATGCTAGATCGGTGAGATCAAGAGCATCAAGAGATGAACGGTTAGATCTTGAACCTTTAAGTTTAATGAGATCTAGACCAAAGGCTTGGGTTAATTGGTCTTTGAACCAAACCAAAATGAACCGGCTCATCATGTGAGCGCATGGTTCAAAGGGGAGAGCAAAAATGCGCTTGGGGTAAACCCATGGTCGCATTGAGAGGTGGTTTGCTATTTTTAGAAGCCATGATCTCAAGTTGAGACCACGTCTCACATTTGTAGAGAGCAAGCTCTATTCTCGCCTCTCGCCCACCCCTCTCGACACACTCTTGTATGGTAAAGCTTTGACGCTTTGGAGAGGATTCGGCCAAGCAAAGAAAACATCCCTTTTCTTTCCATTCGATCAGGAGACTTGGAGAACCTTGCTAGCACAAGGAGCGACAAGGAGAAGCCAAGATTCATCTTGTGTGCGCACGCTTTGGAGGAGAGCCCTTTCGATCTCTGCTTCCAAGACGCCATCCAAGAAATGGCATCGGTATGTATCTTTTGATGTATACAAGTTTATCAAAGTTGATCATATGACAAGCATGCAATCGATCTAGAAATCCTTTCTTCCGCTGTGTTAAAACCTCTGATTGCGCCTATTAGGGTTTCGCCCCCTTTTTAGGGGACTTCACTTGTGGCATGGGTTGATTTTCTTAGGGACTCACAACACTTGGATGCATAATAACATTTCACATGGCTCGTGAAATATTACATGTATGAAAAGGGCTATGACCATATCGACCATAATAGCATGCCTGTGATGGTTTATTATTTTGTCCATAGCATGCCTGTGATGTGTTTTTCCTTTTGCTGCCACCATAGGAAAATTGCATCCTAGAAAAGAATAATAATTAATGAACAAACTCTCCTCACAATATCAAGTCGATAGCCTTCTGATGTGTAGCCCTCATCAAACCATCGATCGATGGACTGTGAACTGTTTCTCACCCTCATGAGACACCCATCTATCTTTGGAAGGCGCGTGGTGTCAATATGCATCTTAGTCTGCCACAACTGTAGACGTGCCCTCGTGAGGTGCAGGTTGGCCCTGGGCATAACAATCAGGTCTGACTTGACTAGTTTTCATATGTCACTGACATGATGAAATACTAGAGGTAGCTGTTGAGAGGATAGGGTTCTGTATCCAGCCCTCGCTAGACACAGGGCGCCTAGTCTGTGTTAACTAAGAGGAGTTGTGCGCAGCACAATTGGCTGGCATGCCTACCTAAGGAAGCATGGGATCACTCTGTGCACCCCAACTCACCCTCGTGAGTCACGGAGACCTCATGTGAAATTAGGATCCTACTCACTCATTTCCAAGTTGAGTTTGAGAGTTATCAACTTGTTAGGAAATAGTGGGAGCATAGCATGTAATTTAAAGTCCTTATTAAATGCTTTATCAAAGTACTTATTTTGCTTGTTTGCTTATTGTAGATAAAGGCATCTCCTAATCTTAGATTGAAACTTTATAAACATAAACTGGATGGAATGAATTGGACAAGATGGTTCAGGATAATGTCCAAAATAATGAAACAAGAGAATAAGATGCATCTTCTTGAAAGACCTCCATCCCAGCCCATTATCTATTTTACTACTTAATGGGAGTGGAATATCTATCTTGAACATTGTGAGGATAATAAACAGTACACTGCTCTTCTTTTAGAGTGCATGACTCCTGAGGTCCAGGTTGAGTGTGATGAGATGGGGATTTATGATATTATCATACATCTTCGAGGTCTCTTCACACCATGCACCCTAAAAACTGACGAAGAGAGTTCTGTTGGATCTTCAGGGTGTTTGCCTAAATCCAGAAATGCCAATAATTTTGCTTATTCGAAGCTAAAACTTCGAAAGATTGGGAATGCATGGATATATCAGGATGGATTAAGGCCCCAAGAAGAGCATGGCACAAATGAAGGGATGTAATTCATCTGCTTCGGGTATTGTGTTACTAATGTCTTTATGTCTACTTCTTATACATGGGTACTGGGTACCGCATGTAGAGCTTACATATGTTTTTCATATGCAGGGACTCAAAAGAAGTAGGACAATGAGGCTTGGTGGGATCGACTTTCGAGTCAGGAACCGAGCATTGGATGCTGCTGTTGATATCATCTCACTGCCTTCAAGACTTCAACTAGAACTTTGCTATTATGTACCAGCTTTTGTATTAGAAAATTATGTCCATTATTTTGAATGGATTTTTAGTTTGAAATAAATGGTATTTCTTTAAATCAGGGATGTTCTATAGAAATAGTACAATTGATAATAGTTTGTAGTTCTGTGTGTAACACTGAGTAGATCAAGTACAATGATTCAATCAACACTCTCTCATGGCATTATCACTTGGCCCATGAGAACAAGTCTATGAACTTTGGTGGTCATTATCCTCCTAGGATTATGATACAAAGTGAGTCTTGTTTAATGGACAAAGTTGACATATGCTCCCTTCACCTAAGTGAAGAGAGAGGGATAGAAGCTTGTTGGATCTGGCACATAGCAATGTGTGTGGACCCATGGAAACAAGCACCAGAAGGTATACTTCATTAGTTTTGGATATGTATTATCCAACATATAACTTTAGAGAAATCCAAGAAATGAAGTAATGAATCAAATTGGAGGATCTATTAAAGCACTTTGATTGGATCAAGGTGACTAGTGGAGAATTTGATGACTATCCTAAGAAGTGTGGGGTTTCCTCACAGGTTACTTGGAGCACCGCAATTGTATAGTGAAATTCAAAGAAAGGAAAGGAACACATTGGATGTGGTTCCATCTTTGAATAGTCATGCAAATTCAATCTCATTTGAGGCCATGCATGCAATTATTCTGAAACTCCATTCTCTCAATAGTATGTATTTGTGGAAGTACTAAAGAGTACTACTTCTATCCCAATGAGAACAAAAATATTTGTTGCTCAAACTGCTATCTTTCTTAAGAAGAAACATCTTTTGAAAGAAGCTAGTGGGAGTAGATTTGATCAGGACAAGGTCCAAAATCAATCACAATACAATACAAATAGAGAGATGGATCCCACTTACGGGTTGAAAGGCAACCTGAGGTTCAAGTAACACAGGAACCACATAAGTCTGGATGGATTTGAAATGCTCTCACGGGTTGTAGGCATGATGAATTTTTCATCAAGGATGAACCTAAGACTTATGAGGAAATGGAAGAGGTCAGTGGACTAGATTCCAAGAAATGGCTAAGCGCTATGAGAACCGTAATGGACTCCATGTCTTCTAATCAAGTATGAGACTTGATTGAACCGCTAAAGGGGTAACACCCATAGGCTGTGAATAGATCTTTAAGGAAGATAGACATGGAAGGTAATATTGTTACCTATAATGGCAAGCTAGTGAATGAAATTTGAGGCAAGTCCACTTGGTGGATAGTGATGAAATTTTTCACTAATAGCTTGGTTTGAGTCCATTAGGTATCTTCTTGTTATAATTGCATTTTCTGTTATGGCGTGTTATTATGAAAAACTGCTTTTCTTAATGGACGTCTGGAAGAGGATGTCTATATGGAAATAGCCGAAAGGTTTACATATAGAGGCCATAAATAAATGCATGGTCTTATGCAAGCATCTTGAAAAAGAGACTATGTTTACAAGAAGATCAGTGGGAGCATCATAGTGTTTCTTGTTCTGCTTGATTGATGATATTCTCCTCACATTAAATGACATCCTAGCTCTTCACGCGGAGAACTCAAGGCTTGGGAAGTATTTTGAGAAGAATGATCTAGGGAATGATGCCTACATCCTAGGCTTGTGGATCTATGGATAGGGATCCAAGAAAGACATTTCCCTTTAGTCAATCTACGTTAATCTAGGAGATTCTGGAGAGGTTCATATTGGATGATTCCAAAAGTTGATACCTTCTAGGAAGTCATGGTCTAATTCTCTCAAAAATGCTATGTCATATGACACAGCTAGAGAGTAGTAACATGAGTCTATAATCCTAATACATTGGGTATAGGATGGATCATGATTTATGCAACATGCACATGACCATATGTGGCGAATGCTTGGAGCACGGCCAGTAAGTTTCAATCAGATCCTAGTGTTCACATGGGATAGTTGTGAGAGCAATCCTCCAATACTTAGGAAGTTTAAAGGATTGAGGTCTAGTCTATGATAGACAGGAAGAATTTTGTGTATAGGGGTACACTGATACTTTGTTCCAGTCTAATGACTATAGTTCACAGCCAGGATTTGCAATTTGCCTTGTTGAGGTGTTGTATGTTGGAAGAGCATTAGGCAAACCATAGTGGCAAATTCTACAATTAAGGCTGAGTACATTGCAGCTTCTTGTGGTAGCCAAGGAAGCAGTTTCATTCACTTGAACTTGATTTAGTCCCTGGTGCTTGATGGTCCAGTATAATCCTTACTGTGGCCAAAGCATGAGAAAAGGAACTTGACACTCAAGTATGTACTGCAATGATATCATCTGATCTTAGAGATCATTAGTAAAGATGATGTTCAAATTAGCAAAATAAACACAGATAGCAGTCTGGAAAACCCACTGACATAGCCTCTGGCGCAAGGGAAGCTAAATAAGTCATTCTAAAGACATAGGACTGAATAAATTAAATTGCCCTTGGTCTTAGTGCAAGTGAGAGATTGTTAGTGTTTATGCTCTGCAGACCAATGTATGGACATCGTTCGGTATTATTTGAATGCACTTTGATAAAATTGATATAATCAATTGAGGCATGATCATTATTATGTAGATTGCTTTACCTGCGTTGATGTATTGAATTGAATAAATAATATCCCAGGAGTTTGGTTGGATCCATTCTCATAAGTAATCCCCAATCAAGGTGCCTTAGCCGATATGGGACAGCTTTCGTGCATTTGAGATTGGTATATGGGCTGGTTAGGTACGGGGCACAGTAACGCAGACCTACAGGTGCATTAGATGCACTGGAGTGCCCCATCGTGAGAATTGACTTGTCTAGTCAATAGGTAAATCTCACATGCGAGAGGTTTGCATTGATCCTTAGACTTGAGGTATTCATGCCTAAATATGATGATGGGTATACTTTGATACAGTCTTACGTCTCTCCGTAATTGGGTGATCAAAACGGCTGTCATCTGGCACATCATAAGTCATATAGAGATATGGATGACCAATTGATGTGGGTGGTAAACACATGATTTAGAATTTTTTTATGTTTTGAAATAAAATACTAAACTCAATCAGCAGCCAAAAATGCAGGGCAAAAAAATGATCAATTAGAAAAGTAGCTATGCCTTAGAGATGGTTCTAGTGATCAATAATGAAAACTAATAAAGCCAAACAGCAGAGTTAAGTTTGTTCTTTTCAATCGTATCAAAAATGTAGTGTCATTATCAGTCAGTCAAATAGGGCATCTCCAAAAATGACTATTCAGATCAGCAAACTAAAGCAGCAAAGAAAATTATCAAACTTGAAAGTTTGCTATGCATTTTAAGATAAACCATTCATTCTTTCATGGAGATAACTAATCCTAGAGACAGATCAAGATGCGTGCTTCGTAATCGTATCAAAGTTATAGACTTTGGCTTCACCAAGTGCTCAAAATACCTGCAACAAAAACACTACTCAAATTAGTTCATAAAACGATTACAGGAAAATTACATCAGATATGAAAAGTTGCTATTGTTTTCAGGTTGATCCATTGTGGCTTCAGTTCGATCAACTCATCCAACTATTAGAGCAAGATGAGTTCTTCATATTGGCATCAAAGATCAGGGTTTTCGTTTCACCGATTGCTTAAGATATCTGCAAGAAGAGGCTTAGTCAGATTATTCGAATTAATAGTAAACATAAGCCTGAAACAAGAAAATTGGGAGACAGGGGAGATCGCGAGTGGAGCAGGGTTGACGTTTGTGGTCGCCGTTCGTCGTAGAGGGCACAAACGCAAAACCTGTTACGACTGTAGGTCGTGATGATGAAGGCAAAGGGATGGCCAGAGTTTGGGCGCGGACGGTGGTTGGTCGGAGGAGGACGGTGCTGGAAGGCGGAGACGCGCTTGTTCAGCAGAACAGGGGATGCGCGCGGGCGGAACAGGGGCAGCCGGAGATCATCGGAGACGGCAAAGTCTCCCGACCTGCTACAACTGGAAGTTCTCCTGACCAAGGCGAACTGGTGGACGGAGTTTGGGATCGATCGGTGACTGATTGGAGGAGATCGACGGCGATCAGTGGTGAAGGGCGGAAGCAGGGGCGTGAGCTGAGGCGTCACCGGAAATCTTCCGATTCCGGCGATCGGAGAGGTGGATGGGCAGATCCCGGCGGCTGAAGCTTCTTCAGGGAAAGGAGAAGTGGTGGCCGAAGTCTTGTGAGGATCCGACGGCTGGATCGCCGGCGGCGAGATCACAAAATGACGGAAGTCTGCAGGTTTGCTGGGTGTGCGATGTTGGCAGCGGAGCAGGAGAATTAGGGGAAGAAGGAGAGATTAGAGAAGAAAGGAAGAGGGAGGGGCTCAGCCCTAGAAGGAGGAGAAGAGGAAGGCAGTGGCGACTCAAGCGCCGGAGGGGAAGAAGGAGACATCCGATCGAATCAAACAAACACTATTTCCATTAATCTTCACTTTCAAGATCTTGTCTAAAAAACTGGTAAATACATTGACGAGATTACATCTTATAGGAAGGAGATGTGTTGGAAGCTGCTTGTGACCGTTGGCTGCAACGTTCAAGGCAAGTCTCCAACGTTCATTTCCTCTTTGAGTATGCTGCTCTTGCTTCCTTGGTAAAGCAAGCTGCTCCTTTCTCCATTGGCGGCTCTCCCTCACACGCAATCCTCCTTCAATTAAGCTGCAACGAGCAGCTCATTTCTTTGGTCTTGAGATGAGAAGGCTTTGGATTTGGGCTGCAATTTGGGCTGAAATCCCATTGAGCTTGAGCTGAAACTTTCTTGGCTTGAGCTTGAACTAGACTTGATGTATGCATCCACTTGGCTTGGTCTCATGTAATCATCAATAATTTCAAGAGATTAGTGCCTCATTAAGAAAACTAGAATTGCATTCAAAATTTCGACATAAACATTGACTAAGTCTGTTCAATCAAGGTTTATAATAATTATGCAAAATTTGACTAAGTCAAAATTAAGTCAAATATCTTGTGAAAATGCTCCCGCATCATACACCCCCGGTTCAAATGTTTCTACTCCTGGAGAAACTTAGGTTAATTAAAAAAGACTAGCAACAATTAAACTACTAGCATGGAAATTAACAATTTATCACGCTTAGGTGGAGGCCTATAAGTGTATTCATCTTTGAGGATAGGTAGGAAGAGAAGTTGATCATGCATAAATTGAGTGGGTTGTCTTGTTTTAACCCCTAATGTACTTCTCACAATCAATAAGCAGGGTGATAGAAAATTCATATTATGACAAGCTAGATTAGCATGCTCATGTTTTCTTTTATAGCATCCAAATAGAAGAGAGGAAGGAGTAACAAAATCATATGCATTCAATGGGAGTTGTGTTGGAGAGAAATTAATACCCATAAAATTAAAATATTGCATGTCATGGTTCATGGGAGGGGCAATCACAAACTCAATTGGCTCTAAAGATTTAGGCATCACAAAGTCAAAATGTTCAAGTTGAGTGGTTTCTATGTGTGCCTTAAATGTGTGGGTAGAAGGGTTTAAGATACAAGACTCAAGGCTCATAGGATCTTCAAATTCTAAGGTTTCTCCTAATGGTTTAGAATGAGGGTCCAAGTCAATTTCAAAAAGAGCTAACTTAGGTGTAAAGTGTGGTTCATAAAGATCTATGGACTTGTGTTCAATTTGGCTCGCCAAGTCATCAATGATAAATGTTCCAAACTTAAGTTGTGTTATGCCTAATGGAGTCTCTATGGGCAATTGATTCTCACATAAATTAATAATGGGTTCCTTAGTTGGAATAAATGTGGTAGACTCAAGTTGAGGCATGTTTTCTAAAGAACCTATGGGTATGGGCCCTAAAATTGAAGGTAAAGGTACTTCATGATTTATTTCTTCAAATTTAGTGGTTTCATCAAGACATGGTTTAGGTTCTAAAGTAGGCTCTAAGGTTTGGTTGAACTCTGGAGGATTAGGACTCTCTTGTTTAACTTGTAAGTGGGGCTTTCTTAATTTCTCCATTGATTGTTGCAACTTTTTCATTTGCTCCTTGAACTCATGCTGCAACTTTTTAGTTTGCTCCCTTAACTCATCATAAGGGTGAATTATGTGTGGCATCCCTTTATGAATAAAACTATAACTCCAAGGGTTGTGAAAATAATGTCCTTGATAATCATGCATGAATTCATTCCCTAATAAGATGTCAAATCCTTCTAAACTCATTACATCACACCAAATTTCAGTTTTCATATTGCCTAATTGAATAGGAACTAAGCATTGAAAGTCAACTAAAGTTGTAGTCAAATCAGCCCAAGTTATGCAATAAGGGTTAGGATTTTTTTCTATGGTAAGGCCAAATTTTTCAAGGGATCTAGGAGATATGATATTGTACTTGACAATATGATCAATAATAGTTTTACATTTTAAACCATTGCACAAAGTGTATGTTGTGAAACAACTAGGCCTATGAGTAAGAACCCTATATTTAAATGTTGTAAAACTAAGTGTAAGAGCCTTTCGTTCCCTAACAGTTATTAGTTCTGTTCTAGCTATAACTTCCTGTTGAGTAAAATAACGCATGAAGATAAACAAGAAAATTAATGCTAGAAATGACTATTGTTTAAGTGCAGTGCAGGAATACTATTTCAGCAGGTAGAAAATAGTATATCAGCGTCAATTCAAATCAATTTCAGCATATGGATGTGCAGAAAGTATGCTCGTTGAAGATTGCAATTTGATTAAGAACAGAAACTAGGCTGAAAACAGGTTGGAAGATTCAGCATTCAAGTGCAGAATTTATAGTTATAATCAATGCAGCACTTTTGGATGTTGTAAACAGAAATATTTTGGTGTTATCCAAGCTGCAGTTTGACAGAAATTAAGTGCAAAATTCAGCGTAGAAAGCAGTAACTCATAGGCAATTTCAAGAAAACTGCAGCACATGTAGGTGTTGAAAACTAATTTAGGTAGTGGCTGCAATTTGATGCAGGTTAAGTGCAGCAAGAAGGAGGAAATGTTCAAAATCTGTTGGTGCTAAAAATTCAGAAGTTCAGACGCAGTTTTGTGCAGATTATGGAATGGATGATCAGAACTTGAGCAAACAAGTGCAGTAGTTTGCTGCGTTGATGAGAAACTTTGCAAACTCAGTGAGGGAAGATGCAGCAATTTGGTTTGCTGTCCTAAACTGAGGTTTACAAGGATCTGTGTTGCTGGAGTGGCTGAAAATCAATGAGAATGTCAAGGTGATCAAAATCAGATTGCTTGCAGAATATGGTTTGCAGAATTTTGGTTGCAAGCGCAGTTAGGTGTGGCAATTAAGTATGCTGTCCTGAACTGAATTTGATAAACTTTCATCATTTGTGGCCATGTTTGAATTGGCACAATAATGAAATTCTGCACTGCTAAAATTAGAAAAGTTTCACTAAAACATCAAGCACAGAAGTTCAGAGTTTACTTGTAAATTCAGTCATGGGCTGTGCAGCAATTAACTTTGTTGTTCCAACCATTCAACAAGTGAAAGCAACAAATTTTCAAATTAGAGATGCTGATTTGTCCCCACAAAAATATCAGAATATTAAGTTCAATGATCAGAAAATCAGAAATATAGGAACTTTAAAAACAAAGAGCAAAGTTAAGGATCGATGTGGACAGACAAGAGTTGACCACTTAACCTGCTCTGATACCAAGCTGATGTGGGTGGTAAACACATGATTTAGAATTTTTTTATGTTTTGAAATAAAATACTAAACTCAATCAGCAGCCAAAAATGTAGGGCAAAAAAATGATCAATTAGAAAAGTAGCTATGCCTTAGAGATGGTTCTAGTGATCAATAATGAAAACTAATAAAGCCAAACAGCAGAGTGAAGTTTGTTCTTTTCAATCGTATCAAAAATGTAGTGTCATTATCAGTCAGTCAAATAGGGCATCTCCAAAAATGACTATTCAGATCAGCAAACTAAAGCAGCAAAGAAAATTATCAAACTTGAAAGTTTGCTATGCGTTTTAAGATAAACCATTCATTCTTTCATGGAGATAACTAATCCTAGAGACAGATCAAGATGCGTGCTTCGTAATCGTATCAAAGTTATAGACTTTGGCTCCACCAAGTGCTCAAAATACCTGCAACAAAAACACTACTCAAATTAGTTCATAAAACGATTACAGGAAAATTACATCAAATATGAAAAGTTGCTATTGTTTTCAGGTTGATCCATTGTGGCTTCAGTTCGATCAACTCATCCAACTATTAGAGCAAGATGAGTTCTTCATATTGGCATCAAAGATCAGGGTTTTCGTTTCGCCGATTGCTTAAGATATCTGCAAGAAGAGGCTTAGTCAGATTATTCGAATTAATAGTAAACATAAGCCTGAAACAAGAAAACTGGGAGACAGGGGAGATCGCGAGTGGAGCAGGGTTGACGTTTGTGGTCGCCATTCGTCGTAGAGGGCACAAACGCAAAACCTGTTACGACTGTAGGTCGTGATGATGAAGGCAAAGGGATGGCCGGAGTTTGGGCGCAGACGGTGGTTGGTCGGAGGAGGACGGTGCTGGAAGGCGGAGACGCGCTTGTTCAGCAGAACAGGGGATGCGCGCGGGCGGAACAGGGGCAGCCGGAGATCATCGGAGACGGCAAAGTCTCCCGACCTGCTACAACTGGAAGTTCTCTTGACCAAGGCAAACTGGTGGATGGAGTTTGGGATCGATCGGTGACTGATCGGAGGAGATCGACGGCGATCAGTGGTGAAGGGCGGAAGCAGGGGCGTGAGCTGAGGCGTCACCGGAAATCTTCCGATTCCGGCGATCGGAGAGGTGGATGGGCAGATCCCGGCGGCTGAAGCTTCTTCAGGGAAAGGAGAAGTGGTGGCCGAAGTCTTGTGAGGATCCGACGGCTGGATCGCCGGCGGCGAGATCACAAAATGACGGAAGTCTGTAGGTTTGCTGGGTGTGCGATGTTTGCAGCGGAGCAGGAGAATTAGGGGAAGAAGGAGAGATTAGAGAAGAAAGGAAGAGGGAGGGGCTCAGCCCTAGAAGGAGGAGAAGAGGAAGGCAGTGGCGACTCAAGCGCCGGAGGGGAAGAAGGAGACATCCGATCGAATCAAACAAACACTATTTCCATTAATCTTCACTTCCAAGATCTTGTCTAAAAAACTAGTAAATACATTGACGAGATTACATCTTATAGGAAGGAGATGTGTTGGAAGCTGCTTGTGACCGTTGGCTGCAACGTTCAAGGCAAGTCTCCAACGTTCATTTCCTCTTTGAGTATGCTGCTCTTGCTTCCTTGGTAAAGCAAGCTGCTCCTTTCTCCATTGGCGGCTCTCCCTCATGCGCAATCCTCCTTCAATTAAGCTGCAACGAGCAGCTCATTTCTTTGGTCTTGAGATGAGAAGGCTTTGGATTTGGGCTGCAATTTGGGCTGAAATCCCATTGAGCTTGAGCTGAAACTTTCTTGGCTTGAGCTTGAACTAGACTTGATGTATGCATCCACTTGGCTTGGTCTCATGTAATCATCAATAATTTCAAGAGATTAGTGCCTCATTAAGAAAACTAGAATTGCATTCAAAATTTCGACATAAACATTGACTAAGTCTGTTCAATCAAGGTTTATAATAATTATGCAAAATTTGACTAAGTCAAAATTAAGTCAAATATCTTGTGAAAATGCTCCCGCATCACCAATAGTAGGATTTGCCGCTTCCTTGATTGGAAGCATGATATCCACTTTGGGGCGCCCCACCTCGTTGGTACATGACAGGAATGTATGGCCATACTGTTTGAGTCATGACCAATAGATTGGATTAATAAACATGAGACTAATCCAATGGCAGGATATCAGTTTAGGCAAAGGGATACATAATGCATGGGAATCCTCGTTGCTCGTTTAGGAGTTATTGCCATATGATTTAAGTCCAATGACATGGGTAGTACTGATGTGTTGCAAGATACCTCTCACTACTTATGATGATTCTATCATCATTGCCATCGTCATTTGGATCCTACGAGGTCACACGTAATAGACTCTTGACGTTGCATTAATTAGAAGCCTTGTGAACAAGTTATTGGATAGCTTGGATCTATTTGGAAGATTTCATCAGCGCCAATGGGCCTGATGAGTTGGAAAAGAGTTATTGGAACCAAACTTCATTTTTGGCAGGTTGACCCAAAATTGACCTAGAATGGTCACTTTTGGATTAGGATTGCATTGGATTGGATCTAATGGCTTAATCAGCCCATGTAATGAAGTTTGGGCTAGCTCATTACCCAATGAGGCCCAATAACAAGTTGTTATGAAGAGTGAATTGGCTAAAAGGGTATAATGTTGGTGTATATGCCCTAGGACCTATGGCTGATCTGATATGTGTCACATTTATTTGTGGTATACATCCTAGCATGGTCGATGTTATGCCTTTTGTACATTTGCGTCATATGTACATTTTCATATACAATGTCCCTGGAGATAGATTTTATCTAGTCTCAAAGAATAATCCCCGATCAAATGTCATAGTGGATAAGGGACAACTGTGATGCACTTGAGACTGGTATATGAACTGGTTGAGCACAGGTTGCTAATGCAAGCATATGGGTACATCAAGGGAGATATACTGGATGGACCCGCCGTGAAGATTTGACTTGGTGTCACAAGTCAAATCTTACAATGACAGAGATTTACTCGTCCTTGACTTGAGGGCATTGATATCTCTATATGATAAGGGATGTACTTTGATACAACCTAACACTCCGTGTAACAGGGGAGTCATAACGGTTGTCATTGGGTATATCTTGAGCCATATGAGACATTCAGTGTCCCAATAAAGGATTTGGATTTAGGTTGCATTGGATTGGATCCAATGGCTTAATCAGCCAATGTAATGAAGTTGGGGCTAGCTCATTACCCAATGAGGCCCAATAATAAGTTGTTATGAAGAGTGAATTGGCTAAAAGGGTATAATGGGGAGAAATCATCCTCATAGGTGCATGAAGGGCATAATGGGGTGTAATGGGCGCCTAGTGCTTCATTAGGAAGCTTTTGGCGCCTCCCCCTTCATCCCTTAATGGTATGCTTGCCTCTAAGGCAAGACTTGGGGCTGATATGGCTTATTGTACTTCTATGGAAAGACTTGAGCGCATATGGTAGAGGGCTATGGGTTTATGGAAATTCCTTGGAGTCTTTCCTTGCTTCAAACCCTAACCGCTCACTCCCCCTTAACCCTAGCCGAATTCCTCAAACAGAGTTGCGCCCCACTCCCTCTTGCTTGACCGCCTCTTACTTCTATATATTGGAGGCATGCGTGAGGCTCTTTGGGGTAGACAATTGGTGCAAATAAACAACAAGGAGGGAGAGAGCAAGGCTTTGGCGCAAGTCTTCTTCTTCCACATTGAAATCGCAAGCAACTTCCTCTTCTTCTCTCTTTGGCGCAAGAAGGAGGAATCCTTGGTGCCTTCATCTTCTTCCATAAGGCCGCAAGCCCTCATCCTTACCTATTCTTGGCGCAAGAAGGATAAGAGCTAGGTGGCATCATCTTCTTCCTCATCTTCTCTTGGCGCATCTACCTTGGAGGTGGCGCAAGACTTGAAGAGGGTGAACAAGGCTTGATTCTCTTCTCGAGGCTAGCACCAAGCATGGAAGGGAGCAACGTTGAGAAGGTCGATGCGTGGATACTTGTAGAGGATGAGCACTTGAGTGTCTTCAACATGGCATCATCAATCAAATGAGCAAGAGAGGTATAATCTCTAACACATCCTTGTGTTCTCCCTTTCGCATGGATCCTTGGGAAAGGAATGTGTTTCGGGTGTAATACTTCTTCCACTGCGTCCTGGGACTGCAAAATTTTAAATTACACCCGGCATTCCTCAACACTTTTAGCCCATTATCTCTTTATGACAACTTGTTATTGGGCCTCATTGGGTAGTGAGCTAGCCCAAACCTCATTACATGGGTTGATTAATCCATTGGATCCAATCCAATGCAACCATAATCTAAATGTGACCAACCATGGTCAATTTTTGGTCAACCTGCCAAAAATGAACTTTGGTTCCAATAACTCTCTTCCATCTCATCAGGGCCATTGGCGCTGATGAAATCTCCCAAATAGATCCGAGTTATCTAAAAACTCAATCATAAGGCTTCCCTATCAATAAGAGAACTCGAGCATCAAGGTGTGCGACCCTACAGGTTCCTCTGACGTTGGCAGTTATGCCCTAAGGTCATCACAAGCAGTGAGTGGCACCTAGCAGTGCGTCCCTGATACCCAAGTCATCGGAATGCATATCAACATCGACATCCCCATTATCGCAACTACGTATAGATGTATTATAGTCCCTTTGCCAAACTGATATCCGATTGGACAAGTGTGTCATCACTTGTTTTTATCCAATCTCATGGTCATTACTAAATCTAGTTCTCACCTGGGTATGGCCATGTACTCTCAGTCATAGAACCATAGAGGAGCTCCATGGATATCATGCTTCCCTTAGGAAGGGGCAAATCCTGTGACTGTACATTAATCTTCTCATATGGGTCGTGGCATACTCAATGACGACCGTTATAACCTCACAACTACGGCGAGGTGTTATGTTGCATCAAAGCATGTATCTAACCATATAGAAGAGTCAATGACCTCAAGTCTAACGATCAATGCATCTCGTATCACTTGTGAGGAAAACTCATCACACCAAGTCATTGCCTCACAGCGGGTCGATCCAGCATATCTACCACTGATATACTCATATGTCTATGCTAGCATTTCGTGTCTAACCAGCCCATATACCTGTTGGTGTATATGTCCTTGGACCCGTTGTTGGTCCATCTTGTACTACTTGACATTGATATTTAATATATCATTCTGGCATTGTCGTTATTATGCTATGTTTACATCTATGATTATGTACATGGATAATAATGTCCCTGGAGACAAATTGTATCCGTGCTCAAACGATGTGTCCCCAGTCAAGTACCTGAGTGGATAAGGGACAGCTCTAGTACATGTGAGACTGGTATATGAGCTAGTTAGGCATGGGGTGCTAACGCAGGCATATGTGTATATCAGTGGTGGATATACTGGACTGACCCGCTGTGAGGCTCTAACTTGCTGTCATGAGTTAACCTCACAAGTGACAGGAGATGCATTGATCCCTTGACTTGAGGTCATTGACTCTTCTATATGGTTAGGGACATGCTTTGATATAACCTAACACCTCACCGTAGTTGGGAGGTCATAACGGTTGTCATTGGGTATGTCACGGCCCATATGAGAAGATCAATGGATAGACATAGGATTTGCCCCTTCCTGAGGGAAGCTTGATATCCACGGGGCCCCCCTATGGTTGCATGACTGAGAGTGTGTGGCCACACCCAGGTGAAAGCCTGATTTAGTCATGACTATGAGATTGGGTGAAAATAAAGTGGTAACACACTTTGTCCAATCGGATATCAGTTTGGCAAAAAGACTATAATGCATCGGTATCTTGTTGCGATGATGGGGATGTCAATGCTGATATCCATTCCAAAGACTTGGGTAGCAGCGATGCACTGCTAGGTGCCACTCACTGCTTGTGATGACCTGAGTTCATCACTGCCAACGTCAGAGGAACCTACAGGGTCGCACAACTTAAAACTTCGTTCTCGTATTGATCGGGTAGCCTAATGATCGAGTTATTGGATAACTAGGATCTATTTGGGAGAATTCATCAGTGCCATTATGCCTGATGAGATGGAAGGGTCTAACTTCATTTTTGGGCCAGATGGGCCTAATGGACCCAATAGGTCAAATGGGCCAAATGAGCCAAATAGGCCAAGTAGGCCAATTGGGTCAAATGGGGCCAAATGAAGTATAGCATGGAGCATGGACCAATGGGCCTCCAAGCCCACTAGGCGTGAAGCCTAGTTGGGGCATGAGGCCTAATAGGCCTAGAGGCCCAATGGGCCGTCATGCCTAATCGGCTATGACAATAAGTTGCCTAGCCCAATAGACATCATCGTGAATTAAATGTTGTATTTAATTCTGGAAATTAAATTTTGTATTTAATTCAGTAATTAATTCTGAGTTTAATGATGAATTTAATTCTGAATTTGAAGAGTCATGCTATTAATGGCCATTATGAAACTTTATTTCAAGGTTTTAATGGGTCATTATGAGACTTTAATTCAGAGTTTAATTCTATAATTAATTCTGAATTTAATTCTATAATTAAATGATGAATTAATTCAGACATTAATTATGAATTTAATTCAGATTGCGAAAGGTCACCACGATTTCTATAAAAAAGAGAGGAAGGGTTGAGAGTTGGCGCCTAAGGCTTTTGATGCTTGCTTCCTTCTCCTTGGTGCTATCTTCCTCTCTTCTTCCCTCTCCTCTAGGCGGCTATAAGGTTGGACCTTGGTAGTGGTTTTCCATCATCTTGTTCCTCTTGGCGCATTATCTACTAGTGGGTAGAGCAAGCTCTTGAGGATTTCTCCCTGAGGCGTGGATCTTCTTCCCGAGGCTAGCACTGGGCGTGGAAGAAGAGAACTCGAGCGTCGGCTGTGTGCGAGACTGCAAAGGGTGAACATTTGGGCGCTTGCATCACATCCTTTTCTTCGCTGCAAGGTATCATCTCCTAGTCACCGTGTCGATTCCTTCACATGTCTCGATCTTCTGGGTTTTTGGGACTGGCCTGTTTCAGGGATTGCTTCCGCTGTGTGTGTTTTAAAATTTTAAAATCCCCAGGGTTTCCCAACAATACCAATCTCACAAGTACCATAGTTGTCCCATATCCACTATAGTACATTGACTGGGGACAATCATTTGAGTACAAATCCAATCTGTCTCCAGGGACATTATCATGTAAGTATATAATCACAGATGTAGACGAACAATGATAATGACAATGCCAGAATGATATATAAATATCAGAGTCAAGTAGTACAAAGATGGACCAATACTAGGTCTCTGGGCATATACACCAACACTATACACTTATATACAACTGCGAGGGCTATGATTTCCTCCTCATTACAGCTTCTCCATCACCTCATCCTCACCCTCCAATCACGGTGCTCCCCTGCAAAGTCATTCCCGTGTTCCACCTTGCCATTTGCCTTGACTATTATCACCCCTGAATGCCACCACCCAAAGTTGTTGCCACCTGGAACACGACTGCCAAACGCCATCGTTGCCACTATTTCCATCCAAGGATGAATGTATCTCCCAGCACGCACATGCATCGAGGGATGAACATTATGTTGGGAAACATGGGGATATTTACAAATTTTAGACATTACAGATTACATACACAGCGGAAGCATATCCCCGAAATAGGCCAATCCCAAAAAACCCAGTGAAGATCGTCTTGCGAGGGAGTCGACACGATGAGAAGAGAGAGTACCTAGAAGCAAGAAGAGTCGATGCCAATGTAGACGGCCAAGCGTGCGCCCTCTGCAGTCTCACACACACGGATTCCTCGAGCTCTCTTCTTCCACGCCCAGTGCTAGCCTAGGGAAGAAGATCCATGCCTTAGGAGAGTCCTCTAATCAACTTGCGCCACCACCAAGGAGTGATGCACCAAAGGGAAAGAGGAGGTGGGGATGCCGCAAGCCTTCCTGCTGCTTTGCGCCAAGGAAAGGAAAGGGAAGAAGCTTTCAACCTTGATGGAAGATGAAGAGCTCCAAATACCTTCAAGCCATCGCCCCTCAAGTTGTACACGCCTCCAAGAATTATCTCTCAAGAGGGGGTCGGCTAGGGTCTATTTTATAAGAGCATGAGCATGAGGCGGTTTGGGAGTATGGCAAGTGTAGGCGATTAGGGCATGATACTAGGAGATTATCCAATCAAATATATTGATGAAATCTCCACTCCCATATGCGCAGCCTTGCCTAAGCAAGCTTTGGCCATATGCACTTATATCATGCCATATGAGGCATTAATCCCATCCATATGCTTAGACCTAGTCAAGGCATCATGATGGATTACCTAATAAGGCTTGGGCGCAAATCCTTATGAAATTAGGACTTTAATTAAGTAAATAATCAGCTCACTTGTGCATATCATATCTTAATTAATATCCTAAGTGATTAGATTGAATCCTAATCCAAATAAATCACTTGAAGATACCAAATTAAGCTTATGCGCCAATCCTAGTCCAACTAGGATTCCTTCATGCACCTGTGACAAATAATTCTCCCCATTATACCCCTTTAGTCTCTTATCTCTTCATTACAACTTATTAGAAAGCCCCGTTAAGTAATGGGCCTAGCCCAAGGTCCATTATGCATATTAACTAAGTCATTGGATCCAATCCAATTTAACCCAAGGTCAAATGAGGCTTAACCATGGATGAAATCTCATTAGGTCCATCAGCGTTGATGAAATCTCCCAAATGGATCCGTGTTATCCAATAGCTCGATCTAAAGGCTACCTGATCAATACGAGAACTTGAGTATCAAGGTGTGCAACCTTGTAGGTTCCTCTGACGTTGACAGTGATGACCCAAGGTCATCACAAGCAGTGGATGGCACCTAGCAGTGCATCGTTGCTACCCAAGTCATCGAAATGGATATCGACATCGACATCCCCATGATCGCAACTAGGTACAGATACATTATAGTCCTTTTGCCAAATTGATATCCAATTGGATAAGTGTGTCACCACTTATTTTCACCCAATCTCATGATCATGACCAAATCAAGTTCTCACCTGGGTATAGTCATACACTTTCACACATAGAACCATAGAGCGGCTCCATGGATACTAAGCTTCCCTCAGGAAGGGGCAAATCCTTTGTTTGTACATTGACATTCTCATATGAGTTGTTGCATGTTTAATAACAATCATTATGACCTCCCAACAATGGTGAGGTGTTAGGTTGCATCAAAGCATGTTCCTAACTATATAGAAGAGTCAATGACCTCAAGTCAAGGGATCAATGCATCTCCTGTCACTTGTGAGGATAACTCATGACACCAAGTCATTGCCTCACAGCGGGTCGGTCCAGTATATCTACCACTGATATACCCATATGTCTACGTTAGCACCTTGTGTCTAACCAGCCCATATACCAGTCTCGCATGTACCAGAGCTATCCCATATCCACTCAGGTACTTGACTGGGGCTAGAGTTCGAGCATAGATCTAATCTATCTCTAGGGACCATAAAGTAGACCATAACTAGGTCTTAGGGCATAAACACTAACAATCTCCCACTTGCACTTAGACCTATAAATTGAGGAACCTCAATCCCATATCCCTAGCATGGCCATCATGCTTCTGTTGTGCCAATTCCTTGGTCAGTGGGTTTGCTTGATTGTTCTCTGTATCAACTCTGCTAATCTTGACATCACCTCGGTCAATGATCTCTCTGATCAGGTGAAATCTCCTGAGTATGTGTTTGGACCTTTGATGAGACCGTGGTTCATTTGCCTGTGCAATAGCCACATTGTTGTCACAATAGAGTTCAATGGGATCCACAGCAGTTGGAACCACCTAAAGATCAGATATGAACTTCCTTATCCAAATAGCTTCTTTGGCTGCCTCAGAAGAGGCGACATACTTAGCCTCAGTTGTAGAATCGGCTATGCTAGATTGCTTGAAGCTTTTCCAGCAAACAGCGCCTCCATTCATTTTCAATGCATAGCCGACCTACAATCTGAAGTCGTCTGGGTCAGACTGAAACGACGCATCAGTGTAGCCCTGTACACTAACGCTGCATTTCAGAGAAGGGGAAGAAATCAGGAAAGAAAGGAAATAATAATAGAAAGGAAATAAGAAGGAAAGGAAATAATTACTTTCCCTTTTAGGCCTTGTGTTTCAATGGAAGGAAAGAAACATTTTGACCAGTCAACTAAGCTATTGACTGAGTCAAAATCAACTCGAATCTCACCCAAATCAACCCAAATCCTAGCGGTGGTAGTTTTGTTCCCGGTGAAGACGCTCTCCCCCCATTCGATCCTCGTCACCGTAGGTTGATCCATCCCTTTTTGTTGGTGACCCCCAATCCGCTCTCCCCCCATTTGATCCTCATCGTTGTAGGTTAATCCATCTGAATCTTGCTTGCGTGCTTGCTGTTGCGGCCTTCCAGGTAGCTCGCTCAATCGGTGATGAGACATGGTGAGGGGGAAGATGCAGATGAGGAGGATAGAGAACGTCAAGAGCCAACAGGTGACCTTCTCCAAGCGGAGGAATGGCCTGCTCAAGAAGGCCTTCGAGCTCTCCATGCTCTGCGACGCTGAGATCGGCCTCATCATCAGGAAGCTCTACTAGTTCGCCAGCTCCAGGTTTACTGGTCTCGGCTTGCTTAGTCATGAATCTCGCACGCTGCCTACACCCGTGAGCAATAGACCCGCTACCAGCCGTAGATCCCGCTCACAAGCAGCACCATCATCGACCGGATGTTTCCATTCTCTTGGCTCCGATGCCAAAAAGCCACACGCAGCTGCCCGGATGGTTCGGCTAAAGCCCTAGCAACATGATTTTGACAACAACGACGACGACAGGCATGGCGACGAATGTCGACGGGGCTGGCAAGCGGGCGGCTGCTTCAGACAAGTGGGCAGCGAAATCAAGAGAGAAGCGGGTTTGCTTTGGGCAGAGACGAGGGAAAGGAAATGGATTTCCCTCCAATTTGGGGGGAACATTTTCAAGGGAAAGGAAATGGAATTTTTTTCCTTTTCTTCTCTCATTCTCTCCTTTGAAACCAGAGAAATAGAAGGAAAGAAATTCATTTCTTTCCTTTCCCTCTTGATTTCCTTTCTTTAAAACATGTTGTAAGCTCTTCCTGTCCCTCATAGACCAAGAACAAATCCTTAGTTCTTCTCAGATACTTCAGCTGATCTAGGGCATAAATTCCGTCCTTCATCAGTAGAGCCCTATATCACCTTAGGTATGTGGCTCTAACAATGCAATGGTAAGTGTAATAATCGGGGAGTAGGATGGAAGGAATGCACCTAGGGCCCCTTAGGGGAAGGGGTAGAGCCCCTTTCTTGGTCTCTCAGGCAGTGAACTCCGGCAGGGATGTCTTCAGGTATGATGATGAACCTCCAATGTGTTCTAACTCCAACCCGAGCGGAGGTTTGCTGAAGACTCTGATCTCGGCAATGGAACAGTAACGTGAGGGTTGAGGATGACTGATGAGGTGGTCGGCTGTGAAGAATATGAAGAGAAGAGAAGAGAAGGAACTAGTTTCAGCAATGACATAGTAGCGTGAAGGTTAATGGAGGTGGAGGGATTAAGATGGTTGGCAGCGGGATGAAACAAGAACAATAGAAGAGAAGATTGAAGTTTTGACAAGAAGAGGAGAGATTGATGGAAGAGAATAGAAGAGAAGGATAAGGAGAGGAGCAAGCTCAACTCTTGGTACACAAGAGGAGCAAGCTCCACTCTCGGCACAACAAACACAACTAACACAAGGTTTTCCAAAACGATTTCAACTTAGTGTTGTGTGGACAATTACAAGGGCTTTAAACCCTAACACCCTCAATGGTAACATAATAACTCAAGGCAAATCTAAGGTCATGTTTCCTCTATTTGAAACTGATGGCTGAGATGTAATTGACACTTGGGCTGATGTCTTGGCTGGAGTTAATCGGCTGGAATTTTCAGGCACATGTATAGTGACGTTGGAGCTGGATGCGCATACCAAAGATTGGCTTGATTGTTGAACTCGAACTTGATCTTGAAGTACTTGGCCTGGAATTTGAACTTCAGCTGAGTTGGGAAGTGAACCTTTGACCATGTTGGATGTTAACTTGAAGGTGTTGACTTGAGCTGGATGGTTGTTGAGGGGTCAAGGGTGCCTTGTAAGTGCATTACAGGTGCATACACCCTAGGCTAAGTAACCACCTAATACATTCACTACAAAATAAAATAAAGACTTGGAAAATAAATCCAAGGCTAATCCTAACTACAACATCAACCACAAGTGTAGAAAATAAAGTAATGTTGCAACATACTGTTCCAAAATATCAAAATGCAATAATTTTCCAAAATAACATCAAGCACAATTAAGTCCTCGAAGATGTCCCTACATCAGCTATCTCTGGGGGTGAAGAATTCTTCTCCGGAGAATTAAAATTGAAGCATGTGGAGGTTCTGGTGGTAAGCCAAGGGTGTGGAGATCGTCTCGGTTCCCGGTCCCTACATCACAAGGTACTTATTCATGCAATTCTATATGCTCATGAAAAACATAAAATTTGAAATTTTAGTTTCTCATAAAATATGTTTCTTTTCCTCATCTTTTTATCACAAATATATAGGTTTTTGAGATTAAATTTCATGACGATTTCATAGACCAAATCGGCTGGCAATTTTGTCAGATCAAGAGACCCGGCCAATCCATGGACACAATACCCGTCCTACTTGACAAAATTACGTGCACCTTATGATCTTAAATCAATTAGAAAAATAATTCAAAAATCCAAAAGAAATTGAATAGAGGATAGGAACAAGAAAAATATAATTTTCTTACTTTAAGAAAATATGTGCTACTAGTATATGCAATTTGCGAAAATAACTACATGGCATGTGAGCATAGAAGAGCATAAAAATATCGTTCGAGGCTCGCAAGTCGCTCTGATACCACTGTTGGGAAACCCTGGGGATATTTACAAATTTTAGACATTACAAATTACATACATAGCAGAAGCATATCCCCAAAACAGGCCAATCCCAAAAAACCCAGTGAATATCGTCTTGCGAGAGGGTTGACACGATGAGAGAAGAGAGTACCTAGAAGCCAGAAGAGCCGATGCCGATGTAGGCGCCCAAGCGTGCGCCCTCTACAGTCTCACACACACGGATTCCTCGAGCTCTCTTCTTCCACGCCCGGTGCTAGCCTCGGGAAGAAGATCCACACCTTAGGAGAGTCCTCTAATTAACTTGCACCACCACCAAGGAGTGATGCACCAAAGGGAAAGAGGAGGAGGGGATACCGCAAGCCTTCTTGCTCCTTTGCACCAAGGAAAGGAAAGGGAAGAAGCTTTCAGCCTTGATGGAAGATGAAGAGCCCCAAATACCTTCAAGTCATCGCCCCTCAAGTTGTACATGCCTCCAAGAATTATCTCTCAAGAGGGGGTCGGCTAGGGTCTATTTTATAAGAGCATGAGGCGGTTTGGGAGTATGGCAAGTGTAGACGATTAGGGCATGATACTAGGAGATTATCTAATGAAATATATTGATGAAATCTCCACTCCCATATGCACCTAAGCCTTGCCTAAGCGAGCTTTGGCCATATGCGCTTATATCATGCCATATGAGGAATTAATCCCATCCATACGCCTAGACCTAGTCAAGGCATCATGATGGATTGCATAATAAGGCTTGGGCGCAAGTCCTTCTGAAATTAGGACTTGAATTAAGTAAATAATCAGCCCACTTGTGCATGTTATGTCTTAATTAATATCTTAAGTGATTAGATTGAATCCTAATCCAAATAAATCACTTGAAGATACCAAATTAAGCTTATGCGCAAATCCTAGTCCAACTAGGATTCCTTCATGCGCCTATTGAAGAAACCCCTAAAATGGGGGGCAAAAACCCTAAAGCATGGCGCTAAAGAAAAATATGCTAGCGGAAGCAAGGGTTTAAGATCATTTGCATGCCATATGTTCAACTATAACCGATTGAGTAGATTGAGATGGAAATTCATACCAACGCCATATGCTTGGAAGTCGGCTTGGATGAAGAGAACAAACTAGATCTCCTCCACAAGTTCACACACAAGATGAAGATGCTTACTCCTTGCGGTCCCTTGTGCTAGCAAGACACCCAAGCTTTTCTTTTTGTCGAATGGAAGGGATGATGAGATGATTCCCTTTCTTGGCCGAGAGCTTCTCTTGCTTCTTTTCCACCTTCGTCAACCACCCAACGAAAAGGATGATGAGCGTTGAAGTGAAGAAGCCAACGCTTATGCGTTTTGGCGTTGAAGCATAACCGGCTTTGATTACTTTCCATAAGTGGAAGAGAATCAAGCCAAGCGTTCAAGCCACTTCAAGAACGCATATTGGCATTGAACCAAGCGTTCACATTTGTGAACCGGTTCAATCCAAATCGTTCAATCAAATTTGGTTCATCAAACCAAACCGAAATAGCTCAAGCCACTTGGTCTAAACCAAATCGAACCCCAAGGCTCATGATCTAACCATTCATCTCCTGATGCCCCTGATCTCTCCGATCTAGCATCATCTCTCTCGATCGAAGCTTACCGATCTCAAGCCCTAATCAATCAAACATGATCAGACCAGATCTCACTTACAATCAGAGATTAAATCCCTTTAATCTGAACTCAAAGAATCCAGTCCATACGATCTGACTCAAGTAAGCCATATCACCAAATTGTGCGACCCCGAGGGTTTCCTCTAAATGTCGGTAACGATAACATACGTAATCACGATCAGTGAGGGGTATCTAGCAACACATCACTGTCTCCCGATATAAAGGAAAGAGTCTTCCAAGACTACTCCCAAACCATAGCACAAGTGTGAATCCAACTCACAAGGCATGCATGATTCCTTTGCCACTGGATGTTCTTATTGGACAAGCATGTCAAGCCTGTAACTCCAATACGATGAGCATGATCAGATCAGATGAGCATAGTCATCTGGGTATGGCCATACACTATCTCAATCATCTCATACAAGGGGGGCCCCTTTAGAACATCACACTCCTTGAACAAGGAGACGGCAATCCTTTATCTATCACAAGTGCCCTAACCTGACTCAAGCTCACCATCCAAGATAGTCTATAATCATTATGTTTCAAATGATATTGAACTACCTCAAGACAATGACAATCATCATTTAGAAACACAAGTGATCTCAAGTCAAAGGACATGTGCCACTTAGTGCTTACAAGGATCATTCACATTGTGACAAGCAATGGAATATCCCAGTAGGGTCTGTCCAGTACATCCAATGTACCCATGAGTCTACATCTTATTCCATGCTCGAAGCATCCTATAAGATTAGCACTCATATTAGTCTCAATCATATCAAGGCTGTCTCAAGTTCACCAAGATATCTCGACTAAGGACAAAGAGCATGTCAGCCCAGCTGAACAGCTTTGAGACATTATTCAGAAGTACACTTATTACAGCAGACAAGGTAACAACCTGAATAATAACCATGCCTTTTATAAACATACCAGTTTATTACATGATACAGTTTATAATCCCAAGGCCTCAAACATTAGCCTTAAGGGCATACCCCAACACCTATGACAAATAATTCTCCCCATTATACCCCTTTTAGTCTCTTATCTCTTCATTATAACTTATTAGAAAACCCCATTAAGTAATGGGCCTAGCCCAAGGTCCATTATGCACATTAACTAAGCCATTGGATCAAATCCAATTTAACCCAAGGTCAAATGAGGCTTAACCATGGTTATTTTGGTCAATATGTCAAAAATAGAACTTGGCCCCAATAAGTTTTTACCATCTCATCAGGCCCATCGACACTGATGAAATCTCCCAAATAGATCCGAGTTATCCAATAACTCAATCTAAAGGCTACCCGATTAATACGAGAACTCGAGTATCAAGGTGTGCGACCCTGTAAGTTCCTCTGACGTTGACAGTGATGACCCAAGGTCATCACAAGCAGTGGATGGCACCTAGCAGTGCATCATTGCTACCCAAGTCATTGGAATGGATATCAACATCGACATCTGTTGGTGTATATGCCCTTGGACCCGTTGTTGGTCCATCACGTACTACTTGACATTGATATTTTATATATCATTCTGGCATTGTCGTTATTATGCTATGTTTATATTTGCGATTATGTACGTGGATAATAATGTCTCTAGAGACAGATTGTATCTGTGCTCAAACAGTGTATCCCCAGTCAAGTACCTGAGTGGATAAGGGATAGCTCTGGTACATGTGAGACTGGTATATGAGCTAGTTAGGCACGGGGTGCTAACACAGGCATATGGGTATATTAGTGGTAGATATACTGGACCGACCCACTGTGAGGCTCTAACTTGGTGTCATGAGTTAAGCTCACAAGTGATAGGAGATGCATTAATCCCTTGACTTGAGGTCATTGACTCTTCTATATGGTTAGGGACATGCTTTGATACAACCTAACACCTCGCCGTAGCAGGAAGGTCATAATGGTTGTCATTGGGTATGTCACGACCCATATGAGAAGATCAATAGACAGACATAGGATTTGCCCCTTCCTGCGGGAAGTTTGATATCCACGAGGCCCCCCTATGGTTGCAAGCCTGATTTAGTCAAGACCCAGGTGAAAGCCTGATTTAGTCAAGACTATGAGATTGGATGAAAACAAAGTGGTGACACACTTTGTCCAATCGAATATCAATCTGGCAAAGAGACTATAATGCATCGGTATCTTTTTGCGATGATGGGGATGTCGATGTTTATATCCATTCTGAAGACTTGGGTAGCAGCGATGCACTGCTAGGTGCCATTCACTGCTTGTGATGACCTGAGTTCATCACTGCCAACATGAGAGGAACCTATAGGGTTGCACAACTTGAAACTCGGGTTATCGTATTGATCAGGTAGCCTAATGATCGAGTTATTGGATAACTCGGATATAATTGGGAGAATTCATCAGCGCTATTATGCCTGATGAGATGGAAGAGACTTATTGAAGCTAACTTCATTTCGGGCCAGATGGGCCAAATGGGCCCAATTGGCCAAATGGGACAAATGAGCACAATAGGCCATTTGGGCCAAATGAAGTCTAAGCTTGATGCATGGACCAATGGGCCTCTAAACCCAATGGGTGTGAAGCCCAGTTTGGGTGTGAGACTTAATGGGCCTTGAGGCCCAATGGGCCGTCAGGCCTAATGGGCCTTGACAATAGGTTCCCTAGCCCAATAGACATCATGGTAAAATAAATTCTGTATTTAATTCTGGGAATTAAATTCTGAATTTAATTTTGCATTTAATTCTATAATTAATTCTGAGATTAATGATGAATTTAATTCTGAATTTAAATCTAAATTTATTTCTGAATTTGAAGAGTCACTCCATTAATGGCCATTATGAAACTTTAATTCAGGGTTTTAATGGGCCATTATGAGACTTTAATTCAGTATTTAATTCTATATTTAATTCTACATTTAATTCTAACATTAATTCTGAATTTAATTTAGAATGCGAAGGGTTACTATGATTTCTATAAAAGGTTGGGAGGGGTTGAGAGTTGGCACCTACTTGATTGAGAAGGATTCTCCTTGGTGCCACTTCTCTCCCTCATTCTCCTCTTGGCGCCTCCTCCTTGTGGATAGCGCAAGCTCTTGAGGATTTCTCCCATAGGCATGGATCTTCTTCCCGAGGCTAGCACCGGGCGTGGAAGAAGAGAACTCGAGCATCGTCTGTGTGCAAGACAGCAGAGGGCGAACATTTGGGCGCCTGCATCGCATCCTTTTCTTCTCTACAAGGTATCATCTCCTACTCACCGTGTCGATTCCTTCACATGACTCGATCTTCTGGGTTTTTGGGACTGGCCTATTTCGGGGATTGCTTCCGCTGTGCTTGTTTCTAAAATTTTAAAATCCCCGGGGTTTCCCAACAGTGGTATCAGAGGCAACATGCGAACTCGAACGGTGTTTTATGCTTTGATTATATGCTCACATGCCATCTGAAATTTTTCAAAAATCTGCATATGCGCATGGGTTTTTCTAAGTAGGAAAAACTATAAGTTTTCATTCCTAACATCTATTCGATTTCTTTGGTTTTTCATTTTCTTCACATGGTAGGATAGTCCCATATGTGGGAGAATTAATTTCTCCCCACGCACGTAGGATAGACCTACTGTGTGGGACTTGTCGAAGATTATAGGGCATGATGATTGTCCTAATCTTGGCAAGTTAAGGATTGCAAGGGTAGGCGGCAAGCGTGCTTGAAGCATGCATGCACCACTTGTAGACTCCTGAGAGAAACAAAAAATCCTAGATTTGTGAACGGACATTGAGGTTGAAAGACATGTTTTCTAAGAAACTAAAACTGAGGTTTTATCTTTACATGAGCATATAGAAAAGCATGAGATGATTGTGCTTCGTGTTGTGGTCATAGTCAAGCCCCTTGTATGCCTATGATGTATTTATGTGAGGCCTGCGTGCCACTTTTTCTTTTTCTTTTGTAAACACACAAAGAAGATTAAGGGCGCATCCCTCATGGAGCTTTCATATTGGTGCATCAACCATGATGGCACATCTTGCTTGGTGGCGCAAGTAAGGGCTTGGCCGAACCATAGGGTTCGTGAGCTATCCCTCTTGGCACAAGCATGATGGTGCATCATGCATGAAGGAACCATCAAGGTCTTGGCCGAACCCTAGGGTTTGTGTGCTATGCCTTGGTGTAGAGGACCTTGGAGACGCACTTGAAGATAAAGCTTAGTGGCGGCTAGGTTAGGTCTGGTTGGGGCTTGTCACCTAGGTCAAGCATTAAACATCCTTTGGCATGTGATGGTTCAATATGTTGATTAGGCTATGACCACATCTCTTGTTTACTGCTTTCGATATCTGCTAAAGCATGCCTAGATGTGTTTTATCATTTTGTTATCACTATAGGATTGCATGCCTAGGAGGATTACTCCTACTTTCGGGAAACAAATGTATAGATACTTGTTTATGATTCGAACGATTGATCCGTTAGTTAAAATTTGGATTTATTCATTCTGTCTTACTCTATAAACCTTTCAATCTATGTATAAAATAGAATAAAGAGAAAAGGGGATAAAGACGATAAAGCCATTGTTACGTTTCCATATTAAAGTGAAGTATAGTACTCAATTTTTTCTTTAATTTAATGCCCATTGGTCTTCCAAAAGTACCTTTTTGGAGTCTAGACAAAAGATAAAACTATGAGGATGAGACCTCAAAAACCCTCAAAATAATATCAAGTCTGTAGCCTTCTAACGCGTAGCCCTCGTCAAGCGATCGATCAGTGGTGTTGTGCACTATTTCCTACCCTCGTGGGATACACCCACTTATCTTTAGAAGGCGTGTGGTGGCAATGGTTTCCCTAGTCCAGTTATAAACCTGGGCGTACCTTCGCAAGGAAACTCATTGGCCCTAGGCATAACGGTCAGGTTAGATTTGACTAGTTTTTCATATGTGGTTGCCACATGATGGAACTGTTGGGGTATGCCCTTAAGGCTAATGTTTGAGGCCTTGGGATTATATCAGTATCATGTATAAACTCTATGTTTATAAAGGCAATGGCTGTTATTCAGGTTGTTACATTATCTGCTGCAATATGTATACTTCTGAATAATGTCTCAATGCTGTTCAGCTTGGCTGACATGCAGTATTGTCCTTAGTCGAGATATCTTGGTGAACATGAGACAGCCTTGATATGATTGAGACTAATATGTGTTCTAATCTTATAGGATGCTTCGAGCATGGAATAAGATGTAGACTCATGGGTACATTGGATGTACTGGACAGACCCTACTTAGGATGTTCAATTGCTTGTCACAATGTGAATAATCCTTATATGCAAACAAGTGGCATATTTCCTCTGACTTGAGATCACTTGTGTTTCTAAATGATGATTGGCATTGTTTTGAGGTAGTTCAATATCATTTGAAACATAATGGTTATAGACTATCTTGGATAATGAGCATGAGTCATGTTAGGGCACTAGTGATAGATATAGGATTGCCGTCTCCTTGATTGGAGTGTGATGTTCTATAGGGGCCCCCTGGATGAGATGGTTGAGAAAGTGTATGGCCATACCCAGGTGACTATGTTCATCTGATCTAACCACTCTCATCATATTGGAATTACAGGCTTGACACGCTTGTCCAATAAGAACATCCAGTGGCAAAGGAAACACATATGTCAAGTGACTTGGGTTCACACTTGTGCTGTGGTTTGGGTGTAGTCTTGGAAGACTCTTTCCTTTATATCGGGAGACAGTGATGTGTTGCTAGATACCCCTCACTATTCGTGATAACGTAAGTTATCGTTACCGACATTTAAAGGAAACCCTTAGGGTCGCACAATTTGATGATATGGCTTACTTGAGTCAGATCGTATGGACTGAATTGTTTTGGTTCAGTTTAAAGGAGTTTAAACTCTGATTGTAAGTGAGATCTGGTCTGATCATGTTTGATTGATTAGGGCTTGAGATCGGTAAGCTTCGATCGAGAGAATTGATGCTAGATCAGTGAGATCAAGAGCATCAAGAGATGAATGGTTAGATCTTGAGCCTTATGGTTTAATTTGATCTAGACCAATGCTTGGTTTAATTTGGTATTTGAACCAAATGTAATTGAACCGGCTCATCATTGTGAGCGCATGGTTCAAGTCAAGGGAGGAAGTTGCGATTGGGGTAAACGCATCTTGCGTTGAAGTAGTGGCTTGCTATTTTTGGAAATTGATTTTCCAAAATGGGGAGCACGCCTCACGTTCGAGGGATCGCCCCTATTCTCGTCTTCACCTCTCGACGCCTCTCTCTCGTGTAGTGAGACTTCACGCAAAGGAGGAGAGGACTTGACAAAGCCAAGAGGTCATCTCATCTTCCTTCAAGCGATCAGGAGACTTGGAGATCCTTGCTAGCACAAGGAGCGACAAGGAGAAAGCCATTTCTCATCTTGTGTGCGTCACCTTTGGAGGAGAGCCGCTCGCCCTCTTGCTTCCAAGTCGCCATCCAAAGCAATGGCTATGGTATGATCCCTTCTCGATCAATACTTGTTATTAAAGTTGATCTATGTTCATACATGCGATCCTAGGAAACCCTAGATTCCGCCCATGCAAAATTTTATATCTGCATGTTTAGGGTTTCGCCCCCTTTAGGGAACTTTCAATTGGTATCAGAGCCGAATTCATGTTTGAATCATATGATTGCTTGTTGTGATCCTTGTTTGCGCTCATGAATAGATCTAATGGTTATCTTCATGCGAAACTACATGCGTATTTTCGAAATTAGATATATGTTGGCGCATGTATCTTTGTTGGCGCATGTTGTAGTTTTTTCTCAAAACATTACTTGCGCGCCCCTCATTAGATCTAAGCGCCTACTTCAAAAGCTTAGACAAGTTATTAGGGTTGAAGTCATCATCCTGTCTAGACCCAACAGTCTGATCAGACCATCTGACAGCCTAGATGGGTCGACCAGATGGCACCTATGCGCAAGCATGAGGTGGCTATTGGTCAACTGCAGAAAGGCGTGTAGCGATGTCTGATTTAGACAACCAGTGAACGCTCATGATTAAGGCCCGGGGTCATACCCGCTTGCCAGAACTCATGAGGGACGTTCAGCCCTTAACGCATGCATTGTTGACCATGAGGTCGACTCAAGTCGGTTATGACTTGGTGCATGCAAGGGCAGTGGGTCTGACTAGGTCTGATGAGTGGATCCCTATTAATAGACCGTTGTAAGGTAGTAGGGCACATAAGGAAATAAAATGAAGCCAATGAGTTTTTCAAAAAGGTTTATTTTCTTGATTGGATCACATGATGTTTGTATAACATGATGAGTGTTTATTTAATCTTATGTGGGCTGCCTAAAATTTAATGTGTGCTGTGCTGGGGCCTGCGTGCCTGGATTATTATTGTAAATTATTATTGTGATCTGCGCATCACATTTTAATTAATTTATAATGTGCAATTGACCTGCGTGTCAATCATGTCTAGATAGATTAAATTGTATTTTAATCAGACATGAGCACAGAGCACACTTGGCAGAGGCGCATGCAGCAAGTGGCTTCACCAGTGGGAGGTAGAGTTCGACTCTAGGACAGGCGCATTTTACCTGGTGGGCGCATCTGAGCTGCAGTGGGCGCTTGGGCCCGGGTTGGGCCAGATGAAATGCTAAAGACCCAAGAAGAGCTCAAGTGAAGACTTAAGTTAATTAAGGTCTTACTTAGGCTTAATGGGCTTTTACCACATAAGATCATCATGCTTTTAATTTACTGTTTAAGTAATTTAATAATTGCATGATTTATTCTTCTGCTATCACCATAGGATTTGAATGATAGTAAGAAGATAAAAGGACCGTTAAAATCCAACGTTAAATATCAAGCACGATAGCCTTCTGACGTGAAACCTCACTGTTCTGACTATCGTTGGGGCCGTGTTGTACCCACTCAGTGGGCACGCCCATCTATCTTCAAACGGTGTGTGATTACACCTGCGTGTTACAGAGAAGGGATTTATCGCTTCTCGTTGCTCAGCATAGCACGTGGTGGTCCAGGGAGTAGGTCGGGTCAGCTTGACCATGTAGGCTACATATTGAGCATATGGTAGCTATATGGAGGCAGCCATCTGTGGGATCAGAGACTGTGTTGTACCAACTCAGTTGGCACAGTCTGCTGGATTGCCCAGATGAAGGGGAATCGCACGGGTTGGCGATTGGCAGGGATTGCCTACCAGAAATTAGTGCTTGTACTCTCTGTGCATCTTATCTCGCCTGAGCGGGACGCGGAGACCAAGTATGAAATCTGGATCCCATCTCACTAAAAGAGTTTCACTCTTTCGGACTGTTTTACTGGATTTTTCAGTCAGATAAAATAGTGAGAAAAGAATCATTCTTAAGTCCTGAATTGATTCTAACATTGATACTGACCTTGCTGTTCTTGCAATGTTGTAGATTACTGCAGCAACGAACACCACAGCGTTCAATGTGCGATCCTTACTGGAAAGGGAGAAGTTTGCTGGGCCAAACTTCTCAGACTGGTACGGACACCTTAAGATTGTTCTTAAGGCTGAGAGGAAACTGTATGTCCTCGAGACGGCAATACCGCCTCAACCCGCTGCGAACGCCGCAAGGGCGGTTCGGGAAGCTTATGAAAAGCATGTCAATGATAGCATTGATGTCGCTTGCCTTATGCTAGCGTCTATGACGCCACAGCTGCAGCGTCAGCATGAAGATTTATCTGCTATTGAAATTATAGCAAATCTCAAGATGCTGTATGCTGCACAGGCAAGGACTGAACGCTATAACTTGACTAAACTTTTCTTTCAGAGCAAACTGACTGAAGGGAGTCCAGTGGGAGCTCACGTACTCAAGATGATTGGGTACAAGGAGGCTCTAGAGAAACTGGGACACACCATCAATCAGGAGCTTGTTGTAGACATCATCTTGCAGTCTCTCCCGGCCTCTTTCGATCCATTCATTATTAATTTTAATATGAACAAGATCGACTGTACGCCGGCAGAGTTACTGAACATGCTCTTGACTACAGAGCAGACTCAGTCTCGTGAGAAGGGAACGCCTTCATCCTCTGTCCTAATGGTTCCTTCAAGGAACAAGAAGAAGGGGAAGAAGGGCAAAGCCCCTATCAAGAGCTACAACAAGGCTCTAAAGCAAAAGATAAAGCGGTCGAAGGAATACAGATGTTTCCATTGTGGCCAGCTAGGTCACTGGAAAAAGGACTGTAAAGCGCTCCAAGGAGACAAGAAGGGAAGCATCGCTTCTAGCTCAGGTATTTTTGTGACTGAGGTCATGTTTTCTTCTTCTATTTCATGGGTATTGGACACTGCATGTGGAGTTCACATTTGTTCAAATGTACAGGAACTCAAGAGAAGAAGACAGGTGGGACAGCATGAGGTGGACCTACGAGTAGGAAACGGGGCACGGGTTGCTGCTGTTGCTGTAGGAGAATATCACATCTCTTTACCATCTGGTCTTGTATTAGAACTGGACAATTGTTATTTTGTACCGAGCATAACTAAGAATATTATCTCTATTCCTGCTCTTGTCAGGAAAGGGTTTTCCTTTGAATGCAAGATTTCAAAGTGTTACATTTCTTTTGATAATATTGTTTATGCTACTGGGTCAATTAACAATGGGTTATTCATGTTGGACATGGAATGTTCTATACAGCAGATTGATATTAAGAAAGCCAAGTATGCTGATGACAGCACCTTGTTATGGCATAGTCGTTTAGGCCACATTAACAAGAAGCGCATTAAGCGGTTGCATGACCATGGACTGCAGGGATCATTCTCCTATGAGGAGCTTGATACATGCAAAGCTTGTTTAATGGGTAAAATGACGAAGTCTCCTTTTTCTAAAAAAGGTCAAAGGGCTTCAGGTTTACTTGACCTCATTCACAGTGATGTGTGTGGGCCATTTAGTAAACATGCCAGAGGTGGCTATTCATACTTCATTACCTTTACTGATGATTTCAGTAGGTATGGTTATGTCTATCTAATGGGACATAAGAGTGAATCTTTTGACAAGTTCAAAGAGTTCAAAAATGAAGTACAAAATTAGCTAGGCCGAAATATCAAGGCACTTCGTTCAGATCAAGGTGGAGAATACTTGAGTCATGAGTTTACTGACTATCTGAAGGAGTGTGGGATTATCTCACAGCTCACTCCGCCAGGAACACCGCAATGGAATGGTGTGTCCGAGAGGAGAAATAGAACCTTACTGGATATGGTTCGTTCTATGATGAGTCAGGCTACTCTACCTTACTCCTTTTGGGGATTTGCACTGGAAACAGCTGCAAAGGTACTAAACCGAGTGCCATCCAAGGCCGTTTCAAAGACTCCATATGAGTTATGGTATGGGAAACAGCCGAGCTTGACATTTATTAAGATCTGGGGTTGCGAGGCTTATGTCAAAAAGCTCGCCTCTGGGAAACTAGAGAGCAGATCTGAGAAATGTATCTTTGTCGGTTACCCTAAGGAAACTAAGGGTTATTATTTCTACGATCCCAAAGAGAACAAAGTATTTGTTGCTCGGACGGCTATTTTTCTTGAGAAGGAATTTCTTCTGCAAGAGGCCAGTGGGAGAGAAATAAAGCTGGATGAGAATCCAGAAGAAGGACAAAGTAGTCAAGCACAGTTGGATGAGCCTGAGCCAGTAGATCAGGTTACTGAGCAACCTGAGGCTCAGATATCACGGGAACCGCGAAGATCGGGAAGGATCCGTCGATAGCCTGAGCGCTATGACGGAGTCTACATCATTAATGATGAACCCCTCACTTATGCGGATGCGGTCAGTGGACCGGAATCAGCGAGATGGCTTGAAGCTATGCTATCATTGACATGAGACAGCCTTGATATGATTGAGACTAATATGTGTTCTAATCTTATAGGATGCTTCGACATCCAAAGCAATCGGCCGGCCTGCGAACGCCGCAAGGGCGGTTCGCGATGCCTATGAAAAGCATGTCAATGATAGCATTGATGTCGCTTGCCTGATGCTTGCGTCTATGACGCCAGAGCTGCAACGTCAGCATGAGGATCTATCTGCTATACAGATTATAGCAAACCTCAAGATGCTGTATGCTGCACAGGCTAGGACTGAACGCTACAATTTGACTAAGCTTTTCTTTCAGAGCAAACTGGCTGAAGGGAGTCCAGTGGGAGCTCACGTACTCAAGATGATTGGGTACAAGGAGGCTCTAGAGAAACTGGGACATACCATCAATCAGGAGCTTGCTGTAGACATCATTCTTCAGTCTCTCCTGGCTACTTTCGATCCGTTCATCATTAATTTTAATATGAACAAGATCGACTGTACCCCGGCAGAGTTACTGAACATGCTCTTGACTACAGAGTTGACTCTAAAGGGAAAGCCTTCAACCTCTGTCTTGATGTTTCCTTCCAGGAACAAGAAGAAGGGGAAGAAGGGCAAAGCCCCTGTCAAGAGCTACAACAAGGCTCTGAAACAAAAGGTTAAGCGGTCAAAGGAATACAGATGTTTCCATTGTGGCCAGCAGGGTCACTGGAAAAAGGACTGTAAAGCGCTCCAAGGAGACAAGAAGGGAAGCATCGCTTCTGGCTCAGGTATTTTTGTGACTGAGGTCATGTTTTCTTCTTCTATTTCATGGGTGTTGGACACTGCATGTGGAGTTCACATTTGTTCAAATGTACAGGAACTCAAGAGAAGAAGACAGGTGGGACAGCATGAGGTGGACCTACGAGTTGGAAACGGGGCACGGGTTGCTGCTGTTGCTGTAGGAGAATATCACATCTCATTACCATCTGGACTTGTATTAGAACTGAACAATTGTTACTTTGTACCAAGCATAACAAAAAATATTATCTCTATTCCTGCTCTTGTCAGGAAAGGGTTTTCCTTTGAATGCAATATTTCAAAGTGTGTTATTTCTAATGATAATATTGTTTATGCTACTGGGTCAATTAACAATGGGTTATTCATGTTGGACATGGAATATTCTATACAAAATATTGATAATAAGAAAGCCAAGTATGCTGATGACAGCACCTTGCTATGGCATAGTCGTTTAGGCCATATTAACAAGAAACGCATTAAGCGGTTGCATGATCATGGACTGCTGGGATCATTCTCCTATGAGGAGATTGATACATGCAAAGCTTATTTAATGGGTAAAATGACGAAGGCTCCTTTTCCTAACAAAGGTCAAAGGGCTTCAGGTTTACTTGACCTTATACACAGTGATGTGTGTGGGCCATTTAGTAAACATGCCAGAGGTGGCTATTCATACTTCATTACCTTTACTGATGATTTCAGTAGGTATGGATATGTCTATCTAATGAAACATAAAAGTGAATCTTTTGACAAGTTCAAAGAGTTCAAAAATGAAGTGCAAAATCAGCTAGGCCGAAATATCAAGGCACTTCGCTCAGATCGAGGTGGAGAATACCTAAGTCGAGAGTTTACTGACTATCTGAAGGAGTGTGGGATTATCTCACAGCTCACTCCACCAGGAACACCGCAATGGAATGGTGTGTCCGAGAGGAGAAACAGAACCTTACTAGATATGGTTCGTTCGATGATGAGTCAGGCTACTCTACCTTACTCCTTTTGGGGATTTGCACTGGAAACAGCTGCAAAGGTACTAAACTGAGTGCCATCCAAGGCAGTTTCAAAGACTCCATATGAGTTATGGTATGGGAAACAGCCGAGCTTGACATTTATTAAGATCTGGGGTTGCGAGGCTTATGTCAAAAAGCTCGCCTCTAGGAAACTAGAGAGCAGATCTGAGAAATGTATCTTTGTCGGTTACCCTAAGGAAACTAAGGGTTATTATTTCTACGATCCCAAAGAGAACAAAGTATTTGTTGCTCGGACGACTATTTTTCTTGAGAAGGAATTTCTTCTGCAAGAGGCCAGTGGGAGAGAAATAAAGCTGGATGAGAATCCAGAGGAAGGACAAAGTAGTCAAGCACAGTTGGATGAGCATGAGCCAGTAGAACAGGTTATTGAACAACCTGAGGCTCAGATATCACGGGAACCGCGAAGATCGGGAAGGATCCGTCGACAGCCTGAGCGCTATGATGGAGTCTACATCATTGATCATGATGAACCCCTCACTTATGCGGATGCGGTCAGTGGACCGGAATCAGCGAGATGGCTTGAAGCTATGCGAGCCGAGATGGACTCCATGTCAGATAACCAAGTCTGGGATTTGGTTGATCCGCCTCCGGGAATAATCCCTATAGGCTGTAAATGGATCTTCAAGAAGAAGATTGACATGGATGGTAACGTGGTTACCTATAAAGGCAGGCTAGTTGCGAAAGGTTTCAAACAAATCTACGGGATAGATTATGATGAAACT
The DNA here is from genome assembly GCA_027563935.2 of Costus lasius. Taxonomy (NCBI): domain Eukaryota; kingdom Viridiplantae; phylum Streptophyta; class Magnoliopsida; order Zingiberales; family Costaceae; genus Costus; species Costus lasius. The sequence goes on from CM050453.2 coordinate 39,278,231, forward strand.
TTCTCTCCTGTAGCCATGTTCAAGTCTATTCGAATCATTCTCGCAATAGCAGCATATTATGATTATGAGATCTGGTAGATGGATGTGAAGACCGCTTTCCTTAATGGAAATCTGGATCAGGATGTGTATATGATACAACCTAAAGGTTTCACTAATCCATCAGATCGTCATAAAGTATGCAAGTTAAAGAAGTCCATTTATGGACTTAAGCAAGCATCAAGAAGCTGGAATATTCGTTTTGATGAATCAATCTGTGAATTTGGTTTCATCAAGAATGAAGATGACCCGTGTGTATATAAGAGGTTTAGTGGGAGCGTGATTACATTCCTAGTCCTCTACGTCGATGATATCTTGATCATTGGAAACGATATTCCTGAAATGCATGCGGTTAAGGCATGGTTAAGGAAATGTTTCCAGATGAAAGATCTAGGAGAAGCAGCCTATGTATTAGGTGTGAAGATCTACAGAGATAGATCTAAGAGGCTTCTCGGGCTGTGCCAGAGTACTTACATCGATAAAGTCCTGGAGAGATTCCATTTAGAGAATTCTAAAAGAGGATATCTTCCAGTCAGACATGGTCTGAATCTTTCGAAGAGTCAGTGTCCGCAAACACAGACTGAGAAAGATGAAATGGACAAAACGCCTTATGCTTCGGCTATTGGGTCCATTATGTATGCGATGTTGTGTACTCGCCCAGACGTCGCTTACGGGTTAAGCGTGACCAGTCGATTCCAAAGTAATCCAGGTCAGGCGCACTGGATTGCAGTCAAGAACATTTTAAAATATCTGCGGAGGACCAAAGATATGTTCTTGGTGTATGGTGGTCAGGAAGAACTCAGTATTGAAGGATATACTGACGCTTCGTTCCAATCTGACCAGGATGATTTTCGATCGCAATCAGGCTATGTTTTTAGCTTGAATGGAGGTGTGGTGGTGTGGAAAAGTTTCAAACAGTCTATTGTTGCTGATTCTACAACAGAAGCCGAGTATGTTGCAGCCTCAGAAGCATCTAAGGAGGCAGTGTGGATTCGTAAGTTCATTCAGGAACTTGGTGTTGTTCCTTCGAGTGCTGATCCTTTGGTTATCTTCTGTGATAACACTGGAGCAATCGCACAAGCAAAGGAACCACGGTCGCACCAGAAGTCCAAGCACATACAGAGACGGTTTCACTTGATCCGGGAGATCATTGATCGAGGCGATATCAAAATCTGCAAGGTTCATACAGATGACAATCTAGCAGACCCGCTTACAAAGCCTCTGGCGCAGCAGAAGCATGAAAAGCACTGTAATAATATGGGTTTGAGATTTCTCAACCATTAGATTAAGTGCAAGTGGGAGATTGTTGGGGTATGCCCTTAAGGCTAATGTTTGAGGCCTTGGGATTATATCAGTATCATGTATAAACTCTTTGTTTATAAAGGCAATGGTTATTATTCAGGTTGTTACATCATCTGCTGCAATATGTATACTTCTGAATAATGTCTCAATGCTGTTCAGCTTGGCTGACATGCAGTATTGTCCTTAGTCGAGATATCTTGGTGAACATGAGACAGCCTAGATATGATTGAGACTAATATGTGTTCTAATCTTATAGGATGCTTCGAGCATGGAATAAGATGTAGACTCATGGGTACATTGGATGTACTGGACAGACCCTACTAGGATATTCAATTGCTTGTCACAATGTGAATAATCCTTGTATGCAAACAAGTGGCATATGTCCTCTGACTTGAGATCACTTGTGTTTCTAAATGATGATTGTCATTGTTTTGAGGTAGTTCAATATCATTTGAAACATAATGGTTATAGACTATCTTGGATAATGATCATGAGTCAGGTTAGGACACTAGTGATAGATATAGGATTGCGGTCTCCTTGTTTAAGGAGTGTGATGTTCTAATGGGGCCCCCCCTTTGGATGAGATGATTGAGAAAGTGTATGGCCATACCCAGATGACTATGTTCATCTGATCTAATCATTCTCATCATATTGGAGTTACAGGCTTGACACGCTTGTCCAATAAGAACATCCAGTCGCAAAGGAAACATGTATGCCTAGTGAAGTGGATTCACACTTGTGCTGTGGTTTGGGTGTAGTCTTGGAAGACTCTTTCCTTTATACTGGGAGATAGTGATGTGTTGCTAGATACCCCTCGCTGATCGTGATAACGTAAGTTATCATTACCAACATTTAAAGGAAACCCTTAGGGTCGCACAATTTGATGATATGGCTTACTTAAGTCAGATCGTGTGGACTGAATTGTTTTGGTTCAGTTTAAAGGAGTTTAAACTCTGATTGTAAGTGAGATCTGGTCTGATCATGTTTGATTGATTAGGGCTTGAGATCGGTAAGCTTCGATCGAGAGTATTGATGCTAGATCTGTGAGATCAAGAGCATCAAGAGATGAACGGTTAGATCTGGAGCCTTAGGGTTTAGTTATGATCTAGACCAAAGGCTTGGCTTAATTGATCTTTGAACCAAACCAAAAGGAACCCATTCACATGAGTGAACGCATGGTTCAAAGTGAGGATGCGTTTTGGTTGGTTCGTGAACGCATGAGTGGATGCGTTAAGCGTTTGCTATTTTTGGAAGTTCCAAAATGAATGCACGCCTCCACGTTCCAAAACGCTCGCCCCTCTTTTGGTCTTGCACTTGTGTGGCTCGTCTACACGAGGTGTAGAGAAGCATTCGGCCAAAGGAGAGAACTACTCTCGCATCTCATCCTCCTTCACACGACAAGGATACTTGGAGCCTTGCTAGCACAAGAAGCAACAAGGAGTAGGCGATCACATCTTGTGTGCGGTACCTTTGGAGAAGAAGCGTTTGCATCTTTCTCTTCCAAATCGCCATCCAAGCGAAATGGCTATGGTATGAATCCAAACTATATGAAGTTGATCATATATTCTTGCAAAAGATGTTTAGAAACCCTTGCTTCCGCTATGCTAGTTTTATATGCGCCTCCTACTAGGGTTTCGCCCCCTTTATCTGGGAACTTTCACGAGCATGGAATAAGATGTAGACTCATGGGTACATTGGATGTACTGGACAGACCCTACTTAGGATGTTCAATTGCATGTCACAATGTGAATAATCCTTATATGCAAACAAGTGGCATATTTCCTCTGACTTGAGATCACTTGTGTTTCTAAATGATGATTGGCATTGTTTTGAGGTAGTTCAATATCATTTGAAACATAATGGTTATAGACTATCTTGGATAATGAGCATGAATCATGTTAGGGCACTAGTGATAGATATAGGATTGTCGTCTCCTTGATTGGAGTGTGATGTTCTATAGGGGCCCCCTAGATGAGATGGTTGAGAAAGTGTATGGCCATACCCAGGTGACTATGTTCATCTGATCTAACCACTCTCATCATATTGGAATTACAGGCTTGACACGCTTGTCCAATAAGAACATCCAGTGGCAAAGGAAACACATATGTCAAGTGACTTGGGTTCACACTTGTGCTGTGGTTTGGGTGTAGTCTTGGAAGACTCTTTCCTTTATATCGGGAGACAGTGATGTGTTGCTAGATACCCCTCACTGTTCGTGATAACGTAAGTTATCGTTACCGACATTTAAAGGAAACCCTTAGGGTCGCACAATTTGATGATATGGCTTACTTGAGTCAGATCGTGTGGACTGAATTGTTTTGGTTCAGTTTAAAGGAGTTTAAACTCTGATTGTAAGTGAGATCTGGTCTGATCATGTTTGATTGATTAGGGCTTGAGATCGGTAAGCTTCGATCGAGAGAATTGATGCTAGATCGGTGAGATCAAGAGCATCGAGAGATGAATGGTTAGATCTTGAGCCTTATGGTTTAATTTGATCTAGACCAATGCTTGGTTTAATTTGGTCTTTGAACCAAATGTAATTGAACCGGCTCATCATTGTGAGCGCATGGTTCAAGTCAAGGGAGGAAGTTGCGATTGGGGTAAACGCATCTTGCGTTGAAGTAGTGGCTTGCTATTTTTGGAAATTGATTTTCCAAAATGGGGAGCACACCTCACGTTCGAGGGATTGCCCCTATTCTCGTCTTCACCTCTCGACGCCTCTCTCTCGTGTGGTGAGACTTCACGCAAAGTGATGTAGGGGGGGAGCATGCAATTTGGGCTAGCATGAAAACATGAATCTAAGGAAAACAAGCTAGCATGCAAGGTTATCTAACGGGGCTTTCAAAAATATGTTTTTGGTATTTTAGATAAAAACTGAAGATTAATATGCTACTAAATTATATGCTAGATAATATTAGACCTAAGCATGCATTTATAAACTACAAAATAAATTGCAACTAGCATGTTCTTATAAACAAAACTATAACTAAACAAGTGGTTAACTACTCTATGGCTAAACATGCATTTCTAAAACATTAAAAGATAATATTGTAAAGAAGCGCTCACCATGCGATCCTTGAGAATAGAAGGATCGTCCTTCCCGATCTTCAACGGTCCTACTCTGATGGAAGGAGTTGCTTCATTACAAACACACCAACACAACAAACCCAAACATGCTTGGGTATAATGTTATTAAATGGCACTTACAATGAAATTTCAAGAGGGGAGGTTAAGCCTCCAAATTCCTCTTGCTAACAAGATCAAACAAACTACTTAACTAATCTAATTAAAGAGGATGTGTTGCTCATGTCTTGGGTGGAGAGGGCCTTGTAAGTCTCGGCCATAGATGAGTCCTTGAAGATGTCTCATCTTGTGGATTCCCTTTTGATGCCGAGAGCTTCAAGAGACAAAGGAAATCTATTAGTGGTGAGAGAAAATCAGATAAACATCAAATACAAACAAGGGACAAAGGAGAGTGTTCGGTTTGGGGGATGATGTTGTGAAGCCTCTTGATATTAATGTAGAAGTTCCTTGCGCCACTTGTTGTTGAAGATAAAGAATTTGTGCATCCCATTGTTTGAGGAAGATGATGTTGCCGAGACCTTCAAGCAAGAGAGAAAACAAGTGAATCAAAGGGAGACAACAAATCAAAACAACTTACTAGAGGGGAAAAGGGGGATTTGATCTCAAGCATTGAAGCCCTTTGAGGATGAGATGCGCCATGATGATGGAGTTGATAAGTGTTGCGCCATTGGTTGATGAAGAGGATGTAGATGCATCAAGAGTTTGTTGTAGGGTATGGAGAAGGTTGCGCCACCAATGGTTGAAGAGGTTGTTCTTGCGCCAAGATGGTGAAAAGATCCTTTGAAGAGAAGATGCACCACTTGTTGAGATGTTGATGGAGATGTCTTTGAAGAAACGGTTAGCGAAGGGAACCTTGACCCTTGGGGAAGAAGGGAAGATAGGTGACACAAGCACCTCAGATGAGAAGGGGAAAGGGGAGGGCGACACAAGCACCCAAGGTTGCTAGGCAACTAATCGACATTTCATTCTTCAAAAACTTATTCAGGTCACATGCGAGAGCAAGCTTTGTAGCCTCTTTTCCTCAACGTTACAAAAGATCAATTTAAGAAAGAAAATCTTAATCTTTAATGCTTTGTCATGGCAATGGCTTCATGGGTCGAAATTGGCTTGAAAACTTCCCATATTTGAGTGTGAACGCCAACAATTGCTTGCTTGGTTGTCTTGCTTGGCCGAATTCTTTTTCTTGAAACCATTCCTTCTTTGGCTTGCATGAATATGGTATTCTTTGGTGGCTTTGGCGCATTCTTCATTGCTTGGGCGCCAAGAAAAAGGTGACAAACCTTCCTTCTACTTGAATTTCGAAATTGCTTCCTTGAATGGCTTGATGAGGATTCCTTATTTGGCTTGGATGAATTATTCTTGATTTGATCGGCTTGAGTGTTGTGCTTGGACGAATTTCCTTTGAATTCTTCCCTTAAGTGGCTTCATGAGGTGGCATGGCTTCCATGCTTGTCTTGGACGAAATTGGAGAAGATTTGATAGAATGGTTGGCTTGTTTCCTTCCATGGTGTGAACAAAAATCCCATTAATTGCCTTCCTTGATTTTAGGGATTGGGATCTTGATTTTTCTTCTTTCATGGGCGCATATTACTTGAGGTGGCTGAAATAATCCATGATTGATGAGGCATACGAATTTGGAAAGGTGAGATGAACTCCTTTCATCTCAAGTCATCACTTTGAGTGGGGCTTTGAAGTGACCTTCCATATTTGGAGCTAGCTTTGTTGAGTGAGCTTTGAGCTAGTCTTGAGCTTGTCCACATGACTTGTAAATGCTTATTACACTACTCCTACTAGACATGCACTAATTCTAGTATGATGCAACATAACTTCCATAAAAGAAAATTACAAAACAAAGTATAAAATTTACCAAATGTAGCTACATGATGCATGCAATGCAAAGGTGCCTTAGGGTACCCATAAACTAGGGTAGCCTTAAGCTCCATTTATATTTTCTTGGGTCATGGTCTCTACCCCCATCACAAAGGAGGAGAGGACTTGACAAAGCCAAGAGGTCATCTCATCTTCCTTCAAGCGATCAGGAGACTTGGAGATCCTTGCTAGCACAAGGAGCGACAAGGAGAAAGCCATTTCTCATCTTGTGTGCGTCACCTTTGGAGGAGAGCCGCTCGCCCTCTTGCTTCCAAGTCGCCATCCAAAGCAATGGCTATGGTATGATCCCTTCTCGATCAATACTTGTTATTAAAGTTGATCTATGTTCATACATGCGATCCTAGGAAACCCTAGATTCCGCCCATGCAAAATTTTATATCTGCATGTTTAGGGTTTCGCCCCCTTTAGGGAACTTTCAGGAACTCTAGAGGCGGCCTTGAGAAGTTAGGGTTTTGTGTTGTTCCAGCCCTCGCTGGGCACAAAATGCTTGAACTGTCTTGAGAAGGGGAATTGCCTGGGTGCAATCGGCCGGCGTGCCCACCTTAAGAAGCATGAGTCCCTTTGTGCATCTCATCCCACCCTCGTGGAACATGAAGCCTCTTGTGGAATAAGGATCCCATCTCACTAAGAAATCTCAGATTTCCCTATTGACTTTGTGGGTTGTCAATATGATTAAAATAGTGGGAGCCATCATCATTTAATGCAAGTCCAGATTAAATGATTCGAAGTAGTACTAATCTGCTATCTTGGTTGTTGTAGATCATTGGCTACGAACAATAGCGGATTGACACTGCGATCTCTTCTTGACAAAGATAAGTTGGTTGGATCCAACTTTATGGACTGGTATTGGAACTTGAGGATAGTCCTCAAGCTCGAGAAGAAGCTTTATATCCTTGAGCAATCTCTTCCCGTGCCTCCTCCACCTTCAGCCCGAGTGGCTGAAAGGGATGCTTTTAGAAAGCATCAGGATGACTCTTTGCAAGTTTCATGTCTCATGCTAGCCACCATGGCACCTGAGCTTGAGGTGCAATATGAGGAGCAGAATGCTTTTCAGATGATAACTCATTTGAAATAGATGTTCGAGGCTCAGGCTAGGACTGAGAGATACGATATTGATAAAACAGTCTTAAGGTGCAAGTTATCTGAAGGTGCTCCAGTGGGATCCCATGTACTCAAGATCATTGGGTATGTGGATCATCTCAAGAGACTGGGACACACGATTGATAATAAGCTAGTCACGGATCTTATTCTACAATCCCTACCCTCTAGCTTCAATCAGTTTATTATTAATTTTAATATGAACCGGATTGAGTGCTCAAGGGAGGAACTATTGAATATGCTCCAGACGACTGAGCGAGAAATGGTCAAGACCAAACCCAATTCTGTTCTTTTGGTCCCTACGACCAAGAAGATGAAGAAGAAGGGTAAGGCACGTGCCAAGGGTCCAACCAAAGCACTAAAAAAGAAGGTGAGGATGTCAAAGGAACAGCGGTGCTTCCACTGTGGCGAGCAGGGCCACTGGAAAAGGGATTGCAAGCAACTTCAGAAAGACGAGAAGAGAAGCAAGGCTTCGTCTTCTAGCTGAGTATTTATGTTACCGAAGTCAACCTTTCTACTTCTATGTCATGGGTATTGGATACCGCATGCGGAGCTCATATTTGTACAAATATACAGGGGCTCAAGAAAAGTAGATCAGTGCAGCCTGGAGAGATTGACCTACGTGTTGGAAACGGAGCACAGGTTGCTGTTTTTGCCGTAGGACTTTTGACATTCTACCTGCCTTCTGGACTTCAATTAGAGTTGAATAATTGTTATTGTATACCTTCCCTTACCAAAAACATTGTATCTATTCCTTGCTTGGCAAGGAAAGGATTTAAATTTGAAATAAAAGAGGACTCTTGTTCTTTTTTATTTGCAAATGTGTTTTATGGGAAGGGTACCTTACGCAATGGATTATATGTCTTGGACATGGATAAATCTATGTGTAACATAAATCATAAAAGGATAAAACTGAGTGGTTCAGTTGGTGCGTACCTTTGGCATTGTCGATTAGCCCATATAAACAAGAATCACATTCAACAACTTCATGCAAATGGATTGTTAGATTCAACCTCCTTGGAGGAGTTTGATACTTATGAGCCTTGTTTATTAGAGAAGATGACAAAAGCGCCCTTCACCAAGATCGATGAGAGGGCAGGAGGTTTGTTGGATCTCATACATAGTGATGTGTGTGGGCCATTCAGTAAATAAGCTAGAGGAGGGTACGACTACTTCATCACATTTATTGATGACTTCAGTAGATATGGTTATGTCTATTTGATGAGACATAAGTCCGAATCCTTTGAGAAATTTAAGGAGTTCAGACATAAAGTAGAGAACCAGCTTGGTAGATCTATTAAGACTCTTCGATCATATCGTGGTGGAGACTACCTGAGTGGTGAGTTCTTTGACTATCTTAGAGAGTATGGGATTCTATTCCAACTCACTCCTCCTGGAACACCTCAATGGAATGGTGTGTCTGAGAGGAGAAATCAAACCTTGTTGGACATGGTTCGATCTATGATGAGTCATGCAACTCTACCATCCTCATTTTGGGGACATGCACTTGAGACAGCTTCTCTCATACTGAATAACGTTCCATCTAAGAGTGCCTCCAAGGTTCCATACGAGGTGTGGAGTGGGAGATGCCCGAATCTCTCATTTATCAGAGTCTAGGGATGTGAGGCTTATGTCAAACGTCAGGATTCAAGCAAGCTATAACCCAGCGAGAACAAAGTTTTTGTTGCTCGGGGTGCTGTCTTTCTAGAGAAAGAATTTCTCATGAAAGAAGTTAGTGGGAGGAAGTTTGACTTGGACGAGGTGTTTGTGGGGTATCCTAAGGAAACTAAAGTATATTACTTCTGCATTCCAAGTGCAACCACAAGACACTAAGATAGAACCTGAGCCACCTCCACCGGTTGCTGTGTTGGGAAACCCCGGGGACATTTTACAATTTTCAGAGTTATGGACATACATTTTTCGCAGCGGAAGAATGTCCCCGAAACAGGCCAGTCCCAAAAACCCAGTGAAGATCGCAAGCAAGGGAGTCGACACGATGAGTTAGGAAATACCTTAAGAGCAATGTAGAGCGATGTCGATGAAGGCGCCCAAGTGTTCGCCCTCTGCAGTCTCGCACACACGGATCTCTTGAGTTCTCTTCTTCCACGCCCGGTGCTAGCCTCGGGAAGAAGATCCAAGCCTTAGGGAGATACTCTACTTCACTTGCGCCACTAAGAGAGATGATGCGCCAAGAGAAGAAGGAAGACTATCCAAAAACGCCAAGCACTAATGTTCCTCGCGCCAAGAGGAAAGGAGGAAGTGGCTTGCGGTTATGGAAGAAGGAAGATGCGCCCTTGCTCCAAGCACTCGCCCCTCTTCTTGTGTTCACGCCTTCAAGGATTAATTACACACAAGAGGGGGCGACTAGGGTCATATTTATAGGGCAAGAGGCGGTTAGGGTAATGGCTAGGATCATGACAAGTGTAGGGCTAGGATGAGGAGGTTTGAGATAAGGAAAGTCTCCAAGACATTTCCATAATTCTCATTCAACCTTACCTTTTGTTCCCACGCCTTTCCTTGTGCGCCAAGGCCTTGCCTTGCGCCTCAAGCAATGCCATAGAGGTATGCATTCCATCCTAGGAAGAGAGGGGGAGGCGCCCTTTACTTCCATAATGAAGCAAAGGCGCCAACATGACCCCATTATGCCCCTAGGCGCCTAATGGTTCATGTTTCTCCCCATTATACCCTTTTAACCTCTCATCTCTTCATGAGAACTTGTTATTGGGCCTCATTGGATAATGAGTTAGCCCAAACATCATTGCATAGGTTGATTAAGCACTTGGATCCAATCCAATGCAACCCTAATCCAAATGTGACCAACCATGGTCAAATACGGATCAACCTGCCAAAAATGAAGTTTGGCTCCAATAACATTCTTCCATCTCATCAGGCCCATTGGCGCTGATGAAATCTCCCAATTAGATCCAAGTTATCCAATAACTCGATCATAAGGCTTCCCGATCAATACGAGAACTCAAGTATCAAGGTGTGCGACCCTGTAGGTTCCTCTGACACTGGCAGTGCTGACCAAAGTTCATCACAAGCAGTGAGTGCACCTAGCAGTGCATCGCTGCTACCCAGGTCGTTGGAATGGATATCGACATCGACATCCCCATCATCGCAACTAGGTACAAATGCATTACAGTCTCTTTGCCGTACTGATATCCGATTGGACAAGTGTGTCACCACTTGTTTTCATCCAATCACATGGCTATGACTAAAACAGGTTCTCACCTGGGTATGGCCATACACACTCAGTCATAGAACCATAAAGGAGCTCCATGGATATCATACTTCCTTAGGGAAGGGGCAAATCCTATGTCTGTCCATTGATCTTCTCATATGGGTCGTGACATGCTCAATAACAACCGTTATGACCTCCCAGCTACGGCAAGGTGTTAGGTTGTATCAAAGCAAGTCCCTAACCATATAGATGTTGGGAAACCCCGGGGACATTTTACAATTTTCAGAGTTATGGACATACATTTTTCGCAACGGAAGAATGTCCCCGAAACAGGCCAGTCCCAAAAACCCAGTGAAGATCGCATGCAAGGGAGTCGACACGATGAGTTAGGAAATACCTTAAGAGCAATGTAGAGCGATGTCAATGAAGGCGCCCAAGTGTTCGCCCTCTGCAGTCTCGCACACACGGATCTCTTGAGTTCTCTTCTTCCACGCCCGGTGCTAGCCTCGGGAAGAAGATCCAAGCCTTAGGAAGATACTCTACTTCACTTGCGCCACCAAGAGAGATGATCCGCCAAGAGAAGAAGGAAGACTATCCAAAAACGCCAAGCACTAATGTTCCTTGCACCAAGAGGAAAGGAGGAAGTGGCTTGCGGTTATGGAAGAAGGAAGATGCGCCCTTGCTCCAAGCACTCGCCCCTCTCCTTGTGTTCACGCCTTCAAGGATTAATTTCACACAAGAGGGGGCGACTAGGGTCATATTTATAGGGCAAGAGGCGGTTAGGGTAATGGCTAGGATCATGACAAGTGTAGGGCTAGGATGAGGAGGTTTGAGATAAGGAAAGTCTCCAAGACATTTCCATAATTCTCATTCAACCTTACCTTTTGTTCCCACGCCTTTCCTTGTGCGCCAAGGCCTTGCCTTGCGCCTCAAGCAATGCCATAGAGGCATGCATTCCATCCTAGGAAGAGAGGGGGAGGCGCCCTTTACTTCCATAATGAAGCAAAGGCGCCAACATGACCCCATTATGCCCCTAGGCGCCTAATGGTTCATGTTTCTCCCCATTATACCCTTTTAGCCTCTCATCTCTTCATGAGAACTTGTTATTGGGCCTCATTGGATAATGAGTTAGCCCAAACATCATTGCATAGGTTGATTAAGCACTTGGATCCAATCCAATGCAACCCTAATCCAAATGTGACCAACCATGGTCAAATACGGGTCAACCTGCCAAAAATGAAGTTTGGCTCCAATAACATTCTTCCATCTCATCAGGCCCATTGGCGCTGATGAAATCTCCCAATTAGATCCGAGTTATCCAATAACTCGATCATAAGGCTTCCCGATCAATACGAGAACTCAAGTATCAAGGTGTGCGACCCTGTAGGTTCCTCTGACGCTGGCAGTGCTGACCATAGGTCATCACAAGCAGTGAGTGGCACCTAGCAATGCATCGCTGCTACCCAGGTCATTGGAATGGATATCGACATCGACATCCCCATCATCGCAACTAGGTACAGATGCATTACAGTCTCTTTGCCGTACTGATATCCGATTGGACAAGTGTGTCACCACTTGTTTTCATCCAATCACATGGCTATGACTAAAACAGGTTCTCACCTGGGTATGGCCATACACTCTCAGTCATAGAACCATAAAGGAGCTCCATGGATATCATACTTCCTTAGGGAAGGGGCAAATCCTATGTCTGTCCATTGATCTTCTCATATGGGTCGTGACATGCTCAATAACAACCGTTATGACCTCCCAGCTACGGCAAGGTGTTAGGTTGTATCAAAGCAAGTCCCTAACCATATAGAATGATTAATGACCTCAAGTCAAGGGATCAATGCATCTCCTGTCACTTATGAGGATAACTCATGACACCAAGTCATAGCCTCATAGCGGGTCTATCCAGTATATCCCCAATGATATACCCATGTGTCTGCGTTAGCACCACGTGCCTAACCAGCCCACATACCAGTCTCACAAGTACCATAGCTGTCCCATATCCACTAAGGTACATCGACTGGGGATTATAATTCGAGCACAGATCCAATCTGTCTCCAGGGACATTATCATGTAAGTACACAATCGCAGGTGTAGTCAAACAATGATAACGACAATGCCAGAATGATATATAAATATCAGTGTCAAGTAGTACATAAGTTGACCAAAACTAGGTCCTAGGGCATATACACCAACAATAGAATGATTAATGACCTCAAGTCAAGGGATCAATGCATCTCCTGTCACTTATGAGGATAACTCATGACACCAAGTCATAGCCTCATAGCGGGTCTATCCAGTATATCCCCAATGATATACCCATGTGTCTGCGTTAGCACCACGTGCCTAACCAGCCCACATACCAGTCTCACAAGTACCATAGCTGTCCCATATCCACTAAGGTACATCGACTGGGGATTATAATTCGAGCACAGATCCAATCTGTCTCCAGGGACATTATCATGTAAGTACACAATCGCAGGTGTAGTCAAACAATGATAACGACAATGCCAGAATGATATATAAATATCAGTGTCAAGTAGTACATAAGTTGACCAAAACTAGGTCCTAGGGCATATACACCAACAATCTCCCACTTGCACTAAGACCTAGAAGTTGAGGAATCTCAACCCCATATCTCTAGCGTGACCATCATGCTTCTGCTGCGCCAAAGCCTTGGTCAATGGGTCTGCCAGATTGTTCTCTGTGTCTACTCTGCTAATCTTGACATCACCTCTGTCAATGATCTCTCTGATCAGGTGAAATCTTCTGAGTATGTGTTTGAATCTTTGATGAGACCGTGGTTCCTTGGCTTATGCAATTGCTCCATTGTTGTCACAGTAGAGTTCAATGGGATTCATTGCACTAGGTACCACTTGAAGATCACATAAGAACTTCCTTATCCAAACAGCTTCCTTGGCTACCTCAGAAGCAGCCACATACTCAGCTTCGGTTGTAGAATCTGCTATGGTGGATTGCTTGAAGCTCTTCCAACATACAACGCCTCCATTTATCTTGAACACATAGCCGGCCTGTGATCTAAAGTCGTCAGGGTCAGACTGGAATGATGCGTCAGTATAGCCCTGCATACTGAGCTCTTCCTGTCCCCCATAGACCATGAACAAATCCTTAGTTCTTCTCAGATACTTTAGGATGTTCTTTACAGCCACCCAGTGCTGTAGACCTGGATTGGATTGGTATCGGCTGGTAATGCTCACAGCATATGCCACATCTGGTCTAGTACATAACATTGCATACATGATCGATCCTACTGCCGAAGCATAAGGAATTCGACTCATGTCATCCCTCTCAGCCTGTGTTGTAGGACACTGGCTCTTTGAGAGAGTAAGGCCATGTCTCACTGGAAGGTATCCTTTCTTGGATTGCTCCATGTAGAACCTCTCCAGTACCTTATCAATGTAAGTACTTTGTGTTGGGGTATGCCCTTAAGGCTAATGTTTGAGGCCTGTGGGAATGTATCTGTATCATGTAATAAACTCTTAAGTTTATAAAGGCATGGTTGTTATTCAGTTAGCTACATTGTCTGCTGCAATATATGTTCTTCTGAATAATGTCTCAAAGCTGTTCAGCTGGGCTGACAAGCTATTATGTCCTTAGTCGATATATCTTGGTGAACATGAGACAGCCTTGATATGGTTAAGACTAATATGTGTTCTAATCTTATAGGATGCTTCGAGCATGGAATAAGATGTAGACTCATGGGTACATGGGATGTACTGGACAGACCCTACGAGGATGTTCAATTGTTTGTCACAATGTGAATATTCCTTGATTATGACAAGTGGCACATTTCCTCTGACTTGAGATCACTTGTGTTTTCTAAATGATGATTGTCATTGTTTTGAGGTAGTTCAATATCGTTTGAAACATAATGATTATAGACTATCTTGGATGGTGAGCTTGAGTCAGGTTAGAGCATTAGTGATAGACAAAGGATTGCCGTCTCCTTGTTTAAGGAGTGTGATGTTCTAATGGGGCCCCCTGGATGAGATGATTGAGAGAGTGTATGGCCATACCCAGGTGACAGTGTTCGTCTGTTCTAATCATGCTCATCATATTGGAATTACAAGCTTGACAGGCTTGTCCAATAAGAACATCCAGTGGCAAAGGAAATATGCATGCCTTGTGATTTGATTCACACTTGTGCTGTGGTTTGGGTGTAGTCTTGGAAGACTCATTTCTTTATATCGGGAGATAGTGATGTGTTGCTAGATACCCCTCACTGATCGTGATAACGCGAGTTATCGTTACCGACATTTAAAGGAAACCCTTGGGGTCGCACAATTTGATGATATGGCTTACTTAAGTCAGATCGTGTGGACTGAATTGTTTGGGTTCAGTTTAAAGGGATTTAATCTCTGATTGTGAGTGAGATCTGGTCTGATCATGTTTGATTGATTAGGGCTTGAGATCGGTAAGCTTCGATCGAGAGAATGCATGCCAGATCGGTCAGATCAGGGGCATCGTTGAGATCGACGGTTAGATCGTGAACCTTAGGGTTTATTTAAGATCTAGACTAGATCATTGGCTTGATTGGTTCTTAAACCGAACCAAAGTGAACCGGCTCACTAAATGAGCGCTTGGTTCATAGGGAGAGGAGTAGGCGACAAGTTCACTTGGCGTGAACGTTGTGGTGAGGAGTGGTTACTATTTTTAGTAACCATGATCTCCATTTGGAGAGTGCGCTCATCAAAATAGAAAATACTCTATTTTCGCTCACTCAGATTTCTCTCGCCCATCTTCCTCTCGTCTCTCTCGTGAGTGTGGCGACACTTTGAAGGTTGAGGAGGATTCGGCCAAGAAGAAAGAGATCTCATTTTCCCTTCACTCGACAAGGACCTCTTGGAACCTTGCTAGCACAAGGAGCACCAAGAGAGATAGCGACATCATCTTGTGTGTGACGACAAGGAGAAGATCTACTTTGATCTTTGCTTCCAAGGAAACATCTTCTCCATGGCGATGGTATGATTGTTTTCTTATTATCAAGTTGATCTTTTAGCATGCATATCGATCCTATAACCCTAGTTCCGCAAGAAGAAAATTTTATGCGCCATATGCTTTAGGGTTATGCTCCCCCACGAAGGGGACCCCCCTAATCTAAGGGGCACTTTCACTTTGACTAAGGGCCAAGAGCCTCTTGGATCTATCCCGGTAGATCCTCACGCCTAGAATATAGGCGGCCTCCCCTAAGTCTTTCATCTCGAAACACTTCCCCAACCATGTCTTCACAGCTTGAAGACTAGGGATGTCATTTCCGATGAGCAGTATGTCATCAACATACAAGACCAGAAAAATTACCAAGCTCCCACTGAATTTTCTGTATACACAGGCGTCATCTTCGCTTTTGATAAAGCCATAATCTCTCACGGCCTCATCAAATCAAAGATTCCAACTTCGAGATGCTTCCTTTAATCCATAGATGGACCTCTTTAGCCTGCAGACCTTATTAGCCTCTGCAGAATGGATGATGTAGGACAGGGGGGTCTAAACAGTCAAACAACACTTTTGAAAAGGTTTTGATAAATAGCTTAATAAAAACCGAAGTTATACTAATGAGGTTTCAAAACTAATTTTTTTGTATTTTAAAATATATAGGAAAACCGATTTAAACTAGAACAAAAGATAAAGATTACACTAGGAAAACAGTAAATACTGGAAAATAAACTTACAGTGCAGCCCTTGAGAATTGAAGGGCTGTGCTTCCCGTTCTTCACCGGTCCAACTCTGATGGAAGGTGTAGGGTAGAGCTTACAAACAAACACAGAAGATCCGTACAAGTCACGGATTTTAATACAGGAATAAATCAAGGGGTGAGGTTAAGCCTCACAAATTCCCTTGCTAATCCTAAGCAACTAAAGAGAGGGGAAGAAGGAGAAGGGGAGGGGGAACGCCCCTCTTAGGCCACTCCAAGCGCAAGCTACAAGTTAAAATAAATAAGATTTAGTGTGTAGAAGAGTTCTAAAATCTAATGAAGAAGTTAAGGAAGAAACTTAGCCGATTGGGATGAAAGCTCCTTGAGGCCGAGGATTGATGTTCTCCTTGCTCCAAACCGAGGGTGAAGGAAGTTCTTCTTGTGATGGCGCACACAAATAAGGGAAAGAACTCCTTAGGGTTTCGGTGGGGAAGCTAGAAGGATGAGAAGAACTCGGCTAAAGGAGAAAACAAGCACTAACACAAGTAATTAACCTAGGCAACTAATAGACAATATTATTTCATCAACAAGTGGTTCGAATACAAGGGGGAGACCATGCTTTTATAGGCGAGATGGGGCTTAGGGCAAGATAGTCATTAGCTTCCATGCGCCCATTACAAAGATGGTTGGAATTTGAATTTCAAAATCAAGATGAGGTAGGCGCAAATCCTCTTGGTGAACTTCCTTCTTTGGTGACCTTTGTTTGGTAATTCTTTAAGTGCTTGAGGGAAGTATCTTCTTATCTTTGGCGAAAAGCTTGTTGGCGCATGGACAAGGAATTCAAAATTTGAATCCTTTCCATGAGGGCATGGGCGGCAACAAGAGATGGAATTTTCTCATTAATGTCTTCATAAATGCTCTCCTTTAATTGTGGATCTTGATGAGGAATCCCTTTGATTGTGGATCTTGATGGATGAGATTTGAATTCATTCCTCTAGTGGTTGGCGCATATAACTTGATTGGGTGATGAGGTGGTTGATTGCTTCATTGAAGATGCGCCCAACAAATGTAGCAAGTGAGTTATGGTGTGGCTTGAAGTGAGCTTGGGCTTTGAAGTCTTCCTTTCCTTTTCTGGAGCTGAACTTGATGAGTGAAGCTTGAGTAACCTTGAGCAGGAACTTGAGCTGCTCCTTTCTTGATGGACCTGCCAAAATGATCCTAATGCCTACATGCACTACTTTACTATGATGCAAAATACATAAAGTTGTATGAATTACAATGCACTACCTACTACAAGTGGACTTGCCATAAATGACTACATGATGCATGGTTTTATTGAAAAAACAAACTACCCTAAAATGCAATGCAAGAGAGAGGGGACTCTAAGGGAACCCATATCGATTAGGTACCCTACGAGTCCGAGCAGATCTCCTCAGAGCAGGGCTACTGCCTCCATCAACTCTCCCCGGGTTGAAAGGATTCTCCTCTGGAGAATTATTCTTGTACCCTTGGAGTAACTCAGGGGCGGCTATAGCTAGCTCTGACTCAGGAAGCCATACCTCTTCACCATTAATGAGTCTAACTCGATAAAACACTTGTACCTCATTAGTGGTGAATTTGGTTTGGTCCTCGAGAATAGCCTCAATCTCCATTTTGTTGGTGTCATCTGGATCTGGTATGGGGATAGGCTCATGATAGAGGGTGAGATCCTCCATGTTGACAGTGGTGGGGATCCCCAGTTCAGGTGGCAGGTCAAGGACATAGGCATTGTCGTTGATTTTGTCTATGATGGTGAAGGGACCTAATCCTTTTGCTTCCAATTTGTGCCCTGTCCCGTGGATGCGCTCCTCACGTGCTCGTAGGATCACTTTGTCACCTGTGGAGAATAACCTTTCTCGGCGATGCTTGTTAGCAGCTTCGCGATAGTGATTAACAGACTCTAGCATTTTAGAGAATATTTCAGCATGCATTTGCGAAGTATGTAAAGCAAAGTCACGAGCAGGTAAAGAAGTCCTAAAATGTCTGGGTAGAGGGAACAGATCTATAGGCTTGTTAGGTTGATATCCTAGGTTGGCTTGGAAAGGGGAGAGACCTGTGGTTTTGTTGACTGTGCTATTGTAGGAAAACTCGGCAGTGGGTAAGAGTTTATCCCAGTTGCCAGGATGTTCACTTACCAAACTCCTAAGGATACTCCCAAGTGATCGGTTGACCACTTCAGTCTGCCCATCCGTCTGGGGATGGTAGGCTGTGGAGAACTTGAGTTTTGTTCCTAGAAGGGTCCATAGGGTCCTCCAAAAATGGCTCACAAACCTAGGGTCTCTATCAGACACTATAGTTAAGGGTGTCCCACGAAGCCTGACAACTTCTCTGAAGAAAAGTTTAGCAACATGGGAGGCATCAGTGGTTTTGGTGCAGGCTATAAAATGGGCCATCTTAGTAAATCTATCAACTACCACAAAAATAGAATCATGTTTAGCTGAGGTTCGGGGTAGTCCTAGAATGAAGTCCATACTAAGATCTTGCCAAGGGGCTTGGGGAATAGATAAGGGGGTGTACAGGCCGGGACTGTGCTTGTGGACTTTAGTGAGCTGACAAGTCCTACAATGCCTCACGATCTTAGCTACATCCTGGTAAAGGTTCGGCCAGTAGAACCGTTCCTTTACAAGGGCTTGGGTCTTATCTCGACCGTGGTGCCCGGCAGACCCGCCTCCGTGTAATTCCCAAACAAGGAATTCTCGGATGGATGTCTTGGGCACACAAAGGGTTGGTCCAAGAAAGAGGTACCCATCCCTAAGGGTGTAGAGGGGGTGACTCAATGGGTCTTGACTAAGGTCAGCATATAAAGTAGAAAAATTAGGACATTCAAGATAGGCATTTTTCATGGAATCAAAGCAAGTAACTTCAACATGCATCTTGTTCAATAATAAAGTTACTCTACTGAGGGCATCTGCTACTTTATTTTCAGATCCTAATTTATGTCTAAGCACAAAAGTATATTGTTGAAGGTATTCGACCCACTTAGCATGCCTTGAGTTTAACTTCTTTTGAGCACTTAGATAGGATAGGGCCTGGTGGTCACTGTTAAGGGTGAACTCCCTATGAGATAATGTCTCCAATACCTTAGGGCTTGGACTACAGCATAAAATTCTTTGTCATAGGTAGAGTATTTTTGTTTTGCCTCGTTGAGCTTTTCACTAAAGAAGGCTATGGGATGACCTTCTTGGCTTAGGGTTCCCCCTATGCCAACTCCAGAGGCGTCACAATCTACCTCAAAGACTTTACTGAAGTCAGGCAGTCTAAGGACCGGGGCAGTGGTCATTTTATCCTTAAGTTCTTGGAAGGCTTTGCTAGCAGATTTAGTCCAAGAAAATTCACCTTGTTTTAGGCAACTAGTCATAGGTGCCACTATGGAGCTGAAGTTCCTTATGAATCTCCTATAAAAGGTTGCTAGACCATGGAAGCTTCTGACCTCAGTGATGGTCTTAGGTTCAGGCCAATCTTTGATGGCTTGGATCTTGGATGGGTCGGCTTGAAGGCCATGCTCAGACACTATGAATCCTAAGAAGATCACACTATGTGATAGAAAGGAGCATTTCTTGAGATTGATATAGAGTTGCTCTTCCTTAAGAAGGTCAAGGGTCTTCCTAAGGTGCTCTAGGTGTTCTTCCTTAGTCTTACTATAGATGAGGATATCATCAAAGTAGACTACCAGGAATTTCCCAATGAAAGGCTTTAAGACTTGGGTCATGAGTCTCATGAATGTGGAAGGAGCATTAGTCAAGCCAAAAGGCATGACTAACCATTCATAGAGACCATCCTTGGTCTTGAAAGCGGTCTTCCATTCATCACCTAGCCTTATCCTGACCTGGTGGTATCCACTTCTTAAGTCAAGTTTGCTGAACCACTTAGAGCCAACTAACATGTCTAGCATGTCATCAAGTCTAGGAATAGGAAACCTATACTTGACTGTGATTTTGTTTATGGCTCTACAGTCTATACACATGCGCCAGCTGCCATCCTTTTTAGGAGTGAGCAGAGCAGGCACGGCGCAAGGGCTCAGACTTTCTCTGATATGTCCTTTCTCTAATAGGTCATCTACCTGTCTCTTAAGTTCTTGATGCTCGGTGGGGTTCATCCTATAGTGGGGTAGATTAGGAAGGGTTGAACCAGGGACAAGATCTATTGCATGCTGGATGTCCCTAAGAGGTGGAAGTCCTGTGGGTAGTTCTTCAGGGGTAAGCTCACTATATTGTTCTAAGAGGGTTTCTACTTCAGGGGGTGGCTTACTCTCTTCCTCTTGGTTGACTTCCTTGAGGACTAAGGTGAACAAAGGTTGATTAGGCCTATAATCCTTAGGTCTCATAAGCTGAAGTGTTGGTTGTGTGGTTTTGGTCTCCTCTATTTTTCCCTTATTGGTTGAGGCTTTAAGCTCTCTAGGCATAGATGGTTTCAGTTTGATCTTTTGACCTGAGTGACTAAAGACATAGGTATTAGTCCGACCGTAGTGGACTACATCCATGTCATATAGCCATGGTCTGCCTAGAAGGACTTGAGCGACATCCATGGTGATGATGTCGCACCAAATTTGTCCATCATAGGTACCAAACTGTAAAGGTACTAGACTCCTATGGGTTACTGGCACACTAGATTGGTTGACCCAAGAGATGTTATAAGGGGTTGGGTGAGCTTCCATTTTAAGCTTAAACTTGGTAACGGCAGAGTGGGAGACAGCGTTGAGACTACTACCCCCATCTATCACTACTTTGCACATGTTTCCATTGCATTTCGTGTAAGTATGGAAGATACTAGTTCTTCGCCAATCATCCGTGGGTGAGGGTTTGATCAGGGTACACCTAACAACTCCTAAGGTGTTTTGGGCAGGTTCCTCACTACTATCATACTCATTGTCTTCTAGGATTTGGCAGTCAGAATCTGGGTCATTAATATCTTCAAGTCTAGGGGTTTGGTTTTCCTCACCTAGGTATAAGACCCTTTTGGGACAATCTTTCATATAGTGTCCATATTGTTGGCACCCATGGAATTTGACCCTAGATGCGTCTGGATAACTAGAGGGCTTGGTTTTAGAAGTACTAGAGCTTTGAGGTTGAGTTGGTTTAGGAGAGCTTTGAGGTTGGGTTGGTCTAGGACTGGGTCTAGAGGCACTAAACTCTTTCCTATAGGCAACCTTAAGTTCTTGCTCAATCTCCTTGGCTCTAAGATGGGCAACCTCTATGGAGTCTATCTGGTAGTAGGTAAGGCCCTTTCTAATCTCAGATCGGAGACCATTTTTATACCTGCTAAGGGTAAATAGAGGGTTTTCTCCTGGGTTTCCCCTAAGGAGGAATTCCTCAAAGCTAGCAGTATATTGGTCAACGGTCATAGATCCTTGGGTTAAACTAGAGGCTTGGTCAAACAACTTACTCTGAAAGTATGAAGGGACATATTTCAGTTTAAGTTGTTGGCGCATTTCTAGCCAAGTTTCTATGGGGGGTAGGTTGAGTCTCTCTTGGTTGTTCTCTATATTGGTCCAATACAACCTAGCATTTCCCTCAAGAAGGCACTTTGCAAGTCGGACATTGCTGTGCTCAGGGATCATGCTCCACTCGAAATATTGTTCGAGCTTGGTTGTCCAATCCAAGAAGTCTCGGGGTTCTAAAGATCCATTGAAGGTTGGGGGATTGAGTTTGATAGCGCGGTGCACTTCATCCTCCCTAAACCTGGGTTGAGGTGGGGTTTGAATGGGAGGTCCATTCCACATAGTTGGTTGGTGTGCATGGTTTGGATTGGGGTATCCATTCCATGTTGGTTGGGGATGGTTCCCTACATGGTGTGGATTAGGATTTCCATTCCACATAGGTTGGGTGCCTGCACGGGTTGGGGTTTGATGCCCGTTCCACGTAGGTGGTTGTTGGGTGTCTACATGATGAGGACTAGGTGGCTCACTAGCATGATTAGAAGACCTCTCCCTAAAGTCATGGAACTCAGTGGTAAGTTGGTTAAGGCTTCGGGTAAGGGTCCCTATTTGCTCAGTTAAGAATTCAAACTTCTCATTCATGGCCGTATGATCCATGTTGGGATTTTGCTCTTGTTGTTGGGTTTTAGACCGAGTTTGCATGGGTGTTTTGAAAATTATAGGTTTTGAAAAATAGGGCAAGGTGATAGATAGATATGTAGTCTGTTATGGATCCGAATTCTTTCAAACAACCTAATTCCAAAGATCGCCTAGGAGTTAGAAAATAAAGTTTTGAGGCTTTAAAATCTAAACTAGGAGCCTAAGCTCTGATACCAAGCTGATGTAGGACAGGGGGGTCTAAACAGTCAAACAACGCTTTTGAAAAGGTTTTGATAAATAGCTTAATAAAAACCGAAGTTATACTAACGAGGTTTCAAAACTAATTTTTTTGTATTTTAAAATATATAGGAAAACCGATTTAAACTAGAACAAAAGATAAAGATTACACTAGGAAAACAGTAAATGCTGGAAAATAAACTTACAGTGCAGCCCTTGAGAATTGAAGGGCTGTGCTTCCCGTTCTTCACCGGTCCAACTCTGATGGAAGGTGTAGGGTAGAGCTTACAAACAAACACAGAAGATCCGTACAAGTCACGGATTTTAATACAGGAATAAATCAAGGGGTGAGGTTAAGCCTCACAAATTCCCTTGCTAATCCTAAGCAACTAAAGAGAGGGGAAGAAGGAGAAGGGGAGGGGGAACGCCCCTCTTAGGCCACTCCAAGCGCAAGCTACAAGTTAAAATAAACAAGATTTAGTGTGTAGAAGAGTTCTTAAAATCTAATGAAGAAGTTAAGGAAGAAACTTAGCCGATTGGGATGAAAGCTCCTTGAGGCCGAGGATTGATGTTCTCCTTGCTCCAAACCGAGGGTGAAGGAAGTTCTTCTTGTGATGGCGCACACAAATAAGGGAAAGAACTCCTTAGGGTTTCGGTGGGGAAGCTAGAAGGATGAGAAGAACTCGGCTAAAGGAGAAAACAAGCACTAACACAAGTAATTAACCTAGGCAACTAATAGACAATATTATTTCATCAACAAGTGGTTCGAATACAAGGGGGAGACCATGCTTTTATAGGCGAGATGGGGCTTAGGGCAAGATAGTCATTAGCTTCCATGCGCCCATTACAAAGATGGTTGGAATTTGAATTTCAAAATCAAGATGAGGTAGGCGCAAATCCTCTTGGTGAACTTCCTTCTTTAGTGACCTTTGTTTGGTAATTCTTTAAGTGCTTGAGAGAAGTATCTTCTTATCTTTGGCGAAAAGCTTGTTGGCGCATGGACAAGGAATTCAAAATTTGAATCCTTTCCATGAGGGCATGGGCGGCAACAAGAGATGGAATTTTCTCATTAATGTCTTCATAAATGCTCTCCTTTAATTGTGGATCTTGATGAGGAATCCCTTTGATTGTGGATCTTGATGGATGAGATTTGAATTCATTCCTCTAGTGGTTGGCGCATATAACTTGATTGGGTGATGAGGTGGTTGATTGCTTCATTGAAGATGCGCCCAACAAATGTAGCAAGTGAGTTATGGTGTGGCTTGAAGTGAGCTTGGGCTTTGAAGTCTTCCTTTCCTTTTCTGGAGCTGAACTTGATGAGTGGAGCTTGAGTAACCTTGAGCTGGAACTTGAGCTGCTCCTTTCTTGATGGACCTGCCAAAATGATCCTAATGCCTACATGCACTACTTTACTATGATGCAAAATACATAAAGTTGTATGAATTACAATGCACTACCTACTACAAGTGGACTTGCCATAAATGACTACATGATGCATGGTTTTATTGAAAAAACAAACTACCCTAAAATGCAATGCAAGAGAGAGGGGACTCTAAGGGAACCCATATCGATTAGGTACCCTACGAGTCCGAGCAGATCTCCTCAGAGCAGGGCTACTGCCTCCATCAATGGATGAAGTCATCAGGTTATGTCATATACACATCCTCAGTCAACTTCCCGTTAAGGAACGCTGCTTTCACATCCATCTGCCATATCTCATAGTCATGATATGCAGCTATAGCAAGCAGAATCCGAATGGATTTAATCATGGCAACTGGCGAGAAGGTTTCATCATTGTCCACCCCGTGGACTTGTTTAAATCCTTTAGCCACTAGTCTACCCTTATAGGTAACTATTTTGCCATCCATGTCTGTCTTCTTCTTGAAGACCCATTTACACCCTATGGGTTTTACCCCATCAGGCAGCTCAACCAAATCCCAGACTTGGTTAGCCGACATGGAATCCATCTCAGATCTCATGGCGTCAAGCCATTTCTCGGAGTCCGGTCCACTGACCGCCTCATCATAGGTTCTAGGTTCATCCTCAATGATGAAGATCCCATCGTGTTGGGTCGGTAGTGACCCATACCTTTCAGGTGCACGACGAATTCTCCTAGACCAACACGGGACCTGTGTCTGAGCCTCAGGTTGCCTAGCAACCGGTGCAGGTGGCTCAGATTCCATCTCTTTGTCTTGTGCTTGCACTTGGACCTCATCCAAGTCAAATTTCCTCCCACTAACTTCTTTCATAAGAAATTCTTTCTCTAGAAAGACAGCACCCCGAGCAACAAAAACTTTGTTCTCGGTTGGGACATAGAAGTAGTATCCTTTAGTTTCCTTAGGATACCCCACAAACACACACTTATCAGATCTAGGTTCTAGCTTGCTAGAATCCTGACGTTTGACATAAGCCTCACATCCCCAGATCCTGATAAACGTGAGATTAGGGCGTCTTCCACTCCATACCTCGTATGGTATTTTGGAGACACTCTTAGATGGAACATTATTCAGTATTAGAGAAGCTATTTCTAGTGCATGCCCCCAGAATGATGAAGGTAGAGTTGCATGACTCATCATGGATCGAACCATATCCAATAAAGTTCGATTTCTCCTTTCAGACACACCATTCCATTGAGGTGTTCCAGGAGGAGTGAGCTGGGATATGATCCCACACTCTCTCAGATAGTCAAAGAACTCACCACTCAGGTATTCTCCACCTCGATCTGATCGAAGAGCTTTAATGGATCTTCCAAGCTTGTTCTCTACTTCATTCTTGAACTCCTTGAATTTCTCAAAGGATTCAGATTTATGTCTCATTAAGTAGACATAACCATACCTACTGAAGTCATCAGTAAAGGTAATGAAGTAGCTGTACCCTCCTCTGGCTTGTTTATTGAAGGGCCCACACACATCAGTATGTATGAGATCCAATAAACCTTCTTCCCTCTCACCAATCTTGGTGAAGGGCGCCTTTGTCATCTTCCCTAATAAACAAGGTTCACAAGTATCAAATTCCTCCAAGGAACTTGAATCTAACAATCCATTTGCATGGAGTTGTTGGATGCGATTCTTGTTTATATGGGCTAATCGACAGTGCCATAGGAAAGCACCAACTGAACCACTCAGTTTGGTCCTCTTATTGCTTATGTTACAAATAGAACTTTCCATATCCAAGATATATAGACCATTGCACAAAGTACCCTTCCCATATATCATATTTGCAAATGAAAAAGAACAGGAGTTCTTATTTATTTCAAATTTAAATCCTTTCCTCGCCAAGCAAGGAATGGATACAATGTTCTTTGTTAGCGAAGGTACACAAAAGCAATTGTCTAGTTCTAATTGAAGTCCAGAAGGCAAGGAGAGAGTCAGAACGACTACAGCAACAGCAGCAACCTGTGCCCCGTTTCCAACGCGTAGGTCAATCTCTCCAGGCAACACCGATCTACTTTTCTTGAGCCCCTGCATATTTGTACAAATATGAGCTCCACATGCGGTATCCAATACCCATGACATAGAAGTAGAAAGGTTGACTTCTGTAACATAAATACCTGAGCTAGAAGTTAAGGCCAAGCCTTTCTTCTCCTCATTCTGAAGCTGCCTGCAGTCCCTTCTCCAGTGGCCCTGCTCGCCACAGTGGAAACACCTTTGTTCCTTTGACTTCTTCGCCCTTTTCTTCAGTGCTTTGGTAGGACCTCTGGCACTGCTCTTAGCACGTGCCTTACCCTTCTTCTTTATCTTCTTGGTCGCAAGGACCAAAAGAACAGAATTGGGTTTGGTCTTACCCATCTCTCGCTCGGCTGTTTGGAGCATATTCATCAATTCCTCCCGTGTGCACTCAATCTGGTTCATGTTGAAGTTAATGATAAACGGACTGAAGCTAGGGGGCAGGGAATGAAGAATAAGATCCACAACCAGCTCGTTGTCTATGGTGTGTCCCAGTCTCCTGAGATGATCCACATTCCCAATGAGTTTGAGAACAAGGGGTCTCACTGGTGCACCTTCAGACAACTTGCACCGAAAGACTGCTTTGGCGGTGTCAAATCTCTCAGTTCTAGCCTGAGCCTCGAACATCTGTTTCAGACGAGTAATCATCTGAAAAGCGTTCTGCTCCTCATAATGCACCTGCAGTTCAGGTGCCATACTGGCTAGCATAAGACATGCAACCTCCAAAGAGTCATCCTGATGCTTTCTATAAGCATCTCTGTCTGCCGTTCGGGCATTAGGCGGAGGAACCGCAGGAAGAGGCTGTTCAAGGACATACAGCTTCTTCTCGAGCTTGAGGACTATCCTCAAATTCCGATGCCAGTCCATAAAGTTAGTTCCAACTAACTTATCCTTATCAAGGAGTGATCGCAGTGATAATCCGCCAGTGTTCGTAGCCATTGTTCTACAACACCCAAGAAGAACAGATTAGTACTACTTCGAATCATTTAAACTGGACTTGTTTTAAATGACCATGGCTCCCACTATTTTAAATTCGAATTGACAACCCACAAAGTCAATCGGGAAGTTTAAAACTTCCTAGTGAGATGGGATCCTTATTTCACATGAGGCTTTGCGTCCCATGAGGGTGGGATGAGATGCACTAAGTAACCCATGCTTCCTAAGGTGGGCGCGCCGGCCGGTTGCTCCAAGCAACTCCCCTTGTTGAGACAGTCTGGGCATTTCATGTCCAGCGAGGGCTGGATACAACACGAAACCTTTACCTCTCAACGATGCCTCTAGACTTTCACCATGTGCCCAGCACATGTGAACTTCTAGTCAAGTCCATTCCTAACCGTTATGCCCAGGGCCAACGAGTTTCCTTGCGAAGGCACGCCCAGGTTAAAACTGGACTGGGGAAACCATTGCCACCACGCACTTTCCAAAGATAAGTGGGTGTGTCCCACGAGGGTGGGAAACAATTCACAACTCCACTGATCGATAGCTTAGTGAGGGCTACGCGTTAGAAGGCTACCAGACTTGATATTTTAATTGAGGGTTTTTGTTTAAGGTCTCATCATCTCAGTTTTATCTTGTGTCTATCATTACAGGCATGCAATCCTATAGTGATAACATAACGGTAAAAACATTTCAGGCATGCTTCTGCAGATAATAAAAGCAGTAAAGGATGATGTGATCATATCCTATACAAGACATTGAACCAATCCATGCCATGAAATAGGTTCAACTCTTGTCCTAGAACTCAAGCCCCAAAAACTAGACCTAACCTAGCCGACCTCTAGCTTGAACTTCAAGGTTGGCTCCAAGGTCCTTCTCTCATGGTTTAGCTCTCAAACCGTAGAGGAATACTTTCGAAGTTCCCCATAGGTTCGGCCAATGCCATGGTCTTCCTCCAAGGAAGGTGTGCCACCATGCAAGGGGACAAGACCTTTTTCGCCACCAAGCAACCAAGCACCAGCTTGCATGCGCCACCTTGCATGCTTGCGCCATCAAGCAAGATGCGAGCATCAAGGTCCAAGAAGGATGCGCCTAGCCCTTGATCTTCCTCTTAATTTTTACAAAAATAATGAAAAAGATGGCACGCAGGCCGCACAAGGATACATCGCAGGCATGCAATAGGGGGGCTTGACTAATGATCACAACACCATGCACAATCAAGGTATTTACTCATGCAATTCTACATGCTCATGAAAAACATAAAATCTGAAATTTTACTTTTTCACAAAACTAGTTTCTTTTTCTCATCTTCTTCTCACAAGTCTTTTGGTTTATTGCGATTTATTTTTCATGATGATTTCAGAGATCCATTCGGCTGGCAATTTTGTCAGATCAAGAGACTTGGCCAGTCCGAAGACACAATGCCCGTCCTACTTGACAAAATTACGTGCGCCTTTGATCTTTAAATCAAACAAGAAAAATAGTCCAAATATCCAAAAGAGATTGAGAGGATGATAGAAACAAGAAACCCTAATTTTTCTACTTTTAGAAAAATCGATTGCCATGCATCATGCTATTTACGAAAATAGAGATATGGCATGTGAGCATGGAAGAAAAGCATAAAACATCATTCGAGTCTTGCAAGTCCCTCTGATACCACTGTTGGGAAACCCCGGGGACATTTTATAATTTTCAGAGTTATGGACATACATTTTTCGCAGCGGAAGAATGTCCCCGAAACAGGCCAGTCCCAAAAACCCAGTGAAGATCGCATGCAAGGGAGTTGACACGATGAGTTAGGAAATACCTTAAGAGCAATGTAGAGCGATGTCAATGAAGGCGCCCAAGTGTTCGCCCTCTGCAGTCTCGCACACACGGATCTCTTGAGTTCTCTTCTTCCACGCCCGGTGCTAGCCTCGGGAAGAAGATCCAAGCCTTAGGGAGATACTCTACTTCACTTGCGCCACCAAGAGAGATGATCCGCCAAGAGAAGAAGGAAGACTATCCAAAAACGCCAAGCACTAATGTTCCTTGCGCCAAGAGGAAAGGAGGAAGTGGCTTGCGGTTATGGAAGAAGGAAGATGCGCCCTTGCTCCAAGCACTCGCCCCTCTCCTTGTGTTCACGCCTTCAAGGATTAATTTCACACAAGAGGGGGCGACTAGGGTCATATTTATAGGGCAAGAGGCGGTTAGGGTAATGGCTAGGATCATGACAAGTGTAGGGCTAGGATGAGGAGGTTTGAGATAAGGAAAGTCTCCAAGACATTTCCATAATTCTCATTCAACCTTACCTTTTGTTCCCACGCCTTTCCTTGTGCGCCAAGGCCTTGCCTTGCGCCTCAAGAAATGCCATAGAGGCATGCATTCCATTCTAGGAAGAGAGGGGGAGGCGCCCTTTACTTCCATAATGAAGCAAAGGCGCCAACATGACCCCATTATGCCCCTAGGCGCCTAATGGTTCATGTTTCTCCCCATTACACCCTTTTAGCCTCTCATCTCTTCATGAGAACTTGTTATTGGGCCTCATTGGATAATGAGTTAGCCCAAACATCATTGCATAGGTTGATTAAGCACTTGGATCCAATCCAATGCGACCCTAATCCAAATGTGACCAACCATGGTCAAATACGGGTCAACCTGCCAAAAATGAAGTTTGGCTCCAATAACATTCTTCCATCTCATCAGGCCCATTGGCGCTGATGAAATCTCCCAATTAGATCCGAGTTATCCAATAACTCGATCATAAGGCTTCCCGATCAATACGAGAACTCAAGTATCAAGGTGTGCGACCCTGTAGGTTCCTCTGACGCTGGCAGTGCTGACCATAGGTCATCACAAGCAGTGAGTGGCACCTAGCAATGCATCGCTGCTACCCAGGTCATTGGAATGGATATCGACATCGACATCCCCATCATCGCAACTAGGTACAGATGCATTACAGTCTCTTTGCCGTACTGATATCCGATTGGACAAGTGTGTCACCACTTGTTTTCATCCAATCACATGGCTATGACTAAAACAGGTTCTCACCTGGGTATGGCCATACACTCTCAGTCATAGAACCATAAAGGAGCTCCATGGATATCATACTTCCTTAGGGAAGGGGCAAATCCTATGTCTGTCCATTGATCTTCTCATATGGGTCGTGACATGCTCAATAACAACCGTTATGACCTCCCAGCTACGGCAAGGTGTTAGGTTGTATCAAAGCAAGTCCCTAACCATATAGAATGATTAATGACCTCAAGTCAAGGGATCAATGCATCTCCTGTCACTTATGAGGATAACTCATGACACCAAGTCATAGCCTCATAGCGGGTCTATCCAGTATATCCCCAATGATATACCCATGTGTCTGCGTTAGCACCACGTGCCTAACCAGCCCACATACCAGTCTCACAAGTACCATAGCTGTCCCATATCCACTAAGGTACATCGACTGGGGATTATAATTCGAGCACAGATCCAATCTGTCTCCAGGGACATTATCATGTAAGTACACAATCGCAGGTGTAGTCAAACAATGATAACGACAATGCCAGAATGATATATAAATATCAGTGTCAAGTAGTACATAAGTTGACCAAAACTAGGTCCTAGGGCATATACACCAACAATAGAATGATTAATGACCTCAAGTCAAGGGATCAATGCATCTCCTATCACTTATGAGGATAACTCATGACACCAAGTCATAGCCTCATAGCGGGTCTATCCAGTATATCCCCAATGATATACCCATGTGTCTGCGTTAGCACCACGTGCCTAACCAGCCCACATACCAGTCTCACAAGTACCATAGCTGTCCCATATCCACTAAGGTACATCGACTGGGGATTATAATTCGAGCACAGATCCAATCTGTCTCCAGGGACATTATCATGTAAGTACACAATCGCAGGTGTAGTCAAACAATGATAACGACAATGCCAGAATGATATATAAATATCAGTGTCAAGTAGTACATAAGTTGACCAAAACTAGGTCCTAGGGCATATACACCAACAATCTCCCACTTGCACTAAGACCTAGAAGTTGAGGAATCTCAACCCCTTATCTCTAGCGTGACCATCATGCTTCTGCTGCGCCAAAGCCTTGGTCAATGGGTCTGCCAGATTGTTCTCTGTGTCTACTCTGCTAATCTTGACATCACCTCTGTCAATGATCTCTCTGATCAGGTGAAATCTTCTGAGTATGTGTTTGGATCTTTGATGAGACCGTGGTTCCTTGGCTTGTGCAATTGCTCCATTGTTGTCACAGTAGAGTTCAATGGGATCCATTGCACTAGGTACCACTTGAAGATCACATAAGAACTTCCTTATCCAAACAGCTTCCTTGGCTGCCTCAGAAGCAGCCACATACTCAGCTTCGGTTGTAGAATCTGCTATGGTGGATTGCTTGAAGCTCTTCCAACATACAGCGCCTCCATTTATATTGAACACATAGCCGGCCTGCGATCTAAAGTCGTCAGGGTCAGACTGGAACGATGCGTCAGTATAGCCCTGCATACTGAGCTCTTCCTGTCCCCCATAGACCATGAACAAATCCTTAGTTCTTCTCAGATACTTTAGGATGTTCTTTACAGCCACCCAGTGCTGTAGACCTGGATTGGATTGGTATCGGCTGGTAATGCTCATAGCATATGCCACATCTGGTCTAGTATATAACATTGCATACATGATCGATCCTACTGCCGAAGCATAAGGAATTCAACTCATGTCATCCCTCTCAGCCTGTGTTGTAGGGCACTGGCTCTTTGAGAGAGTAAGGCCATGTCTCACTGGAAGGTATCCTTTCTTGGATTGCTCCATGTAGAACCTCTCCAGTACCTTATCAATGTAAGTACTTTGACTAAGGGCCAAGAGCCTCTTGGATCTATCCCGGTAGATCCTCACGCCTAGAATATAGGCGGCCTCCCCTAAGTCTTTCATCTCGAAACACTTCCCCAACCATGTCTTCACAGCTTGAAGACTAGGGATGTCATTTTCGATGAGCAATATGTCATCAACATACAAGACCAGAAAAATTACCAAGCTCCCACTGAATTTTCTATATACACAGGCGTCATCTTCGCTTTTGATAAAGCCATAATCTCTCACGGCCTCATCAAATCGAAGATTCCAACTTCGAGATGCTTGCTTTAATCCATAGATGGACCTCTTTAGCCTGCAGACCTTATTAGCCTCTGCAGGATGGATGATGCCATCAGGTTGTGTCATATACACATCCTCAGTCAGCTTCCCGTTAAGGAACGCTGTTTTCACATCCATCTGCCATATCTCATAGTCATGATATGCAGCTATAGCAAGCAGAATCCGAATGGATTTAATCATGGCAACTGGAGAGAAGGTTTCATCATAGTCCACCCCATGGACTTATTTAAATCCTTTAGCCACTAGTCTACCCTTATAGGTAACTATTTTGCCATCCATGTCTGTCTTCTTCTTGAAGACCCATTTACACCCTATGGGTTTTACCCCATCAGGCAGCTCAACCAAATCCCAGACTTGGTTAGCCGACATGGAATCCATCTCAGATCTCATGGCGTCAAGCCATTTCTCGGAGTCCGGTCCACTGACCGCCTCATCATAGGTTCTAGGTTCATCCTCAATGATGAAGATCCCATCGTGTTGGATCGGTAGTGACCCATACCTTTCAGGTGCACGACGAATTCTCCCAGACCTACGTGGGACCTGTGTCTGAGCCTTAGGTTGCCTAGCAACCGGTGCAGGTGGCTCAGATTCCATCTCTTTGTCTTGTGCTTGCACTTGGACCTCATCCAAGTCAAACTTCCTCCCACTAACTTCTTTCATAAGAAATTCTTTCTCTAGAAAGACAGCACCCCGAGCAACAAAAACTTTGTTCTCGGTTGGGACATAGAAGTAGTATCCTTTAGTTTCCTTAGGATACCCCACAAACACACACTTATCAGATCTAGGTTCTAGCTTGCTAGAATCCTGACATTTGACATAAGCCTCACATCCCCAGATCCTGATAAACGTGAGATTAGGGCGTCTTCCACTCCATACCTCGTATGGTATTTTGGAGACACTCTTAGATGGAACATTATTCAGTATTAGAGAAGATGTTTCTAGTGCATGCCCCCAGAATGATGAAGGTAGAGTTGCATGACTCATCATGGATCGAACCATATCCAATAAAGTTCGATTTCTCCTTTCAGACACACCATTCCATTGAGGTGTTCCAGGAGGAGTGAGCTGGGATATGATCCCACACTCTCTCAGATAGTCAAAGAACTCACCACTCAGGTATTCTCCACCTCGATCTGATCGAAGAGCTTTAATGGATCTTCCAAGCTGGTTCTCTACTTCATTCTTGAACTCCTTGAATTTCTCAAAGGATTCAGATTTATGTCTCATTAAGTAGACATAACCATACCTACTGAAGTCATCAGTAAAGGTAATGAAGTAGCTGTACCCTCCTCTGGCTTGTTTATTGAAGGGCCCACACACATCAGTATGTATGAGATCCAATAAACCTTCTGCCCTCTCACCAATCTTGGTGAAGGGCGCCTTTGTCATCTTCCCTAATAAACAAGGTTCACAAGTATCAAATTCCTCCAAGGAACTTGAATCTAACAATCCATTTGCATGGAGTTGTTGGATGCGATTCTTGTTTATATGGGCTAATCGACAGTGCCATAGGAAAGCACCAACTGAACCACTCAGTTTGGTCCTCTTATTGCTTATGTTACAAATAGAACTTTCCATATCCAAGATATATAGACCATTGCACAAAGTACCCTTCCCATATATCATATTTGCAAATGAAAAAGAACAGGAGTTCTTATTTATTTCAAATTTAAATCCTTTCCTCGCCAAGCAAGGAATGGATACAATGTTCTTTGTTAGCGAAGGTACACAAAAGCAATTGTCTAGTTCTAATTGAAGTCCAGAAGGCAAGGAGAGAGTCAGAACGACTACAGCAACAGCAGCAACCTGTGCCCCGTTTCCAACGCGTAGGTCAATCTCTCCAGGCAACACCGATCTACTTTTCTTGAGCCCCTGCATATTTGTACAAATATGAGCTCCACATGCGGTATCCAATACCCATGACATAGAAGTAGAAAGGTTGACTTCTGTAACATAAATACCTGAGCTAGAAGTTAAGGCCAAGCCTTTCTTCTCCTCATTCTGAAGCTGCCTGCAGTCCCTTCTCCAGTGGCCCTGCTCGCCACAGTGGAAACACCTTTGTTCCTTTGACTTCTTCGCCCTTTTCTTCAGTGCTTTGGTAGGACCTCTGGCACTGCTCTTAGCACGTGCCTTACCCTTCTTCTTTATCTTCTTGGTCGCAGGGACCAAAAGAACAGAATTGGGTTTGGTCTTACCCATCTCTCGCTCGGCTGTTTGGAGCATATTCATCAATTCCTCCCGTGTGCACTCAATCTGGTTCATGTTGAAGTTAATGATAAACGGACTGAAGCTAGGGGGCAGGGAATGAAGAATAAGATCCACAACCAGCTCGTTGTCTATGGTGTGTCCCAGTCTCCTGAGATGATCCACATTCCCAATGAGTTTGAGAACAAGGGGTCTCACTGGTGCACCTTCAGACAACTTGCACCGAAAGACTGCTTTGGCGGTGTCAAATCTCTCAGTTCTAGCCTGAGCCTCGAACATCTGTTTCAGACGAGTAATTATCTGAAAAGCGTTCTGCTCCTCATATTGCACCTGCAGTTCAGGTGCCATACTGGCTAGCATAAGACATGCAACCTCCAAAGAGTCATCCTGATGCTTTCTATAAGCATCTCTGTCTGCCGTTCGGGCATTAGGCGGAGGAGCCGCAGGAAGAGGCTGTTCAAGGACATACAGCTTCTTCTCGAGCTTGAGGACTATCCTCAAATTCTGATGTCAGTCCATAAAGTTAGTTCCAACTAACTTATCCTTATCAAGGAGTGATCGCAGTGATAATCTGCCAGTGTTCGTAGCCATTGTTCTACAACACCCAAGAAGAACAGATTAGTACTACTTCGAATCATTTAAACTGGACTTGTTTTAAATGACCATGGCTCCCACTATTTTAAATTCGAATTGACAACCCACAAAGTCAATCGGGAAGTTTAAAACTTCCCAGTGTGATGGGATCCTTATTTCACTTGAGGCTTTGTGTCCCACGAGGGTGGGATGAGATGCACAAAGAAACCCATGCCTCCTAAGGTGGGCGCGCCGGCCGGTTGCTCCAAGCAACTCCCCTTGTTGAGACAGTCTGGGCATTTCATGTCCAGCGAGGGCTGGATACAACATGAAACCTTTACCTCTCAACGATGCCTCTAGACTTTCACCATGTGCCCAGCACATGTGAACTTCTAGTCAAGTCCATTCCTAACCGTTATGCCCAGGGCCAACGAGTTTCCTTGCGAAGGCACGCCCAGGTTAAAACTGGACTGGGGAAACCATTGCCACCACGCACTTTCTAAAGATAAGTGGGTGTGTCCCACGAGGGTGGGAAACAATTCACAATTCCACTGATCGATAGCTTAGTGAGGGCTACGCGTTAGAAGGCTACCAGACTTGATATTTTAATTGAGGGTTTTTGTTTAAGGTCTCATCATCTCAGTTTTATCTTATGTCTATCATTACAGGCATGCAATCCTATAGTGATAACATAACGGTAAAAACATTTCAGGCATGCTTCTGCAGATAATAAAAGCAATAAAGGATGATGTGATCATATCCTATACAAGACATTGAACCAATCCATGCCATGAAATAGGTTCAACTCTTGTCCTAGAACTCAAGCCCCAAAAACTAGACCTAACCTAGCCGACCTCTAGCTTGAACTTCAAGGTTGGCTCCAAGGTCCTTCTCTCATGGTTTAGCTCTCAAACCGTAGAGGAATACTTTCGAAGTTCCCCATAGGTTCGGCCAATGCCATGGTCTTCCTCCAAGGAAGGTGCGCCACCATGCAAGGGGACAAGACCTTTTTCGCCACCAAGCAACCAAGCACCAGCTTGCATGCGCCACCTTGCATGCTTGCGCCATCAAGCAAGATGCGAGCATCAAGGTCCAAGAAGGATGCGCCTAGCCCTTGATCTTCCTCTTAATTTTTACAAAAATAATGAAAAAGATGGCACGCAGGCCGCACAAGGATACATCGCAGGCATGCAAGAGGGGGGCTTGACTAATGATCACAACACCATGCACAATCAAGGTATTTACTCATGCAATTCTACATGCTCATGAAAAACATAAAATCTGAAATTTTACTTTTTCACAAAACCAGTTTCTTTTTCTCATCTTCTTCTCACAAGTCTTTTGGTTTATTGCGATTTATTTTTCATGATGATTTCAGAGATCCATTCGGCTGGCAATTTTGTCAGATCAACAGACTTGGCCAGTCCGAAGACACAATGCCCGTCCTACTTGACAAAATTACGTGTGCCTTTGATCTTTAAATCAAACAAGAAAAATAGTCCAAATATCCAAAAGAGATTGAGAGGATGATAGAAACAAGAAACCCTAATTTTTCTACTTTTAGAAAAATCGATTGCCATGCATCATACTATTTACGAAAATAGAGATATGGCATGTGAGCATGGAAGAAAAGCATAAAACATCGTTCGAGTCTTGCAAGTCGCTTTGATACCACTGTTGGGAAACCCCAGGGACATTTTACAATTTTCAGAGTTATGAACATACATTTTTCGCAGTGGAAGAATGTCCCCGAAACAGACCAGTCCCAAAAACCCAGTGAAGATCGCAAGCAAGGGAGTTGACACGATGAGTTAGGAAATACCTTAAGAGCAATGTAGAGCGATGTCGATGAAGGCGCCCAAGTGTTCGCCCTCTGCAGTCTCGCACACACGGATCTCTTGAGTTCTCTTCTTCCACGCCCGGTGCTAGCCTCGGGAAGAAGATCCAAGCCTTAGGGAGATACTCTACTTCACTTGCGCCACTAAGAGAGATGATGCGCCAAGAGAAGAAGGAAGACTATCCAAAAACGCCAAGCACTAATGTTCCTTGCGCCAAGAGGAAAGGAGGAAGTGGCTTGCGGTTATGGAAGAAGGAAGATGCGCCCTTGCTCCAAGCACTCACCCCTCTTCTTGTGTTCACGCCTTCAAGGATTAATTACACACAAGAGGGGGCGACTAGGGTCATATTTATAGGGCAAGAGGCGGTTAGGGTAATGGCTAGGATCATGACAAGTGTAGGGCTAGGATGAGGAGGTTTGAGATAAGGAAAGTCTCCAAGACATTTCCATAATTCTCATTCAACCTTACCTTTTGTTCCCACGCCTTTCCTTGTGCGCCAAGGCCTTGCCTTGGGCCTCAAGCAATGCCATAGAGGCATGCATTCCATCCTAGGAAGAGAGGGGGAGGCACCCTTTGCTTCCATAATGAAGCAAAGGCGCCAACATGACCCCATTATGCCCTAGGCGCCTAATGGTTCATGTTTCTCCCCATTATACCCTTTTAACCTCTCATCTCTTCATGAGAACTTGTTATTGGGCCTCATTGGATAATGAGTTAGCCCAAACATCATTGCATAGGTTGATTAAGCACTTGGATCCAATCCAATGCAACCCTAATCCAAATGTGACCAACCATGGTCAAATACGGGTCAACCTGCCAAAAATAAAGTTTGGCTCCAATAACATTCTTCCATCTCATCAGGCCCATTGGCGCTGATGAAATCTCCCAATTAGATCCAAGTTATCCAATAACTCGATCATAAGGCTTCCCGATCAATACGAGAACTCAAGTATCAAGGTGTGCGACCCTGTAGGTTCCTCTGACGCTGGCAGTGCTGACCAAAGGTCATCACAAGCAGTGAGTGGCACCTAGCAGTGCATCGCTGCTACCCAGGTCGTTGGAATGGATATCGACATCGACATCCCCATCATCGCAACTAGGTACAGATGCATTACAGTCTCTTTGCCGTACTGATATCCGATTGGACAAGTGTGTCACCACTTGTTTTCATCCAATCACATGGCTATGACTAAAACAGGTTCTCACCTGGGTATGGCCATACACTCTCAGTCATAGAACCATAAAGGAGCTCCATGGATATCATACTTCCTTAGGGAAGGGGCAAATCCTATGTCTGTCCATTGATCTTCTCATATGGGTCGTGACATGCTCAATAACAACCGTTATGACCTCCCAGCTATGGCAAGGTGTTAGGTTGTATCAAAGCAAGTCCCTAACCATATAGATGTTGGGAAACCCCGGGGACATTTTATAATTTTCAGAGTTATGGACTGAAGGGTTTAGAGGGGTCCCCTTCAAGGGGGAGCGAAACCCTATAGACGGCGCAAGTGGTCTTCTTTGTTTTAGCAGCGGAATTAGGGTTTAAACTTGATCGCATGCTATACTTTCATATGATCAACTTAAACAACAAATGAAAGATTCGTTACCATAGCCATGGGAAGGAGGCGGCTTGGAAGCAAAGAGCAAGATAGATCTTCTCCACAAGCGACGCACACAAGAAGGAGGGATGACTTCTTCTTGTTGATCTTTGTGCTAGAAAAGATCTTCAAGAGTCCTTGCCGAATGGAAGGGATAGGTTGAGATGCTTCCTTGGCCGAGAGCTCTCCCTTGTCGTTCACCTTCTTCCACACGAGATGGCAAGCAAGCAACGTCAATCACAAGTGAGCAAAAGCGTTTAGGCGATAACATCAAAAATGGCGTTACATGACTTCCCAAAATGGAAAGTCATGAAGCCATGTTCCAACGCCAAAACGCCTTCCTTCATGAACCATGCGTTCACATAGTGAACCGGTTCATTCTTTGGTTCAATTCAATTTGGCTCATAGACCAAAATCAAACCAAGCCAAGCCAATATATGGTCTAGACCTTCTATGAACCTAATGGCTCAAGATCTAACCGTTCATCTCCTGATGCTCTTGATCTTACCGATCTAGCATCTCCTCTCTCGATCGAAGCTTACCGATCTCAAGCCCTAATCAATCAAACATGATCAGACTAGATCTCACTTACAATCAGAGTTTAAATCCCTTTAAACTGAACCCAAATAATTCAGTCCACACGATCTGACTTAAGTAAGTCATATCATCAATTTGTGCGACCCTGAGGGTTTCCTTTAAATGTCGGTAACGATAACTTTCGTTATCACGATCAGTGAGGGGTATCTAGCAACACATCACTGTCTCCCGATATAAAGGAAAGAGTCTTCCAAGACTACTCCCAAACCACAGCACAAGTGTGAATCAACTTCACAAGGCATGCAAGTGTCCTTTGCCACTGGATGTTCTTATTGGACAAGCGGGTCAAGCTTGTAACTCCAATACGATGAGCATGATTAGATCAGATGAGCATAGTCATCTGGGTATGGCCATACACTTTCTCAATCATCTCATATAAGGGGGGCCCCTTTAGAACATCACACTCCTTGAACAAGGAGACGGCAATCCTATATCTATCACTAGTGCCCTAACCTGACTCATGATCATTATCCAAGATAGTCTATGATCATTATGTTTCAAATGATATTGAACTACCTCAAAACAATGACAATCATCATTTAGTAACTCAAGTGATCTCAAGTCAGAGGACATGTGCCACTTAGTGCATACAAGGAATATTCACATTGTGACAAGCAATTGAATATCCTAGTAGGGTCTGTCTAGTACATCCAATGTACCCATGAGTCTACATCTTATTCCATGCTCGAAGCATCCTATAAGATTAGAACACATATTAGTCTCAATCATATCAAGGCTGTCTCATGTTCACCAAGATATCTCGACTAAGGACATATAGCCTGTCAGCCTAGCTGAACAGCTTTGAGACATTAATCAGAAGTACACTTATTGCAGCAGACAAGGTAACAACCTGAATAACAACCATGCCTTTATAAACATAAAAGTTTATTACATGATACTGTTACAATCCCAAAGGCCTCAAACATTAGCCTTAAGGGCATACCCCAACAATCTCCCACTTGCACTTAATCTAATGGTTGAGAAATCTCAAACCCATATTATTACAGTGCTTCTCATGCTTCTGCTGCGCCAGAGGCTTGGTAAGCGGGTCTGCCAGATTGTCGTCTGTATGAACCTTGCATATTTTGATCTCGCCACGATCTATGATCTCCCGGATCAAGTGAAAATGTCTCTGTATGTGCTTGGACTTCTGGTGCGACCGTGGTTCCTTTGCTTGTGCGATTGCTCCAGTGTTATCACAGAAGATAACCAAAGGATCTGCACTCGAAGGAACGACACCAAGTTCTCTCACGAACTTACGAATCCACACTGCCTCCTTGGATGCTTCCGAGGCTGTAACATACTCGGCTTCTGTTGTGGAATCAGCAACAGTTGACTGTTTGAAACTTTTCCACACCACTGCTCCACCATTCAAGCTAAAAACATAGCCTGATTGCGATCGGAAATCATCCTGGTCCGACTGGAACGAAGCGTCAGTATATCCTTCTATACTGAGTTCTTCCTGACCACCATATATCAAGAACATATCTTTGGTCCTCCGCAGATATTTTAAAATGTTCTTGACCGCAATCCAGTGCGCCATACCTGGATTACTTTGGAACC
Organism: Costus lasius; assembly: GCA_027563935.2. Classification (NCBI taxonomy): domain Eukaryota; kingdom Viridiplantae; phylum Streptophyta; class Magnoliopsida; order Zingiberales; family Costaceae; genus Costus; species Costus lasius. The sequence continues at coordinate 39,318,685 of CM050453.2, forward strand.
GACTGGTCACGCTTAACCCGTAAGCGACGTCTGGGCGAGTACACAACATCGCATACATAATGGACCCAATAGCCGAAGCATAAGGCGTATTGTCCATTTCATCTTTCTCAGTCTGTGTTTGTGGACACTGACTCCTCGAAAGATTCAGACCATGTCTGACTGGAAGATATCCTCTTTTAGAATTCTCTAAATGGAATCTCTCCAGGACTTTATCGATGTAAGTACTCTGGCACAGCCCGAGAAGCCTCTTAGATCTATCCCTGTAGATCTTCACACCTAATACATAGGCTGCTTCTCCTAAATCTTTCATCTGAAAACATTTTCCTAACCATGCTTTAACCGCATGCAGTTCAGGAATATCATTTCCAATGATTAAGATATCATCGACGTAGAGGACTAGGAATGTAATCACGCTCCCACTAAACCTCTTATATACACACGGGTCATCCTCGTTCTTGATGAAACCAAACTCAGAGATTGATTCATCAAAACGAATATTCCAACTTCTAGATGCTTGTTTAAGTCCATAAATAGACTTCTTTAACTTGCATATTTTATGACGATCTGATGGATTAGTGAAACCCTCAGGTTGTGTCATGTACACATCCTCATCCAGATTTCCATTAAGGAAAGCTGTCTTCACATCCATCTGCCAGATCTCATAATCGTAATATGCAGCTATCGCGAAAAGAATCCGAATAGACTTAAACATGGCTACAGGTGAGAAAGTTTCATCATAATCTATCCCGTAGATTTGTCTGAAACCTTTCGCAACTAGCCTGCCTTTATAGGTAACCACGTTACCATCCATGTCAATCTTCTTCTTGAAGATCCATTTACAGCCTATAGGGATTACTCCCGGAGGCGGATCAACCAAATCCCAGACTTGGTTATCTGACATGGAGTCCATCTCGGCTCGCATAGCATCAAGCCATCTAGCTGACTCCGGTCCACTGACCGCATCCGCATAAGTGAGGGGTTCATCATTATCAATGATGTAGACTCCGTCATAGCGCTCAGGCTGTCGACGGATCCTTCCCGATCTTCGCGGTTCCCGTGATATCTGAGCCTCAGGTTGTTCAGTAACCTGTTCTACCGGCTCAGCCTCATCCAACTGTGCTTGACTACTTTGTCCTTCCTCTGGATTCTCATCCAGCTTTATTTCTCTCCCACTGGCCTCTTGCAGAAGAAACTCCTCAAGAAATATGGCCGTCCGAGCAACAAATACTTTGTTCTCCTTGGGATCGTAGAAATAATAACCCTTAGTTTCCTTAGGGTAACCGACAAAGATGCATTTCTCAGATCTGTTCTCCAGTTTCCCAGAGGCGAGCTTTTTGACATAAGCCTCGCAACCCCAGATCCTGATAAATGTCAAGCTCGGCTGTTTCCCATACCATAACTCATATGGAGTCTTTGAAACTGCCTTGGATGGCACTCGGTTTAGTACCTTTGCAGCTGTTTCCAGTGCAAATCCCCAAAAGGAGTATGGAAGAGTAGCCTGACTCATCATAGAACGAACCATATCAAGTAACGTTCTATTTCTCCTCTCGGACACACCATTCCATTGCGGTGTTCCTGGCGGAGTGAGCTGTGAGATAATCCCACACTCCTTTAGATAGTCAGTAAACGCATGACTTAGGTATTCTCCACCTCGATCTGAGCGAAGTGCCTTGATATTTCGGCCTAGCTGATTTTGTACTTCATTCTTGAACTCTTTGAACTTGTCAAAAGATTCACTTTTATGTCTCATCAGATAGACATACCCATACCTACTGAAATCATCAGTAAAGGTAATGAAGTACTGATAGCCACCTCTAGCATGTTTACTAAATGGCCCACACACATCACTGTGTATGAGGTCAAGTAAACCTGAAGCCCTTTGACCTTTATTAGGAAAAGGTGACTTCGTCATTTTACCCATCAAACAAGCTTTGCATGTATCAATCTCCTCACAGGAGAATGATCCCAGCAGTCCATGATCATGCAACCGCTTAATGCGTTTCTCGTTTATATGGCCTAAACGACTATGCCATAGCAAGGTGCTGTCATCAGCATTCTTGGCTTTCTTATTATCAATGTTATGTATAGAACTTTCCATGTCCAACATGTATAACCCATTGTTAATTGAACCAGTAGCATAAACAATATTACCATAAGATAAAACACACTTTGAAATATTGCATTCAAAGGCAAATCCTTTCCTGACAAGAGCAGGAATGGAGATAATATTTTTAGTTATACTGGGAACAAAATAACAACTGTTTAGTTCCAATACAAGTCCAGATGGTAAAGAAATGAAATAGTCTCCTACAGCAACAGCAGCAACCCGTGCCCCGTTTCCAACGCGTAGGTCTACCTCATGCTGTCCCACCTGCCTTCTTCTCTTGAGTTCCTGTACATTTGAACAAATGTGAACTCCACATGCAGTGTCCAACACCCATGAAATAGAAGAAGATGAAACCATGACTTCCGTCACGTATATACCTGAGCCAGAAGCGATGCTTCCCCTCTTATCTCCTTGGAGCGCTTTACAGTCCTTTTTCCAGTGACCCAGCTGGCCACAGTGGAAACACCTGTTGTCCTTCGACCGCTTCACCTTCTGTTTCAGTGTCTTACTGTAGTTCTTGACTGGGGCCTTGCCCTTCTTCCCCTTCTTCTTGTTTCTGGAAGGAACCAGTAAGACAGAGGTTGAAGGCTTTCCCTTCAGAGTTTCCTCAGTAGTCAAGAGCATATTCAGCAGCTCTGCCGGAGTACAATCGATTTTGTTCATATTAAAGTTAATGATGAACGCATCGAAAGAGGGCGGGAGAGACTGCAGAATAATGTCTACAGCAAGCTCCTGGTTGATGGTATGCCCCAGTTTCTCTAGAGCCTCCTTGTGCCCAATCATCTTGAGCACATGAGCTCCAACTGGGCTCCCTTCAGCCAGTTTGCTCTGAAAGAAGAGCTTCGTCAGATTATAGCGTTCTGTCCTCGCCTGTGCAGCATACAGCATCTTGAGGTTCGCTATAATCTCTATAGCCGACATATCCTCATGCTGACGCTGCAGCGGTGGCGTCATAGACGCTAGCATCAGGCAAGCGACATCAATGCTATCATTGACGTGCTTTTCATAGGCTTCGCGAACCGCCCTTGCGGCGTTCGCAGCGGGTTGAGGCGGCACTGCCGTCTCGAGGACATACAGTTTCCTCTCTGCCTTAAGAACGATCTTAAGGTGTCCGAACCAGTCAGAGAAGTTCGGCCCAGCAAACTTCTCCCTTTCCAGTAGGGATCGCACATTGAAGCTCATGGTGTTCGTTGCTGCAGGAATCTACAACAATGCAAGAACAGCAAGGTCAGTATCAATGTTCAGAATCAATCCAGGACTTAAGAAAGATTCTTTTCTCACTATTTTGTCTGACTGAAAAATCCAGTAAACAGTCCGAAAGAGTAACACTCTTTTAGTGAGATGGGATCCAGATTTCATACTTGGTCTCCGCGTCCCGCTCAGGCGAGATAAGATGCACAGAGATGACAAGCATTAATTTCTAGTAGGCTGTCCCAGCCAATCGCCAACCCGTGCGATTCCCCTTCATCTGGGCAATCCAGCAGACTGTGCCAACTGAGTTGGTACAACACAGTCTCTGATCCCACAGATGGCTGCCTCCATGCGCTACCATATGCGCCACATATGTAGCCTACATGGTCAAGCTGACCCGACCTACTCCCTGGACCACCACATGCTATGCTGAGCAACGAGAAGCGATAAATCCCTTCTCTGTAACACGCAGGTGAAATCCCGCACCGTCTGAAGATAGATGGACGTGCCCACTGAGTGGGTACAACACGGCTCCAACGATAGTCAGAACAGTGAGGTTTCGCGTCAGAAGGCTTACGAGCTTGATATTTTTAGCGTTTGGATTTTAACGGCCTTTTATCTTCTTACTATCAGGCAAATCCTATGGCTATAGCAGAAGATAAACTCATGCAGTTCTAATTATATAACGAATAAAAAGAAAGCATGCTGATCTTATGTGGTAAAAGCCCAAAGCCTAAGTAAGACCTTAAGATACTTAAGTCTTCACTTGCTCTTCTTGGGACTTTTGCATCTCATCTGGTCCAACCCAGGGCCCTAGCGCCAAGAGCACCTCAGGTGCGCCACCAGCTGAATGCGCCTCTGCGATGTGTGCTTTTGTGCTCTTGTCTAATCAGAATACATTTTGATCTATCTAGACAAGCTTGACTCGCAGGTCAATTATACAATAAATTAAAAACAATGTGATTCGCAGATCACAAAATAAGATTAATTTATAATTAACCAGGCACGCAGGCCCCAGCACAGCACACAATAGGGCAACCCACATAAGATTAAATAAACAGGCATCATGGCATCAACCAATCATCATGTGATCCATTACATAGAAAATAAATTTTTGAAAACCCCATTGGCATCAATTTTAATTCTCTTATGTGCCCTACAACCTTACAACGGTCCATTGATAGGGATCCACTCATCAATCTAGTTAGATCCTTGCCCTTGCATGCACCAAGTCCTAACTGACTCGAGTTGACCTGATGGTCAACCATGCATGCGCCAAGGGCTGAACAACCTTCATGAGATCTGGCAAGCGGGTGTGACCCCGGGCCTAACTCATGTGTGTTCATTGCTGTCTCAACCAGACCTCGCTACACGCCTGTGATGCAGTCAACCTATAGCCACCTCGTGCTTTCGCACAGGTGCTATCTGGTCAACCCATCTAGGCTGTCAGATGGTCTGATCAGACTATTGGATCTAACCTAGAGTATGCTTTCAACCCCATCAACCCGTCTAAGGGTTTATAGTAGATGCATATAGATCTAATTGTTTGCGCGCAAGTAGGTATAAGTTTTGATGAAATACCATTCAACATACTTAACATGCGCCAACACAACAACATGCGCAAATCATGAAGAAACATATAACATGCGCAAATCATGAAGAAACATACATCTAAGTTCTAAACTAGCATGCAGGTTTCGGCATGTGATCAACCATCATTAGATCTACTCATAAGCATATACATGGATCAAACATGATGATCTACACATTAGATGCGCAAGCAATCATATGAACAAGTATAGATCCTTCCTCTGATACCAATTGAAGGGTTTAGAGGGGTCCCCTTCAAGGGGGAGCGAAACCCTATAGACGGCGCAAGTGGTCTTCTTTGTTTTAGCAGCGGAATTAGGGTTTAAACTTGATCGCATGCTATACTTTCATATGATCAACTTAAACAACAAATGAAAGATTCGTTACCATAGCCATGGGAAGGAGGCGGCTTGGAAGCAAAGAGCAAGATAGATCTTCTCCACAAGCGACGCACACAAGAAGGAGGGATGACTTCTTCTTGTTGATCTTTGTGCTAGCAAAGATCTTCAAGAGTCCTTGCCGAATGGAAGGGATAGGTTGAGATGCTTCCTTGGCCGAGAGCTCTCCCTTGTCGTTCACCTTCTTCCACACGAGATGGCAAGCAAGCAACGTCAATCACAAGTGAGCAAAAGCGTTTAGGCGATAACATCAAAAATGGCGTTACATGACTTCCCAAAATGGAAAGTCATGAAGCCATGTTCCAACGCCAAAACGCCTTCCTTCATGAACCATGCGTTCACATAGTGAACCGGTTCATTCTTTGGTTCAATTCGATTTGGCTCATAGACCAAAATCAAACCAAGCCAAGCCAATATATGGTCTAGACCTTCTATGAACCTAATGGCTCAAGATCTAACCGTTCATCTCCTGATGCTCTTGATCTTACCGATCTAGCATCTCCTCTCTCGATCGAAGCTTACCGATCTCAAGCCCTAATCAATCAAACATGATCAGACTAGATCTCACTTACAATCAGAGTTTAAATCCCTTTAAACTGAACCCAAATAATTCAGTCCACACGATCTGACTTAAGTAAGTCATATCATCAATTTGTGCGACCCTGAGGGTTTCCTTTAAATGTCGGTAACGATAACTTTCGTTATCACGATCAGTGAGGGGTATCTAGCAACACATCACTGTCTCCCGATATAAAGGAAAGAGTCTTCCAAGACTACTCCCAAACCACAGCACAAGTGTGAATCAACTTCACAAGGCATGCAAGTGTCCTTTGCCACTGGATGTTCTTATTGGACAAGCGGGTCAAGCTTGTAACTCCAATACGATGAGCATGATTAGATCAGATGAGCATAGTCATCTGGGTATGGCCATACACTTTCTCAATCATCTCATATAAGGGGGGCCCCTTTAGAACATCACACTCCTTGAACAAGGAGACGGCAATCCTATATCTATCACTAGTGCCCTAACCTGACTCATGATCATTATCCAAGATAGTCTATGATCATTATGTTTCAAATGATATTGAACTACCTCAAAACAATGACAATCATCATTTAGTAACTCAAGTGATCTCAAGTCAGAGGACATGTGCCACTTAGTGCATACAAGGAATATTCACATTGTGACAAGCAATTGAATATCCTAGTAGGGTCTGTCCAGTACATCCAATGTACCCATGAGTCTACATCTTATTCCATGCTCGAAGCATCCTATAAGATTAGAACACATATTAGTCTCAATCATATCAAGGCTGTCTCATGTTCACCAAGATATCTCGACTAAGGACATATAGCCTGTCAGCCTAGCTGAACAGCTTTGAGACATTAATCAGAAGTACACTTATTGCAGCAGACAAGGTAACAACCTGAATAACAACCATGCCTTTATAAACATAAAAGTTTATTACATGATACTGTTACAATCCCAAAGGCCTCAAACATTAGCCTTAAGGGCATACCCCAACAATGGACATACATTTTTCGCAGCGGAAGAATGTCCCCGAAACAGGCCAGTCCCAAAAACCCAGTGAAGATCTCATGCAAGGGAGTCGACACGATGAGTTAGGAAATACCTTAAGAGCAATGTAGAGCGATGTCAATGAAGGCGCCCAAGTGTTCGCCCTCTACAGTCTCGCACACACGGATCTCTTGAGTTCTATTCTTCCACGCCCGGTGCTAGCCTCGGGAAGAAGATCCAAGCCTTAGGGAGATACTCTACTTCACTTGCGCCACCAAGAGAGATGATTCGCCAAGAGAAGAAGGAAGACTATCCAAAAACGCCAAGCACTAATGTTCCTTGCGCCAAGAGGAAAGGAGGAAGTGGCTTGCGGTTATGGAAGAAGGAAGATGCGCCCTTGCTCCAAGCACTCGCCCCTCTCCTTGTGTTCACGCCTTCAAGGATTAATTTCACACAAGAGGGGGCGACTAGGGTCATATTTATAGGGCAAGAGGCGGTTAGGGTAATGGCTAGGTTCATGACAAGTGTAGGGCTAGGATGAGGAGGTTTGAGATAAGGAAAGTCTCCAAGACATTTCCATAATTCTCATTCAACCTTACCTTTTGTTTCCACGCCTTTCCTTGTGCGCCAAGGCCTTGCCTTGCACCTCAAGCAATGCCATAGAGGCATGCATTCCATCCTAGGAAGAGAGGGGGAGGCGCCCTTTACTTCCATAATGAAGCAAAGGCGCCAACATGACCCCATTATGCCCCTAGGCGCCTAATGGTTCATGTTTCTCCCCATTATACCCTTTTAGCCTCTCATCTCTTCATGAGAACTTGTTATTGGGCCTCATTGGATAATGAGTTAGCCCAAACATCATTGCATAGGTTGATTAAGCACTTGGATCCAATCCAATGCAACCCTAATCCAAATGTGACCAACCATGGTCAAATACGGGTCAACCTGCCAAAAATGAAGTTTGGCTCCAATAACATTCTTCCATCTCATCAGGCCCATTGGCGCTGATGAAATCTCCCAATTAGATCCGAGTTATCCAATAACTCGATCATAAGGCTTCCCGATCAATACGAGAACTCAAGTATCAAGGTGTGTGACCCTGTAGGTTCCTCTGACGCTGGCAGTGCTGACCATAGGTCATCACAAGCAGTGAGTGGCACCTAGCAGTGCATCGCTGCTACCCAGGTCGTTGGAATGGATATCGACATCGACATCCCCATCATCGCAACTAGGTACAGATGCATTACAGTCTCTTTGCCGTACTGATATCCGATTGGACAAGTGTGTCACCACTTGTTTTCATCCAATCACATGGCTATGACTAAAACAGGTTCTCACCTGGGTATGGCCATACACTCTCAGTCATAGAACCATAAAGGAGCTCCATGGATATCATACTTCCTTAGGGAAGGGGCAAATCTTATGTCTGTCCATTGATCTTCTCATATGGGTCGTGACATGCTCAATAACAACCGTTATGACCTCCCAGCTACGGCAAGGTGTTAGGTTGTATCAAAGCAAGTCCCTAACCATATAGAATGATTAATGACCTCAAGTCAAGGGATCAATGCATCTCCTGTCACTTATGAGGATAACTCATGACACCAAGTCATAGCCTCATAGCGGGTCTATCCAGTATATCCCCAATGATATACCCATGTGTCTGCGTTAGCACCACGTGCCTAACCAGCCCACATACCAGTCTCACAAGTACCATAGCTGTCCCATATCCACTAAGGTACATCGACTGGGGATTATAATTCGAGCACAGATCCAATCTGTCTCTAGGGACATTATCATGTAAGTACACAATCGCAGGTGTAGTCAAACAATGATAACGACAATGCCAGAATGATATATAAATATCAGTGTCAAGTAGTACATAAGTTGACCAAAACTAGGTCCTAGGGCATATACACCAACATGCTGGGCAACCAGAGGCTCAGACATAGGCCCCTCGTAGGTCGGGGAGGATTTGTCATGCACCTGAGAGGTATGGGTTGCTGCTGACCCAACATGATGGGATCTTCATCATTGAGGATGAACCTAGGTCCTATGATGAGGCGGTCACTGGACCGAACTCCAAGAAATGGCTTGAGGCCATGAGATCCGAGATGGATTCCATGTTAGCTAACCAAGTTTGGGATTTGGTTTAGTTACCTGATGGGGTAAAGCCCATAGGGTGTAAATGGGTCTTCAAGAGGAAGACTGACATGGATGGCAACATAGTTACTTATAAGGGTAGACTTATGGCTGAAGGATTCAGACAATTCCACGGGGTGGACTATGATGAAACCTTCTCGCCAGTTGCCATGTTCAAATCCATTCGAATCATGCTTGCTATAGCTGCATATCATGATTATGAGATATGGCAGATGGATGTGAAGATAGCATTCCTTAACGGAAAGCTGACAGAGGATGTGTATATGGCACAACCTGATGGTTTCATCCATCCTGCAGAGGCCCATAAGGTCTGCAGACTAAAGAGATCCATTTATGGATTAAAGCAAGCATCTCAAAGTTGAAATCTTCAATTTGATGAGGCAGTAAGAGATTACAGCTTTATCAAGAGCGAAGATGACACCTATGTATACAAAAAATTCAGTGGGAGCTTGGTGACATTTCTAGTCTTGTATGTCGACAACATACTACTCATTGGAAATGACATCCCTAGTCTTCAAGCTATGAAGACATGGTTGGAAAAGTGTTTCGAGATGAAAGACTTAGGGGAGGCCGCCTATATCCTAGGTGTGAGGATCTACCGGGATAGATCCAAGAAGCTCCTGGCCCTTAGTCAGAGTACTTACATTGATAAGGTCTTGGAGAGGTTCAACTTGGAGCAATCCAAGAAAGGATACCTTCAAGTAAGGCATGGCCTTATTCTCTCCAAGAGCCAGTGTCCCACCACACAGGCTGAGAAGGACGACATGAGTCGAGTACCCTATGTTTCGGCAGTAAGTTCGATCATGTATGCAATGTTGTGTACTAGACTAGACGTGGCTTATGCTGTGAGCATATCCAGCAGATACCAATCTAATCCAAGTCTACAGCACTGGGTGGCTGTAAAGAACATTCTGAAGTATCTGAGAAGAACTAAAAATTTGTTCTTGGTCTATGAGGGACAAGAAGAGCTCGGTGTTCAGGGCTACACTGACGCATCATTCCAATCTGACCCTGATGACTTTAGATCGCAGGCCGGCTATGTGTTCAAGTTGAATGGTGGCGTTGTATGCTGGAAATCCTTCAAGTAGTCCACTATAGCTGATTCTACGACCGAGGCTGAGTATGTCACCACTTCTGAGGCAGCTAAAGAAGCCGTTTGGATTCGGATGTTCATTTCTGAACTTTAGGTGGTTCCAACTATTGTGGATCCGATCGAGCTCTATTGTGACAACAATGGAGTGATTGCATAGGCAAAGGAACCAAGGTCTCATCAAAAATCCAAACACATACTTAGAAGATTTCACCTGATCAGAGAGATCATTGACCGAGGTGATGTCAAGATAAGCAGAGTTGACACAGATAACAATTTGGCAGACCCGCTGACCAAGGCTTTGGCGCAGCAGAAGCATGATGGTCATACGAGGGACATGGGGTTGAGATTTCTCAACAACTAAGTCTAAGTGCAAGTGGGAGATTGTTGGTGTATATGCCCTTGGACCCGTTGTTGGTCCATCATGTACTACTTGACATTGATATTTTATATATCATTCTAGCATTATCGTTATTATGCTATGTTTACATCTGTGATTATGTACATGGATAATAATGTCCCTAGAGACAGATTGTATATGTGCTCAAACAGTGTGTCCCCAGTCAAGTACCTGAGTGGATAAGGGATAGCTCTGGTACATGTGAGACTGGTATATGAGCTAGTTAGGCACGGGATGCTAACGCAGGTATATCGGTATATCAGTGGTGGATATACTGGACCCACCCGCTGTGAGGCTCTAACTTGGTGTCATGAGTTAAGCTCACAAGTGACAGGAGATGCATTAATCCCTTGACTTGAGGTCATTGACTCTTCTATATGGTTAGGGACATGCTTTGATACAACCTAACACCTCGCCGTAGCAGGGAGGTCATAACAGTTGTCATTGGGTATGTCACGACCCATATGAGAAGATCAATGGACAGACATAGGATTTGCCCCTTCCTGCAGGAAGCTTGATATCCACAGGGCCCCCCTATGGTTGCATGACTAAAAGTGTATGGCCATACCCAGGTGAAAGCCTGATTTAGTCATGACTATGAGATTGGATGAAAACAAAGTGGTGACACACTTTGTCCAATCGGACATCACTCTAGCAAAGAGACTGTAATGCATTGGTATCTTGTTGTGATGATGGGGATGTCGATGTTTATATCCATTCTGAAGACTTGGGTAGCAGCGATGCACTGCTAGGTGCCACTCACTGCTTGTGATGACCTGAGTTCATCACTGCCAACGTCAGAGGAACCTATAGGGTTGCACAACTTTAAACTCAGGTTCTCGTATTGATCAGGTAGCCTAATGATCGAGTTATTGGATAACTCAGATCTATTTGGGAGAATTCATCAGTGCCATTATGCCTGATGAGATAGAAGGGACTTATTGGAGCTAACTTCATTTTGGGCCAGATGGGCCAAATGGGCCTAATAAGCCATTTGGGCCAAATGGGCCAAATGAAGTCTAAGCTTGATGCATGGACCAATGAGCCTCTAAACCCAATGGGCGTGAAGCCTAGTTTGGGCGTGAGGCTTAATGGGCCTTGAGGCCCAATGGGCCGTCAGGCCTAATGGGCTATGATAATAAGTTGCTTGGCCCAATAGACATCATGGTAAAATAAATTCTGTATTTAATTCTGAGAATTAAATTATGAATTTAACTTTTTTTATTTAATTCTATAATTAATTCTGAGATTAATGATGAATTTAATTCTGAATTTAAATCTGAATTTATTTCTGAATTTGAAGAGTCACTCCATTAATGGCCATTATGAAACTTTAATTTAGGGTTTTAATGGGTCATTATGAGACTTTAATTCAGTATTTAATTCTATATTTAATTCTGGATTTAATTCTAACATTAATTCTGAATTTAATTCAGAATGCGAAGGGTTACTATGATTTCTATAAAAGGTTGGGAGGGGTTGAGAGTTGGCGCCTACCTAATTGAGAAGGATTCTCCTTGACACCATTTCTCTCCCTCATTCTCCTCTTGGCGCCTCCTCCTTGTGGATAGCGCAAGCTGTTAAGAATTTCTCCCATAGGCGTGGATCATCTTCCCGAGGCTAGCACCGGGCGTGGAAGAAGAGAACTCGAGCGTCGGCTGTGTGCGAGACTGCAGAGGGTGAACATTTGGGCACCTACATCGCATCCTTTTCTTCGCTACAAGGTATCATCTCCTACTCACCATGTCGATTCCTTAGCCTGACTCGATCTTCTGGGTTTTTGGGACTGCCCTGTTTCGGGGATTGCTTCCGCTGTGCTTGTCTCTAAAATTTTAAAATCCCCGAGGTTTTCCAACAACATCCCCATCATCGCAACTAGGTACAGATACATTATAGTCCCTTTGCCAAACTGATATCCAATTTGACAAATGTGTCACCACTTATTTTCACCCAATCTCATGGTCATGACTAAATCAGGTTCTCACCTGGGTATGGCCATACACTTTCAGTCATAGAACCATAGAGGAGCTCCATGGATACCAAGCTTGCCTCAGGAAGGGGCAAATGCTCTGTCTGTACATTGACCTTCTCATATGGGTCGTTGCATGGTTATTGAAAACCATTATGACCTCCCAACTACGGTGAGGTGTTAGGTTGCATCAATGCATATTCCTAACTATATAAAAATGTCAATGACCCCAAGTCAAGGGATCAATGCATCTCCTGTCACTTGTGAGGATAACTCATGACACCAAGTCATTGCCTCACAGCGGATTGGTCCAGTATATCTACCACTGATATACCCATATATCTGCGTTAGCACCTCGTGCCTAATCAGCCCATATACTAGTCTCATATGTACCAGAGCTATCCCATATCTACTCAGGTACTTGACTGGGGACTAGAGTTCGAGCAAAGATCTAATCTGTCTCTAGGGACATTATCATGTAAGTACACAATCGTAGATGCAAACAAACAATGATAATGACAATGCCAGAATAATATTTATAGGAAATATTTGTATCAAGTAGTACATAAAGTAGACCATAACTAGGTCTTAGGGCATAAACACTAACACATTAAATTCATAAAGCAGCAATGATCAGCCTACTGGTTCCATTACCCTCTCCAAGTCTGATCCGATCCACTCAACCAGGGTCTGAACGATCCAACTCCATCCCATTCTCAACGAATCTAGTGCCGATCCAGCTGATGAACCCACTCGTACAATATTGACTTGATACGATACAAATCTCCTAATTTACTAGCTTGTTTTATAAAAGGCATTTTTCTTATTGCATGTTAAAGTATATGCCATATATTCCTATACAATTATTTTTTTTTTCAGAGAATCATTTTCATTAGAAAATATCTACTATTATTGCTTTAAAGAGATTCCAAGTGTCTAAATTAGTGCTAAAATTCTCTCATACATTCTTATATTAGGAACCTTATAATCCTCATCTATTTTATACTACATCAACAAGTTATGCAACATTCTATGTTGACCACAAGTTGGATCATATATACCATTATCATAATAAAATTGCATATGGCACTCATATGACAATCAATTCAGCCTTTCAATGCCATAGATATCTAGTGTAATTTTCTCTAACATGCACCCAAGTGTTTGACTTAATAGCTCATATCATGACAATTCCTTATATACATTCAGTGCATATAATAGTCACAATATATTATAGTTGTTTCAATCCACACTAATACTTGATTAGAAAATTTATCAATAATCATCTTATTTTTTTGGTATTATTATAATTACTTATATTCGACAAAAATCAAGTAAACAAAAAAATAATAATAGTGGCATCATTAAAATATAATCTTTAATACTAAACTTATCATCTAATGATTGGTCTTAGTGACATACATCAACAATTACATTATGTTGAATTTGTTAGGAAAATACATTTTTAGTTTGCTCACAAAATTAATGCCTTATGAAGGGTATAGAGATTGGGTGATTAAGATGCATAAACAAATGGATCACATGAAAAATTATGATGTAAAACAGATTTTAGCCTAGATCTCCTTAGGTAGGTAGCTCTTCTTATGCAGTTTAGTTTAGAGTAACAGCAAGTTTCTAAGCAAAGGTGAGGTTCTCGCATGCAGTTGTCTACAAGGTAAATAGTATGGGTAGAGGACACCTAAGGCCCCCTTGAAGGAAGGGGGGCCAAACCCCTTCTAGCTCCTTATGCAGTGAGCTTCAGCTAAATTGACCTTGACGGGGTTTGGTTTTATGCTTCCAATGTCCTCCCAGCTCCAACAGGTTGTGATGGCTTTACGTGAGCTTCAGCAAGCAGCAAGAAACAATTCGGTGGAGGGAAGGGGATGAAGGATCAACAAGTAAGGGAAATGTAGGAACAATAGAGGAGCAAGCTCAACTCTCACACACAAGCAACGCTAACACAAAGTTTCAGATTCAAAAGATAGTCAACTAAGGTGCTGTGTGGACAATTACAAAGCTTAAAACCTAACCCTTCAACGTTAATCTTGGTGGCAACCCTTGGCATTCCATTGCTGAGGTGAACGTTGGCTGTGAGTGGATGTTTGCTGGCAGTGGCATTAGGGATACTCCTTGTGCATGTTGGTAAGAGAGCTTATGACCATTGGCTGCTGTAAGTTGCTGGTAAGTGCTGCTAACATGTCGCTTTATCATTAGCCGATCTTCACTTGGTGGCTGACCCCAATCTTGACTGGATTGTGGCGCTGATTGACTTGAGCTAGATGCTGGTCTAGTTGAACTTGATGCGATAGCTTTTAATGTTAGCTGAAGTTGTCTTGAGCTTTTAATGAAAGAGTTGAACTTGACTTGAGCTTTAATGATGCAACATTTGGCCTTTGTTGAACTTGGATGCGAGTTAGCTTTGAATTTTGACTTTGACTGGGCTTGATTGTGAGCTGATTTCCATGCCATTGCCATTGTAGTTGAAGGGAGTAGGTGCTTGTAAGTGCATTACATGTGCATACACCCTAGGCTATCGATAACCTATTACATTCACTAAAAATAAAACAAAGACTTAGTAAAATAAATCCTAGGCTAAGTCCTAACTACAACAACAACAACAAGTGCTGAAAATAAGATAATGTTTACAACATACAATACAGAAATTAAGCAAGTCCAAAAATATTAGAATACAACGAGTTCATTATGCATTCATCCCATATCTAATTGGAGGCTTTCGGGTTCTCTTGGACCTTCGGAGTTGTGTCCCTACATCAAATTAGAAATGCCACATCATCAAGGTTGCCATGTCATCAATCCCTCACTTCATATGATGTTACTTAACAGCATCAAGAATAGAAAAAGTCATATGATCAGGAAAATCACAAGCCAAATTTGTTGTTTAGAACAAATCAATAATTAGCCATTGAGTTCCTTGGAATATTGCATGGAATGGAACTCATTACCATTTCCTTGAAGCGTCCCTCTTTAAATCTACAAAAAATTACAAACAAGGAAGTTGATCCTTCCCATATAAAATCTTTTACACCTTGTTTACTACAAAGCAAAGAAAGTGGGGAGGAAAGGAAAGATAGACGGATAAAAAATATTATAGGTTTTTCTACCTTGTATTCATTTAGAGAGAGAAACTTTGAACGCTAAGAATCATAAAATCTCAGTTTTCATACTTTATGAAATGGGGCATTCCGAGAATTGAACTCGGGACCTCTCGCACCCAAAGCGAGAATCATACCACTAGACCAAATGCCCTTCAATGAATAATTTTGCCATCCCCATATTTACATTTTGTCTTGGGGTATGATTCTCACTTTGAGTGTGAGAGTTTGAGTTCAATTATTCAGAATTCCCACATCAATTATCTTTTTAAATAAAATAATAAAATATTGTGAACTTCAATAGAAGCAAGAATACAAAAATGTACAACTCAAAGGGCCTAGCAAAACTTGAATTTAACTCAGATATGGCATCCCCCACATCACATGCCCCTCCACAAAAAAGTATTTTTCGCACAGTTAATGCACCTATAGGGGTGAGTAAAAGAACAAAAAGTCAATAGCAACTAGTTGGAGGCAAAGAGGTGTCACTCTCTACCAATTTGGTTACCATGGTCACAAGGGATACTACTGATTCAACAAGGAAATCAAAGATGAGTGATGATAATGATTACCCATTCAAATGGGTAAACCTAGGGCATTTGTCAACAAATTTCCAAAATAGTCATTTCATTTTTGTATTCTACCAGTAAACATAGGTAATGTAAAAAATGTGCATAATTGCTTATGTACAATTTACACATTGAAAATTACCAAAATGGTCCTTATATTTTTGAAACAAACACATCTGGTGTAGTGGTATCATAGTACCGTCCCACAATACTAATCCGAGTTTGAATCCCCTGGACCTCTCACACTCAAAGCGAGAATCATACCACTAAACAAATGCCCTTCCATCAATAATATTGCCATCCCCATAGTTACATTTCGTCTTATGGTATGATTCTCATTGAGAGTTAGAGTTCATGAGTTCAATTATTCAGAATTTTTCATTCATTTATCTTTTTAAAAAATAACAAAATATTTTGAAGTTCAATAGAAGTAAGAATGCAAAAATGTACAACTCAAGGAGCCGAGCACATTTTCTAGGAATCTGTGAATTCCTAGAAAATTAGGAAGCCCCTGCACAACACTGTTGGATCGGTGATTGTGCAAATCTCCAAAACTATGTAAAACCTGCACAACACGTCAACCCTGCACATCATGGCTTTGTGTGCATATCACGATGTATGTGAACGGTTTTGATCCTCGGCTTCCTAACTTTTTAGGAAGCCACGGATTCATAAAAAATTTTTCATAGAAAAACTTGAATTTAACTTGTGTATGATATCCCCCACATCAGATGCCCCTCCATAAAATCACTAAGCAAATGGAAGTTTGGAGTTCAGACGGTTCCAAGTCCTGTCTTCATCTAAGCACATTGTACTAGCCTTCTTGGGGAGCGCTGCGCTAGTCAATTTGGGAAAAAAAATTTAGGGAGCCTACTACCTAAAGCCATTGGATCAGAAGGAGAAAGATCTAACCCGTAGATTTCGGTTCATGTTAGTAGGGATGATAATGTGCACTGCTATACTTGCTTTAATCCAATGGCTGACATGTATTATGCAAATGATCCAACGATGCACCTCACTAGAGAGAGAGAGACTCTATGGGGAGTAACCCCTTTCCTTGTAATAATTATTTAGCATGTTAATCTTAAAGATGATGTCTTTTAATTAATAATATTTAATTTATTCCATACCGAAAGAAAACTCTTAATCATTAATTGAACCTATAAGTTCTACACTATGAAAGTAGCTAAGAATATAAAATTTGAATACTTGGATAAATTCTATACATATTAATTTAGGTCTATTAGTTAGATTGCTTTAGAAATTAAGACAAGGACAAAAATATGACTTAGTTTTATAAACCTATAATTAACTTTGTAGCTATTGACCAACGAAACTGGTTTAGTTATATTGGAAGAACATAAAATCTATAGCTTATAAGAACAATACATATACATTTTAATTAATTTATAATATCCAGTTTGTAGCATCCCAATAGTTTTGTTAATTGGGAGAATAATTGACAGCTCATAACAACGCAATGAATGGCAGAGAATATCCCAGAAAGTGGATTTTTGCCGAAAATGAGTTAATAAACAAGAATATCCCAGAAGCTCATCTACATCAGACAACCTGATATGCATGCAAATAGAATACCAGAGAACGCACACCATGCTAAGATTTTCTAGTGAATCCACTTGCCAAGGGTAAAAATCATTAGAGCTATTTGATCAAAAATAAATAAACAAATAAAATTTTTATTTACTCAGCCCCGGTTCCTCCCTATCCAATAGCCAGGACTGAAGCCAAGTGCCAAACACGGTGCTTGCTTTTGCCAGTCAAGGCAATCGAAGTACTCAAATTACTAAGATAAAGAAAATATAATATTACTTACCAAAAATGCAACCAAACAATGGCATACACTCATCTTCAGACCACAGACAGCATATGAAAAAACGCTTAATTCACCGACCCCGATTACAAAAGGGTCTCTAGGTTTTTTAAAACTGACGCTAGGATAAAACATCGTTCCAACTGACCGACTCTATGCAGATATCATAACTTTAGAGAAACTTCATCTGATCCTGAAGGATTTCCCCCACATCAACGCAACAGCTGGATATATATAAAAAAAGAGCCATTCCATCAAGCAAATCCTCCACAAATGCACTCTAAAAATACCTCATCCATTCCTACTGCTGTTTGCATTCAGCAGGCCGGTCACCTTGCTCGCCACCACTCTTCTGTATTCGAATGACCATCATTTGAAAATTCAGTTTACTAGAGCACCAACAAATGAATAGAACGACTGAACAAGAAATTAGAATTTAAATATTCACCTTCCGTGCTGTGGCCGACTGCTTATGATAAAATGAAGAAAAAAATCAGCAGTTTATTTAAGGCATTAAAAATGAAAGTAGTTCTAAAAAGATATACTAGAGGTAAATACCTTTTTTTTCAATTTGCTTTCCTCTTCATCATCATCATCATCCTCATCCTCTTCCTCATCTTCCTCCTCATCATCTTCATCTTCCTCTTCATCTTCCTCCACTTCTTCCCCTTCTTCAATCTCTAATTCATCATCTTGAACAGCCTCTCCCGTGAACCATGAAACAGCGTGAGGAATGATCTTGTCCTTGATAGTAGATCTGTGGCTCATAATATCAACGCTTCAATCTCATAATAAGCAGGTATTGGATGACTATATATTGTAGATGGAAAACACTAATAATACGAAAGACCATACATAACTAACCTAGTAGGAATTGTAATACCACTTACTAACACAAATGGAACGGTAAGCAACTAAATTAAAAATGAATCATACCCTATTTCATAATCCATTTCCATCTGATTCTGCAACTCCTCAGCCTGTCAAACAAAAATAGCACAAGTCATTTGTGATTTCATTGAACTGGCCAAACGAACTGGCTAAAGTGCTACTCCATGATGTAATTGGGTAGATTTAAATAAATTTATTCACACTGTTTTCTCAGGTTAGCAGACAACAATAATTTACCGTCTCTTCATCAATATCTGCATCATCCTCAGGGACTTCAGGCGGATTAAAAAAGTTAAAGAAACTGTCACAATTTTCAGTTTTCATAATAGGCTTGGCATTCTTTGAACCCTTCTTCGGCTTCTTCTTAAGAATTTTCTGAGTCAAGCACTTCCCCGGGAACCATTCAATCTCAGTCCTGAGGCAAAATACCAAAAGCAATAGAAAATTAGTTAACCAGCCTTCCAATACAATTTGCAACAAAGCACAAGACAAAATACCCAATTGCTTTCTCCAAGATTGGCTCAACTTCATCGATCATATGGTATGTTTTTGTCAAAACAGTGTTCTTGAAGTAAGGGTTAGCATCAAAGAAAAATTCAAGTTTGAAACCCTTGGGATCATCAATTCTGGACCATTTAATGTCCTTCAGATACTTGAGAGCATCCTCATCTCGTTCTTGAATCTGAATGAAACAAAAAATGATAAGGACATTATGGATACTTGAGAGCATCCTCATCTTGTTCTGAACCATTTAAGAAGTGAAATTTTGGATTACCTCTTCAACAAGCACCTCATTTGTTTTCATCGCGGTTAACCAAAAGCCTGGCACACCTTTTTCTGTAGTAAGGAAACCTATAATAAGCACCAGAAATGAAGAAAAAGCTGATCAAGATATTGAGACATTCTATACATGAAAAATACCTTCACTAGCTTTAACATCTGCAGATGACTCATTTGTTGATTCAGCTGTAGTGCCTTCAGCATCAATAATACCATTTACTACCTCGTACCTCTGTAGTCCATGCAAAATAAGAATTAAAATTGTCAGGTAAAAATAATGCACAGCTCAATCAAGTGTCAATTTGAAACTTAAATTTGTAGCGTAGCTAATACAATTCACTAGCCATTATCTACATGCAAAGTTATCAAAAATGCGTTCCGAATCTTACGATCTTCCGATCCTACGACCCAAATTAGGCGAACCGTTCCAGAACGAATGTAGGATCTAAAATATGGTAAAATCTTACGATCCCACGATCTGGGTCTTAGGATCGAGTAGGATCTTACGATCCCATCGATCCTACTCGATCATAAGTTAATAGGTAAAATAAGTTCATATTATACTAAAAATCAATAATCTATTATGTTAAAAGCTTTTAATTGATGTGATGTAATTTTTCGTCTTTAATTGTCATTATTTGCTTTTTTTTACCAATATTCATCAACTTAAGCTCGTTATCATCTACAACTATATTTGTCTACTTTAATTATTTATTAGAATAAACTTTATAATATTTGTTATTGTCATTTTTATTGTCATTATAATGTATATTTTTATCTTTATCATGTTTCATGTTTTTATTTGTTGTCTTCATTTCACTGCTTCACTGCATGTGTTTGTTGTTTCTAGTTTTACTGTACATTTTTATTATATTCGTCTTCTATTAACTTATCTCCATCACCATCACCTCACAAATATTTAATTTCATTATTTTATACTATACAATTAATACATTTGAATAATAGTATATATATATATATTATTTATTACTTATTAAAATATTTTTTATACTCTTAAGTCTAATTAAATAAATATATTTTAAAAAATTATATATTTTAAGTGATTTGGTAGGATCTAACAATCTTACGATCCGATTCTATGTGCCGATCCTATAAAGTCTTTATCGTTCCTAGGTAGGATCTCAAACGTGACAACCTTGTCTACATGGGTATATTAATAAGAAAAGCAAATAACATTAATAAAAACTACCTTGGTATAAAGTGGCTCATAAAATTTCTGATATTTGGCTTCAAGTGCAGCCTTTTCCTCAAAATACTTTGCCTCAAGATCATTATGTTCGCTCTGAGTAGGCAGAGAAGAACCTCCATCAGCATACATAAAGATGCAGAGCTCAAATTAAGCCAACAAAGCATGTGGTTCTTGACATAAAATGTGTTTGAAAATGCAGCAACCAAAATCCATTTCACGTTTATCATGAAACAACAAATTAAGCACACATTTAAACTACACCTAGATGAATGCTTAAACCAAATAAAACAGCAGAAAATATTATTGCTTTCTACCTAATAATGATTTTCTAAGTGTAGAAAAACTAAACATTTATCACCTGTATTATAACAATAGAAAAAGGGTTAAATGCATTTGAAATTTTAACATTACCATGGAATAATTAGATAGCCATTTGCCCCGTAACAAATATTCAAAATCTCTACAAGAAATTAGATAAAATATACAGAATCGGCAGTCAGAAACTAAAATTGTGCAATCTTTGGAAGATTGAACAAATTCAATGGTAGGGTACAGATAAGTAAGGAAAGGCAATAAATCTCCCCAACCAATTTGCACATTTAAGAGAATCAAAATTACAGAATCAATGCAAACTTGAACCTGTAACAATGTTATCATTGGCAAAAAAAAAGATAATATTACGAATTCAATTCAAGTCCTAAGTTTAACTTTTCAAACTTAAAAACATAATGATGTGGTCCTATCCACTATAGGAGCCATTTCATAGCGAATTGATAAAATCTGCTATGGAAAAATACTATAGCGTTGCTATTGCGGCTATTTAACAACACTAACATGTAAATTAAGTTATTTGGTAATATAATCTTTCACCCGATCAAAATTGACACTAGAAAAACTATACAGTAAATCACTGAACCAAACAAACCAATGCCGGGAAAAGGTGTTCGAAACATTAGTCCAAACTGTCAATTCATATTAAGATACCAAAGTTATTGATGCAATCAAATAGGAAATGGTAAACATGCTTGACTTAACAATATGGAAAGATCATTATAAAATATTACAAATGTAGAAACAAAGACACAAATACAAGTAGTTAAAAGGAGTTCCATTTTAATTTGTTTGACATAAATTCTTGTTTGTATGTAAAACATGTAGAAACAAAGACAAAAATATAAGTAGTTGTAAGGAGTTCCATTTCAAAATTTGTTTGCCACAATGGAAAAAAAAAATCTTTCGAAGCAACGATTGAATGAAAATTCTTGTTTGTATGCAAAACTAGGAAATAATCTAAATCATACTTTGAATTAGTTAAATACAATTTTCCCGAGACAATGCATGAACTAGGACAACACATGCCCTACCAGGAGACGAATAAGAGTAGAAGAGCTCACAAAGAATCATAAACAATATGGAAAAGATCACTAACAAAATTACAAAGGTAGAAAGAAAGATATGCAAAAAAATAAGCAATTGGAAGCAGTTCTATTTCAGAATTTAAATGGGAAAAATCTTTGGAGCAAAAATTGATTGAAAATTCTTGTTAGTATGTAAAATCATGAAATAATATATAACGCGTGATTTGAATCAATATATAGTTAGATACAAATCTTCCCGAGACAACGCATGAACAAGGATGATACATGCCTGACCAGAAGACTAATAAGAGCAGAAGAGCTCACAACGAATCGTAAACAATATGGAAAAGATCAATTACAAAATTACAAATGTAGAAAGAAAGATACGAGAAAAATAACTAACTGGAAGCAGTTCTATTTCATAATTTGTTTGGTACAATGGGAAAAATCTTTGGAGCAAAAATTGATTGAAAATTCTTGTTAGAATGGAAAGAATGAAATAATATATGAAGTGTGATTTGAATTATTATATAGTTAAATACAATCTTCCCGAGACAACGCATGTCCGACCAGAAGTCTAATAATAAGAGCATAAGAACGCACAAAGATTCGTAATCAGGAACAAAAGGTAATGAACTAAATAGCGAAATTAGCAGGACACAAAAAAGATGATAAGTTAAGCATCAAACAAAAATCAAAACATAGTAACCAAAACAAAAGATAAGTCTTGTAGTAAAAAAAAACAACCTGGAACCCTCTCAACATCTCAACGCGCTTCCTCACCGTCGGGGTGAGCGTCTCCAAAACGTCAACATGCTTCCCCGCGAGGCTCTGAAGCTTGTCCTGGGGTCCGATAAAACAGATGAAAACAAATCAAACAAAAATTACATGACCTCTTTCTCCCAAAACCAAATAAAAAGAAAGCCCAGGCTCGCACCTTTAGAGCATCTACAAGACCAGCTCTGTCCCCCTCAGTCAGAGCTAAGCATGAGAAGCGAATTCAGCACGAGGTACACAGAACAGAGATCGTGGGGAAAAAGAATAGAAGGAAGAGGGGTTCACGAACGGAAAATACCAGAGCGGAGATCGGACATGTTGAGCCTATCCTGCTTCTTGTCGCCACTCATTATCGACTGCTACGACGGCGCCGCTGCCCGCGAGAGAGGCTCGAAGTTAAAACCCTAGGGCGGGGCTGCGAAGATACTTTGCAAGCGCCGAGGATGATGGGAAGCGATACGCCACACGATATATATATAGGGCTCAATTGTAGCAGGCATTAATTAATCCATTTAATTTTTTATTTTTGAATCCCACTTACTCGCTCTTTGTACCGGATTATTATTGGACTGAACCTGCGGGACAAACCCACAATGGTGAAGATATTTTCGTATTTAATTAGAGGATCGATATTTTGGTGCGCATTTAGGGTGTGATCAAATTGTCCACCTGGCCTTTCTTCATTGGTTTGAAGGAACCGGGCCAGCATGGTTTGACCAAATTAGGCAAAAGTAATGAGTTGGAAACAGCAACGGGGCGCGTCTTCAATTTAATTTCATTGCTTTAATATTCGTGCACAGACAGAGTGGAGGGTCGCCATTCGCGCGGGCGAGCGGCGGCTTGGTTCCCACAATTCCAGTTCCACCCCACCTTCAACATATTTATTTACTAAGGATAATATATATATATATATATATATAATAGGGTCCTGCGGATAAACTAGAAAGGAAAGTTCAAATCAATCTAACACAACAATTTGGTGTATTCTATAAAGAGATTTTCAAGAGAGATCCATATCCCACATAGACCTTTGTGTCAAGTATTGAATAATCACTACTTTCAAAATCTAGGCAAATCAATTCTAATATTGTGGGTAAAATTCATCAAAATCACTTGAGAGAGAGAGAGAATTGAACAAGAATAAAAGTAAGATAAATAATATTTGCGAATTCAAGACTTTAGGTTTTACTTGTTAGATTTATATGATTATACAAATTGCTCATGATTGATTTAGAATTTAACTCTATTAAAGGGAATCTATCTTAATGTATAGGTAGTTCCCTCTCGGATGCTACCAACTTGGTGCCTAACTAAGCTAGTCTCCTATTCTTATGGCTTACTAACTCAACTTGTTACAACCTAAATTTTTATTTTGTTTTAATATAGATCAGGTTGTGAATTTTTAAATTTTAAGGGATTATTTTGTAAAGAGAAAATTTTATTAAGATTTTTTTTAATTTTATTTTCCTATAAATATACCCTAATCCTGTGCTTAATCACTATCTTCCAAATCAAAATCCCTAATTATCTTTCCCCGTGCACCGCATGAACCCTGTTTTCCTCTTCCCCTATTTTTTTTTATTCTTCCCTACAAAGGTTGCGTCGCCGCCTCTGCTCCATTCACGATCATTTAGCGTTCGCAGCCGAGTTTCCCTTCGCCGACGTCATCTTCATCGTCCCTTGGAGCCATGTCCTCCATTCGACGAAGATTTCGGACGAGTGTGTTGACCCAGCGGTGGGCGACGAGTCCTGCGGCGAATGCCGCCTCCACCTCCTTCCTCTGTTAGCGGTGGCAACTCATCCTTTTCCTTGCGACAGCTGCGAGCTTCTCCCCTCTCAGTGGCAGCAGGTTTTCCTCTCCCAACGGCGGCCTCGTTTTCCTCTATCAGCGGCAGGTCTATCCAATGACGCGTGCGGCGGCTGCTCCTTCCAACGGGTCCAGCGCTGGTGGCTATTTCCCCTTCCAGCACCGGCGGCTCCTTCTTCCTCTACTGCAGCTTTTTCCTCCTCCAGCGCCGGTGGTCTTCCCCGTCGAACGGACGAACATTCCGTTCATTCCGCGTCGAATGTCACAGCAAAGGTAAGTTTCGTTTTAGATTTATTTTTATTATTTATTTTAAATTCATTTTTAGGGAATAAATTAGGGAAAACCTAATTTTTACTATTTCATCTTGGGAAAATTTACATGATAATTAATTTTGGATAAAATTGATTTAAATAGGAAATTAGGGGTTGAGGGCATGGTTATAAGTTGATACATGTGATAGATAATAACATAGGTTTATTTAAATTATTTAGTTGAGAAGAAGAGGTAATTGAGCTTTTAGAGGAATTCAGGATATCAGCACTCGAGGTAGGAATCTTTCCCTACTCCTTTGTTATAGTGTCAAGGACATGTAGGATTTATTGCTTATTCCTCTGATTTGATGTTAGATGCATATATTAAAAATGATTGACACTAATATCTTTTTGATTCATCTGCTTGCTTTGTTTCTAAAATTCAGTTGACCTCATTTATCTTGTTCATTTGGTCATATTCTATTTTTGTATACATGATTAATAAAGCTGCATTGAGATATATGATATTTTGTTGTTTGAGTATGATGGAACAATTGTATATCTATGTTGTTAAATCATGACATATTGACCTCTGGATTGGTGATTTATCACGAGTGGCCTGTGTGTATGATATATAGTTACCGATTATATCGGGCTATATAGTTGCTGGTTAGGGTACTGCCAGTTGTCTTCGGATAATACTCCGGATGCCAAGTGTTGGACGCAATACTACCGGGCTATTTAGGACAGTCGTTCCACTCTGTGAGCTGGCAGTGGAAACATTCTGAAAATGAGTGTGGCTCATTATTGAGATCTATTGGCCAAGCTTGATAATTTACACGACATTCTTTGTATTATTTATTTTTGACATGTATCATTGTTCAGTCATTGTATTATCTTGTTATTTGACCCCTCACTATTTTGTTGGTTTCTAATTAGCGTTTTTACTAACTTCTCTTGTTTGTCTTCCAGGTATAGAGTTAGCTTATAGGAGGGATAGAGTAGATAGCTATATACCAGCCCTATGTTGAGATAGTTGTCTTTTAGTTTTTTTTTTATTCTAGTTGATTTGCTTACATCTTGATAGTATGTTTTTAGAGATTGTGTTATAAAATTTTTTGATGTTAAGTTTGGATTATTTATTTAATAAATGATATGTGATTATTATAGTTCTTTGGTTCCTATCAATATTGTCTACTCCCTGGGGAACCCTCAGATAGAGATAGCTAGCTTTCCACCGGAGCGAAAAGTATTAAGTTCTATGATAAATTATATTACACCCTCAAGCAGGTAAAAACTATTCACATTTCTCGACCTAGAGGTTTGACTTAAAGATTCTAATTATATAATTCGTCTCTCGATCCTTCTTACATCATCTAGGGCATGTAATAAATTAGCCAAAAATATTACAAGACTATTAATTATTACTTAAGTCAAATTAATAGAAGTCAAAGTATAAATTATAAAAACTTTGTCACACATCGAGTAAATGATAATCAATAAATGAAAATCCATATATTCTAAAATTTTTTTGCTATATGTACCTAGGATCAATACTCAATAACCTACTCAACATGAATTATGCAATTTACTTTACATCATCAACTAGGAGGCAATAACAACTCACATAACAATTATAAATTTCATCAAAATAATCAAAGTCCTTTTATATCATAAAACCCATACACTATATTACAAAATCATAGTATATTTTGTATCATCACATATAAGTCTAATTATGCTCAATCTTATCTTACAAGCACAAAATAACTTTATATTTTAGTCTTTAAATTTACATGATCAAAACTTAAAACTTCAACTCACTAGCATCCATTTAATCTTTAACAAAACTTCTAGCCCAAAGCTAACTTTCAAAAAGGTCAAAATGCAAGGATTGAGTAAGAATGCTCAATAAGTGATTTATACACCAAACCATAAGATAGACCATAACAAATTATTGGAATTTATGTTATATTTTTCATGCAAATAAATCCTAACATATATTTTGAAGCATTAAATCTTCTAATTGGTTCCATAAGTAAAATTAGATAGCAACATGATAGTTAAACAAAAAGCATTAGGAACACTGAGAAGAATCAATCCAAAAAGACATATCATTCAAATTACATAGTGGGAAATAACACATAAAATGGATATTCCACGTCTGGAAGCATAATCAACCCTCGTTAGGATGAAATCTAACATATACCAGCTGTAGTTATCATGGCTTCTCAAATGAGATAGTGAGATTCAAGAAGTAGCCCCCATTATTTCTAGTTGACACTTTATTATAGTATTTTTCATGCATATTAATTATCAATTTGTGTCATATTTTTCCTATATTTACATGCTAAATTACATGAAATTATTAGATTTTGTAGAAAACCTTTTTTTTCTCTATACCTTTTTGACTTTTTAGGTAAAAATGGTCAAATTCAAGCAAAATGAAGAGATTTTATGAAAATAATATTCCTTCATCAAAGATTTAGAGTCCAATAGTAAACAAAAATTATCAGTGGTAATTACAATCACTAGTGGTGATTCCAAGGCAATAATGAAATTTGTGAAAAGTAAAGTCAGAATAATACTTCCCAAGGAGAGACAAAGTTAACCCATAAATTTCAAATCATTATGAGGTAAGTTGATAATCACGGCCCATGATTCTATTTTAAAGAAGAACCAACAATGATAGATGACTAGTGATAGGATTTACCCTGATTTCTCCTTTGATAGTCTATAAAAAGATTCCCAAGCTTAGGGCTTAGAAAGAGTGCACACCAGATAATAATTCCACTAGTTTAGGGTATCTCTTGTCACTTCCTTGTGTTGAATAAAAGTCGAGAAGGTGTTGGTAGTGTAGAACCCTAGTTTTGTCTTCCAATGATTGTAGCTGCAAGGCTACGAGGAATTGGACTATGAAAATCATCTAGAGGGAAGGGACGCGAGTTTAGAGGAGTTCGAGCTTTAAATTTTCATCAAAATCCATTGAGGATTGAGGGAGATTTGAGCAAGAACAATACTAGCCTTGGGTAGGGAAGAAGTAGCTTTTTCACCAATACAATCATGGCTATGAGAGAGAAAATCTAGATCTTGGATAATTTTTTTATGGAGTTGCCAATTTATTAATTTTCATTTTTCTTAAGTTGATTGTATATTCTATTCATGTTTAAGATGGATTTAATGACAATTACTATAACTTAAATGTATTTTGGACCATGGAGAGTAAATATTTAATTTTCTCTTTAGTAATATAAATATAGCATGTTGTTTTTTTAGTTGAGTGTGTTGAAGTTGATTGTAGATGCTTATTGTTGCTTTGAATTAATTGAATCTAATGTATTACATGTTATGGGCTCTTAATCCTAGAAATCAATAATTAAACATATAAGGGCTAGACTATGAAAGTAGTTAAGATTATAGACATTAACTAGTGGAAATTATTTTACATGTAGTATTTTAGATTCTTTAATTAAATTGCTTTATAAACTAGGACAAGGATTGAAAGGTGACTCTTAGTTTTAGAAACCTACAATTAACCTTATAACTTTAGACTGCGAAAGTAGCTAAGTTGTATTGGGGACAAAATAATATGCACTATGCTTAATGAAGTTAACTAGGAACAATAGACTAGTTAAACATTAGGATGAGCTACTAAAAGGGGAGATCAAAAATTTTTTTAAAATAGATTTCCTTTCAACCTCTTAAATGATTTAACACATGCTAATATAATTAGCTTAAGGGAAATTATTATGGTGAAACCTCATGCATGAACTTCCTTGCTAATTCATAGTTTGATTTAATTGCTCTCAACATAGCTTCCATATTACTTGATTCGCCTACATTACATAACTACGATTACATTGGTACTTGACACGTCCGTGCACTTGTGGAATGCATGTTCAAACTATTTGGTTCCTTTGACTGTGACAATAAGGTATGAGGTGCTAATGGTGTGAATGCGTGTGTTAAGTTTTTGGTGCCAATATAGGGGACTACCAAGTCATTAGCACCATTGCTCCTAATATATTATTAAGTTTTTGGCACAATTGCCAGGACTGTTAAGCCCCATTTGTTTCTACTGTGCTTTTTGTTGCGCTAGGACGAGTGGCAAAATCAAGCACTATGTGCGTGTTTGCAAGCTAGCTTTGTTGCAAAACAGTGAAAATCTAGCAACATATTTCCACTACTCACAAAGGCAGATTTTTACTACTTTAGCTACTTTTAACTCCTGTAGTTGTAGGGTTACCATAGCATATATATAATTTAATATATTTATATATATTAATTAATATGATATATAAAAATTTTAATTTAATCAGTTTTTAAAATAGTTAATAAAATTTAAATTATAATTAATTATTAATCTTATAAAAATTAATAATTTTAAAAAACAATTATTTTAAATTTTAAAATAAAATTTATTTAATTATCAAATATATATAATGTATATACAATTAATTAACTTTAATATATTTTGCTCATTATATTATATATTATAATTTAATAAATTAATTATTTTATTGAATAATTTTATAAATTTAATTATTTTTATAAAATTTAAATTTATTTATGTATAAAAATATATGTACACTCTTACACGTCACTATTATTTAAATTATAATATTTAAAATATAAAATTACACTAAAACAATAGTAATAGCACATCAGCTCTAACAAACATTCTTAAAAATCTATAATAGCATGTTCTACAGTCACAGCACAACTATGAAGTGTAGCTACTGTAGCGCAGCAAAACCAAACTAGCCCTAAATCTTTAGTGTCATTGCTCCTAAGACGTGATCAATAGTTCTTTTGATTGTCTATCAATTTGAGGATGATAAGTTGTATAAAACTTTAGGTTAGTCCCTAAAGCTTCATGTAATCTTTTTCAGAATTTAGAAAGAAATCTTGAATCGCTATCAGATATAAGCTCGACTAAAACACCATGAAGTTTTACTATTTTATCAATATATAAACTTATGAGTTTATCAAGGGTGTATATCATTCTAATAGGTAAGAAATGTGTAGATTTTATCAACCTATCAACAATCACTCAAAATGGCATCATGTTTCCTAGATGTTAATGGAAAACCGGTAACAAATCCATAGCAATGATTTCCCACTTCTATTCAGGCACCTCTAAAGGTTATAGTAGTCCTCCTAGCTTTTGGTGTTCAACTTTGATCAATTGACATGTTAACTAATTTAATTCCATCCGACCAATAGTAATTCTGTATCATTATACATCATTATGCTATCTAGGTGTATGGAGTACTTGGACGCGCGCCTCTTGCAAAATCTTATCCTTAATTTCAGAACCACGTGGAATATAGACCCTATCCCTAAATATGAATATGACATCATTCCTAATCTAAAAATAGTACCCCTAACTTTTATTAACTTTATCTCTAATGCTCTTTAGTTGTACATCTTGAAGTTGTTCTCTTTTATCTACTAAAGAAAATCACATTGAACTTTAAGTGAGAGGTAATTAGCACTTTGGGCTTTTATGTGATTATCCTGATATTTAAACTACCAAATTCTTCAAATAATTACCACTACTTTACCATCAAGGTGGCCACTACGTTTGAAGACTTTCTACTAAGAGCATTAACTACCACATTAATTTTACTAGATTGGTAATGAATGGTACACTCATAATCTTTCAATAACTCAATCCATCTCCTTTGCCTCATATTTAATTCTTTCTAAGTGAAGATATATTTCAAGCTTTTATGATCAACATAGATTTCAAATGTTTGGCGATACAAATAATGTCTCCATATTTTTAGTGCAAAATAATAATAGGTAACTCCAAGTTATGTGTTGGATAATTTTGCTCATATATTTTCAATTATCTAGAAGCAAAAGCAATTACTTAGCCATTTTGCATCAATACACAACCAAGTCCTTTTCTTGAAGCTTCATTATAAACTACAAATCCATCATTACCTTTAGGAATAGTGAGGATTGGTGCACTAGTTGACCTTCTTTTTAACTCTTGGAAACTTTCTTCACATTCATCACTCCAAACAAACTTGACATTCTGTCCAAACAATTTAGTGAGAGGGCTTGCAATTTGTGAAAAACCTTCTACAAATCTTCCATAGTAACCTGCCATACCCAAGAAACTTCTCATCTTTGCAACATTGGTTGGTCTTTCCCACTTGACAAATGCTTCTACTATTTTATGATCAATTGATATCCCTTCTCCTGAAATGACATGACCTAGAAAATTGAATTTCTTTAATGAATACTCAATTTACTTAATTTGACAAACAACTTCTACTCCTTTAATACTTTTAATACATTTCTTAAATGCTCTTTATGCTCTTGATCACTTTTTGAGTACACCAATATATCATCAATAAATATAATCACACATATATCTAAAAGTGAGTGAAATATTCGATTTATTAGATTCATAAATGTTGTAGGAACATCTGTTGACCCAAAAGGTATAACTAAAAATTCATAATGGCCATATTTGGTTCTGAATGCTATTTTTGAAATGTCCTCATTTTTTATCTTTAATTGATAATAGTCAGATCTCAAATCAATTTTTAAAAATACTTATGCCCCCTGTAAATAATCAAACAAATCATCAATTTTAGGTAAGGGATTAAGGGATACTTGTTCTTGATTCTTAGTTGATTCAGTTGTTTATAATCAATACAAGCCTTAATGCATCATCCTTCTTCTTAACAAACACTACTAGTGACCCCAAGGTGAGAGACTAGGTTTAATGAACCCTTTATCTAACAACTCTAGTAATTCCCTTTTTTTAACTCTGCTAACTCTTTTGGTGCCATCTTGTATGAAGTCTTAGATATTGGCATGATACCAGGAATAAGATCAATACTAAAATCAACTTCTCTATTAAGAGGTCAACTAGGTAAGTCATCTATGAATACATCCAGAAATTCTTTAACAATGGCTGTCATATTTAAATCAGGTGTAGGTTAATTGTCACACTCCTAGTTAATAATAATAATAAATGAAAATCCATATACTTCTAAAAAAACTTTTCTATATGTACCCAGGATTTAATACTTGATAACCTACTCAACATAAATTATGCATTTCACTTTACATCACCAACTAAGAGGCAATAATAACTCAAATAACAATTATAAATTTTATCATAATAATAAAAGTCCTTTTAAATCATAAAACCCATACATCATATTACAAAACCATACTATCTTTCATATCATCACATACAAGTCATGATTATGCTCAATCTTATCTTACAAGCACAAAAATAACTTATACATTAGTTTTAAAATTTACATAATCAAAACATAAAACTTCAACTCATTAGCATCCTTTGTTGATAAGTTTAGAAGCATGCATAAATGAAATGAGATATATACTAGAACTAGGTGCAACACCCTTGAATTGAAATTGGATCTCATACCGAGGTTATCTTCCTATAACAATCTATAGTAGCATGATATGAAGAAAGCCAATTCATACCGAGGATAATATCATAGTCTTAAATATATAAAAGGATCATATTTGCTAGGAGTTCATGTTCTCCCATTGTGATAAAACATGAAGGAAACAAGATTAGTAGTCAAAGAATCACCAACGAGTGTTGAGACACACAACATAAAATCAAGTTACTTAGGTTCTTTTCCTAAGTGAAATGCAAAATAATGGGAAATAAATGATAAATTTGAGCCATGATCAAATATGACCTTTGCAACTTTATTTGAAAAGTTAATAATACATTCAACTACTAATTTTGAGGCCTTGGCATCTGGTTTAGTAATAGCATACACTTTTGCATGAGCTATTAGTTTTGTGGATACAAACTCTTTCCTTATATTCAGTGAATAATCTTTAGCTCAATGTCCTTGCTTACCACAAGCAAAACAAGCACTAGTAATCTTACGACATTCTTTTGTCTCATGTTTCCCTCCATAACTAACACAAGAAAGAAACCTTTGAGATGGTCTTGACATTTCACAGGCATCTAGTTTAAATTTCCTACAACTAGTTTTGACTTTATTCATTCTCTTTCTTTTGTTGCCCATTTATCTTGCTTTGCCCTTCTTATTTCTCATATCTTGCATTTCTTCAACATCTCTTTCAACAATTGTAGCTCTATCCACTAGTTCACCATAATTTTTGAGTTTTAAAGCTTAAATTCTTATCCTTATACTTGGTCTCAAGCCTTTTTTAAATCTCTTTGATTTTTTCATCTCATCGTCAACCATGTGTGGGGGAAAATCTTCATAACTCTATGAATTTAGAATCATATTGCGCCACAGAATGATTTCCTTGAATTACCTGTAAGAATTCCATCTCCTTTTAATCTCTAATGCATTCTAGAAAGTACTTTTCATACAAATTATTTAGAGAATAATTCCATGTGATGGGTTCCTCCCTTGATTCAGATACCCTTTTAACCATTTTCCACCAATGCTTTGCTTCACCTTCATACAAAAATATTGCTAGAAATACCTTTTTTACTATCTGAATAGTTGGTAACTATAAATATTTTCTCCATTTACATAATCACTTTTTTTACCACATTTGGATTTGGATCACCACAAAATGAAAGAGAATTCAACTTCATAAACTTCTTTATTCCCATATCATTGTCTAACACTCTAGCTATGAGGACAATTAAGTCCCCAATAATGATGTCTCATTTTGCCGCTTTTGCTACCTTAATGAATTGCTTAACCAGGTAGAATGCAAAGTTCACCTTGAAAGTATTAGTTATAGCCCATGCAATGAAAAGCTTAGTCTAACGCACCGTGTTATTGCTCTCTCCTTAGCTGAACATGATGTTGGCGAGGACTTAGTACATGTAGCGAAATACTAGGCTTATAATGCAACTCTCTCTAGCGGTCCTAGGGACAAACTCCCCCTCAGCAGCGATCTCCCCCCAGAAAGTATTATCATCATAGGTCTCAGGTGCAAGTCGAGTACCATCTCTTAGGAAGCTGAACATTTGGTTCAACTGATTAAGAGTAAGGGTGAACTCTTGATTGTGGAGCCTGAAGGAGGTTCGCCCTAGGTCTGAATCAATTGTGTTAGCGACCTTAACCATCAAGGATGATAGGAACTCTAAAGTGTAGCTGATGATATGTCTTAGTTGGGTGTGGTAGTGATGGGGACATAGAAGACAGGCCCAGAAGATCCAAAAGGGCCCATCGAAAGCCGGCCCGCTATCGCACAAGTGACTGAATTTAATTTTATATTTTCTTTTATTAGATATTTGTATTAGGATAATATTTTAATTTTGGCATGTAATTTTAAATTTTAGCAATCCTAAGTAGGATTTGGATTAGCCAAATTTAGCTCTGATAAGTTTCTATTTAAATCTTGTAATCCCTAAGGGGATGAACAACTTTTGCTGAATAAAATTTTCCAATTGCATTGTTCTTCTCGCACCTCGATGCTGGCCGTGAGGGCTAAGTTCTTTAATTTTCCTTCGTCCTCCTACTTTCCCCATCTCCTTAGACGAACACAGCCACCACCGTCTTCATCCTCGCCTAGATTATCCAAACGTAACCACCGCAAAGCATCGCTGCCCCCCTTCCCTATCACCATCAACGCATGGCCGCCACATCTATCGCCGCCTCCATTTTCCACGCCGACCAACCCTAACGCTCCGCCGCTCGCCAGAAAGCAACGCCTTCCCTCGTCCATCGCCTAACCTGTAGGCGTCAACACCCACCCGTCATCTCCATCTTCACAGGCCATCGAGACTCGCCGTTCCCCGGACGCTCGCGCGTCTTCCCTTCACCGTCCAATCCGGATTCCCAGTAGCCTTCCAACTTGGACAAAATTGTAGCCGCGCCCTTCATCTGTCGACGGAATCATCACCGCCTCTACCTTCCGACGCCATCCTCCTATGTATCGAACCCTAAACTTCCGCCAGCCGTTGAAACTGCCATCACCAACATCCCCTCGTCTTCCCCGATTCGCTCACTGCTCAACGACTAAACATCAGCAAAGCCCCAAATCCATCCTCTTTCCTCTCGTTGACGAGTTCTTCAGCGCCCCCGCACAGCCGCAGCCGCCCGGCGTTGCAGCGTCCTGTGGGATCTCACCGGACGCCCTTCCCTCACCAGATACCTGACATACATCGAGCGCCGCTGCCCCCAATCACGCTAACGTTGTCTACTCCTTGTCTCTAGATCGCCGACGACAAGAATCACAACAACGACAGTGCCATCTCCTGCCAGATCGGATGACTCCATCGATTGTTGTCTGCTTCAACACCTATAACGCCCGCCTCTTCTTTTTGATTCTGATGCCCCACTCGGACTCGCCACCGATTGTTTTTGTTCTGTTCGCGTGCTCATGAAAGGGCTGAATCGTTCACAGATACCCTGTTCCGAACCCAATCGATAAAGGTATATTAAACCCCTTAGAATAGTCTAATTTCCTAATTTTTGTTTGCATCTTAACTTAGGTAAAGTCACGTATTATCATTGATCGTATCTGCTCTATACCACTATGCATGCAAATCTTGATATATTCTTCCACCTAAATCTGAGGGCATACTTATTTAGTTGTTTGCATAGTAATTTTTACTGTTATTGCTTCCTAAGATTTAATCGTAGTGTCTGAAATCAGTAACGAAGTTTAATTATTTACCCTAGTATAGGAGTTTATACCGCCTCCCCTTTTCACCCTACATCAGGTAGAAATGCACCCAACCAAGTTGATCGAACAACCATTGAATGTTGTTAGCAAATCCCAACTATCGTAGTGTGTCGATGCAAGCATATCGGGTAGCAAGCAAGGGCTAATTAGAAAGAATCTCGTATCGCCATCGCTGCTCATCTTAGAAAACAACCTTATATGAATCTAGAGGAGGTGGCTGATGGTAGTGTGAAGGATCATAGGGGCGACATTTTGCTAACTGCTGCCTTCCTCTTGTGTTACGCCCCATAAGAATATTTCATCACGAAAAAATATAACAAAAATATTAACAACTATCACTATGTGGTATTTCATCATTCCAAATTCAAAAGAGTCAATCAACTATATAATAGTGATACTAGCTTTTAAAATAAACACTCTTCTTAACATTTTTCTCACCTTGCTTGCATTTACTTATTCTGAAAAAGAAATAACAACATAATTTAGCAAAAAGCTAAGCAAGCTTCTGCCAAAAAAAAAAAAAAGGAAAAAGCTATGGTTCCAATAATATAATTTAGGAGATCAAAAGAGCAACATATGAAAATTTAGAAATCATACATGAGCAATCCCAAACTACAAACCACCAATAATAAATTTTGTGTTGTACATTACTTTTGATAACTGGTTGACGTTAAAATTATCTTCACATATGTTATAAATAAATATACCAACACTCTCTTTTAGCAAAAAAGAGCATAAGACACACTCACCCGCCGTGGTGAGGACATGTCTTAAAAAATGAAGACCGACAGTCATCATATTTTATGACTCGCTAAAATCTCATAGAGAATCGCCAACATATACCAATAATAAGTCATAAAAAATATGCTTCATATGAACATATAAACACATATAATATGCATTCTTACTATGTCATATTCCAAGTTTCTATAAGGTAAGAGTGTTTAATAGAATTTGCATAACATTTATACAAAAAGAGGTAAATTTTCTTTTTTAAAAACAAAACATAATACTTTTTAACCAAACATTAGTACAGAAATATAGCTATTTGTAATTACACTAATTTTTCAATGCAAAAGAGAATATATAAATTAATCTACTCTTATTAAAAGTGCTCATTTAATTTGTTTTCGACATAATGCTAACGGCTTACAAATCAGAATTATAAAAGAAATAATCATAACACATATTTGTCCATACAAGTTTAATCTACACAAAAACTTAAATCATTTTAATTTTATATCAAACATGATTATTCTATGCATAGAAGTAAACCAAAAAGTTAATCAACAGAGAAGATAAAATAAACTGTGTGCAAAGCCAACAGTACACAGTAAAAATATCGGATCAAAAGTATATTTGAGATAGTAATATTTATCATTACTTAAATTCTAAAAACCTTAACTAATTTTATTTTTTATCCAAATATAATTACATTGTAAATATAATTGAATAAAAGCATGAAGACCATCACATGAACTTAAATAAAATATTATACATTTTATGTTGAATAGAATTTCTTTAATATTAACCCAAAAATCATTAATATAATTAATATAAACAAGACATCATGATCTTTTACTAGGATGGATGGAAAGTACGAAGCATGTGAAATTTAGATGGAAGGGAAAGTGAAAAAATTTTCCTTTCTTGTGTTTACTTGAAAGAATGGAAAATAAGATGGATTGATATATATACTCCAATTTTAAATTTTTACACTCATATTAGTAAAAAATAATTAAATATTTATAATTAATTATTAAATTACATTAAATATAATCACTATTGAATAAAAAGATATAAAATACAAAAAAATATTACACATATGATCTAAATTTTAAAAAATAAACGTACTCGAGATTGATAATTTGAAATACCTTGATAGCTTGAGAATTTATCAGACAATCATCTACCAAATATAAAAATCCTTTTTGAATCAAATCCCTAGGAGCTGAAGCAAGTAAGTAACAACATCCGAGTTCACCATCACAAAATAGCATTTCAATATAAGTTAGTAGATGTTCAATTTGGATCCGAGGCCCCCTTTGGGTTAGTAGTTACAAAATTCTTTCTAGCAATCATTAATCGAGAGCAGCTAGGTGTAAAGAAACCTTATGTTATGCATGAGTAAGCATGTTAAAATTTGTTTCTTTTTTTTTTCATTTTTATCTCAAGTAAATCATGAAGCATGAGGTGTAAGATTGTAGTGAATCATGTACCAAGAGGTGGCATGGTCAACAATAGTAGGTTTGACTTTTCAACCCCCATTTTCATGTCTCTTGTCATTATTTTTTCATTTTTATCTAATTTAGTAAATATATTTTCATAATTTCTCTTATATTTTTATCATATATTATTCAAGTTTCTCAAATATTTAAAGTACTATAATAATATAATGATACATATTTCATAAAGATTTGACATACTAATATAATTTTTTTTTCTAATACATGATTATTTCTCAAATTGTAATAAAAACTATATTTTAAGAGTATTATAAACACGAAGTCTCTGAGTTATAGAGAATCACAATGGGTTACGCCCAAATCCTAAACACAAGTTTAAGCTATACAATACATCAAAATCCAAGCATAACCATCCAAGATACAAGTAGGATAA
Source organism: Costus lasius (assembly GCA_027563935.2). Lineage (NCBI taxonomy): Eukaryota > Viridiplantae > Streptophyta > Magnoliopsida > Zingiberales > Costaceae > Costus > Costus lasius. The sequence goes on from CM050453.2 coordinate 39,356,950, forward strand.
TAATTCACCATAATAAAACTAAAGTGAGTAGTTCCCTTATTAAGGTTCTCCACTGTCTCTCTTTCAAATGCTATTATTTTCTCTGAGTGAGATCCAGTTGGATCCTTCTTCCTCATTGCAGCTGTCGGCTCCCAGCTCCCATAGGGTTTCCTCAATTAAAATTTTGCACCTCTTCCTATGATTAGCAATTTCGCTTTTATAGCAGCGGCTTGCTACTTCTGGCCGAAAGATGAGATTAAGCAAGTTTGACCAGGTTTTCACATATCAGCAGGCGAAAACAGAGCCATGAGTTACTCCATGGTCAAGGTGTGTTCTCCTCATATATATTGGAATTTTAAAATTAATAAACTTTCGTATTTTGATTTTTATCTATTTTACTTGGTTTAATAAAAATATTTGATTTATTTTTATTAGTATTATTTAATTTAATAATTTTAATAGTGGAAAACATATTATAGCCTTTTTGATTTAATATGACGGTTCTAACCACAAATGTTGGCCTATAAATAAGCATGTAACCCTTAGGCAAATACACAATAGACTATGCATAGCCCCTTGCAATAGCAAAAACTCTCCTACAATCATTCTTTCCTTCTTTTTTCTTTTGTTGCTCAAAGTTGAAAGGGCATTAGTCAACTTCTCTATGGTCATGTTCTATAGGAGAAAGAGAAGGATATTGATTGTATCCTAGGTGTTTGGAATAAACTCACTGTTGTGGAAAAATAATAGGTAGATAAAAAAATGTGTAGCAAAAAAATTGCCTAAAACTAATTTTTTCCCTCCAAGAGAATCCATACAAGAGGAGCTAAGGGACATAAAGTAATTTTAATTTTGAAGCGTGGTTGACGTTGTTGGTTATAGGCACTCAAGTATTCGTCCTCTACTGGTATCCACACAATGACACCTCAAAGATCACCCCACTTTGCACTTGGTGCTAGTCTCGAAAGAAGGGATCAGCGCCTTGGTGCTCACTGCAAGGGAGGAGGGCAACGACACAAGGAAAGGAGGAGAGGCATTGGCCACAAAAAGGCAGTGATAAATTCATGTATTATGGCCCAACTCCTACTTGCTTATTTATACAAAGTCAACACCTTCTCCTATGGCATGGTTGACCGGTCCATGCCTTGATCATGTGCCTTGACATGGTGCTAAAAGGAAGAGAGGAGAAGAGTTTTCATTAGAGAAAAAATCACTTCCCCTGATCACCTCATGTCAAGGCTTTCATGCCTTGCTTGGCTAGCCTCCTAGGCGCCACATTAAGGCAATGGTGCCACCTTCATTAGTTGCCTAGGATAGGCACCAGGGTTTGGCCCTAAGCAAAAACCCCTTCCTTCCACTCTTATAGAGTGCAGCCGCCCATGCCTAAGTTTATTGGCCTCTTAGCCCAATGAGGTGATCGATTCTTTGTCATGTGCCCCTCTTGTTGAACCCATGCTCCAATGACGCCTTGTGCTTCAGCCCAATGAGCTCCATCTAGAGCTTATCCATACTCTAGGCCTCTTGTACAAGACTCATAGGCGCCCTAGGCACTATAGCTTGCCCCTTATTGGATCTAAAACCCAATTAGCTTCTCTAGATTATTATAATAGGTGCCTAACCCTATTCTTTTTGCAAAACAAATCATATAAACCATCCATTCGATCATGCTTTAATTTATCATGTCCATTTATCAAAATGGACTCGAACTAATATATAATTCGATCCAAGGCTCTGAGAACTATAGTGATCTCAAAGTATCTGCATGTGCGACCCTATAGGTCCCATATGTTGTTGGCAGTGATGAGCCAGATAGATCATCATAAGCACTAAGTGGCATCTAGCAATGGATTACTACTACCCAAGCCATAAGAATATGTTTTCAGTCGACAACATGTCATGCCCCGATAAATAACTCCATTTACCGAGACATGACAATTTGGCAGGTCCAACATGCACTACAAAATTCCAAACCATAACTCACAAAACTATGATAAGAATCCTAATATCATTAAATCACAAAATTCTCATAGCAAATCTCAAAACCAATTCAAGATGTTCAAGCAAAAACTATCAGAGTTCATAACTTAATATTGGATTGTCCAACTATAAAATAAACACAAGAGCTACATCAACTCATGTCAAGATAAAAGAGAAATAGTAAATATGCAGAAAAGCACTAGTGACTCTCCAAGGAAGCCTCTAGTCTATCTACCCATCTCTAGATCGCAACTGATCAATACTTGGAAGCAAAATAAATCGGGTAAGCCAAAAAGCTAAGTAGGGATTTTCAAGAATATGAATGTGTAGGTCCCCTTCGAGGGGGAGCGCAAACCCTAAGCATGCACAAATCTCAATTGCATGGGCGGAATTAGGGTTTCCATAGATCGCATGTAGTATATCTATAAGATTAACTTTGTTTGCTTATAAAGATCAAGAGAAGATCTCTTACCATAGCCATGATAAAGGGTGGCGACTTGGAAGCAAGAGGGCAAGTAAGCACTCCTCCAAAGATAACGCACACTAGATGAGAGATGGCTACCCTTTCGGATGTTCCTTGTGCTAGCAAGGGATCTCCAAAACTTCCTTGTCGTGTGTAGATGAAGAGAGGTGCTTGGCCGAGAGCTTCGTTGTGCAAGAGTTCCCCTTTTTTTTTTTCTTGTCGAATGAAGATCACAAGAGAGTAATTGGGCAAATGGCGTTAAGGCTTTCATTCAAGTGATGGCGTTACACTTCCAAATATGGAAGGTTATGAAGCCATGCGACCACTTGAAGAAAAACCGCCCAAAATGCCTTCAATCCTTGAACCATACGTTCACCCATGTGAACCGGTTCAAGCCAATTAGGTTCAACTCAATTCGGTTCAAAAAACCAAATCAAACCAGCCCAAGCCATGGTCTAGATCTCTTTGAACCAAATGGTTCAAGATCCAACCGTTCATCTCTGGATGCTCTTGATCTCTCCGATCTAGCATCCATACTCTCGATCGAAGCTTACCGATCTCAAGCCCTAATCAATCAAACATGATCAGACCAGATCTCACTTACAATCAGAGTCTAAACTCCTTTAAACTGAATCCAAACAATTCAGTCCACACGATCTGACTTGAGTAAGCCATGTCATCAAATTGTGCGACCCTAAGGGTTTCCTTTAAATGTCGGTAACGATAACTTACGTTATCACGATCAGTGAGGGGTATCTAGCAACACATCACTGTCTCCCGATATAAAGGAAAGAGTCTTCCAAGACTACACCCAAATCACAGCACAAGTGTGAATCCATTTCACGAGGCATACATGTTTCCTTTGCCACTGGATGTTCTTATTGGACAAGCATGTCAAGCCTGTAACTCCAATACGATGAGCATGATTAGATCAGATGAACATAGTCATCTGGGTATGGCCATACACTTTCTCAATCATCTCATATAGGGGGGCCTTAGAACATCACACTCCTTAAACAAGGAGACGGCAATCCTTTATCTATCACTAGTGTCCTAACCTGACTCATGATCATTATCCAAGATAGTCTATAACCATTATATTTCAAATGATATTGAACTACCTCAAAACAATGACATTCATCATTTAGAAACACAAGTGATCTCAAGTCAAAGGACATGTGCCACTTGTAGCATACAAGGATTATTCACATTGTGACAAGCAATTGAATATCCTAGTAGGGTCTGTCCAGTACATCCAATGTACCCATGAGTCTACATCTTATTCCATGCTCGAAGCATCCTATAAGATTAGAACACATATTAGTCTTAACCATATCAAGGCTGTCTCATGTTCACCAAGATATATCGACTAAGGACATTACTGCATGTCAGCCTAGCTGAACAGCTTTGAGACATTATTCAGTAGTACACTTATTACAGCAGACAAGGTAACAACCTGAATAACAACCATTGCCTTTATAAACTTAAGAGTTTATACAATGATACTATTACAATCCCAAGGCCTCAAACATTAGCCTTAAGGGCATACCCCAACAATCTCCCACTTGCACTTAATCTAATGGTTGAGAAACCTCAAACCCATATTATTACAGTGCTTCTCATGCTTCTGCTGCGCCAGAGGCTTGGTAAGCGGGTCTGCCAGATTGTCATCTGTATGAACCTTGCATATTTTGATCTCGCCACGATCTATGATCTCCCGGATCAAGTGAAACCGTCTCTGTATGTGCTTGGACTTCTGGTGCGACCGTGATTCCTTTGCTTGTGCGATGGCTCCAGTGTTATCACAGAAGATAACCAAAGGATCGACACTCGAAGGAACAACACCAAGTTCTCTCACGAACTTACGAATCCACACTGCCTCCTTGGATGCTTCCGAGGCTGCAACATACTCGGCTTCTGTTGTGGAATCAGCAACAGTTGACTGTTTGAAACTCTTCCACACCACTGCTCCACCATTCAAGCTAAAAACATAGCCTGATTGCGATCGGAAATCATCCTGGTCCGACTGGAACGAAGTGTCAGTATATCCTTCTATACTGAGTTCTTCCTGACCACCATATATCAAGAACATATCTTTGGTCCTCCGCAGATATTTTAAAATGTTCTTGACTGCAATCCAGTGTGCCTGACCTGGATTACTTTGGAAACGACTGGTCACGCTTAACCCGTAAGCAACGTCTGGGCGAGTACATAACATCGCATACATAATGGACCCAATAGCCGAAGCATAAGGCGTATTGTCCATTTCATCTTTCTCAGTCTGTGTTTGTGGACACTGACTCTTCGAAAGATTCAGACCATGTCTGACTGGAAGATATCCTCTTTTAGAATTCTCTAAATGGAATCTCTCCAGAACTTTATCGATGTAAGTACTCTGGCACAGCCCGAGAAGCCTCTTAGATCTATCCCTGTAGATCTTCACACCTAATACATAGGCTGCTTCTCCTAGATCTTTCATCTGGAAATATTTCCTTAGCCATGCTTTAACAGCATGCATTTCAGGAATATCGTTTCCAATGATTAAGATATCATCGACGTAGAGGATTAGGAATGTAATCACGCTCCCACTAAACCTCTTATACACACACGGGTCATCTTCGTTCTTGATGAAACCAAACTCAGAGATTGATTCATCAAAACGAATATTCCAGCTTCTTGATGCTTGTTTAAGTCCATAAATGGACTTCTTTAACTTGCATATTTTATGACGATCTGATGGATTAGTGAAACCTTCAGGTTGTGTCATATACACATCCTCATTCAGATTTCCATTAAGGAAAGCTGTTTTCACATCCATCTGCCAGATCTCATAATCGTAATATGCAGCTATCGCGAAAAGAATCCGAATAGACTTGAACATAGCTACAGGAGAGAAAGTTTCATCATAATCTATCCCGTAGATTTGTTTGAAACCTTTCGCAACTAGCCTGCCTTTATAGGTAACCACGTTACCATCCATGTCAATCTTCTTCTTGAAGATCCATTTACAGCCTATAGGGATTACTCCCGGAGGCGGATCAACCAAATCCCAGACTTGGTTATCTGACATGGAGTCTATCTCGGCTCGCATAGCTTCAAGCCATCTAGCTGACTCCGGTCCACTGACCGCATCCGCATAAGTAAGGGGTTCATCATTATCAATGATGTAGACTCCGTCATAGAGCTCAAGCTGTCTACGGATCCTACCCGATCTTCGCGGTTCCCGTGATATATGAGCCTCAGGTTGTTCAATAACCTGATCCACTGGCTCATGCACATCCAACTGTGCTTGACTACTTTGTCCTTCCTCTGGATTCTCATCCAGCTTTATTTCTCTCCCACTGGCCTCTTGCAAAAGAAACTCCTTCTCAAGGAATATGGCCGTCCGAGCAACAAATACTTTGTTCTCTTTGGGATCGTAGAAATAATAACCCTTAGTTTCCTTAGGGTAACCGACAAAGATACATTTCTCAGATCTGCTCTCCAGTTTCCCAGAGGCGAGCTTTTTGACATAAGCCTCGCAACCCCAGATCCTGATAAATGTCAAGCTCGGCTGTTTCCCATACCATAATTCATATGGCGTCTTTGAAACAGCCTTGGATGGCACTCGGTTTAGTACCTTTGCAGCTGTTTCCAGTGCAAATCCCCAAAAGGAATATGGAAGAGTAGCCTGACTCATCATAGAACGAACCATATCAAGTAACGTTCTATTTCTCCTCTCGGACACACCATTCCATTGTGGTGTTCCTGGCGGAGTGAGCTGTGAGATAATCCCACACTCTTTTAGATAGTCAGTAAACTCTCGACTTAGGTATTCTCCACCTCGATCAGAACGAAGTGCCTTGATATTTCGGCCTAGCTGATTCTGTACTTCATTTTTGAACTCTTTGAACTTGTCAAAAGATTCACTCTTATGTCTCATAAGATAGACATAACCATACCTACTGAAATCATCAGTAAAGGTAATGAAGTACGAATAGCCACCTCTGGCATGTTTACTAAATGGCCCACACACATCACTGTGTATAAGATCAAGTAAACCTGAAGCCCTTTGACCTTTGTGAGAAAAAGGTGACTTCGTCATTTTACCCATTAAACAAGCTTTGCATGTATCAATCTCCTCATAGGAGAATGATCCCAGTAGTCCATGATCATGCAACCGCTTAATGCGCTTCTTGTTAATATGGCCTAAACGACTATGCCATAACAAGGTGCTGTCTTCAGCATACTTGGCTTTCTTAATATCAACACTTTGTATAGAACTTTCCATGTCCAACATGTATAACCCATTGTTAATTGAACCAGTTGCATAAACAATATTATCTAAAGATAAAACACACTTTGAAATATTGCATTCAAAGGCAAATCCTTTCCTGACAAGAGTAGGAATAGAGATAATATTTTTAGTAATACTGGGAACAAAGTAACAACTATTTAGTTCTAATACAATGCCAGATGGTAATGAGATGAAATAGTCTCCTACAGCAACAGCAGCAACCCGTGCCCCGTTTCCAACGCGTAGGTCCACCTCATGCTGTCCCACCTGCCTTCTTCTCTTGAGTTCCTGTACATTTGAACAAATGTGAACTCCACATGCAGTGTCCAACACCCATGAAATAGAAGAAGATGATATCATGACCTCAGTCACAAATATACCTGAGCCAGAAGCGATGCTTCCCCTCTTATCTCCTTGGAGCGCTTTACAGTCCTTTTTCCAGTGACCCAGCTGGCCACAGTGGAAACACCTGTTGTCCTTCGCCCGCTTCACCTTTTGTTTCAGAGCCTTACTGTAGTTCTTGACAGGGGCCTTGCCCTTCTTCCCCTTCTTCTTGTTCCTCGAAGGAACCATCAAGACAGAGGTTGAAGGCTTTCCCTTCAGAGTTTCCTCAGTAGTCAAGAGCATATTGAGCAGCTCTGCCGGAGTACAATCGATCTTGTTCATATTAAAATTAATAATGAACGCATCGAAAGAGGGCGGGAGAGACTGCAGAATTATGTCTACAGCAAGCTCCTGGTTGATGGTATGCCCTAGTTTCTCTAGAGCCTCCTTGTGCCCAATCATCTTGAGCACGTGAGCTCCCACTGGGCTCCCTTCAGCCAGTTTGCTCTGAAAGAAAAGCTTGGTCAGATTATAGCGTTCTGTCCTCGCCTGTGCAGCATACAGCATCTTGAGGTTCGCTATAATCTCTATAGCCGACATATCCTCATGCTGACGCTGCAGCGGTGGCGTCATAGACGCTAGCATCAGGCAAGCGACATCAATGCTATCATTGACATGCTTTTCATAGGCTTCGCGAACCGCCCTTGCGGCGTTCGCAGCGGGTTGAGGCGGCACAGCCGTCTCGAGGACATACAGTTTCCTCTCAGCCTTAAGAATGATCTTAAGGTGTCCGAACCAGTCTGAGAAGTTTGGCCCAGCAAACTTCTCCCTTTCCAGTAGGGATCGCACATTGAAGCTCATGGTGTTCGTTGCTGCAGGAATCTACAACAATGCAAGAACAGCAAGGTTAGTATCAATGTTTAGAATCAATCCAGGACTTAAGAAAGATTCTTTTCTCACTATTTTATCTGGCTGAAAAATCCAGCAAAACAGCCCGAAAGAGTAGAACTCTTTTAGTGAGATGGGATCCAGATTTCATACTTGGTCTCCGCGTCCCGCTCAGGCGAGATAAGATGCACAGAGAGTACAAGCACTAATCTCTGGTAGGCTGTCCCAGCCAATCGCCAACCCGTGCGATTCCCCTTCATCTGGGCAATCCAGCAGACTATGCCAACTGAGTTGGTACAACACAGTCTCTGACCCCACAGATGGCTGCCTCCATGTGCTACCATATGCGCCACATATGTAGCCTACATGGTCAAGCTAACCCAACCTACTCCCTGGACCACCACGTGCTATGCTGAGCAACGAGAAGGGATAAATCCCTACTCTGTAACACGCAGGTGTAATCCCGCACCGTCTGAAGATAGATGGACGTGCCCACTGAGTGGGTACAACACGGCTCCAACGATAGTCAGAACAGTGAGGTTTCGCGTCAGAAGGCTTACGAGCTTGATATGTTAGTGTTTGGATTTTAACGGTCTTTTATCTTCATACCTATCATGTAAGTCCTATGGTGATAGCAGAAGATAAACTCATGCAATTCTAATTATAAAAGCAATAAATAGAAAGCATGCTGATCTTATGTGGTAAAAGCCCATAGCCTAAGTAAGACCTTAATTTTACTTAAGTCTTCACTTTCTTTTCATGGGTCTTTTATCTCATCAGGTCCATCCCAGGGCCCTTGCGCCAAGTTCAGCTCAGGTGCGCCCACCAGCTGAATGCGCCTCTTTAATGTGTGCTTTTGTGCTCTTGTCTAATCAAATACATTTTGATCTATCTAGACAAGGTTGACTCGCAGGTCAAATATACAATAAATTAATTAAAAAGTGATTCGCAGATCACAATAAAAATTAATTTACAAGTTTAAGTCCAGGCACGCAGGCCCCAGCACAGCACACATTTAACATGGGCAGCCCACATAAGAATAAATAAACAAGCATCATGGCATCATTCAATCAACATGTGATCCATTACAAAGAAAATAAAATTTTGAAAACCCCATTGGCATCAATTTTAATTTTCTTATGAGCCCTACTACCTTACAACGGTCCATTAATAGGGATCCACTCATCCAGCTAGTCAGATCCACTGCCCTTGCATGCACCAAGTCCTAACTGACTCGAGTTGACCTAATGGTCAACCATGCATGCTACAAGGGCTAAACAACCCTCATGAGTTTTGGCAAGCGGGTGTGACCCCGGGCCTAACTCATGTGTGTTCATTAGTCGTCTCAACCAGACCTCGCTACACGCCCTTGATGCAGTCAACCTATAGCCACCTCGTGCTTGCGCACAGGTGCTATCAGGTCAACCCATCTAGGCTGTCAGATGGTCTGATCAGACTAGTTGGATCTTCCCTAGAGGATGCCTTCAACCCTACTAACCCGTCTAAGGGATTATAGCAGGCGCCACTTAGATCTATGGTGATAGGCGCGCAAGATGTAAGGTTTTTCTTTGAAAAACAACTACAACAAGCGCAAACAAGTAACATGCGCCACTTTGATAAACAAGATACATCAAATATCTAGCATGTCATTCTTTGCATGTTGATAAACCAAAGATCTAGGCATAAGCGCAAACTTCTCCAAGCAATGATACAAGCGCAAACAAACTTATGTGCACACAACATCATGTAAGCGCAAGAAAACAAAGCATGAAGTGAGCGCAATATGGCATCATGAATGGATCACAACCTCAGCAAAGCAATCATATAGATGATACTGAAAAACCCTATGCTCTGATACCAATTGTAGGTCCCCTTCGAGGGGGAGCGCAAACCCTAAGCATGCACAAATCTCAATTGCATGGGCGGAATTAGGGTTTCCATAGATCGCATGTAGTATATCTATAAGATTAACTTTGTTTGCTTATAAAGATCAAGAGAAGATCTCTTACCATAGCCATGATAAAGGGTGGCGACTTGGAAGCAAGAGGGCAAGTAAGCACTCCTCCAAAGATAACGCACACTAGATGAGAGATGGCTACCCTTTCGGATGTTCCTTGTGCTAGCAAGGGATCTCCAAAACTTCCTTGTCGTGTGTAGATGAAGAGAGGTGCTTGGCCGAGAGCTTCGTTGTGCAAGAGTTCCCCCTTTTTTTTTTTTCTTGTCGAATGAAGATCACAAGAGAGTAATTGGGCAAATGGCGTTAAGGCTTTCATTCAAGTGATGGCGTTACACTTCCAAATATGGAAGGTTATGAAGCCATGCGACCACTTGAAGAAAAACCGCCCAAAATGCCTTCAATCCTTGAACCATACGTTCACCCATGTGAACCGGTTCAAGCCAATTAGGTTCAACTCAATTCGGTTCAAAAAACCAAATCAAACCAGCCCAAGCCATGGTCTAGATCTCTTTGAACCAAATGGTTCAAGATCCAACCGTTCATCTCTAGATGCTCTTGATCTCTCCGATCTAGCATCCATACTCTCGATCGAAGCTTACCGATCTCAAGCCCTAATCAATCAAACATGATCAGACCAGATCTCACTTACAATCAGAGTCTAAACTCCTTTAAACTGAATCCAAACAATTCAGTCCACACGATCTGACTTGAGTAAGCCATGTCATCAAATTGTGCGATCCTAAGGGTTTCCTTTAAATGTCGGTAACGACAACTTACGTTATCACGATTAGTGAGGGGTATCTAGCAACACATCACTGTCTCCCGATATAAAAGAAAGAGTCTTCCAAGACTACACCCAAATCACAGCACAAGTGTGAATCCATTTCACGAGGCATACATGTTTCCTTTGCCACTGGATGTTCTTATTGGACAAGCATGTCAAGCCTGTAACTCCAATACGATGAGCATGATTAGATCAGATGAACATAGTCATCTGGGTATGGCCATACACTTTCTCAATCATCTCATATAGGGGGGCCTTAGAACATCACACTCCTTAAACAAGGAGACGGTAATCCTTTATCTATCACTAGTGTCCTAACCTGACTCATGATCATTATCCAAGATAGTCTATAACCATTATATTTCAAATGATATTGAACTACCTCAAAACAATGACATTCATCATTTAGAAACACAAGTGATCTCAAGTCAAAGGACATGTGCCACTTGTAGCATACAAGGATTATTCACATTGTGACAAGCAATTGAATATCCTAGTAGGGTCTGTCCAGTACATCCAATGTACCCATGAGTCTACATCTTATTCCATGCTCGAAGCATCCTATAAGATTAGAACACATATTAGTCTTAACCATATCAAGGCTGTCTCATGTTCACCAAGATATATCGACTAAGGACATTACTGCATGTCAGCCTAGCTGAACAGCTTTGAGACATTATTCAGTAGTACACTTATTACAGCAGACAAGGTAACAACCTGAATAACAACCATTGCCTTTATAAACTTAAGAGTTTATACAATGATACTATTACAATCCCAAGGCCTCAAACATTAGCCTTAAGGGCATACCCCAACAGAATGCATATTGAAAAATGAAATCAAGTCTACTCACTATATGAGTATCATATATATATGCAAATATGAAATATAAATCACATACATCCTAACTCAACAAAATGGAGCTGTTCATGGTCACAAACAATGCATTACACCTCACACTCTAATATGAGTAGTTCCACCCCCAAGCTCCGAAAGTGAAACGACTGCCATCAGATAGCCCGATAGTGTTGCGTCTAACACTTGGAAACTCCAGTATTGTCCAAAGGACAATCTGGCAGTAACCTTGACCGGCAACGGCCAATAGCCCACCACACAGTCAACGCTATGGTCTAATCGCGACCTCGCTGACGGATCTCCAACTCCACATATGGCACGCACGCTCGAAGCATACAACAACAAATCACAACACACTATAAAAATATCATATCTCAAACATGTGTATATAACTATTGGTGTATATTCCCTTGGACCTGTTGTTGGTCTATCTTTTGTACTAGTTGACATTGATATCTTATATTTATATCATTCTGGCATTGTCATTATTATGCTATGTTTACATCCATATTCTTTGTATACTTGCATGATAATGTTATGGAGAAAGATTGTATTTGTGCTCAAACTCTATCCCCAGTCAATTACCTAAGTGGATAAGTGATGCAGGAGAAGCCAGCACCGAAGAGGGGGAAGATCTAGACTAAGAAACACCCCCCCAAAATTTTCTGCGAGGCAATCACGGGCAGGCCGTGAACGCAGACACGAGCGTGATCTCCTCGGCGTGAAACACGAGTAGCAGGCGCAAATAGAGTCATGGTTGTGCGCCCAAGCAGGAGCATGCCGTGAGCGCCGCGACAGATCCCAGCAGACAGAGGCATGGCCATGCGCCAACACATGGGCAGGACGAGCCGGCTGTGAATGCCTCGACAAAATCTAGCACAAAAATGCACGGGCGTGAACATGATCACGGGCTAGCTGTGATCCCCTTGGCGAAAAATGAAAAAAATCGATGATTTCGGATATGAACGCGGTCATGGCCGTGAACACCATCACGGCTTGGTCGTGAACGCCTCGGTAGATCCTAGCACACCAAATCACGGCTGTGAACGCCATCACAGCTAGGCTGTGAACACCCCTGAAGATGCAGAATTGCCCCGGAGACCCCGTTTTGATGTATATCACCCTCGATACCATGTTTCCCCATCTCAAGAGGACCCAAAGGAGCCCAACAAAGTGACAATCCGGCGCTCCCAATGCTCAAGTCAACCACCGAACCGATACATGGGGATGATTAGTCCTCTCTCGGTCCACATCGAGATCCTCCAGCCCATGGGCCTCCCAACTCAACCCAACGAAGGCTCAGCCCAAGATGGATACCACAACCATTCGAACAATACGGCCTAAGAGAAAGCCTCCACCGTGATGAACCAGCCCACGATCTCAAAATTCCGCTGCTTTGCGGCTTGCTTCGAGCTCATCTAGCCGCCAACTAATAGGACCAAAGTTGTTTGGCGTGTACCTAGGACTAATCCCCAGCAATGGCGCCAAAAACTTGATAGGATTCCGCAAGTGCACGGAATTATCGAAGTAATAAAAATATCGATCCATAGAGACCTACGTGTTAAGTACCAAATAGTTGTATTCTCACTAGCTAAGCAATCGAGTATGATACGAGTAAACAATAGGAAAGCGCACAAAATAAGAGATAATCAAAGAGATGAATGGGACTAGGGTTTCATCCACCTTAACTTCAATGATTAGATATATAAAAGGTTCATCAATCAAATCTTGCTAAAATAAAGACCTAATTTACTTCATAAAAGGATTATCTCACTTTCGTGCAGATAACCACACAGAGATAAATCCTCACTTTCGCGCAAGATTTATCCCAGGCTAAAGATAAGTAAATCATCAATCAGAGAATTCAAAGATCACTTTCGTGCATCCGAATTCTAGGTTGATAATCTCTAGTGGAGTCTCAAGGATCACTTTCGTGCATCCGAGTCTCTACACTAGTTTTACTCATGGATCTCCAACGTTCCGATCCTTACTTTCGCACAAGATCTCCACGTTTGACAAATAGAATCGATCTATAGATTCATGTTATAATCATGGCAATTAATTTACTAGAACAGATCAAATTAGATCTAACCTAAGGAAGGGATCCTAACATGCAATTCTAGGATTCCAAGTTCTCAAGCAAATCACCTTTTAGTCTCATTGCGAAAACTCTAAAAACATAATTAGTAACATGGACTTATAGAGAGTCTAAGCACAATCCATCACAAAAATAAAATTATCATAGCAAAAATTATCATGACGAAAATAGAAGTGTTATCTAATCATTAAGAATCAAGGGGATTACACCCCCTGTCCCAAAAGAGTGTTAAGCTTGCATGGAGAAAAAAATACAATGAATCATACTTTAGAACAATTAGAAATCAGAGAAGGAGAAAAAAACAACGTTACAACACGGGTGTAATGTAAATTACACCCGTAATTTCGTGATAAACAGCGCTGTCACCGCTGTTTTGTTGATTCCTCTTCCGATCGGACTCCAAACGCTCTGAAACTTCTGTGGCGTCTTTCTCTCCTCCAGGCGAAGCTTCTGAGTGAAAATCATGGCCTGAGGTGCCCTCTACGCCTCTCAGCGTGAGGCCAAACCCTAGCCGCCTCTCTGGCGATTTCTCCCTCGATACTGGATAAAAGTTTTTTTTCCCACTTCGTACGCCTTCTCCTCTTAAAGACGAGTCTGCAGCAACTTTCGGATCCTAATTTGGAGCTCTGGATCAAAAGTTATGACCCGAACAAATTTCAGCCGCGGAAAACTCGCGATTTTGACTGGAAATTACGGCCGTGTAATAATTTACGGCAGTGCCGTAAAATCATTCTGTGAACGCTGAGTCAAAATTATGGCCCGTAAAATATTTCTCGATGGTGCCATAAAATCGGATGAGTTCTCTGGTTTGAATCAGCTAGGAATTACGGTCCGTAAAATGGGTTACGGCAGTGCCGTAAAATCTGCAAAGTTCTCTATTCTGAAAGCGCTGAAAAATACGGCAGTGTAATTCTTTACGGCAGTGCTGTAAAATTAGGAAAACTTTCTGTTTGAGAAATCACCAAAATACGGCAGTGCTCTGATTTTACGGTAGCCGCAAAAAATATAGTATCGTAAAATAGGTTACGGCACTGCCGTATTTTGCAAGGTTGCTCCATTTTGCGTGAAATTTCTTGGGTGATCTCCTCTTGATGATGGTAACTTTTCTATGTGTTTGATTTTGCTTGAAAACTCCTTGAAATAGTGCCTTTTTACCTGAAAATCATGAAAAACCAAAATGGAAGTAGACTTTGCAATATTCGATGAATTTGACATGAAAACAAGTAAAATATCTTCAATCTAGCATGAAAAGATATCAAAAATGATACAAAATATACTATATATTTTGGTGTCATCACCAACGTAAGCCCCCTTACAACCAGGAATCAAGGATATGCACCAGCTTCACTTTAGTTGGTAGGAGTTTGTTTTGTTTTGTCTTATGTAGTAGTTTTACCACTTTTGGACTGCAAGAGTAGGTAGTTGTTAGGATTTAGCCATTGTCTTATTCCCCCCTCTCTTATCCTATAGAATAGAAGGGTGGGCTAGCATTTATTTTCAGTTCTCTAATAGTGGTAGAGTTCTCATAGTGAGTGAGCTGAAGGGGAAGAGGTGGGTGCCTCGACTCCTCGTGTATTCCTTTCTCTAGTAAATCCCACCGCCTCTAGTGGGTCAGGTTCGCCTGTTTTCAGATTTCTATCGTGTTCTTTCCGCTATGTTTTGCACTCTTTCTCCTCACCCCCATGAGCATCCGTACATCGGAGGCGTGGAGCGATTTCCTAATTTTGGTGCACTCGCAGGCGCATAGGCACGTGAGCTGAGCCCCGTCTACTCGCTGTCCCCTCGGAATGTGCTGTGCTTAAAATTACTAAGAGTTTAGTGAGTGAATTTCATAGATTTGAGTGCTATTCGATTTCTCTCGCATTAGTGTTGCCCCGAAATTCATCGCTATTTTCCTCGTGTTTTTGCTGCACTTTCCAAACGCTTTTGCTTTCCTCGTCTCAAGACCCTCTCACATTTTCCAAGCATAGTCTAAACCCCGATGGAGTTTATGACTAGGGAGTTTCCTCTGTTAGCCACGCCTACAAGGCGTCGAACCTTTGATGACGAACCAAGCCGACGCAGGCCTTACAAGGCCCATGAAGGTTCGGTTCATAAGGAGGAACCATTTGATGAGGATGATGTGTAGGCCGCAGAAAGGCCCCAATCCCAAGCCCGCTTCGATCACCATCGAATGGATGATGACTTTCATCGCAATGTCTGAGCAGCTCCCACACCCTTTGTGGTAGGTCTTGACCCCACACAGTTTTTAGATTGGATTGCGTCGGTTGACACCTATGTTGAGTGGACTGACTTGCCCCAACATATGCGCGTTAAGTATGCGTGAACCTTACTCGTAGGTCCTGCGTGTTTGCATTGGGCAAATGTAGAGTGTCAAAGTGAACAACACGCCATCCCTCCCATCACCAGATGGGATGAGATGAAGTATCACCTCCGTGAGCGATACGTGCCCTCCTCCTATAGGCATTTGCTTGACCAATATAGCAGCCTACACCAAGGGTAGAGTACTATCTGAATTTTGACACATTGCAACTCCGTTGTCACTTGCAAGAGGACCCCGAACTAGTGTTGTTCAAGTTTAAGAATGGCCTTCATTCGGACATCCGGCAGGCCCTACCCACTTACGGTTCGGAGACCCTCGATCAAACCTTCCAGCACACTTGAGACATCAAGCATGACCTATGTGTTGCGGCTAGACATAGCGAGTCTGGGCCCCATCGACGGCCATATGTTCGTGGACCCCCGCATACTCACCCCCGGGATGAGCGACCGGAGCCTCATTCGGACCCACGCCCGGTGACTCGCCCCACATGGGAAGAGAAGGGTAAGGCTCTGGTTCAAGGTTCATCGAGTCTGGTCAACTATTTCAACTTCCTATAGCTCAGTCACTACTCGAAAGATTGCCCAAAATGGTCCACCCATGTGGACAAGAGTCACACCCATGTAGCATCTATCACACGCGAGTGCGTGGAGCATGATGTCGAAGCCAAGTGCTACACTAGCGGCGATGAGTTGGGTCACTCCACACTTGTGGTTGTGCGGTGTACCCTTGTCCAAATCCCAACCTTCGAGGATTGGAGGCACACAAGCATCTTCACGACTTACATCAAGTGCAATGGGCACTCGTGTAAGATGATCATTGATGGGGGTAGTAGCCTGAACATGGTCTCTTGGACCACAATCACCCGGTTTGGCCTCCCCCTCAAACCCCACCTGAAGCCTTACTCGATCGCGTGGGTTGACACATCGAGTCTTCCGGTCACCCATTGATGTTAGGTTCCCATCAGTTTTGGGGACTAGTGCGAGAAGGTGTGGTGTGATGTTGCGGCTATGGATATTGCCCACGTCCTCCTAGGATGTCCTTGGCTGTACGATAGGGATGTTATCTATTATGGCCGGTCGAACATTTATGTGTTCGACCACAACGACCAGAAGATTTGCTTGATCCTAGCTCCACCCAAGGAGTTACGGGCATCCACATCCAAGGGCCTGATTGTCTCTCCTAAGTCTGCCCCTCCAGCGCCCGCTATGGTTTCCCTTTTGCGCACCTCTGCGCTCATGTGTGAATCCACCAAGACCAAGGTAGTCTATGCGCTGATGTTACGTGAGGCGCAGGATCCCTCACCTTCTGTGGACGCGGTGCCTCCCTCGGAGGTCTCCACCCTCTTGACCGAATTTAGTGACATCAACCCCGAGGACTTGCCCCGTTGACTCCTCCGGATAGGGAGATCCAATATGCGATAGACCTTGTTATGGGAGCAGCCCTTCCCAACTTGTCCCATCATAGACTTAATCCCACTGAACACGCTGAGCTGCAGCGTCAAGTGGATGAACTCCTTACCAAGGGTTACATCCAAGAGAGTTTGAGTCTTTGCGCTGTCCCCGCCTTGCACACGCCCAAGAAGGACGGATCGTGGCACATGTGCATTGACAGCCGCATCATTAACCGGATCATGGTCAAGTATGCCCCATTCCTAGGCTTGATGATATGTTAGACTTGGGGTCTGGTTCGTTTTGGTTTTCCAAGCTTGACCTTCGAAGCGGATATCATCAAGTCCGCTGATGCGTTGCATTTACATCGTATTTTTACCTGTATTTTATATGATATTTTGGGCTTATTTTGTGATTTTATACTAATTTTTTGTATTTTTATTTCACTTGGTATGGAATCTTCACTTTTCTTAGTTTTTATGAAAATGTGATAGGCCCCGCAAGTGTACGGTTTCTATCACAATAGTAAAATATCGTCCCAAGGGAGCGAGGTGTCAAGTACCGACCTTAAGTGTCATTGAAAGCTAGATAATTCTAATTTGAAATGAAAGAATAGCACTAAAACTAATTTATCGAACCTAAGAATCGATGACTTTAAGGGAAAATTACACTTTAAGAAGTGTTCAGAACTTCAGGTTTTACCACGTTGAATGCTTTATATGTAAATCAATGAATCAAAACGAATTAGAAAACGGATCTCCTTCTCTCGAAGTGCAATCCGACAGTAAATAACTAAAGGCGATCACTCCTAGGGTACGGATTACCTTCTCTCGAAGCGTAATCCGGTGTCTAACTTAAGCTAATCTCCTACTCTCGTAGCAAAACTAACTTAAGAGACCCATTAGGCTCTATGAAAGATTGTAAATCCTTGAGTGACTTTGAACGACTCTCGTAATTCAAGTCACAAGTTTAAATGAGAACGTTCGAGTGTTACGATTCACCTCTCAGTTCATCTCGTAACACTTAACACATACAAAAGTTTGGCCAGAACAATCATATGCAATAAGCACAACTCAATTAAATAAGTTAATTTACTAAAAACAACAATGAGATTCATAATAATATTTAACACATGGGAATTTGTTCAACGGGCTACGCCCGAGTCCTGAACTAGGGTTTTACGCTAAGAAACATATAGTTACTCAATGAAAACCCAAGAAAATATATTCAAAAATAAGGAAAATTACAGAACAAGGGTAGGCGACGATGAATCTTTAGTCTTCTCTCGAAAGCCCCAAATAATCTGGTCGAATCAAGCCCTCGAACAAGCAAAATTGCCACTTTTCGCCCTAGGTCGCATTCCTTGAAAGTTCGAACCCTATAACCGCCCAAAATCCCAACTTTTATACCTTAATCGAAGCCTTGGGTGGTTAGGAAGATTAATTGGGAGTTCCCCCCAATTTCTAGGCATCTGGAGCATCGGATTTGGTGAAGAAACGGTCGAAGGTCGCGATCTGTGGACGCCGTCACGGGCGTGATGACCGTCACGGCTAGGCCGTGACGAGTTCTGGAACTTGCAACGAAGTAAGCACGGCCATGATGCTGGACACGGGTAGGCCGTGATGGGGTCGAAAAATTCCTAGAAGCTGAACACGCCCGTGCACGTAGCTGGTGTTGAGTTTGTGTGAAGTCGTCACGGGCATGATGGTCATCACGGCTAGGCCGTGATGGGTTCGTGAATGGCTAAATACGCCCGTTCTTCAGGCCGTGACGTCTGCGCTGAATTCTAGATTTTTGGTGTTCACGGCCGTGATGATCATCATGGCCATGCTGTGATGACTTCGTTGAACAAGAATCTGGATGACGATCTGATCACGACTGTGATGGTAAGCACGGCCAGGCCGTGATAAGCATAAAATATTCCAACAAATTTGAAATTTTTTCTGTGTGATGCTTGTAATGTGCTGAACCTTTCTATGACTTCAAATCTCAAAAATCTTCATGAAAATTAAGGATAATGACCTGCATTTCACAAATAAATGAAAAATAGTGAAGATTCTATACTTTATGGGAAAAGGTATCAATTTGTGACATAAAATAGAACTTAAGCCTAAAATAATGGTATAAATAAGACTCTAAATCCTATAAAAATGACACCTATCAAAATGTAGGTAAAATAGTGTAAAAATAATAGATTTCATGAGTTTTGAAGCCATAGCATGATTCTCGAAGGATAATGACCTGCATTTCACAAATAAATGAAAAATAGTGAAGATTCCATACTTTATGGGAAAAGGTATCAATTTTTGACATAAAATAGAACTTAAGCCTAAAATGATGGTATAAATAAGACTCTAAATCCTATAAAAATGACACCTATCAAAATATAGGTAAAATAGTATAAAAATAATGGATTTCATGAGTTTTGAAGCCATAGCATGATTCTTGAGGAAATTACGAGGTCGCACATCAAATTTGGGGTGAAAACAGTGTTAGATGCGAAATTCACGGTCGCAGCCGTGAGTTTCTTGGCTGGTCGTGAATTTCAAGTTTGAGGGGTGAAAACGCGGCTAAGTAAAAAATTTCACAAAAACTTTCACGGGTGAGGCTGTGAACCCTTCACGGGCCGTGAATAGTTTACGGGCTATGAGTTTTTCTGCCCCTTCGCATTTTTCACTCGATTCGACCCCAAATCAAGTAGGATTTGAACCAAACTCTCCAGAATTCTTCCTTGAAGGGTCCCGAACCGATTAAACTATAAAAGGAGGAATTTTGTTTGGGGAGGGGGGGGGGGGGAAGTAGACTTTAACAGGTGAACACGATCAGAGGCGGCGGCTAGGGTGAAATCGAGTTCTAGGACGAAATTCTAGCGATAATTCATGCGAAGGAGAGATTTGAGCACTTGATCTTCGTCTCCAGATCGAGGGAAAGCTTTTCTAATTATTCTCCTAGTGATTTCTTGTACTTTTGATAGAATTCAATGCAAGTTTCATCAATGAACATGTTATTTTCTTTGATCATGAGTGAATAAACTTATTTTCGAGATTAGGATGTAGCCCACTGACATTTATGAATTAAATTTTGTATTTTTACTCTTTGTCATGATTATTATAGCATTGATTTAATTAGAATTGAGTTATTTGCATGATTTACTATGGCCAAGTATGTTTGCATCTTAGACGTTGCGAGAAGGACCGGGAGGTGAATCACAACGTCAGATCTATTCTATTCAAACCTACGAATCCAATCACGGGAGTAGTTTGGATTCATTTGAAGGATTTTTATGGATTTTCATAGAACTTAATGGCTCTAGCTGTGTTAATTGTCACGAGAGTAGGGAGTTAGCGTAGCTAGATACCGGATTACGCTTTGAGAGGAGGTAATCCGTACCTTAGGAAAAACCCCTTTCAACACTTTAATTTTCTGTTCAAAAGTTTATGGATTTTCATAGAACTTAATGGGTATAGCTGTGTTAATTGTCACGAGAGTAGGGAGTTAGCATAGCTAGATACCGGATTACGCTTTGGGAGGAGGTAATCCGTACCTTAGGAAAAGCCCCTTTCAACACTTTAATTTTCTATTCAAAGGTTTATTTTTATCAAATTCATAATTGTCAGTGTGGTGAAATCCCAAGTCCCGATTTTCTAAAACCTAATTTCAACCCCCAAAACGATACCTCTATTTCTTTTCGTACTTAGAGAGTTCACACAAAATCATAATTTGATGCGCCTAGATATAAACGAGTTGTGTAATTGGTATTTGATTGCCAAATCCTCGTTGGGAACGATATCTTATTTTATTACTTTGATAAATCCATGTACTTGTAGATGCATCAAGTTTTAGGTGCCGTTGCTGGGATCAGGCCAGCCAATATCGATTTGATCGGTAAGTTTATAGACTAGATATTTTTCTTTTGAATTTTAGCATTTACTTAGTTTTTCTTTATTGCCATTTTCTGTTATTTTTAGTTTTATTCCTTATTGATTAACACGTTGTATGCCTAGAGCCTTAAAGATAGGTACTTTATTTCCTGAAGATCCAAAGATCGAACGCACCTTCTGCCTTCAAAGAAAACTATAGTTCCAGACTAAGAAAATTGCAGAAGAAGGCGTGATGGCGAACAATCAGTCACAAGGGATTTTGTAGTACCTAACATACAGGGTTTTAATTCCAGCACTAATGACCATGGTTCAGCAAAACCAGTTTAGGGGTTCCCCAACACAACATCCTAACCTTCATCTTGCTATCTTTTTTGAATATTGTGACACCATCAAGGTAAATGGTGTATCTTCTGATGCAATAAGACTACTAAGACTATTTCCATTCTCTCTCAGGGATTGCGCACAAGCTTGGTTGTATTCTCTTCCCGTTGGATTGATTACTACATGGGATGAGCTCTCACATGCTTTTCTAACTATATATTTTCCACCTAGCAAGACAGCTTAACTAAGGAATATGATAACTTGCTTTAGACAAAAAGAAGGAGAGTCGCTTTATGATGCTTGGGATCGTTTCAAGGAGCTCCAGCGCATGTGTCCTCATCATGGGCTTGAGAATTGGGTCCTAATCCATATCTTCTACAATAGATTGGACTACAGCACAAAGCTCATGGTGGATGCTACTGCTGAGGGAGCTATCATGAGTAAAAATGTAGAAGATGCGATGACTTTGCTTCAGGACATGGCCATGAATCATAACCATTGGTCCAATGAGCGAGGTACCATGTCCACAGGTATTGGTAAGTATAGCAGTGACTCCTTGACATCTTTGCTGCAAAGGTTGGCTCTTTAGCTTAGAAATTGGATTCTTTTACTTTTCCTTCAGTTGCAGATAATTTTGTTTCTTGTGAGGTCTGTGGTATTTCAAGTCATATTTCTACTGATTGTCATCTTTTAGCCCCACCACAAGATGACTGTTGTCAGGAGCATGTCAATGCTTTAGGCAACTATAATTAAAGGCAGGTGAACGACCCTTATTTAGGTACATATAATCTAGGTTGGAGGAACCACTCCAATTTGTTATACAAGAATAATGAAGGGCAAGGTCCTTAGCAGTTTAATCAGCAGAATAATAGGCCGCCACCAGGTTTTTAGTTTAGGCAGTTCAATCAGCCTCAGAAGTCCAACTTGGAGTTTCTTTTGGAAGGTTTCGTTGTTGCTCAGAAGAAGCACAACAAAGATGTCTCTAATGCTATTAAACATCTAACATCTCGTGTGGATGCTTTGGCAACCCACAACAAGATGTTTGAGAGCCAAATAGCTCAGCAGGCAAGTTCCTCCAATAGGCCTACAAGTAAACTTCCAGGCCAACCAGAGATGAACCCCATGGCGCATTGTAATGTTGTTACCATTGTAAGTGGTGAACAAATTAATGAACATGGGAAGCCTAATGAAGAGCTTATACCTGAAGAGGAGATGCTAGAGGAAAAGGAGAAGGAGGAAATCTATGTGGGTCCGCCTGCATATATTCCACCTATTCCTTATCCTAAGTAGGCCTGTCCAATCGGTTCGGACTGAACCAAATCGAACGGATTGGATCCGAACCAAATTTTTTTTCCTCAAATTTTTGAACCCGAAACTGAACCGAACTAGTGGAAAACCGAACCAAACCAAACTGAAAAGTTCGGGTTCGGTTTGGTTTAAATCGGGTTAAACTAAAATTTTAAGGTAGCTACTTACATTGCTAATTCTATGTTCAACTTCAAGTTTCTAATACTACATTGATGTGTTTCCTTCAGGAAGGAGCTCTTGAGAAGACTCACTGTATCATTTACTGGTGAAAGTTAAAATTTCTTGCTGCATCAGTTGTTGTGTTTCGTCCGGATAACTAGATAAGATTTTCTAGTGAGATAGATGCAGTCAAACAGTCTCAATGTCCATTGTTGACATATAAAACATATATGGTTATGCACTTGTGCACTTGTGCTTATTCCAGCATGTTTGTACAATTGTACTTGTATTTTTATGAATCAAGCATATAGTTCTCAGCTTGAATTAGCTTATGCTTTATGTTTACTGTCCAATTATTCATATTATTCTCATATGGATATCAAATTTCCACTAGTTTGTTGGCCATTAGTAAATCTTCTTGAAGTATCTAAAAGAGTAAAAGACTAAAACATAAACGGTAAACCTGCTTACCCTCTATTGATATTGATAAGCTCGAATGCTCGATAAGCGCAACCATCAACCATCAACCATCAAACAAAACACAATTACACAAATACACAATCACATATTCATGTTACTAGTAAATCTTCTTGAAGCATCTAAAACATAAACCTACTTACCCTCTATTCACATATTCACATTATACAACATACAAATACACAATCACATATTCACATTACAAAACACAAATAACCATCAAACAAAACACAAATACACAATCACATATTCACATTACTACTTGACTATGCCTAGACAATAAACATCCAATAAGTTCAAAAGACAAATACATTTATACATTAATGATAAATGATAGCATCCAGTCATCCAGTTCAAAAACACAATCACAGTTTAGTAGTTTACAACAAGTTCAACAGTCCAACAAGTTCAACAGCTATCCAGACATTTAAGTATTTAACATTTTAAGTTAATGACAATTGATAGCATCCAACAACATGAGTGCACATCCAAGTTCCAACAGTCCATGTCCAATTCCAATTTCCAAATGTCGAAAACTCCATATGTCCAAATGTGCAAAACTCAATCTCCACTCTCCAGTCTCCAGATGTCAAATACTCAAATTAACCTGCATCAATAAAAGTATATAACAGTAACTAGCAAATATGACTTAGAAGTTAGAAGTCTTAACTCTTAAAGATAAAAGTACAAAACCATTATCATCTTACGGTCTTACCTAGTGATTGAACAGTTGCTCCAGTGATTGAACAAAAGTACAAAACCAAGACCATCTTACTCTTAAGTCTTACCTAGTTACCTGCATAACATCAACTTAACAAATAACAACTAGTCAACTAATAAATACTACTTACAACCCAAAGTTGAATTTGAAATACTTGGCTACATTTGCAAATCAATAATTCGTGGTGCAGATTGAATTGTTGCAATCACTGTTAATTATCAAACAAAAGAGACGCATATATTATTATTAATCAAGAATATAAATATGCCCTTAACTAATTTTAAACAAACCTGCATAAAAAAAATTTACCTTTTTCTAATGTTTGACCATCTCCTATATCCTCTTCCACTTCACGATTAGTAGCTCGAATCCAATCTTGACAGCAAACTGAAGCTTCCAACATTGAAGGTGATAATGAACTTCGAAATGGATCGAGCACACGACCACCAGTACTAAAAGTTGACTCTGAAGCAACAGTTGAGATAGGAATTGCCAAGATATCACGAACCATCGAAGATAGAATAGGAAATCTCATAGAATTCATCTTCCACCAATTTAAAATATCAAAACTAGGAGTTCGATTTTCAGCTTCTTCATTCAAATATTTGTCCAACTCAGATTTTTCTTGAACTGCAATAACTTCTTTATGTCTCATGTATCTTAATTTAGTTTTGGAGAGGATACACTCAGATGAACCAACTGAACTAGATGAACTTGAAGATTGAGAAATATGTGAACCATTATTAATCTCCATTTTGCTTTTGTACTCATCAAACATCCTAAAAAGAATTGTTTGCACCCAAATAAATATAGATGAAACTTTGTCTGCACCATACATTTCTCCCAATGCAAATTTCAAATAATCCACCTTATATCTCGGATAAAAAATAACTACAATGAACAAAAGCAAGTTCACTTTATCTAGATTCCCCCAATACTTGTCCCATTTTTGTTTCATTCTTATTGCCATTTCATGAAACTTGGGGTCAATATTAACATCTTCCACCCATTCATTCAAAGTTGAAGCTATTTGACTAACTTCATCCACATAGAGATTGGAAAGATGCTACGGACTCGTCTTTAAGAGGAGAAGACACACGAAGTGGAAGAAGGAACTTTTAGCCAGTATCGAGAGAGCAATCGACAGAGAGGTGGTTAGGGTTTGGCCTGGCACCGAGAAGCGTAGAGGAGACCTCAAGCCGCAATTTTCACACAGAAGCTTCGTTTGGAGGAGGGAAGGACACACCAGAAGTTTCAAAGAAAAAGGAGATCAATTGGAGGAGGAATCGATGAAAGAAGGGCACATGCACTATTCATCGAAGCAAATTACGGTTGTAATTTCTATTACAGCCGTGTTGTAACGTTGTTTCTCCTTTCTCTTGGTTTTCTTATCACTCTATGACTATGATTCATTGTATTTCTTCTTCCATGCAAGCTTAAACATATTTTGGGACATGGGGTGTAATCCCTTTGATTTTTAATGATTAGATAACTCTTATTTTCGTCAGAATAGTTTTATTATGATGATTCTACTTATGTGATTGTTTGTCTTTGATTCTCCATAGATTGATGTTATTATTCATGTTTTAGAGTTCTCGCAATAAAGACCGAAAGGTGACTTGCTTGAGAACTTGGAACCCTAGAATTGCATATTAGGAACTCTCTTAGGTTAGTTCTTAATTATTTGATTTTAGTGATCTTATTGCCATGATGATAATTTGAATCTAGGGTAGAGTCGAGTTGTCAAACGTGGAGATCTTGCACGAAAGTGAGGATCAGAACGTTGGAGAACCATAAGTAGAACTTGTATTGAGACTCGAATGCACGAAAGTGATCCTTGAGATTCCACTTGAAACAATCAACTTAGAATTCAAATGCACGAAAGTGATCTCGAATTCTTTGATTGATGATTTACTTATCTTCAGCGTTGGGATAGATCTTGCGCGAAAGCGAGGATTGGTCATTGCATGATTGTCTACACGAAAGTGAGATGATCCCTTTATGAAGTAAATTAAGTCTTTATCAAGATAAAATTAGTCTAACGACCTTTTATCTATGTCCAGTCATTAGAATCAAGGAGGATAAAACCCTAGTCCCAGTTATTTCTCTCTGATTATCTTTTTAGCATACTTTTCTGCATAGTTTACTTCCATCATATTCGGTTTGCTTAGCTAGTGAGAAAACATCTATTTGGTACTTAACACGTAGGTCTCCGTGGTTCGATATTTTTATTACTTCGAAGTATCTGTGCACTTGCGGATCACAACAAGTTTTTAGCGCCGTTGCCGGGGATTAGTCCAAGGTGCACGCCAAACAACTTGGGACACAACAATTTCAAAATGAGGATCTTCTTCATGGAATCTTTCAAAAGCACCTTTATATCTTTGTTCTACATCCAACATAGTGTATGTTGAATTCCATCTTGTACAAACATCTAAACACAAATGAGCTTTACATTAAATATTTTCCTGCGCAACACATGAGTTAAACATTTGCAACCTTCATGGAGATTGCTTAATATATTTGACTGCTTCACGAACTCTATCAACTGAAGATTGAGAGACTTTTAGACCATCTTGGACAACTAAATTCATGATGTGTGCAACACATCTTACATGTAAAAAATCTCCATTAAGTATGACTCCCTTGCTAATCTTTTTCTTAAGGAATGAAATAGCTATGTCATTAGAAGATGCATTATCCACAGTAATTGTCGTAAGTCTAGAAATACCCCAATCTTGTAAGGATTTTTCAATAGCTTTTCCAATCATTTCTCCTTTATGACTGGATATTGGAAAAAAATTTAAAACCCTTTTGTGTAATTTTCAATTTAAATCAACAAAATGTCCTATGATGCACATATAGTTAATTCGCTGAATTGATGTCCACGTGTCAGTAGTAATACAAATACGTTGACAATTATCTTGTTTGAACTTCTTAAGCTTCAATCTCTCATCTACAAATATTTCATAACAATCTCTTGAGATTGTTTGCCTCAAAGGAATGTGAAAGCGTGGTATGGCAACTTCACAAAATTCTTTAAAACCTTTACTTTCGATGAATTTAAATGGTAATTCATCTATGATTATCATTCGAGCTAAAGCCTTTCTAACAAGGCTTTGATAAAATTTCCATGTTGATATTGATGTAGAACTTGCACTATTTAATCTGACCGAAATTTCCATTTGTGTTTTACTACCCTTAACAATAAGGCCTTGTGCACTCAAATATTTGATACATCTTGTCAAATGAGCTTTAATTGTGCTAGTTCCACATGTTATGGTATCATATACATAAATTGCATCACAATAATTACACTTTGCCTTTGTAACACCATCTTTCTCAATTTTGGTAAAGTAATTCCAAACTTCTGCCCTTGGTTTTATAAGTTCTTCCCCTTCTTCTTGTTCCTTGAAGGAACCATCAAGACAGAGGATGAAGGCTTTCCCTTCTCAAGAGTCTGCTTTGTAGTACAGAGCATGTTCAGTAACTCTGCCGGTGTACAGTCGATCTTGTTCATATTAAAATTAATGATGAACGGATCGAAAGAGGCCGGGAGAGACTGCAAGATGATGTCTACAACAAGCTCCTGATTGACGGTGTGTCCCAGTTTCTCTAGAGCCTCTTTGTACCCAATCATCTTGAGTACGTGAGCTCCCACTGGACTTCCTTCAGTTAGTTTGCTTTGAAAGAAAAGTTTTGTCAAGTTATAGTGTTCTGTCCTTGCCTGTGCAGCATACAGCATCTTGAGATTTGCTATAATTTCAATAGCAGATAAATCCTCATGCTGACGCTGTAGCTCTGGCGTCATAGACGCAAGCATAAGGCAAGCAACATCAATGCTATCATTGACATGCTTCTCATAAGCATCCCGAACCGCCCTTGCGGCGTTCGCAGCGGGTTGAGGCGGTATTGCCGTCTCAAGGGCAGACAGCTTCCTCTCAGCCTTAAGAACAATCTTAAGGTGTCCGTACCGGTCTGAGAAGTTTGGCCCAGCAAACTTCTCCCTTTCCAGTAAGGATCGCACATTGAACCCTGTGGTGTTCGTTGCTGCAGGAATCTACAACAAAGCAAGAACAACAAGGTCAGTATCGATGTTAGAATCAATCCAGGACTTAAGAATGATTCCTTTCTCACTATTTTATCTGACTGAAAAATCCAATAAAACAGTCCGAAAGAGTAAAACTCTTTTAGTGAGATGGGATCCAGATTTCATACTTGGTCTCCGCGTCCCGCTCAGGCGAGATAAGATGCACAGAGAGTTCAAGCACTAATCACTGGTAGGTTATCCATGCCAATCGCCAACCCGTGCGATTCCCCTTCATCTAGGCAATCCAGAAGACTGTGCCAACTGAGTTGGTACAACACAGTTTCTGATTCCACAGATGGCTGCCTCCATATAGCTAACATATGCTCAATATGTAGCCTACATGGTCAAGCTGACCCGACCTACTCCCTGGACCACCACGTGCTATGCTGAGCAACGAGAAGCGATAAATCCCTTCTCTGTAACACGTAGGTGTAATCACACACCGTCTGAAGATAGCTGGGCATGCCCACTGAGTGGGTACAACACAGCCCCAACGATAGTCAGAACAGTGAGGTTTCGCGTCAGAAGGCTTTCGTGCTTGATATTTAACGTTGGATTTTAACGGTCCTTTTATCTTCTTACTACCATGCATATCCTATGGTGATAGCAGAATGATAAATCATGCAGGTGCTAATATTACTTAAATAGTAAATAGAAAGCACAATGATCTTATGTGGTAAACGCCCATTAAGCCTAAATAAAAACCCTAGTTTTACACAAGTCTTCACTTGAGCTCTTCATGGGTCTTTTGCATTTCATCTGGCCCAGCCCGGGCCCAAGCGCCCTCTGCAGTCCAAATGCGCCCACCAGATTGGTTGCGCCTGTTCTAGAGTCGAACTCTAGACCTCCCACTGGCTGCATGCGCCTCTGCCATGTATGCTCTGTGCTCATGTCTGATTAATTTACATTTAATCTATCTAGACATGATTTGACTCGCAGGTCAATTACACATTAACATAAATTAAAATGTGATTCGCAGATCACAAAAATAATTTACAATTAATTAATCCAGGCACGCAGGCCCCAGCACAGCACATAAATAGGGCAGCCCACATAAGATGAAATAGACATCCAATCAGGTTAAACAAACAACATGTGATCCAAACAGGAAAATAAAATTTTGAAAAAACCCCATGGCTTCAATTTTATTTCCTTATGTGCCCTACTACCTTACAACGGTCCATTAATAGGGATCCACTCATTAGACAAAGTTAGACCCACTGCCCTTGCATGCACCAAGTCATAACTGACTTGCGTCGACCTCATGGTCAACAATGCATGCCTTAAGGGCTGAACGTCCCACATGATATCTGGCAAGCGGGTGTGACCCCGAGCCTTAATCATGATCGTTCACTGGTCGCCTCAATCAGACATCGCTACACGCCCTTCTGCAGTCGACCTATAGCCACCTCATGCTTGCGCATAGGTGCTATCTGGTCGACCCATCTAGGCTGTCAGATGGTCTGATCAGACTGTTGGGTCCAGACTAGACTGACGACTTCAACCCTAGTAACCCGTCTAAGTATTTCAAGTAGGCGCTTATAGATCTAAGTGGAGTCGCGCATGATATTAAGTTTTGTCAAAAATCTTCAACATGCGCCAACAAGAATAACATACATGCGCCACAAGCAAAAACATACATCTAAAGACTAGCATGTATTTTTCGCATGATGTTTAGGTTTAGATCTATTCAACGCATACATGGATCACACAAAAAGCAATCATATAAGATCATGCCATAACGCACCTCTGATACCAATTGAAAGGGGGGGGGGGGAACCCTAAACGCATGCACTTCTAGAATTTTGCATGGGCGGAAATAAGGATTTCAACATGATCGCATGTGGCATGAACATATGATTAACTTAAAGCCTTCATAGATCAACACAAAGATTTTACCATAGCCATTGTTTGGATGGCGACTTGGAAATAAGAGGGCGATGTGGCTCTCCTCCAAAGTGAACGCACACAAGATGGTGATGGCTTCCTTCTTGGCGTTCCTTGTGCTAGCAAAGCTCTCCAAGGTGTCCTAGCCGTGTGAGGAGAATGAGATGCTCTCTTGGCATTTTTCGAACCTCCTCCTTGGCGTGAAGTCACTCTACCAAAAAGAGAGGAGTCTCGAGAGTGGAAGATGGGTGACGAGAGAAGCGTTACCCTCGAACGTGGAGGCGTGCTTCTATTTTGGAAATATTCAACTTCCAAAAATAGCAAGCCCTCAACGCATGATGCGTTCACTCCAAGTGAACCGATCGCCTCTTCTTCTCCCTTTGAACCATGCGTTCATATAATGAACCGGTTCTATAGAATTTGGTTCAAAGACCAAATCAAACCAAGACTTGGTTTAGATCATACAAAACCAAAAAGGCTCAAGATCTAACCATACATCTCTTGATGCTCTTGATCTCATCGATCTAGCATCAATTCTCTCGATCGAAGCTTACCGATCTCAAGCCCTAATCAATCAAACATGATCAGACCAGATCTCACTTACAATCAGAGTTTAAACTCCTTTAAACTGAACCAAAACAATTCAGTCCACACGATCTGACATAAGTAAGCCATATCATCAAATTGTGCGACCCTAAGGGTTTCCTTTAAATGTCGGTAATGATAACTTAAGTTATCACGATCAGAGAGGGGTATCTAGCAACACATCACTGTCTCCCGATATAAAGGAAAGAGTCTTCCAAGACTACACCCAAACCACAGCATGTTGGGGTATGCCCTTAAGGCTAATGTTTGAGGCCTTGGGATTCTTTCAGTATCATGTATAAACTCTTATGTTTATAAAGGCAATGGTTGTTATTCAGTTTGTTACATTGTCTGCTGCAATAAGTGTGCTTCTGAATAATGTCTCAATGCTGTTCAGCTTGGCTGACATGCTATAATGTCCTTAGTCGAAATATCTTGGTGAACATGAGACAGCCTTGATATGATTGAGACTAATATGTGTTCTAATCTTATAGGATGCTTCGAGCATGGAATAAGATGTAGACTCATGGGTACATTGGATGTACTGGACAGACCCTACTAGGATATTCAATTGCTTGTCACAATGTGAATAATCCTTGTTTGCAACAAGTGGCACATGTCCTCTGACTTGAGATCACTTGTGTTTCTAAATGATGATTGTCATTGTTTTGAGGTAGTTCAATATCATTTGAAACATAATGGTTATAGACTATCTTGGATAATGATCATGAGTCAGGTTAGGACACTAGTGATAGATAAAGGATTGCCGTCTCCTAGTTTGGAGTGTGATGTTCTAAAGGGGCCCCCTGGATGAGATGATTGAGAAAGTGTATGGCCATACCCAGATGACTATGTTCATCTGATCTAATCATGCTCATCATATTGGAGCTACAGGCTTGACACGCTTGTCCAATAAGAACATCCAGTGGCAAAGGAAACATGTATGCCTTGTGAAGTGGATTCACACTTGTGCTGTGGTTTGGGTGTAGTCTTGGAAGACTCTTTCCTTTATATCGGGAGACAGTGATGTGTTGCTAGATACCCCTCACTGATCGTGATAACGTAAGTTATCGTTACCGACATTTAAAGGAAACCCTCAGGGTCGCACAATTTGATGATATGGCTTACTTAAGTCAGATCGTGTGGACTGAATTGTTTTGGTTCAGTTTAAAGGAGTTTAAACTCTGATTGTAAGTGAGATCTGGTCTGATCATGTTTGATTGATTAGGGCTTGAGATCGGTAAGCTTCGATCGAGAG
Organism: Costus lasius; assembly: GCA_027563935.2. Classification (NCBI taxonomy): domain Eukaryota; kingdom Viridiplantae; phylum Streptophyta; class Magnoliopsida; order Zingiberales; family Costaceae; genus Costus; species Costus lasius. The sequence goes on from CM050453.2 coordinate 39,388,949, forward strand.
TATTGATGCTAGATCGGTGAGATCAAGAGCATCAGGAGATGAACGGTTAGATCTGGAGCCTTAGGGTTTAATGAGATCTAGACCATGGCTTGGGCTGATTTGATTTGGTTTTTGAACCAAATACAATTGGATCGATTTAGCGTGAACCGGTTCACATGAGTGAACGCATGGTTCAATGCTTGTAAGCGTTTTTGGTCGGTTTTGAGATCATGGCTTCATGTCATTCTATTTTTGGAATGTCATCAATGCCACTTCGCTAAGACGAAAAAAATGCCTCAACGCTCCTCTCTTCTCGTGTGACCGCTTGCACTCTTGTGTAGAAGGTGTGTTGACGAAAGAGAAGGGATTCGGCCGAGCAAAGAAGTCTCTATCATCTCCTCCATACGACAAGACCCCTTAAAGCTTTGCTAGCACAAAGGTGATAAGGGAGTAGCCATCTTCACCTTGTGTGCGTCACCTTTGGAGGAGAGCCACATCGCCCTCTTCTTCCAAGTCGCCATCCATCCATGGCAATGGTAAGATCACATCTTGATCTTGAGTTAAATTAAGTTGATCATATGGTTATACCACATGCGATCTTATGAAACCCTAGAAATCCTTGCTTCCGCTATCAAAGTTTATATGAGCCTCCTATTAGGGTTTCGGCCCCCTTTGCTTTAGGGGTTTTACAATTGGTATCAGAGCAGTTTTGGTATACTTCATATGATTGCTTTGATGTGATTGTGATCCATGCTTGATGCTATGTTTGCGCATGTATCATTGTTACATGATGTTTGCGCTTGCGCTTATGGTAATGATCTAAGAGTTGTCTACATGCGACAAGATTACTTGTATGTTTATCTCATAGTGCCGCATGTATGAAAGTTATGCTAGTTGGCGCATGTTGATGTTTTTGACAAAACCTTGTTATCTTGCGCGACTCACTTAGATCTAAGCGCCTACTATAAACCCTTAGACGGGTTGATAGGGTTGAAGTCACAGTCGAGTCTAGATCCAACCAGTCTGATCAGACTATCTGACAGCCTAGATGGGTTGACCAGATGGCACCTGTGCGCAAGCACGAGGTGGCTATAGGTCGACTGCAGACAGGCGTGTAGCGAGGTCTGGTTGAGACAATCAGTGAACACACATGAGTTAGGCCCGGGGTCACACCCGCTTGCCAGAACTCATGAGGGTTGTTCAGCCCTTGGCGCATGCATGGTTGACCATTGGGTCGACTCAAGTCAGTTAGGACTTGGTGCATGCAAGGGCAGTGGATCTGACTAGACATGATGAGTGGATCCCTATTAATGGACCGTTGTAAGGTAGTAGGGCACATAAGAAAAATAAAATTGATGCCAAGGGGTTTTCAAAAATTTTATTTTTGTTATTGGGTCACATGATGAATGAATACCATGATTTATGTCTATTTAATCTTATGTGGGCTGCCTAAATTAATGTGTGCTGTGCTGGGGCCTGCGAGCCTGGATTAAATTGTAAATTAATATTATTGTGATCTGCGTATCACATTTTTAATTAATTTATTGTGTAATTGACCTGCGTGTCAATCTTGTCTAGATAGATTAAATTGTAATTTTAATCAGACAAGAGCACAGAGCACACATGGCATTGGCGCATGCAGCAGTGGCTTGACCAGGTGGGAGGTCCAGGGTTCGACTCTGGGACAGGCGCATTTACCTGGTGGGCGCACCTGAGCTGCAGTAGGCGCTTGGGCCCTGGGTTGGGCCAGATGAGATGCAAAAGACCTATGGAGAGCTCAAGTGAAGACTTAAGTTAAATTAAGGTCTTACTTAGGGTTAATGGGCTTTTACCACATAAGATCAGCATGCTTTCTATTTATTGTTTATATAATTATAACTGCATGATTTAATCTTCTGCTATCACCATAGGGTTTGCATGATAGTTAAGAAGATAAAAGACTGTTAAAATCCAACGCTAAATATCAAGCGCGTAAGCCTTCTGACGCGAAACCTCACTATTCTGACTATCGTTGGGGCCGTGTTGTACCCACTCAGTGGGCACGCCCATCTATCTTCAGACGGTGTGTGATTACACCTGCGTGTTACAGAGAAGGGATTTATCGCTTCTCGTTGCTCAGCATAGCACGTGGTGGTCCAGGGAGTAGGTCAGGTCAGCTTGACCATGTAGGCTACATATGGGGCATATGTTAGCTATATGGCTCAAGTGAAGACTTAAGTTAAATTAAGGTCTTACTTAGGGTTAATGGGCTTTTACCACATAAGATCAGCATGCTTTCTATTTATTGTTTATATAATTATAACTGCATGATTTAATCTTCTGCTATCACCATAGGGTTTGCATGATAGTTAAGAAGATAAAAGACTGTTAAAATCCAACGCTAAATATCAAGCGCGTAAGCCTTCTGACGCGAAACCTCACTATTCTGACTATCGTTGGGGCCGTGTTGTACCCACTCAGTGGGCACGCCCATCTATCTTCAGACGGTGTGTGATTACACCTGCGTGTTACAGAGAAGGGATTTATCGCTTCTCGTTGCTCAGCATAGCACGTGGTGGTCCAGGGAGTAGGTCAGGTCAGCTTGACCATGTAGGCTACATATGGGGCATATGTTAGCTATATGGAGGCAGCCATCTGTGGGATCAGAGACTGTGTTGTACCAACTCAGTTGGCACAGTCTGCTGGATTGCCCAGATGAAGGGGAATCGCACGGGTTGGCGGTTGGCAGGGACTGCCTACCAGAAATTAGTGCTTGTACTCTCTGTGCATCTTATCTCGCCTGAGCGGGACGCGGAGACCAAGCTGGATCCCATCTCACTAAAAGAGTGTTACTCTTTCGGACTGTTTTTATGGATTTTTCAGTCAGATAAAATAGTGAGAAAAGAATCTTTCTTAAGTCCTGGATTGATTCTAAACATTGATACTGACCTTGCTGTTCTTGCATTGTTGTAGATTCCTGCAGCAACGAACACCATGAGCTTCAATGTGCGATCCCTACAAGAAAGGGAGAAGTTTGCTGGGCCAAACTTCTCAGACTGGTACGGACACCTTAAGATTGTTCTTAAGGCAGAGAGGAAACTGTATGTCCTCGAGACGGCTATACCGCCTCAACCCGCTCCGAACGCCGCAAGGGCGGTTCGGGATGCCTATGAAAAGCATGTCAATGATAGCATTGATGTTGCTTGCCTGATGCTAGCGTCTATGACGCCACAGCTGCAGCGTCAGCATGAGGATATGTCTGCTATAGAAATTATAGCAAACCTCAAGATGCTGTATGCTGCACAGGCGAGGACTGAACGCTATAATTTGACTAAGCTTTTCTTTCAGAGCAAACTGACTGAAGGTAGTCCAGTGGGAGCTCACGTGCTCAAGATGATTGGGCACAAAGAGGCTCTAGAGAAACTGGGGCATACCATCAATCAGGAGCTTGCTGTAGACATTATTCTGCAGTCCCTCCCGGCCTCTTTCGATCCGTTCATTATTAATTTTAATATGAACAAGATCGACTGTACTCCGGCAGAGTTGCTGAATATGCTCTTGACTACAGAGGAGACTCTAAAGGGAAAGCCTTCAACTTCTGTCTTCATGGTTCCTTCCAGGAACAAGAAGAAGGGGAAGAAGGGCAAAGCCCCTGTCAAGAACTACAACAAGGCTCTGAAACAAAAGGTCAAGCGGTCGAAGGAATATAGATGTTTCCATTGTGGCCAGCTGGGTCACTGGAAAAAGGACTGTAAAGCGCTCCAAGGAGACAAGAAGGGAAGCATTGCTTCTGGCTCAGGTATATTTGTGACTGAAGTCATGATATCTTCTTCTTCTATTTCATGGGTGTTGGACACTGCATGTGGAGTTCACATTTGTTCAAATGTACAGGAACTCAAGAGAAGAAGACAGGTGGGACAGCATGAGGTGGACCTACGAGTTGGAAACGGGGCACGGGTTGCTGCTGTTGCTGTAGGAGAATATTACATCTCATTACCATCTGGACTTGTATTAGAACTGAACAATTGTTATTTTGTACCAAGCATTACGAAAAATATTATCTCTATTCCTGCTCTTGTCAGGAAAGGGTTTTCCTTTGAATGCAAGACTTCAAAGTGTTATCTTTCTCTTGATAATATTATTTATGCTACTGGGTCAATTAACAATGGGTTATTCATGTTGGACATGGAATGTTCTATACAAAATATTGATAATAAGAAAGCCAAGTATGCTGATGACAGCACCTTGCTATGGCATAGTCGTTTAGGCCATATTAACAAGAAGCGCATTAAGCGGTTGCATGACCATGGACTGCTGGGATCATTCTCCTATGAGGAGATTGATACATACAAAGCTTGTTTATTGGGCAAAATGACGAAGTCTCCTTTTCCTCACAAAGGTCAAAGGGCTTCAGGTTTACTTGACCTTATACACAGTGATGTGTGTGGGCCATTTAGTAAACATGCCAGAGGTGGCTATTCATACTTCATTACCTTTACTGATTATTTCAGTAGGTATGGATATGTCTATCTAATGAGACATAAAAGTGAATCTTTTGACAAGTTCAAAGAGTTCAAAAATGAAGTACAGAATCAGCTAGGCCGAAATATCAAGGCACTTCGCTCAGATCGAGGTGGAAAATACCTAAGTCGAGAGTTTACTGACTATCTGAAGGAGTGTGGGATTATCTCACAGCTCACTCCACCAGGAACACCGCAATGGAATGGTGTGTCCGAGAGGAGGAACAGAACCTTACTGGATATGGTTCGTTCTATGATGAGTCAGGCTACTCTACCTTACTCCTTTTGGGGATTTGCACTGGAAACAGCTGCAAAGGTACTAAACCGAGTGCCATCCAAGGCAGTTTCAAAGACTCCATATGAGTTATGGTATGGGAAACAGCCGAGCTTGACATTTATTAAGATCTGGGGTTGCGAGGCTTATGTCAAAAAGCTCGCCTCTGGGAAACTAGAGAGCAGATCTGAGAAATGCATCTTTGTCGGTTACCCTAAGGAAACTAAGGGTTATTATTTCTACGATCCCAAAGAGAACAAGGTATTTGTTGCTCGGACGGCCATTTTTCTTGAGAAGGAATTTCTTCTGCAAGAGGCCAGTGGGAGAGAAATAAAGCTGGATGAGAATCCAGGAGAAGGACAAAGTAGTCAAGCACAGTTGGATGAGCCTGAGCCGGTAGAACAGGTTATTGAACAACCTGAGGCTCAGATATCACGGGAACCGTGTAGATCGGGAAGGATCCGTCGACAGCCTGAGCACTATGACGGAGTCTACATCATTTATCATGATGAACCCCTCACTTATGCGGATGCAGTCAGTGGACCGGAGTCAGCTAGATGGCTTGAAGCTATGCGAGCCGAGATGGACTCCATGTCAGATAACCAAGTCTGGGATTTGGTTGATCCGCCTCCGGGAGTAATCCCTATAGGCTGTAAATGGATCTTCAAGAAGAAGATTGACATAGATGGTAACGTGGTTACCTATAAAGGCAGGCTAGTTGCGAAAGGATTCAAACAAATCTACGGGATAGATTATGATGAAACTTTCTCTCCTGTAGCCATGTTCAAGTCTATTCGGATTATTCTCGCAATAGCAGCATATTACGATTATGAAATCTGGCAAATGGATGTGAAGACCGCTTTCCTGAATGGAAAACTGGATGAGGATGTGTATATGACACAACCTGAAGGTTTCACTAATCCATCAGATCGTCATAAAATATGCAAGTTAAAGAAGTCCATTTATGGACTTAAGCAAGCATCTAGAAGCTGGAATATTCGTTTTGATGAATCAATATGTGAATTTGGTTTCATCAAGAATGAAGACGACCCGTGTGTATATAAGAGGTTTAGTGGGAGCGTGATTACTTTCCTAGTCCTCTACGTCGATGATATCTTAATCATTGGAAACGATATTCCTGAACTGCATGCTGTTAAAGCATGGTTAAGAAAATGTTTCCAGATGAAAGATCTAGGAGAAGCAGCCTATGTATTAGGTGTGAAGATCTACAGGGATAGATCTAAGAGGCTTCTCGGGCTGTGCCAAAGTACTTACATCGATAAAGTCCTGGAGAGACTTCATTTAGAAAATTCTAAAAGAGGATATCTTCCAGTCAGACATGGTCTGAATCTTTCAAAGAGTCAGTGTCCACAAACACAGACTGAGAAAGATGAAATGGACAATACGCCTTATGCTTCGGCTATTGGGTCCATTATGTATGCGATGTTATGTACTCGCCCAGACGTCGCTTACGGGTTAAGCGTGACCAGTCGATTCCAAAGTAATCCAGGTCAGGCGCACTGGATTGCAGTCAAGAACATTTTAAAATATCTGCGGAGGACCAAAGATATGTTCTTGATTTATGGAGGTCAGGAAGAACTCAGTATTGAAGGATATACTGACGCTTCGTTCCATCTGACCAGGATGATTTCCGATCGCAATCAGGCTATGTTTTTAGCTTGAATGGAGGAGCAGTGGTGTGGAAAAGTTTCAAACAGTCTATCGTTGCTGATTCCACAACAGAAGCCGAGTATGTTGCAGCCTCGGAAGCATCCAAGGAGGCAGTGTGGATTCGTAAGTTCATTCAGGAACTTGGTGTTGTTCCTTCGAGTGCAGATCCTTTGGTTATCTTCTGTGATAACACTGGAGCAATCGCACAAGCAAAGGAACCACGGTCGCACCAGAAGTCCAAGCACATACAGAGACGGTTTCACTTGATCCGGGAGATCATTGATCGAGGCGAGATCAAAATCTGCAAGGTTCATACAGATGACAATCTGGCTGACCCGCTTACCAAGCCTCTGGCGCAGCAGAAGCATGAGAAGCACTGTAATAATATGGGTTTGAGATTTCTCAACCATTAGATTAAGTGCAAGTGGGAGATTGTTGGGGTATGCCCTTAAGGCTAATGTTTGAGGCCTTGGGATTCTTTCAGTATCATGTATAAACTCTTATGTTTATAAAGGCAATGGTTGTTATTCAGTTTGTTACATTGTCTGCTGCAATAAGTGTGCTTCTGAATAATGTCTCAATGCTGTTCAGCTTGGCTGACATGCTATAATGTCCTTAGTCGAAATATCTTGGTGAACATGAGACAGCCTTGATATGATTGAGACTAATATGTGTTCTAATCTTATAGGATGCTTCGAGCATGGAATAAGATGTAGACTCATGGGTACATTGGATGTACTGGACAGACCCTACTAGGATATTCAATTGCTTGTCACAATGTGAATAATCCTTGTTTGCAACAAGTGGCACATGTCCTCTGACTTGAGATCACTTGTGTTTCTAAATGATGATTGTCATTGTTTTGAGGTAGTTCAATATCATTTGAAACATAATGGTTATAGACTATCTTGGATAATGATCATGAGTCAGGTTAGGACACTAGTGATAGATAAAGGATTGCCGTCTCCTAGTTTGGAGTGTGATGTTCTAAAGGGGCCCCCTGGATGAGATGATTGAGAAAGTGTATGGCCATACCCAGATGACTATGTTCATCTGATCTAATCATGCTCATCATATTGGAGCTACAGGCTTGACACGCTTGTCCAATAAGAACATCCAGTGGCAAAGGAAACATGTATGCCTTGTGAAGTGGATTCACACTTGTGCTGTGGTTTGGGTGTAGTCTTGGAAGACTCTTTCCTTTATATCGGGAGACAGTGATGTGTTGCTAGATACCCCTCACTGATCATGATAACGTAAGTTATCGTTACCGACATTTAAAGGAAACCCTCAGGGTCGCACAATTTGATGATATGGCTTACTTAAGTCAGATCGTGTGGACTGAATTGTTTTGGTTCAGTTTAAAGGAGTTTAAACTCTGATTGTAAGTGAGATCTGGTCTGATCATGTTTGATTGATTAGGGCTTGAGATCGGTAAGCTTCGATCGAGAGTATTGATGCTAGATCGGTGAGATCAAGAGCATCAGGAGATGAACGGTTAGATCTGGAGCCTTAGGGTTTAATGAGATCTAGACCATGGCTTGGGCTGATTTGATTTGGTTTTTGAACCAAATACAATTGGATCGATTTAGCGTGAACCGGTTCACATGAGTGAACGCATGGTTCAATGCTTGTAAGCGTTTTTGGTCGGTTTTGAGATCATGGCTTCATGTCATTCTATTTTTGGAATGTCATCAATGCCACTTCGCTAAGACGAAAAAAATGCCTCAACGCTCCTCTCTTCTCGTGTGACCGCTTGCACTCTTGTGTAGAAGGTGTGTTGACGAAAGAGAAGGGATTCGGCCGAGCAAAGAAGTCTCTATCATCTCCTCCATACGACAAGACCCCTTAAAGCTTTGCTAGCACAAAGGTGATAAGGGAGTAGCCATCTTCACCTTGTGTGCGTCACCTTTGGAGGAGAGCCACATCGCCCTCTTCTTCCAAGTCGCCATCCATCCATGGCAATGGTAAGATCACATCTTGATCTTGAGTTAAATTAAGTTGATCATATGGTTATACCACATGCGATCTTATGAAACCCTAGAAATCCTTGCTTCCACTATCAAAGTTTATATGAGCCTCCTATTAGGGTTTCGGCCCCCTTTGCTTTAGGGGTTTTACAATTGGTATTAGAGCAGTTTTGGTATACTTCATATGATTGCTTTGATGTGATTGTGATCCATGCTTGATGCTATGTTTGCGCATGTATCATTGTTACATGATGTTTGCGCTTGCGCTTATGGTAATGATCTAAGAGTTGTCTACATGCGACAAGATTACTTGTATGTTTATCTCATAGTGCCGCATGTATGAAAGTTATGCTAGTTGGCGCATGTTGATGTTTTTGACAAAACCTTGTTATCTTGCGCGACTCACTTAGATCTAAGCGCCTACTATAAACCCTTAGACGGGTTGATAGGGTTGAAGTCACAGTCGAGTCTAGATCCAACCAGTCTGATCAGACTATCTGACAGCCTAGATGGGTTGACCAGATGGCACCTGTGCGCAAGCACGAGGTGGCTATAGGTCGACTGCAGACAGGCGTGTAGCGAGGTCTGGTTGAGACAATCAGTGAACACACATGAGTTAGGCCCGGGGTCACACCCGCTTGCCAGAACTCATGAGGGTTGTTCAGCCCTTGGCGCATGCATGGTTGACCATTGGGTCGACTCAAGTCAGTTAGGACTTGGTGCATGCAAGGGCAGTGGATCTGACTAGACATGATGAGTGGATCCCTATTAATGGACCGTTGTAAGGTAGTAGGGCACATAAGAAAAATAAAATTGATGCCAAGGGGTTTTCAAAAATTTTATTTTTGTTATTGGGTCACATGATGAATGAATACCATGATTTATGTCTATTTAATCTTATGTGGGCTGCCTAAATTAATGTGTGCTGTGCTGGGGCCTGCGAGCCTGGATTAAATTGTAAATTAATATTATTGTGATCTGCGTATCACATTTTTAATTAATTTATTGTGTAATTGACCTGCGTGTCAATCTTGTCTAGATAGATTAAATTGTAATTTTAATCAGACAAGAGCACAGAGCACACATGGCATTGGCGCATGCAGCAGTGGCTTGACCAGGTGGGAGGTCCAGGGTTCGACTCTGGGACAGGCGCATTTACCTGGTGGGCGCACCTGAGCTGCAGTAGGCGCTTGGGCCCTGGGTTGGGCCAGATGAGATGCAAAAGACCTATGGAGAGCTCAAGTGAAGACTTAAGTTAAATTAAGGTCTTACTTAGGGTTAATGGGCTTTTACCACATAAGATCAGCATGCTTTCTATTTATTGTTTATATAATTATAACTGCATGATTTAATCTTCTGCTATCACCATAGGGTTTGCATGATAGTTAAGAAGATAAAAGACTGTTAAAATCCAATGCTAAATATCAAGCGCGTAAGCCTTCTGACGCGAAACCTCACTATTCTGACTATCGTTGGGGCCGTGTTGTACCCACTCAGTGGGCACGCCCATCTATCTTCAGACGGTGTGTGATTACACCTGCGTGTTACAGAGAAGGGATTTATCGCTTCTCGTTGCTCAGCATAGCACGTGGTGGTCCAGGGAGTAGGTCAGGTCAGCTTGACCATGTAGGCTACATATGGGGCATATGTTAGCTATATGGAGGCAGCCATCTGTGGGATCAGAGACTGTGTTGTACCAACTCAGTTGGCACAGTCTGCTGGATTGCCCAGATGAAGGGGAATCGCACGGGTTGGCGATTGGCAGGGACTGCCTACCAGAAATTAGTGCTTGTACTCTCTGTGCATCTTATCTCGCCTGAGCGGGACGCGGAGACCAAGCTGGATCCCATCTCACTAAAAGAGTGTTACTCTTTCGGACTGTTTTTATGGATTTTTCAGTCAGATAAAATAGTGAGAAAAGAATCTTTCTTAAGTCCTGGATTGATTCTAAACATTGATACTGACCTTGCTGTTCTTGCATTGTTGTAGATTCCTGCAGCAACGAACACCATGAGCTTCAATGTGCGATCCCTACAAGAAAGGGAGAAGTTTGCTGGGCCAAACTTCTCAGACTGGTACGGACACCTTAAGATTGTTCTTAAGGCAGAGAGGAAACTGTATGTCCTCGAGACGGCTATACCGCCTCAACCCGCTCCGAACGCCGCAAGGGCGGTTCGGGATGCCTATGAAAAGCATGTCAATGATAGCATTGATGTTGCTTGCCTGATGCTAGCGTCTATGACGCCACAGCTGCAGCGTCAGCATGAGGATATGTCTGCTATAGAAATTATAGCAAACCTCAAGATGCTGTATGCTGCACAGGCGAGGACTGAACGCTATAATTTGACTAAGCTTTTCTTTCAGAGCAAACTGACTGAAGGTAGTCCAGTGGGAGCTCACGTGCTCAAGATGATTGGGCACAAAGAGGCTCTAGAGAAACTGGGGCATACCATCAATCAGGAGCTTGCTGTAGACATTATTCTGCAGTCCCTCCCGGCCTCTTTCGATCCGTTCATTATTAATTTTAATATGAACAAGATCGACTGTACTCCGGCAGAGTTGCTGAATATGCTCTTGACTACAGAGGAGACTCTAAAGGGAAAGCCTTCAACTTCTGTCTTCATGGTTCCTTCCAGGAACAAGAAGAAGGGGAAGAAGGGCAAAGCCCCTGTCAAGAACTACAACAAGGCTCTGAAACAAAAGGTCAAGCGGTCGAAGGAATATAGATGTTTCCATTGTGGCCAGCTGGGTCACTGGAAAAAGGACTGTAAAGCGCTCCAAGGAGACAAGAAGGGAAGCATTGCTTCTGGCTCAGGTATATTTGTGACTGAAGTCATGATATCTTCTTCTTCTATTTCATGGGTGTTGGACACTGCATGTGGAGTTCACATTTGTTCAAATGTACAGGAACTCAAGAGAAGAAGACAGGTGGGACAGCATGAGGTGGACCTACGAGTTGGAAACGGGGCACGGGTTGCTGCTGTTGCTGTAGGAGAATATTACATCTCATTACCATCTGGACTTGTATTAGAACTGAACAATTGTTATTTTGTACCAAGCATTACGAAAAATATTATCTCTATTCCTGCTCTTGTCAGGAAAGGGTTTTCCTTTGAATGCAAGACTTCAAAGTGTTATCTTTCTCTTGATAATATTATTTATGCTACTGGGTCAATTAACAATGGGTTATTCATGTTGGACATGGAATGTTCTATACAAAATATTGATAATAAGAAAGCCAAGTATGCTGATGACAGCACCTTGCTATGGCATAGTCGTTTAGGCCATATTAACAAGAAGCGCATTAAGCGGTTGCATGACCATGGACTGCTGGGATCATTCTCCTATGAGGAGATTGATACATACAAAGCTTGTTTATTGGGCAAAATGACGAAGTCTCCTTTTCCTCACAAAGGTCAAAGGGCTTCAGGTTTACTTGACCTTATACACAGTGATGTGTGTGGGCCATTTAGTAAACATGCCAGAGGTGGCTATTCATACTTCATTACCTTTACTGATTATTTCAGTAGGTATGGATATGTCTATCTAATGAGACATAAAAGTGAATCTTTTGACAAGTTCAAAGAGTTCAAAAATGAAGTACAGAATCAGCTAGGCCGAAATATCAAGGCACTTCGCTCAGATCGAGGTGGAAAATACCTAAGTCGAGAGTTTACTGACTATCTGAAGGAGTGTGGGATTATCTCACAGCTCACTCCACCAGGAACACCGCAATGGAATGGTGTGTCCGAGAGGAGGAACAGAACCTTACTGGATATGGTTCGTTCTATGATGAGTCAGGCTACTCTACCTTACTCCTTTTGGGGATTTGCACTGGAAACAGCTGCAAAGGTACTAAACCGAGTGCCATCCAAGGCAGTTTCAAAGACTCCATATGAGTTATGGTATGGGAAACAGCCGAGCTTGACATTTATTAAGATCTGGGGTTGCGAGGCTTATGTCAAAAAGCTCGCCTCTGGGAAACTAGAGAGCAGATCTGAGAAATGCATCTTTGTCGGTTACCCTAAGGAAACTAAGGGTTATTATTTCTACGATCCCAAAGAGAACAAGGTATTTGTTGCTCGGACGGCCATTTTTCTTGAGAAGGAATTTCTTCTGCAAGAGGCCAGTGGGAGAGAAATAAAGCTGGATGAGAATCCAGGAGAAGGACAAAGTAGTCAAGCACAGTTGGATGAGCCTGAGCCGGTAGAACAGGTTATTGAACAACCTGAGGCTCAGATATCACGGGAACCGTGTAGATCGGGAAGGATCCGTCGACAGCCTGAGCACTATGACGGAGTCTACATCATTTATCATGATGAACCCCTCACTTATGCGGATGCAGTCAGTGGACCGGAGTCAGCTAGATGGCTTGAAGCTATGCGAGCCGAGATGGACTCCATGTCAGATAACCAAGTCTGGGATTTGGTTGATCCGCCTCCGGGAGTAATCCCTATAGGCTGTAAATGGATCTTCAAGAAGAAGATTGACATAGATGGTAACGTGGTTACCTATAAAGGCAGGCTAGTTGCGAAAGGATTCAAACAAATCTACGGGATAGATTATGATGAAACTTTCTCTCCTGTAGCCATGTTCAAGTCTATTCGGATTATTCTCGCAATAGCAGCATATTACGATTATGAAATCTGGCAAATGGATGTGAAGACCGCTTTCCTGAATGGAAAACTGGATGAGGATGTGTATATGACACAACCTGAAGGTTTCACTAATCCATCAGATCGTCATAAAATATGCAAGTTAAAGAAGTCCATTTATGGACTTAAGCAAGCATCTAGAAGCTGGAATATTCGTTTTGATGAATCAATATGTGAATTTGGTTTCATCAAGAATGAAGACGACCCGTGTGTATATAAGAGGTTTAGTGGGAGCGTGATTACTTTCCTAGTCCTCTACGTCGATGATATCTTAATCATTGGAAACGATATTCCTGAACTGCATGCTGTTAAAGCATGGTTAAGAAAATGTTTCCAGATGAAAGATCTAGGAGAAGCAGCCTATGTATTAGGTGTGAAGATCTACAGGGATAGATCTAAGAGGCTTCTCGGGCTGTGCCAAAGTACTTACATCGATAAAGTCCTGGAGAGACTTCATTTAGAAAATTCTAAAAGAGGATATCTTCCAGTCAGACATGGTCTGAATCTTTCAAAGAGTCAGTGTCCACAAACACAGACTGAGAAAGATGAAATGGACAATACGCCTTATGCTTCGGCTATTGGGTCCATTATGTATGCGATGTTATGTACTCGCCCAGACGTCGCTTACGGGTTAAGCGTGACCAGTCGATTCCAAAGTAATCCAGGTCAGGCGCACTGGATTGCAGTCAAGAACATTTTAAAATATCTGCGGAGGACCAAAGATATGTTCTTGATTTATGGAGGTCAGGAAGAACTCAGTATTGAAGGATATACTGACGCTTCGTTCCATCTGACCAGGATGATTTCCGATCGCAATCAGGCTATGTTTTTAGCTTGAATGGAGGAGCAGTGGTGTGGAAAAGTTTCAAACAGTCTATCGTTGCTGATTCCACAACAGAAGCCGAGTATGTTGCAGCCTCGGAAGCATCCAAGGAGGCAGTGTGGATTCGTAAGTTCATTCAGGAACTTGGTGTTGTTCCTTCGAGTGCAGATCCTTTGGTTATCTTCTGTGATAACACTGGAGCAATCGCACAAGCAAAGGAACCACGGTCGCACCAGAAGTCCAAGCACATACAGAGACGGTTTCACTTGATCCGGGAGATCATTGATCGAGGCGAGATCAAAATCTGCAAGGTTCATACAGATGACAATCTGGCTGACCCGCTTACCAAGCCTCTGGCGCAGCAGAAGCATGAGAAGCACTGTAATAATATGGGTTTGAGATTTCTCAACCATTAGATTAAGTGCAAGTGGGAGATTGTTGGGGTATGCCCTTAAGGCTAATGTTTGAGGCCTTGGGATTCTTTCAGTATCATGTATAAACTCTTATGTTTATAAAGGCAATGGTTGTTATTCAGTTTGTTACATTGTCTGCTGCAATAAGTGTGCTTCTGAATAATGTCTCAATGCTGTTCAGCTTGGCTGACATGCTATAATGTCCTTAGTCGAAATATCTTGGTGAACATGAGACAGCCTTGATATGATTGAGACTAATATGTGTTCTAATCTTATAGGATGCTTCGAGCATGGAATAAGATGTAGACTCATGGGTACATTGGATGTACTGGACAGACCCTACTAGGATATTCAATTGCTTGTCACAATGTGAATAATCCTTGTTTGCAACAAGTGGCACATGTCCTCTGACTTGAGATCACTTGTGTTTCTAAATGATGATTGTCATTGTTTTGAGGTAGTTCAATATCATTTGAAACATAATGGTTATAGACTATCTTGGATAATGATCATGAGTCAGGTTAGGACACTAGTGATAGATAAAGGATTGCCGTCTCCTAGTTTGGAGTGTGATGTTCTAAAGGGGCCCCCTGGATGAGATGATTGAGAAAGTGTATGGCCATACCCAGATGACTATGTTCATCTGATCTAATCATGCTCATCATATTGGAGCTACAGGCTTGACACGCTTGTCCAATAAGAACATCCAGTGGCAAAGGAAACATGTATGCCTTGTGAAGTGGATTCACACTTGTGCTGTGGTTTGGGTGTAGTCTTGGAAGACTCTTTCCTTTATATCGGGAGACAGTGATGTGTTGCTAGATACCCCTCACTGATCGTGATAACGTAAGTTATCGTTACCGACATTTAAAGGAAACCCTCAGGGTCGCACAATTTGATGATATGGCTTACTTAAGTCAGATCGTGTGGACTGAATTGTTTTGGTTCAGTTTAAAGGAGTTTAAACTCTGATTGTAAGTGAGATCTGGTCTGATCATGTTTGATTGATTAGGGCTTGAGATCGGTAAGCTTCGATCGAGAGTATTGATGCTAGATCGGTGAGATCAAGAGCATCAGGAGATGAACGGTTAGATCTGGAGCCTTAGGGTTTAATGAGATCTAGACCATGGCTTGGGCTGATTTGATTTGGTTTTTGAACCAAATACAATTGGATCGATTTAGCGTGAACCGGTTCACATGAGTGAACGCATGGTTCAATGCTTGTAAGCGTTTTTGGTCGGTTTTGAGATCATGGCTTCATGTCATTCTATTTTTGGAATGTCATCAATGCCACTTCGCTAAGACGAAAAAAATGCCTCAACGCTCCTCTCTTCTCGTGTGACCGCTTGCACTCTCGTGTAGAAGGTGTGTTGACGAAAGAGAAGGGATTCGGCCGAGCAAAGAAGTCTCTATCATCTCCTCCATACGACAAGACCCCTTAAAGCTTTGCTAGCACAAAGGTGATAAGGGAGTAGCCATCTTCACCTTGTGTGCGTCACCTTTGGAGGAGAGCCACATCGCCCTCTTCTTCCAAGTCGCCATCCATCCATGGCAATGGTAAGATCACATCTTGATCTTGAGTTAAATTAAGTTGATCATATGGTTATACCACATGCGATCTTATGAAACCCTAGAAATCCTTGCTTCCGCTATCAAAGTTTATATGCGCCTCCTATTAGGGTTTCGGCCCCCTTTGCTTTAGGGGTTTTACACAGCACAAGTGTGAATCCAATTCACTTGACATATGTGTTTCCTTTGCCACTAGATGTTCTCGTTGGACAAGCATGTCAAGCCTGTAACTCCAACATGATGAGAGTGGTTAGATTAGATGAACATAGTCATCTGGGTATGGCCATACACTTTCACAACCATCTCATACAGGGGGCCCCTTTAGAACATCACACTCCAAACAAGGAGAGGCAATCCTATATCTATCACTAATGCCCTAACATGACTCATGCCCATTATCCAAGATAATCTATAACCATTATATTTCAAATGATATTGAACTACCTCAAGACAATGCCAATCATCATTTAGAAACACAAGTGATCTCAAGTCAGAGGAAATATGCTACTTGTTTGCACATAAGGATTATTCACATTGTGACAAGCAATTGAATATCCTAAGTAGGGTCAGTCCAGTACATCCAATGTACCTATGTGTCTACATCTTATTCCATGCTCGAAGCATCCTATAAGATTAGAACACATATTAGTCTCAATCATGTCAAGGTTGTCTCATATTCACCAAGATATCTCGACTAAGGACAATACTGCATGTCAGCCAGCTGAACACCATTGAGACATTATTCAGAAGTATACATATAGCAGCAGATAATGCAACAACCTGAATAACAACCATTGCCTTTATAAACATAGTTTATACATGATACTGATAATAACCCAAGGCCTCAAACATTAGCCTTAAGGGCATACTCCAACAATCTCCCACTTGCACTTAATCTAATGGTTGAGAAATCTCAAACCCATATTATTACAGTGCTTCTCATGCTTCTGCTGCGCCAGAGGCTTTGTAAGCGGGTCAGCTAGATTGTCATCTGTATGAACCTTGCAGATCTTGATCTCTCCTCGATCTATGATCTCACGGATCAAATGAAACCTTCTCTGTATGTGCTTGGACTTCTGGTGCGACCGTGGTTCCTTTGCTTGTGCTATTGCTCCAGTGTTATCACAGAAGATAACCAATGGATCTGCACTCGAAGGAACAACACCAAGTTCCTGAACGAACTTACGAATCCACACTGCCTCCTTTGATGCTTCTGAGGCTGCAACATACTCGGCTTCTGTTGTGGAATCAGCAACAATTGATTGTTTGAAACTTTTCCACACCACTGCTCCTCCATTCAAGCTAAAAACATAGCCTGATTGCGATCGGAAATCATCCTGGTCAGATTGGAATGAAGCGTCAGTATATCCTTCAATACTGAGTTCTTCCTGACCTCCATAAATCAAGAACATATCTTTGGTCCTCCGAAGATATTTCAAAATGTTATTGACCGCAATCCAGTGTGCCTTACCTGGATTACTTTGGAATCGACTGGTCACGCTTAACCCGTAAGCGACGTCTGGGCGAGTACACAACATCGCATACATGATGGATCCAATAGCCGAAGCATAAGGCGTATTGTCCATTTCATCTTTCTCAGATTGTGTTTGAGGACACTGGCTCTTTGAAAGATTCAGACCATGTTTGACTGGAAGATATCCTCTTTTAGAATTTTCTAAATGGAATCTCTCCAGGACTTTATCGATGTAAGTACTCTGGCACAGCCCGAGAAGCCTATTAGATCTATCTCTATAGATCTTCACACCTAATACATAGGCTGCTTCTCCTAAATCTTTCATCTGGAAACATTTTCTTAACCATGCTTTAACGGCATGCAGTTCAGGAATATCGTTTCCAATGATCAAGATATCATCGACGTAGAGGACTAGGAAAATAATCACGCTCCCACTAAACCTCTTATTTACACACGGGTCATCTTCATTTTTGATGAAACCAAATTCACAAACTGATTCATCAAAACGAATATTCCAGCTTCTAGATGCTTGTTTTAGTCCATAAATGGACTTCTTTAATTTGCATATTTTATGACGATCTGATGGATTGATGAAACCTTCAGGTTGTGTCATATACACATCCTCTTCTAGTTTTCCATTAAGGAAAGTGGTCTTCACATCCATTTGCCAGATCTCATAATCATAATATGCAGCTATGGCGAGAATAATCCGAATAGACTTGAACATAGCTACAGGAGAGAAAGTTTCATCATAATCTATTCCGTAGATTTGTTTGAAACCTTTCGCAACTAGCCTGCCCTTATAGGTAACTACGTTACCATCCATGTCAATCTTCTTTTTGAAGATCCACTTACAGCCTATAGGGATTACTCCCTGAGGCGGATTAACCAAATCCCAGACTTGGTTATCTGACATGGAGTCCATCTCGGCTCGCATAGCTTCAAGCCATCTTGCTGATTCCGGTCCACTGACCGCATCCGCATAAGTAAGGGGTTCATCATTAATGATGTAGACTCCGTCATAGCGCTCAGGCTGTCGACGGATCCTTCCCGATCTTCGCGGTTCCCGTGATATCTGAGCCTCAGGTTGAACATCAACCTGTTCTATTTGCTCAGGCTCATCCAACTGAGCTTGACTACTTTGTCCTTCTTCTGGATTCTCATCCAGCTTTATTTCTCTCCCACTGGCTTCTTGCAGAAGAAATTCCTTCTCAAGAAAAATAGCCGTACGAGCAACAAATACTTTGTTCTCTTTGGGATCGTAGAAATAATAACCCTTAGTTTCTTTAGGGTAACCGACAAAGATACATTTATCAGATCTGCTCTCCAGTTTCCCAGAGGCGAGCTTTTTGACATAAGCCTCGCAACCCCAGATTTTAATAAATGTCAAGCTCGGCTGTTTCCCATACCATAACTCATATGGAGTCTTTGAAACGGCCTTGGATGGCACTCGGTTTAGTACCTTTGCAGCTGTTTCCAGTGCAAATCCCCAAAAGGAGTAAGGTAGAGTAGCCTGACTCATCATTGAACGAACTATATCCAATAAGGTTCTATTTCTCCTCTCGGACACACCATTCCATTGCGGTGTTCCTGGCGGAGTGAGCTGTGAGATAATCCCACACTCCTTCAGATAGTCAGTAAACTCTCGACTCAAGTATTCTCCACCTCGATCGGATCGAAGTGCCTTGATATTCCGGCCTAGCTGATTCTGTACTTCATTTTTGAACTCTTTGAACTTGTCAAAAGATTCACTCTTATGTCTCATTAGATAGACATAACCATATCTACTGAAATCATCAGTAAAGGTAATGAAGTATGAATAGCCACCTCTGGCATGTTTACTAAATGGCCCACACACATCACTGTGAATGAGGTCAAGTAAACCTGAAGCCCTTTGACCTTTATTAGAAAAAGGAGACTTCGTCATTTTACCCATTAAACAAGCTTTGCATGTATCAAGCTCCTCATAGGAGAATGATCCCAGCAGTCCATGGTCATGCAACCGCTTAATGCGCTTCTTGTTAATATGGCCTAAACGACTATGCCATAGCAAGGTGCTGTCATCAGCATACTTGGCCTTCTTATTATCAATTTGTTGTACAGAACATTCCATGTCCAACATGTATAACCCATTGTTAATCGACCCAGTAGCATAAACAATATTATCAATTGAAATACAACACTTTAAAGTTTTGCATTCAAAGGAAAACCCTTTCCTGACAAGAGCAGGAATAGAGATAATATTCTTAGTTATGCTCGGTACAAAATAACAATTGTCCAGTTCTAATACAAGACCAGATAGTAAAGAGATGTTATATTGTCCTACAGCAACAGCAGCAACCCGTGCCCCGTTTCCAACTCGTAGGTCCACCTCATGCTATCCCACCTGTCTTTTTCTCTTGAGTTCCTGTACATTTGAACAAATGTGAACTCCACATGCAGTGTCCAACACCCATGAAATAGAAGAAGATACCATGACTTCAGTCACAAAAATACCTGAGCCAGAAGTGAAAGCCTTGCTTCCCTTCTTGTCTCCTTGGAGCGCTTTACAGTCCTTCTTCCAGTGACCCAACTGGCCACAATGGAAATATCTGTATTCCTTTGACCGCTTTATCTTTTGTTTCAGAGCCTTGTTATAGCTCTTGATAGGGGCTTTGCCCTTCTTCCCCTTCTTCTTGTTCCTTGAAGGAACCATCAAGACAGAGGATGAAGGCTTTCCCTTCTCAAGAGTCTGCTCTGTAGTACAGAGCATGTTCAGTAACTCTGTCGGTGTACAGTCGATCTTGTTCATATTAAAATTAATGATGAACGGATCGAAAGAGGCCGGGAGAGACTGCAAGATGATGTCTACAACAAGCTCCTGATTGACGGTGTGTCCCAGTTTCTCTAGAGCCTCTTTGTACCCAATCATCTTGGGTACGTGAGCTCCCACTAGACTTCCTTCAGTCAGTTTGCTCTGAAAGAAAAGTTTTATCAAGTTATAGCGTTCTGTCCTTGACTGTGCAGCATACAGCATCTTGAGATTTGCTATAATTTCAATAGTAGATAAATCCTCATGCTGACGCTGTAGCTCTGGCGTCATAGACGCAAGCATAAGGCAAGCGACATCAATGCTATCATTGACATGCTTCTCATAAGCATCCCGAACCGCCCTTGCGGCGTTCGCAGCGGGTTGAGGCGGTATTGCCGTCTTAAGGGCATACAGCTTCCTCTCAGCCTTAAGAACAATCTTAAGGTGTCCGTACCTCCCTTTCCAGTAAGGATCGCACATTGAACCCTGTGGTGTTCGTTGCTGCAGGAATCTACAACAAAGTAAGAACAACAAGGTCAGTATCGATGTTAGAATCAATCCAGGACTTAAGAATGATTCCTTTCTCACTATTTTATCTGACTGAAAAATCCAATAAAACAGTCCGAAAGAGTAAAACTCTTTTAGTGAGATGGGATCCAGATTTCATACTTGGTCTCCGCGTCCCGCTCAGGCGAGATAAGATGCACAGAGAGTTCAAGCACTAATCACTGGTAGGCTATCCATGCCAATCGCCAACCCGTGCGATTCCCCTTCATCTAGGCAATCCAGAAGACTGTGCCAACTGAGTTGGTACAACACAGTTTCTGATTCCACAAATGGCTGCCTCCATATAGCTAACATATGCTCAATATGTAGCCTACATGGTCAAGCTGACCCGACCTACTCCCTGGACCACCACGTGCTATGCTGAGCAATGAGAAGCGATAAATCCCTTCTCTGTAACACGTAGGTGTAATCACACACCGTCTGAAGATTGCTAGGCGTGCCCATTGAGTGCGTACAACACGGCCCCAACGATAGTCAGAATAGTGAAGTTTCGCGTCAGAAGGCTTTCGTGCTTGATATTTAACGTTGGATTTTAACGGTCCTTTTATCTTCTTACTACCATGCATATCCTATGGTGATAGGAGAATGATAAATCATGCAGGTGCTAATATTACTTAAACAGTAAATAGAAAGCACAATGATCTTATGTGGTAAACGCCCATTAAGCCTAAATAAAAACCCTAGTTTTACACAAGTCTTCACTTGAGCTCTTCATGGGTCTTTTGCATTTCATCTGGCCCAGCCCGGGCCCAAGCGCCCTCTGCAGTCCAAATGCGCCCACCAGATTGGTTGCGCCTGTTCTAGACTCGAACTCTAGACCTCCCACTGGCTGCATGCGCCTCTGCCATGTATGCTCTGTGCTCATGTCTGATTAATTTACATTTAATCTATCTAGACATGATTTGACTCGCAGGTCAATTACACATTAACATAAATTAAAATGTGATTCGCAGATCACAAAAATAATTTATAATTAATTAATCCAGGCACGCAGGCCCCAGCACAGCACATAAATAGGGCAGCCCACATAAGATGAAATAGACATCCAATCAGGTTAAACAAACAACATGTGATCCAAACAGGAAAATAAAATTTTGAAAAAACCCCATGGCTTCAATTTTATTTCCTTATGTGCCCTACTACCTTACAACGGTCCATTAATAGGGATCCACTCATCAGACCAAGTCAGACCCACTGCCCTTGCATGCACCAAGTCATAACTGACTTGCGTCGACCTCATGGTCAACAATGCATGCCTTAAGGGCTGAACGTCCCACATGATATCTGGCAAGCAGGTGTGACCCCGGGCCTTAATCATGATCGTTCACTGGTCGCCTCAATCAGACATCGCTACACGCCCTTCTGCAGTCGACCTATAGCCACCTCATGCTTGCGCATAGGTGCTATCTGGTCGACCCATCTAGGCTGTCAGATGGTCTGATCAGACTGTTGGGTCCAGACTAGACTGACGACTTCAACCCTAGTAACCCGTCTAAGTATTTCAAGTAGGCGCTTATAGATCTAAGTGGAGTCGCGCATGATATTAAGTTTTGTCAAAAATCTTCAACATGCGCCAACAAGAATAACATACATGCGCCACAAGCAAAAACATACATCTAAAGACTAGCATGTATTTTTCGCATGATGTTTAGGTTTAGATCTATTCAACGCATACATGGATCACACAAAAAGCAATCATATAAGATCATGCCATAACGCACCTCTGATACCAATTGAAAGGGGGGGGGGAACCCTAAACGCATGCACTTCTAGAATTTTGCATGGGCGGAAATAAGGATTTCAACATGATCGCATGTGGCATGAACATATGATTAACTTAAAGCCTTCATAGATCAACACAAAGATTTTACCATAGCCATTGTTTGGATGGCGACTTGGAAATAAGAGGGCGATGTGGCTCTCCTCCAAAGTGAACGCACACAAGATGGTGATGGCTTCCTTCTTGGCGTTCCTTGTGCTAGCAAAGCTCTCCAAGGTGTCCTAGCCGTGTGAGGAGAATGAGATGCTCTCTTGGCGTTTTTCGAACCTCCTCCTTGGCGTGAAGTCACTCTACCAAAAAGAGAGGAGTCTCGAGAGTGGAAGATGGGCGACGAGAGAAGCGTTACCCTCGAACGTGGAGGCGTGCTTCTATTTTGGAAATATTCAACTTCCAAAAATAGCAAGCCCTCAACGCATGATGCGTTCACTCCAAGTGAACCGATCGCCTCTTCTTCTCCCTTTGAACCATGCGTTCATATAATGAACCGGTTCTATAGAATTTGGTTCAAAGACCAAATCAAACCAAGACTTGGTTTAGATCATACAAAACCAAAAAGGCTCAAGATCTAACCATACATCTCTTGATGCTCTTGATCTCATCGATCTAGCATCAATTCTCTCGATCGAAGCTTACCGATCTCAAGCCCTAATCAATCAAACATGATCAGACCAGATCTCACTTACAATCAGAGTTTAAACTCCTTTAAACTGAACCAAAACAATTCAGTCCACACGATCTGACATAAGTAAGCCATATCATCAAATTGTGCGACCCTAAGGGTTTCCTTTAAATGTCGGTAACGATAACTTAAGTTATCACGATCAGAGAGGGGTATCTAGCAACACATCACTGTCTCCCGATATAAAGGAAAGAGTCTTCCAAGACTACACCCAAACCACAGCACAAGTGTGAATCCAATTCACTTGACATATGTGTTTCCTTTGCCACTGGATGTTCTCGTTGGACAAGCGTGTCAAGCCTGTAACTCCAACATGATGAGAGTGGTTAGATCAGATGAACATAGTCATCTGGGTATGGCCATACACTTTCACAACCATCTCATACAGGGGGCCCCTTTAGAACATCACACTCCAAACAAGGAGAGGCAATCCTATATCTATCACTAATGCCCTAACATGACTCATGCCCATTATCCAAGATAATCTATAACCATTATATTTCAAATGATATTGAACTACCTCAAGACAATGCCAATCATCATTTAGAAACACAAGTGATCTCAAGTCAGAGGAAATATGCCACTTGTTTGCACATAAGGATTATTCACATTGTGACAAGCAATTGAATATCCTAAGTAGGGTCAGTCCAGTACATCCAATGTACCTATGAGTCTACATCTTATTCCATGCTCGAAGGATCCTATAAGATTAGAACACATATTAGTCTCAATCATATCAAGGTTGTCTCCTGTTCACCAAGATATCTCGACTAAGGACAATACTGCATGTCAGCCAAGCTGAACACCATTGAGACATTATTCAGAAGTATACATATAGCAACAGATAATGCAACAACCTGAATAACAACCATTGCCTTTATAAACATAGTTTATACATGATACTGATAATAACCCAAGGCCTCAAACATTAGCCTTAAGGGCATACTCCAACAGATTGCTATTTACACAACCCTCGATTTTCTTAGCTAGTGAAAACACAATTAGTCAGTACTTAACAGCGAAGTCCTTGTGGTTCCATATCTTAAATATTACTTCGAGTATCCATGCACTTGCGGACACAACAAGTTTTTGGCGCCGTTGCCGGGGACTTCGGTTTTGTTGATATTGATATAGTTGTTATTATCACTAGACTAAGTTTTTGTTTTTTGTTTTTTTACTACTTTCTGTGATAGATTCTGATTCTCTTTTAAGCTCTATAATTTTTGAACTTTTCTGACTTTCTACCTATTTATGCACAGAAATCTTAGGTCAGGACCATTAGTTCCTTTTGACCCTGAAATTAATAAAACACTTAGACTGCGCAGGAAGTTGAGATTTGCCGAAGTAAGAGAGGAAGAATCCATCATGGCAGAGAGGTGAACGCTTAGAGAATATGCAACCCCAAATACACAGGGCGTTCCAGCATCACTAGGCCTGCTATAGATGTAAACAACTTTGAGATCAAACCAGCGTTCTTATCGATGATCCAACAGAATCAGTTTGGAGGATCTCCTTTGGAAGATCCAAACCAACACTTATCCCTTTTCCTTGAATTTTGTGACACCATAAAGATTAATGGTGTATCTGACGATGCCCTTAGACTAAGACTGTTTCCTTTTTCTCTCAGGGACAGAGCAAAAGCTTGGCTTCATGCACATCCGACTGGGACGTTCACTACTTGGGAGCGGTTGTCAAACGCCTTCTTGCAGAAGTATTTTCCTCCTAGTAAGATGATCTAGTTGAGGAACCAAATCACAGGCTTTGCTCAGAGAGATGGTGAATCAATGAGTGAAGCATGAGAACGCTTCAATGAGCTTCAACGGAAGTGCCCCCACCATGGAGTGGAAGATTGGGTTTTAATTCAAACATTCTATAATGGTTTGTTTTACAACACACACTTAACTGTTGATGCTGCTGCAGGAGGAGCATTGATGAACAAGACTATTGATGCAGCCCATGCCTTGATTGAGGAGATAGCGCTAAATCACAACCAGTGGGCTTCGGAGAGAGGAGTGCTTTATCGGCCTTCTCAGGGTAAGAACGATGGTGATGGTTGGGTGTTCTCTTGCAGAAAAGGTAGATTCATTATGCAACCGTTTTGATTCTTTCCAAATGCAAACCGCTGTTGTATCTTCTGTTGTTTGTGAAGTTTGTGGGAACAATGGGCACTATGCTGAGGAGTGTAAGGTTAGTGTTGACCAGGAGAGTGAGCAAGTTAATGCAGTGGGGGGTTACAACCAAGGTAGATCCAATGACCCTTACTCCAATACCTACAATCCTGGCTGGTGGAACCATCCTAACCTGTCTTGGAAGAGTAACAATCAAACTAGTGGGCAAAATGAGAATAGAGGGTATAATCAGAGATAGTCAAACTAGAGCCAACCCCAAAAATCTAGTTTAGAAGAGATGTTTGAGAAATTCATGGGTAAGCAGATGAGCAAAAATGATGAGATTACAGAAACCCTTAAGCAGATAAATTCTAGGTTGGATGGTGTTGTTGCTCATAATAAGATGTTAGAAACTCAGATAGCACAACATACACCTTATAGACCCCTAGGGAAGTTACCTGCAAAACATGAACCAAACCCTAGGGAACATTGTAACGCCATCACAACTAGGAGTGGGAGACAATTGGAAGATCCAAGGGGACCATTAGATGATGAAGAGGTTGAGCCTGATGTCATACTTAGTGAGGAACCAGTTTTGGAACCACAGCCCACACAAGGGTAGTCCCTTCCTGATTCTTCTCCTTCTAAGGAGAAGGAGTCTTCACAGAGAAGTGACTTACCTTGTGAAGTTGAGGAACCTAGACCTAGTTCACCACAGCCATATAGGACACCTATCCCTTTTCCCGAGAGGATTGTGCAAGCTAAGCTAGATAGGCAGTTTGGGAAATTTTTGGAAGTGTTGAAAAAGTTATACATTAATATTCCTTTTATAGATGCATTATCCCAAATGCCTACTTATGCAAAATTTTTAAAAGAAATTTTATCTAACAAAAGAAAAATTGAGAACTACGGTACTGTGGCACTAACTGAAGAATGCAGTGCTCTTATTCAAAATAAGTTGCCACCAAAATTAAAGGATCCAGGTAGTTTCTCTATTCCTTGTTCAATTGGGAATGTTTCTTTCGATCGAGCCTTATGTGACTTGGGAGCTAGTGTGAGTCTGATGCCTTTGTCTGTGTGCAGGAAACTGGATATGGGAGCTCCCAAGCCAACTACAATTTCTTTGCAGCTCGCCGATCGATCAGTAAAATATCCGGTAGGTATTCTAGAGGATGTTCCTATACAAGTTGGTAAGTACTTCATACCTGCTGACTTTGTGGTACTTGAAATGGAAGAGGATGCCAAGATTCCTATTATTTTGGGTAGACCGTTCTTAGCCATTGCTGGAGCCCTTATTGATGTAAGGAACGGTAAACTTACTTTGAGAATTGGCAACGATAAGATTGAGTTTGATTTAAACAATTTATTGAAAAAACCTGCATATGCTAGTTCTTGTTGCACTATTCATGCTATTGATGACACAGTTTATGATGTTAGTTGTCTGTTTGATGACTCTTCTGATGATGTTTTTTTTTCTGATTCTTTTTCTGACTCTTTGTCTGATTCCTTGGAAAATTCTTGTGAAAAATTTGATAATTCTGGTTTTGAGAATGATTTTGATGATGAAAAACATAATATTTTAGATTGTGTTACTTTTGATTATGAAAGTGAAAAAATTCCTAAAATTGAGTTGAAAGTTTTACCTGATAAACTTAGATATGAATTTCTTGGTCCTAACTCCACCTACCCTGTGATTGTGGATGCTAAATTAAATGCCAGGGAAACTGATATGCTCTTAAAGGAGTTGAGAGTTCATAGAAAGGTAATTGGGTACACCATTGATGACTTGAAGGGGATTAATCCTTCTTTTTGTATGCACAGGATTCACATGGAGGATGAGCACAAGCCACATATAGATTTTCAGAGAAGGCTCAATCTGTTTATGAAGGATGTGGTGAAGAAGGAAGTACTAAAATTGCTAGATGCAGGTATTATCTACCCTATCTCAGATAGTAAGTGGGTAAGCCTTGTACATTGTGTTCCAAAAAAGGGAGGTGTCACTGTAATGAAAAATAAGGACAATGAATTGATACCTGCTAGAACTGTCACTAGTTGGTGTATGTGTATTGATTATAGAAAATTAAATGCTGCCACTAGGAAGGATCATTTTCCCTTGCCTTTCATTGATCAAATGGTTGAGAGACTTGCTAAACACTCTTACTTTTGTTTTCTTGATGGATATTCCGGATTTTTTTAGATTCCCATTCATCCTGATGATCAGGATAAGACCACCTTTACATGTCCATATGGTGCTTTTGCTTATAGAAGAATGCCCTTTGGTTTATGCAATGCACCTACTAATTTTCAGAGGTGTATGATGGCGATTTTTTCTGAGTTTATTGAAGATTTCATGGATGTTTTTATGGATGATTTCTCTGTCTATGATTTTTCTTTTAATGACTACTTGGCTAATCTCTCTAGAGTTTTATAGAGATGCGAAGAGACTAACCTTGTCTTGAATTGGAAAAAGTGTCACTTTATGGTTAGATAGGGGATAGTTTTGGGTCATCTTGTTTCAGAGAGAGAGATTGAAGTGGACAAGGCTAAGATAGAAGTGATTGAGAAGTTGGCACCACCCACCACTGTCAAGGAGATCAGGAGTTTTTTAGGACATGTAGGGTTTTACCGGAAGTTCATTAGGAACTTCTCTAAACTTGCTAAACCCCTGACTGATTTACTTTGTAAAGATGCAAAATTCTGCTTTGATGAGAAATGTCTGTCTGCTTTTCAGGAACTGAAGAAAGCCTTGACATTAACACCTATTATGCAACCACCTGACTGGGAGTTACCCTTCAAGCTTATGTGTGATGCCAGTGATTTTGTAGTGGGAGCAGTTCTAGGGCAAAGAAAGGAAAAGAAGCCTTATGTGATCTCTTATGCTAGTAAAGCTTTAGATGAAACACAGAGGAATTACACCACTACTGAGAAGGAGTTATTGGCTATAGTTTTTGCATTTGACAAATTCAGATCTTACTTGATAAATTCAAAAGTTGTAGTATATACTGATCATGCTGCAGTTAAATATTTGATGCAGAAGAAAGACAATAAGCCATGGTTGTTGAGATGGATTTTGCTTCTGCAAGAATTTGATCTGGAAATCAAAGATAAGAAAGGAACTGAGAATTTAGTTACAGACCACCTTTCAAGGATGATTGTAGAAGATACAAAAGGTGATATTAATGATTCCTTTCCTGAGGAACAACTGATGAGGATTGAACAAATTAAGGCCCCTTGGTATGCAGATATTGTAAATTATCTAGTTGCTAATATATTTACTATTGATTTGAGTTACCAAGGCAAGAAAAGATTTTTAGCAGATGTTAAACACTATTTTTGGGATGAGCCTTATGTGTTCAAAAGATGTGCAGATGGAATATTTAGGAGATGTATCCCCGAAGAAGAAATGAAAGACATATTATCGCAGTGTCTTGGATCATCATATGGAGGACATGCTAGTACTGAGAAGACAGTTTTCAAGGTACTACAATCTGGATTTTATTGGCCCACAATATTTAAGGATGCAAGGAATTTTATAATGTCTTGTGATAATTGTCAAAGGATGGGGAACATAAATAGAAGGAATGAGAAGCCATTGTCCACCATACTTGAAGTTGAAAATTTTGATGTTTGGGGTATTGATTTCATGAGACCTTTTCCATCATCTGGAGGGAATAATTATATCCCCGTGGCGGTAGATTATGTTTCCAAGTGGGTAGAAGCCATTGCTTCTCCCACTAATGATTCTAGGGTTGTGGTAAAACTGTTTAAAAGAGTTATCTTCCCACGCTTTGGAGTACCATGAGTCGTGATTAGTGATGAAGGATCCCACTTTATTGAACACAAATTTTCAGCCTTACTTAGAAAATATGGGGTAAATCATAGAGTTGCAACACCTTACCATCCCCAAACAAGTGGACAAGTGGACAAGTGGAGATATCTAACAGAGAAATTAAAGGGATATTGGAAAAGACAGTGTCAAGAACAAGGAAGGACTGGGCGCACAAGCTCGATGATGCACTTTGGGCATACCAGACTGCTTTCAAAATACAAATAGGTATGTAACCATTTTAATTGGTTTATGGCAAATCATGTCACCTTCCTGTAGAACTCGAGCATAAAGCATTCTGGGCAATCAGAGCATTAAATTTTGACTTGAAGAGTGCAAGTGAAAAGAGGAAATTGCAATTGAGTGAACTTGATGAAATTAGACTCTCTGCTTATGAAATTGAAAAGATCTACAAGGAGAGAACCAAGAGATGGCATGATCAACATGTACTCAGAAAAGAATTTCAACCAGGTGACTTTGTTCTCTTGTTTAATTCTATATTGAGACTTTTTCCTGGTAAACTTAAGTCCGATGGTCTGGGCCTTTTCAGGTGAAGAAGACTTATCTGTACGGAGCCGTCGACATATGGAGTGAAGATAAAGGAGTATTCAAAGTTAATGGACAGAGCTGAAACACTACTATCACGGAAATTAGATTGAAGAAGGGCAGAATTATCTACTTGATGAAATACAAGCGGATCCAAGAGTGAAAGGGTCAAGCTAAGGACCATTAAAATTAGCGCTTCTTGGGAGGCAACCCAAGCTTTCTAACCTCTATTTGTTTCAATTTTTGCTTAGGACTAATTTTTCTTTTATTTTTGTAGGAAAATCGTGATTTGATGCAAAATACGGTACTACCATAAAGTCTGTTACGGTACCATATTTTCGGTTCACTTTCCACCAGAGGGTTGTGACGAAATTATGGCACTACCATAAACACTTACATGGTACCGTATTTTGTTGCACAAATCAACCAGAGAGTCTCCTCGTTTTTACGGCACTGTCATAAGTTAGTTTACGGTATCGTATTTTACACACAAAAAAAATAAAAAAAAATAAAAATAAATATTTTCACTCCTTGATTTTTACGGCAGTACCATAACGGATTACACGGTACTGTATTTCTGAGTCATTTTTGAACAGAACACTGCCGAGATTTTACGGCAGTACCATAAACTGCTTTACGGTACCGTATTTCTGATCGAGCTTTAACCCGAGAGTAGTCGTAATTTTACGGTAGTGCCGTAAGACATTACACTGCCGTATTTTGTTTTCTGACACGCGAACTCTATGCCGTATTTAGGGTTTTGATCGGACCATTTTTAGGGTTTTTACCATTGTTCTCACTCGTTTTTGAGCCGTTCTTGGATTTTCGATCATCTCCGACCACCTGAGGACGCCGGCGACCTTTCCCGTTCAGCTTTCGTCATCGATTAGGTACTCATTTCACCGATTTTATAGATTTGACGAGTTTTTATCAAGTTTCGCCCCTTTCACTCGTTTTCACGCGTTTCTCAACCATTTTGAGTGATTCTTATTTTCATTTACCCGTTAGAGGATAGGCTATCGATCCTTTGCTGTTTGGAAGAATTTATACCAATTTCCGTCACCGATTTGAACTGAAGTACGCTGAACTACTCGAAGTTACTATTCATTGACGTTTACTCTGTTTTCTTGAGTTTAAGCCTGAGTTCTAAGTTGATTTTCGTTTCCAATGAACTTGATTAACATTTCTGATGATGTTGAGAGTATGATACAATGTCATATATTTGCTGTATTTGCATTAAATTGAAAATTGCAGCTTGAGTTCATACTCATGGCACCAAGAACAAAGTCAATTTGTCCAAGAAGAAAAGGGAAAGCCCCTGCTGAATCATCTCAACCACAGAACCCCCATGGGATTCTTCAGAAATGAAATGCAGGAATCCAGATACAACAAAATTTTAAAAAGAAAAATCATCAATACTAAGTATGCTGATCGAAGAACATTGGAAGCCTTGGGGCTTTATGAGGACGTGCTTTGGATGTTTGAGAGGATCAAGGCTAAGCAGTTCGTCCAGATAACTCCGCACACTTATCTACCACTTGTTCTGGAGTTCTTGAGCAGCTTAATAATTGACTTAAAGGAATTTTTGAATGGACCTGCAGAAGGGGAAATCATTTTCAGCTTAGCCAATGAGGAGAGGAAGCTTACATTGCAAGAAGTAAGAGATATCTTTGAGTTGAGCACAGGAGGATGTACTGAGATGCCTCTTGGATTCATGGAAGGCATTTTCTGGAACCAAATTACAGATGAGAGTCATTTCTATGCCGTTTCTACTAGAGCTAGCAAGATCAAAAACCCTTGTATTAAGTATGCCCACAGGGTTCTAGCACACACTGTGTTTCGAAGAGGAGATAGTGACGGCATAGTCCGTCAACATGAACTCTATCTTCTTTGGGGGATGCTCAACGGATTTGTTGTTGATGTGGCTTTCTTCATGATAAAACACATGGAAAAGGTTGCTAGAGCGAACAGAGGATTTGTGGTGATAGGAGGCTTGGTCACTCCTATAGCTAGATATTTTGGGATAGAGCCATATGGAACTGAGTTGGCAAAAGGGAATGCAATACTAGACATTGAGTCTTGCATAGCAATGAGGATGATTATTAGAGAAGGTGACATTTTTTTGTTTGGTCCTTGGACCAAATATCCCTCCTCTACCCTTACCTCACATCGAGAAGACCACAGTCAGAGAAAGAGACAACTGGAAGTTATCTCCTAGTGCAGCTGAGGCAGCTTTTACTCCACCGCTAGATATAGTTCCACCGCCACCCACCTGGGGTGGAAGGAGTGATCCCTATGGGATGGAGTCACCTCCTCATGATTCTTCACAGCCCGCTGGTACTTCCTCACATAAGATGAGGGGTGGTTTTGCTAGCCATCACGATCCAGGTTTTCAGGCACTCACAGCACAGATGTACAACCAAGCACGCCGCCTGGATGGGATGCAAGAGACTCTGGGATACATCCACAGGGATATGGAGAGATTGTGTAATCATATGGAAGACATGGGCAACTTCCTTTATGACCGTTTTGGTTATGCAGATCACAGAGACTATGGATATGAAGGTGATCAAGTAGGGACGCCATACTATGATCCCATGGAGATTGCTGCAAGGGACTATGAAGACACACGATCAGATGGCGATGAGTAGATGCTTTGTGAGTATTATCAACCTTTATTTCTTTTATTTCTTTGCTATGCTATATTTTTCTATATCTTATTGTTGTTTCATATGATGAAGGGAAGGATGATGCTCTACGACCACCCCCACTGCTATTCTTGACATGCTTATATTTTCAATGTGGTTGTACAATAATAATGATTACACTGATGATTACTTTTTGATATGGTTGTACCATGCGATGATGATAATATTTTTCTTGAGATTGTTGGATGCATGTGATTTACTTTGCTTGTTGCTTCTATCTTGAAAAATTTTCATTGATGATGATGATAAGTATTTTCTTGATGATTTAATTGATGATAAATGAACTCAAATTCATGATTGACGATATAACCCTATCATGTTAAATTTATTTCTTTAATACATATTTGTCTATTGAAATATGACGTTGTTTGATGCATAAGATTTTAGGTAGATGTATTATTTGAAGAATAAAATCTAAAGGTGAAACTACTCCTTTAAATAAGATGAGCATATAAGTATGATTTGTGAATTGATGTCAATTGATCAACCTAGTAGATTTTAGTCTATTTTTGCTATTTGTTGGGAAATAAGAATCCAAGATCCATAAAAATAGTGAGAGACTCCCCTACTTGGCACTATATAAAATTGATAGTGGTACCTAAGACATGGGTTGAAGTCTATGCATGAAAAATAATGAGAGATAAAAAGAATAAGACTCCTCTACTTGGCACTATGCAAAATTGATAGTGGTACCGAAGAAAAGAGTTGAAGTCAAAAATAAAAAAATATGTGTCTATGTGGATGCATACCATCTTTGCAACAATAATAAAAAAAAACCTACAGGGTAGCAATGATGTACTGCTAGGTGCTACTCATTGCTTGTGATGATGTGAGGTTATCATTGCCAACGTCTGAGGAACCTACAGGGTCGCACACCTAGACACTCGAGATCTCGTATTGATCGAGTTGCCTATAATCGAGTCATTTGGTTGATTCGAGTCAGTTTGGGAGACCGATGCATCGCGGATGCATCTGATGAGTTGGAGTTGATTATTTGGGATGATGTTGCGTTTTGACTTTTGTTGACCTCGGTTAACCTTCGGGTGACCACATTTGACCTCGATGGGCCAAATGTTGCTGGATTTGTCCGGTTGATTGTCAACGTAATTTAAACGCAACACATGGGACCATAACTTAAGTGAATTAAATGATATTTATATTCATTTTATTACAACTTAAGTCATGGGGGCCACACACAACTTAAGTGAATATTTATATTAAATATATTCATCACTTAAGTTGCGGATCCGCATCCATTAAGAGATAATGGATCTAGGAGCTTATTAATTATGAATTTTCGTAATTAAATAAGCCCTAGCGCATAATGATAAATAACTCATCTAAAACCTAGCCGCTACACCTAGTTTTTCTCTCCATGGAGCCTACATGCATGGAGGTGTCGCCCCAAGATGGATATGCTGAGTTCTTCCACCATGGATACAAGAAAAAGGCTTGGAGCCTTCCTCCTTTCTTGATGATCTCTTCTTTTATGGGATTGGCACAAAAACAGATGGTGTCTTCTTCTCCATGGCGCCTCCAAGAGAGAAGTGGCGCCAACTTCATGGTGGCAACACCTTCTTCTTCCATGGGCGGAAAAGAAGGCTTGGAATCTTCCTCCTTCTTTGATGATGTATCCCTTGGAGGGATTGATGCATGAAGAAGGCTGATTTCTTATCATGGGCGCAACTTCCATGAAGTTGGCGCAAGTGGAGAAAAGAGGAGAAGAAGAGAAGTGATGGTATCTCTTCTCATCATTATAGGCGCTTCTTCTTAGGTTGTTGCCTATATTGGATGAGAAGGAGACTTACCTCATGGGCGCACCTTCATGGTGGTGCAAGTCAAGAGGAAAAGCGGCTAGACTTAAGATTGGCACAAGTGGTAGAGGTCTCCTCTCCTTATGGCCATCTTCCTCCCTACATCACCTCTTTGGCGCTTCTTGGAGATGGCGCAAGCAAAGAGGGCAGCGATATTGGCAACATGATCTTCCTCCCGAAGGCTAGCACCAGGCGCGGAGTGAAGAGAATCTCGAGCAGTCCGTGTGTGCACGATTGTAGAGGGCGGACACTTGTGCACCTCTTCTTCGTCATCATCAGCCCCTTGGATTATGCGAATAAAGGTATATTACTCTGACACATCCGGTGGATCACTCGTAAGGGATCCTGGCTCTTAGGGTTATCCTGTTTCGGGCCAATGCTTCCGCTGTTATTAAAATTTTAAAATTGGCCTAGGGATTCCCAACAACTAGACCTTATGGGGCCGTAATGAATAGTAGATACATTGGTCTAGCCCCACAGTTTATGTATAGGATGGTATCTAGAGTGTTATGAGATGCTTTCAAGCGTATAGTTTGTGACGATTCGGAGCCTGAGATTCAAAGATAGATATCAGAGGCACCGAGTACACCTACAACACCCCATACTTCAGCTAGACCGAGTGCCTCACAGATTGCATCTGAGCCAGTTAGTTCTCCAGAGTTGGAGATTATCTTGGAGAGGCCTGTTGATAGGCTAGAGAGTAGAGATCAGAGGATCGTTAGAAGGTACACTAGGAAGCGTACCGGTCACTCTACTTCTGCTTGGGGGAGGAGAGTTGCCTCACGTCTCTCACCTGTACTTGAGACCATAGAGACATCGGTAGCACCCCCCCAGAGCCAGCTCTAGTCACAGTTGAGATGGAGCATTGATAGGGCCTAGACAGACTGCTACCGCAAGTGCACGGTCTATCGCGTAATAAATAAGATCGAACCCACAGGGACTAGGGTCAAGTACTAACTTATCGGTCAACTCGAAGCTAGGTAAATGATTAAAGGAGAAATATCTAAAATCCTAGTGCGAGTAATTAAACTAAAACAGACTTAAATCAAGCAAAGCAAAGAGCAAAGCAAATAGGGTTTTAGATCTATGAGAGATAGTCGGGGTTTTAGGTTTCACCACATTGAAGCATGCAGAAATATTAAGGATTGATATTTTAAATTGAGTTTTATCTAAATTCTCAAGGTAATCCTTCCTAGGGTACAGATGCGCTCCTTCTCAGGACACGGTCCGGTATCCGACTAAACCCAAGTCTCCTACTCTCGTGGCTTACCAGGTTAAGTCGGATCCAATGGGATCTGTGAATGATTAGGGTCCCTCGGGTGATTTTGAGTGCTCTTGCAACACGAAATCACCAGTCCAGTCTAAGGGGTTCCGATGATCAAGGTTCACCTCTTAGTCCTTCCCTTGACATATAAGACATGCATACGTATGGCCAGTACATAAACATGAGATAAAACATCATAAACATGAATAAGAACAAAGATAAATATGAGAAATAAGTAGGTCAAACATTAATATCAAGCATTCTTACAGTGGGCTACGCCCAAACCTCGAAAATAGAGTTAAGCCACAAGATTCATCGTTAAATACATAAAATCTCTCATAAAAGTTAATTCAAACCAAAGGGAAGGGTAGATCCTTGATGGAAGAAGGTCCAGCACGAAGATCCACGCCGGAACAACGAAGAAATCAAGCCAGAACAGTGTTGTCGCCCAGAAAATCGCCCCAAACCCTAAGTCTGCGCCATCTCGCTTCATTCTCCACAACCGCTTGATCAAATCCAGTGATTTTGATCCCAAAACGTGCGTATCCCAGTTGTGAAGGTCTCCCTAAAATTTTGTTCAATTCTGAGCCAGGAATAGAAAGTTATGGCGAAATACCGAGCGCCTATCGAAGCTGCGCGGCACGATGCACGGCCGTGTATCGGTGCACGGGCATGCCCGTGCAAGGCTCGGTTGCTGGGTAACTTATGATTCATGGCCGTGCATGGATGCACGACCATGCCCGTGTACAGCTCGATGAAGCCTGGATAGTCAGATCATGCACGGCCGTGCATGGGTACACACCCACGACCGTGCATCCTGTAGAAAACTCTGATTGGGCTGAAATTTGGTGTGTAGCTTCGTCTCATCATGGGAAATCGTCCCATACCTTCAGATTCTCCAAATTCCATCGATTTTGAGGCAAAAAACCTTAATTTTCATAAAACAAGAGAAAAGTGAAGACTCTGAAGAATATGAAGCATTTGAGTGCATAAATGAGACAAAAAATGCATTTTACTCCAAAATAATAACAGAATTAAGTCATGAAATGTAACATCCCTCAGAATCACACCCCACGCGCATACAAGTAAAATACGGGGTTTCAAAAATTTTTTTACTCTTCCATTAAAACACAAGAAGAAAGCGGCATCGAAGGACATTACTACGGAACTGAAAACCGCACAGAACTGAATAGGATCGATTTACTAGGAAATAGAAATCCGGAAATCCAGAAAATCCGACAGCAAGTATAATAATTTACTGCTGCACAGACACGCATATCCTGGAATAAAACAGATGTCCACACTACACATATGTGGAAAACACAAATTCAGATATATTGCGGAATAAGAACAATAACTCTCAAATCGGACATTTCAGAATAAGAATAATTTCAAATCTCACGAATCCAAAACTCGTATCTAGCAATTAAAACGAGACAACTATAATATAATATCCTGAAAACAGGCATAAGCCCTCAGGAGATAAAACGTATCATATAATTAAGTTAGGCACGCAGGCCTGACAGATTTTTTAGAAGACAACTCTTAGAAATTAAATAAAACATTAGCATCATAGTAAATTCGTGAATTAGCTGTAGCGATCACTGTCCCAATGTCTCACCTGAAAATATTTAAACAATGGGGGTGAGCTAAAAAGCTCAGTGAGTAAAAGACACTAAAAGCCATCCATAGTACACATCAAAAATATCATGCATAAGTTGAAATACATTTTTGTAACAGATAAGATAAATCAACTTAACATGCACACTCATATCAGAAACAAAACATAATCAAATACAGATACTTATAACATTAGGCATCAAGCATGAAGTAGGATATAAGTATACCAACCCCTCCCTACTAAACACACTGCCTAACACATCTATAATACAGATCGAAACAGAACTACAGAAATCAGAACTGACAGACAGAAAATCAGAATTTTCAGAATCCAAACGGATAGTCTACATCGGAAACAGAAAGGCCACAGAAGGCCTGATGACCACAGAAGGTCTGACCCCACCTCTGCCGAGGATGAGACATGCATGCATATCAGAAACAGAATGGTAGAGGAGGTATCAGTGGGTGGCCCCCGTCTTGTCAGGACGTGGCACTCTGGCCTCCAAAACCCAGAACAGAATGGTAGAGGAGGTATCAGTGGGTGGCCCCCGTCTTGTCAGGACGTGGCACTCTGGTCTCCAATACCCAGAACAGAATGGTAGAGGAGGTATCAGTGGGTGGCCCCCGTCTTGTCAGGACGTGGCACTCTGGTCTCCAATACCCAGAACAGAATGGTAGAGGAGGTATCAGTGGGTGGCCCCCGTCTTGTCAGGACGTGGCACTCTGGCCTCCAATACCTATAACGGAACAGAAATAGTGTCTCAAGGGTCGTAGTAGACTATCAGCACCATTACAGCGCCACAGAAGGAGGGTAAGAACACAGAAGAGTGCTACACTAGGGCATAATTTTACAGAACAGATTATACTGAAACGGAGGAGTAGGACCAACCACTACTTAATTCTTACATCATGCCCAAAGTCTGACAAACCAGAAAATGACACACCCCAATATCCAGTCCTTAACAAATTACAATTTGCAGAAAATCAAAGCTGAACACACTTCATAATTTTTACCATCAACCAGAAGTAATATATGAGTGAATTCCTTAGATTTCATGCAACTATCCTTAATTCATGTCAGACCAGTCTATGTTCTCACAAAGGTTATAACACATTCAAAGTTTTCAGAAAATTCACAACATATAAACAGAACAGAAAATATTCACATAACAAACAATTAAACATAGAACAGAAACTATTCATGAAATAATTTCCTCAAAATTCCTAAAACCGTGAGCTATAAAATTACTGTAAGGGGCGCCAGTTTCAGAACCTTAACAGAACGTACAAATTTCATGTAAATAATTTCAGTCCCCCACTACAGATAATTTTAATTACACGTTCGTGAAGAAAATTGACAAAAGCCCCAAAATTGGCTCGAACCATGATTTTCGAAAATTCCTAAGTTCTTAGTTAAATCCCCAATTTTGTTTTCTCTAAAATTTCTCATCAAGCAATTAAATTTTAGAAGAACTACAGACCACAATTTAGAGATTAAACCATACAGGCTAAATTTTTCTCACAATGGAATATTCGTCTAACCAAAACATAGCAGATTTATATTGTCAGATTGCAACATATATTTTTGGTCCAATTTCGAACCAAAGCTAGTCAATATTATATTCAAAATGAAGCTCTCTGAATCTAGTTTCCAACAAAACTGGTTTCGAAAAATTTCGAATTGTAGGCAGGAAGATATAAGGGTTCGAACATAGGTGGGTCATAATTTCAGATTTCAAGAAAACAGATTCATATATCAGAATTACGACATATATTTCAGATCCAATAACTAATCGAAAATAGGCGTTATGGGAGTCAAAATGAAGCTCTTCAAGCCTACGGTCTAATAAAACTGGTTTCACAGGATTTCGAGCTATACCTAGGGAGATACGAGAGTTCGAACACAAAAGGGTCAAGATTCTAGATTTTCAGAAAACAGATTTCGTAAGTTATATAACAATGCCGATTGCAACACGAATATAGTTCAGATGTGGTCGATATTACATAAGAATCAAAGCTGAGCGAATCTAGTTTCATGCAAAATTTGTTTCGTGTGATTTGGATCTATAGATCATGAGATATTGAGGTTAAAGCACAGTAAGGTCAGATTGGCGACTACAATTTTCAGCAAGACAAAATTTCTGAATCATCATGCATATTCAGATCCGACCTATAGAATAGAAAAACACAGGATCTACTTGCAGATTTTTGGTTCATACAGATAATTATTGCAAATAGGATTAGACTCCTTAGGATCGAATTACTCACCGAAAATCGCCCACAGAAAAAAAAACGCCACAACAGAGGGTCAGGGATCTCTAGGAACTTCGTCCACCACCAGTCTGCCACCACCAGCGTCAGAAATTTGCAGGAGGCGCCAAACACAGTAAGGGGCGACAACCACAGGCGGCTAGGGCAAGAAAACAACAAAAATCATGAGGGAGAGGAGCTCTCACGATATTTCTCTTTTTCTCCCACTCCAAACGGATCCAAGATCCAATAACCCAGTTAACTTAAGTGAAAATCGGTTTTAAGGGCTCACCTGGGCTTAACCACCATGCGCCACTCCAATAACACAGAAATATGTGTTGGGGTATGCCCTTAAGGCTAATGTTTGAGGCCTGTGGGAATGTAACAAGTATCATGTAATAAACTATTATGTTTATAAAGGCATGGTTGTTATTCAGTTAGTTACATTGTCTGCTGCAATATATGTTCTTCTGAATAATGTCTCAAAGCTGTTCAGCTGGGCTGACATGCTGTTATGTCCTTAGTCGATGTATCTTGGTGAACATGAGACAACCTTGATATGGTTAAGACTAATATGTGTTCTGATCTTATAGGATGCTTCGAGCATGGAATAAGATGTAGACTCATGGGTACATGGGATGTACTGGACAGACCCTACTAGGATGTTCAGTTGTTTGTCACAACGTGAATATTCCTTGTATAAGACAAGTGGCACATTTCCTCTGACTTGAGATCACTTGTGTTTTCTAAATGATGATTGTCATTATTTTGAGTTAGTTCAATATCATTTGAAACATAATGATTATAGACTATCTTGGATGGTGAGCTTGAGTCAGGTTAGGGCACTAGTGATAGACATAGGATTGCCGTCTCCTTGTTTAAGGAGTGTGATGTTCTAAAGGGGCCCCCTGGATGAGATGATTGAGAGAGTGTATGGCCATACCCAGGTGACAGTGTTCATCTGATCTAATCATGCTCATCATATTGGAGTTACAAGTTTGACAGACTTGTCCAATAAGAACATCCAGTGGCAAAGGAAATATGTATGCTTTGTGAAATGATTCACACTTGTGCTATGGTTTGGGTGTAGTCTTGGAAGACTCTTTCCTTTATATCGGGAGACAGTGATGTGTTGCTAGATACCCCTCACTGATCGTGATAATGTGAATTATCGTTACCGACATTTAAAGGAAACCCTTAGGGTCGCACAATTTGATGATATGGCTTACTTAAGTCAGATCGTGTGGACTGAATTGTTTGGGTTCAGTTTTAAGGGATTTAATCTCTGATTGTAAGTGAGATCTGGTCTGATCATGTTTGATTGATTAGGGCTTGAGATCGGTAAGCTTCGATTGAGAGAATGGATGCCAGATCGGTCAGATCAGGGGCATTAAAGAGATCGACGGTTAGATCTAAAGCCTTAGGGTTTATTTGATCTAGGCCTTGTCGCTTGGCTTGGTTGGTTCTTAAACCGAACCAATTGAACCAGCTCACTAAAAGAGCGCTTGGTTAATAGGGAGAGGAGTGGGCGACGAGTTCACATAGCGTGAACGTTGGGATGAGGAGAGGTTACTATTTTTAGTAACCATGATCTCCATGTCGAGTGGGCACTCATCCGAAATAGAGTATTCTCTATTTTCGCCAATTCACTTATTCCTCTCGCAAGTTTTTCCTCTCGACTTGGTGTGCGGCGACGCTTGAAGGTTGAGGAGGATTCGGCCAAGGAGAAAGACATCTCTTTTCCCTTCACTCGACAAGGACCTCTTGGAACCTTGCTAGCACAAGGAGCACCAAGAGAGATAGCAACATCATCTTGTGTGTGACGACAAGGAGAAGATCTACTTTGATCTTTGCTTCCAAGGAAACATCTTTCCATGGCGATGGTATGAATGTTTTCTTATTGTTATCAAGTTGATCTTTTGCATGCGTATCGATCTTATAACCCTAAAGATAAAAGACATGCATGATAGTAATAAAGATAAAAGACCGTTAAAATCCAACGCTAAAAATATCAAGCTCGTAAGCCTTCTGACGCGAAACCTCACTGTTCTGATTATCGTTGGAGCCGTGTTGTACCCACTCAGTGGGCACGTCCATCTATCTTCAGACGGTGCGGGATTACACCTGTGTGTTACAGAGCAGGGATTTATCCCTTCTCGTTGCTCAGCATAGCACATGGTGGTCCAGGGAGTAGGTCGGGTCAGCTTGACCGTGTAGTCTACATATGTGGCGCATATGGTAGCACATGGAGGCAGCCGTCTGTTGGGGTCAGAGATTGTGTTGTACCAACTCAGTTGGCACAGTCTGCTGGACTGCCCAGATGAAGGGGAATCGCACGGGTTGGCGATCGGCAGGGACTGCCTACCAGAAACTAGTGCTTGTACTCTCTGTGCATCTTATCTCGCCTGAGCGGGACGCGGAGACCAAGTATGAAATCTGGATCCCATCTCACTAAAAGAGTTCTACTCTTTCGGGCTGTTTTGCTGGATTTTTCACGCCTGATAAAATAGTGAGAAAAAGAATCTTTCTTAAGTCCTGATTGATTCTTATACATTGATACTGACCTTGCTGTTCTTGCATTGTTGTAGATACCTGCAGCAACGAACACCATGAACTTCAATGTGCGATCCCTACTGGAAAGGGAGAAGTTTGCTGGGCCGAACTTCTCTGACTGGTTTGGACACCTTAAGATCGTTCTTAAGGCAGAGAGGAAACTGTATGTCCTCGAGACGGCGATTCCGCCGCAGCCCGCTCCGAACGCCGCAAGGGCGGTTCGGGAAGCCTATGAAAAGCACGTCAATGATAGCATTGATGTCGCTTGCCTGATGCTAGCGTCTATGACGCCACCGCTGCAGCGTCAGCATGAGGATATGTCTGCTATAGACATGATAGCGAACCTCAAGATGCTGTATGCTGCACAGGCGAGGACTGAGCGCTATAATTTGACAAAGCTCTTCTTTCAGAGCAAACTGGCTGAAGGGAGCCCAGTGGGAGCTCACGTGCTCAAGATGATTGGGCACAAGGAGGCTCTAGAGAAACTGGGGCATACCATCAACCAGGAGCTTGCTGTGGACATTATTCTACAGTCTCTCCCGCCTTCATTCGACGCGTTCATTATTAATTTTAATATGAACAAAATCGATTGTACTCCGGCAGAGCTGCTGAATATGCTCTTGACCACTGAGGAGACTCTGAAGGGTAAGCCTTCAACCTCTGTCTTGATGGTTCCTTCAAGGAACAAGAAGAAGGGGAAGAAGGGCAAGGCCCCGGTCAAGAATTACAGCAAGGCTCTGAAGCAGAAGGTGAAGCGGTCC
The DNA here is from genome assembly GCA_027563935.2 of Costus lasius. Taxonomy (NCBI): domain Eukaryota; kingdom Viridiplantae; phylum Streptophyta; class Magnoliopsida; order Zingiberales; family Costaceae; genus Costus; species Costus lasius. The sequence continues at coordinate 39,431,543 of CM050453.2, forward strand.
AAGGAATACAGGTGTTTCCACTGTGGCCAGCTGGGTCACTGGAAAAAGGACTGTAAAGCGCTCCAAGGAGATAAGAGGGGAAGCTTTGCTTCTGGCTCAGGTATATTCGTGACTGAGGTCATGTTTTCTTCTTCTGTATCATGGGTGTTGGACACTGCATGTGGAGTTCACATTTGTTCAAATGTACAGGAACTCAAGAGAAGAAGGCAGGTGGGACAGCATGAGGTGGACCTACGCGTTGGAAACGGGGCACGGGTTGCTGCTGTTGCTGTAGGAGACTACTTTATTTCTTTACCATCTGGACTTGTATTGGAACTGAACAGTTGTTACTTTGTTCCCAGTATAACTAAAAATATTATCTCCATTCCTGCTCTTGTCAGGAAGGGATTTTCCTTTGAATGCAATATTTCAAAGTGTGTTTTATCATTTGATAATATTGTTTATGCAACTGGTTCAATTAATAATGGGTTATTCATGTTGGACATGGAAAGTTCCATACATAATGTTGATATTAAGAAAGCCAAGTATGCTGATGACAGCACCTTGCTATGGCATAGTCGTTTAGGCCATATAAACGAGAAACGCATTAAGCGGTTGCATGATCATGGACTGCTGGGATCATTCTCCTATAAGGAGATTGATACATGCAAAGCTTGTTTGATGGGTAAAATGACGAAGTCTCCTTTTCCTCACAAAGGTCAAAGGGCTTCAGGTTTACTTGACCTTATACACAGCGATGTGTGTGGGCCTTTTAGTAAACATGCCAGAGGTGGCTATCAGTACTTCATTACCTTTACTGATGATTTCAGTAGATATGGGTATGTCTATCTGATGAGACATAAAAGTGAATCTTTTGACAAGTTCAAAGAGTTTAAGAATGAAGTACAAAATCAGCTAGGCCGTAATATCAAGGCACTTCGCTCAGATCGAGGTGGTGAATACCTAAGTCATGCATTTACTGACTATCTAAAAGAGTGTGGGATTATCTCACAGCTCACTCCGCCAGGAACACCACAATGGAATGGTGTGTCCGAAAGGAGAAATAGAACATTACTAGATATGGTTCGTTCTATGATGAGTCAGGCTACTCTTCCATACTCCTTTTGGGGTTTTGCACTGGAAACAGCTGCAAAGGTACTAAACCGAGTGCCATCCAAGGCAGTTTCAAAGACGCCATATGAGTTATGGTATGGGAAACAGCCAAGCTTGACATTTATCAGGATCTGGGGCTGCGAGGCTTATGTCAAAAAGCTCGCCTCTGGGAAACTAGAGAGCAGATCTGACAAATGTATCTTTGTCGGTTACCCTAAGGAAACTAAGGGTTATTATTTCTACGACCCCAAAGAGAACAAGGTTTTTGTTGCTCGGACGGCCATATTTCTTGAGAAGGAATTTCTTCTGCAAGAGGCAAGTGGGAGAGAAATAAAGCTGGATGAGAATCCAGAAGAAGGACAAAGTGACCAAGCACAGTTGGATGAGCCTGAGCCGGTAGAACAGGTTATTGAACAACCTGAGGCTCAGATATCACGGGAACCGCGAAGATCGGGTAGGATCCGTCGACAGCCTGAGCGCTATGACGGAGTCTACATCATTGACAATGATGAACCCCTCACTTATGCGGATGCGGTCAGTGGACCGGAATCAGCGAGATGGCTTGAAGCTATGCGCGCCGAGATGGACTCCATGTCAGATAACCAAGTTTGGGATTTGGTTGATCCGCCTCCGGGAGTTATCCCTATAGGCTGTAAATGGATCTTCAAGAAGAAGATTGACATGGATGGTAACGTGGTTACCTATAAAGGCAGGCTAGTTGCGAAAGGTTTCAAACAAATCTACGGGATAGATTATGATGAAACTTTCTCACCTGTAGCCATGTTTAAGTCTATTCGGATTCTTTTCGCGATAGCTGCATATTATGATTATGAGATTTGGCAGATGGATGTGAAAACAGCTTTCCTTAATGGAAATCTGGATGAGGATGTGTATATGACACAACCAGAAGGTTTCACTAATCCAGCAGATCGTCATAAAATATGCAAGTTAAAGAAGTCTATTTATGGACTTAAACAAGCATCGAGAAGCTGGAACATTCGTTTTGATGAATCAGTCACTGAATTTGGTTTCATCAAGAACGAGGATGACCCGTGTGTATATAAGAGGTTTAGTGGGAGCGTGATTATTTTCCTAGTCCTCTACGTCGATGACATCTTGATCATTGGAAATGACATTCCTGAAATGCATGCTGTTAAAGCATGGCTGAGGAAATGTTTCCAGATGAAAGATCTAGGAGAAGCAGCCTATGTGTTAGGTGTGAAGATCTACAGGGATAGATCTAAGAGGCTTCTCGGGCTGTGCCAGAGTACTTACATCGATAAGGTCCTGGAGAGATTTCGCTTAGAGAATTCTAAGAAAGGATATCTTCCAGTCAGACATGGTCTGAATCTTTCAAAGAGTCAGTGTCCACAAACACAGACTGAGAAAGATGAAATGAACAATACGCCTTATGCTTCGGCTATTGGTTCTATAATGTATGCGATGTTGTGTACTCGCCCAGACGTCGCTTACGGGTTAAGCGTGACCAGTCGTTACCAGAGTAATCCAGGTTTGGCGCACTGGATTGCAGTCAAGAACATCCTAAAATATCTGCGGAGGACCAAAGATATGTTCTTGATATATGGTGGTCAGGAAGAACTCAGTATTGAAGGATATACTGACGCTTCGTTCCAGTCTGACCAGGATGATTTCCGATCGCAATCAGGCTATGTTTTTAGCTTGAATGGAGGTGCAGTGGTGTGGAAAAGTTTCAAACAGTCAACTGTTGCTGATTCCACAACAGAAGCCGAGTATGTCGCAGCCTCGGAAGCATCCAAGGAGGCAGTCTGGATTCGTAAGTTCGTGAGAGAACTTGGTGTTGTTCCTTCGTGTGCAGATCCTTTGGTTATCTTTTGTGATAACACTGGAGCAATCGCACAAGCAAAGGAACCACGGTCGCACCAGAAGTCCAAGCACATACAGAGACGGTTTCATTTGATCAGGGAGATCATTGATCGTGGCGAGATCAAAGTATGCAAGGTTCATACAGACGACAATCTGGCAGACCCGCTTACCAAGCCTCTGGCGCAGCAGAAGCATGAGAAGCACTGTAATAATATGGGTTTGAAGTTTTTCAACCATTAGATTAAGTGCAAGTGGGAGATTGTTGGGGTATGCCCTTAAGGCTAATGTTTGAGGCCTGTGGGAATGTAACAAGTATCATGTAATAAACTATTATGTTTATAAAGGCATGGTTGTTATTCAGTTAGTTGCATTGTCTGCTGCAATATATGTTCTTCTGAATAATGTCTCAAAGCTGTTCAGCTGGGCTGACATGCTGTTATGTCCTTAGTCGATGTATCTTGGTGAACATGAGACAACCTTGATATGGTTAAGACTAATATGTGTTCTGATCTTATAGGATGCTTCGAGCATGGAATAAGATGTAGACTCATGGGTACATGGGATGTACTGGACAGACCCTACTAGGATGTTCAGTTGTTTGTCACAACGTGAATATTCCTTGTATAAGACAAGTGGCACATTTCCTCTGACTTGAGATCACTTGTGTTTTCTAAATGATGATTGTCATTATTTTGAGTTAGTTCAATATCATTTGAAACATAATGATTATAGACTATCTTGGATGGTGAGCTTGAGTCAGGTTAGGGCACTAGTGATAGACATAGGATTGCCGTCTCCTTGTTTAAGGAGTGTGATGTTCTAAAGGGGCCCCCTGGATGAGATGATTGAGAGAGTGTATGGCCATACCCAGGTGACAGTGTTCATCTGATCTAATCATGCTCATCATATTGGAGTTACAAGTTTGACAGACTTGTCCAATAAGAACATCCAGTGGCAAAGGAAATATGTATGCTTTGTGAAATGATTCACACTTGTGCTATGGTTTGGGTGTAGTCTTGGAAGACTCTTTCCTTTATATCGGGAGACAGTGATGTGTTGCTAGATACCCCTCACTGATCGTGATAATGTGAATTATCGTTACCGACATTTAAAGGAAACCCTTAGGGTCGCACAATTTGATGATATGGCTTACTTAAGTCAGATCGTGTGGACTGAATTGTTTGGGTTCAGTTTTAAGGGATTTAATCTCTGATTGTAAGTGAGATCTGGTCTGATCATGTTTGATTGATTAGGGCTTGAGATCGGTAAGCTTCGATTGAGAGAATGGATGCCAGATCGGTCAGATCAGGGGCATTAAAGAGATCGACGGTTAGATCTAAAGCCTTAGGGTTTATTTGATCTAGGCCTTGTCGCTTGGCTTGGTTGGTTCTTAAACCGAACCAATTGAACCAGCTCACTAAAAGAGCGCTTGGTTAATAGGGAGAGGAGTGGGCGACGAGTTCACATAGCGTGAACGTTGGGATGAGGAGAGGTTACTATTTTTAGTAACCATGATCTCCATGTCGAGTGGGCACTCATCCGAAATAGAGTATTCTCTATTTTCGCCAATTCACTTATTCCTCTCGCAAGTTTTTCCTCTCGACTTGGTGTGCGGCGACGCTTGAAGGTTGAGGAGGATTCGGCCAAGGAGAAAGACATCTCTTTTCCCTTCACTCGACAAGGACCTCTTGGAACCTTGCTAGCACAAGGAGCACCAAGAGAGATAGCAACATCATCTTGTGTGTGACGACAAGGAGAAGATCTACTTTGATCTTTGCTTCCAAGGAAACATCTTTCCATGGCGATGGTATGAATGTTTTCTTATTGTTATCAAGTTGATCTTTTGCATGCGTATCGATCTTATAACCCTAATTCCGCAAGAGAACAATTTTATGCGCCATATGCTCTAAGGGTTATGCTCCCCCATGAAGGGGACCCCCCTTATTTAAGGGGTTCTTTCAATATGCGCCACCATGGTGGAAGAATTCCAGGAGCAAAGAGTCAAGGTTGAGGGTTCGAAGCCCCAACCAAAATAATTATTTTTGCCCTGTAGGAAAAAGTCCTACAATTAGGCAAAAATCCCAAAACTTTAACAGATAAAAATACAGAAACAGAATTTCTAATCTTAAATCGTAATTCAGAAACTCGAGGGCGTTACATCCTCCCCCCCTTATAGAGCTTTAGTCCTCTAAAGCTGACCAAGCCCATCACTGAACAGGTGAGGATGCTCCTTTCTCATATCTGCTTCAACCTCCCAAGAGGCTTCTTCAACAGACTGATTTCCCCAGATGACTTTCACAAGTGGAATAACCTTATTTCTCAGCACCTTCTCTTTTCTATCTTCAATTCTGAGAGGTTTCACCACAAAAGTCATGTTCTCTTCAAGCTGAAGAGGTTCCAACTCTAGAACATGAGAAGGATCAGAACAATATTTTCTGAGTGCAGATACATGGAACACATTATGGAGGTGTTCCAGTGATGGGGGCAGAGCAAGTCGGTATGCCACAGGTCCAACCCTCTCAATGATATCAAAGGGACCAATGTACCTGGGACTCAATTTTCCCCTCTTCCCAAATCTCATCACCCCTTTCATAGGTGAGACCTTTAGGAAAACATGCTCTCCCACCAAAAACTCAAGAGGACGCCGCCTCACATCAGCATAACTCTTCTGTCTATCCTGAGCAATCTTCATCTTTCTCTGAATTTATCTAATCTTCTCAGTGGCTTCCTGAACAGCATCAGACCTTAGCACTGTTCTGTCCCCAGTTTCCTCCCAGCATATTGGTGTTCTGCATTTCCTCCCATATAGGGCCTCATACGGAGCCATCTGTATGCTAGAGTGAAAGCTATTGTTGTAGGTGAACTCTATCAGTGATAAGTCCAGATCCCACTCAACAGACCAGTCAACCACATAAGATCTCAGAAGATCCTCAAGTGTCTGAATAGTCCTCTCTGTCTGACCATCAGATTGAGGATGATATGCAGTGCTAAAACTCAGATTAGTTCCCAAATCTTCCTGTAATTTCTTCCAAAACCTGGACAGAAATCGAGGATCACGGTCAGAGACAATGTCCAAGGGAACTCCATGCAATCTGACAATCTCATCGATGTACAGTTTTGCTAACCGATCCAAACTGTAAGTCATTTTGATCGGTAAGAAGTGAGCTGACTTCGTGAGTCTGTCCACAATCACCCATACAGCATTATGATTCCTTCTGGTATTGGGCAGTCCACACACAAAGTCCATACTGATATGCTCCCACTTCCACTGAGGAATAGGGAGAGACTGCATCAAACCGCCCGGCCTCTGATGCTCAGCCTTCACGGTTTGGCAAGTCAAACATCTGGACACAAACAAATGCACATCCTTCTTCATACCATGCCACCAGAAAGTCTTTTTCAGATCCTGATACATCTTGGTACTACCAGGATGAACGGTATACTTAGTGCAATGACTTTCCTTAAGAATTTCATTTCTCAACTCAGGGTCCTCAGGAACACAGACCCTTCCACGGAATGTGAGGAGACCATCATCCGACATACTGAAATTGTCCACCTAGCCTTGCTCAGACCTCTCTTTCCACCGTAAAATATCCGGATCTGATTGTTGCCCTGATCTCAATCTCTGCAGTAACTCTGACTGAACCCTGAGAGAAGCTAGAAGACCGCCTCTCTCACCTGGAGTCACACTCAGATGCATGTCACTGAACTCCTGCAATAGTCGCCACTCCTGGACTCGCAGTGCAGCTATCTGAGTCACAGGATACCGACTAAGAGCATCAGCCACCACATTGGCTTTACCAGACTGATATTGGATGGTGAAGTCATAATCCTTTATCAATTCAAGCCATCGCCTCTGTCTCATATTCAGCTCTTTCTGAGTGAAGATATACTTCAAGTTCTGGTGATCTGTAAACAATTCAAATGTCTGTCCAAACAGATAGTGCCTCCAGATTTTCAAGGCAAAAACTACAGCTGCCAACTCCAGATCATGAGTGGGGTAGTTTACCTCGTAGTCTTTGAGTTGCCTTGAAGCATAAGCAACTACTTTTCCTTGCTGCATCAGTACAGCACCCAGACCCTTACCAGAGGCATCAGTGTAAACAGTGAACTTCTCTCCATCACAGGGAATGATGAGGATAGGAGCACTGGTCAGTCTCTTTTTCAGTTCCTGAAAACTAGACTCACAATCATCAGACCACTCAAACTTCAAATTCTTTCTAGTTAGCTTAGTCAGAGGACCAGCCAGCTTGGAAAAACCCTCCACAAAACGGCGGTAGTATCCAGCTAAGCCCAGAAAACTTCTGACCTCAGTCGCTGTAGTTGGTCTTCCCCAGTGAAGAATGGCCTCCACCTTCACTGGATCCACAGACACACCCTGGTCAGAAATAATGTGTCCCAGAAAGCCAATCTGATGTAACCAGAACTCACATTTGCTGGCCTTAGCATACAGCTGCTTCAGCCGCAGAATCTCCAGCACCTTGCGCAAATCCTGAGTGTGATCTTGCGCATTCTTGGAGTAGATCAGAATATCATCTATGAAGACGACCACACATTTGTCCAGAAGTTCATGAAATACTCTGTTCATCAGATCCATAAACACTGCAGGGGCATTTGTCAATCCAAAGGGCATAACAAGAAACTCATAGTGCCCATACCTGGTCCTGAATGCAGTTTTAGGTACATCCACCTCCTGAACTCTCAGCTGATGATAGCCAGACCTCAGGTCAATTTTAGAGAATACAGTAGCACCCTGCAACTGATCAAAGAGATCAACAATACGGGGTAATGGGTACTTATTCCTAACAGTCACTTGATTGAGTTGACGGTAATCGATGCACATGCGCAAAGTACCATCCTTCTTCTTCACAAATAACACAGGTGCTCCCCATGGAGAAACACTGGGTCGAATATACCCCTTCTCTAATAGTTCTTCCAGTTGCTTCTTCAGCTCCGTCAGTTCTGAAGTTGCCATCCTGTAAGGAGCTTTAGATATCGGTGCCGTGCCTGGCAACAACTCGATACCAAACTCAACTTCTCTGCTGGGTGGTAACCCAGATAAATCATCAGAGAAGACGTCAGCAAACTCTCTTACCACAGGAATTTTAGCCAGATCCAAATCATACTCAGTCTGCACCTTGACATGCGCCAGATACCCCTTATTGTCTTTCTTCTCTTTCTTGAAATTCTTCTTATCCTTACCACCCAGAGTGGGTGCGTAAGTCACAGAAGTAGGGGCGGATGCAGTGACTGTAGTATCAACAGCCATCTCAGCAATACACCTCTCAGCAGTGCGAGCCCTGTCTACCACTTCAGCATAAAACTCCAAGTGTAGCATAGCTACCCTTGTCCTGATGTCTTTTCTCAAACCCCGCTGAAACTTCTTGGCTCTTCTTTCCTCGGTGTTGACTAAGTGAGGAGCATACCCCGACAACCGAGCGAATGTAGCCTCATACCGATCCACCGTCAGGTCGCCCTGCTCAAGACGAATAAACTCCACATGAGATGATCATCCAGGGTAAGGTATGGTTACAAGCATGCTCTTCAAGATCATACAAATAATGAATTGGGTTAATTAAATCATTCAACTATAGTAAACCAAAGAACCATATGTGCAAACCATAACCATTATAGTCCATTGGCAAATAAAAGTTAAGATTCCTATCCCAAGCAATCAAGTAGTTAGAGAACAACGCAATACTAGGAGACAAAGCAAATATCATAAAGAAAAGTAGGGTTTAGGCAAGACACTAAAGATGTTGATACCACAAAATAACAAAGTATGCAAACTAACATAAGCTGACCAAAGAAAACTAATAATCAACAACTAAAGAAAACTATTGGAAAAACAGAAAGCTGACCAAGTAATGGGTGAAACCAAAGAAGCTAATCCCCAACGCCGACACAGCCTTGCCTGAAGCTCATGTACAGACTCTAAAATAGAGGACTGTACTCGTCCTTGGTGCTCAACCTCAGTCTCGAGCTGTTGAATCCGGTCATTGCCCTCAGCGACAGATAGATGAGTCTCTTGCTGGGCGTCGCGGACAAACCAGATCATAGTCTCAATGCGGTCGAGCTGGGTAGAAGGGCGCTGCTGAGAAGGTTGTGGGGGTTCAGTGGCAAGAGGTACATCCTCATCCTCAACTTCTTCCACTCTCCAGTTCTGCTGCTCTCGAACAGTAGTACGTGCAGGATTTGGCAGCGGTAGCTTCACATCGCTCCCGGGGAAGATCAAACTGTAAAGTTCATCTTCCTTCACTATCACCCGCATCGAGATGCAAGAATCAAGATCGAGTCGGCTGTTGCCCCGGGCCTGCTCCATCTGGTAGGGATGAATCCCTACTACATAAGCAAGAGGTGTAAGAAGTCCCCCGAGAGCTATTGCACCCTTCGGTGCCCTTGATACCTTCTGGAGTTGTCGGACAAAGTGAAAAGCAGTGTTGAGGTGGACCCCATGCAGCATAGCCCAAAGAAACTGAAGCTCAGAAGCTCGGACAAGACCATCAGACTCCCCTCGACCGAAAATAGTATGTGCAAGGACACGGTGCACATATTTCACCACGGGGTTCCTCAGGTAGGTGGCTCTAGCTGTCCTAGTGTCAAAGGGTCGGAAGCCAATCAGGTCGGCCCAGAAGTTGCTTGCTTTAAACTCAGTTGGTGTGAGGCGCGTCCCATCAGTAGGAAAACCATAAATAGAGTTCAGCTCCGTCAATGTAAGCACTTATTCGGTGTTGTTGAGCCGGAAGGATAGACTGCCGTCGTCTTCATCCGTGTGGATGCTAGCATGAAATTCCATGGTTGAGAGGAATTCTAGTACAATGGGGATGTAGGTGGGGTAGTTGATAGTGAAGAATTGATCCCACCCCACTCGTTGAAACAACCATTGTACGTCTTCGTGGAAACCCAAAGTATTCAGTGTTGCATGATCCATGATTCGTGTCGTCACCACCGGTCGGCATGCAAGGGTGGTGAGCCTAGTAAGTTGCTCTGGATCTTGACAGATAATCCCATATGGAGTGGGTGGCAAGGCTGGTGGCAGAAGAGGCTCGGCAGTGGCCTGAGAAGTGGACGCACGGTGCTTGGAAGTAGTCTGCTTGAGTCGAAACTTTCTGTAGGTATAGGATGGTGACAGGAAGTTAGCTGATGCTGTGGAAGGAGCTTTGGAGGCGTCGACGATGAAGAAAGATGGTCGGCGACGGTGAAACACGAGCAGTGAACGGAGCTAGGGCAGCGGCGAACGGCGACGGGAGGCACAGATCGGTGTCAAAAAATTGAGGGAAATGGTCGCCGGAGGATGGGGAAGACGATGGAAGGTCGCCGGCGGTCGATCGGGCACCGGAGGCAGCGGATCTGGACGGCGGCGGCAGCGCTAGGGTTGCGTACATGGGTGTGTACGCGGCTGTGCAGGCGGCGGATCTGATAATAAAATCGTGCACGGGTGTGTACGGACACATGGCCCAGCCCATGCAACGCTCGGTCTCCGGAAGCATTTGAGTTCACTTACGATGCACGGCTGTGCATCGGTGCACGGGCATGCCCATGCACATCTCGGTCAAGTGCGGGTGGTGGGTCTGGTGGTGGAGGATGTGTGCCTTCACACCCATGCCCGTGCAGCGCTCGGTCGCGCGTTGGGAAGGGTTAACCGAGTCGTGCACAGCCATGCATGGATGCATGGGTGTGACCGTGCATGGCTCGGTGATACCTGAAAAATTCAGAAAAATTCCCATCAGCATGGTACAGCTTAGAAAGCACAAATATGAAATAAAAATTAGAAAACAATGAAATCTAAATGATGAAAATAAATGAGAAAGTAAAAATAGCAAACAAGAGGTTGGGTTGCTTCCCAACAAGCGCTTCTTTAGGGTCACTAGCTTGACCGTCATGATGCTCATGGTGGGTCTGGTGGTGGAGGATCAGAAATATGTAAAGTGACCCCTTTGTCGATGATGTCATGTGCAAAGTATAGTTTTAAACGTTGGCCATTCACTTTGAAGTTTCCTGGCTCCAAATTTCAATAGCTACATGTGGAAAAATCTTCTTCACAATAAATGGTCCTGACCATCTTGTCCTTAAGTTCCCTGGAAAGAGTTTCAAACGAGAATTTAATAGAAGGACATGATCTCCTACTCTGAAATTCTTTGTAACAATATGCTTATCATGCCATCGCTTTGTCCGCTCTTTGTAGATCCTTGCATTGTGATATGCAGACAGATGGACTTCATCAAGTTCATTGAGTTGGAGTTTCTTGTTATTGCCGGCACTTTGGAGGTCATAATTCAGCTTTCAGATTGCCCAATAGGCTCTGTGCTCAACTTCAACTGGGAGATGGCAGGATTTTCCATAAACTAGCTGATAGGGAGACATTCCTAGCGGGGTTTTGAAGGCTGTTCTATAAGCCCAGAGTGCGTCATCTAGTTTCAATGACCAATCAGTTCGTGAGAAATTAACCGTCTTTTGTAAGATATTCTTTATCTCCCTGTTGGATACTTCCACTTGTCCGTTGGTCTATGGGTGGTAAGGGATTACGACTTTGTGGGTTACCCCATACTTCTTTAGTAGAGAGGCCAATTGGTGATTCAGAAAGTGAGAGCCTCCGTCGCTTATCAAGACTCGCGGTACACCAAATCTGGGGAAGATAGTGCGCCTAAGCATTCGGGTTACCGCTTTAGAATCATATGTGTGTTCGGCAGAGGCTTCCACCCACTTAGAGACATAATCCACGGCTACCAGTATGAATCGGTGTCCACAGGACGATGGGAATGGTCCCATAAATTCCATCCCCCAAACATCAAAGATCTCTAGTTCCAAGATGTTGGTTAATGGTAACTCATCTCGTTTAGTAATGTTGCCTGATCGCTGACACTGATCACAATGAGTAATGAATTGCCAGGCATCCCGAAAAATAGTGGGCCAGTAGAGTCCGGATTGTAGTACTTTGAAGGCTGTCTTCGAAGCGCTAGCATGGCCTCCATAAGGAGATGAGTGGCAATGAAATAAGACATCTTGGATATCCTCTTTGGGTATGCATCGCCGAAAAAGGCCATCAGCGCATCTTCGAAACAAAAGAGGGTCATCCCAATAATAGTGCTTTACGTCGTGTAGAAATCTCTTCTTTTGCTGCCATGAAAGATCAAAAGGGACGACGACAGACACCAAATAATTAACAAAGTCAGCATACCATAGGGCTTCAATTTCGGTTAGAGCCAAGAGATATTCATCAGGGAAGTAATCGTTAATGTCTTGACAATTCTCCTCTTCTTGTTCTTTATGCGGTAATCGGGATAAATGATCAGCTACTAGGTTTTCTGAGCCCTTCTTGTCACGGATTTCCAGATCGAATTCCTGTAGCAAGAGGATCCAGTGAATCAATCATGGTTTTGCATCTTTCTTGGTTAGAAGGTACCTGATAGCTGCATGATCAGTGTACACGATTATTTTAAAATCAATAACATAGGATCTAAATTTGTGAAAAGCGAAAATAATAGCAAGGAGCTCCTTTTCCGTGGTAGCGTAATTGATTTGAGCTTCATTCAGTGTCCGGCTCGCATAATAGATGGCATGTAACTTGTTGTCTTCCCGTTGTCCTAACACTGCTCCAACTGCGAAATCGTTGGCATCGCACATGAGTTCGAACGAGAGTGACCAATCTGGTGGCTGCATAATGGGGGCTGAGATTAGTGCTCTCTTTAATTTTTCAAATGAGGCCATGCAGTCCTGATCGAAGGAGAAAGAAACATCTTTAGCTAGTAAATTAGTCAATGGCCTAACAATTTTTGAAAAGTCTTTTATAAAATGATGGTAAAAACCCGCATGCCCAAGAAAACTTCGGACATCCCTTTCAGATGAAGGTGGTGGCATCTACTTTGGACTGGTCAACCTCGATACCGCATTCCGAGATTAGGTGTCCAAGCACTATCCCTTCTCGCACCATAAAATGGCACTTCTCCTAGTTTAAGATGAGGTTGACTTCTTCGCACCTTTTCAACACTTTAGAGAGGTTAGCCAAACAAATATCAAATGAAGTACCATAAACTGAGAAATTGTCCATGAAAACATCCATCACATTTTCTATAAAATCAGAGAAAATTGAAACCATGCATCTTTGAAAAGTAGCTGGGGTGTTGCATAACCCAAATGGCATTCGACGGTAGGCAAATGTCCCATAAGGACAGGTGAAGGTAGTCTTCTCCTGGTCTTCCAGATGGATAGGGATCTGGAAAAATCCTGAGAAGCCGTCAAGGAAACAGAAGTGAGAATTCTTTGCTAGCCACTCCAGCATCTGGTCAATGAATGGAAGTGGGTAGTGGTCCTTATGCGTGGCTTTGTTTAACTTGCTATAGTCGATGCACATGCGCCATCCAGTCACAGTGTGGGTGGGGATGAGCTCATTGTTCTCATTCTTGACCACAGTAACTCCACCCTTCTTCGGTACAACGTGCACCGGGCTTACCCATTCACTGTCTGATATTGGGTAAATAACCCCCGCATCAAGTAGCTTCAATATCTCTTTCTTGACCACTTCTTTCATATTTGGATTCAAACGACGCTGGAATTCCATAGAAGCTTTACTGTCGCTCTCCAAGAAAATCCTGTGCATACAGAACGAAGGATTAATTCCTGTAATATCTTCCAATGAGTATCCAATTACATGTTTATGGAGCCATAGTTCTTTCAGTAGCTTCGTAGTTTCTTCTACATTAAGGTCAGCACTAATGATGACAGGACAAGTAGAGTTAGCATCAAGGAATTCATATTTAAGATTATCAGGAAGGGGTTTGAACTCTAACTCCCTCTTTACAGAAGGACCAAACTTAACCTCTCCAAGACTTTCAAACTGTGTTCTTTTGAATCTCTCAGGGTGAACAACTCCCAAACTTTCTACTTGAACCTGATCCTCATCAGTATCACTCTCTTGTTCATCATTCAGCAGACAGACTTCCCAAGTGTCCTTGGCGATTGGTGGGATAGGTTCAATGTTGTCTTCCATTGTATCAATTTCGCAGCAAGCTCCTGCAAAAGATGGTTTCTTTAGAGCAGAAGACAAGTCAAATTCTAATTTCTCCTTACCAACATTCAGTGCCAATTTCCAGTTTTTCATATCTATGACGGCGCCGGTGGTTGCAAGGAAAGGGCGCCCCAAAATGATGGGTAGTCGAGTGTCCTCTTCCATTTCTAGCACTACGAAGTCTGCGAGGATGAAGAAATCTCCCACTCTTATCATCACGTCTTCAATTATCCCGACCGGTCGGCGCAGTGATCGATCAGCTAATTGAAGGGATATAGCGGTAGGCTTCATCTCATCCATACATAACTTCCTGCAGATAGATAAGGGAATTAAACTTACGCTAGCTCCTAAGTCACATAGGGCTCTATCAAAAGGCATATTCTGTTGGGGTATGCCCTTAAGGCTAATGTTTGAGGCCTTGAGATTATTTCAGTATCATGTATAAACTCTATGTTTATAAAGGCAATGGTTGTTATTCAGGTTGTTACATCATCTGCTGCAATATGTATACTTCTGAATAATGTCTCAATGCTGTTCAGCTTGGCTGACATGCAGTTTTGTCCTTAGTCGAGATATCTTAGTGAACATGAGACAACCTTGATATGATTGAGACTAATATGTGTTCTAATCTTATAGGATGCTTCGAGCATGGAATAAGATGTAGACTCATGGGTACATTGGATGTACTGGATAGACCCTACTTAGAATATTCAATTGCTTGTCACAATGTGAATAATCCTTATATGCAAACAAGTGGCATATTTCCTCTGACTTGAGATCACTTGTGTTTCTAAATGATGATTGGCATTGTTTTGAGGTAGTTCAATATCATTTGAAACATAATGGTTATAGACTATCTTGGATAATGAGCATGAGTCATGTTAGGGCACTAGTGATAGATATAGGATTGCCGTCTCCTTGATTGGAGTGTGATGTTCTATAGGGGCCCCCTGGATGAGATGATTGAGAAAGTGTATGGCCATACCCAGATGACTATGTTTCATCTGATCTAATCATTCTCATCATATTGGAATTACAGGCTTGACACGCTTGTCCAATAAGAACATCCAGTGGCAAAGGAAACACATATGTCAAGTGACTTGGGTTCACACTTGTGCTGTGGTTTGGGTGTAGTCTTGGAAGACTCTTTCCTTTATATCGGGAGACAGTGATGTGTTGCTAGATACCCCTCACTGATCGTGATAACGTGAGTTATCGTTACCGACATTTAAAGGAAACCCTTAGGGTCGCACAATTTGATGATATAGCTTACTTGAGTCAGATCGTGTGGATTGAATTGTTTTGATTCAGTTTAATGGGATTTAAACTCTGATTGTAAGTGAGATCTGGTCTGATCATATTTGATTGATTAGGGCTTGAGATCGGTAAGCTTCGATCGAGAGATTGGATGCTAGATCGGTGAGATCAAGAGCATCAAGAGATGAATGGTCAGATCTTGAGCCTTTTGGTTTAATGTGATCTGTATCAAGGCTTGGCTTAATTTGGTCCTTGAACCAAATGAAATGAACCGGCTCATCATGTGAGCGCATGGTTCAAGGGGAGAGGAAATTGCGATCGTTCACTTGGTGTGAACACATGATCGCATGTTGTGGCTTGCTATTTTTAGAAGCCATGATCTCAAAATGAGACCACGCCTCACGTTCGAATAGGTCTCCCTATTCTCGCCTCTCGCCCGCTTGCTCACGACGACTCACTCTCGTGTGTGAGTGTTGACGACAAGAGAAGGATTCGACCAAGCAAGAAAGATCATCTCTTCTCCCTTCATTCGATCAGGAGATCTTGGATCCTTGCTAGCACAAGGAGCAACAAGAAAGTAGGCGATCTATCACCTTGTGTGCGCACGCTTTGGAGGAGAACCACTTTGTTCTCTACTTCCAAGACGCCATCCAAGAAATGGCATCGGTATGAATTTTCTTCTGTATACAAGCGTTTGATAAGTTGATCATATGACATGCATGCGATTCTTTTAGAAACCCTTGCTTCCGCCCATGCAAGTTTTATATGCGCATGCTTTAGGGTTTCCCCTCCCCTTTTTAGGGACTTTCAATTGGTATCAGAGCCTGCGTTTTGTGTATGTTCATATGATTGCTTGATCTTCATGTGTGATCCTTATTTGCGCTTAAGAATAGATCTAAATATCATGCGAATATAGATGTATGCTTTACATTGGCGCATGTTGTTGGCGCTTGTTGTTGTGTTTTTGTTAAAACAAAAATAGTCTTGCGCGCCCCTCATTAGATCTAAAGCGCCTGCTTTAAAAACTTAGACGGGTTATTAGGGTTGAAGTCATCAATCGAGTCTAGACCCAACAGTCTGATCAGACCATCTGACAGCCTAGATGGGTCGACCAGATGGCACCTATGCGCAAGCATGAGGTGGCTATAGGTCGACTGCAGACAGGCGTGTAGCGATGTCTGGTTGAGACAACCAGTGAACGCTCATGATTTAGGCCCGGGGTCACACCCGCTTGCCAGAACTCATGAGGGTCGTTCAGCCCTTAACGCATGCATGGTTGACCACTAGGTCGACTCAAGTCGGTTATGACTTGGTGCATGCAAGGGCAGTGGGTCTAACTTGGTCAGATGAGTGGATCCCTATTAATGGACCGTTGTAAGGTAGTAGGGCACATAAGGAAATAAAATGGATGCCAATGGGTTTTTCGAAACTTTTATTTCTTGTTTTTGGATCACATGTTGATTGTATATGAAAGTTCCCACAGGGGGCGAAACCCTAAATCATAGGCGCATATGAAGTATGAAAGCAGCGGAAAGGGGGTTTCTAGATCTTGCATGGTATTATGATTAACAAAACCGATTGTATAGTAGTGATAGAACCATACCATAGCCATTTCTAGATGGCGTCTTGGAAGCTAGAGAACAAGAGAGGTCTCCTCCAAATTGTCGCACACAAGATGAGGTATAGCTTCTTCTTGTCATCCCTTGTGCTAGCAAGGATCGTCCAAGTATCCTTCTCGTATGGAAGGGATGAGATCTTCTTGGCTTGGCGAAAAACTTCCTTCTCCTTTCGTCAACACCACATGCACTCTCAAATGAGCAAGCGACGAGAGGAAGGAGCGACAATAGGCGTGAGAGAGGAGTAACGTGAGGCGATGTCACGTTTAGGAGTCATGGTTTCTAAAAATAGAAACACTCCCACGTTCATGCACTCATGCGACCATGGGTTTACCCCAAGCGCAAACTTCTCTTCACCCTTGAACCATGCGCTCATTCATGAGCCGGTTCACTTTGGTTCGGTTCAATAACCAAATAAGCCAAGCATTCAGTCCAGACCATAATAAACACTTAGGTTCTTGATCTGACCGTCAATCTCTTGATGCTCCTGATCTGACCAATCTAGCATCCAATCTCTCGATCGAAGCTTACCGATCTGAAGCTCTAATCAATCAAACATGATCAGACCAGATCTCACTCACAATCAGAGATTAAATCCCTTTAAACTGAACTCAAACAATTCAGTCCACACGATCTGACTTAAGTAAGCCATATCATCAAATTGTGCGACCCTGAGGGTTTCCTTTAAATGTCGGTAACGATAACTCACGTCATCACGATCAGTGAGGGGTATCTAGCAACACATCACTGTCTCCCAATATAAAGGAAAGAGTCTTCCAAGACTACACCCAAAAACAACACAAGTGTGAATCAACTCACAAAGCATACATATTTCCTTTGCCACTGGATGTTCTTATTGGACAAGCGTGTCAAGCTTGTAACTCCAATATGATGAGCATGATTAGATCAGATGATCATAGTCACCTGGGTATGGCCATACACTTTCTCAATCATCTCATCTAGGGGGCCCCTTTAGAACATCACACTCCTTAAACAAGGAGACGGCAATCCTATGTCTATCACTAGTGCCCTAACATGACTCAAGCTCACCATCCAAGATAGTCTATAATCATTATGTTTCAAATGATATTGAACTACCTCAAAACAATGACAATCATCATTTAGAAAACACAAGTGATCTCAAGTCAGAGGAAATGTGCCACTTGTTACAATCAAGGATTATTCACATTGTGACAAACAATTGAATATCCTAGTAGGGTCTGTCCAGTACATCCAATGTACCCATGAGTCTGCATCTTATTCCATGCTCAAAGCATCCTATAAGATTAGAACACATATTAGTCTTAACCATATCAAGGCTGTCTCATGTTCACCAAGATATATCGACTAAGGACTTTATTGCCTGTCAGCCCAGCTGAACAGCTTTGAGACATTATTCAGAAGTACACTTATTACAGCAGACAAGGTAACAACCTGAATAACAACCATGCCTATATAAACATAAGAGTTTATTACATGATACTGTTATAATCCCAAGGCCTCAAACATTAGCCTTAAGGGCATACCCCAACAATCTCCCACTTGCACTTAATCTAATGGTTGAGAAATCTCAAACCCATGTTATTACAGTGCTTCTCATGCTTCTGCTGCGCCAGAGGCTTGGTAAGTGGGTCTGCCAGATTGTCATCTGTATGAACCTTGCAGATTTTGATCTCGCCACGATCTATGATCTCCCTGATCAAGTGAAACCGTCTCTGTATGTGCTTGGACTTCTGGTGCGACCGTGGTTCCTTTGCTTGTGCTATTGCTCCAGTGTTATCACAAAAGATAACCAAAGGATCTGCACTCGAAGGAACAACACCAAGTTCTCTCACGAACTTACGAATCCACACTGCCTCCTTGGATGCTTCCGAGGCTGCAACATACTCGGCTTCTGTTGTGGAATCAGCAACAGTTGACTGTTTGAAACTCTTCCACACCACTGCTCCTCCATTCAAGCTAAAAACATAGCCTGATTGCGATCGGAAATCATCCTGGTCAGACTGGAACGAAGCGTCAGTATATCCTTCAATACTGAGTTCTTCCTGACCACCATATATCAAGAACATATCTTTGGTCCTCCGAAGATATTTTAAGATATTCTTGACTGCAATCCAGTGTGCCTGACCTGGATTACTTTGGAACCGACTGGTCACGCTTAACCCGTAAGCGACGTCTGGGCGAGTACACAACATCGCATACATAATGGAACCAATAGCCGAAGCATAAGGCGTATTGTCCATTTCTTCTTTCTCAGTCTGTGTTTGTGGACACTGACTCTTCGAAAGATTCAGACCATGTCTGACTGGAAGATATCCTCGTTTAGAATTCTCTAAATGAAATCTCTCCAGGACTTTATCGATGTAAGTACTCTGGCACAGCCCGAGAAGCCTCTTAGATCTATCCCTGTAGATCTTCACACCTAATACATAGGCTGCTTCTCCTAAATCTTTCATCTGGAAACATTTCCTTAACCATGCCTTAACTGCATGCATTTCAGGAATGTCATTTCCAATGATCAAGATATCATCGACGTAGAGGATTAGGAAAGTAATCACGCTCCCACTAAACCTCTTATATACACACGGGTCATCCTCGTTCTTGATGAAACCAAATTCAGTGATTGATTCATCAAAACGAATGTTCCAGCTTCTTGATGCTTGCTTAAGTCCATAAATAGACTTCTTTAACTTGCATATCTTATGACGATCTGATGGATCAGTGAAACCTTCTGGTTGTGTCATGTAGACATCCTCATCCAGGTTTCCATTAAGGAAAGCTGTTTTCACATCCATTTGCCAGATCTCATAATCATAATATGCAGCTATCGCGAAAAGAATCCGAATAGACTTAAACATGGCTACAGGTGAGAAAGTTTCATCATAATCTATCCTGTAGATTTGTCTGAAACCTTTCGCAACAAGCCTGCCTTTATAAGTAACTACGTTACCATCCATGTCAATCTTCTTCTTGAAGATCCATTTACAGCCTATAGGGATCACTCCCGGAGGCGGATCAACCAAATCCCAAACTTGGTTATCTGACATGGAGTCCATCTCGGCGCGCATAGCTTCAAGCCATCTCGCTGAGTCCGGTCCACTGACCGCATCCGCATAAGTGAGGGGTTCATCATTATCAATGATGTAGACTCCGTCATAGCGCTCAGGCTGTCGACGGATCCTTCCTGATCTTCGCGGTTCCCGTGATATCTGAGCCTCAAGTTGTTCAATAACCTGTTCTACCGGCTCAGGCTCATCCAACTCTGCTTGATCACTTTGTCCTTCCTCTGGATTCTCATCCAGCTTTATTTCTCTCCCACTGGCCTCTTGCAGAAGAAACTCCTTCTCAAGAAATATGGCCGTCCGAGCAACAAAAACCTTGTTCTCTTTGGGATCGTAGAAATAATAACCCTTACTTTCCTTAGGGTAACCGACAAAGATGCATTTGTCAGATCTGCTCTCTAGTTTCCCAGAGGCGAGCTTTTTGACATAAGCCTCGCAGCCCCAGATCCTGATAAACGTCAAGCATGGCTGTTTCCCATACCATAATTCATATGGCGTTTTTGAAACGGCCTTGGATGGCACTCGGTTTAGTACTTTTGCAGCTGTTTCCAGTGCAAAACCCCAAAAGGAGTAAGGAAGAGTAGCCTGACTCATCATAGAACGAACCATATCAAGTAACGTTCTATTTCTCCTCTCGGACACACCATTCCATTGCGGTGTTCCTGGCGGAGTGAGCTGTGAGATAATCCCACACTCCTTTAAATAGTCAGTAAACGCATGACTTAGGTATTCTCCACCTCGATCTGAGCGAAGTGCCTTGATATTTCGGCCTAGCTGATTTTGTACTTCATTCTTGAACTCTTTGAACTTGTCAAAAGATTCACTTTTATGTCTCATTAAATAGACATACCCATATCTACTGAAATCATCAGTAAAGGTAATGAAGTACTGATAGCCACCTCTGGCATGTTTACTAAATGGCCCACACACATCACTGTGTATAAGGTCAAGTAAACCTGAAGCCCTTTGACCTTTGTGAGGAAAAGGTGACTTCGTCATTTTACCCATCAAACAAGCTTTGCATTTATCAATCTCCTTATAGGAGAATGATCCCAGCAGTCCATGATCATGCAACCGCTTAATGCGTTTCTCGTTAATATGGCCTAAACGACTATGCCATAGCAAGGTGCTGTCATCAGCATACTTGGCTTTCTTATTATCAATATTTTGTATAGAACATTCCATGTCCAACATGTATAACCCATTGTTAATTGAACCAGTTGCATAAACAATATTATCAAAAGATAAAACACACTTTGAAATGTTGCATTCAAAGGAAAATCCCTTCCTGACAAGAGCAGGAATGGAGATAATATTTTTAGTAATACTAGGAACAAAATAACAATTGTCTAGTTCCAATACAATTCTAGATGGTAAAGAAATGAAATAGTCTCCTACAGCAACAGCAGCAACCCGTGCCCCGTTTCCAACGCGTAGGTCCACCTCATGCTGTCCCACCTGTCTTCTTCTCTTGAGTTCCTATACATTTGAACAAATGTGAACTCCACATGCAGTGTCCAACACCCATGATATAGAAGAAGAAAACATGACCTCAGTCACATAAATACCTGAGCCAGAAGCGAAGCTTCCCCTCTTATCTCCTTGGAGCGCTTTACAGTCCTTTTTCCAGTGACCCAGCTGGCCACAGTGGAAACACCTGTATTCCTTGGACCGCTTCACCTTCTGCTTCATAGCCTTGCTGTAGCTCTTGACGGGGGCTTTGCCCTTCTTTCCCTTCTTCTTGTTCCTGTAAGGAACCATTAAGACAGAGGTCGAAGGCTTTCCCTTCAGAGTCTCCTCAGTAGTGAGGAGCATATTCAGCAGCTCTGCCGGAGTACAATCGATTTTGTTCATATTAAAATTAATAATGAACGCATCGAAAGAGGGCGGGAGAGACTGCAGAATAATATCTACAGCAAGCTCCTGATTGATGGTATGCCACAGTTTCTCTAGAGCCTCCTTGTGCCCAATCATCTTGAGCACGTGAGCTCCCACTGGGCTCCCTTCAGCCAGTTTGCTCTGAAAGAACAGCTTTGTCAAATTATAGCGTTCTGTCCTCGCCTGTGCAGCATACAGCATCTTGAGGTTCGCTATCATGTCTATAGCCGACATATCCTCATGCTGACGCTGCAGCGGTGGCGTCATAGACGCTAACATCAGGCAAGCGACATCAATGCTATCATTGACGTGCTTTTCAAAGGCTTCCCGAACCGCCCTTGCGGCGTTCGGAGCGGGCTGAGGCGGTATAGCCGTCTCGAGGACATACAGTTTCCTCTCTGCCTTAAGAACAATCTTAAGGTGTCCAAACCAGTCAGAGAAGTTCGGCCCAGCAAACTTCTCCCTTTCCAGTAGGGATCGCACATTGAAGTTCATGGTGTTCGGTGCTGCAGGTATCTCCAACAATGCAAGAACAGCAAGGTCAGTATCAATGTTAAGAATCAATCAGGACTTAAGAAAGATTCTTTTTCTCACTATTTTATCTGACTGAAAAATCCATTAAACAGTCCGAAAGAGTAAACACTCTTTTAGTGAGATGGGATCCAGATTTCATACTTGGTCTCCGCGTCCCGCTCAGGCGAGATAAGATGCACAGAGAGTACAAGCACTAATCTCTGGTAGGCTGTCCCAGCCAATCGCCAACCCGTGCGATTCCCCTTCATCTGGGCAATCCAGCAGACTGTGCCAACTGAGTTGGTACAACACAATCTCTGACCCCACAGATGGCTGCCCCCATGTGCTACCATATGCGCCATATATGTAGCCTACATGGTCAAGCTGACCCGACCTACTCCCTGGACCACCACGTGCTATGCTGAGCAACGAGAAGGGATAAATCCCTACTCTGTAACACGCAGGTGTAATCCCGCACCGTCTGAAGATAGATGGACGTGCCCACTGAGTGGGTACAACACGGCTCCAACGATAGTCAGAACAGTGAGGTTTCGCGTCAGAAGGCTTACGAGCTTGATATTTTAGCGTTGGATTTTAACGGTCTTTTATCTTCCTCACTATCATGCAATTCCTATGGTGATAGCAGAAGATAAATTAAAACATGCTGTTCTACTTATATAAGCCATAAAAGAAAGCATGGATCTTATGTGGTAAAAGCCCATAGCCTAAGTAAGACCTTAATTAACTTAAGTCTTCACTTGCTTTTTCCTTCATGGGGCTTTTGCTGCTCATTTGGCCCAAACCAGGGCCCAAGCGCCATCTGCAGCTCAGGTGCGCCTACCAGGGAAAATGCGCCTGGTCCCAGAGTCGAACCCTGGACCTCCCACCTGGTCAAGCCTCTGCTGCAAGCGCCTCTGCCAAGTGTGCTCTATGCTCTTGTCTGATTAAATTACAAATTTAACTATCTAGACAAGATTGACACGTAGGTCAATTACATTTTATAAATTAAAAGCAATGTGATTCGCAGATCACAATCTAAAATTAATTTACAAAATAAATACAGGCACGCAGGCCCCAGCACAGCACAGAATTAACATGGGCAGCCCACATAAGAATAAATAGACAAACATATGGCATCAATCATCATGTGATCCAGTCATTAAAATAAAATTTTCGAAAAACCCCATGGGCATCAATTTTATTTTGCTTATATGCCCTACAACCTTACAACGGTCCATTACTAGGGATCCACTCATCCAATCTAGTCAGATCCACTGCCCTTACATGCACCAAGTCCTAACTGACTTGAGTCGACCATAAGGTCAACCATGCATGCGCCAGGGCTGAACAACCACAATGAGGTCTGGCAAGCGGGTGTGAGCCCGGGCCTAACTCATGTGCGTTCATAGGTTGTCTCAATCAGACATCGCTACACGCCTGTCTGCAGCCGACCTGTAGCCACCACGTGCTTGCGCACAGGTGCTACCTGGTCAACCCATCAAGGCTGTCAGATGGTCTGATTAGACTATTGGATCTAACCTAGGGGGTGACTTCAACCCTAATAACCCGTCTAAGGGTTTAATGCAAGGCCTTAGATCTAGTGAGTCGCGCATGTTATAATAGTTTTGATAAAACAACAACAATTAAAATGCGCCAACATACATGCGCCAAGACAAACATACAAGTTTCGATTATGACAACTTTACATGTATTTGCGCATGTAATCAAGATCTAAGCGTTACTCACAAACAAGGATCACAAAAGGGCTTAAGCAATCATAAAACATGCGTTAACCATGGCTCTGATACCATTTGAAAGTTCCCACAGGGGGCGAAACCCTAAATCATAGGCGCATATGAAGTATGAAAGCAGCGGAAAGGGGGTTTCTAGATCTTGCATGGTATTATGATTAACAAAACCGATTGTATAGTAGTGATAGAACCATACCATAGCCATTTCTAGATGGCGTCTTGGAAGCTAGAGAACAAGAGAGGTCTCCTCCAAATTGTCGCACACAAGATGAGGTATAGCTTCTTCTTGTCGTCCCTTGTGCTAGCAAGGATCGTCCAAGTATCCTTCTCGTATGGAAGGGATGAGATCTTCTTGGCTTGGCGAAAAACTTCCTTCTCCTTTCGTCAACACCACATGCACTCTCGAATAAGCAAGCGACGAGAGGAAGGAGCGACAATAGGCGTGAGAGAGGAGTAACGTGAGGCGATGTCACGTTTAGGAGTCATGGTTTCTAAAAATAGAAACACTCCCACGTTCATGCACTCATGCGACCATGGGTTTACCCCAAGCGCAAACTTCTCTTCACCCTTGAACCATGCGCTCATTCATGAGCCGGTTCACTTTGGTTCGGTTCAATAACCAAATAAGCCAAGCATTCAGTCCAGACCATAATAAACACTTAGGTTCTTGATCTGACCGTCAATCTCTTGATGCTCCTGATCTGACCAATCTAGCATCCAATCTCTCGATCGAAGCTTACCGATCTGAAGCTCTAATCAATCAAACATGATCAGACCAGATCTCACTCACAATCAGAGATTAAATCCCTTTAAACTGAACTCAAACAATTCAGTCCACACGATCTGACTTAAGTAAGCCATATCATCAAATTGTGCGACCCTGAGGGTTTCCTTTAAATGTCGGTAACGATAACTCACGTCATCACGATCAGTGAGGGGTATCTAGCAACACATCACTGTCTCCCAATATAAAGGAAAGAGTCTTCCAAGACTACACCCAAAAACAACACAAGTGTGAATCAACTCACAAAGCATACATATTTCCTTTGCCACTGGATGTTCTTATTGGACAAGCGTGTCAAGCTTGTAACTCCAATATGATGAGCATGATTAGATCAGATGATCATAGTCACCTGGGTATGGCCATACACTTTCTCAATCATCTCATCCAGGGGGCCCCTTTAGAACATCACACTCCTTAAACAAGGAGACGGCAATCCTATGTCTATCACTAGTGCCCTAACATGACTCAAGCTCACCATCCAAGATAGTCTATAATCATTATGTTTCAAATGATATTGAACTACCTCAAAACAATGACAATCATCATTTAGAAAACACAAGTGATCTCAAGTCAGAGGAAATGTGCCACTTGTTACAATCAAGGATTATTCACATTGTGACAAACAATTGAATATCCTAGTAGGGTCTGTCCAGTACATCCAATGTACCCATGAGTCTACATCTTATTCCATGCTCAAAGCATCCTATAAGATTAGAACAC
This sequence comes from Costus lasius, assembly GCA_027563935.2. Taxonomy (NCBI): domain Eukaryota; kingdom Viridiplantae; phylum Streptophyta; class Magnoliopsida; order Zingiberales; family Costaceae; genus Costus; species Costus lasius. The sequence goes on from CM050453.2 coordinate 39,457,066, forward strand.
ATATTAGTCTTAACCATATCAAGGCTGTCTCATGTTCACCAAGATATATCGACTAAGGACTTTATTGCCTGTCAGCCCAGCTGAACAGCTTTGAGACATTATTCAGAAGTACACTTATTACAGCAGACAAGGTAACAACCTGAATAACAACCATGCCTATATAAACATAAGAGTTTATTACATGATACTGTTACAATCCCAAGGCCTCAAACATTAGCCTTAAGGGCATACCCCAACAGTATACCATGTTTGATGTTTATTTAATCTTATATGGGCTGCCCAATTTTAATGTGTGCTGTGCTGGGGCCTGCGTGCCTGGATTTAATATATTGTAAATTATTATTGTGATCTGCGCATCACATTTTAATTAATTTATAAAATGTAATTGACCTGCGAGTCAATCATGTCTAGATAGATTAAATTGTAATTTAATCAGACATGAGCACAGAGCACACATGGCAGAGGCGCTTGCAGCAAGTGGCTTCACCAGATGGGAGGTCTAGAGTTCGACTCTAGGACAGGCGCAACCAGTCTGGTGGGCGCATCTGAGCTGCAGAGGGCGCTTGGGCCCGGGTTGGGCCAGAGGAAATGCAAAAGACCCATGAAGAGCTCAAGTGAAGACTTAAGTTTATTAAGGTCTTACTTAGGCTTAATGGGCTTTTACCACATAAGATCATCATGCTTTTAATTTACTGTTTAAGTAATTTAGTAACTGCATGATCTATTCTTCTGCTATCACCATAGGGTTTGAATGATAGTAAGAAGATAAAAGGACCGTTAAAATCCAACGTTAAATATCAAGCACGTAAGCCTTCTGACGCGAAACCTCACTGTTCTGACTATCGTTGGGGCCGTGTTGTACCCACTCAGTGGGCACGCCCATCTATCTTCAGACGGTGTGTGATTACACCTGCGTGTTACAGAGAAGGAATTTATCGCTTCTCGTTGCTCAGCATAGCACGTGGTGATCCAGGGAGTAGGTCAGGTCAGCTTGACCATGTAGGCTACATATTGAGCATATGGTAGCTGTATGGAGGCAGCCATCTGTGGGATCAGAGACTGTGTTGTACCAACTCAGTTGGCACAGTCTGCTGGATTGCCCAGATGAAGGGGAATCGCACGGGTTGGCGATTGGCAGGAATTGCCTACCAGAGATTAGTGCTTGTACTCTCTGTGCATCTTATCTCGCCTGAGCGGGACGCGGAGACCAAGTATGAAATCTGGATCCCATCTCACTAAAAGAGTTTCACTCTTTCGGACTGTTTTACTGGATTTTTCAGTCAGATAAAATAGTGAGAAAAGAATCATTCTTAAGTCCTGAATTGATTCTAACATTGATACTGACCTTGCTGTTCTTGCATTGTTGTAGATTACTGCAGCAACGAACACCACAGCGTTCAATGTGCGATCCCTACTGGAAAGGGAGAAGTTTGCTGGGCCAAACTTCTCAGACTGGTATGGACACCTTAAGATTGTTCTTAAGGCTGAGAGGAAGCTGTATGTCCTCGAGACGGCTATACCGCCTCAACCCGCTGCGAACGCCGCAAGGGCGGTTCGAGATGCTTATGAGAAGCATGTCAATGATAGCATTGATGTCGCTTGCCTTATGCTAGCGTCTATGACGCCAGAGCTCCAGCGTCAGCATGAGGATCTATCTGCTATAGAAATTATAGCAAACCTCAAGATGCTGTATGCTGCACAGGCGAGGACTGAACGCTATAACTTGACTAAACTTTTCTTTCAGAGCAAACTGACTGAAGGGAGTCCAGTGGGAGCTCACGTACTCAAGATGATTGGGTACAAGGAAGCTCTAGAGAAACTGGGACACACCATCAATCAGGAGCTTGTTGTAGACATCATCCTGCAGTCTCTCCCGGCCTCTTTCGATCCATTCATTATTAATTTTAATATGAACAAGATCGACTGTACGCCTGCAGAGTTACTGAATATGCTCTTGACTACTGAGCAAACTCAGTCTCGTAAGAAGGGAACGCCTTCATCCTCTGTCCTAATGTTTCCTTCTAGGAACAAGAAGAAGGGGAAGAAGGGCAAAGCCCCTGTCAAGAGCTACAACAAGGCACTGAAACAAAAGCTCAAGCGGTCGAAGGAATACAGATGTTTCCATTGTGGCCAGCTGGGTCACTAGAAAAAGGACTGTAAAGCGCTCCAAGGAGATAAGAAGGGAAGCAAGTCTTTCGCTTCAGGCTCAGGTATTTTCGTGACTGAGGTCATGGTTTCTTCTTCTATATCATGGGTGTTAGATACTGCATGTGGAGTTCACATTTGTTCAAATGTACAGGAACTCAAGAGAAGAAGACAGGTGGGACAGCATGAGGTGGACCTACGAGTTGGAAACGGGGCACGGGTTGCTGCTGTTGCTGTAGGAGTTTATCACATCTCTTTACCATCTGGTCTTGTATTAGAACTGGACAATTGTTATTTTGTACCGAGCATAACCAAGAATATTATCTCTATTCCTGCTCTTGTCAGGAAAGGGTTTTCCTTTGAATGCAAGATTTCAAAGTGTTATATTTCTTTTGATAATATTGTTTATGCTACTGGGTCAATTAACAATGGGTTATTCATGTTGGACATGGAATGTTCTATACAGCAAATTGATATTAAGAAAGCCAAGTATGCTGATGACAGCACCTTGCTATGGCATAGTCGTTTAGGCCATATTAACAAGAAGCGCATTAAGCGGTTGCATGACTATGGACTGCTGGGATCATTTTCCTATGAGGAGCTTGATACATGCAAAGCTTGTTTAATGGGTAAAATGACGAAGTCTCCTTTTTCTAATAAAGGTCAATGGGCTTCAGGTTTACTTGACCTCATTCACAGTGATGTGTGTGGGCCATTTAGTAAACATGCCAGAGGTGGCTATTCATACTTCATTACCTTTACTGATGATTTCAGTAGGTATGGTTATGTCTATCTAATGAGACATAAGAGTGAATCTTTTGACAAGTTCAAAGAGTTCAAGAATGAAGTACAAAATCAGCTAGGCCGAAATATCAAGGCACTTCGTTCAGATCGAGGTGGAGAATACTTGAGTCATGAGTTTACTGACTATCTGAAGCAGTGTGGGATTATCTCACAGCTCACTCCGCCAGGAACACCGCAATGGAATGGTGTGTCCGAGAGGAGAAATAGAACCTTACTGGATATGGTTCATTCTATGATGAGTCAGGCTACTCTACCTTACTCCTTTTGGGGATTTGCACTGGAAACAGCTGCAAAGGTACTAAACCGAGTGCCATCCAAGGCAGTTTCAAAGACTCCATATGAGTTATGGTATGGGAAACAGCCGAGCTTGACATTTATTAAGATCTGGGGTTGCGAGGCTTATGTCAAAAAGCTCGCCTCTGGGAAACTAGAGAGCAGATCTGAGAAATGTATCTTTGTCGATTACCCTAAACAAACTAAGGGTTATTATTTCTACGATCCCAAAGAGAACAAAGTATTTGTTGCTCGGACGGCTATTTTTCTTGAGAAAGAATTTCTTCTGCAAGAAGCCAGTGGGAGAGAAATAAAGCTGGATGAGAATCCAGAAGAAGGACAAAGTAGTCAAGTACAGTTGGATGAGCCTGAGCCAGTAGATCAGGTTACTGAACAACCTGAGGCTCAGATATCACGGGAACCACGAAGATCGGGAAGGATCCGTCGATAGCCTGAGCGCTATGACGGAGTCTACATCATTGATGATGAACCCCTCACTTATGCGGATGCGGTCAGTGGACCGGAATCAGCGAGATGGCTTGAAGCTATGCGAGCCGAGATGGACTCCATGTCAGATAACCAAGTTTGGGATTTGGTTGATCCGCCTCCGGGAGTAATCCCTATAGGCTGTAAATGGATCTTCAAGAAGAAGATTGACATGGATGGTAACGTGGTTACCTATAAAGGCAGGCTAGTTGCGAAAGGTTTCAAACAAATCTACGGGATAGATTATGATGAAACTTTCTCTCCTGTAGCCATGTTCAAGTCTATTCGGATTATTCTCGCGATAGCGGCATATTATGATTATGAGATCTGGCAAATGGACGTGAAGACCGCTTTCCTTAATGGAAAACTAGAAGAGGATGTGTATATGACACAACCTGAAGGTTTCACTAATCCATCAAATTGTCATAAAATATGCAAATTAAAGAAGTCCATTTATGGACTTAAACAAGCATCAAGAAGCTGGAAAATTCGTTTTGATGAATCAATCTGTGAATTTGGTTTCATCAAGAATGAAGATGACCCGTGTGTATATAAGAGGTTTAGTGGGAGCGTGATTACGTTCCTAGTCCTCTACGTCGATGATATCTTAATAATTGGAAACGATATTCCTGAACTACATGCGGTTAAAGCATGGTTAAGAAAATGTTTCCAGATGAAAGATCTAGGAGAAGCAACCTATGTATTAGGTGTGAAGATCTACAGAGATAGATCTAAGAGGCTTCTCGGGCTGTGCCAGAGTACTTACATCGATAAAGTCCTGGAGAGATTCCATTTAGAAAATTCTAAAAGAGGATATCTTCCAGTCAGACATGGTCTGAATCTTTCAAAGAGTCAGTGTCCACAAACACAAACTGAGAAAGATGAAATGGACAATATGCCTTATGCTTCGGCTATTGGGTCCATTATGTATGCGATGTTGTGTACTCGCCCAGATGTTGCTTACGGGTTAAGCGTGACCAGTCGATTCCAAAGTAATCCAGGGCAGGCACACTGGATTGCGGTCAAGAACATTTTGAAATATCTTCGGAGGACCAAAGATATGTTCTTGATATATGGAGGTCAGGAAGAACTCAGTATTGAAGGATATACTGACGCTTCATTCCAATCTGACCAGGATGATTTCCGATCGCAATCAGGCTATGTTTTTAGCTTGAATGGAGGAGCAGTGGTGTGGAAAAGTTTCAAACAGTCAATTGTTGCTGATTCCACAACAGAAGCCGAGTATGTTGCAGCCTCAGAAGCATCTAAGGAGGCAGTGTGGATTCGTAAGTTCATTCAGGAACTTGGTGTTGTTCCTTCGAGTGCAGATCCTTTGGTTATCTTCTGTGATAACACTGGAGCAATAGCACAAGCAAAGGAACCACGGTCGCACCAGAAGTCCAAGCACATACAGAGAAGGTTTCATTTGATCCGGGAGATCATTGATCGTGGCGAGATCAAAGTCTGCAAGGTTCATACAGATGACAATCTAGCTGACCCGCTTACCAAGCCTCTGGCGCAGCAGAAGCATGAGAAGCACTGTAATAATTGAAAGTCCCCTTCAAGGGGGAGCGAAAGGGGTTGAAACCCTAAGCATGCGCAATTTCAAAACTTGCATGGGCGGAATTAGGGTTTCCATAGGATCGCATGTAGTATGTCTATATAATCAACTTTGATTCATTTCATAGATCAAGAGAAGATCTCACCATGGCCATGAGTGGATGGCGATTTGGAAGCAAGAGGGCGAATTGGCTCTCCTCCAAAGAAGACGCACACAAAGGTGATGATGGCTTCCTCCTTGCGCAATTCTTGTGCTAGCAAAAATGCCAAGTTATCCTTTCGTATGGAGGAGATGAGATGATCCTCTCTTTTCCGAAAGCTCTCCTCTTCGTCTCGACGATACACAACGCACAAGAGAGCTTCGAAGACAAGAGGCGTTTAGGCAAATTGGCGTTTAGGCGTTAGGCGTTACAAGACTTCCAAAATTGGAAAGTCATGAAGCCATGCGCTTATGTCATGTGAACCCATCCAAAACGCCAATTCAATTGAACCATGCGTTCACATATGTGAACCGGTTCAATTGTGTTCGGTCCAATTGCAATTGGTTCAAAGACCAAATTGAACCAAGCCAAGCCATGGTCTAAATCTCATATGAACCATGAAGGTTCAAGATCTAACCGTACATCTCTCGATGCTCTTGATCTCACCGATCCAGCATCAATACTCTCGATCGAAGCTTACCGATCTCAAGCCCTAATCAATCAAACATGATCAGACCAGATCTCACTTACAATCAGAGTTTAAACTCCTTTTAAACTGAACCCAAACAATTCAGTCCACACGATCTGACTTAAGTAAGCCATATCATCAAATTGTGCGACCCTAAGGGTTTCCTTTAAATGTCGGTAACGATAACTTACGTTATCACAATCAGTGAGGGGTATCTAGCAACACATCACTGTCTCCCGATATAAAGGAAAGAGTCTTCCAAGACTACACCCAAACCACAGCACAAGTGTGAATCCACTTCACTAGGCATACATGTTTCCTTTGCCACTGGATATTCTTATTGGACAAGCGTGTCAAGCCTGTAGCTCCAATATGATGAGCATGATTAGATCAGATGAACATAGTCACCTGGGTATGGCCATACACTTTCTCAATCACCTCATTCGGGGGGGGGGGGGCCCTTTTAGAACATCACACTCCTTAAACAAGGAGACGGCAATCCTATATCTATCACTAGTGTCCTAACCTGACTCATGATCATTATCCAAGATAGTCTATAACCATTATGTTTCAAATGATATTGAACTACCTCAAAACAATGACAATCATCATTTAGAAACACAAGTGATCTCAAGTCAGAGGACATGTGCCACTTGTTGCAAACAAGGATTATTCACATTGTGACAAGCAATCGAATATCCTAGTAGGGTCTGTCCAGTACATCCAATGTACCCATGAGTCTACATCTTATTCCATGCTCGAAGCATCCTATAAGATTAGAACACATATTAGTCTCAATCATATCAAGGCTGTCTCATATTCACCAAGATATCTCGACTAAGGACATTACAGCATGTCAGCCTAGCTGAACAGCTTTGAGACATTATTCAGAAGCACACTTATTGCAGCAGACAATATAACAAACTGAATAACAACCATTGCCTTTATAAACATAAGAGTTTATACATGATACGGAAAGAATCCCAAGGCCTCAAACATTAGCCTTAAGGGCATACCCCAACAATCTCCCACTTGCACTTAATTTAATGGTTGAGAAATCTCAAACCCATATTATTACAGTGCTTCTCATGCTTCTGCTGCGCCAGAGGCTTGGTAAGCGGGTCTGCCAGATTGTCATCTGTATGAACCTTGCAGATTTTGATCTCACCACGATCAATGATCTCCCGGATCAAGTGAAACCTTCTCTGTATGTGCTTGGACTTCTGGTGCGACCGTGGTTCCTTTGCCTGTGCGATTGCTCCAGTGTTATCACAGAAGATAACCAAAGGATCTGCACTCGAAGGAACAACACCAAGTTCCTGAATGAACTTACGAATCCACACTGCCTCCTTGGATGCTTCCGAGGCTGCAACATACTCGGCTTCTGTTGTGGAATCAGCAACGATAGACTGTTTGAAACTTTTCCACACCACTGCTCCTCCATTCAAGCTAAAAACATAGCCTGATTGCGATCGGAAATCATCCTGGTCAGACTGGAACGAAGCGTCAGTATATCCATCAATACTGAGTTCTTCCTGACCTCCATATATCAAGAACATATCTTTGGTCCTCCGAAGATATTTTAAAATGTTCTTGACTGCAATCCAGTGTGCCTGACCTGGATTACTTTGGAATCGACTGGTCACGCTTAACCCGTAAGCGACGTCTGGGCGAGTACACAACATCGCATACATAATGGATCCAATAGCCGAAGCATAAGGCGTATTATCCATTTCATCTTTCTCAGTCTGTGTTTGTGGACACTGACTCTTTGAAAGATTCAGACCATGTCTGACTGGAAGATATCCTCTTTTAGAATTCTCTAAATGAAATCTCTCCAGGACTTTATCGATGTTGGTACTCTGGCACAGCCCGAGAAGCCTCTTAGATCTATCCCTGTAGATCTTCACACCTAATACATAGGCTGCTTCTCCTAGATCTTTCATCTGGAAACATTTTCTTAACCATGCTTTAACAGCATGCAGTTCAGGAATATCGTTTCCAATGATTAAGATATCATCGACGTAGAGGACTAGGAAAGTAATCACGCTCCCACTAAACCTCTTATATACACACGGGTCATCTTCATTCTTGATGAAACCAAATTCACAGATTGATTCATCAAAATGAATATTCCAGCTTCTTGATGCTTGTTTAAGTCCATAAATGGACTTCTTTAACTTGCATATTTTATGACGATCTGATGGAACAGTGAAACCTTCAGGTTGTGTCATATACACATCCTCATCCAGTTTTCCATTAAGGAAAGCGGTCTTCACATCCATCTGCCAGATCTCATAATCATAATATGCCGCTATCGCGAGAATAATCCGAATAGACTTGAACATGGCTACAGGAGAGAAAGTTTCATCATAATCTATCCCGTAGATTTGTTTGAAACCTTTCGCAACTAGCCTGCCTTTATAGGTAACCACGTTACCATCCATGTCAATCTTCTTCTTGAAGATCCATTTACAGCCTATAGGGATTACTCCCGGAGGCGGATCAACTAAATGCCAGACTTGGTTGTCTGACATGGAGTCCATCTCGGCTCGCATAGCTTCAAGCCATCTAGCTGATTTCGGTCCACTGACCGCATCCGCATAAGTAAGGGGTTCATCATGATCAATGATGTAGACTCCGTCATAGCGCTCAGGCTGTCGACGGATCCTTCCCGATCTTCGCGGTTCCCGTGATATCTGAGCCTCAGGTTGTTCAATAACCTGTTCTACTGGCTCAGGCTCATCCAATTGTGCTTGACTACTTTGTCCTTCCTCTGGATTCTCATCCAGCTTTATTTCTCTCCCACTGGCTTCTTGCAGAAGAAATTCCTTCTCAAGAAAAATTGCCGTCCGAGCAACAAATACCTTGTTCTCTTTGGGATCGTAGAAATAATAACCCTTAGTTTCCTCAGTAAAGTCTCGACTTAGGTATTCTCCACCTCGATCAGAGCGAAGTGCCTTGATATTTCGGCCTAGCTGATTTTGTACTTCATTTTTGAACTCTTTAAACTTGTCAAAAGATTCACTCTCATCAGTAAAGGTAATGAAGTATGAATAGCCACCTCTGGCATGTTTACTAAAAGGCCCACATACATCACTGTGTATAAGGTCAAGTAAACCTGAAGCCCTTTGACCTTTGTGAGGAAAAGGAGACTTCGTCATTTTACCCATTAAACAAGCTTTGCATGTATCAATCTCTGTTGGGGTATGCCCTTAAGGCTAATGTTTGAGGCCTTGGGATACTATCAGTATCATGTATAAACTCTTATGTTTATAAAGGCAATGGTTGTTATTCAGGTTGTTACATTGTCTGCTGCAATAACTGTGCTTCTGAATAATGTCTCAATGCTGTTCAGCTAGGCTGACATGCTATATGTCCTTAGTCGAGATATCTTGGTGAACATGAGACAGCCTTGATATGGTTAAGACTAATGTGTGTTCTAATCTTATAGGATGCTTCGAGCATGGAATAAGATGTAGACTCATGGGTACATTGGATGTACTGGACAGACCCTACTAGGATATTCAATTGCTTGTCACAATGTGAATAATCCTTGTGTGCAACAAGTGGCATACTTCCTCTGACTTGAGATCACTTGTGTTTCTAAATGATGATTGTCATTGTTTTGAGGTAGTTCAATATCATTTGAAACATAATGGTTATAGACTATCTTGGATAATGATCATGAGTCAGGTTAGGGCACTGGTGATAGATATAGGATTGCCGTCTCTTTGTTTAAGGAGCATGATGTTCTATGGGGCCCCCCCTGGATGAGATGATTGAGAAAGTGTATGGCCATACCCAGGTGACTATATTCATCTGATCTAATCATGCTCATCATATTGGAGTTACAGGCATGACACGCTTGTCCAATGAGAACATCCAGTGGCAAAGGAAATTTGTATGCCTTGTGAAATGGATTCACACTTGTGCTGTGGTTTGGGTGTAGTCTTGGAAGACTCTTTCCTTTATATCGGGAGACAGTGATGTGTTGCTAGATACCCCTCACTGATCGTGATAACGTGAGTTATCGTTACCGACATTTAAAGGAAACCCTCAGGGTCGCACAATTTGATGATATGGCTTACTTAAGTCAGATCGTATGGACTGAATTGATTAAGTTCAGTTTAAAGGGATTTAGACTCTGATTGTAAGTGAGATCTGGTCTGATCATGTTTGATTGATTAGGGCTTGAGATCGGTAAGCTTCGATCGAGAGATTGGATGCTAGATCGGTGAGATCAAGAGCATCAGGAGATGAACGGTTAGATCAGGAGCCTTAGGTTTTAAGACGATCTAGACCAAATGACTTGGGCTGTTTTGATTTGGTCTTTGAACCAAATTGAGTTGGGTCAATTAGATTAAACCGGTTCAAGAGAATGAACGCATGGTTTAATCTTTGAAGCGTTATTGTCGGTTATGAAGAAGTGGGCGCATGCTCTTCATGGCTTGCTATTTTTAGTAAGTCTTCATGCGCCACCTCTCGAGAACGCCAATACGTTTTGACTCTTGCTCTCGACGCTCTCTCACGGGTGAAAAGCTTCCTTCACGTCTTGGAGAGGTCTCGGCCAAGTGGAAGAAGACATCTCATCCCTTTGATTCGATCAAAGACCCTTGAAGAACCTTGCTAGCACAAGGATCTCAAGGAGTAGGTGGCATCACCTTGTGTGCGCACCTTTTGGAGGAGTTTCATTCGAATCTCTTCTTCCTTGACACCATCCAATAGAAATGGCTATGGTATGATTCCTAACTATAAGAGGTTGATCATATAAACATATATGCGATTGTTGTTGAAACCCTAGCTTCCCATGCGAAAACTTTCTTTTGCGCCACCCTTAGGGTTTCGGCCCCCCTAGATTTAGGGGTCTTTTCAATTGGTATCAGAGCTTGCGGTTGTTATATGTCTATATGATTGCTTCATGTTGTGTGATCCTTGTTTGCGTTGCTTAGATCTACTTTATCACATGCGAAAATACATACTATGCTATTAGATGTTGGCGCATGTGTGATGTGCATGTTATATTGTGTTGGCGCTTGTTAGGTTTTTGTTTGTCAAAAATTATATCATCTTGCGCGCTTCACTTAGATCTAAGCGCCTACTGTAAACCCTTAGACGGGTTGATGGGGTTGAAATCATCCTCTAGGTTGGATCCAAATAGTCTGATCAGACCATCTGACAGCCTAGATGGGTCGACCAGATGGCACCTCTGCGCAAGCATGAGGTGGCTATAGGTTGACTGCATCACAGGCGTGCAGCGAGGTCTGGTTGAGACAACCAGTGAACACACATGAGTTAGGCCCGGGGTCACACCCGCTTGCCAGAACTCATGTTGGTTGTTCAGCCCTTGCCGCATGCATGGTTGACCATTAGGTCAACGCAAGTCAGTTAAGACTTGGTGCATGCAAGGGCATGGATCTAACTAGAGATGATGAGTGGATCCCTATCAATGGACCGTTGTAAGGTTGTAGGGCACATAAGAAAAGTAAAATTGATGCCAATGGGTTTTCAAAATTTTATTTTCTTTGTAATGGATCACATGTTGATTGATGCCATATGCTTGTTTATTTCATCTTATGTGGGTTGCCCTTTAATGTGTGCTGTGCTGGGGCCTGCGTGCCTGGTTAATTATAAATTAATATTTATTTGTGATCTGTGAATCACATTGTATTAAATTTATAAGATGTAATTGACCTGCGAGTCAATCTTGTCTAGATAGATTGAAATGTAATTTAATCAGACATGAGCACAGAGCACACTTGGCAGAGGCGCATGCAGCAGTGGCTTGACCAGGTGGGAGGTCTAGGGTTCGACCCTAGGACAGGCGCATTCACCTGGTGGACGCACCTGAGCTGCAATGGGCGCTAGAGTCCTGGGCTGGACCAGATGAGAAGCAAAAGTCCCATGAAGAAAAGCAAGTGAAGACTTAAGTGTATTAAGGTCTTACCTAGGCTTAATGGGCTTTTACCACATAAGATCAGCTTGCATTCTTTTATTGTTTAAATAATTAGAATTGCATGAGTTATTTATCTTCTGCTATAGCCATAGGTTTTGCCTCATAGTAAGAAGATAAAAGACCGTTAAAATCCAACGCTAAAATATCAAGCACGTAATGCCTTCTGGCGCGAAACCTCACTGTTCTGACTATCGTTGGGGCCGTGTTGTACCCACTCAGTGGGCACGCCCATCTATCTTCAGACGGTGTGTGATTTCACCTGCGTGTTACAGAGAAGGGATTTATCGCTTCTCGTTGCTCAGCATAGCACGTGGTGGTCCAGGGAGTAGGTCAGGTCAGCTTGACCATGTAGGCTACATATGGGGCATATGTTAGCCATATGGAGGCAGCCATCTGTGGGATCAGAGACTGTGTTGTACCAACTCAGTTGGCACAGTCTGCTGGATTGCCCAGATGAAGGGGAATCGCACGGGTTGGCGATTGGCAGGGACTGCCTACCAGAGATTAGTACTTGTACTCTCTGTGCATCTTATCTCGCCTGAGCGGGACGCGGAGACCAAGTATAAAATCTGGATCCCATCTCACTAAAAGAGTGTTACTCTTTCGGACTGTTTTAATGGATTTTTCAGTCAGATAAAATAGTGAGAAAAGAATCTTTCTTAAGTCCTGGATTGATTCTAAACATTGATACTGACCTTGCTGTTCTTGCATTGTTGTAGATTCCTGCAGCAACGAACACCATGAGCTTCAATGTGCGATCCCTACTAGAAAGGGAGAAGTTTGCTGGGCCAAACTTCTCGGACTGGTACGGACACCTTAAGATTGTTCTTAAGGCAGAGAGGAAACTGTATGTCCTCGAGACGGCTGTGCCGCCTCAACCCGCTGCGAACGCCGCAAGGGCGGTTCGTGAAGCCTATGAAAAGCATGTCAATGATAGCATTGATGTCGCTTGCCTGATGCTAGCGTCTATGATGCCACCGCTGCAGCGTCAGCATGAGGATATGTCTGCTATAGAAATTATAGCAAACCTCAAGATGTTGTATGCTGCACAGGCGAGGACTGAACGCTATAATTTGACCAAGCTTTTCTTTCAGAGCAAACTGGCTGAAGGGAGCCCAGTGGGAGCTCACGTGCTCAAGATGATTGGGCACAAGGAGGCTCTGGAGAAACTGGGGCATACCATCAATCAGGAGCTTGCTGTAGACATTATTCTGCAGTCTCTCCCGCCTTCTTTCGATGCGTTCATTATTAACTTTAATATGAACAAAATCGATTGTACTCCGGCAGAGTTGCTGAATATGCTCTTGACTACTGAGGAAACTCTGAAGGGAAAGCCTTCAACCTCTGTCTAATGGTTCCTTCCAGGAACAAGAAGAAGGGGAAGAAGGGCAAAGCCCGCTGAAACAGAAGGTTAAGCGGTCAAAGGAATACAGATGTTTCCACTGTGGCCAGCTGGGTCACTGGAAAAAGGACTGTAAAGCGCTCCAAGGAGACAAGAAGGGAAGCATCGCTTCTGGCTCAGGTATATTTGTGATTGAAGTCATGATATCCTCTTCTTCTATTTCATGGGTGTTGGACACTGCATGTGGAGTTCACATTTGTTCAAATGTACAGGAACTCAAGAGAAGAAGACAGGTGGGACAGCATGAGGTGGACCTACGAGTTGGAAACGGGGCACGGGTTGCTGCTGTTGCTGTAGGGGATTATTACATCTCATTACCATCTGGCATTGTATTAGAATTAAACAATTGTTACTTTGTACCCAGTATTACCAAAAATATTATCTCTATTCCTGCTCTTGTCAGGAAAGGGTTTTCCTTTGAATGCAAGATTTCAAAGTGTTATCTTACTCTTGATAATATTGTTTATGCTACTGGTTCAATTAACAATGGGTTATTCATGTTGGACATGGAATATTCTATACAAAACATTGATAATAAGAAAGCCAAGTATGCTGATGACAGCACCTTGCTATGGCATAGTCGTTTAGGCCATATTAACAAGAAGCGCATTAAGCGGTTGCATGATCATGGACTGCTGGGATCATTCTCCTATGAGGAGATTGATACATGCAAAGCTTGTTTAATGGGTAAAATGACGAAGTCTCCTTTTCTTAACAAAGGTCAAAGGGCTTCAGGTTTACTTGACCTTATACACAGAAATGTGTGTGGGCCATTTAGTAAACATGCCAGAGGTGGCTATCAGTACTTCATTACCTTTACTGTTGATTTCAGTAGATATGGTTATGTCTATCTTATGAGACATAAGAGTGAATCTTTTGACAAGTTCAAAGAGTTCAAAAATGAAGTACAAAATCAGCTAGGCCGAAATATCAAGGCACTTCGTTCTGATCGAGGTGGAGAAAACTTGAGTCATGCGTTTACTGACTATCTAAAAGAGTGTGGGATTATCTCACAGCTCACTCCGCCAGGAACACCGCAATGGAATGGTGTGTCCGAGAGGAGAAATAGAACGTTACTAGACATGGTTCGTTCTATGATGAGTCAGGCTACTCTACCTTACTCCTTTTGGGGATTTGCACTGGAAACAGCTGCAAAGGTACTAAACCGAGTGCCATCCAAGGCAGTTTCAAAGACTCCATATGAATTATGGTATGGGAAACAGCCGAGCTTGACATTTATCAGGATCTGGGGTTGCGAGGCTTATGTCAAAAAGCTCGCCTCTGGGAAACTGGAGAGCAGATCTGAGAAATGTATCTTTGTCGGTTACCCTAAGGAAACTAAGGGTTATTATTTCTACGATCCCAAGGAGAACAAAGTATTTGTTGCTCGGACGGCCATTTTTCTTGAGAAGGAGTTTCTTCTGCCAGAGGCCAGTGGGAGAGAAATAAAGCTGGATGAGAATCCAAAGGAAGGACAAAGTAGTCAAGCTTAGTTGGATGAGCCTGAGCCAGTGGATCAGGTTATTGAACAACCTGAGGCTCAGATATCACGGGAACCGCGAAGATCGGGAAGGATCCGTCGTCAGCCTGAGCGCTATGACGGAGTCTACATCATTGATAATGATGAACCCCTCACTTATGCGGATGCGGTCAGTGGACCGGAGTCAGCTAGATGGCTTGAAGCTATGCGAGCCGAGATGGACTCCATGTCAGATAACCAAGTATGGGATTTGGTTGATCCACCTCCGGGAGTAATCCCTATAGGCTGTAAATGGATCTTCAAAAGGAAGATTGACATGGATGGTAACGTAGTTACCTATAAAGGCAGGCTAGTAGCGAAAGGTTTCAAACAAATCTACGGGATAGATTATGATGAAACTTTCTCACCTGTAGCTATGTTTAAGTCTATTCGGATTCTTTTCGCGATAGCTGCATATTATGATTATGAGATCTGGCAGATGGATGTGAAGATGGCTTTCCTTAATGGAAATCTGGAGGAGGATGTGTATATGACACAACCTGAAGGTTTCACTAATCCATCAGATCGTCATAAAATATGCAAGTTAAAGAAGTCCATTTATGGACTGAAACAAGCATCTAGAAGCTGGAATATTCGTTTTGATGAATCAATCAGTGAATTTGGTTTCATCAAGAATGAGGATGACCCGTGTGTATATAAGAGGTTTAGTGGGAGCGTGATTACTTTCCTAGTCCTCTACGTCGATGATATCTTAATCATTGGAAACGATATTCCTGAAATGCATGCTGTTAAAGCATGGCTAAGGAAATGTTTCCAGATGAAAGATTTAGGAGAAGCAGCCTATGTATTAGGTGTGAAGATCTACAGGGATAGATCTAAGAGGCTTCTCGGGCTGTGCCAGAGTACTTACATCGATAAAGTCCTGGAGAGATTCCATTTAGAGAATTCTAAAAGAGGATATCTTCCAGTCAGACATGGTCTGAATCTTTCAAAGAGTCAGTGTCCACAAACACAGACTGAGAAAGATGAAATGGACAATACGCCTTATGCTTCGGCTATTGGATCCATTATGTATGCGATGTTGTGTACTCGCCCAGACGTCGCTTACGGGTTAAGCGTGACCAGTCGGTTCCAAAGTAATCCAGGTATGGCGCACTGGATTGCAGTCAAGAACATTTTAAAATATCTTCAGAGGACCAAAGATATGTTCTTGATATATGGAGGTCAGGAAAAACTCAGTATTGAAGGATATACTGACGCTTCGTTCCAGTCTGACCAGGATGATTTCCGATCGCAATCAGGCTATGTTTTTAGCTTGAATGGAGGAGCAGTGGTGTGGAAGAGTTTCAAACAATCTATCGTTGCTGATTCCACAACAGAAGCCGAGTATGTTGCAGCCTCGGAAGCATCTAAGGAGGCAGTTTGGATTCGTAAGTTCATTCAGGAACTTGGTGTTGTTCCTTCGAGTGCAGATCCTTTGGTTATCTTCTGTGATAACACTAGAGCAATAGCACAAGCAAAGGAACCACGGTCGCACCAGAAGTCCAAGCACATACAGAGACGGTTTCACTTGATCCAGGAGATCATTGATCGAGGCGAGATCAAAGTCTGCAAGGTTCATACAGATGACAATCTGGCTGACCCGCTTACCAAGCCTCTGGCGCAGCAGAAGCATGAGAAGCACTGTAATAATATGGGTTTGAGATTTCTCAACCATTAGATTAAGTGCAAGTGGGAGATTGTTGGGGTATGCCCTTAAGGCTAATGTTTGAGGCCTTGGGATACTATCAGTATCATGTATAAACTCTTATGTTTATAAAGGCAATGGTTGTTATTCAGGTTGTTACATTGTCTGCTGCAATAACTGTGCTTCTGAATAATGTCTCAATGCTGTTCAGCTAGGCTGACATGCTATATGTCCTTAGTCGAGATATCTTGGTGAACATGAGACAGCCTTGATATGGTTAAGACTAATGTGTGTTCTAATCTTATAGGATGCTTCGAGCATGGAATAAGATGTAGACTCATGGGTACATTGGATGTACTGGACAGACCCTACTAGGATATTCAATTGCTTGTCACAATGTGAATAATCCTTGTGTGCAACAAGTGGCATACTTCCTCTGACTTGAGATCACTTGTGTTTCTAAATGATGATTGTCATTGTTTTGAGGTAGTTCAATATCATTTGAAACATAATGGTTATAGACTATCTTGGATAATGATCATGAGTCAGGTTAGGGCACTGGTGATAGATATAGGATTGCCGTCTCTTTGTTTAAGGAGCATGATGTTCTATGGGGCCCCCCCTGGATGAGATGATTGAGAAAGTGTATGGCCATACCCAGGTGACTATGTTCATCTGATCTAATCATGCTCATCATATTGGAGTTACAGGCATGACACGCTTGTCCAATGAGAACATCCAGTGGCAAAGGAAATTTGTATGCCTTGTGAAATGGATTCACACTTGTGCTATGGTTTGGGTGTAGTCTTGGAAGACTCTTTCCTTTATATCGGGAGACAGTGATGTGTTGCTAGATACCCCTCACTGATCGTGATAACGTGAGTTATCGTTACCGACATTTAAAGGAAACCCTCAGGGTCGCACAATTTGATGATATGGCTTACTTAAGTCAGATCGTATGGACTGAATTGATTAAGTTCAGTTTAAAGGGATTTAGACTCTGATTGTAAGTGAGATCTGGTCTGATCATGTTTGATTGATTAGGGCTTGAGATCGGTAAGCTTCGATCGAGAGATTGGATGCTAGATCGGTGAGATCAAGAGCATCAGGAGATGAACGGTTAGATCAGGAGCCTTAGGTTTTAAGACGATCTAGACCAAATGACTTGGGCTGTTTTGATTTGGTCTTTGAACCAAATTGAGTTGGGTCAATTAGATTAAACCGGTTCAAGAGAATGAACGCATGGTTTAATCTTTGAAGCGTTATTGTCGGTTATGAAGAAGTGGGCGCATGCTCTTCATGGCTTGCTATTTTTAGTAAGTCTTCATGCGCCACCTCTCGAGAACGCGAATACGTTTTGACTCTTGCTCTCGACGCTCTCTCACGGGTGAAAAGCTTCCTTCACGTCTTGGAGAGGTCTCGGCCAAGTGGAAGAAGACATCTCATCCCTTTGATTCGATCAAAGACCCTTGAAGAACCTTGCTAGCACAAGGATCTCAAGGAGTAGGCGGCATCACCTTGTGTGCGCACCTTTTGGAGGAGTTTCATTCGAATCTCTTCTTCCTTGACACCATCCAATAGAAATGGCTATGGTATGATTCCTAACTATAAGAGGTTGATCATATAAACATATATGCGATTGTTGTTGAAACCCTAGCTTCCCATGCGAAAACTTTCTTTTGCGCCACCCTTAGGGTTTCGGCCCCCCTAGATTTAGGGGTCTTTCAATCTCCTCATAGGAGAATGATCCCAGCAGTCCATGATCATGCAACCGCTTAATGCGCTTCTTGTTAATATGGCCTAAACGACTATGCCATAGCAAGGGGCTGTCATCAGCATACTTGGCTTTCTTATTATCAATATTTTGTATAGAACATTCCATGTCCAACATGAATAACCCATTGTTAATTGACCCAGTAGCATAAATAATATTATCAAGAGAAAGATAACACTTTGAAGTCTTGCATTCAAAGGAAAACCCTTTCCTGACAAGAGTAGGAATAGAGATAATATTCTTGGTAATGCTAGGTACAAAATAACAATTGTTCAGTTCTAATACAATTCCAGATGGTAATGAGATGTAATAAGTTCCTACAGCAACAGCAGCAACCCGTGCCCCGTTTCCAACTCGTAGGTCCACCTCATGCTGTCCCACCTGTCTTCTTCTCTTGAGTTCCTGTACATTTGAAAAAATGTGAACTCCACATGCAGTGTCCAACACCCATGAAATAGAAGAAGAGGATATCATGACTTCAGTCACGAAAATACCTGAGCCAGAAGCGATGCTTCCCTTCTTGTCTCCTTGGAGCGCTTTACAGTCCTTTTTCCAGTGACCCAGCTGGCCACAGTGGAAACATCTGTTGTCCTTCGACCGCTTCACCTTTTGTTTCAGAGCCTTGTTGTAATTCTTGACAGGGGCTTTGCCCTTCTTCCCCTTCTTCTTGTTCCTAGAAGGAAACATCAAGACAGAGGTTGAAGGCTTTCCCTTTAGAGTTTCCTCTGTAGTCAAGAGCATATTCAGCAACTCTGCCGGTGTACAGTCGATCTTGTTCATATTAAAATTAATAATGAACGGATCGAAAGAGGCCGGGAGAGACTGCAGAATAATGTCTACAGCAAGCTCCTGATTGATGGTATGCCCCAGTTTCTCTAGAGCCTCTTTGTGCCCAATCATCTTGAGCACATGAGCTCCCACTGGACTCCCTTCAGCCAGTTTGCTCTGAAAGAAAAGCTTGGTCAAATTATAGCGTTCAGTCCTCGCCTGTGCAGCATACAACATCTTGAGGTTTGCTATAATTTCTATAGCAGATAGATCCTCATGCTGACGCTGCAGCTATGGCGTCATAGATGCTAGCATCAGGCAAGCGACATCAATGCTATCATTGACATGCTTTTCATAGGCATCCCGAACCGCCCTTGCGGCGTTCGGAGCGGGTTGAGGCGGTATAGCCGTCTCAAGGACATACAGTTTCCTCTCAGCCTTAAGAACAATCTTAAGGTGTCCGTACCAGTCTGAGAAGTTTGGCCCAGCAAACTTCTCCCTTTCCAGTAGGGATCGCACATTGAAGCTCATGGTGTTCGTTGCTGCAGGAATCTACAACAATGCAAGAACAGCAAGGTCAGTATCAATGTTTAGAATCAATCCAGGACTTAAGAAAGATTCTTTTCTCACTATTTTTATCTGGTTGAAAAATCCAGCAAAACAGCCCGAAAGAGTATAACTCTTTTAGTGAGATGGGATCCAGATTTCATACTTGGTCTCCGCGTCCCGCTCAGGCGAGATAAGATGCACAGAGAGTACAAGCACTAATTTCTGGTAGGCAGTCCCTGCCAATCGCCAACCCGTGCGATTCCCCTTCATCTGGGCAATCCAGCAGACTGTGCCAACTGAGTTGGTACAACACAGTCTCTGATCCCACAGATGGCTGCCTCCATATAGCTACCATATGCGCCACATATGTAGCCTACATGGTCAAGCTGACCCGACCTACTCCCTGGACCACCACGTGCTATGCTGAGCAACGAGAAGCGATAAATCCCTTCTCTGTAACACGCAGGTGAAATCACACACCGTCTGAAGATAGATGGACGTGCCCACTGAGTGGGTACAACACGGCTCCAACGATAGTCAGAACAGTGAGGTTTCGCGTCAGAAGGCTATCGAGCTTGATATTTTAGCGTTGGATTTTAACGGTCTTTTATCTTCTTAACTATCATGCAAAACCTATGGTGATAGCAGAAGATAAATAAATCATGCAAGTCTAATTATTCAAACAATAAAAAGAAAGCATGATGATCTTATGTGGTAAACGCCCATTAAGCCTAGGTAAGACCTTAAGTTAACTTAAGCCTTCACTTGAGCTCTTCTTGGGTCTTTTGCCTCTCATCTGGCCCAGCCCAGGGCCATAGCGCCCATTGTAGCTCAGGTGCGCCCACCAGGTAAAGGCACCTGTCATAGGGTCAAACCCTAGTCCTCCCACCTGGTCAAGCCACTGCTACATGCGCCTCTGCCAAGTGTGCTCAGTGCTCTTGTCTGATTGAATTACAATGTAATCTATCTAGACAAGATTGACACGCAGGTCAATTACATTTCATAAATTAATTAAAATGTGATGCGCAGATCACAATAATAATAATTTACAATTTTTTTTAATCCAGGCACGCAGGCCCCAGCACAGCACACATTAAAACAGGCAGCCCACATAAGATGAAATAGACAAGCATCATGGCATCCAATCAACATGTGATCCATCAACAAAATAGAATTTTCAAAATCCCATTGAAATCAATTTTATTTGTCTTATGAGCCCTACTACCTTACAACGGTCCATTAATAGGGATCCACTCGTCATCTCTAGTCAGATCCACTGCCCTTGCATGCACCAAGTCCTAACTGACTTGAGTTGACCTAATGGTCAACCATGCATGCGACAAGGGCTGAACAACCATCATGAGTTCTGGCAAGCGGGTGTGACCCCGGGCCTAACTCAAGTGCGTTCACTGGTTGTCTCAACCAGACCTCGCTACACGCCTATCTGCAGTCGACCTATAGCCACCTCATGCTTGCGCATAGGTGCCATCTGGTCGACCCATCTAGGCTGTCAGATGGTCTGATCAGACTATTTGGATCTTACCTAGAGGATGACTTCAACCCTATCAACCCGTCTAAGGGTTTATAGTAGGCGCCTATAGATCTATGTGAGGGGGCGCGCAAGATGATAGTTTTGGTAAAAACATCTTCAACAAGCGCAAACAAAGAACATGCGCAACTTAAGAAAAACAAGATACATGTAATATCTAGCATGTTAATCTTCGCATGTTGATAACCCTTAGATCTATGCATAAGCGCAAACAACTTGTAGCAATGATACAAGCGCAAACAAAGTATGTAAACATAGCATCAAGTAAGCGCATGTAAACATGGCATCATATATGGATCACAATCAGATCAAAGCAATCATATAGATTCATACCGAAAACCCATGCTCTGATACCAGTTGAAAGTCCCCTTCAAGGGGGAGCGAAAGGGGTTGAAACCCTAAGCATGCGCAATTTCAAAACTTGCATGGGCGGAATTAGGGTTTCCATAGGATCGCATGTAGTATGTCTATATAATCAACTTTGATTCATTTCATAGATCAAGAGAAGATCTCACCATGGCCATGAGTGGATGGCGATTTGGAAGCAAGAGGGCGAATTGGCTCTCCTCCAAAGAAGACGCACACAAAGGTGATGATGGCTTCCTCCTTGCGCAATTCTTGTGCTAGCAAAAATGCCAAGTTATCCTTTCGTATGGAGGAGATGAGATGATCCTCTCTTTTCCGAAAGCTCTCCTCTTCGTCTCGATGATACACAACGCACAAGAGAGCTTCGAAGACAAGAGGCGTTTAGGCAAATTGGCGTTTAGGCGTTAGGCGTTACAAGACTTCCAAAATTGGAAAGTCATGAAGCCATGCGCTTATGTCATGTGAACCCATCCAAAACGCCAATTCAATTGAACCATGCGTTCACATATGTGAACCGGTTCAATTGTGTTCGGTCCAATTGCAATTGGTTCAAAGACCAAATTGAACCAAGCCAAGCCATGGTCTAAATCTCATATGAACCATGAAGGTTCAAGATCTAACCGTACATCTCTCGATGCTCTTGATCTCACCGATCCAGCATCAATACTCTCGATCGAAGCTTACCGATCTCAAGCCCTAATCAATCAAACATGATCAGACCAGATCTCACTTACAATCAGAGTTTAAACTCCTTTTAAACTGAACCCAAACAATTCAGTCCACACGATCTGACTTAAGTAAGCCATATCATCAAATTGTGCGACCCTAAGGGTTTCCTTTAAATGTCGGTAACGATAACTTACGTTATCACAATCAGTGAGGGGTATCTAGCAACACATCACTGTCTCCCGATATAAAGGAAAGAGTCTTCCAAGACTACACCCAAACCACAGCACAAGTGTGAATCCACTTCACTAGGCATACATGTTTCCTTTGCCACTGGATATTCTTATTGGACAAGCGTGTCAAGCCTGTAGCTCCAATATGATGAGCATGATTAGATCAGATGAACATAGTCACCTGGGTATGGCCATACACTTTCTCAATCACCTCATTCGGGGGGGGGGGGGGGGGGGGGCCCTTTTAGAACATCACACTCCTTAAACAAGGAGACGACAATCCTATATCTATCACTAGTGTCCTAACCTGACTCATGATCATTATCCAAGATAATCTATAACCATTATGTTTCAAATGATATTGAACTACCTCAAAACAATGACAATCATCATTTAGAAACACAAGTGATCTCAAGTCAGAGGACATGTGCCACTTGTTGCAAACAAGGATTATTCACATTGTGACAAGCAATCGAATATCCTAGTAGGGTCTGTCCAGTACATCCAATGTACCCATGAGTCTACATCTTATTCCATGCTCGAAGCATCCTATAAGATTAGAACACATATTAGTCTCAATCATATCAAGGCTGTCTCATATTCACCAAGATATCTCGACTAAGGACATTACAGCATGTCAGCCTAGCTGAACAGCTTTGAGACATTATTCAGAAGCACACTTATTGCAGCAGACAATGTAACAAATTGAATAACAACCATTGCCTTTATAAACATAAGAGTTTATACATGATACGGAAAGAATCCCAAGGCCTCAAACATTAGCCTTAAGGGCATACCCCAACAATAATATGGGTTTGAGATTTCTCAACCATTAGATTAAGTGCAAGTGGGAGATTGTTGGGGTATGCCCTTAAGGCTAATGTTTGAGGCCTTGGGATTATTTCAGTATCATGTATAAACTCTATGTTTATAAAGGCAATGGTTGTTATTCAGGTTGTTACATCATCTGCTGCAATATGTATACTTCTGAATAATGTCTCAATGCTGTTCAGCTTGGCTGACATGCAGTTTTGTCCTTAGTCGAGATATCTTGGTGAACATGAGACAGCCTTGATATGATTGAGACTAATATGTGTTCTAATCTTATAGGATGCTTCGAGCATGGATTAAGATGTAGACTCATGGGTACATTGGATGTACTGGACAGACCCTACTTAGGATATTCAATTGCTTGTCACAATGTGAATAATCCTTATATGCAAACAAGTGGCATATTTCCTCTGACTTGAGATCACTTGTGTTTCTAAATGATGATTGGCATTGTTTTGAGGTAGTTCAATATCATTTGAAACATAATGGTTATAGACTATCTTGGATAATGAGCATGAGTCATGTTAGGGCACTAGTGATAGATATAGGATTGCCGTCTCCTTGATTGGAGTGTGATGTTCTATAGGGGCCCCCTGGATGAGATGATTGAGAAAGTGTATGGCCATACCCAGATGACTATGTTTCATCTGATCTAATCATTCTCATCATATTGGAATTACAGGCTTGACACGCTTGTCCAATAAGAACATCCAGTGGCAAAGGAAACACATATGTCAAGTGACTTGGGTTCACACTTGTGCTGTGCTTTGGGTGTAGTCTTGGAAGACTCTTTCCTTTATATCGGGAGACAGTGATGTGTTGCTAGATACCCCTCACTGATCGTGATAACGTGAGTTATCGTTACTGACATTTAAAGGAAACCCTTAGGGTCGCACAATTTGATGATATAGCTTACTTGAGTCAGATCGTGTGGACTGAATTGTTTTGGTTCAGTTTAATGGGATTTAAACTCTGATTGTAAGTGAGATCTGGTCTGATCATGTTTGATTGATTAGGGCTTGAGATCGGTAAGCTTCGATCGAGAGATTGGATGCTAGATCGGTGAGATCAAGAGCATCAAGAGATGAATGGTCAGATCTTGAGCCTTTTGGTTTAATGTGATCTGGATCAAGGCTTGGCTTAATTTGGTCCTTGAACCAAATGAAATGAACCGGCTCATCAAGTGAGCGCATGGTTCAAGGGGAGAGGAAATTGCGATCGTTCACTTGGTGTGAACACATGATCGCATGTTGTGGCTTGCTATTTTTAGAAGCCATGATCTCAAAATGAGACCACGCCTCACGTTCGAATAGGTCTCCCTATTCTCGCCTCTCGCCCGCTTGCTCACGATGACTCACTCTCGTGTGTGAGTGTTGACGACAAGAGAAGGATTCGACCAAGCAAGAAAGATCATCTCTTCTCCCTTCATTCGATCAGGAGATCTTGGATCCTTGCTAGCACAAGGAGCAACAAGAAAGTAGGCGATCTATCACCTTGTGTGCGCACGCTTTGTGGAGAACCACTTTGTTCTCTGCTTCCAAGACGCCATCCAAGAAATGGCATCGGTATGAATTTTCTTCTGTATACAAGCGTTTGATAAGTTGATCATATGACATGCATGCGATTCTTTTAGAAACCCTTGCTTCCGCCCATGCAAGTTTTAAATGCGCATGCTTTAGGGTTTCCCCTCCCCTTTTTAGGGACTTTCATATTCCCAATTTGGCAAGGGATAGAAAAACTCTCTGGATCTTTCAGTTTGGGAGGAAGCTTATTCTGGAGGACGACACTGCACTTTTCAGTCAAGGTGACTGTCCCTTGTTCCTCAATCTTTCTTTTCTTAAAGAGGATCTCCTTTAAAAACTTGGCGTACGCTGGCATTTGTGAAAGAGTGTCAGTGAAAGGAATATTGATATAGAGTTTTTTTAATACCTCCAAAAATTTTCCAAACTACCGATCCAATTTAGCCTTAGCTAGTCGCTGAGGGAATGGCATAGGCGGTTTGTATGGTGGAGGTGGAATGTAAACATGATCTTTCGGTGCATTCAAGCCCTGCTGTTCTGTCTCTGGGTTAACTTCAAAGTCCTCTTCAGGTGAAACTTCCTCGGATGATGTTGGCCTTATCTTCTCCTTAGGTTCGGGTACATTAGGGTCTTCTAGCTGGATTCCACTCCTTGTTGTTATCGCATTACAATGCTCGTTGTGGTCAATTCTTTCCTCGATCGAACTAGTTCGTTGGTCAAGCTGCGTGATCTGATTCTCCATCATTTTCTGGTGGGTTGATACAGAGTCCACTTTCTTGTTCAGCTGGCGAATCTATTCACTTATAGTATCGTTGTGCTTTATCTGACTCGCCATAAAATTTTCTAACATAGACTCCAGCTTGGACATCTGTGGAGGATCTTGTTGTCTTTGGTCGGCAGATGGATGCTGTATACCAGGAGGCCTGAAATTGGAAGAGAAATTTTGATTAGAAAAATAAGCAGGAGGTAATTGCCCTTAATTTAACCTATAGGAGAAATTTGGATGATTTCTCCATCTCGGATTGTATGTGTTCGAATAAGGGTCGTTCTGGTTCTTGAAATTCCCAATGGCGTTGACTTGTTCAGAAGGAGCGCTCAGGATGTGGCAGTTATCAGCAGAATGCCCTGTCACTGCACAAACATCACAAGTCAAAGAATTAGAAGTTGAGACATTAATAGAATCTATCTTTGATGAAAGAGAGTCTATTTTTGCCATTAAAGAATCAATCGAGTTAGCATCAAACTTCCCTGAATTTTGAGTGTGTTGGCTCCTCTCTCCTGACCACTGATAATGGTTGAGGGCTATGTCCTCTATCAACTCCATCGCATCATGATAATTCTTGTTCATTAGTGCCCCACCAGCTGCAGCATCTACAAAAAGTCTAGTCTGGTATAGCAATCCACTGTAGAAGGTGTGGATGATCACCCACTTCTGTAGACCATGGTGCGGGCACATCCTCAACAATTCTTTGAAACGGTCCCATGCTTCATACAGGGACTCTCCTTCTCGCTAGGCAAAGTTGGTTATCTGATTCCTGAGCTGGGCGGTCTTGCTCGGTGGGAAGTACTTTGATAGAAAAGCTTGCGATAGCTGTTCCCACGTTGTGATTGATGCATGCGGTAAAGATTGCAACCACGCCCTAGCTCGATCCCTGAGAGAAAAAGGGAAGATTCTTAGTTTGATAGCATCAAGATGAGCACCGTTAAACTTTAAAGTGTCACAGTATTCTAAAAAGATAGATAAATGAAGGTTAGGATCGTCAATGGTTGCTCCACTGAATTGATTCTGTTGCACCATCTGTACAAGTGATAGCTTGATCTCGAAGTTGTTAGCTTCGATAGCAGGCCGCGATATGCTCGAGTGCACACCAGAGATGGTGGGTGCTGCAAAGTCTTTCAGAGAGCGGTTGGCATTGGCTTCCATCGTTTTGTTGTCAGAAAAATATCCTTCAAGCTTTAGCCATTTTAAGTTTCTTCTGACCAAATGAAAAGTACGCTCTATCTCCGGGTCTTCAGGTACAAGTTTTCCTGTTCGCGCAGTATTCCTGGGCATAAACAAGTACCTAGACAAAAGAGATTAGTAGCACCACACCAAACAAAAATTATAACTAAAAACAAAGAGTAAAGAAACAATAGGTAAATAAACCGAACAAAAAGAAAATGAAATATAACTAAACCTAGTCTACAAATTTTCTGATCGTGTTAATATTGGCAACCTAGTCCCCGGCAACGGCGCCAAAAACTTCATAGGGCCTAGACAGGCTGCTACCGCAAGTGCATGGTCTATCGCGTAATAAAAAAGATCAAACCCACAGGGACTAGGGTCAAGTACTAACTGATCGGTCAACTCGTAGCTAGGTAAATGATTAAGGGAGAAATAGATAAAATCCTAGTGCGAGTAATTAAACTAAAACAGACTTAAATCAAGCAAAACAAAGAGCAAAGCAAACGGGGTTTTAGATATAGGAGAGATATTCGGGGTTTTAGGTTTCACCACACTAAAGCATGCAAAAATATTAAGGTTTGATATTTTAAATTGAGTTTTATCTAAATTCTCAAGGTAATCCTTCCTAGGGTACAGACGCGCTCCCTCTCAGGACACGGTCCGGTATCCGACTAAACCCAAGTCTCCTACTCTCGTGGCTTACCGGGTTAAATCGGATCCAATGGGATCTGTGAAGGATTAGGGTTCCTCGGGTGATTTTGAGTGCTCTCGCAACACGAAATCACCAGTCAAGTCTAAGGGATTCCGATGATCAAGGTTCATCTCTTAGTCCTTCCCTTGACATCTAAGACATGCATACGTATGGCCAGTACATAAACATGAGATAAAACATCCTAAACATGAATAAGAACAAAGATAAATATGAGAAATAAGTAGGTCAAACATTAATATCAAGCATTCTTACAGTGGGCTACGCCCAAACCCCGAAAATAGAGTTAAGCTACAAGATTCATCGTTAAATACATAAAATCTCTCATAAAAGTTAATTCAAACCAAAGGGAAGGGTAGATCCTTGATGGAAGAAGGTCCAGCACGAAGATGCACGCCGGAACGACGAAGAAATCAAGCCGGAACAGTGTTGTCGCCCAGAAAATTGCCCCAAACCCTTAGTCTGCACCGTCTTGCTTCGTTCTCTGCAACTGCTTGATCAAATCTGGTGATTTTAGTCCCAACACGTGCGCATCCCAGTTGGTAAGGTCTCCCTAAAATTTTGTTCAATTCCGAACAAGAAATAGAAAGTTATAACCAAAATACCGAGCGCCTATCGAAGCTGCGTGGGACGATGCACGACTGTGTATCGGTGCACGGGCACACCCATGCACGGCTCGGTTGCTGGGTAACTTATGATTCACAGCCGTGCATGGGTGCTATGGATGTGGAGGAGGCTACCACATCTGAGCCTCCTTTAGACTTACCATAGTTTGCTGTTCGCACGGATATGGAGTCTATGGAGGTAGAGGACGCTGTACTTGATTTAGTCCTGACTTAAGAGATTCCCTCTCTGTCTTCAGCCCAGGGCGACTTACCAGTCCTTGAGGCTGCTACTCCTGAGTTACCTAAGAATTTTACAAATTTACTAGATATTTCTGTGGAGATTTCTGATCTACATTCATCACCGTCAGTTACACCAGAGCCATCTGAGGCTCCAAAGGCAGCAGCACCTCAAGTACCTGAGATAACACCCATTCCTGAGGTGTCTGTCCCAGCTTCAGTACCACCAGCCCACTCTTCGGAGATACATTTGCCATCACATGAGTTATCTCTAGAGCAGTCACCAGTTGCACACCAGAGCCATCATCACCGGAGCCGTCTCCTCTAGTGCTAGAGCCTACTATTGTTGAGAGGAGATGAGCACAATCTCCACCGCTGTCCTTGCTACCTATCCACGACAAATCAGATATAGGAGTAGGGACCATGATGTAGAGTCTAATAGGAGGGAGGGTCCTTATGCCGTACTCTACGGTTGTTACACGATGCACGTAAAATGGGAGAGGGTCGTGAGACGAGGGAAGAAGAAACGCTTCGAAAAGTGCAAGAAAACCGATAGAAAACACGGCGAAATAGCGGCGAATTCGATCGGGCAACACTAATGCGAATGAGAAGCGATGGCACCCATCTATTTAACGCAACACACTAACCTCGCGGCGTTTCAAAAGCATTCCTTGCGGCTCTCTAGCGTGTTTTTAAGCTCAGCCACGTGGGAGACAGTGAGTGCGCAGGGGTTCAGCTCGCCCACCTTGAGGGCTGAAACAAACCAAAGAAACAAGAGAACCGACCACGCTCCGATGTGCGAACTGGCGTGGGTGAAGGTGAAAGGGGAAAAACTAGTTTGTTATCAAAGCAAGAAGGAGAAAACAGGCGAACCTGACCCACCGGAAGGTGGGATTTACTTCAAAACGGAAGAGGAAACAACTTGGAATCGAAGAGACGTCTTCGACCCGAACAATGATGAGGAACTAGGAGGCAGCGGGTCATCGGGGTCGGATGGCGTTTCCAACGGACCGTGGAAAGGGAGGATGTTCGCCACGTTGAAGACGGGGTGAATCCCCATGTCCTCGGGTAAGTCAAGCTCGTAGGCGTTGGAGCCAATCCTGCGCACAACCGCATAGGGCCCCATATAGCGTGGCTGAAGCTTAAAATGTGCTCTGCTCGATAGACGCTCGGGGTGGACACGCACCCTCACCAGCTTACCTACGAAAAAATGGCGTGGCCTACGATGCTCGTTGGCCTTCATTGCTTTGTGGGTGTTGCCCAAAAAGATATGATGCCGAACCTCATCATGCAAACTAGCGATATGCTGGGCGAAGGAGTATGCATGTGAGGAGAGGTGGGACTCCGTGGGGAGGTCATGCAGGTCTATAGGTTTACGCGGCTGGTGGCCCGTGACAATCTGGAAGGGACTAAGACCCGTAGACCTATTAGAAGCACTATTATACGCGAACTCGGCCATGGGTAGGATGGAATCCCAAGACCTCGATTTGGGGATTGCCCAAACTGCGGTTAACGACCTCGGTTTGCCCATCGGTTTGCGGATGATAGGCCGTGGAAAATTTCAGAGTGGTGCCGAAGAGGGCCCACAGTGAGCGCTAGAAGTGGCTCACAAAACGTGTGTCGCGGTTGGACACAATGGTGGAGGGAAGACCATGGAGATGCACAACCTCTTGGACAAAGAGATGGGCGACGTGAGAAGCGTCCGTTGTGCGCGAACAAGGGATAAAATGGGTCATCTTCAAAAATCGATCAACAATGACGTAGATCGAGTCAAAGTGGGAGGCGGTCCGAGGCAACGCAAGGACAAAGTCCATACTCAGGTCGCGCCACGGGCCGCTGGCCACTGGCAAAGGGGTATAGAGACCCGTGTTCGAGGGGCGGGGTTTGGACAATTGGCATGTACCGCAATGGCGCACAATGCACTCAATATCCTTATGGAAGGAGGGCCAAAAGAGGCGTTCCTTTGCCATTTCAAGGGCCTTGTCGCGGCCATGATGGCCAGCGACGCCACCCGCATGAAGCTCGAGCAAAAGATGATCTCGAAGCGAAGAACGGGGAATACACAAGCGATTCCCCAAGAAGAGGTAACCTTCACACAAGTGGTAGGGGGTGTCGGGGTCGGTGGACTCGGTCAAAGTGGCGTAGATGGCGCCAAAATCAGGGCAAGTGGCGTACTCATCTTTGACATGGTCAAAATTATTGATGCGAGTGCGCATTACGCATAAGAGGGTGCGGACGCAACTCATGGCATCCGCGATGACGTTCTCTTTACCCGCCTTGTGGTTGATCACGAAGGAGTACTGTTGGAGGTACTCGACCCACTTGGCATGGCGGGCGCCCAACTTCTTTTGGGCATTAAGGAAGGAAAGGGCCTGATGGTCACTGTATAATACAAACTCGCAATGGATGAGGTAATGCTTCCATTGCCGAAGGGACTAAAAAATCGCATAGAATTCCTTATCATACGTAGAATAACGCTGGCGAACAGCGTTCAATTTCTCGCTGAAGAAGGCCACGGGATGTCCCTCCTGACTAAGGGAGCCACCGATGCCAGAACCGGAAGCATCGCACGTGACCTCGAAGACCTTCGAAAAGTCAGGGAGGCGCAAAACAGGAGTGGTGGTCAGGGCGTCCTTAAGCGCGTCAAAAGCTCGTTGAGTGGCAGGGGTCCATTCAAACTCGTCGTTAGAAAGGCGCTGAGTTAAGGGGGTAGCGATGGTGCTGAATCCACAGATGAACCGGTGGTAGAATCCCGCAAGGCCCAAGAAACTGCGAACCTCAGTCACGGTGCAAGGTTCTGGCCAATGCCGGATGGCCTCGACCTTCGCAGGGTCAACGGACAGCCCTTGGTTGGAGACGATATACCCTAGGAAATACACGCTGGTGGTTAGGAAGGAGCACTTCTTCATGTTAAGGAAGAGGCGCTCCTTGCGCAAGAGGTCTAAAGTGGAGCGGAGATGCTCTAGGTGTTCATCCCGGGTCCAACTAAAGATCAGAATGTCGTCGAAGCAGATGACCAAAAACTTGCCCATGTAGGGCCGGAGGACCTGACTCATCATGTGCATAAACGTGGACGCGGCATTGGACAACCCGAATGGCATGACAAGGCACTCGTAAAGACCGTCCTTGGTCTTAAACGCGGTTTTCCATTCACCGCCCTCACGAATGCGAACCTGGTGGTACCCGCTGCGGAGGTCGAGTTTGGAAAACCAAGACGCGCTAGAAATCAAATCTAACATGTCGTCGAGCCGAGGAATGGGAAATCGGTACTTGACAGTGATCCGATTGATAGCGCGGTTATCGTCACACATGCGCCATGACCCATCCTTTTTGGGCGTGAGGAGCGCGGGAACAGCGCAAGGGCTGAGACTTTCGCGGATGTACCCCTTGGTGAGGAGATCATCCACCTGACGCTGCAATTGAGCGTGTTACGCGGGGTTATGGCGATGGTGGGGCAAGTTAGGGAGGGGAGCTCCTGGGAGGAGGTCAATCGCATGCTGAATTTCTCTCTCCGGGGGAAGGCCATGAGGCAAATCCTCGGGGCTAATATCACTAAAATCGACAAGGAGGGCGGACACCTCAACAGGAGGTGCCGGGACAGGGCAAGGGATAGGGTCCTGCACTTCGCGCACCATGAGCGCATAGACGGTCTTGGCCGCATGATCTTCGCGAACCAATGCGGGGGTACGCATGAGGGAGACCATGGGGGAAGGTGGCAGGGCAGGGGCCGAGGGTGTAATCAGGCCCTTGGAGGTGGACGCACGAAGCTCCTTAGGCGGAGCTGGAATCAGGCGGATCTTCTGCTCATCGTGGTCGAACACATAAGTGTTCGACCGGCCATAGTGGACAACGTCTATATCGTACAACCACGGGCGACCAAGGAGGATGTGGGCGACGTCCATAGTCGCAACGTCGCACAACACCTTCTCACGATAGTTCCAAAACGCGATGGGAACCTAACATTGGTGGGTGACCGGAAGGCTCGTGGTATCGACCCAGGCGATAGAGTATGGTCTCGGGTGGGGTTCTAGGGGAAGGCCGAAACACGTGACTGCAGTTCGAGAGACCACATTCAGGCTACTACCACCGTCAATGACGATCTTACAGGAGTGCCCATTGCACTTAATGTATGTCATGAAAATGCCCGAGCGCCTCCAATCCTCGGTGGGCGCGGGCTGCACTAGGTTGCAACGAACGACAAGTGTGGACGGACCCGATTCTTCGCCACTAGTGTAACATTCCGCCTCAACATCGTGCTCAGCGGGGGTTATGGTGGCGACGCGAGTCGGACCCATGTCGGCTCGAGCGGGCCTCTTGGGACATTCACGCGACATGTGACCCGGCTATAAACAGTTGTAGTAGGTAATACGGCCCGAGGCTCTGACTGCTGGGGCCTTGCCCTTCTCCTCCCAAGCGGGCTGAGAAGGGGCTGAAGGGCTGGGGGCGCGGGTCGAGAGTCCGGACGAGGCTCCAGACGCTCAAGTCGCGGGTGGGGTTGCGGGGGACCGCCAGCATTAGGATGCCTATGTGGGCCAAGGTCATTGCGCCTTGCAGCGACGTGGAGGTCTTGCTCGATGTCTCGAGCGCGCTGAAAAGTCTGGTCAAGGGTCTCCGATCCATAAGCGGGTAAAGCTTGGCGGATATCCGCACGGAGCCTATTCTTGAATTTCGATAAAACTAACTTGGGGTCCTCTTGCAAATTGCAATGGAGTTGCAACGTCTCGAAGGTGAGACGGTATTCCTCGACAGTACCCAACCCTTGGTGTAGACTACTATACCGATCAAGAAGGCGCAGCCTATACGAAGGGGGTACATAACGCTCGCGGAGGCGATACTGCATCTCCGCCCACTCAGTGATCGGGGGAAGAGCCTGCTGCGCGTTTTGGCGCTCCACGTTTTCCCAATGTAAATGTGCAGGCCCCTCAAGTAAGGTGCGCACATACCGAACCCGTGAGTGCAGAGGCCAATCGCTAAGGTCAAAATATGCGTCAACAGACGCGACCCAATCTAAGAACTGTGTGGGGTCAAGACCGCCTGTGAATGGTGCAGGGGTGTTACGAATGAAACGACGGAAATCATCGTCCACCCGAGGGTGCTCAATGCGGGTTTGGGCGGTGGTTCGAGGTGCGGCCCAAGCGTGACCAAAATGACCACCAGGCTGAGGCCCTTGTGCGGCCCAAACGTTATCCTCATCGAGGGGATCATCGCCATGACTCGGGTTCCGAAGGACTTCATGAGCTCGCGGGTGGCACCATTCATCCTCGTGGACGCGCCGCTGTGTGGGCGCGGCCAACTCTCTAGTGGGGGCCAGGTGTGCGGACACCGGAGGGTTTACCGAGCTTGGGCGCTCATGCTCCGTGGGTCCAGAGCGACTAAGGAGGTGTTGGATTCCAGTCAAGATCTGCTGGACCGTGGCATTGGTGCTAGCTTGTTGGGCTTCCACGCGTGCGGACAGCGCCTCAAGCTTGGCATCGATTCACGCCTCAAGTGCAGCCATAGACTCTAGACGGGAATTAGCTCCTTCTGAAGGCTGGACTAACTCTTGCGTTTTAGGAATGGTTTCGGGGTATCGGGATGACATGATTTGTGACCGTGTAGTCACCATGCACAAACAAGGGAGACGCGACTAATGCAAAATGCGTAAAACCGGAGAAATGCCGAAATATGCAATGCAACGGGGCAGATTGTGCGACGATAAGAATAGATCGCATAACGCCCTATGATACCAGAACTGATGTAGTGTCTAATAGGAGGGAGGGTCCTTATGCCGTACTCTAGGGTTGTTACATGATGCATGTAAAATGGGAGAGGGTCGTGAGACGAGGGAAGAAGAGACACTTCGGAAAGTGCAGAAAAACCGATAGAAAACACGACGAAACAGCGGCGAATTCGATCGGGCAACACTAATGCGAATGAGAAGCGATGACACCCAACTATTTAACGCAACACACTAAGCTCACGGCATTTTAAAAGCATTCCTTGCAGCTCTCTAGTGCGTTTTTAAGCTTAGCCACACGGGGGACAGCGAGTGCGTAGGGGTTCAGCTCACCCGCCTTGAGGGCTGAAACAAACCAAAGAAACAAGAGAACCGACCATGCTCCGACGTGCGGACTGGCGTGGGTGAAGGTAAAAGGGGAAAAACCAGTTTGTTATCAATGCAAGAAGGAGAAAACAGGCGAACCTAACCCACTGGAAGGTGGGATTTACTTCAAAACGGAAGATGAAACAACTTGGAATCGAAGAGACGTCTTCGACCCGAACAACGACGAAGGCGAGGCTCCGGCTCGTCTTCACACAATGCAAGCGACTTCTAAGCTCACCAGGAGAACTCTCTACACCAAAGAGAACTAAGGAGGAATGCTGGCCAACCCCTCTCTTTTATAAGATAAGGAGGGGGAACAGGACAAGGGGACAACATCCTAACAAACTAACTACCAAAAAGTGGTCAAGCTACCACATAAAACAAGAAAGCTCATAGAATCCTACCAACTACCAACTATTCCTACAAGGGCGCAGGTCCTTGGTCCTTCAGCACACGCGTCTTGGCAGAGATGGTTTAGACGCGCTCCGAGCACATCGCGAGAAAATAGCAAAACTTTGAAGTCGTGGGCTGGGCTACCACTGTCGCGGCTCGATCTTGGGCCGTGTTACTAATGAGATTGAGTGGCCCACTTGGAGTTGGATCCTCAGTGGATTGGCTTGGAACGCCCTTGGGCTGCGCTATGCCGGTGTGTACGGAAAGGGGACTAATGACTCCCAAGAAGCAATCCAGGGGTTTACTTTGGCGCTAGGATCGTCGGATTTCCACGTTGTTGGGCTCCTTTGGGTCATCATTGGGTGGAGCAACATGGTAGGGAGGGCGATGCACGTCGAAGTGGGGTTGTCGGGTCTGTAACGAGTCGTCAGGGGTGAACACGGCCTGGCCGTGATGGCGAGCACGACCGTGTTCAGAGTCGCCGTGATCCACAGAATCGAGCACGGCCTGCCAGTGCTTGGAGTCACGCTCGTGTTTGGCGTTGTCGAGATCCACAGAGGCGGGCACGGCTTGCCCATGCTTGGAGTCATGCCCGTGCTTGGCGTCGTCGAAATCCACAAAGGTGGGCACGGCTTTCCTGTGCTTGGAGTCACGCCCGTGCTTGGCATCGTCAAAATCCACAGAGGCGGGCATGGCTCGCCCTTACTTGGAGTCATGCCCGTGCTCGACTTTCGCGTCTTCAGGCGACCATGTCACGGCCGTGATGGGGCGCACGGCCTGGCTTGTCGGGGTCTGGGTACTCTGACTTGGGTGAAATTTCCAGGGAAAATTCTTGGGGTCCTGGGGAGTCTCCCCAAGTTTCTCTTGGAGGGGTTGGGCCGCCCTCAAGTGTGTTCATAGGCCCGTTTGCTCCTGCATCAGACCAGAAGAGGAGATATAGAGCTATGACACCTCGAGGGGTCCTTAGCACCCGATATTGTGATGACTAGACTCTTCCGACCCTATAATTCGTGTCTAGCAAAACTGGATCGTAGATCCCACATGAGGTGGGGGAGGTTGTAGAGAGGCAGACTCACCTCCTTCGTCACCACTAAGGATTTCTATGCCTACTCCTCCAGTCGAGCCATCCACCACTACTGGACCATTGACATCTACTGGACCATTTACAGTAGCACCTCCAGATCCTCCCTTGGAGTAGATATGAGCTGAGCAACGGAGGATGCGTGATGACATATCGCGCTTGGAGCAAGGACAGGTGAGGACACTTGAGTCTCTGTGCGCGATCGAGGAGCTATTGCGGTGATGTCTCCCTGGATCATTGACACAACATACTAGAGACGGCGAGGAGGAGGACTTAGAGGACACAGAGACAGATTGAGGATTTTTGTGAGTATCTCTGTTATTTTATTTGTTCTAATGCATTGAGTATTATTGTTCGATACTTTCTAGTGATATCTCATATGCATTTTTTCTCTTGAGCAGGATTTGATAGAGTTGGTGCTGATGCAGCACACACATGTCCTTTTATGTTTTGTTTGTGTGTGTGTATTGTATTCTGATATTTTGTGAAACATTTTTGGATTTATATTTGATATTTGATACTTGAGTTGGTATTGTACATATACATGATGGTATTAGAGCTTTAAGCACAGTACATGATTAGATTACCATGGTATTATATATGTTAGATGCTATTCTTGTATCAATGATGGTCTATGATGATTTGTGATGCTCTGATGATAGTTTTGATGGATTTTTAGTTGAGCTTGGTATTGGATCTGATATAGAGATGAATAGTATTTTTGAAATGGTAAATGTGATTTGGTTGATGAAACATGATGGTATTTGATATTTGAAACTTGTTTACCATGTTAAATGTGAATA
The DNA here is from genome assembly GCA_027563935.2 of Costus lasius. Lineage (NCBI taxonomy): Eukaryota > Viridiplantae > Streptophyta > Magnoliopsida > Zingiberales > Costaceae > Costus > Costus lasius. Next base: position 39,493,639 of record CM050453.2, read on the forward strand.
TCTGTGATGTAATTTAGTTTCTGGATTTTTATGAGTCATATTTGCATGTTTTGATATAACTGCACAGGGTTTCGCTCATATTTTAGAGGGAACTCTTACAAAATTTTTTTTGAAATCTGCCATACTTGATTTTAATGTTTATACATATGCAACAATTTAAGTCTAGGGTGTTGGCTCAAACTTTGCTTGTCCTCAAGCAAAAATCAAAAATTGATTAAGAGATAAACCTTTTTATGCTCAATAAATTTCTAAAATACAACCATCAATGAAAAATTCCATCAATTGTTTCACAAAACTTCAAATAAACATATCATCCTTAGAACTCAACCCTCTAGATCCACAATTCAATTAAATAAAACTTTGCAACTTGTATAATAATTAGAATTCTCAATCTCAAGACTTCACCCAATTTCAGTTCAAATCTATCATGCTTTTGTTTACAGGAATTAAGTTTCCAAGATCTTTTTCCACACATAATAATTTTTTTTTGATTATTTTTACAAAGATGGCATACATCCACTTAGATACATACTTTTTTTTTTGACTTCAACTCTTTCTTCGGTACCACTGTCAATTTTACACAGTGCCAAGTAGAGGAGTCTTATTATTTTTTACAGACTTCAACTCATGTCTTAGGTACCACTGTCAATTTTACACATTGCCAAGTAGGGGAGTCTCTCTCTCTTTTTGCGGATCTTGGATTCTTCCTTCCCAACAAATAGCAAAATAGACTAAACATCTTCTAGGTTGATCAATTGATATCAATTCACAAATCATACTCATATGCTCATTTTATTTAAAGGAGAAGTTTCACCTTTAGATTTCATTCATCAAATAATACATCTACCCAAAATTTCATGCATCAACCAATGTCAAATCTCAAAAGATAGATATGCATTGAAGAAATAAATCAACATGATAGGTCTCTTTCTAATCACAAGTATAAACACATTCATCATCATAGAAAAATTCATTCACCCCTCATCACATGGTCTCAAGTCATAAAAATTTTTAAACATCAAAATATATCAAAATCATTGAAAAAGATGTGAAGCATGAAACTCAAACAATCATGGACAAAAGTGTAAAACGATAGATTCAAGAGACTACATAGAGTAGAAATCTCAGTGAGTGATACAATCAGAGATGCAACTATATGAAATAATCATGAACATGAGAGTGCAAACGATACTCACAAAACTATATAGCAGGCTTTGACCGAAAATACATAAGGCTCAGACCAAAAATAGTGTCAGGGCAGATGCTGCTAGGTCCAAAGGTGTGCCTTTTGAAAATTTTTACCTGCGCAATTTAAGGTACACAAGGCTTAGTCTAAAAATAGTCTCTTACTGAAAATAATAATGATAGAAATAATTTTCTCAAAGAAGAATAAGAGGTGAGAAGCAAAGGTGGAACAGATTCTAGCTGAAGAGCTGCTAGCGACGAAGATGGTGCCGACAGTAGAGTGAGAAATCTCTAGTGGCCTACTAGAGTCTACAGTCCTGGAGGTGAGATCGTCAGTCGGTGTGTGCGAGAGATAGCTCTGCAAAAATAGAAAGTCAGTCATTAATGAAGATTCTACTGCAAAAATAATTAAAATCAATGTAAGAAGTTAGAGTCTGCAGATGGTATAATCCAGTGTCGATGGCTGGAAACAGTGATGTTAGAGGCAGATGCAGTGGTGGCTAGAGGTGGAAGACAGTTGCTCTTGAAGTTTTCTGGATCCAAGAATAAGATTTAATGATCCAAAAAGAAAATAGACAGAACTATGTGGTTGAATAAAACGTGTTCTTTCCAGGCATATGAAAATTAAAGGATCAAAATTTGTCAGGAATTTAGGGTATCAACAGAAAGAAGGCTACTCAGATTACAAAACTGCACAAAAGTTAATCAGATTCGAAAAGTTGCCATGTGTCCTAGAATGATCAAAAAATATTTTCATGAAAATAACTAATCCATGAGATAGAACGACACATGTTCTTCATATTCCAAGTGAAAAATCAGGGTTTCAAGTCATTAAAGCACCTTAAAAACTTGTTGCAAAAGTGCTAATCAGAATAGTAAAAAAAGAACTGCTGCAGAAATTAATCAGAGTCAAAAATATGCTAGGTGTTTTAGAATGATCCATGAATTTTAAAATTCAGCAAAAATATCCAGATGAAAGAAAAAGATGAGTACATCGTGATGGTGCCAAAGATCAAAATTTTTCCTATCCCAGTTTCTTAAAATCGCAGCGACAAAACACCTAGTCAGATAAGCAAACTGCAGATTTAGAATTACGGGCATAAAGTTATTTACGGCAGTGCCGTAATGTACACAAAAACTTCGGATCAAAAATACCCAAAAATACGGTACCGTAAAAACTAATACGGTACCACCGTAATAGACTAAAACTCTCGGGATGAAATCAGACCAAAATTACGGCACCGTAAAGATTATTACGGCAGTGCCGTATTTTTCACAAAAAATTATTTTCCTTGCAAAAAGAAAAGAAAAATTATTTCTAAAAATAACCTAAAATAAAACAAACTAAACTAAGTGATAATGCTTGGGTTGCCTCCCAAGAAGTGCTAATTTTTAGGTCGTTAGCTTGACCAAAACTAAAATCTCATGGTGAAGCAGGTGAATCAGTACCAAAGTTGATAGCATATAATTTTCTCTTTTTCCGCTGTCCAAAAAGTTTAGCCACTAATTCAAAAATCCAAAATCTTATGTAAATCACAATCACTGTGGCTTTCTCAAATATGCAGAAATCAAAATCAAAATTTTCAATGATCTTCCTATGTTTGTCAGTGAGCAAAATCATAAGTCCTTTATTCAAATTTATATCTTCAATTGCCATAGGACTTTGATCAAAAGATTTAAGCATTGGATCATCAAAATAATGTATATGTCTCAAATTAAGTTCCTCAATAAAGCATAAATTCTCAAATACATCAGAAGAGTGAATATCAGATATGAGCAAAGCATCCTCATGGTGAGATTTATCAATGTTTGTATTTTTCAAATCTTTTTCAAATTCCTCATGCATATCATCTAATAATCTATCAATATCAAAATTATCATCAAGATCAGAGTGAGATTTTTCAAAATTAGTCCCCTCATACCTTTCCACAAATAATTTATCATCAGAAGAGTCAAAATCAGAATCATATAAAAAATCATAATGAGATTTGTTAATGTTCACAACAGAATTAATAGAATCAGAGTTAACCACACAAGACTTATCATTAATTTCAACCATATCACCAAAATCAAAGTGGGGTTCATCAATGTCTGTAAATTTTAAACCTTTATCAATCTCATCAGATTTAACCATAAATAAGTTTTTATCAAAAGAATCAATTTCATCACTATCACTAGAATCAAGAGCAGATTTTTTAGAATCAATTTTTTTAAACTTTTCAATAAATAAATTATTAGATAAATCAAATTTACAGTCATCAAAATCAGAGTGAGATGTATTAATATCCACATAAGGCTCAATTTCAAAACAATCATAATCAGAGGGGGAATTTTCTAAATCAAGTTCTTCAGTTTCAAACTCAAATAAACAATCTTGTTGTGCTAACTGGGCTTCTAAAATTTCAGAATTAGCAGTTAAAGATTCTACTTGAGAAGCAAGCTGACCAATTATTCCCTTAAGATCTTCAATTTCCTTACTTCGATTCATCATGATTTGGCTTTGATTTGTCATAAATTTTTCAAACATTATCTCTAAGCTAGATTTTTCAGTTTTCTCAAAGTATGGTTTAGAAATATAATTTGAGCAATCATCATAAAAAGAAGTTTGGTTTTCCCATCTAGAATTATACTAATCATCTTGGTGCCATGGTGAATTGAAATTTGGAGGAATTAAAATTGGACAATTAGAAGTATAATGATCAATACGTCCACAAATATCACATCTATTAGAAGAAAGAGAGTCCATATAAGAGTTAAACGTATCTTCAAGTGTGCACAATGAATCATACTTACCTTGTGGCATGTATACCTCACCTCTTTTAGTTGCCCATGAGTTGTGACTAAAAGACATATCTTCAATTCAAAGCTTTTCTACACAACTAAAAAATTTGTTATCTCAAAGTTCACAGGAAATAAAATATATCAAGATCAAAGATTATCCAACACCAATCAATATGATTTTTTTTTTAGAACATATAAAAAATAGAAAATATAAAACATAAGCAAATTCACAAATTTTAGAAATCACAGTTTTGGCACAACTTCTGAAAATCTAAAACCTGCAAAAACAGAAAACAAACTTAAATCTAAAACAAATAAAACCTAGTCTAGCAATACTAACAACTATTTTGATATTAACAAAACTAAGGTCCCCGGCAATGGCGCCAAAAACTTGTTGTGATCCGAAAGGACACACTTTTAAATACAAGTACGTAGACTTGCTTCAGGTGTTGCAGCCAAAACCTAAGTATTGGCGCACAGGGCCATTGTCACTCCCTGACACGGCTCTAGAAACTTGTTGTCCCTAAACTTGTAGTGTCCGCAAGTACATGGATACTCGAAGTAATAAAGAAAATATCGATCCCACAGAGACCTTATTGTTAAGTACCAAATAATTATTTTTTTACTAGCTAAGCAAATCGAATATTATGCAAATAAATAATAGAAAGAATGTAAAGATAAACAGAGAGATAAATTGGGACTAGGGTTTCATCCATCTTAATTTCAATGATTAGATATAAATAAACGGTCGCCAGACTAATTTTATTATGATAAAGACTTAATTTACTTCATTAAAAGGATCATCTCACTTTCGTGCAGACAATCATGCAGGGATCTCAACCCCATACCCTTAGCATGACCATCATGCTTCTACTGCGCCAAAGCCTTAGTCAGTGGGTTTGATAGATTATTGTCGGTGTCAACTCTGCTAATCTTGACATCACCTCGGTCAATGATCTCTCTGCTCAGGTGAAATCTCCTGAGTATGTGTTTGGACTTTTGATGAGACCGTGGTTCCTTTGCTTGTGCAATCACTCTATTGTTATCAAAATAGAGCTCAATCAGATCCACAATGGTGGGAACCACCTGGATCTCAGAAATTAACTTCCTAATCCAAATAGCTTCTTTGGATACCTTAGAAGGGGCAACATACTCTGCCTCGGTTGTAGAGTCAGCTATGGTGGATTGCTTGAAGCTTTTCTAGCATATGGCGCCTCCATTCAACTTGAACACGTAGCCTGCCAGCAATCTAAATTCATCAGGGTTTGACTAGAACGATACATTAGTGTAGCCCTAAACACTGAGCTCTTCCTATCCCACATAGACTAAGAATAAATGCTTAGTTCTTCTTAGATACTTAAGAATGTTCTTTATAGCCTCCCAGTGCTGCAGACTTGGATTGGATTGGTATCGGCTGGTTATGCTCACAGCATAAGCCACATCTGGTCTAGTACACAACATTGCATACATAATTGATCCTACTCCCAAAGCATAGGGCACTCGACTCATGTCATCTCTCTCAGCCTGTGTGGTGGGACACTACTCTTTGAGAGAATGAGACCAAGTCTCACTGGAAGGTATCCCTTCTTAGATTTCTCCAAGTTGAGCCTCTCCAAGACCTTATCAATGTAGGTACTTTGACTAAGGGCCAGGAGCCTCTTGGATCTATCCCTGTAGATCCTCATGCCTATGATATGGGGGGCTTCCCCCTAAGTCATTCATCTTGAAATACTTGAAAGGTCCCCTAATTCAAGGGGAGGGGCGAAACCCTAATATAAGGCGCATATAACAAATTTCGAGCGAAAGCAAGGGTTTCTTTTTCCATCTTTTGCATGCCATATGATCAACATATATAAATGCTTGTATAGATCGATAGAGATCATACCATAGCCATGAGGAAGATGGCGACTTGGAAGAGAAAGATGCAAGCGCCTCTTCTCCAAAGGTGCCGCACAAAAGAAGAGAGGTGGCTCCTTCTTGGTGATCTTTGTGCTAGCAAAGATCTTCAAGTGCCCTTGTCGTGTGTAGAAGATTGAGATCTCTCTTGCTTGGCCGAGTAACCTCCTTGGCGTGAAGACTCTATCTCTCTTCGAGAGAGGAGACGTCGAGAGGAGATAATAGGCGACGTGAGAAACGTTCCATTTGAACGTTAAGACATGGCTTCTAAAAATAGTAAGCCTTAATGTCTCAAGCGGTTATGCGTTCACTTCAAAGTGAACCAAGCGCTTATCTCACTCCCTTTTGAACCATGCGCTCATACATGAGCCGGTTCAATTGAATTTTGGTCCAAGACCAAATTAAATCAGCCCAAGCGATTTGGTCTAGACCATAGTAAACCCTAAGGTTCCAGATCTAATCGTTCATCTCTGAATGCTCTTGATCTCACCGATCTAGCATCAAATCTCTCGATCGAAGCTTACCGATCTCAAGCCCTAATCAATCAAACATGATCAGACCAGATCTCACTTACAATCAGAGTCTAAATCCCTTTAAACTGAACCCAAACAATTCAGTCCACACGATCTGACTTAAGTAAGCCATATCATCAAATTGTGCGACCCTGAGGGTTTCCTTTAAATGTCGGTAACGATAACTTACGTTATCACGATCAGTGAGGGGTATCTAGGAACACATCACTGTCTCCCGATATAAAGGAAAGAGTCTTCCAAGACTACACCCAAACCACAGCACAAGTGTGAATCCACTTCACTAGGCATACATGTTTCCTTTGCCACTGGATGTTCTTATTGGACAAGCGTGTCAAGCCTGTAACTCCAATATGATGAGCATGATTAGATCAGATGAACATAGTCACCTGGGTATGGCCATACACTTTCTCAATCATCTCATCCAGGGGGGCCCCTTTAGAACATCACACTCCAAACAAGGAGACGGCAATCCTATATCTATCACTAGTGTCCTAACCTGACTCATGATCATTATCCAAGATAGTCTATAACCATTATGTTTCAAATGATATTGAACTACCTCAAAACAATGACAATCATCATTTAGAAACACAAGTGATCTCAAGTCAGAGGACATGTGCCACTTGTTGCAAACAAGGATTATTCACATTGTGACAAGCAATTGAATATCCTAGTAGGGTCTGTCCAGTACATCCAATGTACCCATGAGTCTACATCTTATTCCATGCTCGAAGCATCCCACAAGATTAGAACACATATTAGTCTGAATCATATCAAGGCTGTCTCAAGTTCACCAAGATATATCGACTAAGGACATTACAGCATGTCAGCCAAGCTGAACAGCATTGAGACATTATTCAGAAGCACACTTATTGCAGCAGACAATGTAACAAACTGAATAACAACCATTGCCTTTATAAACTTAGAGTTTATACATGATACTGATAGAGTCCCAAGGCCTCAAACATTAGCCTTAAGGGCATACCCCAATAATCTCCCACTTGCACTTAATCTAATGGTTGAGAAATCTCAAACCCATGTTATTACAGTGCTTCTCATGCTTCTGCTGCGCCAGAGGCTTGGTAAGTGGGTCAGCCAGATTGTCATCTGTATGAACCTTGCAGATTTTGATCTCGCCTCGATCAATGATCTCCCGGATCAAGTGAAACCGTCTCTGTATGTGCTTGGACTTCTGGTGCGACCGTGGTTCCTTTGCTTGTGCGATTGCTCCAGTGTTATCGCAGAAGATAACCAAAGGATCTGCACTCGAAGGAACAACACCAAGTTCTTGAACGAACTTACGAATCCACACTGCCTCCTTGGATGCTTCCGAGGCTGCAACATACTCGGCTTCTGTTGTGGAATCAGCAACGATAGACTGTTTGAAACTTTTCCACACCACTGCTCCTCCATTCAAGCTAAAAACATAGCCTGATTGCGATCGGAAATCATCCTGGTCAGATTGGAACGAAGCGTCAGTATATCCTTCAATACTGAGTTCTTCCTGACCTCCATATATCAAGAACATATCTTTGGTCCTCCGAAGATATTTCAAAATGTTCTTGACTGCAATCCAGTGCGCCTGACCTGGATTACTTTGGAATCGACTGGTCACGCTTAACCCGTAAGCAACGTCTGGGCGAGTACACAACATCGCATACATAATGGATCCAATAGCCGAAGCATAAGGCGTATTGTCCATTTCATCTTTCTCAGTCTGTGTTTGTGGACACTGACTCTTTGAAAGATTCAGACCATGTCTGACTGGAAGATATCCTCTTTTAGAATTTTCTAAATGGAATCTCTCCAGGACTTTATCGATGTAAGTACTCTGGCACAGCCCGAGAAGCCTCTTAGATCTATCTCTGTAGATTTTCACACCTAATACATAGGCTGCTTCTCCTAAATCTTTCATCTGGAAACATTTTCTTAACCATGCTTTAACAGCATGCAGTTCAGGAATATCGTTTCCAATGATTAAGATATCATCGACGTAGAGGACTAGGAAAGTAATCACGCTCCCACTAAACCTCTTATATACGCACGGGTTATCTTCATTCTTGATGAAACCAAATTCACAGATTGATTCATCAAAACGAATATTCCAGCTTCTTGATGCTTGTTTAAGTCCATAAATGGACTTCTTTAACTTGTATATTTTATGACGATCTGATGGATTAGTGAAACCTTCAGGTTGTGTCATATACACATCCTCATCCAGTTTTCCATTAAGGAAAGCGGTCTTCACATCCATCTGCCAGATCTCATAATCGTAATATGCTGCTATCGCAAGAATAATCCGAATTGACTTGAACATGGCTACAGGAGAGAAAGTTTCATCATAATCTATCCCGTAGATTTGTTTGAAACCTTTCGCAACTAGCCTGCCTTTATAGGTAACCACGTTACCATCCATGTCAATCTTCTTCTTGAAGATCCATTTACAGCCTATAGGGATTACTCCCGGAGGCGGATCAACCAAATCCCAGACTTGGTTATCTGACATGGAGTCCATCTCGGCGCGCATAGCTTCAAGCCATCTCGCTGATTCCGGTCCACTGACCGCATCCGCATAAGTTAGGGGTTCATCATGATCAATGATGTAGACTCCATCATAGCGCTCAGGCTGTCGACGGATCCTTCCCGATCTTCGCGGTTCCCGTGATATCTGAGCCTCAGGTTGTTCAATAACCTGATCTACTGGCTCAAACTCATCCAACGGTGCTTGACTACTGTGTCCTTCCTGTGGATTCTCATCCAACTTTATTTCTCTCCCACTGGCTTCTTGCAGAAGAAACTCCTTCTCAAGAAAAATGGCCGTCCGAGCAACAAATACCTTGTTCTCTTTGGGATCGTAGAAATAATAACCCTTAGTTTCCTTAGGGTAACCGACAAAGATGCATTTATCAGATCTGCTCTCCAGTTTCCCAGAGGCGAGCTTTTTGACATAAGCCTCGCAACCCCAGATCTTGATAAATGTCAAGCTCGGCTGTTTCCCATACCATAACTCATATGGAGTCTTTGAAACTGCCTTGGATGGCACTCGGTTTAGTACTTTTGCAGCTGTTTCCAGTGCAAATCCCCAAAAGGAGTAAGGTAGAGTAGCCTGACTCATCATCGAACGAACCATATCCAGTAAGGTTCTATTTCTCCTCTCAGACACACCATTCCATTGCGGTGTTCCTGGCGGAGTGAGCTGTGACATAATCCCACACTCCTTCAGATAGTCAGTAAACTCTCGACTTAGGTATTCTCCACCTCGATCAGAACGAAGTGCCTTGATATTTCGGCCTAGCTGATTCTGTACTTCATTCTTGAACTCTTTGAACTTGTCAAAAGATTCACTCTTATGTCTCATTAGATAGACATACCCATATCTACTGAAATCATCAGTAAAGGTAATGAAGTATGAATAGCCACCTCTGGCATGTTTACTAAATGGCCCACACACATCACTGTGTATAAGGTCAAGTAAACCTGAAGCCCTTTGACCTTTGTGAGGAAAAGGAGCCTTCGTCATTTTACCCATTAAACAAGCTTTGCATGTATCAATCTCCTCACAGGAGAATGATCCCAGCAGTCCATGGTCATGCAACCGCTTAATGCGCTTCTTGTTAATATGGCCTAAACAACTATGCCATAACAAGGTGCTGTCATCAGCATACTTGGCTTTCTTATTATCAATCTTTTGTATAGAACATTCCATGTCCAACATGAATAACCCATTGTTAATTGACCCAGTAGCATAAACAATATTATCAAGAGAAAGATAACACTTTGAAGTCTTGCATTCAAAGGAAAACCCTTTCCTGACAAGAGCAGGAATAGAGATAATATTCTTGGTAATGCTAGGTACAAAATAACAATTGTTTAGTTCTAATACAAGTCTAGATGGTAATGAGATGTGATATTCCCCTATAGCAACAGCAGCAACCCGTGCCCCGTTTCCAACTCGTAGGTCCACCTCATGCTGTCCCACCTGTCTTCTTCTCTTGAGTTCCTGTACATTTGAACAAATGTGAACTCCACATGCAGTGTCCAACACCCATGAAATAGAAGAAGAAGATATCATGACTTCAGTCACAAAAATACCTGAGCCAGAAGCGATGCTTCCCTTCTTGTCTACTTGGAGCGCTTTACAGTCCTTTTTCCAGTGACCCAGTTGGCCACAATGGAAACATCTGTATTCCTTCGACCGCTTAACCTTTTGTTTCAGAGCCTTGTTGTAGTTCTTGACAGGGGCTTTGCCCTTCTTCCCCTTCTTCTTGTTCCTGGAAGGGAACATCAAGACAGAGGTTGAAGGCTTTCCCTTTAGAGTCTCCTCTGTAGTCAAGAGCATATTCAGCAACTCTGCCGGAGTACAGTCGATCTTGTTCATATTAAAATTAATAATGAACGGATCGAAGGAGGCCGGGAGAGACTGCAGAATAATGTCTACAGCAAGCTCCTGATTGATGGTATGCCCCAGTTTCTCTAGAGCCTCCTTGTGCCCAATCATCTTGAGCACATGAGCTCCCACTGGACTCCCTTCAGCCAGTTTGCTCTGAAAGAAAAGCTTGGTCAAATTATAGCGTTCAGTCCTCGCCTGTGCAGCATATAGCATCTTGAGGTTTGCTATAATTTCTATAGCAGACATATCCTTATGCTGACGCTGCAGCTGTGGCGTCATAGACGCTAGCATCAGGCAAGCGACATCAATGCTATCATTGACATGCTTTTCATAGGCATCCCGAACCGCCCTTGCGGCGTTCGGAGCGGGTTGAGGCGGTATAGCCGTCTCGAGGATATACAGTTTCCTCTCAGCCTTAAGAACAATCTTAAGGTGTCCGTACCAGTCTGAGAAGTTTGGCCCAGCAAACTTCTCCCTTTCCAGTAGGGATCGCACATTGAAGCTCATGGTGTTCGTTGCTGCAGGAATCTACAACAATGCAAGAACAGCAAGGTCAGTATCAATGTTTAGAATCAATCCAAGACTTAAGAATGATTCTTTTCTCACTATTTTATCTGACTGAAAAATCCATAAAAATAGTCCGAAAGAGTAACACTCTTTTAGTGAGATGGGATCCAGATTTCATACTTGGTCTCCGCGTCCCGCTCAGGCGAGATAAGATGCACAGAGAGTACAAGCACTAATTTCTGGTAGGCAGTCCCTGCCAATCGCCAACCCGTGCGATTCCCCTTCATCTGGGCAATCCAGCCGACTGTGCCAACTGAGTTGGTACAACACAGTCTCTGATCCCACAGATGGCTGCCTCCATATAGCTAACATATGCTCAATATGTAGCCTACATGGTCAAGCTGACCTGACCTACTCCCTGGACCACCACGTGCTATGCTGAGCAACGAGAAGCGATAAATCCCTTCTCTGTAACACGCAGGTGAAATCACACACCGTCTGAAGATAGATGGGCGTGCCCACTGAGTGGGTACAACACGGCCCCAACGATAGTCAGAACAGTGAGGTTTCGCGTCAGAAGGCTTACGCGCTTGATATTTAGCGTTGGATTTTAACGGTCTTTTATCTTCTTAACTATCATGGAAACCCTATGGTGATAGCAGAAGATTAAATCATGCAATTCTAATTATATAAACAATAAATAGAAAGCATGCTGATCTTATGTGGTAAAAGCCCATTAACCCTAAGTAAGACCTTAATTTAACTTAAGTCTTCACTTGAGCTCTCCATGGGTCTTTTGCATCTCATCTGGCCCAACCCAGGGCCCAAGCGCCCACTGCAGCTCAGGTGCGCCCACCAGGTAAATGCGCCTGTCATAGGGTCGAACCCTAGACCTCCCACCTGGTCAAGCCTCTAGCTGCATGCGCCTCTGCCAAGTGTGCTCTGTGCTCTTGTCTGATTAAAAGTACATTTTAATCTATCTAGACAAGATTGACACGCAGGTCAATTACACAATAAATTAATTAAAATGTGATGCGCAGATCACAAATAAAATAATTTACATTTTTAATCCAGGCACGCAGGCCCCAGCACAGCACACATTAACACGGGCAGCCCACATAAGATTAAATAAACAAGCATATGCTTACAATCAACATGTGATCCAATAAGAAAATAAAATTTTGAAAAACCCCATTGGCATCAATTTTATTTGTCTTATGTGCCCTACTACCTTACAACGGTCCATTAATAGGGATCCACTCATCATGTCTAGTCAGATCCACTGCCCTTGCATGCACCAAGTCCTAACTGACTTGAATCGACCAAATGGTCAACCATGCATGCGCCAAGGGCTGAACGTCCTCATGAGTTCTGGCAAGCGGGTGTGACCCCGGGCCTAACTCATGTGCGTTCACTTGTTGTCTCAACCAGACATCGCTACACGCCTGTCTGCAGTCGACCTATAGCCACCTCGTGCTAGCGCACAGGTGCCATCTGGTCGACCCATCTAGGCTGTCAGATGGTCTGATCAGACTGGTTGGATCCTACCTAGAGGATGACTTCAACCCCATCAACCCGTCTAAGGGTTTACAGTAGGCGCATCTTAGATCTAAGTTAGGCGCGCAAGTTAAGTGTTTAACAAACCAAAAACAATAACAAGTCCCAACATCATTATACATGCGCAACTATAAGATAAACATACATGTCATCTTGTCGCATGATGAAACTATTAGATCTAAGTATTTGCGCAAGCATGGATCAAACATGAAGATCAAACATAGCAATCATATTAACATGAAAATAACCTGCTCTGATACCAATTGAAAGGTCCCCTAATTCAAGGGGAGGGGCGAAACCCTAATATAAGGCGCATATAACAAATTTCGAGCGGAAGCAAGGGTTTCTTTTTCCATCTTTTGCATGCCATATGATCAACATATATAAATGCTTGTATAGATCGATAGAGATCATACCATAGCCATGAGGAAGATGGCGACTTGGAAGAGAAAGATGCAAGCGCCTCTTCTCCAAAGGTGCCGCACACAAGAAGAGAGGTGGCTCCTTCTTGGTGATCTTTGTGCTAGCAAAGATCTTCAAGTGCCCTTGTCGTGTGTAGAAGATTGAGATCTCTCTTGCTTGGCCGAGTAACCTCCTTGGCGTGAAGACTCTATCTCTCTTCGAGAGAGGAGACGTCGAGAGGATATAATAGGCGACATGAGAAACGTTCCATTTGAACGTTAAGACATGGCTTCTAAAAATAGTAAGCCTTAATGTCTCAAGCGGTTATGCGTTCACTTCAAAGTGAACCAAGCGCTTATCTCACTCCCTTTTGAACCATGCGCTCATACATGAGCCGGTTCAATTGAATTTTGGTCCAAGACCAAATTAAATCAGCCCAAGCGATTTGGTCTAGACCATAGTAAACCCTAAGGTTCCAGATCTAACCGTTCATCTCTGAATGCTCTTGATCTCACTGATCTAGCATCAAATCTCTCGATCGAAGCTTACCGATCTCAAGCCCTAATCAATCAAACATGATCAGACCAGATCTCACTTACAATCAGAGTCTAAATCCCTTTAAACTGAACCCAAACAATTCAGTCCACACGATCTGACTTAAGTAAGCCATATCATCAAATTGGGCGACCCTGAGGGTTTCCTTTAAATGTCGGCAACGATAACTTACGTTATCACGATCAGTGAGGGGTATCTAGCAACACATCACTGTCTCCCGATATAAAGGAAAGAGTCTTCCAAGACTACACCCAAACCACAGCACAAGTGTGAATCCACTTCACTAGGCATACATGTTTCCTTTGCCACTGGATGTTCTTATTGGACAAGCGTGTCAAGCCTGTAACTCCAATATGATGAGCATGATTAGATCAGATGAACATAGTCACCTGGGTATGGCCATACACTTTCTCAATCATCTCATCCAGGGGGGCCCCTTTAGAACATCACACTCCAAACAAGGAGACGGCAATCCTATATCTATCACTAGTGTCCTAACCTGACTCATGATCATTATCCAAGATAGTCTATAACCATTATGTTTCAAATGATATTGAACTACCTCAAAACAATGACAATCATCATTTAGAAACACAAGTGATCTCAAGTCAGAGGACATGTGCCACTTGTTGCAAACAAGGATTATTCACATTGTGACAAGCAATTGAATATCCTAGTAGGGTCTGTCCAGTACATCCAATGTACCCATGAGTCTACATCTTATTCCATGCTCGAAGCATCCTACAAGATTAGAACACATATTAGTCTCAATCATATCAAGGCTGTCTCAAGTTCACTAAGATATATCGACTAAGGACATTACAGCATGTCAGCCAAGCTGAACAGCATTGAGACATTATTCAGAAGCACACTTATTGCAGCAGACACTGTAATAAACTGAATAACAACCATTGCCTTTATAAACTTAGAGTTTATACATGATACTGATAGAGTCCCAAGGCCTCAAACATTAGCCTTAAGGGCATACCCCAACAATACTTCCCTAACCATGTCTTCACAGATTGAAGACTAGGGATATCGTTTCCGATGAGTAGTATGTCGTTCACATATAAGACCAAAAAAGTCACCAAGCTTTTTTGATAAAGCCAAAATCTCTTACTGCCTCATCCGATCGAAGATTCCAACTTTGAGATGCTTACTTTAATCCATAAATAGATCTCTTTAGCCAGCAGACTTTATTGGCCTCTGCAGGATGGATGAAGCCATCAGGTTGTGTCATATACACATCCTCTGTTAGCTTCCCATTAAGGAACGCTATCTTAACATCCATCTGCTATATCTTATAATCATGATATGCAGCTATAGCAAGCAAGATTCGATTGGATTTAATCATGGCGATTGGCGAAAAGGTTTCATCATAGTCTACTCTGTGGACCTGTCTTTTTTTTGGAGACCCATTTACACCCTATGGGTTTTACCCCATCAGGCAGCTCAACCAAGTCCTAGACTTGGATAGAAGATATGGAATCCATTTCAGATCTCATGGCCTCAAGGCATCTCTCGGAGTCCAGTTCAACAACTGCCTCATCATAGGTCCTGGGTTTATCCTCAATGATGAAGATCCTATCACATTGGGTCGGTAGCGACCCATACCTCTCAGGTGTATGACGAATCCTCCTAGATCTATGCAGGACCTGTGTCTGAGCCTTTGGTACAACAATTGGTGTAGGTGGCTTAGGTTCCATCTCAGTGTCTTGTGGTTACACTTGGACCTCGACCAAGTCAAACTTTCTCCCACTGATTTATTTCATGAGAAATTCATTCTCTAGAAAGACAGCACCCCGAGCCACAAAGACTTTGTTCTTAGTGGGAACATAGATGTAGTATCCCTTAGTTTTCTTAGGATACCCCACAAACATAAATTTATCGGATATGGGTTCTAGCTTGCTAGAATTTTGACATTTGACATAAGCCTCACATCCCCAGATTTTGATAAAGGAGAGATTTGGGCGTCTCCCACTCCATACCTCATATGGAATCTTAGAGACACTCTTAGATGGAACGTTATTTAGTATGAGAGAAGCTGTTTCAAGTACATGACCTCAGAATGAGGGTGGTAGAGTTGCATGACTCATCATAGATCGAACCATGTCCAACAAAGTTTGATTCCTCCTCTCAGACACACCATTCCATTGAGGTGTTCCAGGAGGAGTGAGTTGGGTTAGAATCTCACACTCTCTGAGATTGTCAAAGAACTCACCGCTCAGGTACTCTCCACCACGATCTGATCAAAGAGTTTTAATAAATCTACCAAGCTGGTTCTTTACTTCATGTCTAAACTCCTTAAATTTCTCAAAGGATGCAAACTTATGTCTCATCAAATAGACATAACGATATCTACTGAAGTCATCAATAAATGTGATGAAGTAGTTGTACTCTCCTCTAGCTTGTTTACTAAATGGCCCACACACATCACTATGTATGAGATCCAATAAATCTCTTGCCCTCTCACCTATCTTGGTGAAGGGTACTTTTGTCATTTTTCCTAATAAACAAGGCTCACAAGTATCAAACTCCTCCAAGGAGGTTCAATCTAACAACCCATTTGCATGGAGTTGTTGAATGTGATTCTTGTTTATATGGGCTAATTGACAATGCCAAAGGTATGCACCAACTGAACCACTCAGATTAATCCTTTTATGATTTATATTACATATAGAGTTATCCATGTCCAAGACATATAAGCCATTGCATAAAGTACCCTTCCTATAAAACACATTTGCAAATGAAAAAGAACAAGAGTTCTCCTTTATTTCAAATTTAAAGCCTTTCCTTGTTAAACAAGGAATGGATACAATGTTATTGGTAAAAGAGGATACATATTAGCAATTATCTAACTCTAACTGAAGTCTAGAAGGCAAGGAGAGCATCAAAATTCCTACAGCAATAGCTGCAACCTGTGTCTCGTTTCCAACTCGTAGGTCAATCTCTACGCCGCACCGATCTACTTTTCTTAAGCCCCTGCATATTTGTACAAATATGAGCTCCGCATGCGATATCTAATACCGATGACATAGAAGTAGAAAGGTTGACTTCGGTAACATAAATAATTGAGCCAGAAGATGAAACCCTACTTCTCTTCACCTCATTCTGAAGTTGTACTAAGTCCTTTTTAAAGTGGATTGGTCTTCCACAATTATAGCACCAATCTTTCCTTATCCTTTCCAACTTTATTTTCAATGCTTTAGTCAAACCCTTTGGCTTACTATCGCATTGATGGACTGCCTTAAAGGTACAATCACTAACTGTTTCATTAAAAAGCTACTTTAGATCACTTATGATCTCAGAGGAACTTTTCTCCTCATAAGGTGACATGTTGGTTAGTATCAGATTTATAACCTCAGATGCATCCTTCTGATGCTTATGAAAAGCATCAATCTCGGCCGCTAAGGCTGAGCATGGAAGGGATTCAGGAATAGGCTGCTCAAGGACATACAGCTTCTTCTCATGCTTGAGGATAATCCTCAAGTTGAGATACCAGTCCAATAAGTTGGATTCAACCAACTTGTTCCTTTCCAGGATAGATCATAGTGACCATCTGCTATTGTTCGTTGCCATTTGATCTACAATAACCAAGAAAAAGCAGATTAGTACTACTTCGAATCATTTAATCTGGACTTATATTAAATGATCATGGCTCCCACTATTTTAATCGAATTGACTACCCACAAAGTCAATCGGGAAATCTAAAATTTCCTAGTGAGATGGGATCCTTATTTCACATGAGGCTTTGCGTCCCACGAGGGTAGGATGAGATGCACAAAGTGACCCATGCATCTTAAGGTGGGTACGCTGGCCGATTGCACTTGGCAATTCCCCTTATTGAGACAGTCTAGGCATTTCATGTCCAGCGAGGGCTGGATAAAACATGTAACACTAACCTCTCAACGATGTCTCTAGAGTTCTATCATGTGGCCACCATATGTGAAAAACTAGTCAAGTCTATTCCTAACCATTATGTCAGGGCCAACAAGTTTCCTTGCAAAGGCATGTCTAGGTTAAAACTGGACTGGGGAAACCATTGTTACCACACACCTTCTAAAGATAAGTGGGTATGTCCCACGAGGGTGGGAAACAGTGCACAACACCACTGATCGATAGCTTGATGAGGGCTACGAATTAAAAGGCTTATTTCAGACTTGATATTTTGTTTGAGGGTTTTTGAGGTTTCATCCTCTTAGTTTTATCTTTTGTCTAACATTACATGCATGCAATCCTATAGTGATAACAATAAGATAAAACACATCCAACATGCTTTAGCAGATAAGGAAAGTAGTAAATAAGTGATGTGGTCATAGTCTAATCAACACATTGAACCAACACATGCCAAAGATGTTCAATGCTTGACCTAGGTGACAAGCCCCAATAAGAACTAACCTAGCCACCACTAAGATCCTTGTCCATGCTCGGCTCCAAGGTCTTCCAAGTCAAGGTGTAACTCTCAAACCCTAGAAGCACCCTTAGGGAAACCCTAGAAGTGCCCCTTGAAGGGTTCGACCAATGCCTTGCTCTTTGTGCCAGCATCCAAGATGCGCCACCAAGAGTTGCTCCAATGCCAAGACATCATGAAGGATACGCCCCTAAATCTTCAATTTACAAAACAAAAAGAAAAAGCGGCATGCAGGCCTTACACAAATACATCACAGGCATACAAGGAGCTTGACTATGACTACAACACTATGCACAAGCAAGATACCTATCTCATTCTTTTCTATATGCTTATGAAAAATATAAACTATGAATTTTAATTTTTTATCAAAACATGTCTGTTTTCCTCAATCTCTTATCACAAATCCTTTGGTTCTTTGTTTCTCTCAGGAGTCTATAAGTGGCATATCCGTTGCCTTTATTGCAATCCTTAACCTGCTAAGATTAGGGCAATCACCCAATCCATGCCTCGCATAATCTCAACAAGTCTCACATAGCGGGTCTATCCCACTATGAGAGGAGAAATTATTTCTTCCGCATATGGGTGTCTCCCAATCATGTGAAGAAAGTATAAAACCAAAAGAAATCGGATAGAAGTTAGGAACAAGAAACCTACAAATTTTCCTACTTTGAAAAACCATGATCCACATGCAATTTTAAGGAAAATTCAGATGGCATGTGAGCATACAATCAAAACATAAAACACCGTTCGAGTCTCGCAAGTTCCTCTAATACCACTATTGGGAAACCCCGAGGATTTTAAAATTTTATTACAAACATAGCAGAAGCAATCCCTAAAGCAGGCTGGTCCCAAAAACCCATAAGATCGAGTCAAGCGCAGGGCTCGACATGGTGAGTAGGAGATGGCACCTTAGAAGCAAAGCAAGGGAAGCGATGTAGGTACACAAGTGTTCGCCCTCTGTAGTCTAGCACACAACTGATGCTTGAGTTCTCTTCTTCCACGCCCAGTGCTAGCCTCAGGAAGAAGATCCACGCCAAGGGAGAGCCTTCCTAGATCACTTATGCCACCACCAAGAGAGGATGCGCCAAGGAGGATGAAGGAAGGAAGAAGCCACCAAGTCTTGCCTTCGCTTGCGCCAAGGAAGAAGGAAGGAAGAAGACTTGCGGCCTTGATGGAAGAAGAAGCCCTAGCTTTCAGCCCACTTGATGTCCATGCCAAAAGGAGAAGATGTTGTGCACAAGAGGGTTCAACTAGGGTCTCTTTTATAAGATGAAGTGGCGGTTTGGGTATAAGGACAGTGTAGATGATTAGGGCTTGAATTAAGGAATTATTCAATCAATTATCTTGATCAAATCTTTAATCCCATATGCGCCTAAGCCTTGCCTAAGCAAGCCCATGCCATATGCGCCTACATCATACCTTATGAGGAAATTATTCCATCCATGCGCTTAGACCTAGTCAAAGCATGATGAAAGTTTGCCTAATGTGTCGTTGGCACAAATCCTAATTTAATTAGGACTCTAATTATGTAAATAATTAGCCCACATGCACCCATGAGATTCCAATTAATAACTCAAGTGATTAAATCAAATCCAATCTCAATCAATCACTTGGAAAATACCAATCATTGCCATATGCACCACTCGTAATCCAATTAGGAGTCCTTCTGCGCCTATGCCAACAAGTTTTCCCCATTATACCATTTAGCCCACTTATCTCTTCATTACAACTTATTAGCAAGCCCCATTGGGTAATGGGCCTAGCCCAAACTTCATTATGCATGTTACCCAAGTCATTGGATCCAATCCAATGTAACCCAAGGTCAAATGAGGCTAATCATGGTTAATTTTTGGTCAATATGCCAAAAATAAAGTTTGGATCTAATAAGCTTCTTCCATCTTATCAAGCCCATTGGCGCTGATGAAATCTCCCAAATAGTTCTGAATTATGAAATAACTTGTCTAAAGGTTACCCGATCAATATAAAAACTCGAGTATCAAGGTGTGCGACCCTATAATTTCCTCTAACATTGGCATTGATGAACTCAGGTCATCATAAGCAGTGAGTGGGGAGAGAGTTTGAGCACAAATACAATCCATCTCTAGGGATATTATTATGTAAGTACATATTCGCAGATGTAAACATAACATAATAATGACAATGCTAAAAATGATATATGTAGATATCAATGTTAAATAGTACATAAGATAGACCAACAACGAATCCTAAGGGCATATACACCAACAGGATCTTCTTCCCGAGGCTAGCACCGGGCTTGGAAGGGAAGAACTCAAGCATCGACTGTGTGCGAGACTGTAGAGGGCGAACACTTGGGGTGTCTACATTGCTTCCCTTGCTTTGCTTCTAAGGTATCATCTCTTACTCACTGTGTCGACTCCCTCGCTTGACTCTATCTTCTTAGTTTTTGGGGCTGGCCTATTTCAGGGATTTGCTTTCGCTATGTATGTAATAAAATTTTAAAATCCTAGGGCTTCCCAATAGTGGTATCAGAGCATCTTGCAAGACTCTAATGGTGTTTTATGCTTTGATTGTATGCTCTCATGCCATCTGTATTTTTTCTTAAAATTGCATGTGGCTCACGGTTTTTCAAAGTAAGAAAAATTGTAGGTTTCTTGTTCATAACTTCTATTTGATCTCCTTTGGTTTTCCGCTTTCTTCACATGATTGGGATAGACCCATATGTGGAAGAAATAATTTCTCCTCTCATAGTGGGATAGACCCACTATCTGAGACTTGTTGAGATTATGCGGTGCATAGGCTGGGTGATTGCCCTAATCTTAGCAAGTTAAGGATTGCAAGACGGGCAACGGGTATGCCACTTGTAGACTCTTGAGAGAAACAAAGAATCGAGGATTTGCTATATGAGGTTGAGGAAGAGAGACATGTTGACATGTTTTGATGAAAAAGTAAAATTCAGCTTATGTGTTTTTCATGAGTATATAAAAAAACATGAGATAGATATCTTGTTTGTGCATTGTGTTGTGGTCATAGTCAAGCCTCTTGAATGCCTGTGATGTATTTTGTGTAAGGCCTGCATGCCACTTTCATTTTTGTTTTGTAAACACAAGATCAAGATTAGGGGTGCATCTTACCATGAACCATCTTAGCGCATCTTTGGTGAAAGCTTGATGGCGCATCCTTGCATGGTGGTGCATCTTGCTTGTAGGAGCCACCAAGGGCTTGGCCGAACCCTCTAGGGGTGTCTCTAGGGTTTCCCTAGGGATGCTTATAGGGTTTGAGAGCCATACCTTGGTGTGGAGGACCTTGGAGCTGCACTTGAAGTTCAAGCTTGAGGGCGGCAGGTTAGGTCTTGTTGGGACTTGTCATCTAGATCAAGCATTGAAAATCCTTGGTATATGTTGGTTCAATGTGTTGATTAGGCTATGACCACATCACTTATTTACTACTTTCCTTATCTACTAAAGCATGCTTGGATGTGTTTTATTGTTTTGTTATCACTATAGGATTGTGATGTGTCCGCAAGTGCATGGATACGTCAAAGTAATAAAAATATCGATCCCATAGGGACCAATGGCCAAGTACCAACTTATCTTAGGATCATTAGTTAGATGATTTGGCAAAAAGGTTTAAATTTTGTATAAGAGAGAATGAAAATACGAATGGGTTGCAATCATATTATGGAAAATTAGGACTTCAAGTTCACCACACTATGTTTCATGACTTTTTTATAATTAAAAATATCATAAGAAGGATTTACTGTGCCGAAAGAGATTTATCCACATGTACAGATAGCCCCCTCTCAGCAATACAATTCGGTGTCAATCTGAATTAATCCCCTACTCTTGTAGTTATTAATTCGAAATAGACCCAATGAGTTCTTGACAAATCAATAAAATCCCTCAAGCTGATTCGAACTACTCTCGTGTTCGAATCAACTTATCCAAAAACTATAGATTTGACGTCGCAATTCACCACTCAGTATTTCTTGCGACGTCTCTAGCATGCAAATTATGACCAGTAATCAACATGTAAATAAACACAACAATAATTGAATCTAATACAAGTAAATTACTTCAAAAGATGAAAATCAATTATTAAGTTATAATACAAAGAGGGTACATCCTAATCCTGAAGAAGAAGTTACGCTAGCATGGTGTTCATATTCACGTTGTAAAAATCCATGTTTTAATTACAAAATTGGCAAAATAAAATAGAATTGACTAGGAATATGAGAATCAAGGCTCCCTGATGAAGATCAACACCAACCGGCTGGAAAAATGAAGCTTTTCCTATGAGAAAGTGAAGATAGCCGCCGGTCGCCCTAGATCTCACCTCTTCATCAAATTCACGTTAAATCCTTGCTAAAAAGCCCCCATTAATAACTCCTTTGGTAGCTTATATAATTCCCCATCTCCTAATTACGTTTTCCCCAAAATTTGGCTTAAAAACGAGCCAAATCGGGTAAGAAACGGAGTCAAACTCGAGACTGGCTAACATAAATACGGTCGTGATTATAATTACGGCCTAGCCATATTTCTTTCTATGTCTTCTGGAAATAAAACCTGGAAGAATTACCGCCATGAAAATAATTACGGGTGTGATGTATCTCTTTCTGTGGATTTTCTTCAATAAATCACAGCTGTGATGTTCGTCATAGGCAGGCTATATTTCTTTCTGTAGATTTATAGTATTTGTATTGTGTAAATTATGGCCGTGATAAATATCACAGTCAGGCCATATTTCTTTCTGTGTTCTTCCAGAAAATATGGCAGTGAAAATAATCACAGGCAGGGTGTATTTTTTAAACTAGCTTCGATTCTTATGAAATTTGGTGTGTGACTTCGTCTCGATGTCTGGAATCTATTATTGTGCTCGGATCTTTCAAAATCCATCAAAATTTGATCATTTCTCCCTAAAATATAACAAAACTGAAGAGGGGTGAAGATTCCGAATAATAATAAGAATTTAAGCCAAAATGAGTAAAAACATGATAGAAAAGAGAGATAATTGACGGTAAAAGCATACTAAAAATACTATATAAATGCATGTCATCAGATTGCATGCCTGTAATGTTAGACAAAAGATAAAACCAAGAGTGTGAGACCACAAAAACCCTCAAATTAAAAATATCAAGTTTGAAATAACTTTCTAACTCGTAGCCCTCATCAAGCTATCCATCAGTAGTGTTGTGCACTATTTTCCACCCTTGTGGGACACACTCACTTATCTTTAGAAGGTGCGTGGTGACAATGGTTTCCCTAGTCAAGTTTTAACTTAGACGCGCCTTCGCAAGGAAACTCGTTGGCCCTAGGCATAACGGTTAGGAAAAGACTTGACTAGTTTTTCATATGTGGTGGTCACATGATAGAATTCTAAAGGTATCGTTGAGAGGTTAGGATTTCATACTATATCCAGCTCTCGTTAAACATGAAATGCCTAGACTATCTCAATAAGGGGAATTGCCAAGTGCAATCAGCAAGCGTGCCCACCTTAAGAAGCATGAGTCACTTTGTGCATCTCATCCCACCCTCGTGGGACGCGAAGCCACATATGGAGTTAGGATTCCATCTCACTAGGAAATCTCAGATTTCCCAATTTACTTTGCATGTTGTCAATTCAATTAAAATAGTGGAAGCCATAATCATTTAATACAAGTCCAGATTAAATGATTTATAGTAGTACTAATATGCTTTTCTTAGTTTTTGTAGATAAAATGACAATGAACGATAGCGGATTAACACTACGATCCCTTCTTGAGAAGGATAAGTTGGTTGGTACCAACTTTATAGACTGACATCAGAACTTGAGGATAACCCATAAGCTCGAGAATAAGTTGTATGTCCTTGAGCAAGCTCTTCCTGCACCTCCTGCACCTAATGCATGAGTGGCTGATAGGGATGCTTTTAGAAAGCATCAAGATGACTCTTTGGAAGTTGCATGTCTCATGCTAGCCACTATAGCACTTGAACTTCAGGTGCAATATGAGGAGCAGAACACTTTTCAGATAATAACACTTCTGAAATAGATGTTCAGGGCTTAGGTAGAACTGAGAGATATAACATCGCCAAAGTAGTCTTTCGGTGCTAGTTATTGGAGGGTACTCCAGTGGGCCCCATGTACTCAAGATCATTAGGTATGTGGATCATCTAAAGAGATTGGGACACACGATCAATAACGAGCTGGTCACGGATCTTAATCTGTAGTCCCTGCCTTCTAGCTTCAGTCTATTTATTATAAATTTTAACATGAACTGGATTAAGTGCATGAGGGAGGAGTTGTTGAATATGCTCTAAACAACTGAGCGAGAACTGGTCAAGACCAAACCCAACTCTATTCCTTTGGTTTCTGCAACCAAGAAGATGAAAAAGAAGAGTAAGGCACATGCTAAAGGCACTGTCAAGGGTCCGACCAAAGCATTAAAAAAAAGGTGAAGAAGACAATGGAATAGAGGTGCTTCTACTATGGCGAGCAGGGCCATTAGAGGTGGGACTCCAAACAACTTCAGAATAAGGAGAAGAAAGGCATTGCCTTGTCTTCTAGCTCAGATATATGCTATCGAACTCAACCATTCTACTTATATGTCATGGGTATTGGATACTACATGCGAAGCTCATATTTGTACAAATATGCAGGGGCTCAAGAAAAGTTGATCGGTGCGGCTTGTAGAGATTGACCTACGAGTTGGAAATGGGGCATAGGTTGCTGCTATTACTGTAGGAATTTTGACGCTCTCTTTGCCTTCTAGACTGCAGTTAGAGCTAGATAATTACTATTATATACCTTCTCTTACCAAAGATATTCTATCCATTCATTGTTTAGCAAGGAAAGGTTTTAAATTTGAAATAAAGGAGAACTCTTGTTCTTTTTGATTTGCAAATGTGTTTTATGGGAAGGGAACTTTTGTTGAGAAAACCCGGGGATTTTAAAATTTTAATACAAGTACAGCGGAAGCAAATCCCTGAAACAGGCCGGTCCCAAAAACCCAGAGGATCGATGCAAGTGAGGGGGTCAACATGATGTAAGGAGAAAGTACCTCAAAGCAATGAAGAGTGATGTCGGTGTAGGCACCCAAGCGTGCACCCTCTGCAGTCTCACACATAGCCGATGCACGAGTCCTCTTCTTCGACACCCAGTGCTAGCCTCGGGAAGAAGATCCAAGCCTTTGAGTCCTTCTACACCACTTGCGCCACCTTCTAGGGAAGATGCGCCAAGGAGAAGGAGAGGGAGAAGATGTTGCCAAGACCCTTGCTTCACTTGCGCCAAAGGAGGAGGATGAAGAAGAAGCTTGTGGCCTTGTTCATGGAAGAAGATCACTTGCTTCTAGTGTTATGAAGCTCTCGCCAAGATGAAGATACGCTACTATGGTGGCGGCAAGAGCTGATAATAGGCCAAGGGGTCAATGCAATGCGCCAAGAGAAGAATAAGACATGCGGCTAGGATTAATGGAAGGTGGCGATTAGGGTTTGGATCATAGGTAAGAGACCAAGTTCTTTCCTTGTCTCCCTACCTAATACTATATGTGCCAATCCCTTCTTAATAAGCAGGGGATCAGCCATATGCATTCCAAGAGTTTTCAATGAAGAAAACTTCCCTTCCAGGCACCTAGACCAAGTCTAAATCAAATAGGAGTTTCCTAATGAGGCATTAGGCGTTTAGTCCTAATCCTATTAGGATTTAATTATGTCCCATTAACCAAATATGTGCCCAAGGTCATACCATATATGTAGACCTTCCTCTCATGCATTTAGACAAAGTCCAACGCCAAGAGGGATGCCATATTTAGCTTCATGCGCAAGTCCTAATCCAATTAGGACTCTATGCGCCTAGGACATATAAAATCTTTCCATTATACCTTATGCCTTCTTATCTCCTCAAGACAACTTATTAGTAGGCCCCATTGGATAATGGGCTAGCCCAAACTTCATTACATAGGTTAATTAAGCCATTCGATCCAATCCAATGTAACCCAAAGTCAAATGTGGTTAACCATAGTCAAATTTGGGTCAACCTATCAAAAATAAAACTTGACTCTAATAAGTCTCTTCCATCTCATCAGGTCCATTGGAGCTGATGATGGTGTGCGACTCGATCAATATGAGAACTCGAGTATCAAGGTGTGTGACCCTGTAGGTTCCTCTGATGTTGGTAGTGATGAACTAAGGTAATCACAAGCAGTGAGTGGCACCTAGTAATGCATTGCTACTACCCAAGTCATCATAATGGATATCGACAACGACATCCCCATCATTGCAATAAGGTTCAGATGCATTACAATCTCTTTGTCAAACTGATATCCAATTGGACAAGTGTGTCACCACATATTTTTACCCAATCTCATGGTCTTGACTAAATCAAGCTTTCACCTGGGTATAACCATACACATTCAGTCATGCTACCATAGGGGAGGGGGGCATGGATATTAAACTTCCCTTGGGAAGGGGCAAATCCTCTGTCTGTCCATTGATCTTCTCATATAGGTCGTGACATACTCAATGACAACCATTATGACCTCCCAACTATGGTGAAATGTTAGGTTGTATCAACGCATGTCCCTAACCATATAGAAGAGTCAATGACCTCAAGTTAAGGGATCAATGCATCTCCTGTCACTTGTAAGGATAACTCATGACACTAAGTCAAAGCCTCATAGTGGGTCGGTCTAGTATGTCCACCACTAATATACCCATATGTCTGCGTTAGCATCTCGTGCCTAACCAGCCTATATACCAGCCTCACATGTGCCATAATTGTCTCATATCCACTCAAGTACTTGATTGGGGATAAGAGTTTGAGCACAGATCCAATTTGTCTCTAGGACATTATCATGCAAGTACATAATCGCAGATGTAAACAAAGCATAATAATGACAATGCCAGAATGATATATATAAGAAATATCAATGTCAAGTAGTACAAAAGATAGACCAATAACATGTCTTAGGTTCCTCTGACATTGGCAGTGATGAACTAAGGTCATCACAAGCAGTGAGTGGCACCTAGCATTGCATCGCTGCTACCCAACTCATTGGAATGGATATCGACATCGACATCCCCAACATTGTAATAAGGTACTGATGTATTACAGTCTCTTTGCCAAACGGATATCCGATTGGACAAGTGTGTCACCACTTGTATTTACCCAATCTCATGGTCATTACTAAATCAGGCTTTCACTTGGGTATGGCCATACACTTTCAGTCATGCTACTATAGGGGGGCCCGTGGATATCAAACTTCCCTCACCTGGGTATGGCCATACACTTTCAGTCATTGATCCATGATGAGTCATGCAACTCTACCACCCATGTTCTGGGGTCATGCACTTGAGACAGCTTCTCTCATACTGAATAATGTTTCATCTAAGAGTGTTTCCAAGATTCCATACAAGGTATGGAGTGGGAGATGCTTGAACCTATCTTTTATCAGAGTCTGGGGATATGAGGCTTATGTGAAACGTCAGGATTCTAGCAACCCAGATCTGATAAATGTGTGTTTGTGGGGTATCCTAAGGAAACTAAAGGATACTACTTCTATGTCCCCATAGAGAATAACGATTTTGTTGTTTGGGGCGCTGTCTTTCTAGAGATGTAATTTTCCATGAAAGAAGTTAGTGGGAGGAAGTTTGACTTGGACGAGGTCCTAGTGCAACCACAGGACACTGAGATGGAACCTGAGCCACCTGCATCGGTTATTGTACCGGAGGATCAGACACAAGTCCCGCCGATCTAGGATGATTCGTCGTGCACCTGAGAGGTATGGGTTGCTGCTGACCCAACACAACAGGATCTTCATCATTGAGGATGAACCTAGGTCCTATGATGAGGTGGATGCTAGGCCGGACTCTGAGAGATGGCTTGAGGCCATGAGATTCGAAATGGATTCCATGTCAGCTTACCAAGTCTGGGATTTGGTTGAGCTACTTGATGGGGTAAAACCCATAGGGTGTAAATGGGTTTTCAAAAGGAAGACTGACATGGATAGCAACATAGTTACCTATAAGGGTAGACTTGTGGGTAAAGAATTTAGACAGGTCCATGGGGTAGACTATGTTGAAACTTTCTCGCTAGTTGCCATGATTAAATCCATTCAGATCTTGCTTATTATTGCTGCATATCATGACTGTGAGATATGGCAGATGAATGTTAAGACAGCGTTCCTTAATGGGAAGCTGATAGAGGATGTGTATATGACACAGCCTAATGGCTTCATCCATACTACAGAGGCCAATAAGGTCTGCAGGCTAAAGAGATCCATTTGTGGATTAAAGCAGACATCTCGAAGTTGGAATCTTCAGATTGATGAGGCAGTAAGAGATTATGGCTTTATCAAAAGCGAAGATGATGCCTATGTGTACAAAAAATTTAATGGGAGCTTGGTGTCTTTTCTAGTTTTGTATGTCGACAACATACTGCTCATCGGAAATGACATCCCTAGTCTTTAATATGTGAAGATATGGTTGGGGAAGTGTTTCGAGATGAAGGACTTATGGGAGGCCGCTTATATCCTAGGCATGAGGATCTACAAGGATATATCCATGAGGCTCCTAGCCTTAGTCAAAGTACCTACATTGTTAAGGTCCTGCAAAGGTTCAACTTGGAGCAATCCAAGAAGGGATACCTTCAAGTGAGTCATGGCCTTACTCTCTCGAAGAGCCAGTGTCCCACCACACAAGCTAAGAGGGATAACATGAGTCAAGGGCCCTATGCTTCAGCAATAGGTTCGATCATGTATGCGATATTGTGTACTAGACTAGATGTGGCTTATGCTGTGAGCATAACCACCCGATACCAATCCAATCCATGTCTGCAGCACTAGGTGGCTGTAAAGAGCATCCTGAAGTATCTGAGATAAACTAAGGATTTGTTCTTACTCTATAGGGGACAAGAAGAGTTTAGTGTTCAAGGCTACACTGATGCGTCATTCCAGTCAGACCCTAACTAACTTTTCACATAATGCCAATATTTTTCAACCAAACCATATAAAAGGAGTTCAGCATGAAATACTTTCTGATTTTCAGGTGCAGCACTTCTTTCAAAATATTGCTCAACAAGTTTTAGCCAATCTAAAAACCCATGGGAGTCTAATTTTCCTCCAAAAAGTAGTGGGCTTCTAATGGTTTCTCTAGGGATATATTCATGGGTGTAAACAAGATTGGGTTTATAGGTCTGACTCATATATTGAGTTGGTCCTCTAGACATATTGGTATCTTAAGTTGAAGATGAACAAGAATACAAACAACACTAAGTACGAACATCCAGATTAAGCAAATGATAGTGCAAGTATAAAATGTAATAGAGAGTTAAACATGTTCAGCAGAAATTTTCACCAAGTGCAATACTTTCAGATGGTAATGAACAGTAGATGCTGGGATATTCAGTAGTATTAACCATACTGCAATAATTTCTGCAAGTATAGTAGGCAGTGTAACTCCATATGTTACCAAATAAATCAACAATCAGTTGAGCATAGTATGTAGAATTCAAAGATTCAGATTGTAAATGCACAATTCAGTAATGTCTATGGTAAGTGCAGGAATTTAGCATTTGCAGATGGTACAGCAAGCAACTCAGCACATGCAGATGGCAATCTTGATGACACCAAAATTTATCATAATTTCTATTCAATTTTATTGATATTTTTGTGTCATATTCATAGACTTTGCTTATTTTTATGCCTTTTTAACAATATTTGCGGAATCTACACTCTTTTCTATTTTTGATGAATTTCAGGCAAAAAGGCATGTTTTCAGTCAATTTCGAGAAATCCAGATGCAAAATTGAATTCACAACATCAAGAGGAGATCACACGTCAAATTTCAAGCAAATTGGAGCTTCAGAGCAAATTACGGTACCCCCACTATGGAATTTACGGTACTGTAATTTGGAGTTTTTTCGGGCAGAGGATTTTGTATGATTACGACACCACCATAAACATAGTTACGGTGCCATATTTTTGAGCATTTTTGATCAGAGAATCGATGAAGATTACGGTACTACCGTAAGGAACTTTAAAGTGCCATAAATCGGGTCGATTTTCCACCCGAAAG
This sequence comes from Costus lasius, assembly GCA_027563935.2. NCBI lineage: Eukaryota > Viridiplantae > Streptophyta > Magnoliopsida > Zingiberales > Costaceae > Costus > Costus lasius. The sequence goes on from CM050453.2 coordinate 39,523,882, forward strand.
ATTGTTGACATTACGCCACCACCATAAAGAACTTCACGGTACCATAATTCTAGAAGATTTCAATTTGAAAACTCACTATCCAGATTACGGCACTGCCGTAAAGATGATTACGACCGTAATTACGAAGCTGCTCGTGACTTTCCTAGTCAACTCCGAAGCCTGATTTTTGTAGAGACGATTGCGATCGATCCAAGCCATTAAATATGTTGATGTAAGAAGCAATCTGGGAGCTTTCGCCGAGATGAAGATAAAGAAACCGAATGCCGTAATTTTCATCCACCATAGAGAGAGAAATTGCCTCACATGCTACCGCCCTAGGTTTCGCCGCCGGGAAGCATACAACGCATCTCCGGCCGTGAAATTTGAGTGAAAGCTACGCATAGAGGAGGAGAAGGTGCACCTGAAGTTTCAATGTGATCGGAGATCAGACGGAGGATAAATCACCAGAAAACCGAGCACCGCTGCTGTTCGCCCAGATTACGGCCGTAAACATCTTTACGGCCGTACCGTAATTTGTCTTTCTTCTTCCTTTCAATTTTCTTCAACATGGATTATTGTAACCTTCCCTCCATGATAGCTTAAACTTATTTTGGGACATGGGGGAGTAATTCACTTGATTTTTAATGACTAGATGGCTATATTTTATTATTTCGTTGCGTTTAATCTTAGCATGATGATTTTACTTATGTGATGTGTTGTGTCCGCAAGTGCACGGATACTCAAAGTAATAAAATAGATATCGAACCACAGAGACTTACGTGTTAAGTACCAAATAATTGTTTTCTCACTAGCTAAGCAAATTGAATATGATGAAAACACAAACGGAAAGTAAACTAAATATCTAAGAGAGAAACTGGGACTAGGGGTTCATCTACCTTAATTCTAATGACTAGAAGGAAATAAAGGTTGTCAGTTAAATTTTATTACGATAAAGATTTAATTTACTTCATAAAAGGATTATCTCGCTCTCGCGTAGACAATTATACAAAGGACCAATCCTCACTCTCATGCAAGATCTATCCAATACTGAAAATAAGTAAATCATTGAATAAAGAACTCAAGGATCACTCTCATGCATCCGAATTCTAAGTCAAACATCTCATTTGGAAACTCAAGGATCACTCTCGTGCATCCTAAAACTCATCACAAGTTCTACTTAAGGTTTTCCAACATTCCGATCCTCACTCTCGTGCAGGATCTTCACGTCTAACACATTAACTCAATCCAAAGAATCAGAAACTCAACATGGCAATAAAATCACTAAAAATCAGAATTCAAAGAACAAACCTAATCTCTTTCGATAAGTTCCAAACTCGATGATTTTTAGGGTTCCGAATTTCACAATCAACCTCTCGGTCTATTTCACAAAATTCTAAAATATGCTGATGTTTATAAAACTAAGGAGAATCAAAGAACAATCAATCACAAAAGTAAAATTATCATAATAAAATTATCATGACAAAAGTTAATGTTTTCTAGTCATAAACAAACCAAGGGGATTACACCCCATGTCCCATAAAAAGATCTAAGCTAGCATGGTGAAAGGATTATAGTAAACTATAATTTTAGAGGATTAGAAATCGGAAAAAGGAAGAAAAGTTACAAAACAGGTGCTGTAATGAAATTACAGCACCGTAATTGCCTTTGAACAGCGCTGTCACCGCTGTTTTGTTGATTTCTCCTCTGATCGGACTCCAAATGCTTTGAAACTTCTGGTGTATTCTATCCTACTCTAGGTGAAGCTTCGGCGTAAAAATTATGGCCTGAGGTAGTCTCTACGCCTCTCGGTGTGAGGCCAAACACTAAAGACGCCTCCTTCAATTACTCTCAGGATCCTGGATAAAAATTAGGGCTTTCACTTTGTGTGTCTTCTCCTCTTAAAGATGAGTCCGTAGCATCTTTCGGATTTCAATTTTTACTTCTGGATCAAAAGATATGGTTAGCGTAAGATTCGGACCCGAAAAACTCGCGAAATTGAGCTAAAAATACGGTATGGTGGGAGTTTTACCCAAAAGAGCGGCAATGCCGTAGTTTTCACAAAAATTCATAAACTTTCTGGTTGAAATCCACCAAAAATACGGTTCCATGATAGTTGTTCCCAAAAATACGGTAGTGCCGTATTTTGCCCAAAATCTCTGATTAAAGTCGTATGAAATTACGATACCGTGGTAGTTTGTCTGGACAATACGGTAGTGTCGTATTTTTGCTAGAAAGCTCGTTTTGACTTGAAATTTGACGGGTAGCTTTGTTTCGATGTCTGAAATCCATTTGTGTACTCAAATCTTCCAAAATTCATCAAAATAAGGCACTTTTTATATGAAAATTATCAAAAATAAGAAATGGTGTAGATCTTGCAATATTTGACAAATTAGACTTAAAAATAAGCAAAAGAGCATAAATATGACACAAAAAGACACATGAAATGACACAAAATATACTATGAATTTTGGTGTCATCATGATGATCGTTCTTAGACTCTCCAAAGATCTATATTATTATTCATGTTTTAGAATTTTCGCCATTGACTGAAGAGTAATTGCTTGAGAATTTGGAACCCTAGAATTGCATGTTAGGAACCCTTTTAGGTTAGTTCTTATTTGCTTGATTCTAGTAAACTAATTGCCATGATAATAATATAAATCTAGGATTGAGTCTAAGTTTTCAAACGTGGAGATCTTGTGAGAAAGCAAAGATTGGAACGTTGGAGAACCATGAGTAAAACTAGTGTCGAGACTCGGATGCACGAAAGTGATCCTTGAGATTCCACTAGAGATTATCGACCTAGAACTAAGATGCACAAAAGTGATCCTTGAGTTCTTAGTTTGATGATTTACTTGTCTTCAGCGTTGGGACGACTCTTGCGCGAAAGTGAAGATTTATCCCTACGTGGTTGTCTACATGAAAGTGAGACAATCCTTTTATTAAAGTAAATTACATCTTCATCATGTTGAAATTAAACTGACGAAATCTTTATTCATGTCTTGTCATAAAAATTAAAGTGAACAAAACCCTAGTCCCAGCTTCTCTCTCTGATAATTCTGTTTTAGCGCTTTAGTCCTCAATTGCTAGTTTACACTCTTTCGATTGCCTAGATAGTGAAAAATCAATTATTCGGTATTCAACAATAAAGGTCTTTGTGGGATCGATACTTTTCTTTATTGCTTTGAGTATCCGTATACTTGCGGACACTACAAGTTTAGGGACAACCAGTTTCTGGAGCCATGTCAGGGAGTGACAATAGCCCTGTGCGCCAATACTTAGGTTTTGGCCGTGACACCTGAAGCAAGTCTACCTACTTGTATTTAAAAGTGTGTCCTTTCGGATCACAACAAGTTTTTGGCGCCATTGCCGGGGACCTTAGTTTTTGTTGATATCAGAGATATTGAGATTATTGCTAGATTAGGTGTTTATTTACTATTTATATTTTTTTCTATTATTTTTCTGTTTTTCTTGAAATCACTTGATATATCTATTTTGCATGCGCAGGAGCCTTAGATCAGGACCACTTGTTCCATTGGATCCTGAAATTAACAAAACACTTAGAGTGCGCAGGAAGTTGAGACTAGAAGAGGATTTACATGAAACATCACAGGAGATACAAGAAGAAATTGTAGAGATGGCGAATAACCAGAAAACATTGAGGGACTATGCAGCCCCTAATCCACAAGAAATCCACTCAAGCATTGCTAGACCAGCAATTGAGGCTAATAACTTCATGATTAAGCCTGCTTTTCTCTCCATGATTCAACATAACCAGTTTGGAGGATCTCCGCTGGAAGATCCAAACCAACACTTGGCTTTATTTTTAGAACTATGTGATACCATCAAGATTAATGGTGTTTCTAACGATGCTTTGAAATTAAGATTATTTCCTTTTTCTCTTAGGGACTGGGCGCGATCATGGCTTCAAGCACAACCAACCGGAACCTTCACAACTTGGAATCAACTATCAAATTCCTTCTTGATGAAATACTTCCCTCTAAGCAAGACAATTCAACTGAGAAATCAAATCACAAGTTTCCAACAAAAAGATGGAGAATCTTTCAGTGAGGCATGGGAGAGATTTAATGAATTACAAAGGAAGTGTCCTCACCATGGCATTGAAGATTGGGTTTTATTGCATACTTTTTATAATGGTTTATTATATAATACTAGACTAACTGTAGATGCTGCTGCAGGTGGAGCTCTTATGAGCAAAACAATTGAGGCTGCTTTCAAACTACTTGAGGAGATGGCATTGAATCACAATCAATGGACTTCTGAGAGAGGAGTATTCTACATACCTTCTCAAGGTAAAAATGAAAATGATGGATGGCGTGCCTTGGCAGAGAAGGTAGATTCTTTATGCAGTAGGTTTGATTCTATGCAAACTGCTTCTATTTCTACTATCACTTGTGATGTTTGTGGTAATGATGGACATAATGCTGAAAATTGTAGAGTTATTGTAGATTAGGGTATTGAACATGCAAATGCTGTAGGGAACTATAATCAAAATAGAAATAATGATCCCTATTCCAATACCTACAAACCCTGGTTGGAGGAACCATCCTAACTTGTCTTGGAGAAATAATAATCAAACTAATGGGCAAAATGAGAATAAGGGGTATAATCAGAGACAATCAAATCAGAGTCAACCCCAAAACCCTAGCTTAGAAGAGATGTTTACTCAATTTATGGGTTTCCAGAAAAAATAGAATGATTACATGAATGAGAGTCTGAAATAGATCAATTCTAGCATGAATGAGAGCTTGAAATAGATCAATTCCAGGAAAGATGGTATTGTTGCTCACAATAGAATTTTAGAGTCTCAGATATCACAACAAGCTAGTGTACTTTATAGACCCCCTGGGAAATTGCCTGCTAAACCTGAGATAAACCCTAGGGAGCACTGTAATGCCATCATGACTAGGAGTGGGAAACAACTAGGAGAACCTGGAGGGAAATTTGTAAATATTGAAAAAGAGCTTGATGACGATCATGAAAGGGAACTAGAATTAGGAAAATCTTCTTCACATGAGGAGTCCCAAACTTGTTTACCACCTCAAAAGGGTGATGAACTAAAAGGAGATGAACCATGTGAGAAAGATAATCCTAAACCTAATTTGCCTCCTACCTACAAGCCACCCATACCCTTTCCTCAAAGGTTAGTGCAAAATAAATTAGACAAACGATTTAGCAAATTTCTTAATGTCCTGAAAAAGCTTTATATTAACATTCCATTTACTAAAGCTATTTCCCAAATGCCATCTTATGCTAAATTTTTAAAAGAGATTTTGTCTAATAAGAGAAAATTAGATGATTATGGCACTTGCACTTTAACTGAAGATTGTAGTGCTACCATACAGAACAAATTGCCTCCTAAACTGAAGGATCCAGGTAGCTTTTCTATACCATGTTCAATTGGCACTATGGCTTTTGACCGAGCCTTATGTGACCTAGGTGCTAGCGTGAGTCTAATGCTTCTTTCTATTTACAGGAAACTAAACATTGAAGAGCTAAAGCCTACATCCATATCCTTACAACTCGCGGATTCATCGGTAAAGTATCCTGTATGTATATTAGAAAATGTTCTAATAAAAATAGGTGAGTTTTTCATACCTGCAGATTTTGTAGTATTAGATATGGAGGAAAATCATAGAAACCCTATAATTCTTGGTAGACCACTGTTCGCTACTACTAAAGCAAACATAGATGTGAAAGAAGGAAAGATCACTCTTGATATCTGTGACAACAAAATTGAATTCAATATTAATGATTCACTGAATAAACTTTCTTACTCTGGTTCATGTTGTAGTATTGAAATATTTGATGATGTTGTTATTGATGTCTCTGTTAGTGTATATGCCCTAGGGCCTAGTTTTGGTACATTATTTGTACTACTTAACATTGATATATATATATCATTCTGGCATTGTCGTTATCATTATTTGTTTACATCTGCGAACATGTACTTATATGATAATGCCCCTGGAGACAGATTGGATCTGTGCTCAAATGATTGTCCCCAGTCGATGTACCTGAGTGGATATGGGACAACTCTAGTACTTGTGAGACTGACATATGGGCTGGTTAGGCATGAGGTGCTAATGCAGACATATAGGTATATCAGTGGTGGATATACTGGACCGACCCGCTGTGTGGCAATGACTTGGTGTCACATGTTATCCTCACAAGTGATAGGAGATGCATTGATCTCTTGACTTGAGGTCATTGGCCATTCTATATGGTTAGGGACATGCTTTGATATAACATAACACCTCACCGTAGTTGGGGGGTAATAACGGTTGTCATTGAGCATGTCACGACCCATATGAGAAGGTCAATAGACAGACATAGGATTTGCCCCTTCCTAAGGGAAGCTTGATATCCATGGAGCTCCTCTATGGATCTATGACTGAAAGTGTATGGCTATACCCAGGCTAGACCTGATTTAATCATAGCCATGAGATTGGATGAAAAACACGTGGTGACACACTTGTCCAACCGGATATCAGTACAGCAAAGAGACTATAATGCATCGGTACCTACTTGCGATAATGGGGATCTCGATGTCGATATCCATTTTGATGACTTGGGTAGCAGCGATGCACTGCTAGGTGCCACTCACTGCTTGTGATTACCTTACGTCAGCACTGCCAATGTCAGAGGAACCTACAGGGTCGCACACCTTGATACTCGAGTTCTCGTAATGATCGAGAAGCCTTATGATCGAGTTATTGGATAACTCGGATCTATTTTGGAGATTCCATCAGCACCAATGGGCCTGATGAGATGGAAGAGATTTATTGGAGCCAACTTCCATTTACGGCATATTAACCATGGTTAGCCCAGTTCGACCTCGGGTTAAATTGGATTGGATCCAAGGGCTTGGTTAATATGCATAATGGACATTGGGCTAGGCCCATTGAAAAGTTGGGCTTAATGGGCTTAAGGAGAAGGATGTGTAGGCGCATGGTTAACCCTAGTTAGACTAGGGTTGGCGCCTACGACACATATGGTTAATATAATTTGATATTAATTATTTGTGGGTTATTTAATTAATTAATTTAAATAATTGTATGGAGTCCTATTTAATAGGGCTGATTATTTAAATTATTAATTAGAGTCCTAATTGGATTAGGACTTGATTATTTAAATGATTAATTAGAATCCTAATTGGATTAGGACTTTATTAAATCATTAAAATAATCCTATTCCTACTTCTTCTCCTAGCCACTACTCTAACCGCCCCTTGCTCTATATAATGAGCCCTAGCCGCCCCCTCTCATGATACACAACTTATTGAAGGTGTGAGAACAAGAGGAGGGGCGAGAGCAAGAGGATCAAGAGGAGTTGGTGCATCTCTTCATCAACCAAGCCGCAAGCACTTCTTCTTCTTCATCCTTGGCGCTTCTTCTATTGAAGGTGGTGCAAGTGTGACTTGTGCTTGGCGGCATCTCCCTCTTCCTTCTTCAACCTTGGCACATATACCTTGGAGGTGGCGCAAGTTGAGAAGAAGGTGACCTAAGGCTTGGATCTTCTTCTCGAGGCTAGCACCGGGCGTGGAAGAAGAGGACTCGAGGTGATCCGTGTGTGTGAGACTGCAGAGGGCGCACGCTTGGACGCCTACTGCGACATCAGCCTCGCATCGCTCATAAGGTATTTTCTATCTCATCGTGTCGATTCCCTCGCATGCGATCTTCACTGGGTTTTTAGGACTGGCCTATTTCGGGAGTATTCTTCCGCTGTGTAATGTATTTGCATCTTTGAAATTTTATAAAATATCCCCAGGGTTTCCCAACAGTGGTATCAGAGCGACTTGCGAGACTCGAACGATGTATTTTCATGCTTTTCCATGCTCACATGCCATATTTGCAATTTTCACAAATTGCATATTCTTATCGCAAAGGATTTTTCTAAAGTAGGAAAAATTAGGGTTTCTTGTTCCTATCATCTTTTCAATTTCTTTTGGATCTTTGGATTATTTTTCTAGCATGATTTAAGGATCAAAGGCGCACGTGATTTTGTCAAGTAGGGCGGACATTGTGTCTTCGGACTGGCCGGGTCTCTTGATCTGACAAAATTACTAGCCGAGAGGATCTTTGAAATCATCATGAAAATTAATTGCAAATAACCAAGAGATTTGTGAAAAGAAGATGAGGAAAAGAGACTAGTTTTATGAAAAAGTAAAATTTTAGATTTTATGTTTTTCATGAGCATGTAGAACTGCATGTGTAGATACCTTGCTTGTGCATAATGTTGTGATCATGAGTCAAGCCCCTTTGCATGCCTGTGATATATCTTTGTGAGGCCTGCATGCCGCTTTTCTTTTATTTTATTTTTGTAATAAGAAGAAGAAGATTAGGGGCGCAATCACATGGAACCCTGGCGCATGCATGCTTGATGGCGCATGGAGGAGAGGCGCAAGATGGCATGGCTGAACCCTAGGGTTTGAGAGCTAGCCATCTTGGCTCCTTGCATAGTGGCGCATCATCTATGGAGAAAGACCCATGGCATTGGCCGAACCCATGAGGGACACCTCTAGGGTTTGAGAGCTAAACCATGGTAAGAAGGACCTTGGAGCCAACCTTAAAGATCAAATTAGTGGTCGGCTAGGTTAGGTCTTGTCTTTGGGGCTTGAGTCCTAGGTCAAGAGTTGAACCTCCTTTAGGCTATTATCACATCATTCATTTACTGCTTTCCATATCTGCTAAAGCATACCTGTTTTATCGTTATGTTATCACTATAGGATTGCATGCCTGTAATGTTAGACATAAGATAAAACTGATGAAACCTCAAAAACCCTCATAAATAAATATCAAGTATAGTAGCCTTCTAACGCGTAGCCCTCACTAAGCTATCGATCAGTGGTATTGTGAACTGTTTCCCACCCTCGTGGGACACACCCACTTATCTTTAGAAAGTGCGTGGTGGCAATGGTTTCCCCAGTCCGTTTTAATCGGGCGCGCCTTCGCAAGGAAACTCATTGGCCCTGGGCATAACGGTTAGGAATGGACTTGACTAGAAGTTCATATGTGCTGGGCACATGATGAAAGTCTAGAGGCATCATTGAAAGGTTAGGGTTTCATGCTGTATCCAGCCCTCGCCGGACATGAAATGCCTAGACTGTTTCAATAAGGGGAATTGCTTGGAGTAATCGGCCGGCGTGCCCACCTTAGGAAGCATGAGTTACTTTGTGCATCTCATCCCACCCTCGTGGGATGCGAAGCCTCATGTGGAATAAGGATCCCATCTCACTAGGAAGTCTTAAACTTCCCGACTAACTTTGTGGGTTGTCAATTCGATTAAAATAGTGGGAGCCATAATCATTTAAAACAAGTCCAGTTTAAATGATTTGAAGTAGTACTAATCTGTTGTTTCTTGACTATTGTAGAACAATGGCATCGAACAATAGCGGTTGGTCACTGCGATCTTTCCTTGAGAAGGACAAGTTGGTTGGATCCAACTTGATGGATTGGTATATTAACTTGAGAATTGTGCTCAAGCTCGAAAGGAAGCTCTATGTCCTTGAGCAGCCTATTCCTGAGCCACTTCCATGCTTGGCCTTAGCGGCTGAGAAGGATTCTTATGATAAGCATCAGGCTGATACTTTGGAGGTTGCACAATTGATGCTAACCAACATGTCACCCGAGCTTCGAGGGCAATATGAATCTAAGAGTGCCTTTGAGATTATTTCTGATCTAAGGCAGCTCTTTGATGAATTGGTTAGGCTTAATCCTCCTAAAGTAGAAATTCAGAGTGTTGAGCCAAAAGGCTTAACCAAGAATCTGAAATTAAAGATGGAATGGATCAGGAACAATAAGTGCTATTCATGTGGAGGGCCACCTCACATGTTGAAGGACATGGTGCGACTTCAGAATGAGAAGAAGAGAGGTAAGGCCTCGTCTTCATACTCAGGTATTTATGTTACAGAAGTCAACCTTTCTACTTCTATGTCATAGGTATTGGATACCGCATGTGGAGCTCATATTTGTACAAATATGCAGGGGCTCAAGAAAAGTAGAACGGTGCGGGCTGGAGAGATTGACCTACGAGTTGAAAACGGGGCACAGGTTGCTGCTATTGCTGTAGGAGTTTTGACTCTCTCCCTGCCTTCTGGACTTCTATTAGAGTTAGATAATTGCTATTATGTACCTTCGCTTACTAAGAACATTATATCCATTCCTTGCTTGGCAAAGAAGGGATTTAAGTTTGAAATAAATAAGAACTCTTGTTCTTTTTCATTTGCAAATATGTTCTATGGGAAGGGTACTTTGTGCAATGGTCTATATGTGTTAGACAAGGATAACTCTATTTGTAACATAAATAATAAAAGGACTAAACTGAGTGGTTCAGTTGGTGCTTTCCTATGACATTGTCGATTAGCCCATATAAACAAGAATCGCATTCAACAACTCCATGCAAATGGGTTGTTAGATTCAAGTTCCTTGGAGGAATTTGATACATGTGAGCCTTGTTTATTAGGGAAAATGACAAAGACACCCTTCACCAAAATTGGTGAGAGGGCAGGAGGTTTGTTGGATCTCATACATAGTGATGTGTGTGGGCCAATCAATAAACAAGCCAGAGGAGGGCACAACTACTTCATTACCTTTACTAATGATTTCAGTAGGTATGGTTATGTCTACTTAATGAGACATAAATCTGAATCCTTTGAGAAATTCAAGGAATTCAAGAATGAAGTAGAAAACCAGCTTGGTAGATCCATTAAGGCTCTTCGATCAGATCGTGGTGGAGAGTACCTGAGTGGTGAGTTTCTTGACTATCTGAGAGAGAGTGGGATTTTATCCCAACTCACTCCTCCTGGAACACCCCAATGGAATGGTGTGTCTGAAAGGAGAAATCAAACTTTGTTGGACATGGTTCGATGTATGATGAGTCATGCAACTCTACCTCCCTCATTCTGGGGACATGCACTAGAAATAGCTTCTTTGATACTGAATAATGTTCCATCTAAGAATGTCTCAAAGATTCCATACGAGGTATGGAGTGGGAGATGCCCTAATCTCACCTTTATCAGGATCTGGGGATGTGAGGCTTATGTCAAACGTCAGGATTCTAGCAAGCTAGAACCTAGATCTGATAAGTGTGTGTTTGTGGGGTACCCTAAGGAAACTGTGGGTTACTACTTCTATGTTCCCACCGAGAACAAAGTTTTTGTTGCTCGGGGTGCTGTCATTCTAGAGAAAGAATTTCTCATGAAAGAAGTTAGTGGGCGAAAGTTTGACTTGTACGAGGTTCAAGTGCAACCACAAGACATAGAGATGGAACCTGAGCCACCTGTACCGGTTGCTAGGCAACCTGAGGCTCAGACACAGGCCCCACGTAGATTTGGGAGGACTCGTCGTGCACCTGAGAGCTATGGGTCGCTGCCGACCCAACACGATGGGATATTCATCATTGAGGATGAACCCAGGACTTACGATGAGGCGGTCAGTGGACCGGACTCCGAGAGATGGCTTGATGGCATACGATCTGATGGATTCCATGTCAGCTAACCAAGTCTGGGATTTGGTTGAGCTACCTAATGGGGTAAAACCCATAGGGTGTAAATGGGTCTTCAAAAGGAAGATAGACATGGATGGCAACGTAGTTACCTATAAAGGTAGACTAGTGGCTAAGGGATTCAAACAAGTCCACGGGGTGGACTATGATGAAACCTTTTCGCCAGTTGCCATGTTCAAATCCATTCGGATTCTACTTGCTATAGCTGCATACCATGATTACGAGATATGACAGATGGATGTAAAGACAGCTTTCCTTAATGGGAAGCTGGCTGAGGATGTGTATAAGACATAACCTGATGGTTTCATCCATCCTGCAGAGGCCAATAAGGTCTGTAGGCTAAAAAGATCCATCTATGGATTAAAGCAAGCATCTCGAAGTTAGAATCTTCGATTTGATGAAGCTGTGAGAGATTATAGCTTTATCAAAAGCAAAGATGACGCCTGTGTTTACAGAAAATTCAGTGGGAGCTTGGTGACTTTTCTGGTCTTGTATGTCGATGACATACTGCTCATCGGAAATGACATCCCTAGTCTTCAAGCTGTGAAGACATGGTTAGGGAAGTGTTTTGAGATGAAGGACTTAGGGGAGGCCGCCTATATCCTAGGCGTGAGGATCTACCGGGATAGATCCAAGAGGCTCCTAGCCCTTAGTCAGAGTACCTACATTGATAAGGTCCTGGAGAGGTTCAACTTGGAGCAATCCAAGAAAGGGTACCTTCCAGTGAGACATGACCTTACTCTCTCAAAGAGCCAGTGTCCCACCACACAGGCTGAGAGGGATGACATGAGTCGAGTGCCCTATGCTTCGGCAGTAGGATCGATCATGTATGCAATGTTATATACTAGACCAGATGTGGCTTATGCTGTGAGCATAACCAGCCGATACCAATCCAATCCTGGTTTGCAGCACTGGGTGGCTGTAAAGAACATCCTAAAGTATCTGAGAAGAACTAAGGATCTGTTCCTGGTCTATGGGGGACAAGAAGAGCGCAGTATGTAGGGCTACACTGATGCGTCATTCCAGTCTGACCCTGATGACTTTAGATCGCAAGCCGGCTATGTGTTCAAAATGAATGGAGGCACTGTATGCTGGAAGAGCTTCAAGCAATCCACCATCGCCGATTCTACAACCGAAGCTGAGTATGTGGCCGCTTCTGAGGCAGCCAAAGAAGCTGTTTGGATAAGGAAGTTCATTTCTGAACTTCAGGTGGTTCCCAGTGCAGTGGATCCCATTGAAATCTACTGTGACAACAATGGAGCAATTGCACAAGCCAAAGAACCACGGTCTCATCAAAGATCCAAACACATACTTAGGAGATTTCACCTGATCAGAGAGATCATAGATAGAGGTGATGTCCAGATTAGCAGAGTTGACACAGAGAACAATCTGGCAGACCCATTGACCAAGGCTTTGGCGCAGCAGAAGCATGATGGCCACGCTAGAGATATGGGGTTGAGGTTCCTCAACCTCTAGGTCTTAGTGCAAGTGGGAGATTGTTGGTGTATATGCCCTAGGACCTAGTTTTGGTCCATTATTTGTACTACTTAACATTGATATATATATCATTCTGGCATTGTCATTGTCATTATTTGTTTACATCTGTGAACATGTACTTATATGATAATGTCCCTGGAGACAGATTGGATCTGTGCTCAAATGATTGTCCCCAGTCGATGTACCTGAGTGGATATGGGACAACTCTAGTACTTGTGAGACTGACATATGGGCTAGTTAGGCACGAGGTGCTAACGCAGACATATAGGTATATCAGTGGTGGATATACTAGACCGACCCGCTATGAGGCAATGACTTGGTGTCACAAGTTATCCTCACAAGTGATAGGAGATGCATTGATCTCTTGACTTGAGGTCATTGGCCATTCTATATGGTTAGGGACATGCTTTGATACAACATAACACCTCACCGTAGTTGGGGGGTAATAACGGTTGTCATTGAGCATGTCACGACCCATATGAGAAGGTCAATAGACAGACATAGGATTTGCCCCTTCCTAAGGAAAGCTTGATATCCATGGAGCTCCTCTATGGATCTATGACTGAAAGTGTATGGCCATACCTAGGTTAGACCTGATTTAGTCATAGCCATGAGATTGGATGAAAAACAAGTGGTTACACACTTATCCAATCGGATATCAGTACGGCAAAGAGACTGTAATGCATCGGTACCTACTTGCGATAATGAGGATCTCGATGTCGATATCCATTCCGATGACTTGGGTAGCAGTGATGCACTGCTAGGTGCTACTCACTGCTTGTGATGACCTTAGGTCAGCACTGTCAACGTTAGAGGAACCTACAGGGTCGCACACCTTGATACTCGAGTTCTCGTAATGATCGAGAAGCCTTATGATTGAGTTATTGGATAACTCGGATCTATTTTGGAGATTCCATCAGCGCTAATGGGCTTGATGAGATGGAAAAGATTTATTGGAGCCATCTTCCATTTACGGCATATTAACCATGGTTAGCCCAGTTTGACCTCGGGTTAAATTGGATTGGATCCAAGGGCTTGGTAAATATGCATAATGGACATTGGGCTGGGCCCATTGAAAAGTTGGGCTTAATGGGCTTAAGGAGAAGGATGTGTAGGCGCATGGTTAACCCTAGTTAGACTAGGGTTGGCGCCTACGGCACATATGGTTAATATAATTTGATATTAATTATTTGTGGGTTATTTAATTAATTAATTTAAATAATTGTATGGAGTCCTATTTAATAGGGCTGATTATTTAAATTATTAATTAGAGTCCTAATTGGATTAGGACTTGATTATTTAAATGATTAATTAGAATCCTAATTGGATTAGGACTTAATTAAATCATTAAAATAATCCTATTCCTACTTCTTCTCCTAGCCACTACTCTAACCACCCCTTGCTCTATATAATGAGCCCTAGCCGCCCCCTCTCATGATACACAACTTATTGAAGGCGTGAGAACAAGAGGAGGGGCGAGAGCAAGAGGATCAAGAGGAGTTGGCGCATCTCTTCATCAACCAAGCCGCAAGCACTTCTTCTTCTTCATCCTTGGCGCTTCTTCTATTGAAGGTGGTGCAAGTGTGACTTGTGCTTGGCGGCATCTCCCTCTTCCTTCCTCAACCTTGGCGCATATACCTTGGAGGTGGCGCAAGTTGAGAAGAAGGTGACCAAAGGCTTGGATCTTCTTCCTGAGGCTAGCACCGGGCATGGAAGAAGAGGACTCGAGGTGATCCGTGTGTGTGAGACTGCAGAGGGCACATGCTTGGGCGCCTACTACGACATCAGCCTCGCATCGCTCATAAGGTATTTTCTATCTCATCGTGTCGATTCCCTCGCATGCGATCTTACTAGGTTTTTGGGACTGGCCTGTGTCGGGGGTATTCTTCTGCTGCGCAATGTTTTTGCATCTCTGAAATTTTGTAAAATATCCCCGGGGTTTCCCAACAGTTTCTAGTTTATTTGATGAAACCTCAAATTCTGAAACTAACAATCTTTGTGAGGATGTTGATAAGAAATTGCAGAAGAAAAAGACAAGAAGAAGGAGAAGAAGATCTAAGTTGATGGACAAAGGAAAGAAAATTTGGAGTAAATTTGGAAATTTTATCAAGGCTGAGCCTTATGTTATTAGAAGAGATGCCCAACCAAAAGAAATATCAGAAGGGCAATTGAGAAGTTCATGATCAAATCCGAGTGGAAAAGGGTCAAGCTAATGACCTTTAAATTAGCGCTTCTTGGGAGGCAACCCAAGCTTTCTAACTTTAGTTTTGCTTTTATTTATTTACTTTATTTTAAATTTCTTTTAGAACTAATTTTTACAATTTTTTCTGTAGGAAACAAGATTTGGTGCGAAATTACGGCACTATCGTAATATTCTTTACGGTACTGTAATCTCTGTTATTTTTTACTAGAGAATTTTGATGAGAAAACGGTACCTCCGTAAGTATATTTACAGTGCCGTATTTTGTGACAAAATCTTCCCGAGAGTTTCTGCGTTTTACGGTAGTACCATAAATATTTTTACGGTATCGTAAGTTTTGAATTTTTGAAATTCTGAATTTTCAAATTTTATTTTCAATAGAAAAAAAATCTGTGATCTATATTACGGCACCACCGAAAGAAACTTTATGATACTGTAATGAGCACTGGTTTTCGACCCGAGAGTTTCGTCCCATTACGGTACTACCGTAAATAGTTTAACGGTACCGTAATATGTGCAATTTTTGAGCCAAAAGTTTTTTACCCGTTACGGCCATGCCGTAAATGTAACATCCCTCAGAATCACACCCCACACGCATACAAGTAAAATACGGGGTTTCAAAAATTTTTTACTCTTCCATTAAAACACAAGAAGAAAGCGGCATCGAAGGACATTACTACGGAACAGAAAACCGCACAGAACTGGATAGGATCGATTACTAGGAAATAGAAATCCGGAAATCCAGAAAAAAATCCGGCAGCAAGTATTCTAAACTACTGCTGCACAGACACACATATCTTGTAACAACAACAAACGTCCACACTACACATATGTGGAATTTCAGAAATATACAGAACTGATTATTCAGATACTAAAATAAACAACACAAATTCGGTTACACATCTCAAATCGGACATTTCAAAATAAGAACCAATTCAATAAAAGAATCCAAGACTTGTATCCAATAATTTAAACGAAACAACTATAATATAATATCCTGAAAACAGGCATAAGCCCTCAGGAGATAAAACATGTCATATAGGTCATAATAAATTAGGCACGCAGGCCTGATAAATCTTTAGAAGACTATTCTTAGAAATGACATCAAACATTAGCGTCATATTAGCTGTAGCAATTACTGTCTTGATGTCTCACCTGAAAACATTTAAACAACGGAGGTGAGCTAAAAAGCTCAGTGAGTAAAAGACACTAAAAGTCATCCATAGTACACATCAAAAATATCATACTTAAGTTGAAATTCTTTTTTTTTTATTTAACAGATAAGATAAATCAACTTAACATGCATGCTCATATCAGAAACAAACACAATCAAATACAGATACTTGTAATAATAGGCATCAAACAGGTAGGATATGAATATACCAACCCATACCAACTAACCACACCGCCTAATACATCTAAATACAGATCGAAACAGAACTACAGAAATCAGAACTGACAGACAGAAAATCAGAATTTTCAGAGTCCAAACGGATAGTCTACATCGGAAACAGAAAGGCCACAGAAGGCCTGATGACCACAGAAGGTCTGACCCCACCTCTGCCGAGGACGAGACAATGCATGCATATCAGAAACAGAATGGTAAAGGAGATATCAGTGGGTGGCCCCCGTCTTGTCAGGACGTGGCACTCTGGTCTCCAATACCCAGAACAGAATGGTAGAGGAGGTATCAGTGGGTGGCCCCCGTCTTGTTAGGACGTGGCACTCTGGCCTCCAAAACCCAGAACTGAATGGTAGAGGAGGTATCAGTGGGTGGCCCCCGTCTTGTTAGGACGTGGCACTCTGGCCTCCAAAACCCAGAACTGAATGGTAGAGGAGGTATCAGTGGGTGGCCCCCGTCTTGTTAGGATGTGGCACTCTGGCCTCCAAAACCCAGAACTGAATGGTAGAGGAGGTATCAGTGGGTGGCCCCCGTCTTGTTAGGACGTGGCACTCTGGCCTCCAAAACCCAGAACTGAATGGTAGAGGAGGTATCAGTGGGTGGCCCCCGTCTTGTTAGGACGTGGCACTCTGGCCTCCAATACCCAGAACAGAAATAGTGTCTCAAGGGTCGTAGTAGACTATCAGCACCATTACAGCGCCACAGAAGGAGGGTAAGGACACGGAAGAGTGCTACACTAGGGCATAATTTTACAGAACAGATTATACTGAAACAGAGAAGTAGGATCAACCACTACTTAATTCTTACATTATGCCCAAAGTCTAACAAACCAGAAAATGACACACCCCAATATCCAGTCCTTAAACACAGAACAGAAATTATATGAGTGAATTCCTTACAACTAACCTTAATTCATGTCAAACCATTCTATGTTCTCACAAATGTTTTAACACATTCAAGGTTTTCAGAAACTTCACAACATATAAACAGAATAGGAAATATCCACATAACAAACAATTAAATACAGAACAGAAATTATTCATATAACAAACATTTAAATACAAAACAGAAATTATTCATGAAATAATCTCCTCAAAATTCCTAAAACCGTGAGCTATAAAATTACTGTAAGGGGCGCCACTTTCAGAACCTTAACAGAATGTACAAATTTCATGTAATTAATTTCAGTCCCCCACTACAGATAATTTTAATTACACGTTTGTGAAGAAAATTGACAAAAGCCCCAAAATTGGCTCGAACTATATTTTCGAAAATTCCTAAGTTCTTAGTTAAATCCCCAATTTTGTTTTCTCTAAAATTTCTCATCAAACAAATAAATTTTAGAAGAACTACAGACCACAATTTAAGAGGTTAAACCATACAATGTAAATTTTTCTCACAAAGGAATATTCGTCTAACCAAAACATAGCAGATTTATATTGTCAGTTTGCAAAATATATTTTTAGTCCAATTTCGAACCAAAGCTAGTCAATATTGTATTCAAAATGAAGCTCTCTGAATCTAGTTTCCAATAAAACTGGTTTCACAAGATTTCGAATTTTAGACAGGAAGATATAAGGGTTCGAACATAAGAAGGTCAGAATTTCAGATTTCAAGAAAACAGATTCATATATCAGACTTGCGACATTTATTTCAGATCCAATAACTAATCGAAAATAGGCGTTATGGGAGTCAAAATAAAGCTCTTCGAGCCTACGGTCTAATAAAACTGATTTGACAAGATTTCGAGCTATACCTAGGGAGATATGATGGTTCGAACACATAAAGGTCGAAATCCAGAATTTCAGAAAACTGATTTTGTACAGCTAGATTGCAATACAGATTGAAATACGAATACAGCTCGGATATGGTCGATATCAGATTCAAATTAAAGCCGAATGTATCTAGTTTCATACAAAATTTATTTCGTGCGATTTGGATCTATAGACCATGAGATATTGGGGTTATAGTACACAAAGGTCAGATTAACGAATGCAGATTTCAGCAGAACAGGATTTTAAAACCCTATAATTATTTGAATTCAACCCCATACGAATAATCATGGCAAATAACGAATTTTAATTCGGATTAGACTCCTTAGGATCGAATTACTCACCAGAAAAATCGCCCACAGAGAAAACGCCGAAACAGGGGATCAGGGGTCTCCAGAAAGTTCGTCCACCACCAGTCTGCCACCACCAGCGTCAGAAATTTTGCAGGAGCGCCAAGCACAGTGAGGGGCGACAACACAGGCGGCTAGGGCAAGAAACAAACCACAAATCGTGAGGGAGAGGAGCTCTCACGAATTTTCCCCCTTTTTTTTTATTTTTTTTTTCCACCCCAAACGGATCCAAGATCCAATAACCCAATTAACTTAAGTGGAAATCGGCTTTAATGGGCTTACCTGGGCTTAACCACCATGCGCCACTCCAATAACACAGAAATATGCGCCACCATGGTGGAAGAATTCCAGGAGCAAATAGTCAAGGTTGAGGGTTCGAAGCCCCAACAAAAATAATTATTTTTGCCCTGTAGGGAAAAGTCCTACAATTAGGCAAAAATCCCAAAATTTTAACCGATAAAAATACAGAAACTGAATTTCTAACCTTAAATCATAATTCAGAAAATCAAGGGCGTTACATCCTCCCCCCCTTATAGAGCTTTAGTCCTCTAAAGCTGACCAAGCCCGTCACTGAACAGGTGAGGATGCTCCTTTCTCATCTCTGCTTCAACCTCCCAAGAGGCTTCTTCAACAGACTGATTTCCCCAGATGACTTTCACAAGTGGAATAACCTTATTCCTCAGCACTTTCTCTTTTCTATCTTCAATTCTGAGAGGTTTCACCACAAAAGTCATGTTCTCTTCAAGCTGGAGAGGTTCCAACTCCAGAACATGAGAAGGATCAGAACAATATTTTCTGAGTGCAGAAACATGGAACACATTATGGAGGTGTTCCAGTGATGGGGGCAGAGCAAGTCGATATGCCACAGGTCCAATCCTCTCAATGATATCAAAGGGACCAATGTACCTGGGACTCAATTTTCCTCTCTTCCCAAATCTCATCACCCCTTTCATAGGCGAGACCTTTAGGAAAACATGCTCTCCCACCAAAAACTCAAGAGGACGCCGCCTCACATCAGCATAACTCCTCTGTCTATCCTGAGCAATCTTCATCTTTTTCTGAATTTCTCTGATCTTCTCAGTGGCTTCCTGAACAGCATCAGACTTTAGCACTGTTCTGTCCCCAGTTTCCTCCCAGCATATAGGTGTTCTGCATTTCCTCCCATATAGGGCCTCATACGGAGCCATCTGTATGCTAGAGTGGAAGCTATTGTTGTAGGTGAACTCTATCAGTGATAAGTCCAGATCCCACTCAACAGACCAGTCAATCACATAAGATCTCAGAAGATCCTCAAGTGTCTGAATAGTTCTCTCTGTCTGACCATCAGATTGAGGATGATATGCAGTGCTGAAACTCAGATTAGTTCCCAAATCTTCCTGTAATTTCTTCCAAAACCTGGATAGAAATCGAGGATCACGATCAGAGACAATGTCCAAGGGAACTCCATGTAATCTGACAATCTCATCGATGTACAGTTTTGCTAACCGATCCAAACTGTAAGTCATTTTGATCGGTAAGAAGTGAGCTGACTTCGTGAGTCTGTCCACAATCACCCATACGGCATCATGATTCCTTCTGGTATTGGGCAGCCCACACACAAAGTCCATACTGATATGCTCCCACTTCCACTGAGGAATAGGGAGAGACTGCATCAAACCGCCCGGCCTCTGATGCTCAGCCTTCACGGTTTGGCAAGTCAAACATCTGGACACAAACAAATGCACATCCTTCTTCATACCATGCCACCAGAAAGTCTTTTTCAGATCCTGATACATCTTGGTACTACCAGGATGAACGGTATACTTAGTGCAATGACTTTCCTTAAGAATTTCATTTCTCAACTCAGGGTCCTCAGGGACACAGACCCTTCCACGAAATCTGAGGAGACCATCATCCGACATACTGAAATTCTCATCCCAGCCTTGCTCAGACCTCTCTTTCCACCGTAGAATATCCTGATCTGACTGCTGCCCTGATCTCAGTCTCTGCAGTAAGTCTGACTGAACCCTGAGAGAAGCCAGAAGACCGCCTCTCTCACCCGGAGTCACACTCAGATGCATGTCATTGAACTCCTGCAATAGTCGCCACTCCTGGACTCGCAGTGCAGCTATCTGAGTCACAGGATACCGACTAAGCGCATCAGCCACCACATTGGCTTTACCAGACTGATATTGGATGGTGAAGTCATAATCCTTTATCAATTCAAGCCATCGCCTCTGTCTCATATTCAGCTCTTTCTGAGTGAAGATATACTTCAAACTCTGGTGATCTGTAAACAATTCAAATGTCTGTCCAAACAGATAGTGCCTCCAGATTTTCAAGGCAAAAACTACAGCTGCCAACTCCAGATCATGAGTGGGGTAGTTTACTTCGTAATCTTTGAGTTGCCTTGAAGCATAAGCGACTACTTTTCCTTGCTGCATCAGTACAGCACCCAGACCCTTACCAGAGGCATCAGTGTAAACAATGAACTTCTCTCCATCACAGGGAATGATGAGGATAGGAGCACTGGTCAGTCTCTTTTTCAGTTCCTGAAAACTAGACTCACAATCATCAGACCACTCAAACTTCAAATTCTTTTTAGTTAACTTAGTCAGAGGACCAGCCAACTTGGAAAAACCTTCCACAAAACGGCGGTAGTATCCAGCTAAGCCCAGAAAACTTCTGACCTCAGTCGCTGTAGTTGGTCTTCCCCAGTGAAGAATGGCCTCCACCTTCACTGGATCCACAGACACACCCTGGCTAGAAATAATGTGCCCCAGAAAACCAATCTGATCTAGCCAGAACTCACATTTGCTGGCCTTAGCATATAGCCGCTTCAGCCGCAGAATCTCCAGCACCTTGCGCAAATCCTGAGAGTGGTCTTGCGCATTCTTGGAGTAGATCAGAATATCATCAATGAAGACGACCACACATTTGTCCAGGAGCTCATGAAATACCCTGTTCATCAGATCCATAAACACCGCAGGAGCATTTGTCAGTCCAAAGGGCATAACAAGAAATTCATAGTGCCCATACCTGGTCCTGAATGCAGTTTTAGGTACATCCTCCTCCCGAACACTCATCTAATAATAGCCAGACCTCAGGTCAATTTTAGAGAATACAGTAGCACCCTGCAACTGATCAAAGAGATCATCAATACGGGGTAATGGGTACTTATTCTTAACAGTCACTTGATTGAGTTGACGGTAATTGATGCACATGCGCAAAGTACCATCCTTCTTCTTCACAAATAACACAGGTGCTCCCCATGGAGAAACACTGGGCCGAATATACCCCTTCTCTAATAGTTCTTCCAGTTGCTTCTTCAGCTCTGTCAGTTCTGAAGTTGCCATCCTGTAAGGAGCTTTAGATATCGGTGCTGTGCCTGGCAACAACTCGATACCAAACTCAACTTCTCTGCTAGGTGGTAACCCAGATAAATCAGAGAAGACGTCAGCAAACTCTCTTACCACAGGAATTTTAGCCAGATCCAAATCAGGCTCAGTCTGCACCTTGACATGCGCCAGATACCCCTTGCAGCCCTGGGCTAAAAGCTTCCTGGCCTGCAGATGAGATATCACCAAAGGCCCTTGTTCTGAAATCCGGCCTTGGATAACCAATTGCTGTCCATCACTTAGATGCAGAGTAATTAGCTTTTCAAAACAATCTAAAGTAGCATGATAGGCAGACAGCCAATCCATGCCCAGAATGATGTCATAGTCTTTCATAGAAAGACTAATCAAATCAATAGGTAAATCATATCCTTCAACCTTAATCACACAGTCAGGATATGCTATATCTGTAGATACGGCCTCATACTGATCCACCGTCAGGTCGCCCTGCTCAAGACGAATAAACTCCACCTCGCGCTCCTCAGATAAGCTAGAGGGGAAAAACTTAGCATTGAACTTCATCATGAAGTACTGCCAATCAACAACTCTGGATTCAGTTGCCGCCAGTCTGACGACTCCCTTCCACCAATCTTCAGCATCTCCACGCAACATGAAGACAGACAAACATAGCTTATCTGCATCATCACAGCGCAAAACCTGGAAAATCTTTTCCAGTGTCAAAAGCCAATCCTCAGCAGCTCTGGGCCCTGGACTACCATAAAATGCAGTCGGGTTCAAGTGCTGAAATTCTCGAACCAACCGAGCATATCGTTGATGTGCGCCATCACCCAGAGGAGAACCAGCCGGTTGTGCCTGTGACTGAGACTGTGTCTGCGACAGCCGCTGTAATAACTGTTGCTGAACCTCCATGTGCTGCGCCTGCTGCTGCTGCATCATCTGAGTTTGCTGCTGAATGAATGCATTCTGTTGTTGCATCATAGCAGTCATAGCCTCCATGGTCTGCCTCAGATCAGGCTGTTGATCACCGTTGCTACTGCTAGCTCTTGGTCGCACCATTATGTTTACCTGCATCACATAACACAGTAGAATAACAACCAATGTTCAATCACAATCAGATCCTAACTTGGTTTCTAGCAATACACAAACAGAGTTTTCCTTCCCCGAAATTTCTAATTGCTAGTAAAAATGGCTCTGATACCATCTGTAACATCCCTCAGAATCACACCCCACACGCATACAAGTAAAATACGGGGTTTCAAAAATTTTTTACTCTTCCATTAAAACACAAGAAGAAAGCGGCATCGAAGGACATTACTACGGAACAGAAAACCGCACAGAACTGGATAGGATCGATTACTAGGAAATAGAAATCCGGAAATCCAGAAAAAAATCCGGCAGCAAGTATTCTAAACTACTGCTGCACAGACACACATATCTTGTAACAACAACAAACGTCCACACTACACATATGTGGAATTTCAGAAATATACAGAACTGATTATTCAGATACTAAAATAAACAACACAAATTCGGTTACACATCTCAAATCGGACATTTCAAAATAAGAACCAATTCAATAAAAGAATCCAAGACTTGTATCCAATAATTTAAACGAAACAACTATAATATAATATCCTGAAAACAGGCATAAGCCCTCAGGAGATAAAACATGTCATATAGGTCATAATAAATTAGGCACGCAGGCCTGATAAATCTTTAGAAGACTATTCTTAGAAATGACATCAAACATTAGCGTCATATTAGCTGTAGCAATTACTGTCTTGATGTCTCACCTGAAAACATTTAAACAACGGAGGTGAGCTAAAAAGCTCAGTGAGTAAAAGACACTAAAAGTCATCCATAGTACACATCAAAAATATCATACTTAAGTTGAAATTCTTTTTTTTTTATTTAACAGATAAGATAAATCAACTTAACATGCATGCTCATATCAGAAACAAACACAATCAAATACAGATACTTGTAACAATAGGCATCAAACAGGTAGGATATGAATATACCAACCCATACCAACTAACCACACCGCCTAATACATCTAAATACAGATCGAAACAGAACTACAGAAATCAGAACTGACAGACAGAAAATCAGAATTTTCAGAGTCCAAACGGATAGTCTACATCGGAAACAGAAAGGCCACAGAAGGCCTGATGACCACAGAAGGTCTGACCCCACCTCTGCCGAGGACGAGACAATGCATGCATATCAGAAACAGAATGGTAAAGGAGATATCAGTGGGTGGCCCCCGTCTTGTCAGGACGTGGCACTCTGGTCTCCAATACCCAGAACAGAATGGTAGAGGAGGTATCAGTGGGTGGCCCCCGTCTTGTTAGGACGTGGCACTCTGGCCTCCAAAACCCAGAACTGAATGGTAGAGGAGGTATCAGTGGGTGGCCCCCGTCTTGTTAGGACGTGGCACTCTGGCCTCCAAAACCCAGAACTGAATGGTAGAGGAGGTATCAGTGGGTGGCCCCCGTCTTGTTAGGACGTGGCACTCTGGCCTCCAAAACCCAGAACTGAATGGTAGAGGAGGTATCAGTGGGTGGCCCCCGTCTTGTTAGGACGTGGCACTCTGGCCTCCAAAACCCAGAACTGAATGGTAGAGGAGGTATCAGTGGGTGGCCCCCGTCTTGTTAGGACGTGGCACTCTGGCCTCCAATACCCAGAACAGAAATAGTGTCTCAAGGGTCGTAGTAGACTATCAGCACCATTACAGCGCCACAGAAGGAGGGTAAGGACACGGAAGAGTGCTACACTAGGGCATAATTTTACAGAACAGATTATACTGAAACAGAGAAGTAGGATCAACCACTACTTAATTCTTACATTATGCCCAAAGTCTAACAAACCAGAAAATGACACACCCCAATATCCAGTCCTTAAACACAGAACAGAAATTATATGAGTGAATTCCTTACAACTAACCTTAATTCATGTCAAACCATTCTATGTTCTCACAAATGTTTTAACACATTCAAGGTTTTCAGAAACTTCACAACATATAAACAGAATAGGAAATATCCACATAACAAACAATTAAATACAGAACAGAAATTATTCATATAACAAACATTTAAATACAGAACAGAAATTATTCATGAAATAATCTCCTCAAAATTCCTAAAACCGTGAGCTATAAAATTACTGTAAGGGGCGCCACTTTCAGAACCTTAACAGAATGTACAAATTTCATGTAATTAATTTCAGTCCCCCACTACAGATAATTTTAATTACACGTTTGTGAAGAAAATTGACAAAAGCCCCAAAATTGGCTCGAACTATATTTTCGAAAATTCCTAAGTTCTTAGTTAAATCCCCAATTTTGTTTTCTCTCAAATTTTTCATCAAACAAATAAATTTTAGAAGAACTACAGACCACAATTTAATAGGTTAAACCATACAATGTAAATTTTTCTCACAAAAGAATATTCGTCTAACCAAAACATAGCAGATTTATATTGTCAGTTTGCAAAATATATTTTTAGTCCAATTTCGAACCAAAGCTAGTCAATATTGTATTCAAAATGAAGCTCTCTGAATCTAGTTTCCAATAAAACTGGTTTCACAAGATTTCGAATTTTAGACAGGAAGATATAAGGGTTCGAACATAAGAAGGTCAGAATTTCAGATTTCAAGAAAACAGATTCATATATCAGACTTGCGACATTTATTTCAGATCCAATAACTAATCGAAAATAGGCGTTATGGGAGTCAAAATAAAGCTCTTCGAGCCTACGGTCTAATAAAACTGATTTGACAAGATTTCGAGCTATACCTAGGGAGATATGATGGTTCGAACACATAAAGGTCGAAATCCAGAATTTCAGAAAACTGATTTTGTACAGCTAGATTGCAATACAGATTGAAATACGAATACAGCTCGGATATGGTCGATATCAGATTCAAATTAAAGCCGAATGTATCTAGTTTCATACAAAATTTATTTCGTGCGATTTGGATCTATAGACCATGAGATATTGGGGTTATAGTACACAAAGGTCAGATTAACGAATGCAGATTTCAGCAGAACAGGATTTTAAAACCCTATAATTATTTGAATTCAACCCCATACGAATAATCATGGCAAATAACGAATTTTAATTCGGATTAGACTCCTTAGGATCGAATTACTCACCAGAAAAATCGCCCACAGAGAAAACGCCGAAACAGGGGATCAGGGGTCTCCAGAAAGTTCGTCCACCACCAGTCTGCCACCACCAGCGTCAGAAATTTTGCAGGAGCGCCAAGCACAGTGAGGGGCGACAACACAGGCGGCTAGGGCAAGAAACAAACCACAAATCGTGAGGGAGAGGAGCTCTCACGAATTTTCCCCCTTTTTTTTTATTTTTTTTTTCCACCCCAAACGGATCCAAGATCCAATAACCCAATTAACTTAAATGGAAATCGGCTTTAATGGGCTTACCTGGGCTTAACCACCATGCGCCACTCCAATAACACAGAAATATGCGCCACCATGGTGGAAGAATTCCAGGAGCAAATAGTCAAGGTTGAGGGTTCGAAGCCCCAACAAAAATAATTATTTTTGCCCTGTAGGGAAAAGTCCTACAATTAGGCAAAAATCCCAAAATTTTAACCGATAAAAATACAGAAACTGAATTTCTAACCTTAAATCATAATTCAGAAAATCAAGGGCGTTACAGTAAACATCATTACGTGCGTAATTCTATTCGAGACACGCGATAAAGGTGCCGTAAACCTAGGGTTTCACTGCCGTTTTTACTCTTTCTCCCTTGCTTGTGCGCCGATCTTGGAGTTTCGACTGTCTCCGACCTTTAGAGGATTCAAGCGACCCTTTCTGTCTGGTTATTGCCACCGATCTGGTACTCTCTCGTCCGATTTCACAGTTTTGGCGAGTTTTGACCTAATTTTCGCTCCTTTTGCCTGTGTGTCTTCGTTTCTCAACCGATTTTGGGGATTCTTATTTTCATTTACTCGTGAGAGGTTAGGCTGTCGATTCTTTGTAGTTTTGAAAGATTTGGACCGATTTCTGGGGCTGATTTGAGCTGAAACGCTCTGAACATGCTAAGGGTTTACTGTTCACTATCACCCTTTTCATTTTTTTCACTGATTCTGGAGTTTAAGCATGAGTTTAAGTTGATTTTTTACTTCAAATATGCTTGATTAGTTTTGATGATGATGGTTGGAAGTGTTACCCTTGTTTATTTGCTATATACTTGTTATATTTCTGTTGGATCTTAGTTGTAGATTGTGTTTGCAACCAACCATTCCACCAAGGGTGAAGGGATTAGTTTCCAAAAGAAAAGGAAAGGCACTAGCTGAACCTTCCTTTCCGCCCAACCCACATGGCATAGTTTTTAGGAATGAGATTCAAGCTGCAAGGTATAACCAATTGGTTGAAAGGAGAGTAGTAGCAACAAAATATGCTGACAAGAGGACTTTGGAAGCATTAGGGTTATATGAGGATGTTATGTGGATGTTTGATGAGATTAGAGTCTAGCAATTTTTCCAGATCACGCCACAGACATATCTGCCGATTGTTTTGGAATTTTTAAGCAGCTTTGATATGGAGCTTCACACTTATCCCACTAGACATGTGGATGGTGAGATCACCTTCCGTATGGCCAATGATGAGAGGAAGCTATCTTTAAGAGATTTGAGGACTATCTATCAGCTTGGTAATGGAGGACACACATTTGTTTCACCGGGGTATGTTGAAGATGTGTTTTGGAACCAGATCACTCAAGAGACCCACTTTTTTGCACTTACTGCCAGGGCATCCAAGATTTCAAACCCCTGTATCAAATATGTCCATAGAGTTTTAGCCCACACTGTCTTTGGTAGAGGTGACAATGATGGGATGGTCAGACAAACTGAGTTGTTCTTCTTGTGGAGCATGCTATTTGGATATCCTTTGGATGTTGCCTTCTTTTTCATGAAGCACATAGAGAAGGTCTCTAGAGCAAAGAAAGGTGCTATTGTGATATGTGGTTTCATTACACCTATAGCACTTTACTTGAGGGTTGAGCCCTATGGGGTGGAAGTTGCAAGAGGAAGCCCAAGACTAGACATGGAGTCCTGTATAGCCATGAAGATGATAGTGAGAGATGGGGAATGTTTTTCATTGATTCTTTGAGGAGGTCAGAAGCTGCCACTACCATGCACAGAAAAGACCATAGTGAGGAACCAAGCAAATTGGATGTTAGTTCATGGAGATGCAGATGTTGCTATGCCGCCCCCTCTTAGTACCGTACCACCACCACCCACCTGGGGTGGTAGTGATGATCCTTTTGGGATGGGCATGGAACAGCCATCAGGAGCTGCAGACTCTTCCACCCACCGAACTTCTGATAGAGGATTCTCCAGTGCCTTCGATCCCGGATTCAGATATCTCTCCACTCAGCTGTACCTACAGGAGCAGAGGATGGAGAGAGTGATGAACACAGTGAGTGACATGCGAGGTTCCATGAGCTAGATGCAAGACTCGATGCACCACATACATCAGGACATAGAGAGCTTGAGTACCTACTGAAAGTGGGGGGGCGAAACCCTAATATGCGCAGATTAAAATTTTGCATAGCGGAAGCTAGGGTTTCTAAGGATCGATTAGCATGAATATCTGATCAACTTGTAAAACTTGTATAGATCAAAATAGAGATCATACCAATGCCATTTCTTGGATGGCGACTTGGAAGCAAAGAAGCGTGTGCTTCTTCTCCAAAGGAACCGCACACAAGGTGATTGATGGCTTCTCCTTGGCGTTCCTTGTGCTAGCAAAGATCCAAGGTCTCCTGATCGTGTGAAGGTGATTAGAGATGATGTCTTTTTCTTGTCCGAACTCTCCTTGGCGTGAAAACTCACCACATGAGAGAGGAGGCGTCGAGAGGAAGAGGCCAGAGACGAGAATAGCCCCAAAAACCACGAACGTAGAGGCGTGAACTATTTTGGAAAGCATGACTTCCAAAAATAGTAAGCCCTCAACGTGTGATGCGTTCACTCCAAGTGAACCATCGCATTTTCCTCTCCCATTGAACCATGCGCTCACTATGATGAGCCGGTTCAATTACATTTGGTTCAAAGACCAAATTAAGCCAAGCCTTGGTCTAGATCATATAAAACCAAAAGGTTCAAGATCTAACCATTCATCTCTTGATGCTCTTGATCTCATCGATCTAGCATCATTTCTCTTGATCGAAGCTTACCGATCTCAAGCCCTAATCAATCAAACATGATCAGACCAGATCTCACTTACAATCAGAGTTTAAACTCCTTTAAACTGAACCAAAACAATTCAGTCCACACGATCTGACATAAGTAAGCCATATCATCAAATTGTGCGACCCTAAGGGTTTCCTTTAAATGTCGGTAACGATAACTTACGTTATCACGAACAGAGAGGGGTATCTAGCAACACATCACTGTCTCCCGATATAAAGGAAAGAGTCTTCCAAGACTACACCCAAACCACAGCACAAGTGTGAATCCAATTCACTAGGCGTACATGTTTCCTTTGCCACTGGATGTTCTTATTGGACAAGCGTGTCAAGCCTGTAACTCCAATATGATGAGAATGATTAGATCAGATGAACATAGTCATCTGGGTATGGCCATACACTTTCTCAATCATCTCATCCAGGGGGCCCCTTTAGAACATCACACTCCAATCAAGGAGAAGGCAATCCTATATCTATCACTAGCGCCCTAACATGACTCATGTTCATTATCCAAGATAGTCTATAACCATTATGTTTCAAATGATATTGAACTACCTCAAGACAATGCCAATCATCATTTAGAAACACAAGTGATCTCAACTCAGAGGAAATAAGCCACTTGTTTGCATACAAGGATTATTCACATTGTGACAAACAATTGAATATCCTAAGTAGGGTCTGTCCAGTACATCCAATGTACCTATGAGTCTACATCTTATTCCATGCTCGAAGCATCCTATAAGATTAGAACACATATTAGTCTCAATCATATCAAGGCTGTCTCATGTTCACCAAGATATCTCGACTAAGGACTATACTGCATGTCAGCCAAGCTGAACACCATAGAGACATTATTCAGAAGTATACATATAGCGGCAGATAATGCAACAACCTGAATAACAACCATTGCCTTTATAAACCTAGAGTTTATACATGATACTGACAAAAACCCAAGGCCTCAAACATTAGCCTTAAGGGCATACCCCAACAATCTCCCACTTGCACTTAATCTAATGGTTGAGAAATCTCAAACCCATATTATTACAGTGCTTCTCATGCTTCTGCTGCGCCAGAGGCTTAGTAAGCGGGTTAGGTAGATTGTCATCTGTATGAACCTTGCAGATCTTGATCTCTCCACGATCTATGATCTCCCGGATCAAATGAAACCTTCTCTGTATGTGCTTGGACTTCTGGTGCGACCGTGGTTCCTTTGCTTGTGCAATGGCTCCAGTGTTATCATAGAAGATAACCAATGGATCTGCACTCGAAGGAACAACACCAAGTTCTTGAACGAACTTACGAATCCACACTGCCTCCTTGGATGCTTCCGAGGCTGCAACATACTCGGCTTCTGTTGTGGAATCAGCAACAATTGATTGTTTGAAACTTTTCCACACCACTGCTCCTCCATTGAAGCTAAAAACATAGCCTGATTGCGATCGAAAATCATCCTGGTCAGATTGGAACGAAGCGTCAGTATATCCTTCAATATTGAGTTCTTCCTGACCTCCATATATCAAGAACATATCTTTGGTTCTCCGAAGATATTTCAAAATGTTCTTGACTGCAATCCAGTGTGCCTTACCTGGATTACTTTGGAATCGACTGGTCACGCTTAACCCGTAAGCGACGTCTGGGCGAGTACACAACATCGCATACATAATGGATCCAATAGCCGAAGCATAAGGCGTATTGTCCATTTCATCTTTCTCAGTCTGTGTTTGTGGACACTGACTCTTCGAAAGATTCAGACCATGTCTGACTGGAAGATTTCCTCTTTTAGAATTTTCTAAATGGAATCTCTCCAGGATTTTATCGATGTAAGTACTCTGGCACAGCCCGAGAAGCCTCTTAGATCTATCTCTGTAGATCCGCACACCTAATACGTAGGCTGCTTCTCCTAAATCTTTCATCTGGAAACATTTTCTTAACCATGCTTTTACCGCATGCAGTTCAGGAATATCGTTTCCAATGATTAAGATATCATCGACGTAGAGGACTAGGAAAGTAATCACGCTCCCACTAAACCTCTTATATACACACGGGTCATCTTCATTTTTGATGAAACCAAATTCACAGATTGATTCATCAAAACGAATATTCCAGCTTCTCGATGCTTGTTTAAGTCCATAAATGGACTTCTTTAATTTGCATATTTTATGACGATCTGATGGATTGATGAAACCTTCAGGTTGTGTCATATACACATCCTCTTCTAGTTTTCCATTAAGGAAAGCGGTCTTGACATCCATTTGCCAGATCTCATAATCATAATATGCTGCTATCGCGAGAATAATCCGAATAGACTTGAACATGGCTATAGGAGAGAAAGTTTCATCATAATCTATCCCGTAGATTTGTTTAAAACCTTTCGCAACTAGCCTGCCTTTATAGGTAACCACGTTACCATCCATGTCAATCTTCTTTTTGAAGATCCACTTACAGCCTATAGGGATTACTCCCGGAGGCGGATCAACCAAATCCCAGACTTGGTTATCTGACATGGAGTCTATCTCGGCTCGCATAGCTTCAAGCCATCTTGCTGATTCCGGTCCACTGACCGCATCCGCATAAGTGAGGGGTTCATCATCAATGATGTAGACTCCGTCATAGCGCTCAGGCTGTCGACGGATCCTTCCCGATCTACGCGGTTCCCGTGATATCTGAGCCTCAGGTTGCTCAGTAACCTGTTCTATTGGCTCAGGCTCATCCAACTGAGTTTGACTTCTTTGTCCTTCTTCTGGATTCTCATCCAGCTTTATTTCTCTCCCACTGGCCTCTTGCAGAAGAAATTCCTTCTCAAGAAAAATAGCCGTACGAGCAACAAATACTTTGTTCTCCTTGGGATCGTAGAAATAATAACCCTTAGTTTCTTTAGGGTAACCGACAAAGATACATTTATCAGATCTGCTCTCCAGTTTCCCAGAGGCGAGCTTTTTGACATAAGCCTCGCAACCCCAGATTTTGATAAATGTCAAGCTCGGCTGTTTCCCATACCATAACTCATATGGCGTCTTTGAAACGGCCTTGGATGGCACTCGGTTTAGTACCTTTGCCGCTGTTTCCAGTGCAAATCCCCAAAAGGAGTAAGGTAGAGTAGCCTGACTCATCATAGAACGAACCATATCCAATAAGGTTCTATTTCTCCTCTCGGACACACCATTCCATTGCGGTGTTCCTGGCGGAGTGAGCTGTGAGATAATTCCACACTCCTTCAGATAGTCAGTAAACTCTCGACTCAAGTATTCTCCACCTCGATCTTAACGAAGTGCCTTGATATTTCGGCCTAGCTGATTTTGTACTTCATTTTTGAACTCTTTGAACTTATCAAAAGATTCACTCTTATGTCTCATTAGATAGACATAACCATACCTACTGAAATCATCAGTAAAGGTAATGAAGTATGAATAGCCACCTCTGGCATGTTTACTAAATGGCCCACACACATCACTGTGAATGAGGTCAAGTAAACCTGAAGCCCTTTGACCTTTATTAGAAAAAGGAGCCTTCGTCAGTTTGCCCATTAAACAAGCTTTGCATGTATCAAGTTCCTCATAGGAGAATGATCCCAGCAGTCCATGGTCATGCAACCGCTTAATGCGCTTCTTGTTAATATGGCCTAAACGACTATGCCATAACAAGGTGCCGTCATCAGCATACTTGGCTTTCATATTATCAATTTGTTGTACAGAACATTCCATGTCCAACATGAATAACCCATTGTTAATTGACCCAGTAGCATAAACAATATTACCAAATGAAATACAACACTTTAAAGTTTTGCATTCAAAGGAAAACCCTTTCCTGACAAGAGCAGGAATAGAGATAATATTCTTAGTTATGCTCGGCACAAAATAACAATTGTCCAATTCTAATACATAACCAGATGGTAAAGAGATGTTATATTGTCCTACAGCAACAGCAACAACCCGTGCCCCGTTTCCAACTCGTAGGTCCACCTCATGCTGTCCCACCTGTCTTCTTCTCTTGAGTTCCTGCACATTTGAACAAATGTGAACTCCACATGCAGTGTCCAACACCCATGAAATAGAAGAAGATACCATGACTTCAGTCACGAAAATACCTGAGCCAGAAGTGAAAGGCTTGCTTCCCTTCTTGTCTCCTTGGAGCGCTTTACAGTCCTTCTTCCAGTGACCCAGCTGGCCACAATGGAAACATCTGTATTCCTTTGACCGCTTCATCTTTTGCTTTAGAGCCTTGTTGTAGCTCTTGATAGGGGTTTTTCCCTTCTTCCCCTTCTTCTTGTTCCTTGAAGGAACCATCAAGACAGAGGATGAAGGCTTTCCCTTTTCAAGAGTTTGCTCTGTAGTATAGAGCATGTTCAGTAACTCTGCCGGGGTACAGTCGATCTTGTTCATATTAAAATTAATGATGAACGGATCGAAAGAGGCCGGGAGAGATTGCAGGATAATGTCTACAACAAGCTCCTGATTGATGGTGTGTCCCAGTTTCTCTAGAGCCTCCTTGTACCCAATCATCTTGAGTACGTGAGCTCCCACTGGACTCCCTTCAGTCAGTTTGCTCTGAAAGAAAAGTTTAGTCAAGTTATAGCGTTCAGTCCTTGCCTGTGCAGCATACAGCATCTTGAGATTTGCTATAATATCAATAGCAGATAAATCCTCATGCTGACGCTGAAGCTCTGGCGTCATAGACGCAAGCATAAGGCAAGCGACATCAATGCTATCATTGACATGCTTCTCATAAGCATCCCGAACCGCCCTTGCGGCGTTCGCAGCGGGTTGAGGCGGTATTGCCGTCTCAAGGACATACAGTTTCCTCTCAGCCTTAAGAACAATCTTAAGGTGTCCGTACCAGTCTAAGAAGTTTGGCCCAACAAACTTCTCCCTTTCCAGTAAGGATCGCACATTGAACGCTGTGGTGTTCGTTGCTGCAGTAATCTACAACATTGCAAGAACAACAAGGTCAGTATCAATGTTAGAATCAATCCAGGACTTAAGAATGATTCTTTTCTCACTATTTTATCTAACTGAAAAATCCATTAAAACAGTCCGAAAGAGTAACACTCTTTTAGTGAGATGGGATCCAGATTTCATACTTGGTCTCTGCGTCCCGCTCAGGCGAGATAAGATGCACAGAGAGTACAAGCACTAATCACCGGTAGGCTATCCATGCCAATCGCCAACCCGTGAGATTCCCCTTCATCTGGGCAATCCTGCAGACTGTGCCAACTGAGTTGGTACAACACAGTCTCTGATTCCACAGATGGCTGCCTCCATATAGCTAACATATGCTCAATATGTAGCCTACATGGTCAAGCTGACCTGACCTACTCCCTGGACCACCACGTGCTATGCTGAGCAACGAGAAGCAATAAATACCTTCTCTGTAACACACAGGTGCAATCACACACCGTCTGAAGATAGATGGGCGTGCCCACTGAGTGGCTACAACACGGCCCCAACGATAGTCAGAACAGTGAGGTTTCGCGTCAGAAGGCTTTCATGCTTGATATTTCACGTTGGATTTTAACGGTCCTTTTATCTTCTTACTATCATGCATATCCTATGGTGATAGCAGAAAGATAAGTCATGCATGTACTAATATTACTTAAACAGTAAATAGAAAGCATGATGATCTTATGTGGTAAACGCCCATTAAGCCTAAGTAAAACCCTAGTTTTACACAAGTCTTCACTTGAGCTCTTCATGGGTCTTTTGCAACTCATCTGGCCCAGGCCAGGGCCCAAGCGCCCTCTGCAGCCCAAATGCACCCACCAGGTAGCATGAGCCTGTCCTAGAGTCGAACTCTAGACCTCCCACTGGTGAAGCCACTTGCTGCATGCGCCTCTGCCATGTGTGCTCTGTGCTCATGTCTGATCAAAATACATTTTAATCTATCTAGACATGATTGACACGCAGGTCAATTACACTTTATCATAATTTTAAAATGTGATGCGCAGATCACAATAATAATTTACAATTATTAATCCAGGCACGCAGGCCCCAGCACAGCACACAAAAATTGGGCAACCCACATAAGATGAAATAAACACCCATCATGGTTAGACAAGGAACATGTGATCCAAACAAGAAAATAAAATTTTGAAAAACCCATTGGCAACAATTTTATTTCCTTATGTGCCCTACTACCTTACAACGGTCCATTAATAGGGATCCACTCATCAGACCTAGTCAGACCCACTGCCCTTGCATGCACCAAGTCATAACTGACTTGAGTCGACCTTATGGTCAACAATGCATGCTTTAAGGGCTGAACGTCCCTCATGATTTCTGGCAAGCGGGTGTGACCCTGGGCCTTAATCATGAGCGTTCATTGGTTGTCTCAATCAGACATCGCTACATGCCTTTCTGCGGTCGACCTATAGCCACCTCATGCTTGCGCATAGGTGCCATCTGGTCGACCCGTCTAGGCTGTCAGATGGTCTGATTAGACTGTAGGGTCTAGACTAGACGACGACTTCAACCCTAATAACCCGTCTAAGTTTTTAAAGTTGGCGCTTATAGATCTAAGTGGATGCGCGCAAGTTGTTATAAGTTTTGATAAAATAACATTTAACATGCGCCAACAATAAACATCATACATGCGCCAACATCAGAAAACAAACTGTTGGGGTATGCCCTTAAGCCTAATGTTTGAGGCCTTGGGATTGTAACAGTATCGTGTAATAAACGTTTATGTTTATAAAGGCATGGTTATTATTCAGTTAGCTACATTGTCTGCTGCAATATATGTTCTTCTGAATAATGTCTCAAAGCTGTTCAGCTGGGCTGACATGCAGTTAAGTCCTTAGTCGATGTATCTTGGTGAACATGAGACAGCCTTGATATGGTTAAGACTAATATGTGTTCTAATCTTATAGGATGCTTCGAGCATGGAATAAGATGTAGACTCATGGGTACATTGGATGTGCTGGACAGACCCTACTAGGATATTCAATTGCTTGTCACAATGTGAATATTCCTTGTATATGACAAGTGGCACATTTCCTCTGACTTGAGATCACTTATGTTTTCTAAATGATGATTGTCATTGTTTTGAGGTAGTTCAATGTCATTTGAAACATAATGATTATAGACTATCTTGGATAATGAGCTTGAGTCAGGTTAGGGCACTAGTGATAGACATAGGATTGCCGTCTCCTTGTTTAAGGAGTGTGATGTTCTAAAGGGGCCCCCTGGATGAGATGATTGAGAAAAGAGTATGGCCATACCCAGATGACAGTGTTCATCTGATCTAATCATGCTCATCATATTGGAATTACAAGCTTGACACGCTTGTCCAATAAGAACAATCCAGTGGCAAAGGAAGTATGCATGCCTTGTGAGTTGATTCACACTTGTGTTGTTTTTGGGTGTAGTCTTGGAAGACTCTTTCCTTTATATCGGGAGACAGTGATGTGTTGCTAGATACCCCTCACTGATCGTGATAACGTGAGTTATCATTACCGACATTTAAAGGAAACCCTCAGGGTCGCACAATTTGATGATATGGCTTACTTGAGTCAGATCGAGTGGACTGAATTGGTTAGGTTCAGTTTAAAAGGTTTTTATCTCTGATTGTAAGTGAGATCTAGTCTGATCATGTTTGATTGATTACGGCTTGAGATCGGTAAGCTTCGATCGAGAGAATGGATGCTAGATTGGTCAGATCAGAAGCATCAAGAGATGAACGGTTAGATCTGGAGTCTTAGGGTTTATTTGAGATCTAGACTTGATTGCTTGGCTTGATTGGTTCTTAAACCGAACCAATATTGAACCGGCTCATGAAA
The DNA here is from genome assembly GCA_027563935.2 of Costus lasius. NCBI lineage: Eukaryota > Viridiplantae > Streptophyta > Magnoliopsida > Zingiberales > Costaceae > Costus > Costus lasius. The sequence continues at coordinate 39,560,928 of CM050453.2, forward strand.
TGAGCGCATGGTTCAAGGTGTGGCGACATGTTCACTTGGCGTGAACGTTGGGGTGATGCGTGGTTGCTATTTTTAGTAACCATGATCTCCACTAAGAGATGGTTCACGACCGAATAGAGTGCTCTCTATTCTCGCCACTCGGTATTAGTCCTCTTAACGTTTTTCGTGTGTGGCGACGCTTTGACGTTGAGGAGGATTCGGCCAAGAGAAGAAATCATCATCTTCTTTCCTTTCCATTCGGCAAGACAACCTTGGAACCTTGCTAGCACAAGGAGCACCAAGGAAGAAGCACATTGTTCATCTTGTGTGCGAGACTTTGGAGAAGAGGCGCTTGCAACTTTTGCTTCCAAGGCACCATCTTGAAATGGCTATGGTATGAATTCGTTTCTTCTATTCAATCATACTAAAGTTGATTATATGACATATAAAGATCTATTAGAAGCCCTAGATTCCGCTAGAGACATTGTTGCGCCACCTATTAGGGTTTCGACCCCCTTGTCTAGGGGTCCCTTCAATTGGTATCAGAGCGAGTTTTATATGATCATATGATTGCTGTGTGATCCATGTATTCATTTGTATGCTTAGATCTTCACCATGCGAAAACTTACATGTTAAGTTTGCATATCCGAAACTATATGTATGTTTCCTTGGCGCATGTTGTTGGCGCTTGATGTTATGTTTTAAAAACCATTTCACTTGCGCGACATTATTAGATCTAAGGCCTTGCAGTAAACCCTTAGACGGGTTATTAGGGTTGAAGTCACCCCCTAGGTTGGATCCAAAAGTATGATCAGACCATCTGACAGCCTTGATGGGTTGACCAGGTAGCACCTGTGCGCAAGCACGTGGTGGCTACAGGTCGGCTGCAGACAGGCGTGTAGCGATGTCTGATTGAGGCAACCCATGAACGCACATGAGTTAGGCCCGGGGTCACACCCGCTTGCCAGACCTCATTGTGGTTGTTCAGCCCTGGCGCATGCATGGTTGACCTTATGGTCGACTCAAGTCAGTTAGGACTTGGTGCATGTAAGGGTAGTGGATCTGACTAGGTTGGGTGAGTGGATCCCTAGTAATGGACCGTTGTAAGGTTGTAGGGCATATAAGCAAAATAAAATTGATGCCCATGGGGTTTTTCGAAAATTTTATTTTAATGACTGGATCACATGTTGATTGATGCCATGTGTTTGTCTATTTATTCTTATGTGGGCTGCCCGTTCTTAATGTGTGCTGTGCTGGGGCCTGCGTGCCTGGGAATTAATTGTAAATTAATTTTTATTTTTGTGATCTGCGAATCACAGTTTAATTAATTTATAATGTGTAATTGACCTGCGTGTCAATCTTGTCTAGATAGTTAAATTTGTAATTTAATTAGACAAGAGCACAGAGCACACTTGGCAGAGGCGCATGCAGCAGTGGCTAGACCAGGTGGGAGGTCCAGGGTTCGACTCTGGGACCAGGCGCGTTTACCTGGTGGGCGCACCTGTACTGCAGTTGGCGCTTGGGCCCTGGTTTGGGCCAGATGAGCAGCAAAAGCCCCATGAAGCAAAAGCAAGTCAAGACTTAAGTTAAATTAAGGTCTTACTAGGGCTATGGGCTTTTACCACATAAGATTCATGCTTTCTTTTATTTATTGTTTAAATATTAGAATTGCATGATTAGTTTATCTTCTGCTATCACCATAGGAATTGCTTGATAGTAAGGAAGATAAAAGACCGTTAAAATCCAACGCTAAAATATCAAGCTCGTAAGCCTTCTGACGCGAAACCTCATTGTTCTGACTATCGTTGGAGCCGTGTTGTACCCACTCAGTGGGCACGTCCATCTATCTTCAGACGGTGTGGGATTACACCTGTGTGTTACAGAGTAGGGATTTATCCCTTCTCGTTGCTCAACATAGCACATGGTGGTCCAGGGAGTAGGTCGGGTCAGCTTGACCATGTAGGCTACATATGTGGCGCATATGGTAGCACATGGAGGCAGCCATCTGTGGGATCAGAGACTGTGTTGTACCAACTCAGTTGGCACAGTCTGCTGGATTGCCCAGATGAAGGGGAATCGCACGGGTTGGCGATTGGCTGGGACAGCCTACCAGAGATTAGTGCTTGTACTCTCTGTGCATCTTATCTCGCCTGAGCGGGACGCGGAGACCAAGTATGAAATCTGGATCCCATCTCACTAAAAGAGTGTTTACTCTTTCGGACTGTTTAATGGATTTTTCAGTCAGATAAAATAGTGAGAAAAAGAATCTTTCTTAAGTCCTGATTGATTCTTAACATTGATACTGACCTTGCTGTTCTTGCATTGTTGTAGATACCTGCAGCAACGAACACCATGAACTTCAATGTGCGATCCCTACTGGAAAGGGAGAAGTTTGCTGGGCCGAACTTCTCTGACTGGTTTGGACACCTTAAGATTGTTCTTAAGGCAGAGAGGAAACTGTATGTCCTCGAGACGGCGATACCGCCTCAGCCCGCTCCGAACGCCGCAAGGGCGGTTCGGGAAGCCTATGAAAAGCACGTCAATGATAGCATTGATGTCGCTTGCCTGATGCTAGCGTCTATGACGCCACCGCTGCAGCGTCAGCATGAGGATATGTCGGCTATAGAGATTATAGCGAACCTCAAGATGCTGTATGCTGCACAGGCGAGGACAGAACGCTATAATTTGACTAAGCTGTTCTTTCAGAGCAAACTGGCTGAAGGGAGCCCAGTGGGAGCTCACGTGCTCAAGATGATTGGGCACAAGGAGGCTCTAGAGAAACTGGGGCATACCATCAACCAGGAGCTTGCTGTGGATATTATTCTGCAGTCTCTCCCGCCTTCATTCGACGCGTTCATTATTAACTTTAATATGAACAAAATCGATTGTACTCCGGCAGAGCTGCTGAATATGCTCCTCACTACAGAGGAGACTCTGAAGGGAAAGCCTTCGACCTCTGTCTTAATGGTTCCTTCCAGGAACAAGAAGAAGGGGAAGAAGGGCAAAGCCCCTGTCAAGAGCTACAGCAAGGCTCTGAAGCAGAAGGTGAAGCGGTCCAAGGAATACAGGTGTTTCCACTGTGGCCAGCTGGGTCACTGGAAAAAGGACTGTAAAGCGCTCCAAGGAGATAAGAGGGGAAGCTTCGCTTCTGGCTCAGGTATCTATGTGATTGAGGTCATGTTTTCTTCTTCTATATCATGGGTGTTGGACACTGCATGTGGAGTTCACATTTGTTCAAATGTACAGGAACTCAAGAGAAGAAGGCAGGTGGGACAGCATGAGGTGGACCTACGAGTTGGAAACGGGGCACGGGTTGCTGCTGTTGCTGTAGGAGACTATTTCATTTCTTTACCATCTGGAATTGTATTGGAACTAGACAATTGTTATTTTGTTCCCAGTATTACTAAAAATATTATCTCCATTCCTGCTCTTGTCAGGAAGGGATTTTCCTTTGAATGCAATATTTCAAAGTGTGTCTTATCTTATGATAATATTGTTTATGCAACTGGTTCAATTAACAATGGGTTATACATGTTGGACATGGAATGTTCTATACAGAAAATTGATATTAAGAAAGCCAAGAATGCTGATGACAGCACCTTGCTATGGCATAGTCGTTTAGGCCATATTAACGAGAAACGCATTAAGCGGTTGCATGACCATGGACTGCTGGGATCATTCTCTTACAAGGAGATTGATACATGCAAAGCTTGTTTGATGGGCAAAATGACGAAGTCACCTTTTCTTAACAAAGGTCAAAGGGCTTCAGGTTTACTTGACCTTATACACAGTGATGTGTGTGGGCCATTTAGTAAACATGCCAGAGGTGGCTATCAGTACTTCATTACCTTTACTGATGATTTCAGTAGGTATGGCTATGTCTATCTGATGAGACATAAGAATGAATCTTTTGACAAGTTCAAAGAGTTCAAGAATGAAGTACAGAATCAGCTAGGCCGAAATATCAAGGCACTTCGCTCAGATCGAGGTGGAGAATACTTGAGTCATACGTTTACTGACTATCTGAAGGAGTGTGGGATTATCTCACAGCTCACTCCACCAGGAACACCGCAATGGAATGGTGTGTCCGAGAGGAGAAATAGAACGTTACTTGATATGGTTCGTTCTATGATGAGTCAGGCTACTCTTCCATACTCCTTTTGGGGTTTTGCACTGGAAACAGCTGCAAAAGTACTAAACCGAGTGCCATCCAAGGCCGTTTCAAAGACGCCATATGAATTATGGTATGGGAAACAGCCAGGCTTGACATTTATCAGGATCTGGGGCTGCGAGGCTTATGTCAAAAAGCTCGCCTCTGGGAAACTAGAGAGCAGATCTGACAAATGTATCTTTGTCGGTTACCCTAAGGAAACTAAGGGTTATTATTTCTACGATCCCAAAGAGAACAAGGTATTTGTTGCTCGGACGGCCATTTTTCTTGAGAAGGAGTTTCTTCTGCAAGAGGCCAGTGGGAGAGAAATAAAACTGGATGAGAATCCAGAGGAAGGACAAAGTGCTCAAGCACAGTTGGATGAGCCTGAGCCAGTAGATCAGGTTATTGAACAACCTGAGGCTCAGATATCACGGGAACCGCGAAGATCGGAAAGGATTCGTCGACAGCCTGAGCGCTATGACGGAGTCTACATCATTGATAATGATGAACCCCTCACTTATGCGGATGCGGTCAGTGGACCGGAGTCAGCGAGATGGCTTGAAGCTATGCGCGCCGAGATGGACTCCATGTCAGATAACCAAGTTTGGGATTTGGTTGATCCGCCTCCGGGAGTTATCCCTATAGGCTGTAAGTGGATCTTCAAGAAGAAGATTGACATGGATGGTAACGTGGTTACCTATAAAGGCAGGCTAGTTGCGAAAGGTTTCAAACAAATCTACGGGATAGATTATGATGAAACTTTCTCACCTGTAGCTATGTTCAAGTCTATTCGGATTCTTTTCGCGATAGCTGCATATTACGATTATGAGATTTGGCAAATGGATGTGAAAACAGCTTTCCTTAATGGAAATCTGGATGAGGATGTGTATATGACACAACCAGAGGGTTTCACTAATCCATCAGATCGTCATAAGCTATGCAAGTTAAAGAAGTCTATTTATGGACTTAAACAAGCATCGAGAAGCTGGAATATTCGTTTTGATGAATCAGTCACTGAATTTGGTTTCATCAAGAACGAAGATGACCCGTGTGTATATAAGAGGTTTAGTGGGAGCGTAATTACTTTCCTAGTCCTCTACGTCGATGATATCTTGATCATTGGAAATGACATTCCTGAAATGCATGCTGTGAAGGCATGGTTAAGGAAATGTTTCCAGATGAAAGATTTAGGAGAAGCAGCCTATGTATTAGGTGTGAAGATCTACAGGGATAGATCTAAGAGGCTTCTCGGGCTGTGCCAGAGTACTTACATCGATAAAGTCCTGGAGAGATTTCATTTAGAGAATTCTAAACGAGGATATCTTCCAGTCAGACATGGTCTGAGTCTTTCGAAGAGTCAGTGTCCACAAACACAGACTGAGAAAGATGAAATGGACAATACGCCTTATGCTTCGGCTATTGGATCCATTATGTATGCGATGTTGTGTACTCGCCCAGACGTTGCTTACGGGTTAAGCGTGACCAGTCGTTTCCAAAGTAATCCAGGTCAGGCACACTGGATTGCAGTCAAGAACATCTTAAAATATCTGCGGAGGACCAAAGATATGTTCTTGATATATGGTGGTCAGGAAGAACTCAGTATAGAAGGATATACTGACGCTTCGTTCCAGTCTGACCAGGATGATTTCCGATCGCAATCAGGCTATGTTTTTAGCTTGAATGGAGGAGCAGTGGTGTGGAAGAGTTTCAAACAGTCAACTGTTGCTGATTCCACAACAGAAGCCGAGTATGTTGCAGCCTCGGAAGCATCCAAGGAGGCAGTGTGGATTCGTAAGTTCGTGAGAGAACTTGGTGTTGTTCCTTCGAGTGCAGATCCTTTGGTTATCTTCTGTGATAACACTGGAGCAATCGCACAAGCAAAGGAACCACGGTCGCACCAGAAGTCCAAGCACATACAGAGACGATTTCATTTGATCAGGGAGATCATAGATCGTGGCGAGATCAAAGTCTGCAAGGTTCATACGGATGACAATCTGGCAGACCCGCTTACTAAGCCTCTGGCGCAGCAGAAGCATGAGAAGCACTGTAATAATATGGGTTTGAGAGTTCTCAACCATTAGATTAAGTGCAAGTGGGAGATTGTTGGGGTATGCCCTTAAGCCTAATGTTTGAGGCCTTGGGATTGTAACAGTATCGTGTAATAAACGTTTATGTTTATAAAGGCATGGTTATTATTCAGTTAGCTACATTGTCTGCTGCAATATATGTTCTTCTGAATAATGTCTCAAAGCTGTTCAGCTGGGCTGACATGCAGTTAAGTCCTTAGTCGATGTATCTTGGTGAACATGAGACAGCCTTGATATGGTTAAGACTAATATGTGTTCTAATCTTATAGGATGCTTCGAGCATGGAATAAGATGTAGACTCATGGGTACATTGGATGTGCTGGACAGACCCTACTAGGATATTCAATTGCTTGTCACAATGTGAATATTCCTTGTATATGACAAGTGGCACATTTCCTCTGACTTGAGATCACTTGTGTTTTCTAAATGATGATTGTCATTGTTTTGAGGTAGTTCAATGTCATTTGAAACATAATGATTATAGACTATCTTGGATAATGAGCTTGAGTCAGGTTAGGGCACTAGTGATAGACATAGGATTGTCGTCTCCTTGTTTAAGGAGTGTGATGTTCTAAAGGGGCCCCCTGGATGAGATGATTGAGAAAAGAGTATGGCCATACCCAGATGACAGTGTTCATCTGATCTAATCATGCTCATCATATTGGAATTACAAGCTTGACACGCTTGTCCAATAAGAACAATCCAGTGGCAAAGGAAGTATGCATGCCTTGTGAGTTGATTCACACTTGTGTTGTTTTTGGGTGTAGTCTTGGAAGACTCTTTCCTTTATATCGGGAGACAGTGATGTGTTGCTAGATACCCCTCACTGATCGTGATAACGTGAGTTATCGTTACCGACATTTAAAGGAAACCCTCAGGGTCGCACAATTTGATGATATGGCTTACTTGAGTCAGATCGAGTGGACTGAATTGGTTAGGTTCAGTTTAAAAGGTTTTTATCTCTGATTGTAAGTGAGATCTAGTCTGATCATGTTTGATTGATTACGGCTTGAGATCGGTAAGCTTCGATCGAGAGAATGGATGCTAGATTGGTCAGATCAGAAGCATCAAGAGATGAACGGTTAGATCTGGAGCCTTAGGGTTTATTTGAGATCTAGACTTGATTGCTTGGCTTGATTGGTTCTTAAACCGAACCAATATTGAACCGGCTCATGAAATGAGCGCATGGTTCAAGGTGTGGCGACATGTTCACTTGGCGTGAACGTTGGGGCGATGCGTGGTTGCTATTTTTAGTAACCATGATCTCCACTAAGAGATGGTTCACGACCGAATAGAGTGCTCTCTATTCTCGCCACTCGGTATTAGTCCTCTTAACGTTTTTCGTGTGTGGCGACGCTTTGACGTTGAGGAGGATTCGGCCAAGAGAAGAAATCATCATCTTCTTTCCTTTCCATTCGGCAAGACAACCTTGGAACCTTGCTAGCACAAGGAGCACCAAGGAAGAAGCACATTGTTCATCTTGTGTGCGAGACTTTGGAGAAGAGGCGCTTGCAACTTTTGCTTCCAAGGCGCCATCTTGAAATGGCTATGGTATGAATTCGTTTCTTCTATTCAATCATACTAAAGTTGATTATATGACATATAAAGATCTATTAGAAGCCCTAGATTCCGCTAGAGACATTGTTGCGCCACCTATTAGGGTTTCGACCCCCTTGTCTAGGGGTCCCTTCACAAACATCTAATGTTTAACATGTAGTTTCGCCATGATGATGAATTTAGATCAATGTATACGCTAACAAGGATCACATTACAAGCAATCATATGAACATACAAAACTTGCTCTGATACCAATTGAAAGTGGGGGGGCGAAACCCTAATATGCGCAGATTAAAATTTTGCATAGCGGAAGCTAGGGTTTCTAAGGATCGATTAGCATGAATATATGATCAACTTGTAAAACTTGTATAGATCAAAATAGAGATCATACCAATGCCATTTCTTGGATGGCGACTTGGAAGCAAAGAAGCGTGTGCTTCTTCTCCAAAGGAACCGCACACAAGGTGATTGATGGCTTCTCCTTGGCGTTCCTTGTGCTAGCAAAGATCCAAGGTCTCCTGATCGCGTGAAGGTGATTAGAGATGATGTCTTTTTCTTGTCCGAACTCTCCTTGGCGTGAAAACTCACCACACGAGAGAGGAGGCGTCGAGAGGAAGAGGCCAGAGATGAGAATAGCCCCAAAAACCACGAACGTAGAGGCGTGAACTATTTTGGAAAGCATGACTTCCAAAAATAGTAAGCCCTCAACGTGTGATGCGTTCACTCCAAGTGAACCATCGCATTTTCCTCTCCCATTGAACCATGCGCTCACTATGATGAGCCGGTTCAATTACATTTGGTTCAAAGACCAAATTAAGCCAAGCCTTGGTCTAGATCATATAAAACCAAAAGGTTCAAGATCTAACCATTCATCTCTTGATGCTCTTGATCTCATCGATCTAGCATCATTTCTCTTGATCGAAGCTTACCGATCTCAAGCCCTAATCAATCAAACATGATCAAACCAGATCTCACTTACAATCAGAGTTTAAACTCCTTTAAACTGAACCAAAACATTTCAGTCCACACGATCTGACATAAGTAAGCCATATCATCAAATTGTGCGACCCTAAGAGTTTCCTTTAAATGTCGGTAACGATAACTTACGTTATCACGAACAGAGAGGGGTATCTAGCAACACATCACTGTCTCCCGATATAAAGGAAAGAGTCTTCCAAGACTACACCCAAACCACAGCACAAGTGTGAATCCAATTCACTAGGCGTACATGTTTCCTTTGCCACTGGATGTTCTTATTGGACAAGCGTGTCAAGCCTGTAACTCCAATATGATGAGAATGATTAGATCAGATGAACATAGTCATCTGGGTATGGCCATACACTTTCTCAATTATCTCATCCAGGGGGCCCCTTTAGAACATCACACTCCAATCAAGGAGAAGGCAATCCTATATCTATCACTAGCGCCCTAACATGACTCATGTTCATTATCCAAGATAGTCTATAACCATTATGTTTCAAATGATATTGAACTACCTCAAGACAATGCCAATCATCATTTAGAAACACAAGTGATCTCAAGTCAGAGGAAATATGCCACTTGTTTGCATACAAGGATTATTCACATTGTGACAAACAATTGAATATCCTAAGTAGGGTCTGTCCAGTACATCCAATGTACCTATGAGTCTACATCTTATTCCATGCTCGAAGCATCCTATAAGATTAGAACACATATTAGTCTCAATCATATCAAGGCTGTCTCATGTTCACCAAGATATCTCGACTAAGGACTATACTGTATGTCAGCCAAGCTGAACACCATAGGGACATTATTCAGAAGTATACATATAGCGGCAGATAATGCAACAACCTGAATAACAACCATTGCCTTTATAAACCTAGAGTTTATACATGATACTGACAAAAACCTAAGGCCTCAAACATTAGCCTTAAGGGCATACCCCAACACCTACATGGAGGAGATGGGGAACTTTCTATATGAGCATTTCGATTTTCAGGACCCCAGGAGGAGTGGAGAGCATAGAGGTCACCAGAGAGCACCACCTACTGATCCTATGGACGCAGCAGCTCAGAGCACTGAAGAGCTAGGATCTGATGGCGGTGATAATTGGTAGAGTCTTGTGAGTATCTCCCTTCCCTTTTATCTTTTGTCTTTCATTTTCTTTATCTTATTGATATCTCATGTGTTGAAGGGAAGGATGCATCTTCTACACCTCTATGTCCGCCGTCACTATTACTCTGTTTTTCATGCTTATCTTTTTATCTTTTCGATGTGGTTGTATAATACTTGATGATGCTTTGATGATTTTTTTTCTTCAATATGGTTGTATGTACATGAAAATATTTTGATGATGATGAGTACACTCTTGATAAGAATGATTTATGGCCTTGATCTACTTTTGAGATTATTGTATATGACTTGTTGATGATTGATGTTGATGAGTAAATTCAAAATTGAGATTAGAACAAGATCTATCATGTCAGATTTGTTTCTGTTATACATATCTACTTTTGAAAATTTTCATTGGTTGATAAGTGAGATTTTAGGGAGATATGTTGTTTGAAAATTTTGATTTAAGAGTAAAGCTACTTTTTGAATAAATTAGCATATGAGTATGAATTTTTGAATTGATATCAATTGATTAATCTAATTGAAGTTTTGTTTATATTACTATTTGTTGGGAAGAAAGAGTCCAAAATCCACAAAAATAGTGAGTGACTCCCCTACTTGGCACTGAGTAAAATTGACAGTAGTACCAAAAGACATGGGTTGAAGTCTGAAAAAGAAAAAAAAAGAAATGATGAGAGGAATCTATTCACATTAACTCCGCTGTCTTTAGTAAAATTCTTTCTACTAAAAAGACACGAGTTCTATTACATTGACTATGTGGTCAGTGTACTCTAACTTCATCACCAGAAAAAGGTGGAAATCGAATTAGAGAATGTGAATAATGCAAAAAGAAGAAAAAGTATGTATCTATGTGGGTACATGCCTTCCGAAAAAAGGGAAAAAAAAGGGAGAAAAAAAATTGGAGTGGAAAAAGATTTTGGATACTTATTCCTATAAACAAAAATATGATAAATTTAAACTGAAAATTGGATGAAGTCATGAGATTGAGATTCTATCTTTTATACAAGTTGCGAAGTTTTATTTGACTAAGTGGTGGATCTTGAGAATTGAATTTAGAAGATGACATATTTTTTTAAAATTTTATGATTCAATTGATGAGAATTTTTTATTAGTGATTGTATGTTAGAAATTTATTTTCCATGAGAAAGTCTATGCCTATGACCAATTTTTGAATTTTCTTGGTTTTTGCTTGAAGACAAGTAAAGTTTGAGCATTATGTGTTTGATGACACTGAAATTTATCGTAATTTCTATGCCATTTTATTGATATTTTTGTGTCATATTCATAGACTTTGCTTATTTTTTATGCCTTTTTATCAATATTTGTGGAATCTACACTCTTTTCTGATTTTGATGAATTTTAGGCAAAAAGGCATGTTTTTCAATCGATTTTGAGCAATCCAGATGCAAAATTGAATTCACAACATCAAGAGGAGATCACACATCAAATTTCAAGCAAATTGGATCTTCAGAGCAAATTACGGTACCCCCACTATGGAATTTACGGTACCGTAATTTGGAGTTTTTCCAGGCAGAGGATTTCATATGATTATGGCACCACCGTAAACATAGTTACGGTGCCGTATTTTTGAGCATTTTTGATCAGAGAATCGATTGAGATTACGGTACTACCGTAAGGAACTTTACGGTACCGTAAATCGGGTCGATTTTTCCACCTGAAAGATTGTTGACATTACGGCACCTCCATAAAGAACTTCACGGTACCATAATTCCAGAAGAATTCAACCCGAAAACTCGCTGTCCAGATTACGGCACTGCCATAAAGATGATTACGGCCGTAATTACGAAGCTGCTTGCGACTTTCCCGGTCAACTCCGAAGCCTAATTTTTGCGGATACGATTCCGATCGATCTAGGCCATTAAATACGTTGCTGTAAGAAGCAATCAGGGAGCTTTCGCCGAGACGAAGACCAAGAGACCGAAAGCCCTAATTTTCATCCACCACAGAGAGAGAAATTGCCTCACACGCTGCTGCCCTAGGTTTCGCCACCGGGAAGCGTACAACGCATCTCCGGCCGTGAAACTTGAGTGGAAGCTACGTATAGAGGAGAGAAGGTGCACCTGAAGTTTCAACGTGATCAGAGTTCAGACAGAGGAGAAATCACCAGAAAACCGAGCGCCGCCGCTGTTCGCCCAGATTACGGCCATAAACATCTTTACGGCCGTACCGTAAATATGGATTATTGTAACCTTCCCTCTATGATAGCTTAAACTTATTTTGGGACATGGGGGAGTAATTCACTTGATTTTTAATGACTAGATGACCATATTTCATTATTTAGTTGCGTTTAATCTTAGGATGATGATTTTACTTATGTGATGATCATCCTTAGACTCTTCATAGATCTATATTATTATTCATGTTTTAGAATTTTTGCCATTGACTGAATTGTAATTGCTTGAGAATTTGGAACCCTAGAATTGCATGTTATGAACCCTTTTAGGTTAGTTCTTAGTTGCTTGATTCTAGTAAACTAATTGCCATGATAATAATATAAATCTAGGATTGAGAATAAGTTTTCAAACGTGGAGATCTTGTGCGAAAGCAAAGATCGGAACGTTGGAGAACCATGAGTAAAACTAGTGTCGAGACTCGAATGCACGTAAGTGATCCTTGAGATTCCACTAGAGATTATCGACCTAGAACTCGGATGCACGAAAGTGATCCTTGAGTTCTTAGTTTGATGATTTACTTGTCTTCAGCGTTGGGACGACTCTTGCGCGAAAGCGAAGATTTATCGTTGCGTGCTTGTCTGCATGAAAGTGAGACAATCCTTTTGTTAAAGTAAATTACATCTTCATCGTGTTGAAATTAAACTGACGAAATCTTTATTCATGTCTAGTCATAAAAATTAAAGTGAACGAAACCCTAGTCCCAGCTTCTCTCTCTGATAATTCTGTTTTAGCGCTTTAGTCCTCGATTTCTAGTTTACACTCTTTCGATTGCCTAGATAGTGAATAATCAATTATTCGGTATTCAACAATATAGGTCTCTGTGGGATCGATTGATGCAGGAGCATGGAACCAAGATGACTTCCACTCTTTAGGCCTACCACCAAAACCTTCGCATACTTTCAAATTAATTCTCCGGAGGAGAATTCTTCACCCCGAAGATAGCTGATGCAGGAGCATCTTATTGAAGATCTCCAATTTTGAGAATTTGATGTATTTTGGACTTGTTTAAATTCTGCATTATGTTATGTTGCAAACATTGTTTACATTTCCTGCACTTGATGTTATTATGTTGTAGTTAGGAGAGCCTAGGTTTATTTTCCAAGCCTTTGTTTTAGTTTGTAGTTGCTGTAATAGGTTGTTTAGCCTAGGGCTCATACACCTGTAATGCACCTACATGGCACCAGTATCACCCCAGCTACAGGTCAACATTCCAAGAAAGTCTCGACACATTCAATCTTGGTCAACTCTCAATTCAAGTCAACATCAAGATAGCTTTACACAGGACGGAAGTTCTCAAGTCAGCGCAATTCCAGCAGCAAGGTCAAATGTAGAACAATCTCAGCCAACATCAATGTCAGATCCGCAAACCAGTATCCAGTTCCAAATCAGCGAGATCAAATCCCAGTCAACAACGACAAAGTCCAAATTAATTTCAACTTCAGCATGAGCACATTCAAGTTCCACCGCTCTAATCCTGTTAGATCAAATCCAGATGTCAGCCATATGCTTGCGCATGCTGCCACCCATTAAGTATCCAACCTGCATGCATAAGGAAATCTCCTCAGTCCATATTCACCGAAAGCAGCAGCCAATCAAAGAAGCTTTGTGATGTCCAGCTAGACCAGGAATTCAAAACGCCATTCCAGAAATGCTACCGTTGGGGTGTGAGGGTTTAAAGCCATGTAATTTCTCACTTGCACTTTAGCCTGAATGAATTTTTAAAAGAAAACTACTTTGAGTTAGCGGATGCTTCTCTGTTGAGGGTGTGCCGGAAAGCCCTTCGTGTGTTGCTTGAGGGTGAGCCAGAAGGCCCATCTTCCCTATCTCCTCGAAGGTGAGCTGGAAGGCCCTTCAAACCATTCTCTCGCCGAGTACTAGCCTGCCAATCCCTCGTGCAAGCCCTGATAGATTTGGAGCTGACAAGATCTTGCAGAGTTGCTGAAATTGGACTTCATACGCCCCACTCCATTCTTCACCTGGGAAATCATTTCCAGAAGCCATTGGCTGAAAGCTCCAATGGGGTCTGGTCCCCTTCCTTCAAGGGGACCCAAGGTGTCCTCGTTCCCTCTTCCTCTTATGATCCGAATGCATGTTTAGTTCCCATGAATGTTTGCGCATAACCTTGATATTTGTTAACCAATATCACATTAGAGCTACATACTTAAGGGGTTCCTTGGGCTTGGGTTCCTTCCCGGGGAACCCATGTAACCCCCGGGAAGGCTGATGCAGGAGCACCACTGAGGAGATCCAAGAGGACCAGGAAGCCCCCTGACAGGTACAGAGCATCCAAATGATCTACAAATGATGACTTTTGTCTTTTTGAAAGCCTGTCTTGCATGACAGCATTTTGTAGCACCTAGTGTGCATGGGGTAGCCAGAGGAGGTTAGCCTAGGCTTTGTTTTCTTTTCAGTATTTATTTTTCGTAGTGGTTGTAATAGGTTGCATTAGTCTAGGGTGAGTGTTGCATTTGTACAAGACACCTATCCCCTCTCCAAACACTCCCAACCAGGAACAAGTGCCATCGTAGCAGGCCAAGGAAATCAACAACATTGGGTATCCTAGTAGCCCAATAAAAATCAGCACATGGAGCATCTTACTCAACCCAATCAACCAGCCCAAGGCCCTCCAATCTCTACCTAGCTTCAATACAAATCAGCAGCCATTGGGGGTCAACAAATCTGGTCAAAGGGTTAGCATATGGACTAGCTTCAATACCAGCCAAGACAGCATGCGTGTGATAGCTTATTAAACTCAAAACTAGCCAAAACTGCATACGTATGACAACCTATTGAGACAAGTGGAAACCTGTTCACATGCGCCAACAAGCAAGGTCACTTGCTTGTCCAACTGAGGAAAACTTCAGCTACTTATGCCAGCTTTCATGCAAATGGAATATCAGCACATACCAGCCCACCAAAACCAGACGGCTGCATGCCCAAAAGAAGAAAAACCAGCTGGCGCCAACCGTTCACTACAACAGCAAGTTCGAATTGAGTTGAAGGGAGGAGTGTAACATTGAGGGGAAAGTTAAAAGCTCTTGTACTTTGGGTTTTGGGGCAGATTTCCAGCTTATGAAAATTTCAAACAATTGTGTTGTGTTGTGTGGGAACTGAGCGTAACTCCCTTGGAGCCGGGCCTCCTTCCACTTCATTCCTGCCATTTTCTTCCTCTCCACCTCCCCTTCCTCAACAACTTTCAAGTGATATCTTGGAGATAGCCCTCTAGTTCCACCTTGAAGCCTACGGCTGGGAAGAAGACCTGAACAAGATCCCCCCTTAAGGACCTATTGTTAGTTTAATGGGTTGGAGCTTATTTCCATCCACCCCTCTTGCTCTTGACTAATTGTAGGCCATTGAATTAGCCACTTTAAACAGCCTCATCGCCAAGATACAGCAGAGCCGAGGGAGTCAAAGAAAGGGGTTTAGGCCCCCTTCCCTAAAGGGGGCCTTGGGTACACTCTTTCCTCTTAGAATCGCATGCTAGAGTTTACTGCATTCCTCTTAGAATCGCATGCTAAAGTTACTGTTTTATTCCTCTATTCTGCTGTTATTGCATACCTTTGCTGGTTGTGTGTGGAGCTAAAACGCCTAGGAAATCCTGGTAGCAACCCCCTACATTATCGATACTTTTCTTTATTACTTCGAGTATCCGTGCACTTGCGGACACTACAAGTTTAGGGACAACAAGTTTCTGGAGCCGTGCCAGGGAGTGACAATAGCCCTGTGCGCCAATACTTAGGTTTTGGCCGTGACACCTGAAGCAAGTCTACCTACTTGTATTTAAAAGTGTGTCCTTTCAGATCACAACAAATCTCATGTGCAGAAATGTAGGATAAGTGAAATACAGCTTCAGAGGAAATAAATTTTCAGCGGCAGCAATTAATCAAAGTGGTAAACTATAGTAAAATTCTGATTTCACAGCCTGTACTCAGTTTCATGTAAATTCAGCAATACTAGATGTAAGTGCTGTAGTAGATGCAAACGCAGCAAGGTTCGGATTCAGCAATAGCAAGGTAAACAGCTGAGCTATATTAAAACCAGAAAATTTCAGCAATGAACAGTAGCAATCCAGAACTAATCGGCAATCCAGGAGTAGCAAATACCAGTTCTCAACCTAATGCTAAATGCCAGGGCAGTGATATGGAGGAAATTCAGTTTAAGGTCACAACAAGTTTAACCGAGATCAAGGGATGCAGTTGATAAGAGGCAGTTTCAGTGACAAGTTTAGAAACAAAGTAGCAAAATGTCCTTGGCACAAATAACTCAGCGTTCCTCAGAAACACAGGAATAGAAAACTCAGAAATCCATGGTAAAAATCCAGCCAAACAAAATTAATCGAAGACATGAGAGCACAAAATCTGACAAGTAACAGCATAAATTACAAACAATGTTGAGAATCAAATGATACCAAAATCTCAGCGTCACACATAGAGCAATAGACCTTCAGAAATACGATAGAATACATGCAGGAACCTAGTTTAGAAAATCTCAATATAAAAAGAAAGTTGGAATGGTAAGCAATAGGGAGCAGAAATTTTAACAGACACGTTCAGAGCAAGATTCAGCAACAGCATCAACAATTTTGTCAAAGGTTTAAACTCAGTAAAAATAAGACACAGGCATAGCAGTAGATATTGACAGCAGAAAATTTCAGAAATTATTTGCACCAACAAAGAGCACCTAAGGGTTGCTCTGATACCACTGATGAAGGATAGATTTAAGCCCAAGAGCATCCCTTAGGTATGTAGCTCTATAGATGATAGTTATCCTAATGCAAATGCAGATTTTCAGATGATAAGTAAACTTTAAATGTGCAATGTTTAGATGGGTAATTGGTGTTGGCTTGAAGTCACCTGAGGCCCCCTTGAAGGAAGGGGGCCGAGTCCCCTTCTTGCCTTTGACTATGGACTTTTGGCTTGTGAATAAACAGCTTGGTGGAGTGGTGGTTTACTTCCAGAATGTCTTCAACTTCAGCAACTAGTAGGGCTTCACGTCAATCTTCAGCAGTAGCACTTGGGAGCAATAAATGGAGATTGAATGGTAGGAAGATTTAGAGAGTTGATGGGAAGCAGGATGATGAAGAAGAGAAGAGAAGGGAAGCGGAGAAGAGAAGATAAGGGCGAGGGGCCTTCCGACACACCCTCAGGAAACACAAGGGCCTTCCGGCTCACCCTTAAACACAAACAAGGGGCCATCTGGCACTCCCTCAAACAAAGCAGCATCCGCTAACTCAGGGTTTTCTCTTTCAAAATTCATCAACTTCGTGCAAGTGTCGAATACATGGGCTTAAAACCTTTTATTCCCAACATTTACATTTAGTGTCATTTGGTATTCCTTCATGGTTGGAATGGATCTCTGTTTTGCAGAACTGATATGCGCTGGAGGTAAGAGTCTAGTGTTGATTGGCTGTGGCTTGTGGTTGAAGATGGTGAGCTGGAAGTGGATCCTGGCGGGTGAATAATCCTGCATGCATTGGTTGCTTGTTGGATGCACATGCAAATCTCATGATGCGTGAAGTAGCTAGTGGTGCAAGCTTTTGGTTATTGGCTGCATGAAGAGGCGCCTCAAGCTGATTGGTGGAATTTGAGGTGGCTAGTGTTTTTGTTGAATGAAGTCCGAAGTGGAGTTGTTGGAGCCGTTGAACACTTCATGCTAATTTTGACCTACTTCAATAGTTAACCAAATATGCTAGGCGTGACTAAAGTTTAATGATTGGAGTTGGATGTTGACTGATTTGGTGTGGGCACTGGCCTTGCTGAATTTGATGATGCTGATTTGAAGTAGACGGTTGAGAGTGGAATGTTGATGTTGACCTTGATTCATTGACTTTGACCTTGTTGACTTGATTGAGGATGGATGGGTGTCACTTGGTTGAGAGAATGTCATGACGGTTGGGAAGCTCAGGTGCCATGTTGTGCTATTATAGGTGTTATAAATTCCTAGGCTAAACATCCTACTACAGTTACAACAAAATAAAATAAAGACATATAAAGTAAATCCTAGGCTAAGTCCTAACTACAACATGAAACATCCATAGCAGGAAATAAATTGTCTTACAAAATTGTTCTACCAAACTAGTCTTATGACAAACAAGACTAGGTAGAACCAAATAGTGAAATGCTATCGAGTCCGAATGCTGAAAGTAACATAATTTAATTACTAAAGATGCTCCTGTATCACACGGTCTCATCAAAAGTCCAAACACATACTTAGGAGATTTCACCTGATTAGAGAGATCATTGACCGAGGTCATGTCAAGATTAGCAGAGTTGATAAAGACAACAATCTAGCAGCCCACTGACTAAAGCTTTGGCTCAGCAAAAACCATGATGGTCATACGAGGGACAAGGGGTTGAGGTTTCTCAACAAGGTATAAGTGCAAGTGAGAGATTATTGGTGTATATGCTCTTGGACCCGTTGTTAGTATATCTTTTGTACTACTTGACATTGATATCTTATATATATATATATTATTCTGGCATTGTCATTGTTATGCTATGTTTACATCTGCATTATTTGTATATGTGCATGATAATGTCCATAGAGACAGATTGTATCTGTGCTCAAACTCTATCCCCAGTCAAGTACCTAAGTGGATAAGAGACAACTCTGGTACATGTGAGACTGGTATATGGGCTGGTTAAGCACATGATGCTAACTCGGACATATGGGTATATTAGTGGTAGATATACTGGATCGACCCACTGTGAGGCTATAACTTTGTGTCATGAGTTAACCTTACAAGTGACAGGAGATGCATTAATCCCTTGACTTGAGGTCATTGACCCTTCTGTATGGTTAGGGACATACTTTGATACAACCTAGCACCTCACTGTAGTTGGGTGGTTACAATGGTTATCATTGAGTATGTCACGATTCATATGAGAAGATCAATGGACAAATATAGGATTTGCCCCTTCCTGAGGGAAGCTTGATATCCATGGGTCCCCCATGGATGCATGACTGAAAGTGTATACCATAACCAGGTGAAAGCTTGATTTTGTCATGACCATGAGATTGGGTATAAATAAAGTGGTGACACACTTTGTCCAATCCGATATCAGTTTGGCAAAAGGACTATAATGCAATGGAACTTTATTGCGATGATGGGGATGTCAATGTTGATATCCATTTCGAAGACTTGGGTAGTAGGGATGCATTGCTAGGTGCCACTCACTGCTTATAATGACCTTAGTTCATCACTGCCAAAGTCAGAGGAACCTACAGGGTCGTACATCTTTATACTCGAGTTTTCATATTGATTGAGTAGCCTTTGGGTTGAGTTATTTCATAACTCGGATCTATTTGGGAGATTTCATCAGTGCCATTAGGCCTGATGAGATGGAAGAAGCTTATTATAGCCAAACATTATTTTTGGTAGGTTGACTCAAAATTGACCATGGTTAACCACATTTGACCTTGGGTTACTTTAGATTGGATCCAATAGCTTGATCAACATGCATAATGAAGTTTGGACTAGGCCCATTACCCAATGGGGCTTACTAATAAGTTGTCATGAAGAGATAAGTGGGCTAAAGGGTATAATGGTGAGGATTAATTGGCATAGGCGCATGAAGACTCCTAATTGGATTAGGAGTGGGGCCTATGGCCTTGTTTGGTATCTTCCAAGTAATTAAATTCAGATTTGATTTGATTTAATCAGATGAGGCTTTGTTGAAAAGTCTTGGGTGCATGTGGGCTGATTATTGGCATAATTAGACTCCTAATTGGATTAGGATTTGTGCCCATCCCTCATTTGGCAATCTATCATGATGTTTTGACTAGGTCTTGGCACATGCATGGAATATTTGCCTCATTAGGTATGGATTGGGCACATATGGCATGGGCTTGCTTAGGCAAGGCTTAGGTGCATATGGGATTAAGGATTTAATCAAGATAATTATTTGAATAATTCCCTTGAATCATGCCCTAATCACCTAGACTTTCCCCTTTACCCAAACTTCCTCTTCCTCCAATAATGGACCCTAGTCGACCCCCTCTTGTACATCACATCTTCTCCTAGGTGTGGACAATAAAGGGAGCGAGAGCTAGGTGATCCTTGGAGCCTCTTCTCCCATCAAGGTTGCAAGCACCATCCTTCTTCCTCCTGTAGGCGCTAGTAAGGCTTCAACTTGGCGGCTTCCTTCTTCCTTCTTCCTTCTCCTTGGTGCATCCCTTCTTGGTGGTGGCACAAGTGATCTAGAAAGACTCTCCCTTGGTGCGAATCTTCTTCTCGAGCGTAGCACCAGGCGTTGAAAAAGAGAATTCGAGCATCGGGTGTGTGCGAGACTATAGAGGGCTAATACTTGGGCTCCTACATCGCTTCCCTTGCTTTGCTTCTAAGGTATCATCTCTTACTCACCGTGTTGACTCCCTTTCTTGACTCGATCTTTTGGGTTTTTGGGACTAGCTTGTTTCGGGTATTTGCTTTCGTTGTGCATGTAATAAAATTTAAAAATCCTCTAGGTTTCCATGCAATAACAACATTAATCTTTTCATAAATGTCTACTCAAAAGCCAAAATAAAATATGCATTTATGTTCTCTTTTCATGATAACAAATAAAATCAATCATGCCACTATATGCACCAATTGTTCAGAATCCTCGGACCTATTTTAAAATTAAAAAGCACTGGAACGAAGGTCCAAAACTAGATCCCAGAGCACCAGGATCATCTTACGACTGAACATCGGAGGATGTGTAGAGTAATACCTTTTTCTAGCAATTTTCTGGAGTGCTGTCGATGATGAAGACACACAAAGGGCACGTCCTCTGCAGTCACACACACTCAGACTCCTCTAATCCTTTCGAACCTCCACACTTGGTGCTAGCCTCGGGAGGTGAGATCCATGCCTAGGAGAGAGTCTTGCTTGCTTGAGCCTACCACCATGGAAGCGCCTCCACAAACTGTCCACAGGCGGCCAGGGAGTGGGCAACACTCTACTTCCGTCGGTCGATGAGATGGAAGATGGAGAAGAGCACTAAGGAGAGGGGAAGCCTCTTCCACTCGCGTATCTCCTTCAGAAACCTTGCTGCCCTATAACTCTTGTTGTTGCCAATCACAAGGGAGAAGAAGGAGTTGGCGGCTATAAGAGGGAGGCGGCTAGGTTTTGCAGAGGTGGCTAGGTGACAATGCATGAGACAATGAGCCATGCACCTATGCCCTCTTATTTATAGAATTTTTTAGACGGGCCTCATAACTTAAGTTACGAATATAAATAATTATTATATTTGTTTAAGTTACGCACAACCCCGACAACTTAAGTTGCGATTAAATATGAATATAAATATTCATATTTACACACAAGTTGCAGGCCCCCATTGAGTCATGTTTTAAGTCGTAAAAACCTCTGAATAATTCTGGAGCGAAAATATGACTTTGACCCTTCGATTAGACCTTGTCTATCGAGGTCACCCAGAAGTCTACCAAGGTCATCCAAATGTCAACCAAAGTTACCTGTAGGTCAAAACGTAACAATCCTCTATAAAACCATCTTAGTCTCATCGGATGCGTCCAAGACGCATCGGACTCCCAAACTAATCTGAATCACTAAAATGAATTGATCTGGGCTATCTGATCAGTATGAGGACTTCATGCACCTAAGTGTGCGACCCTATAGGTTCTTCAGATGTTGGTAGTGATGACTAAATCATCACAAGCAATGAGTGGCACCTAGCAAAACATCATTACTATCCAAGTCATCGGAATAGAGTCGTCATCAACATCCCCTAAAATTGCGATAAAGTATAAGTACAACTTTGTCCTTTTGCTAGACTGATGTCCTGATTGGACAAGTGTGTCAACTTGTTAACCCAATCTCATGGTCATGACTAAATCAGGTTCTCACCTGGGTATGGCCATACACTTTCAGTCATGCATCTAGATAGTGCGCCATGGACATTAAGCTTCCTCGCAAGGAAGGGGCAAATCCTTTATTGGCACATTGAATCTCTCATATGGCTTATGATATACCTAATGACAACCATTATGACTTGCCTTTTACAACGAAGTGTTAGGTTGTATCAAAGTGTATCACTTACCATATAGAGATATCAATGCCCTCAAGTTTAGGACAACAAGTGTAACTTTGTCACTATGATATTCATCTCGCGACACCGAGATGAATCCTCATGGCGGGTCGATCCAGTATATCTCCCTTGATATACCCATATTCTTGCATTAGCAATCTGTGCTTAAATAGCACATATACCAGTCTCAAATGAATCATAGTTATCCCATATCCACTATGATTCTCGATCGGGGAGAAAAACTGAGACTAGATAAAATCTATCTCCTTAGGGACATTGTCTATGCAAATATATCTATGCAGCAGATGTACAAGATGCATAACAATGACTATGCTAGGATATGTCATCTATCAAACACAGATGTGATACACATCACATCGGACCAACCATAGGTCCTAGGGCATAAACACTAGCACCAATGAAATTAATGCGAGCACAAAAGATATAAGAAACATGTCAAAGCAGATAGAAGCAAAAGGTTTGGTGTCTAAGCATAAGGCTTAGCACCGTACAAGAAATAAAGGTAGAATCCCTACCAGAAAGTGAAATCCTCTATTCACAAAATAAACCACTAGTACTCAACCATCAAGCAAGTCTAGTTTCAAGCCCAATTACCTTACATGTCAAGAAAATAGTATCAATTAACATCTAATTCCAACCACTAAGCATGTCTAAAAAATACATGTTTCTCTCCTTAATGATATCATACTTAAACATGCTTATGACACATAATATTTAACCCTATACCCGTCCATAATAAAAATTAGGGCAACAAACTATATAATCCATTTGAATCTACCAATTACACATGAAATACATTACCTAAGCATGCTAAAAATCTAGGGTTAAACCCTTACATGCCCTAGTAAAAAAATCAACACACAAAAGAGGAAGGAGATTGTCACCAACGTTGCTCACGTCACTAGAAAACTGCTTGCTACCATCGATTGCCATCGCCGCCGGCATAGGAAGGAGGTTGGGACGCTGAGGAAGAGGGAAGGAAGGAAGGAAGCCACCGTTGCTATTGCTTGCCGCTGCTTTGCCGAAATCCGCCGCTGCCTGCTACCGCTTGCCACTGAACATCGCTGGAAAGAGGAAGGAAGGCTGGTGCGAAGTCTTTGGTGTCACCACTAGCTTTGATTGTCACCAGAGGAGAGAACGAGAGAGAGAGAGAGAGAGAGAGAGAGAGAGAGAGAGAGAGAGAGAGAGAGAGAGACAACACCACGCAAAATTGCATCCATAGGAAGAGAGAGAATTAGGGAAAATCAAATTAGGTTTTTTTTAGTTATTTATATTTAAATATTTATTATTATTTTTATTTATTTTTTTAAATATAACACAACAACTAAGCAATGATAAAGTTTCTATTTGTGTATACAATCTCTTTGCCTTCTGATAATCCTAAAGTGGAAAAGTGTTCCACCACTTTGCTATTCTAATCATGTGGGGTGACTCAAGCAGAAAATCTAATCACTTGGGTATGGTCATATACTTTCAGTCAATCACCTATGGAGGGGACCCTGGATTATCAAACTCCTTACTAGAAAGAAGTGACAAATTCCTATATTGATCACTTGTACTTAATATAAGACCTATGACACCCAACTACCGCCGTTATGACTCCCTAGTTATGTAGAAGTGTTAGATTGTATCAAAGTATGCCACTTGTCATATGTAAGCATCAATGACCTCAATTCTAAGGACTAGAGCACCTTCTGCCACTTGTGACACTTGATTTATGACACCCAAGTCATAATTCATGGCAGGTTGGTGCAGTACATCTTGCTCAATGCACCTAAGTGTCTATGTTGGCTCCTTGTATCTAACTAGTCCATATACTAGTCTCACATGTACCAAGGTTGATGGAGCAGAAGTAGGAGGGGTGGTCCTTATATTCTATACTCTAAGGTGGCAGAAACTTATGATGCGGAAAACGTGAGAGGGGCGTTAGGCGAGAGAAGTGAAACACATTCGGAGGGAAACCGGCGATGGAAAACACAATGAAAACCGAGTAGAATTCTCTTTGAGCAATACTGGAAGCACCAAGAAACCATGACTTACTCAAATAAACTACTCACCTCTCAAGCAAGCCAATCTTAAGCAATGCCCAACACAAGCAAACACTATGTGGCGACGAGTCTAGCTACAGCCAATAGCCCTAGACACATCCACAAGCAAGCAACACCCAAATGCAAGCCAAAAAATGGAATGGAGAGGTAGTGTATACCCCACAATCTTTGATTGAAAGCTGGAAACAAGCGAGTAGGATCTTCAGAGTACAAGGCACTTAGGTAGCCGGCCGCGTTTACAATGCACTCAATCCTCACTCGGAGCTACCATAGCTTCGTAGGCTCCCACTCACTTGGAGGCTACACTAAGAAACGAAAATGGTAAGCTGAATAACAAGCTAGTCTCCACTCTCTTTTACAGAACAAGAGAGGGAGCTCACATCAAAAGCATGGATAAGGATGTTGGATAAGCCAACTCCCTTATAACAACCTAAAAGCAAGTCAAAAAGTGCTAGAATCAAATCCTAACCACCATAGGACAGCAGCTACCAACTAAAGCAAAAGTAAAAAAAGTGAGGTAGTGTAAAACCCCTAAAGCAAAGGGGGCCGAAACCCTAATAGGAGGCGCATATAAACTTTGATAGCGGAAGCAAGGATTTCTAGGGTTTCATAAGATTGCATGTGGTATAACCATATGATCAACTTAATTTAACTTAAGATCAAGATGTGATCTTACCATTGCCATGGATGGATGGCGACTTGGAAGATGAGGGCGATGTGGCTCTCCTCCAAAGGTGACGCACACAAGGTGAAGATGGCTACTCCCTTATCACCTTTGTGCTAGCAAAGCTTTTAAGGGGTCTTGTCGTATGGAGGAGATGATAGAGACTTCTTTGCTCGGCCGAATCCCTTCTCTTTCGTCAACACACCTTCTACACGAGAGTGCAAGCGGTCACACGAGAAGAGGAGCGTTGAGGCGTTTTTGCGTCTTAGCGAAGTGGCATTGATGACATTCCAAAAATAGAATGACATGAAGCCATGATCTCAAAACCAACCAAAAACGCTTACAAGCATTGAACCATGCGTTCACTCATGTGAACCGGTTCAAGCTAAATCGATCCAATTGTATTTGGTTCAAAAACCAAATCAAATCAGCCCAAGCCATGGTCTAGATCTCATTAAACCCTAAGGCTCCAGATCCAACCGTTCATCTCCTGATGCTCTTGATCTCACCGATCTAGCATCAATTCTCTCGATCGAAGCTTATCGATCTCAAGCCCTAATCAATCAAACATGATCAGACCAGATCTCACTTACAATCAGAGTTTAAACTCCTTTAAACTGAACCAAAACAATTCAGTCCACACGATCTGACTTAAGTAAGCCATATCATCAAATTGTGCGACCCTGAGGGTTTCCTTTAAATGTCGGTAACGATAACTTACGTTATCACGATCAGTGAGGGGTATCTAGCAACACATCACTGTCTCCCGATATAAAGGAAAGAGTCTTCCAAGACTACACCCAAACCACAGCACAAGTGTGAATCCACTTCACAAGGCATACATGTTTCCTTTGCCACTGGATGTTCTTATTGGACAAGCGTGTCAAGCCTGTAGCTCCAATATGATGAGCATGATTAGATCAGATGAACATAGTCATCTGGGTATGGCCATACACTTTCTCAATCATCTCATCCAGGGGACCCCTTTAGAACATCACACTCCAAACTAGGAGACGGCAATCCTTTATCTATCACTAGTGTCCTAACCTGACTCATGATCATTATCCAAGATAGTCTATAACCATTATGTTTCAAATGATATTGAACTACCTCAAAATAATGACAATCATCATTTAGAAACACAAGTGATCTCAAGTCAGAGGACATGTGCCACTTGTTGCAAACAAGGATTATTCACATTGTGACAAGCAATTGAATATCCTAGTAGGGTCTGTCCAGTACATCCAATGTAATAATGAGTCTACATCTTATTCCATGCTCGAAGCATCCTATAAGATTAGAACACATATTAGTCTCAATCATATCAAGGCTGTCTCATGTTCACCAAGATATTTCGACTAAGGACATTATAGCATGTCAACCAAGCTGAACAGCATTGAGACATTATTCAGAAGCACACTTATTGCAGCAGACAATGTAACAAACTGAATAACAACCATTGCCTTTATAAACATAAGAGTTTATACATGATACTGAAAGAATCCCAAGGCCTCAAACATTAGCCTTAAGGGCATACCCCAACAATCTCCCACTTGCACTTAATCTAATGGTTGAGAAATCTCAAACCCATATTATTACAGTGCTTCTCATGCTTCTGCTGCGCCAGAGGCTTGGTAAGCGGGTCAGCCAGATTGTCATCTGTATGAACCTTGCAGATTTTGATCTCGCCTCGATCAATGATCTCCCGGATCAAGTGAAACCGTCTCTGTATGTGCTTGGACTTCTGGTGCGACCATGGTTCCTTTGCTTGTGCGATTGCTCCAGTGTTATCACAGAAGATAACCAAAGGATCTGCACTCGAAGGAACAACACCAAGTTCCTGAATGAACTAACGAATCCACACTGCCTCCTTGGATGCTTCCGAGGCTGCAACATACTCGGCTTCTATTGTGGAATCAGTAACGATAGACTGTTTGAAACTTTTCCACACCACTGCTCCTCCATTCAAGCTAAAAACATAGCCTGATTGCGATCGGAAATCATCCTGGTCAGATTGGAACGAAGCGTCAGTATATCCTTCAATACTGAGTTCTTCCTGACCTCCATAAATCAAGAACATATCTTTGGTCCTCCGCAGATATTTTAAAATGTTCTTGACCGCAATCCAGTGCGCCTGACCTGGATTACTTTGGAATCGACTGGTCACGCTTAACCCGTAAGCGACGTCTAGGCGAGTACATAACATCGCATACATAATGGACCCAATAGCCGAAGCATAAGGCGTATTGTCCATTTCATCTTTCTCATCTGTGTTTGTGGACACTGACTCTTTGAAAGATTCAGACCATGTCTGACTGGAAGATATCCTCTTTTAGAATTTTCTAAATGAAATCTCTCCAGGACTTTATCGATGTAAGTACTTTGGCACAGCCCGAGAAGCCTCTTAGATCTATCCCTGTAGATCTTCACACCTAATACATAGGCTGCTTCTCCTAAATCTCTCATCTGGAAACATTTTCTTAACCATGCTTTAACAGCATGCAGTTCAGGAATATCGTTTCCAATGATTAAGATATCATCGACGTAGAGGACTGGAAAGTAATCACGCTCCCACTAAACCTCTTATATACACACGGGTCGTCTTCATTCTTGATGAAACCAAATTCACATATTGATTCATCAAAATGAATATCCCAGCTTCTAGATGCTTGCTTAAGTCCATAAATGGACTTCTTTAACTTGCATATTTTATGACGATCTGATGGATTAGTGAAACCTTCAGGTTGTGTCATATACACATCCTCATCCAGTTTTCCATTCAGGAAAGCGGTTTTCACATCCATTTGCCAGATTTCATAATCGTAATATGCTGCTATCGCGAGAATAATCCGAATAGACTTGAACATGGCTACAGGAGAGAAAGTTTCATCATAATCTATCCCATAGATTTGTTTGAATCCTTTCGCAACTAGCCTGCCTTTATAGGTAACCACGTTACCATCCATGTCAATCTTCTTCTTGAAGATCCATTTACAGCCTATAGGGATTACTCCCGGAGGCGGATCAACCAAATCCCAGACTTGGTTATCTGACATGGAGTCCATCTCGGCTCGCATAGCTTCAAGCCATCTAGCTGACTCCGGTCCACTGACCGCATCCGCATAAGTGAGGGGTTCATCATGATCAATGATGTAGACTCCGTCATAGCGCTCAGGCTGTCGACGGATCCTTCCCGATCTACGCGGTTCCTGTGATATCTGAGCCTCAGGTTGTTCAATAACCTGTTCTACCGGCTCAGGCTCATCCAACTGTGCTTGACTACTTTGTCCTTCTTCTGGATTCTCATCCAGCTTTATTTCTCTCCCACTGGCCTCTTGCAGAAGAAATTCCTTCTCAAGAAAAATGGCCGTCCGAGCAACAAATACCTTATTCTCTTTGGGATCGTAGAAATAATAACCCTTAGTTTCCTTAGGGTAACCGACAAAGATGCATTTCTCAGATCTGCTCTCTAGTTTCCCAGAGGCGAGCTTTTTGACATAAGCCTCGTAACCCCAGATCTTAATAAATGTCAAGCTCGGCTGTTTCCCATACCATAACTCATATGGAGTCTTTGAAACTGCCTTGGATGGCACTCGGTTTAGTACCTTTGCAGCTGTTTCCAGTGCAAATCCCCAAAAGGAGTAAGGTAGAGTAGCCTGACTCATCATAGAACGAACCATATCCAGTAAGGTTCTGTTCCTCCTCTCGGACACACCATTCCATTGCGGTGTTCCTGGTGGAGTGAGCTGTGAGATAATCCCACACTCCTTCAGATAGTCAGTAAACTCTCGACTTAGGTATTCTCCACCTCGATCTGAGCGAAGTGCCTTGATATTTCAGCCTAGCTGATTCTGTACTTCATTTTTGAACTCTTTGAACTTGTCAAAAGATTCACTTTTATGTCTCATTAGATAGACATACCCATATCTACTGAAATCATCAGTAAAGGTAATGAAGTATGAATAGCCACCTCTGGCATGTTTACTAAATGGCCCACACACATCACTGTGTATAAGGTCAAGTAAACCTGAAGCCCTTTGACCTTTGTGAGGAAAAGGAGACTTCATCATTTTGCCCAATAAACAAGCTTTGCATGTATCAATCTCCTCATAGGAGTATGATCTTAGCAGTCCATGGTCATGCAACCGCTTAATGCGCTTCTTGTTAATATGGCCTAAACGACTATGCCATAGCAAGGTGCTGTCATCAGCATACTTGGCTTTCTTATTATCAATATTTTGTATAGAACATTCCATGTCCAACATGAATAACCCATTGTTAATTGACCCAGTAGCATAAATAATATTATCAAGAGAAAGATAACACTTTGAAGTCTTGCATTCAAAGGAAAACCCTTTCCTGACAAGAGCAGGAATAGAGATAATATTCTTGGTAATGCTAGGTACAAAATAACAATTGTTCAATTCTAATACAAGTCCAGATGGTAATGAGATGTGATATTCTCCTACAGCAACAGCAGCAACCCGTGCCCCGTTTCCTACTCGTAGGTCCACCTCATGCTGTCCCACCTGTCTTCTTCTCTTGAGTTCCTGTACATTTGAACAAATGTGAACTCCACATGCAGTGTCCAACACCCATGATATAGAAGAAGAGGATATCATGACTTCAGTCACAAAAATACCTGAGCCAGAAGCGATGCTTCCCTTCTTGTCTCCTTGGAGCGCTTTACAGTCCTTTTTCCAGTGACCCAGCTGGCCACAATGGAAACATATGTATTCCTTCGACCGCTTAACCTTTTGTTTCAGAGTCTTGTTGTAGTTCTTGATAGGGGCTTTGCCCTTCTTCCCCTTCTTCTTGTTCCTGGAACGAAACATCAAGACAGAGGTTGAAGGCTTTCCCTTTAGAGTCTCCTCTGTAGTCAAGAGCATATTCAGCAACTCTGCTGGAGTACAGTCGATCTTGTTCATATTAAAATTAATAATGAACGGATCGAAAGAGGCCGGAAGGGACTGCAGAATAATGTCTACAGCAAGCTCCTGATTGATGGTATGCCCCAGTTTCTCTAGAGCCTCTTTGTGCCCAATCATCTTGAGCACATGAGCTCCCACTGGACTCCCTTCAGCCAGTTTGCTCTGAAAGAAAAGCTTGGTCAAATTATAGCGTTCAGTCCTCGCCTGTGCAGCATACAGCATCTTGAGGTTTGCTATAATTTCTATAGCAGACATATCCTCATGCTGACGCTGCAGCTGTGGTGTCATAGAGGCTAGCATCAGGCAAGCGACATCAATGCTATCATTGACATGCTTTTCATAGGCTTCCCGAACCGCCCTTGCGGCGTTCGGAGCGGGTTGAGGTGGTATAGGCGTCTCGAGGACATACAGTTTCCTCTCAGCCTTAAGAACAATCTTAAGGTGTCCGTACCAGTCTGAGAAGTTTGGCCCAGCAAACTTCTCCCTTTCCAGTGGGGATTGCACATTGAAGCTCATGGTGTTCGTTGCTGCAGGAATCTACAACAATGCAAGAACAGCAAGGTCAGTATCAATGTTTAGAATCAATCCAGGACTTAAGAAAGATTCTTTTCTCACTATTTTATCTGACTGAAAAATCCATTAAAACAGTCCGAAAGAGTAAGACTCTTTTAGTGAGATGGGATCCAGATTTCATACTTGGTCTCCGCGTCCCGCTCAGGCGAGATAAGATGCACAGAGAGTACAAGCACTAATTTCTGGTAGGCAGTTCCTGCCAATCGCCAACCCGTGCGATTCCCCTTCATCTGAGCAATCCAGCAGACTGTGCCAACTGAGTTGGTACAACACAGTCTCTGACCCCACAGATGGCTGCCTCCATATAGCTAACATATGCCCCATATGTAGCCTACATGGTCAAGCTGACCTGACCTACTCCCTGGACCACCACGTGCTATGCTGAGCAACGAGAAGCGATAAATCCCTTCTCTGTAACACGCAGGTGAAATCACACACCGTCTGAAGATAGATGGGCGTGCCCACTGAGTGGGTACAACACGGCCCCAACGATAGTCAGAACAGTGAGGTTTCGCGTCAGAAGGCTTACGAGCTTGATATTATAGCGTTGGATTTTAACGGTCCTTTTATCTTCTTAACTATCATGCAAACCCTATGGTGATAGCAGAAGATAAATAAATCATGCAATTCTAATTA
Organism: Costus lasius; assembly: GCA_027563935.2. Lineage (NCBI taxonomy): Eukaryota > Viridiplantae > Streptophyta > Magnoliopsida > Zingiberales > Costaceae > Costus > Costus lasius. Next base: position 39,591,915 of record CM050453.2, read on the forward strand.
TTTAAACAACAAAAGAAAGCATGATGATCTTATGTGGTAAACGCCCATTAAGCCTAGGTAAGACCTTAAGTTAACTTAAGTCTTCACTTGAGCTCTTCATGAGTCATTTGCATCTCATCTGGCCCAGACCAGGGCCCAAGCGCCCTCTGCAGCTCAGATGCGCCCACCAGGTACATGCGCCTGTCATAGGGTCAAACCCTAGACCTCCCACCTGGTCAAGCCTCTGCTGCATGCGCCTCTGCCATGTGTGCTCTGTGCTCTTGTCTGATTAAAATTACATTTTAATATATCTAGACAAGATTGACACGCAGGTCAATTACACAATAAATTAATTAAAATGTGATGCGCAGATCACAAAATAATTTATAATTAATCCAGGCACGCAGGCCCCAGCACAGCACACATTAATTGGGCAACCCACATAAGATGAAATAAACAAGCATCATGGCATCCAATCAACATGTGATCCATCAACAAAATAAAATTTTTTTTTTAAAAAAAAAATCCCATTGGAATCAATTTTATTTGTCTTATGTGCCCTACTACCTTACAATGGTCCATTAATAGGGATCCACTCATCATGTCTAGTCAGATCCACTGCCCTTGCATGCACCAAGTCCTAACTGACTTGAGTCGACCTAATGGTCAACCATGCATGCGCAAAGGGCTGAACAACCTTCATGAGTTCTGGCAAGCGGGTGTGACCCCGGGCCTAACTCAAGAGTGCTCACTGGTTGTCTCAACCAGACCTCGCTACACGCCTGTCTGCAGTCGACCTATAGCCACCTCATGCTTGCGCATAGGTGCCATCTGGTCGACCCATCTAGGCTGTCAGATGGTCTGATCAGACTATTTGGATCCTACCTAGAGGATGACTTCAACCCCATCAACCCGTCTAAGGGTTTATAGTAGGCGCTTAGATCTAATATGGGGCGCGCAAGTGATCAAGTTTTAAGGAAAAACTACAACAAGCGCATACATGATACATGCGCCAAGATACATCATATTCACAACAATAAGCATGTAGTTAGGCATGTAATTATCCATTAGATCTATTCACAAGCGCATTCATGGATCAAACATGAAGATCAAGCAATCATATGAACAAGCAATAACCTGCTCTGATACCAATTGCAAGTCCCCTAATCTAAAGGGGGGGGGCGAAACCCAAATAGGAGGCGCATAAATTTTTCTAGCGGAAGCAAGGGTTTCTTAGAATCGTTTGCATAGACATATGATTAACTTGTTAAACAACTAGTATAGATCATACCATAGCCATTGTGTAGATGTCGGCTTGGAAGAAGAGAACAAATCTGATCTCCTCCAAAAGATGCGCACACAATGAGATGTTGCCTACTCCCTTGTTGCTTCTTGTGCTAGCAAGGCACCAAGGTATCTTGATCGAATAAAAGGAAATGAGAGATGAACTCTCATTGCTTGGCCGAACTTTCTCCAAGACGTCTTTTTCTCTACACGAGAGTGTCGTCGAGAGCAAGGAGCAAAGGGTTGAATGGAGCGTGAAGCCAACCGAATGTGGAGGCGTTTCTATTTTGGAACTTCCAAAAATAGCAAACGAAAATGTTCATACGTTATGTGTTCACTTCAAGTGAACCAAACGCTTATCCCACTCCATATGAACCATGCGCTCACACATGAGCCGGTTCACATGCATATGGTTCAATGGTCAAACCAAACCAGCCCAAGCAATGGTCTAGATCTCATTGAACCAAAAAGGTTCAAGATCTAACCGTTGATCTCTCAATGCTTTTGATCTCACCGATCTATCATCACTTCTCTCGATCGAAGCTTACCGATCTCAAGCCCTAATCAATCAAACATGATCAGACCAGATCTCACTTACAATCAGAGTTTAAATCCCTTTAAACTGAACCGAAACAATTTAGTCCACACGATCTGACTTAAGTAAGCCATATCATCAAATTGTGCGACCCTAAGGGTTTCCTTTAAATGTCGGTAACGATAACTTACGTTATCACAATCAGTGAGGGGTATCTAGCAACACATCACTGTCTCCCGATATAAAGGAAAGAGTCTTCCAAGACTACACCCAAACCACAGCACAAGTGTGAATCCACTTCACGAGGCATACATGTTTCCTTTGCCACTGGATGTTCTTATTGGACAAGCGTGTCAAGCCTGTAGCTCCAATATGATGAGCATGATTAGATCAGATGAACATAGTCACCTGGGTATGGCCATACACTTTCTCAATCATCTCATCCAGGGGGGCCCCTTTAGAACATCACACTCCAATCAAGGAGACGGCAATCCTATATCTATCACTAGTGTCCTAACCTGATTCATGATCATTATCCAAGATAGTCTATAACCATTATGTTTCAAATGATATTGAACTACCTCAAAACAATGACAATCATCATTTTAGAAACACAAGTGATCTCAAGTCAGAGGACATGTGCCACTTGTTGCAAACAAGGATTATTCACATTGTGACAAGCAATTGAATATCCTAGTAGGGTCTGTCTAGTACATCCAATGTACCCATGAGTCTACATCTTATTCCATGCTCGAAGCATCCTATAAGATTAGAACACATATTAGTCTCAATCATATCAAGGCTGTCTCATGTTCACCAAGATATCTCGACTAAGGACATTACAGCATGTCAGCCAAGCTGAACAGCATTGAGACATTATTCAGAAGCACACTTATTGCAGCAGACAATGTAACAAACTGAATAACAACCATTGCCTTTATAAACATAAGAGTTTATACATGATACTGAAAGAATCCCAAGGCCTCAAACATTAGCCTTAAGGGCATACCCCAACATCTGGGCGCTAGGAGACGGGCGGCACTAGCGCTGCCCTGCTTGAGGGGGAAACAGGGGAAGACGTGCGAGGATGCAGGGGCTACCGGCGATCGTCGGACACGGCAAGAGGTCCCAACCTACTAGAGTTGGGAGGTCCTCTAGTCACGGTGAACTCGTCGCCGGAGTTTGGGAACGATCGAAGGCTGGTCGGAGGAGGACGGTGACAATCAGTGGAGAAGGTGGAAACAGGGGCGAAAATCTGAGGCGTCACCGGAAATCTTCCGATTCCGGCGATCCAGATGTCGGATGGGGCGATCCCTCTGGTTGTGGGTTCGACTAGAGTAGGGGAGAGCGTGGCTGGAGTTTGGGGAAGATTCACTGGTCGGATTGTCGCCGGCGGCAATGCGGATGGAGAGTCCAAGGCTGGACTCGGCTGGAAATAGCAGGGTTTGCGACAGCGGTGGCGTGCGACAGCGGTGGAATATTCTGTAAGCGTGGTTAGAGGTGGAAGGTGGATGGCGTAGCATGACAAGGATGCAGCGGGGACGGAAAGACGTGCATGAAGGGCGGAATCAGCAGGGTAGAGCTTCCAAGTCCATGGAAGATGAGAAGAGGAGGTAGGGAAGAAATTCCAAATCCATGGAACCTTCAGCTACTAGAGGAAGAGAGACATCCGATAGAAGAGGAAGAAAACTATTTCCGTTTCATTTCAATAAAATTGTTCAAAATCTAGCCTTACATGAGGGGATTACAAGTTTTTATATTGTTTCTTTCTCCCTACCGTTGGCTGCAAATCTCCAACGTTACTTTCCTATTTGAGTGGCTGCACTTTTCCTCTTCCGCCAAGCAAGCTGCAATCTTTCTCCTTCAAGCAGCAACCTGCTACTCGCCAGCTTTGTTTGCTCCTCTTGTAAGCTTCAACGGGCATGTCCTATGATTGTGGGAGAATATTTTGACTCTCAAAATTTGCCAGTTGGAAGCTGGGATTTCCGTTGAGAAATCTTGGGCTAGTTTTGTGAGCTGGGTAATTTTTGGGGTGATACTTGGGCTTGGTTCCCTTTGTTTGAACTTGAAATTGGGTTTCAAGATTCGATCATGATGTTCATCCAAATAGTGAGTCCTCGTATTGATGACAAAATAATAAGGATTAGTGCCTCATTGAAATTAGGATTGCATTCTAAAAATCAAAATTTAGACATAAATATTGACTAAGTCTATGTTCAATCAAGGTTTACAATAATTATGCAAAATTTGACAAAGTCAAAATTAAGTCAAATATTTTGTGAAAATGCTTCTGCATCATACACCCTTGGTTCAAATGTTTCTACTCCTGGAGAAACTTAGGTTAATTAAAAAAGACTAGCAACAATTAAACTACTAGCATGGAAATTAACAATTTATCACGCTTAGGTGGAGGCCTATAAGTATATTCATCTTTGAGGATAGGTAGGAAGAGAAGTTGATCATGCATAAATTGAGTGGGTTGTCTTGTTTTAACCCCTAATGTACTTCTCACAATCAATAAGCAGGGTGATAGAAAATTCATATTAGGACAAGCTAGATTAGCATGCTCATGTTTTCTTTTATAGCATCCAAATAGAAGAGAGGAAGGAATAACAAAATCATATGCATTCAATGGGAGTTGTGTTGGAGAGAAATTAATACCCATAAAATTAAAATATTGCATGTCATGGTTCATGGGAGGGGCAATCACAAACTCAATTGGCTCTAAAGATTTAGGCATCACAAAGTCAAAATGTTCAAGTTGAGTGGTTTCTATGTGTGCCTTAAATGTGTGGGTAGAAGGGTTTAAGATACAAGACTCAAGGCTCATAGGATCTTCAAATTCTAAGGTTTCTCCTAATGGTTTAGAATGAGGGTCTAAGTCAATTTCAAGAGGAGCTAACTTAGGTTTAAAGTGTGGTTCATAAAGATCTGTGGACTTGTGTTCAATTTGGCTCTCCAAGTCATCAATGATAAATGTTCCAAACTTAAGTTGTGTTATGCCTAATGGAGTCTCTATGGGCAATTGATTCTCACATAAATTAATAATGGGTTCCTTAGTTGGAATAAATGTGGTAGACTCAAGTTGAGGCATGTTTTCTAAAGAACCTATGGGTATGGGCCCTAAAATTGAAGGTAATGGTACTTCATGATTTATTTCTTCAAATTTAGTGGTTTCATCAAGACATGGTTTAGGTTCTAAAGTAGGCTCTAAGGTTTGGTTGAACTCTAGAGGATTAGGACTCTCTTGTTTAACTTGTAAGTGGGGCTTTCTTAATTTCTCTATTGATTGTTGCAACTTTTTCATTTGCTCCTTGAACTCATGTTGCAACTTTTTAGTTTTCTCCCTTAACTCATCATAAGGGTGAATTATGTGTGGCAACCCTTTATGAATAAAACTATAACTCCAAGGGTTGTGAAAATAATGTCCTTGATAATCACGCATGAATTCATTCCCTAATAAGATGTCAAATCCTTCTAAACTCATTACATCACACCAAATTTCAGTTTTCATATTGCCTAATTGAATAGGAACTAAGCATTGAAAGTCAACTAAAGTTGTAGTCAAATCATCCCAAGTTATGCAATAAGGGTTAGGATTTTTTTTCTATGGTAAGGCCAAATTTTTCAAGGGATCTAAGAGATATGATATTGTACTTGACAAAATGATCAATAATAGTTTTACATTTAAAACCATTGCACCAAATATGTGTAGTAAAACTATTAGGCCCATGTGTGAGAACCCTACATTTTTGTTTTATCAAACTATTAGGTCTATGTATAAACGTCTTATATTGTTCCCTAATAGTTATTAAATCTGCTCTAGCTATAACTTCCTTTTGATTAAAGTGACGCATGATAAAAAGTTTATGGTACAACTAGGGAGTAAGCATGCAAATCTACTGAATTAAGATATATTTATTTTCAAGATAAACTCAATAAGCTGGAAATGACTATTGTTTAAGTGCAAGAGATAAGTGCATAAGTAATAGTCAGAAAAAACTGAGATAAGATGGGATTTTGCTAACTGTAGTTTTATAGAAATCAATTGCAGCAAGTAAGCTAAGAATTCATAGTTGAGAGGTTGAAACCAGATTTTCAAATTCAAATGTGCAGATTTTTTTGTTCTTAAAAGCAGAATTTCAGCACGTAGAGGACAGCAAACACCAATGAAAATGCGGCGCATGTAGGTGCTAAAAGCTGAGATAGATGACTACAATTTGATATAGTTCGATTGGAGAAAACAATGCTGAAAGCCAGATTGGAAATTTCAGAATTCAAGTGCAGTTTTTAGAATCATATTCAGCATTTAATGAAAATCAAAATCAACGCATCAAAGGCTGCACTTATAGGTGTTTTACACAGAAATATAGTGATGGTTATCTTAGCTGAACTTGTCAAAAATGAGAATGGAAGAAATCAGAATTTGCAAAGCTGAAAACTGTGGAGATGTGTGCAGATTTTGAATGCAAATTGAGTTCCAGCCTATTAGCTAAGATGGTTTCCAAATCCTCCCAGCTGAGTTCACGCGGTAGAGAATATAGGTGGTAAGCTACAGTGAACTCAAAAGTTTCCAAATTACCTCAGAAATTCCAAAAACCAATAGCAAGTGTTCTGCTGTGGTTTTGGAAATTTGAGATCAAATGAGCATCAGAGGTCTATCTATGATCTTAGATAGTCTCTAAGCCATCACCTCACTCAAATGCATGGAAGTTTAGAATCTGGTAATGCACAGAAACTCAGAAGTCAGCCATTCAGAAATCAAACGCAAGGGCTGGGAAGCAACAATAGTAATCATAATAAATTCAGCAAAGCATGAACGAAATCAGTTGGGTTTAGGGGTTTGTCCTCACCCAACTCTTGAGAATTCTTGCAGCAATCCTCAAGGAAGCCATATAGACTAAATGTGCCACTTAGAATCAGGCCAACAAATTTCAGAACATAAATCAGAAAACAATCGGGACATGAAGAGCAGTTGGCTGAAATTTTCATATTCATATTGGAAAGCTTAGTCAAGGTGGATACAACAATCAGGTTTGTTGTCCATCTGGCTATTGTTGGAAACAGAACCAAAAACCAAAGTTGTGTAAAGAAAATCTTCAGTTTGCTCTACCAAAGTTCAGATCAGAAGTTGATAATCTCATAAATCAAAAATCCAGAACAACAAGAACTGGTCCAAGATCTTTCCTAATGGCTTAATATAGACATAACTCTAACTAAACCAAAGGAACCTCCCTCTAATACCAAGCTGATGTGGTGGGCAAACATATGTTTAGAATTGTAATATATTTTGAATAAAATTCCAAACACAGTCAATTAACAGCCAAAAATGTAGGGCAAGAAAATTATCAATTACGAAAAGTAGCTATGCCTTAGAGATGGTTCTAGTGATCAAGAATGAAAACTGATAATGCCAATTGGTAGAATGACGTTTGTTCTTTTCAGGCATAGAAAAATTAGAGGGCCATTATCCATCAGGCATTTACGGCATTTGCAAGAAGATGTCAGATCAGCAAAATAAATTAGTACAGAAATTTATCAAGCAGCATAATTTGCTTGAAGGTGTAGATTGATATGTTGACGCTCGGTTGTAACCAAGTGTTCCAGGGCTTCGTGCAAAACGTGTTCTTCCAGGTGGTGCCAGAGACTTGAGGTTGCAGCATATACAAGCACGTTAATTACCTGCATCAAGAAGGTTAACCAGGTTAGGAATGAGTACAGAACTTGTAACAATAATAGAAACAGTATGCATTGTTCCCAGGGAAGCAAGCAGGGAGTTGGGACGCTGGAAGGTCGACGTTGGTGGCTGCAGAAGCATGGGGAAGAATGGCTAGCTGGTCTCGAGACTGCCAGGGGCGTTTCCGGTGTGACAACCGGCCGGCGGTGGTGTCTGGGCGCTAGGAGATGGGCGGCACTAGCGCTGCCCTGCTTGAGGCGGAAACAGGGGAAGACGTGCGAGGATGCAGGGGCTACCGGCGATCGTCGGACACGGCAAGAGGTCCCAACCTGCTAGAGTTGGGAGGTCCTCTAGTCACGGTGAACTCGTCGCCGGAGTTTGGGAACGATCGAAGGCTGGTCGGAGGAGGACGGTGATCAGTGGAGAAGGTGGAAACAGGGGCGGAAATCTGAGGCGTCACCGGAAATCTTCCGATTCCGGCGATCCAGATGTCGGATGGGGCGATCCCTCTGGTTGTGGGTTCGACTAGAGTAGGGGAGAGCGTGGCTAGAGTTTGGGGAAGATCCGCTGGTCAGATCGTCGCCGGCGGTAAGGCGGATGGAGAGTCCAAGGCTGGACTCGGCTGGAAATAGCGGGGTTTGCGACAGCGGTGGAATATTCTGTAAGCGTGGTTAGAGGTGGAAGGTGGATGGCGTAGCATGACAAGGATGCAGCGGGGACGGAAAGACGTGCGTGAAGGGCGGAATCAGCAGGGTAGAGCTTCCAAGTCCATGGAAGATGAGAAGAGGAGGTAGGGAAGAAATTCCAAATCCATGGAACCTTCAGCTACTAGAGGAAGAGAGACATCCGATAGAAGAGGAAGAAAACTATTTCCGTTTCATTTCAATAAAATTGTTCAAAATCTAGCCTTACATGAGGGGATTACAAGTTTTTATATTGTTTCTTTCTCCCTACCGTTGGCTGCAAATCTCCAACGTTACTTTCCTATTTGAGTGGCTGCACTTTTCCTCTTCCGCCAAGCAAGCTGCAATCTTTCTCCTTCAAGCAGCAACCTGCTACTCACCAGCTTTGTTTGCTCCTCTTGTAAGCATCAACGGGCATGTCCTATGATTGTGGGAGAAGATTTTGACTCTAAAAATTTGCCAGTTGGAAGCTGGGATTTCCGTTGAGAAATCTTGGGCTGGTTTTGTGAGTTGGGTAATTTTTGGGGTGATACTTGGGCTTGGTTGCCTTTGTTTGAACTTGAAATTGGGTTTCAAGATTCGATCATGATGTTCATCCAAATAGTGAGACCTCGTATTGATGACAAAATAATAAGGATTAGTGCCTCATTGAAATTAGGATTGAATTCTAAAAATCAAAATTTAGACATAAATATTGACTAAGTCTATGTTCAATCAAGGTTTACAATGATTATACAAAATTTGACAAAGTCAAAATTAAGTCAAATATTTTGTGAAAATGCTCCTGCATCAGTTTTGCTTCCCAGGTTCCTACTTCACAGAATGTTCCACGGCTGACCTAGAGACGGAACCCCCGACCCGTGACTCCTGTAGCTGTGTTCCATGTCACAAGTTCAATTCTGTACAGAATGTTCCTCAAGGGACCAGGCGACCAAAACCTCAGCTCGCGGATCTTGGACACATCATCCATGGCTCCGATCATCACCAGACTCCGGCTATAGCACCTCCTCCTCCGTGCGAACTCCTGGTCCAAAGGATCTGGCCATTGGATGGCCAGATCGCCAGCATCAAGCTTCACGAGGTCCGGTGCTTCGCCCTCTATTCCGCCCCATCCGCAGCACTGATCGGCACTAATCTCCGGCCACGGGATCTTCTCATCGCTGCGAACTCACAGCCGGAAATAATCGGCCATCCGGCCAGTGGATCGCCGTAATCAGAAACTTTCCCGATTCCCAACTTCCACCGCCGTCCACACTATTCCTGATCCGGCGCACCACGATCGGACACCGGAAGCTTCCCAGGCACACGCACCTCTAGCCGGACTATCGCCGGCGATTGAGGCCGGAACAGCGACCGGTGGCACACCCCTATTCGCCGCCCTTGCGCGCAACGAAAGAGGCGAACACTGCTCAACGGTCCAGATCAGTTCATCCTCATCCAACGGTCATATCGGCTTCCAACGCAACCGACGGCTGGCAGTGTTTCTACCAGATCTGCTCTAATCAGATGAGTCTTGGAGTGATCCAGGTGTCGATCCCCGCTAATCAGAACCATATCTATCTATCCATGCCACCAGATCTTCGATCAGACGTCCAGATCAGAAGATATCACAAAAGCTCAAATGGACGGCTCACACTTAATGCGACCTAAAGCTTCTCCCATACACCTTGGTTGCTGGAATATTCCCAGTCAAATGTACCCCTTTTTTTAGCTTTTTGCAGATTAGTGGTTAGAATATTTGTTGTAACCGCCCCTCTTGTGAGTGGGTGATCTTACCCTCCCTTAGCTTATAAAAGGGAGCCTAGGCCTACTTGTTAGATAGCCTACAAGTTCAGAAGTTCGCAAGGGGCTACGAAGGGTCTTGTAACTCTGGAGTAGTGGTCGGTGCCTCGACTCCGCGAAGCGTGTAAGAGTGGAGGGAGGTTGGTGCCTCGCCTTCAGAGTCTTGTGGTAATGCTAGAGTGATGGGCATGGTGTGTGATCCTTGGCCTGGTCTCGCTACCTCATCTTCTTCGATTATATTGGTTAGTAGCTTCATTGGAGTGCTATTTCGTAGTTGAATGCCTTGGTTTATCTATTTTGTCATCCATTGCTCTTATACGTATCCGATGTCATTGCATCCGCGCGTTTGATCGCGAGTTTTCCAATCGTTCGTACTCTTTCCTAGAGTCAATCTAGGAGATCTTTCCACCCCATAGCTCGGCGCTACACCAATGACTCATTAATGATTGAACCATATCCAACAAAGTTTGATTCCTCCTTTTAGATACACCATTCCATGGTGGCGTTGCTGGAGGTGTGAGCTATGAGATGATCCCACACTCTTTCAGATGATCATCAAACTCTAGGCTCAAATATTCGCCACCTCAATCCGATCAAAGTGCTTTGATGGATCAACCAAATTGGCTCTGTACTTTATTATTGAACTTATTGAATTTCTAAAATGATTCATATTTATGTCTCATAAAGTATTCATAACTTTGTGTACTAAAATCATCAATAAATCTGATGAAGTACTAATACCCTCCTTTGGCAAGCTTGTTCATTGGACCACACAAATCAGTGTGTATTAGGTCCAATAACCTAGTTGCCCTTTCACCTCTCTTGATAAATGATGCCTTTGTCATCTTGCCTAATAAATATGGCTCACCGGTATCATTTGTTAGTGTCATGCCCTGAGATCTATTGTTGGTCAAGACATTTCTACTACATTCATGATATTTACATATATCCTGGCATTGTCAATGTCATGGTTTATATTGCATCTACGCATATGTAGGTTTAAATGACTATGTCCCTAAGCGATAGATTACATCTAGTCTCATTGTTTTGTCCTTAGTCAAGTACCATAGTGGATAAGGGACAACTATGGTGTAGGTGAGACTAGTTTATCTTATGGTAAGCACGGGGTGATTAACACAGGCATACTGGTATATCAAGGTAGATATACTAGATAGACCCACCATGAGGATTCATCTTGGTGTCTCAAGATGAATCTCATAGTGATATAGGTGTATTTGTCCTTTGACTTGAGGGAGATCATGTCTTTGTGTAGTAAGAGGTATGTTTTGATACAACGTAACGCCTCGCTATAAAAGGGAGGTTATAATAGTTGTCATTGGGTGTATCTTGAGCTATATGAGAGATTCTGTTGGTGGTTATGCTCTAGGACCTAGTATTGGTCCATCTTTTGTACTACTTGACATTGATATATATATCATTCTGGCATTGCCGTTATCATCGTTTGTCTACATCTATGATTGTATACTTACAGGATAATGTCCCTGGAGACAGATTGGATCTGTGCTCAAACTCTTGTCCCCAGTCGATGTACCTTAGTGGATATGGGACAACTATGGTACTTGTGAGACTAGTATATGGGCTGGTTAGGCACGAGGTGCTAACGTAGACATATGGGTATATCAGTGGTGGATATACCGGACCGACCCGCTATGAGGCTATGACTTGGTGTCATAAGTTATCCTCACAAGTGATAGGAGATGCATTGATCCCTTGACTTGAGGTTATTGACTATTCTATATGGGTAGGGATATCCTTTGATGCAACCTAACACCTCGCCGTAGTTGGGAGGTTATAACGGTTGTCATTGAGTATGTCACGACCCATATGAGACGGTCAATGTACAGATAAAGGATTTGCCCCTTCCTGAAGGAAGCTTGATATCCACAGGACCCCCTTATGGTTCCATGACTGAAAGTGTATGGCCATACCCAGGTGCTAACCTAATTTAGTCATGACCATGTGATTGGGTAAAAACAAGTGGTGACACACTTGTCCAATCAGATATCAATTTGGCGAAGAGACTGTAATGCATCTGTACCTAGTTGCGATGATGGGGATGTCGATGTCGATATCCATTTCGATGACTTGGGTAGTAACGATGCACTACTAAGTGCCACTCACTGTTTGTGTTGACCTTAGGTCCGCACTACTGACATCAGAGGAACATACAGGGTCGCACACCTTGATACTCGAGTTTTCGTATTGATCGGGTAGCCTTTAGATCAAGTTATTGGATAACTCGGATCTATTTGAGAGATTTCATCAGTGCCAATGGGCCTGATGAGATGGAAGAGAGTTATTGGAGCCAAACTTCATTTTTGGCAGGTTGACCCGAAATTGACCATGGTGGTCACATTTGGATTAGGGTTGCATTAGATTGGATCCAATGACTTAATCAACCCATGTAATGAAGTTTGAGTTAGCTCATTACCCAATGAGGCCCAATAACAAGTTGTAATGAAAAGATAATGGGCTAAATGGGTATAATAGGGAGAAACCCAACCCCATTGGCGCCTAAGAGCACAATGGGGTTTGGGTGGCACAATTTGCTTCATTAGGAAGCATTATGCGCCTCCCCTTGATCTTTTGATGGTATGCTTGCCTCTAAGGCAAGTCTTGGGGCTGATATGGCTTGGAGAACTTCTTAGGAAGGTCTTGGGTGCATATGGCTAAGTGGAAGGGGTTTATGGAAAGCTCTTGGAGAGTTTCCTAAACCCAAAACTCTAATTGCCTCCCCGCACATACCCTAGCTGCCTCTCCCATATTGGATTGTGCCAAACCCTTGTGTGGTGCCCCTTTATTGCTCTATATATCCTTGAGATATGCGAGTGCCCCTTGACATAAGAAATTGGCATGGGCAAGCACTTAGAGGGCGAGAGCACAAGCAAATTGGCGCAAGGATCCTCTTCATCTCTTCCATAGCCGCAAGCCTTCTTCCACATCTCTTCTTGGCGCAACTGAGGGAAGATCTTGGTGGCAACCTCTCTCTCCCTTCTCCATCACAGGCACTTCATCCTTGGAAGTGGTGCAAGCATAGGAGAAGGAGCACAAAGGCTTGGATCTTCTTCCCGAGGCTAGCACCGGGCGTGGAAGAAGAAAGCTCGAGGAATCCGTCTGTGTGAGACTGCAGAGGGTGAATACTTTGGCGCCTACCTCGACATCAACCTCCTCTTGCTCTATGTACTTACTATCACATCATGTCGACCCCCTCGCAAGATGAGCTTCATAGGGTTTTTGGGACTAGCCTATGTCAGGGTATTCTTCCGATGCGTTTTGTAATCTGTAATGCCAAAAATTTATAAAATATCCCCGGGGTTTCCCAATTGTGGTATCAGAGCGACTTGCGAGCCTCGAACGATGTTCTTTCATGCTTTTCATGCTCACATGCCATGTTTCAATTTTTGAAAATTACATATTCACATGGCGCACGATTTTTCTATCTAAGAAAAATTATTGTTTGTTGTTCCTATCCTCTTTGTCAATTTCTTTTGGACTTTTGGGTTATTTTTCTTGATTGATTTAAGATCAAAGACGCACGTAGTTTTGTCAAGTAGGACGGGCATTGTGTCTTCGGACTGGCTGGATGTCTTGATCTGACAAAATTGCTAGCCGATAGGATCTATGAAATCGTCAAGGAATTTAATTGCAAATAACCAAAAGATTTGTGATAAGAAGATGAGGAAAAGAAGCTTGTTTTATGAGAAACTAAAATTGTAGATTTTAGGTTTTTCATCAGCATATAGAATTGCATGAGTAAGTACTTGATTGTGCATGATGTTGTGATCATTAGTCAAGCCTCTTTGCATGCCTGTGATGTATCCTTGTGAGGCCTGCCTGCCGCCATTCTTTTTCTTTTGTTTTGAAATAATAAGATAAAGATTTGGGGCGCATATGGACATGGATGCTTGCCGCATGCTTGATACTTGCGCACCTTTCTTGGTGGCACATCAAGCTTCAATGTTGGGTGGCACATTGATGACTCTAATTTTCATAGTATTTTTCATACTCATTTGCTAGTCTTTTGAGTCATAATCTTGGCTTTTTGCTTTATTTTTATACCTTATTTGCAAAATACTTCGGAATATACACCTTTCTTTATTTTTGATCAATTTCAGGCAAAAAGGTATCATTATCACCGGTTTTCAAGCAATTTCAATATATGAACGAGTTCTAATCATGAAGAGGAGTTTACACATCAAATTTCAAGTCAAAATTAGCTTCCTAGACAAATTACGGCACTACCGTAATTTTGGTCAAATTCATTATGGTGCCGTAATTTCAACGAATCTGACTAGAGGCTTCAGGCAAAATACGGCACTACCGTAAATATTTTCACGGTGTCGTAATTCCAAACGATTTCACACAGAAACTTTCAGAGTCAACCAAAAGAAATATGACACTACCGTAATTTCATACGAATTCCTTACAGAACTTCCGAGGCTAAATTACGGCAGTACCGTGACGTTTTTCACGGAACCGTAATTTTGCACCCAGATTTCTGATTTTTCTGCCAAAACCTTAAAAACACGATTTCTCAAGATTTAGGGCACCAATTGAAGATCCAAAAAAAGGGGAAGACTCAGGATAAGTAGGCGAAGATTTGCGAAGCAAAAGGAACAATTTTTATCACATATTCACCGAGAATTTTAGGGAATCACCGTCGCGCTAGGGTTCGTCGCCATTCGTCACACAGACCATCTCCGGCCACAATTTTTGAAAAGAAGCTTCGCCTGACGAAGAAGAACACACCACAGAAGTTTCAGAGCGATAGGAGATCGATCGAGTGAGAAATCATCAAAAACGCGGTCGCGGCTCTGTTCATCGCGACTTCAAGGCAAATTACGGGTTGTAATTTAGATTACAGCCCTGTTTTGTAACTTTTACTCCTTTCGATTTCTAATCATTCAAAAACCATGTTTTGCTATAATTCTACCATCATGCTAGTTTAAACCTTCATATGGGACATGGGGGTGTAATCCCCTTAATTTCTTAATGACTAGACGTTGATTAATTTTGTCATGATAATTTTGCTTATGTGATGACTTTCCTTTAATTCTCCTTAGTTTTATAAATATTGGCATGTTTTAGAGTTTTGCAAAATAGACTGAGAGGTTGATTGTGAAATTTGTTCTTTGAATTCTGATTTTTAGTGATTTATTGCCATGTTGATTTTCTGATTCTTTAGATTGAGTTAATGTGTTAGGCTTGATTTGAAATTGTAAGAGATTAATTTTTTGTTCACCAGAGAACCTTAAGTAGAACTTGTGATGAGTTTCAGGATGCACGAGAATGATCCTTGAGTTTCCACATGAGATATTTAACTTAGAATTCGGATGCACGAGAGTGATGCTTGAGTTCTTTGTTCAATGGTTTACTTATTTTCAGCATTGGATAGATCTTGCACGAGAGTGAGGATTGGTCCTTTGTATGATTATCTGCGCGAGAGCGAGATGATCCTTTTATGAAGTAAATTAAATCTTTATCATGATAACATTTGACTGACAATCTTTATTTCCTTCTAGTCATTAGAATTAAGGTGGATGAACCCTTAGTCCCAGTTTTCTTCTCTAATATTTTTCCGTGCACTTTCCGATCGTTTGCATAATTATTCGATTTCTTTAGCTAGTGAAAACTCAATTCGTTTGTACTTAGCAACAAAGTCTTTGTGATTCGATATCTATTTATTACTTCGAGTATCCGTGCACTTGCGGACACAACACACATGCTTGCAAGTTGGCGCAAGAAGGCATGGTCGAGCCTTAGGGCATGTGACGCGAAGCCCTCGTTGTACATAAAATGCCTAGACTGTCTCAATAAGGGGAGTTGCAAGCGCAATCGGCCGGCGTGCCCACCATAAGAAGCATGGTCACTTTGTGCATCACATCCCACCCTCATGGGACGCAAAACTCTATATGGAATAAGGAACCCATCTCACTAGGAAATCCTAAATTTCCCGATTGACTTTGTGGGTTGTCAATTTGATTAAAATAGTGGGAGCTATAATCATTTAAAATAAGTCCAGTTTAAATGATTTAAAGTTGTACTAATCCGTTGTTTCGTGGTGATTGTATAGCAATGGCTACGAACACTAGCGGATTGACACTGCGATCCCTTATCGATAAGGATAAGTTGGTTGGATCCAACTTTATGGACTGGCATCGGAACTTGAGGATAGCCCTCAAGCTTGAGAAGAATTTGCATGTCCTTTAACTGCCTTTTCTTGTGGCTCTTGCTCTTAATGCCCTGACGGCAGACAAGGATGCTTTTAGAAAGCATCAGGATGACCCTTTGGAGGTTGCATGTCTCATGCTAGCCACTATGGCACCTGAACTTTAGGTGCAATATGAGGAGCAGAACGCTTTTCAGATGATCATTCATCTGAAATAGACGTTCGAGGCTCTGGCTAGAACTGAGAGATATGACACTGCCAAAGCAGTATTTCGGTGCAAGTTATCTGAGGGTGCTCTAGTGAGACCCCACATTCTCAAGATGATTGGGAATGTGGATCATCTCAAGAGACTAGGACACTCCATAGATAACGAGTTGGTTATGGATCTTATTATGCAGTCCCTGCCCCCTAGCTTCAGTCTGTTTATCATAAATTTTACATGAACCGGATTGATTGCACAAGGGAGAAACTACTGAATATGCTCCAAACAACCGAGCATGAGATGTGTAAGACCAAACCTAATTCTGTTCTTTTGGTCCCTGCGACCAAGAAGATGAAGAAGAAGGGTAAGGCACATGCTAAGGGCAATGCCAAAGGTCCTACCAAGGCACTGAAGAAAAAGGCGAAGAAGTCAAAGGAACAGAGGTGCTTCCAACATGGCGAGCAGGTTCACTAGAGGAGGGACTGCAAGCAACTTCAGAATGAGGAGAAGAAAGGTTTGGCCATAGCTCCTAGCTCAGGTATTTATGTTACTAAAGTCAACCTTTCTACTTCTATGTCATGGGTATTGGATACCGCATGTGGAGCTCATATTTGTACAAATATGCAGGTGCTCAAGAAAAGTAGATCGGTGCAGCCTAGAGAGATTGACCTACGGGTTGGAAACGGGGCACAAGTTGTTATTGTTGCTGTAGGAGTTTTGACTCTCTCCCTGCCTTCTATACTTCAATTAGAACTAGATCATTGCTATTATGTACCTTCACTTACTAAAAACATTGTATCCATTCCTTGCTTGGCAAAGAAAGGATTTAAGTTTGTAATAAAGGAGAACTCTTGTTCTTTCTCATTTGCAAACATGTTTTATGGGAAGGGTGCTTTGTGCAATGGGTTATATGTCTTGCACATGGATAGTTCTATTTGTAACATAAATAAAAAGGATCAAACTGAGTAGTTCAGTTGGTGCTTTCTCATGACATTGTCGATTAGCCCATATAAACAAGAATCGCATCCAACAGCTCCATGCAAATGGGTTGTTAGATTCAAGTTCCTTGCGGGAATTTGATACTTGTGAGCCTTGTTTATTAGGGAAGATGACAAAGGCGCCCTTCACCAAGATCGATGAGAGGGCAGGAGGTTTATTGGATCTTATACATAGTGATGTGTGTGGGGCCATTCAGTAAACAAGCCAGAGGAGGGTACAACTACTTCATCACATTTACTGATGACTTCAGTAGATAAGGTTATGTCTACTTGATGAGACATAAGTCTGAATCCTTTGAGAAATTCAAGGAGTTCAAAAATGAAGTAGAGAACCAGCTTGGAAGATCCATTAAAACTCTTCGATCAGATCGTGGTGGAGAGTACCTGAGTGGGGAGTTCTTTGACTATCTTAGAGAGTGTAGGATCCTATCCCAACTCACACCTCCTGGAACACCACAATGGAATGGTGTGTCAGAAAGGAGAAATTGAACCTTGTTGGATATGGTTTGATCTATGATGAGTCATGCAACTCTACCACCCTCATTCTGGGGTTTTGCACTTGAAATAGCTTCTCTTATACTGAATAACGTTCCATCCAAGAGTGTCTCTAATGTAGAGACAATAGGAGGGTTGGTCCTTAGTACCGTACTCTACGGTGTTTACACAATGCACAGAAATTGTGAGAGGGTCTTGAGATGAGAGAAGTCAAATCGCTCAGAAAGTATAGCAAGAAACATGGGAAATCGGCGCGAATTCATTTTGAGACAATACTAATGTGAGAGAAATCCAACGGCACCCAAAATTACTGAAATTCTCTCACTAACCTCTAGAGTAATTTTAAGCACAGCACGAATGGGGTTTGTAGATCGTGAGGTCAGCTCGCGCGCCTATGCACTTGCAAATAAGCCAACGAACAGGGAAACCGTCCATGACTAAGACGCTTGGATGCTCGTGGGTGAGAGGGTAAAAGAAACTCAACATGGAAAGAACGTCTAGAAACAAGCGAACCTAACCCACTCGGAACGGTGGGATTTACTTCTCGAAAAGCAGGAAACACGAGCATAAAACACTTCGAGTCGAGACACCGGTCACCGACTCTTACAAGTTCTGAAGACGAGGCTACTTTGTCTTCCACACAAGCTGGAGGCACTCTTGCTCACCAAGAGAACTCTACCTCTAAGAGAACTAAAGAACACAACACCCCGGCCTCCTCTTTTATAGAACAAGAGGGGAGGGAACAAGACAAAGTAGAAAAAGACAAGCTACTTTAACAACTAACTACTCCTGCAGGCCACAAGGTAGTCAAGCTGCTACTACAAGACAAAGCAAAATGAACTTCTACCTAATACTCTATGAAGCTGGCGCATGGTCTTCTGGTCTTCGTATAGAGGCGGTTGGGTAGTCAGACGCGTTCGGAGCATACCGCGACAAAGCAGTAGAATTTGGATGTCGTGGGCTGGGTTACGACAGATGCGGCACGCTTTTGGGCCATGTTGCTAAGATGATTGCGTGGCCCCTCCAGTGCTGGGCCTTCAGGCCCATGCCCTTGGGCGGAAGGGCTACGGTGTGGATCGACAATGGGCCGATAACTCCTACGAAACGGTCCGGCGATCGAAAAGTATGTTAAGAACACCATACCTCTACATTGTTGGGCTCCTTCGGGTCCTCCATAGATGGTTCAACATGGTACGAAGGGTTGTGGACATCGAAACGGGGTCGACAGGGCAGATCTGCAGCTTCAGGGGAAGTCACGGTCTGCCCATGGCATTTTACTCGGGGTGTGGCTTTCGTCACTGTAATACCCTAAAAATTATGAACCCCTTATGATGGTATGCAAATAATAAATTTGGTAAATAATATTACTTGGGTCATTTAAGCATGCGTGAAATCTTGAAAATTTTATAAAGTGAGGATGGTATCTTGGTATTATGGGCTTGAATCTCCTTGTTGGAGTCTTAAGGGGTATTTTTGGAAACAACTTACCAACTAAGCCTTGGAGAGTGATATTTTGGTAAAGCAAAATCGTGAAGGGGGCTGGTCACGCTTTTGTTGGGAGAAGCCCTAGTTCAACCGCCATCAAGAGGAAGGGATTGGAGGAGGAGTTTCAACACCTTTAGGCAAGTAACCTTGCTCTTTGTTTTGATAAAATCTGGTTCTTCCTTCATATTCTGGATATCTCCAATTCCTTGTGTCTTGTGATTTCAATTTGGATATCAGATCTTGTGTTATGTTCTACGGAATCGAATATGAAAATGTATGATGATTATGAAATGTTGGTTCTGCTGAGAATGTAGTGGCCTTCCTGACCTCTCTGACGTAACCTCAATATCTCATAATCTATAGATTCAAATCGCACGAAACAATTTTTTTATGAAACTAGATTCATTCAGCTTTAATTTGAATGTGATATCGACCATATCCGAGCTGTATTCGTGTTTCAATTTGTATTGTTATCTAGCTGTACAAAATCAGTTTTCTGGAAACCTGGATTTCGACCTTTATGTGTTTGTACCCTTATATCTCCCTAGGTATAGCTCGAACTCTTGTCAAATCAGTTTTATTAGAAACTAGACTTGAAGGGCTTCGTTGTGAGTTGTGACTACCATAACATCTATTTTCGGTTAGTTATTGGATCTGAAATATATGTCACAATTCTGATTTATGAATCTGTTTTCTGGAAATTTGAAATCCTGACCTTCCTATGTTCGAACACGCATACCTCCGTGGATATAACTCCAAATTCGACGAATTCAGTTCTATTGGAAAGTAGATTCAAATAGCTTCATTTTGAATATCATATTGCCTATTTTAGGTTACTTACTTCGCCTGAAACATGCGTTACAAATATGACATATGAATCTGTTTTCTGAAAATCTAAAAATCCAGACCTTTCTGTGTTTGAACCCCCATATCTCACTGAATACAACTCAAAATCTCGTGAAACCAATTTTGTTGGAGACGAGACTCCGAGAGCTTCATTTGGAATACCATATTGACTATTTTTTATTAAGTATCTGAACTAAAATATAAGTCGCAATCTGACATTATAAATCTGGCCAGTTTTGGTCATATGCTTACCATCAAAGTTGGTATTGTGTTTTGAGCTTTAAATCAATCTCGAAGCAACAATATCATTATGCAATTTGTTTTCTATGCCTTAACTCATGACTTTGAACTCATGGTATGAACTCTAACACTTTATATGGAACTTATGTCTCGGCCCTAAAAATTTCATTATCAATGTTATGCTTATGTCCTATGACAATTGGTATATTCAATGACTGAGGTTATGTTATTATCAATGTTATGATCAACCTCATTGTCTTAGTGCTCTACTTATGAAAGATATATTATGGGGAGAATTTGTATGAACCCAAATGAGAGATTTGTGGATGGATGTGGAGCAAAGTGCCACACGCCTAAAAAGGTGGGGGCCACCTTTTGAATCCCTCCATTCAAAGGAGTTGTGGGAGCAAAGTGCCACACCCCTAAAAAGGTGGGGGCCACCTCTTGAGTCCCACTTCTTGAATTCTTGGGAGCCACCGCTTGAATCCCACTATCTACTTGCATGAGCCCTAAGACGCTCTAGCTAGCTTTTGTTTGCTCTCTCTCCTGACGAGGATGGGTTCAACTTCTAGACGTGGAAGGAATTATGAATTTTGATTGTCTCCCCCACATTTATGATCTATGACTATTCATGATATGAATGCACATTTATGATCTATGACTATTCATGATATGAATGCACATTTATGATCTATGACTATTCATGATATGAATGAACATTTATGATCTATGACTATTCATGATATGAATGCACATCTATGATACATGATTATTCATGATATGAATGCACATCTATGATACATGATTATTCATGATATGAATGTACATCTATGATACATGATTATTCATGATATGAATGCACATTTATGATCAATGACTACTTGTGACTCAAATGTCTTATCCATAGGGAATGTATTGCTATCTTGCTCTCCTTACCCAGTTTATATGCTCAAGAGAATTTTGTTATCTTTCATTATTGTTTCATTGTGTTAACTACTTCATTGATATGTTTATCCTCTTTGGTTCTGTTCCCCTTAGCCCTTGGGGTTACTTGCTGGGCAATTTATGCTCATTCTTGCTTGCACTAACCCTTATTGCAGATTAGCTTGACTATGCATTGTGGGCAGAAGTATGAAATTTTGGAAGCTCATTTTGGAATTTTGGCTAAATCATATAATTTTGTAATCTTGGAAACATTGTATGTTCCATAAAAAAACTTGTATTAAGGTGTGGTATTGTGACTTGTTGTTATGAGAATGTTTTGAGTTTTGAAATTTGATTACAATGGTCTATATTGATAGTATGCTTAGCTCTCAGATTTTGGATTGTATGACTTTACTTTACTTTTGGGTAAAAGACTTTGAAAGAATGGATATTGTTCTGTTGCAACTTAGATGATGACATTTTAACATATGTTTTGTTGTTCAAGACATTAGATCTTGATTTTGATTGTCGATCCTTGCGAAAATTATGTGTATGATTTTTTCTATATTGGATTATTATTATCTAAGGGTGTGACAGCAGTGGTATCAGAGGATTAATTTGAGGGTTAGTCTTGATTTGATTATGATGATAATTACGATGATAATTATGATTGACGATTCTTGGATTGATGTTTGTATATGTGTTTTAAGATGCAATACAAGGATAAGACCTTCAGCCTTAAAATTGAGGTGCTATGGTGACTTAGTTGATCGGGCAACTATTGTTGAGATGGATATGGATGAGATGCTTGATGTGAGAAACAAAAGAGGAAAGGAAAGGGCAATTGGCTACAAGGATAAAAGAATAAACAAAAATGAAGGGTCCTTTAAAAAGTTTAAATGATCCAATGATGAGTTAAGAATGACTAAGAATGTTCAATCTTGTGCTAATTGTGGTGGAAATCATGAATCAAAGGCTTGCTATAGAGTTACTGGAGCTTGTTTTGCTTGTGGAAAGTTTAGCCATCGGATAAAGGATTGTAAATTCAACAAGGCAAAGGAATTAATGCCTACAAAGCTGGTAGCCCATGCTAAAGTCTATGCCATTGCCGAACGTGATTCCAAAGCTTCAAAGTCGGTAGTGGAAGGTACTCTTTGTATCTCCAATAAAGTTGCAAGAGTTTTGTTTGATCCTGGCTCTAATTTATCTTTTGTTGCACGTCACTTTGCACTTCATTTAGAAAAGCAACCCAAACAACTCGATCTCATGATATTAGTCTCCACAGCTATTGGTGACTCTCTAACTACTAATCTTGTCTATCCTTCTTGCTTATTCATGGTGGGAGAACGTGAACTTTTAGCTGATTTAATCCTTCTAGATCTCCAAGATTATGATATCATACTTGGCATGGATTGGCTTTCATCTTATCATGCTACTGTTGATTGTTATCAAAAGCTAGTTACTTTACACCTTTCGAATGAAGTCCAATTGCAAATCAAGGGTCTTTTTCATGATCAATATCCAAACCTTATATCATTTATGCATGCTTCTAAACTCCTTCAGAATGGTTGTGAATGTTACTTAGCTTATGTCAAGGAATGTCAAGAACTTGAACCTAGTTTGGATAAAATACCTGTGGCTAGAGATTTTTCAGATGTGTTTTCAGATGACCTGGCTGGCTAGCCCCCAGAAAGAGAAGTTGATTTTGGTATTGATCTTGTTCCAAACACTGCACCAATATCTAAAGCTCCTTACAGAATGGTAGCGACAGAGCTAGCTGAGTTGAAAAAGCAATTGCAAGAACTTTTGGATAAAGGGTTTTTAGGCCTAGTGTCTCACCGTGGGGTGCTCCTGTACTATTTGTCAAGAAGAAAGATGGCACATTAAGGCTTTGCATAGATTATAGGCAACTGAATCAGGTAACCATTAAGAATAAATATCCTTTACCAATAATTGATTATTTGTTTGATCAGTTGCAAGGAGCACAAGTGTTTTCAAAGATTGACTTAAGATCTGGCTACTATCAACTAAAGATCAAGAATGAAGACATTCCAAAGACAGCTTTTAGAACTCGGTATGGGCACTATGAATTCTTAGTCATGCCTTTTGGACTAACAAATGCTCCTGCAGTTTTCATGTATCTAATGAACCGAGTTTTTCACTACTTGTTGGACAAATGTGTGATTGTATTTATCGATGATATTTTGATTTACTCTAAGAATGACCAAGATCATCAATGGGATTTAAGAATTGTTTTGTCTATCCTAAGAGAGAAAAATCTTTATGCAAAGTTGAGCAAGAGTGAATTTTGGTTAAGGGAAATTGGCTTCCTAGGGCATGTCATTTCCAATGAAGGTATATCTGTTGATCCAAAGAAAGTGGAAGCTATTATGAATTGGGAGAGACCAAGCAATGTGGCAGAGATTAGAAGTTTCTTGGGCATGGTCGGTTATTATAGAAGGTTTGTTGAAGGATTCTCCAAGATCGCAAGCCCTCTCACAAGGCTAATAAGGAAGAGTGTGAAGTATGATTGTAATGAAGCATGTGAGCAAAGTTTTCAAGAGCTAAAGAGAAGATTGACAAGTGCTCCAATCCTTACCATTCCTAATGCAGATGATAAAGTTATGGTTTACACTGATGCTTCAGGCAAGGGCCTTGGGTGTGTGTTGATGCAAGCAGGTAAAGTGGTTGCTTATGCTTCAGGCAAGGCAATTGAAAGATTATGAGCAGAATTACCCAACCCATGATTTAGAGTTAGCTGCTATCATCTTTGCGTTGAAAATTTGGAGACACTATTGGTATGGGCAAACATTTGAGATCTACGCCAATCACAAGAGCTTAAAGTATATCTTCACTCAAAAGGAGTTGAACATGAGACATAGGAGATGGATAGAGCTATTGAAAGACTATGATTGCACAATTCTTTTTCAGTCAGGAAAAGCTAATGTGGTAGCAGATGCACTTAGTAGGAAGTCTTCAACCATAATAGCATCATTAATGGTGAAACAATGGCAATTACTTGAAGAATTCAGTGCCTTGAGCCTTAAAGTGATCAAACATAAGCCAAAGGTATTACTTGCTTCTTTTAGGATTGAATCTGATTTTCTTTAACAAATTAAGGATGGGCAACTAAAGGAATGAGTCTAATGCAACTTAGAGAAGATAGTGTAAATGGATTGAGGAAAGACTTTTGCTTGAGGGGGGATGATATAATGAGGTTCAAAGATAGAATATGCATTCCTAAGGATTCTGAAATTAAGGCCAGCCTATTGCAAGAATCTCACAACTCAAAGTATTCTATTCACCCAGGCAGCACTAAAATGTATCAAGACTTAAAGAAAACCTTTTGGTGGAGTGGTATGAAGAATGATATTGCACAGTATGTTTCCAAATATTTAACATGTCAATTGGTTAAGGCTAAACATCAAAGACCGGGTGGCTTACTTCAACCTTTGAAGGTACCAGAATGGAAATGGGAAAGCATTGGAATGGATTTTGTTTCAGGGCTGCCTAGAATTTCTAGAAATCATGATTCCATTTGGGTTATTATTGATAGGTTAACAAAATCTGCACATTTATTACCCATTAGAATGACATACTCACTTGATAAACTCTCTAGGATGTATATAAATGAAACAGTGAGATTGTATGGTGTTCCAGCTGAGATTGTATCTGATAGAGATTCAAGATTCCTTTCTAGATTTTGGAAGAGACTGTAAGAAGCTTTGGGATCCAAGCTCAAATTTAGCATAGCTTATCCTCCACAAACAGACGGACAATCAGAAAGAACCATTCAGACTCTTGAAGATTTGCTAAGGGCTTATATCATGGATTGCGATGTCACAGCACCGTCCCCTTCTAATGTTCCAGCAGCAAGATTGCTATCCACACCGCGTGCACGTTCTGGGGGTAGCCGATGGGGCAACGGCTGCAACCGAGAAATGGGACGCCCTGGCGTCAATGGCGGCAGAGGTGGAGGAGCAGCTTGGGGCTCAAGGACTGGTGGGTGGGAACGGACGTCGTCGTCCCACACACCTTGTCCTCTCCCCGCCGCTTGCCCTTCCTCTCGCTGCCCTCTAACCGCTCCTCCTCACCCTCTCCCAGCCGCTCGCCATCCTCGCCCTCCAGATTTGAGAGGATGGAGGCGTGAAGAGCCGTTGCTTGCGCCGCCGTAGAGTCCTCATTTCCTCCCTCTCCGAGCTCATCCACATGGGGCATTTGCGTTCCTTTCCACACAAGGACACGTGACTCTCACATGATTATTGACCCATTTCTTGAGGATTGTTAATCCGTCCTCTTTATTTTTACATTCTTTCATGGAAAGAGTTTTAAGTGCGTTAGGCTTCGCATACAAAGTAGTTTCTACGCCACGTGACACGGACTGTTCTAGCTGTCTACGTTTCAAACAGTTTATTTTATGGTAAGTGGCTCCAATGACTCTAGTACGAGTGATAGTGACTATTGATGGCCAACCATTCCCCCGCGTAAGACAACCTTCGTTACACGATAAAACGCTACTGCACTCAATCAATCATTATCTTTTTTAGTGGCTCTATCCATCTATCACAAATTCACAATGCATTACAATTTATTGAACAAGAGAATATTTATAAATTTACTCTGCGGCATGCGCAGGCAAGGGTGAATTGAAGATTCGCTGGCCCGGCGAAAGCAGTGCCTTGGGATCGTATCTCCTCTTTAGCTGTAGCAACCTGTTCCATTTGGGGCCGAAGTGCCGCCTCCAATCCGCCTGCGATTCATAATGGGGCAGGTACTGCTTGATTCTAATTCCTTGCTCACCGCAAAACCTCAGCGTTCGATGGTTGAGCTCCTCCAATTGCTGCCAATCGCCGGCGGTGGCGGATCGCAGCAGACCCACCGAGTAGAACATCTCTTCGTCTGGGATCATGGCCGACATCCTGTCATCCCACCTGCATGCCTCAACCATGTTAGCATAAGCATAGGTATGTACGGTCAGAAGGCTTCGTACTTGTTCTTGTTGATAGGATAGATGAGGACGGGTCCCATGGAGGCGTTGCTCGGCTTGAGGATGGCCTTGAGGATGCCCTTGTCCAGGTCATGGATTCTGGACTTGGGCACGAATATGTTGAGCCAGGGGTGTGGCACTTCCCACAGCCCCATGCTGCGCAGCTTCATCTCTCCCTCGTGAACTCTGTCCAGAAATTTCAAGTAGGAGACGTCGTTGGTGAAGGCGAAGCCAGGCGCATACCTCAGCTGCTTCAAGATCAACCCTATTTTCTGTTCACAGTAAGTTAACCCAAATAATCGTTTATATATCATAAAAAAAATTAAAGCTATTCTGTCCGGACTATCAAGTAAAAAGATCTTGCTGGCTAGCCTGCTACGCTCTGCTGGTTTGGTGGGTCCCTTCAACGAAACTGTGATCGGGTTAAATGTTGCAATTGGCTGGCCGTTTACACTTTAACTGTCGGCGGCGGCGGCGAGCCACCCACCGACACCTGTGTGAATTATTATTTATTAACACAAACGACGAGAGGGGGAATGAATGAAGACAAAGTGAAGGAAGTGTGCTGGTGGGGTGGGCCCACAAGTTGGCATTTGCAGTCTGGGCGGGTCTAGTCAATGTGGATCCGGGAGAACAACAATCTAAGCGGATCTCCGCAGTACAACGGGTGGGATCCGCCGTAGATATCACGGTGGGTACAATTGCAACCATTTTTGCTGGAGAGGAGACTCAAAGCGGAACCAGACAATTTGTTTTCGAGTACCTCATCCACCGCCCGTGCTGATGCCGAGGCTGGCTCGCCCGCGTAGTACGCCGCTCCTTCCAAGCAGTAGACGCCACCCAACTCGGCCCCCAGCCGCTGAATCCTCGCGGAGTCTTGGTCCGAGAAGAAGGAGGATCTCGAGTTTCCTACTCGGCCGTTGTCCGTCGGCACCAACGACCCCTCCAAGTAATCCAAACCGTCCTCCATTGAGATCAACAGCTCTTGGTCGCCAGTGAAGGCGGCGAAGTCCGTGTAGATGAGCCTCACCCATCGCACCCGCTCTGGCGCCGGGTCTACAGCGATCCGAGCTCGGGTGATGATGCCCAACTGGCCGAGGCCCCCCAAGACGCCGTAGAATAGATCCGAGTTGTTGGTCTTGGAGCATGTTATCATATCTCCTTTGCCTTTGTTTTTTAATTATGCACAATAGTTTGGGGATGATCGATTTCAGCATATTTAATTCATTTTAAAATAATGCTATAAAATTATTCTGCTGCATCGTGTAACTAAATTAATTAATTTTTGTACCTACCTGTGATGACATCCAGTTCGTGTACGTTGCAAATCTGAGGACCGTGGCGGAAGGTCTGCCCGCTGACGCCTGCGTTGGATAGCGTACCGCCCACGGTCAGGTGGAGGTAATCCGTCCACGAGCTCGGTGCAACCCCGTGCATGAGCGCCTCGCGCAGGACGTCTATCCACAGCTGTTCCCCGCCGGCATCCAAATATAGGGACGACGCCGACACATTGATCCGGTCGCTGCGGCCATGGCCCAAGGACAGCATGTCGACCACCACGCCGCCGAGCGTGAGCGACTGACCCCGCACCGAATGGCCGCATCCCCGGGCGGCGATGGTGAAGTGATGGCTAGATGTGGAATAGGAGAACCGGACGAGGGCGGCAATGTCGGCAGGGATCGACGGGCGGAACACGGCCGCGGGTAGGGCGCGAGCGAGGCGTCCGAAGTCTGTGGAGAATTTCGCGGTGACGTCGGGGCTGATATGGAGCGAGGGAGGGGGCGCCGGCGCCGACCATGGCCATGATCGGTGCTGGCCGACTATGGAAATGAGGCAGGCGGTGAGGGAGGCGGTAAAAAGGAAGGCGGGCGGGGCGTGGGCAATTCTCAGTGAAGGCATTGCCGCGTGTGTTAGAGGATTGGGTAGTGGAGGTAGTGGTGACTGGTGAGAAAGTGAGATAGAAGAGATAGGAGAAAGGGGAATAAATAAGAGGAATTAAGGGGTTAATAAAACATGAAGCACTGCACATTGTCTTGGGAGAAATGGTAGGTTCTATGATATTATTCCATCATTAATTATTCCATGGGCAATGAATAATCGATGATAGTGAAAATCACTTTGATCTCTTAATTACTAGTTCTTTTTTTATAAGAAAAATAAAAAGACATATTTCATTTTTTTAAAGAAAAGGTCATGTCTCATGCTTCAATGATTATAATAAAGGAACAAAGCAGAAGACACGATTAACATATTTCATCTAAATTATTTCACTATTTTTTCACATAATCAGTGAAAATTAGAATTTAAAAATAAATTTAGTTTTAGCTTTAACTTGTTTCTAGCTGTTGCATCCAAAACAATAATTTATTTCGTTATTTTTATATACACTAATGTGGTATTTTTTAAGTTAATTTTCTAACTGTCAAGATCATTTTAATTTAGTAATTTAGTGGGCAATATGTGTTGGAATCAACTGCTTGTGTGATGGTTATCTTGGCATAGAGCTGCTAATCATAACCTCTAGTATCTTTTGGCCTCTAGTATTGGTGTCATGCATCTCTTGAAATTAGACAATGATTCCTCAAGTTGCTTTAGGGTTGCACCAACCTGACAAATTGAAAATATATGAGAGGCTTGGATATGTATTGGAATCAACCTTTTTAAGTTACTTAGACTCAATATTGAAATCAATCTTTTACGTGAAACTAGAGAAATAGAAGGAAAAAAATTTGTTTCTCTCTTGTTTTTCCTTCTTTGAAACAGGCGGTTAAGTTACTAATCGGAATAGTAAATAATTTACTACCCATATCTAAGCTATTTTTGCTTAAATTCGACATCACAAATGGATTCTCCATTTCATATTGTTTAGCTCTAATATAAGATTGTGGTATTATAAGTAAAAAATTTGTGCCATTGTCAAGTCCACTCTCATTGGATTTCACCATGGGAGAAAATGAAAAATATAATTATATCCTATAAATAGGGCTTAACCAAGTGAGAAGATGAAAAAAGAGCTTGATGCACGGTCGAATAGTCCAAGGAAAAAACCAAAAAAACATGTAGTTGGATCCGAACTAGTCCAAGACCACATTTATAAATGTGTCATCAGCTCATCCGATTGTGTCAGCGGAATGGGCCTGTGGGGGATAGGAGATTATAATCATCACCTCAATGATCCTACACAAGTTTCATTCATATGATCTCATAAACGTGGAGGCTCAAGAACACATGCTTTTTTCTGAAGCAAGATCAAGATTTTGCTGGATTCTAGGCACAACGCTCCTTCTTTGTGTCAGCCACAATGAAAGAGCAATTCCCTTTCACACGTACAAGTAGCAGCAATTGTAGTTGTGTTGTTGTTACTTAACTCAGTAAAACATCACAATGATCAAGTGATAGTTAGATTGGTCCCCTTGGTAGAATCTTGCTTTTACATAGGAAGATTTGGTCAAGATATGCTATGTTTCCTGACAAGTAAGAACAGCTGGTAGACTAGGCGTAAGTTCTTCAAGTTCATACAATAACGGTCTGTTTTTTTGGACAGAAAACCGGAGAAAAAAGAGAGAAAAGAATTTTTTTCTTTCGTTTCTTTAGAAAGAATGGGCTCGGAGGATAGAAAAATTTTAATGTTTTCTCTCTAAAGTTTTCTCTCTAAATCGATGAGAAAACTTATTGCTCGATCACAAAAGTCTCTCACAGCTCACGCCTCTCGTCTCTCATCTCACGCGTCTCTCTTTCTCCCTTTCTAACTTCTTCTTCTCTATCGTGCGGGCAGAGGAGAAGGGGACTGGCATCATCCTCCTCCTCTAGCTTTCTCCGTTTGCTCACTACGCTCATGTCTCCCTCCTCGCTTGCTCACGTCGGCTGCCCTTTGTAGTGTCGTCCATCAAGCACCGCCCCTTTGAAGCATCACCCTCTGATTCCACAAGGTACGATCTCAAGCACCAGCCCCCTCCCTCGAGCATCGAAATTTTTTGCAAACTGAATTTCTAGGGTTTGGGTTTTTTCTTCCTACAATCTCTCTCAAGCGTCAACCCTCTCTGAGATAATGCTATATTAATCAAATGAACAATCACACTTTTTGCATTAAAACTAACATTCACAGTTTGGATTCTCCATCTTAGCTACTCTTCAGCATATTACATACCCTAGATTTGAAGAATCAGTGTCTTCTCCCACTACCTTCTATTTCTTCTGCAATATATACCTCAGGTGACGCAGGAATATAGAATAAAATGCCCATAATTATTATTAAACTAAATGAGTCTTTAGTCAACGTGTGCTAACTAGTATCAACTTGATTTTTAAAGATGTACACTTGTTTTCTAAATAAACTTCCAGCTTCCTAGTTTTAGAATTAGGAACAAGGAATAGCTTATATTCCCTAACTCTTCCTCTGGAGTACTTGTTAATGTGCAAACACTATAGAGTTCCTCAAAATAAGTTGAAGTTTTTGTTTTTAGTAAGTTTATTATGATTAAAGTTTGAATTTGAATAGCCACTTATCGTGTTTTTTCTTTATAGATTATTATTCTTTGTTGATCTAATGGCCTTGATGTTATGTAGTCTTTTGTTAGAGAATAAAAGCTCAGTTTTTGTCTTCTTGTGGCAGTTAAGCTTTTTAACTATTTTTGTGTCTCATCTATTATATGACCATAAATGCATATATATTTAAGCAAGTATGAAATTTATCATTTCCTTAACATAACACATTATACCTTTTTTAATTCAGCTACCACAGACTTGTTGAGCTTATGTTGTTCTTATTGCGAGCTATTTTATTAATTATGCTTCCTTATTTGTTTTCGTAATGTTTGTTCTTCTCCTTATCTCTTTATCTTGAAACCACTCATTTCTATTTCTCCATACAACCAAAAGTTTATGTTACCTTCATGCTTCAGTGTTGTTTATGAAATTTTTATCAGCACTCTCCTAGATGCATTTTTTTCAGGTGCTTTAGTACTTAAAACAGTTAGGATTTCATTGAATTCAAGCATAAAATTACAAAATTCTACCAAATAGTTAAAAATATTTTTAATAAATACATTTTCAAATACCAAGAATAAATTGAAAACAAACATTAATAACATAATCATATAATAATTTTTGGATGATGGTGAATCAATTGATTTGTACTTTTCTATTGTTAAATATGTACTATTGGAACTACACCTGCAAATATTTGTTCTCTAAGAATACCACATCTTAAGTGGCAAAGAGGTTGAGCAATGACCAGAGGATCCTATAGTTTAGATCAAGTTTCTAATAGTATTAATGATCAATTTTATTATCTTTTTACTCATCTTGTATATGCTCCTTTTGATGTTATATTTAAGATTATCATGATCAAGTTTTTACCTAGAAGCTATGAATGTTTTATGGGATTAAATTGTAGTATTGAACTGTAAGATCACATGATCCAACCAAATAGTTAAAAATATTATTTTAAATTCATATACTAAGAGCAAATTGACTACATGTTTGCTAATATACTTAGTACTAATTGAATTTGCATTAAATCCCATGTTGGTGTTATTTATTTATTATTTAGAGGTAGTAAAATAACTTAAATACCAATCAATGGTTCCTACCAATACTTGATGTTCCGTATATTTTATAAGCTCACGGGATAGAACAATTCATGCTCAAACTTGTGTGTGGATTACTTGAGAAAACTTTAGTTTTCTTTCATAGAACTATTACCATCAAATGCTTGTCCTTAGGTTGAAATGGGATTAGTTACACAATCAGAAGTATAAGAGGCCTCAATACTATACTGTTTATGAATAGTATAAGATATATCTTTTCATCTTTCCAACCATTTTCTCATTAATGTTTATTGATTTATTTACTTATTAAAATTTTATTTATAGGTCTATCATGGCTCGAATGAGTAAGAAAGACATGTTCAAACTTCACCATAGAAACAATCAAGTCATATGTATAGCTACTTTTGATGAGATTTGTTACAACATGATAAGAATGAGAGTACATGCTTTTAAACATTTATGTGAGCTACTACAAGGCACGGGACGAGTAAGAGATACCAATAATTATACAATTGAGGAAAAAGTGATAATGTTTTTGTATTTGGTGGCTCATAAATCAAATATTGAGAACTTGCTTTTTTCTTTCATCACGGTTATCGAACTATCAGCTATCACATTCACGAGGTGCTCAAAGCTATTATTAGCTTGTATGGGCAATTTATCACTCAATATGACGGTTCGGTTATTTCTCCTAAGATATAGAATAGCAGGAGACTATATCCTTATTTCAAGGTATGTTAACTCAATCATAAATTTGATATCTCATAACAAATAATATCTTTGCTAAATCAAGACAATATAACTGCAGGATTGTCTAGGTGCAATTGATGGTACACACATTCGAGTTAAAGTACCTTCTAATAATGCACCTAGACATAGGGGAAGAAAAGATTGGCCAACCACAAATGTTTTGGTAGCTTGTTCGTTCGATATGAAATTCAGTTATGTCCTATCTGGGTGGGAAGGGACAGTGTCAAATTCATGAATAATAAAAAATGCCATAAGTAGGGATGATAACTTAAAAATTAATGAAGGTAAACTTATATACTTAGGACAAATGAATTTTTACTTTTGTTAATAGATTATTATATTATTATATATTATTTCTCTAGGCAAATACTACTTAGGTGATGCTGGATTTGGAATAAAAAATTGGCTCATGACACCTTATAGAGGAGCACGGTATCACCTAAAAGAGTATTCAAAACATGCACCTCAAAATGCAAAGGAACTTTATAATCATCGACATGCAGCAGCTAGAAATATTATTGAAAGATGTTTTGGTGTATTAAAGAAGAGATTTCCAATTATAGCAAGTGGAATTGAACCTCATTTTCTCGTTAGCACGCATGTTCAAATTATTTTAGCATATTGTGTTCTACACAATTACTTAATGGGAGTTGATCCTAATGCTGACTTAATTGTTGAAGTTGACATGGAATTAGAAAATACAACCAACAATGATGTCTCTGTTGAAGAGAGACAAGATGAAGATGGTAGGAAAGGGGTTCTTATTAGAGATGCTATAGCTGATACAATGTGGAATGACTATGTATTGTAGGCATATGGAATATTGTTGTTAGACTTGCCATTTATGTTGGACATTTTATTGTCATTCATGTATGACATATGCAATATGTCATTTTGCAAAACTTGACATCTTGTTGTCATTTTGTTT
This sequence comes from Costus lasius, assembly GCA_027563935.2. Taxonomy (NCBI): domain Eukaryota; kingdom Viridiplantae; phylum Streptophyta; class Magnoliopsida; order Zingiberales; family Costaceae; genus Costus; species Costus lasius. The sequence continues at coordinate 39,625,449 of CM050453.2, forward strand.
TAATTGTTAATGCAATATGTCATTTATGTATTCTTAGTTGAACTTGACATTATTATGAGTTTAATTGTTAATGGACTATTGTTGTTATTATTTTTCTTATTTTTATTATTGTGCTAACACATTTTGTTTTATTTCAATTTAAGATGAATAAAAAGTCCAATTCAACTGAAGGCACATAATGAGACAATGTTAAATGGATTGAAGACATGGATAATGTCTTCATAGATTCTATGTTAGAGCAACAATATAAAGGGTATAGAGTTGATGGTACTTTTACATCAACTGCATATAAAAATATGTTAGCAACATGTGTTGAAAGATTTGGTATCACATTAACAAAAGCACATTTGAAAAATAGAATGAAAACTTTTAAAAGTCATTTCAACACATGTCATTAGTTATTTAAGAATAAGAGTGGGATCGCATGGAATTCTATAATAAAGATCTTTGAAGCTGACAACCATGTGTGGGATGAGCTTATTGCGGTATGTTAGAACTTATTTTTCATTTATTACTATTATTTTATCTTTTGTGTGCACTTATTAAATTTCTATTTTTGCAGGCCAATCCTTCTATAAAGAAGTGGAGAAGCCCTCTTATCCAAAACTACGACAAACTTGAGGAATTATTTTCGGAAGATAGAGCAATTGGAAGTGGCGCTGCAACATGTAAAGAATTCATTAATACTTTGAGCAAGGAAAGTGAACAACAAGCATATGGCCCATCAACTGAAGAAGCCATACCTGATGACTATGACAAAATAAATGAAGTCATGCCTGAGGCAAGCAGCCCACCTCCTAAACCACAATTTAAAATGGGTAGCACTCAATCTTTGACATATAAGTTTAATAAGAGAAAATTGGATTCTCTTACTTTGGAAGATACAAAAGCAACTTGAAGGATTTGGTTAATTGCATGAAAGAGAGTAATGCAATTATGCTTGCACAATCCAATCCACAATCTATAGAGAGAGTGTACACCAAAAAGGATATATATGATGAGTTGAGTAAAATTAGTGTACTAGACAACAAAATAGTTCGTGCATATATTGCACTTAGTAAAAATAAAGAGCACACAAAAATCTTCTTCTCAGCTCCAGAGCATAAGCGTGTTGAAGTCTTGAATCAGTTGCTAGATGCATGAGTCGTTGTATCATACTTTAGTAGCACTTTGTTAGATGTTGATGATATTTTGTTATGTACTTTGGTGATATTTAAACTTCTTACTTTGATAATATTTTGTTGGTGATGATTAGATACTATGGTTAATGGATTTGATAATATGATGTATGATAGATATTGCTAAAATTTTTGATAATTTTATAAACTCATAATGAAATATAAATGTATTTGTATCAAATATATTTTATATTTTATCAATATATATATTTTTATTTATCTTTTTTTAGCAATAAATTTTTTTTCCTATTTTTATTCCTTCTAAAGAAGCTTGAAAAAGAAAATTGTTTTCTTTTCTCCTTATTTTTCTTTTCCCTCAATTTTTTTTTCTTTTTAATTTTCTTCTCTTCTAAATTTTCTTCTTAATTTTCTTCTCTTCTAAAAAAACAGGCTATAAAAGGGGACGGTATATGTCTGTACAAATGCAAAAGAATAACAAGTTGAATACCACCAAGGTTAAATTAGATATTTAATATATACTAGGATGTGAACAACAAATCGCAACACCTACTTTGGGAGAAAATTCATCCATTTCTTCATTGAAAAAGAATAAAAAGAAATCTCCTGATCACAAAATGCGCATCCAATGCAGGGAATGTTTAGAATCCTTGCTGCCTGGCTCTAGATTGTAGGGAGGTATCTTCTTGGGCTTTTGTAGCTTTCCAATCACTGATTTGATGAAACTACACTAATCATTTGCAGACAAGAGCTGGTACGGTAAAAGAGTCACAGCTGCAGCCTAGCTAGAAGCTGTCGGCTCGGACTAATCGATATGTTCCTCAAGGAATTCGGCGAATTATCACTTCAAACACAGCCAAATCTAGATGCAAGCAATTCAACTTGGCTTGAAGAGATGCTGATGAGAGCATATAGCTGACAAATGGGTAGAGCAGAAGACTCAATATCATGCTGTTCAATCACATCCACCTCAACAGCAACTTCAGAATTCAAGTTAATATAGACAACCACACTAGACTTATACTCAATCTCAATCTTCCGGAACAAATTTGCAGGTTCACAACAGCCCGTGTACAAATTAAAAAATATAAAAAAAAATCAATCTTACTCTGATTTAAACGTTCAAACTCCACAAAAGTAAATATTTAAGGCAGAACTGTGTATAACTAGAAGAAAATGTGTCACATTACAGTTCTTTTATCTTCGTCTTGAATGATATACTTGATGATTAATCGAGATGAGTTCCTCAAAAAAGTTAACTTAAATATAAGACCAGTTTTCAATTGAAACTAGCTAACAGGTCCCGGCCCTTGTAGCTAGCCAGCTATACAGGAATCTATACATAGTCCAAAGAGAAAGGAAAGATGATGATCAATAATGGGAAATATATCTTTTTAAGCTCAGTCAAATTTCTTTTTTTAAAGAAAAATTGTAGATAAATTTGTGTATAAAAAGATGATGGAAGAAAATTGTTTGTCTTTTTGCACTTGGAGAAGACCGAGTTATTGATGTATATGCCCTAGGACCTGTGGCTGGTCCGATATGAGTCATATTCATTTGTGATATACATCCTCACATGGTCGTTGTTATGCCTTTTATATATCTGCGTCATATGTACATTTGCATATATAATGTCCCTGGAGATAGATTCTATTTAATCTCAAAGAATAATCCCCGATCAAGTGTCATAGTGGATAAGAGACAGCTATGATACACTTGAGACTGGTATATGCGCTGGTTGAGCATGGGTTGCTAACGCAGGCATATAAGTATATCAAGGGAGATATACTGGATCGACCCACCGTGAGGATTTGACTTGGTGTCACAGGTCAAATATCACAGCAACAGAAATTTACTCGTCCTGAACTTGAGGGCATTGATATCTCTATATGGTAAGAGATGTACTTTGATACAACCTAAGGCTCCGCGTAACAGGAGAGTCATAACGGTTGTCATTGGGTATATCTTGAGCCATATGAGAGATTCAATGTGCCAATAGAGAATTTGCCCCTTCCTTGCGAGGAAGTTTGATGTCCATGGGCCCCTACATGGTGCATGACTAAAAGCGTGTGGCCACACCCAAGTTAAGCCTGAATAGAGTCATGACCATTGATGTTGGAATAAACAAATGTGACACACTTGTCCGACTTAGATAATCAGCCTAGCAAAAGGACTAGAGTGTACATGTATCTTGTCGCAGTTTTAGGGGATGTCGATGACGACTCCATTCTGAGGATTTGGGTAGCAATGATGTACTGCTAGGTGCCAACGTCTGAGGAACCTACAGGGTCGCAGACCTAGACACTCGAGATCTCGTATTGATCGAATTACCTATGATCGAATCATTTGGTTGATTCGAGTCAGTTTGGGAGTCCGATGCATCGCGGATGCATCTGATGAGTTGAAAATGATCTTTTGGGATAATGTTGCGTTTTGACTTCAGTTGACCCCGGTTGACCTTCGGGTGACCACGTTTGACCTCGATGGACTAGGTTCAGTCGAGTGGTCAAATATTGGGTTTAAGCTCTGGTTTTGTTCAAAGGCATTTTGCGATTCATTTAAACGTAACATGGGGGCCCGCAACTTAAGTATTAAATTGAATATTTATATTCAATTAATGCACAACTTAAGTCATGGGGGCCACGCACAACTTAAGTGAATATTTATATTAGATATATTCATCACTTAATGATGTGGGCTCAGGACACAGATCATGCAAACAACGATTTTTAAAAGATTTTTGTAATAGGGATAATAGAGAAAGCCGAGATTAACTAACGGATTTAGAAAATAGATGTTTTTGTAATTTTTATTAGAAAAGCCAAAATTAATCTACTTGCTGAAATAAATTGCTGAAGGAAAATACTGGAATTTTAAAGAGGACTTACAGTGGACCCCTTGAGAATAGAAGGGGTCACCTTCCCGTTCTTCACCGGTCCTACTCTGATGGAAGATGTCGGTTACACACAGGCATTCCAGCAATCCCACAAAGGCGTGAGTGAGTTGTTTAAAGAAAATATTAAAGCTTTACAATCAAAAGGTGCAAGAGGGAGGTTAAGCCTCCAAGTTCTCTTGCCTAGACAATATTTAAGACTAAACTAATATGATGGAGGGGTGGAGAAGAGAGATGCGCCAAAGGGTCCAAAGTTCAAGCGCCAACCCCTACGAGATTCGAAACTTAGTGTAGGATTTGAACTTGAGGAGAAAAGAGATAACCACAAGGTGAAAGAATACTTAGCTTATGGGATTCTCCTTCAAGTAAGTCTCGGCCTCCAAGTTCCTTCAAGATGTTATCGGCTTGATGGATTCCTTCAAGTGGTGATGCTTCAGCATTGCTAAGGAGGGATGATGCTCACGGTTAGGAAGGGATGTAAGGGTGGACGTGGAGGATGGAAGATGCGAATAGAGGGAGAGGAGGAGACTTGGTGACACAAGCACCGAGAGACTACAATTTGCTAGAAACTACTCGACAAATTTCATTACATGCTAATGCATATGATGCATGAGGGATACAATATATAGGCAAGGCAACTAGGGGTTACATGTGTCATTTCCCCCATAGGCGCCTAAGCAAAGATAAGAAAGAATTTCAGCCATTAATTGCACAAAGGCAACATGGATTGGGTACACAAGCAATTGGTTGGCTTTCCATCTAAGCCCGGCTCCTCCATGGTAAGAATTTCGAAATTTGAACTCCAAAGGGCTGGCACAAATTTGAATTTTGAAGGGTGGGCGGTTGAGCATTGATGAAGCTTCCATATGTAGAGAGGATTTTGAATTATTTCTTCAAGTGGTAGGCGCCAACTTGTTGATTGCTTGATTGGTGGAAGATTGATTGATTCCTAAATTGGTGGATCTTCTCTTGGCTGACTTGAATGTTGATGGAGGTGCCCATGACTTGATTTGGCAAGGGTTTGAAGATTTATGAGGCCCCTTTAACTCAAGTCTTCAAAGTGGTGGAAGTTGGACTGAGTTGAAACTGAACTTTCCTTTCTTGGAGCTCACGGGGTGAGTGGGTTGTGAGCTGAATGTTGCCTATGTATTGTAGGTGCAAATACATGTGCTATGCTTCTAACCAACCATGATGTGACATTTTATTTAAACAGGAAGTTAAAACCTACATGTAACTACATGTTAGATTGGGGGTGGATCTAACCTATCATGATGCGATGCAATGCAAATAAGGAAAGTAGGATCCTATGAGGAAAACTCATACCTAAGAGGTTTCCCACAGACCCTGGTGGACCTCCTCGGAGCTGGTCTTGCCCCCCCCCCCCCCCCCCATCTCTTAAGTTGCGGATCCGCATCCATTAAGAGATAATGGATCTAGGTGCTTATTAATTATGAAAATTCGTAATTTAATATAGCCCTAGCCGAAATCATCTATATAACTCATAAAACCTAGCCGTACACCTCTCATCTCTTCTCCATGGCGACCACATGCAAGGAGGTGTCGCCTACCTCTATGGATGACAAGTCTCATCCCCTCTAGGTGCTTGAGACCACCTTGGAGTTTCTTCCTTTCTCCATGGCGAATCCTTTGGAGGGATTGGCGCAAGAGGAGATGATATCTCCTTCTCCATGGCGCCTCCAAGAGAGAAGTGGCGCCACCTTCATGGTGGCAACACCTTCTTCTTCCATGGGCGCAAAAGAAGGCTTGGAGCCTTCTTCCTTCTTCGATGATGTATCCCTTGGAGGGATTGATGCATGAAGAAGGCTGATTTCTTATCATGGGTGCAACTTCCATGAAGTTGGCGCAAGTGGAGAAAAGAGGAGAAGAAGAGAAGTGATGGTATCTCTTCTCATCATCATAGGCGCTTCTTGTTAGGTTGTTGCCTGTATTGGATGAGAAGGAGACTTACCTCATGGGCGCACCTTCATGGTGGCTCAAACAAGAGGGAAAGTGGCTAGACTTAAGATTGGCACAAGCGGTAGAGGTTTCTGAAAGAACCCCTTAAATAAGGGGGGTCCCCTTCATGGGGGAGCATAACCCTTAGAGCATATGGCACATAAAATTGTTCTCTTGCGGAATTAGGGTTATAAGATCGATACGCATGCAAAAGATCAACTTGATAACAATAAGAAAACATTCATACCATCGCCATGGAAAGATGTTTCCTTGGAAGCAAAGATCAAAGTAGATCTTCTCCTTGTCGTCACACACAAGATGATGTTGCTATCTCTCTTGGTGCTCCTTGTGCTAGCAAGGTTCCAAGAGGTCCTTGTCGAGTGAAGGGAAAAGAGATGTCTTTCTCCTTGGCCGAATCCTCCTCAACCTTCAAGCGTCGCCGCACACCAAGTCGAGAGGAAAAACTTGCGAGAGGAATAAGTGAATTGGCGAAAATAGAGAATACTCTATTTCGGATGAGTGCCCACTCGACATGGAGATCATGGTTACTAAAAATAGTAACCTCTCCTCATCCCAACGTTCACGCTATGTGAACTCGTCGCCCACTCCTCTCCCTATGAACCAAGCGCTCTTTTAGTGAGCTGGTTCAATTGGTTCGGTTTAAGAACCAACCAAGCCAAGCGACAAGGCCTAGATCAAATAAACCCTAAGGCTTTAGATCTAACCGTCGATCTCTTTAATGCCCCTGATCTGACCGATCTGGCATCCATTCTCTCAATCGAAGCTTACCGATCTCAAGCCCTAATCAATCAAACATGATCAGACCAGATCTCACTTACAATCAGAGATTAAATCCCTTAAAACTGAACCCAAACAATTCAGTCCACACGATCTGACTTAAGTAAGCCATATCATCAAATTGTGCGACCCTAAGGGTTTCCTTTAAATGTCGGTAACGATAATTCACATTATCACGATCAGTGAGGGGTATCTAGCAACACATCACTGTCTCCCGATATAAAGGAAAGAGTCTTCCAAGACTACACCCAAACCATAGCACAAGTGTGAATCATTTCACAAAGCATACATATTTCCTTTGCCACTGGATGTTCTTATTGGACAAGTCTGTCAAACTTGTAACTCCAATATGATGAGCATGATTAGATCAGATGAACACTGTCACCTGGGTATGGCCATACACTCTCTCAATCATCTCATCCAGGGGGCCCCTTTAGAACATCACACTCCTTAAACAAGGAGACGGCAATCCTATGTCTATCACTAGTGCCCTAACCTGACTCAAGCTCACCATCCAAGATAGTCTATAATCATTATGTTTCAAATGATATTGAACTAACTCAAAATAATGACAATCATCATTTAGAAAACACAAGTGATCTCAAGTCAGAGGAAATGTGCCACTTGTCTTATACAAGGAATATTCACGTTGTGACAAACAACTGAACATCCTAGTAGGGTCTGTCCAGTACATCCCATGTACCCATGAGTCTACATCTTATTCCATGCTCGAAGCATCCTATAAGATCAGAACACATATTAGTCTTAACCATATCAAGGCTGTCTCATGTTCACCAAGATACATCGACTAAGGACATAACAGCATGTCAGCCCAGCTGAACAGCTTTGAGACATTATTCAGAAGAACATATATTGCAGCAGACAATGTAACTAACTGAATAACAACCATGCCTTTATAAACATAATAGTTTATTACATGATACTTGTTACATTCCCACAGGCCTCAAACATTAGCCTTAAGGGCATACCCCAACAATCTCCCACTTGCACTTAATCTAATGGTTGAAAAACTTCAAACCCATATTATTACAGTGCTTCTCATGCTTCTGCTGCGCCAGAGGCTTGGTAAGCGGGTCTGCCAGATTGTCGTCTGTATGAACCTTGCATACTTTGATCTCGCCACGATCAATGATCTCCCTGATCAAATGAAACCGTCTCTGTATGTGCTTGGACTTCTGGTGCGACCGTGGTTCCTTTGCTTGTGCGATTGCTCTAGTGTTATCACAAAAGATAACCAAAGGATCTGCACACAAAGGAACAACACCAAGTTCTCTCACGAACTTACGAATCCACACTGCCTCCTTGGATGCTTCCGAGGCTGCGACATACTCGGCTTCTGTTGTGGAATCAGCAACAGTTGACTGTTTGAAACTTTTCCACACCACTGCACCTCCATTCAAGCTAAAAACATAGCCTGATTGCGATCGGAAATCATCCTGGTCAGACTGGAACGAAGCGTCAGTATATCCTTCAATACTGAGTTCTTCCTGACCACCATATATCAAGAACATATCTTTGGTCCTCCGCAGATATTTTAGGATGTTCTTGACTGCAATCCAGTGCGCCAAACCTGGATTACTCTGGTAACGACTGGTCACGCTTAACCCGTAAGCGACGTCTGGGCGAGTACACAACATCGCATACATTATAGAACCAATAGCCGAAGCATAAGGCGTATTGTTCATTTCATCTTTCTCAGTCTGTGTTTGTGGACACTGACTCTTCGAAAGATTCAGACCATGTCTGACTGGAAGATATCCTTTCTTAGAATTCTCTAAGCGAAATCTCTCCAGGACCTTATCGATGTAAGTACTCTGGCACAGCCCGAGAAGCCTCTTAGATCTATCCCTGTAGATCTTCACACCTAACACATAGGCTGCTTCTCCTAGATCTTTCATCTGGAAACATTTCCTCAGCCATGCTTTAACAGCATGCATTTCAGGAATGTCATTTCCAATGATCAAGATGTCATCGACGTAGAGGACTAGGAAAATAATCACGCTCCCACTAAACCTCTTATATACACACGGGTCATCCTCGTTCTTGATGAAACCAAATTCAGTGACTGATTCATCAAAACGAATGTTCCAGCTTCTCGATGCTTGTTTAAGTCCATAAATAGACTTCTTTAACTTGCATATTTTATGACGATCTGCTGGATTAGTGAAACCTTCTGGTTGTGTCATATACACATCCTCATCCAGATTTCCATTAAGGAAAGCTGTTTTCACATCCATCTGCCAAATCTCATAATCATAATATGCAGCTATCGCGAAAAGAATCCGAATAGACTTAAACATGGCTACAGGTGAGAAAGTTTCATCATAATCTATCCCGTAGATTTGTTTGAAACCTTTCGCAACTAGCCTGCCTTTATAGGTAACCACGTTACCATCCATGTCAATCTTCTTCTTGAAGATCCATTTACAGCCTATAGGGATAACTCCCGGAGGCGGATCAACCAAATCCCAAACTTGGTTATCTGACATGGAGTCCATCTCGGCGCGCATAGCTTCAAGCCATCTCGCTGACTCCGGTCCACTGACCGCATCCGCATAAGTGAGGGGTTCATCATTGTCAATGATGTAGACTCCGTCATAGCGCTCAGGCTGTCGACGGATCCTACCCGATCTTCGCGGTTCCCGTGATATCTGAGCCTCAGGTTGTTCAATAACCTGTTCTACCGGCTCAGGCTCATCCAACTCTGCTTGACTACTTTGTCCTTCGTCTGGATTCTCATCCAGCTTTATTTCTCTCCCACTGGCCTCTTGCAGAAGAAATTCCTTCTCAAGAAATATGGCCGTCCGAGCAACAAAAACCTTGTTCTCTTTGGGGTCGTAGAAATAATAACCCTTAGTTTCCTTAGGGTAACCGACAAAGATACATTTGTCAGATCTGCTCTCTAGTTTCCCAGAGGCGAGCTTTTTGACATAAGCCTCGCAGCCCCAGATCCTGATAAATGTCAAGCTTGGCTGTTTCCCATACCATAACTCATATGGCGTCTTTGAAACTGCCTTGGATGGCACTCGGTTTAGTACCTTTGCAGCTGTTTCCAGTGCAAAACCCCAAAAGGAGTATGGAAGAGTAGCCTGACTCATCATAGAACGAACCATATCTAGTAATGTTCTATTTCTCCTTTCGGACACACCATTCCATTGCGGTGTTCCAGGCGGAGTGAGCTGTGAGATAATCCCACACTCTTTTAGATAGTCAGTAAATGCATGACTTAGGTATTCACCACCTCGATCTGAGCGAAGTGCCTTGATATTACGGCCTAGCTGATTTTGTACTTCATTCTTAAACTCTTTGAACTTGTCAAAAGATTCACTTTTATGTCTCATCAGATAGACATACCCATATCTACTGAAATCATCAGTAAAGGTAATGAAGTACTGATAGCCACCTCTGGCATGTTTACTAAAAGGCCCACACACATCGCTGTGTATAAGGTCAAGTAAACCTGAAGCCCTTTGACCTTTGTGAGGAAAAGGAGACTTCGTCATTTTACCCATCAAACAAGCTTTGCATGTATCAATCTCCTTATAGGAGAATGATCCCAGCAGTCCATGATCATGCAACCGCTTAATGCGTTTCTCGTTTATATGGCCTAAACGACTATGCCATAGCAAGGTGCTGTCATCAGCATACTTGGCTTTCTTAATATCAACATTATGTATGGAACTTTCCATGTCCAACATGAATAACTCATTATTAATTGAACCAGTTGCATAAACAATATTATCAAATGATAAAACACACTTTGAAATATTGCATTCAAAGGAAAATCCCTTCCTGACAAGAGCAGGAATGGAGATAATATTTTTAGTTATACTGGGAACAAAGTAACAACTGTTCAGTTCCAATACAAGTCCAGATGGTAAAGAAATAAAGTAGTCTCCTACAGCAACAGCAGCAACCCGTGCCCCGTTTCCAACGCGTAGGTCCACCTCATGCTGTCCCACCTGCCTTCTTCTCTTGAGTTCCTGTACATTTGAACAAATGTGAACTCCACATGCAGTGTCCAACACCCATGATACAGAAGAAGAAAACATGACCTCAGTCACGAATATACCTGAGCCAGAAGCAAAGCTTCCCCTCTTATCTCCTTGGAGCGCTTTACAGTCCTTTTTCCAGTGACCCAGCTGGCCACAGTGGAAACACCTGTATTCCTTGGACCGCTTCACCTTTTGCTTCAGAACCTTGCTGTAGTTCTTGACCGGGGCCTTGCCCTTCTTCCCCTTCTTCTTGTTCCTTGAAGGAACCATCAAGACAGAGGTTGAAGGCTTACCCTTCAGAGTCTCCTCAGTGGTCAAGAGCATATTCAGCAGCTCTGCCGGAGTACAATCGATTTTGTTCATATTAAAATTAATAATGAACGCGTCGAATGAAGGCGGGAGAGACTGTAGAATAATGTCCACAGCAAGCTCCTGGTTGATGGTATGCCCCAGTTTCTCTAGAGCCTCCTTGTGCCCAATCATCTTGAGCACGTGAGCTCCCACTGGGCTCCCTTCAGCCAGTTTGCTCTGAAAGAAGAGCTTTGTCAAATTATAGCGCTCAGTCCTCGCCTGTGCAGCATACAGCATCTTGAGGTTCGCTATCATGTCTATAGCAGACATATCCTCATGCTGACGCTGCAGCGGTGGCGTCATAGACGCTAGCATCAGGCAAGCGACATCAATGCTATCATTGACGTGCTTTTCATAGGCTTCCCGAACCGCCCTTGCGGCGTTCGGAGCGGGCTGCGGCGGAATCGCCGTCTCGAGGACATACAGTTTCCTCTCTGCCTTAAGAACGATCTTAAGGTGTCCAAACCAGTCAGAGAAGTTCGGCCCAGCAAACTTCTCCCTTTCCAGTAGGGATCGCACATTGAAGTTCATGGTGTTCGTTGCTGCAGGTATCTACAACAATGCAAGAACAGCAAGGTCAGTATCAATGTATAAGAATCAATCAGGACTTAAGAAAGATTCTTTTTCTCACTATTTTATCAGGCGTGAAAAATCCAGCAAAACAGCCCGAAAGAGTAGAACTCTTTTAGTGAGATGGGATCCAGATTTCATACTTGGTCTCCGCGTCCCGCTCAGGCGAGATAAGATGCACAGAGAGTACAAGCACTAGTTTCTGGTAGGCAGTCCCTGCCGATCGCCAACCCGTGCGATTCCCCTTCATCTGGGCAGTCCAGCAGACTGTGCCAACTGAGTTGGTACAACACAATCTCTGACCCCAACAGACGGCTGCCTCCATGTGCTACCATATGCGCCACATATGTAGACTACACGGTCAAGCTGACCCGACCTACTCCCTGGACCACCATGTGCTATGCTGAGCAACGAGAAGGGATAAATCCCTGCTCTGTAACACACAGGTGTAATCCCGCACCGTCTGAAGATAGATGGACGTGCCCACTGAGTGGGTACAACACGGCTCCAACGATAATCAGAACAGTGAGGTTTCGCGTCAGAAGGCTTACGAGCTTGATATTTTTAGCGTTGGATTTTAACGGTCTTTTATCTTTATTACTATCATTCAATCCCTATGGTGATAGCAAAAGATAAATCTATCATGCATTTCTAATATTTATGCAATAAAAGAAAGCATGTGTCATATGTGGTAAAAGCCCATAGCCCTAGTGAGACCTTAACCTAACTTAAGACTGCACTTGCTTTTCATGGGTCTTTTGCTGCTCATTTGGCCCAAACCTGGACCCAAGCGCCATCTGCAGCTCTGGTGCGCCCACCAGGAAATGCGCCAGGTCCTAGGGTCGAACCCTAGACCTCCCACCTGGTCCAGCCATTGCTGCATGCGCCTGTGCTAAGTGTGCTCAGTGCTCTTGTCTAATTAAATTACAAATTTAACTATCTAGACAAGAGTGACACGCAGGTCACTTACATTTATAAATTAAAACCCAGTGATTCGCAGATCACAATAATTAATTTACAATTTTAATACAGGCACGCAGGCCCCAGCACAGCACACAATTAATATGGGCAGCCCACATATGACTAAATAGACAAACATATGTATCAAATCAGCAAACATGTGATCCATGATAAAAATTAAAATTTTCGAAAACCCCATGGGATCAATTTTAATTTTTCCTTATTTGCCCTACAACCTTACAACGGTCCATTACTAGGGATCCACTCATCCAACCTAGTCAGATCCACTGCCCTTGCATGCACCAAGTCCTAACTGACTCGAGTCGACCAAAAAGTCAACTATGCATGCGCTAGGGCTGAACGACCACACTGAGGTCTGGCAAACGGGAGTGACCCCGGGCCTAACTCAGGTGCGTTCATTAATCGTCTCAATCAGACATCGCTACACACCTGTCTGCAGTCGACCTTTAGCCACCATAGGCTTGCGCCAAGGTGCTATCTGGTCGACCCTTTCAGGCTGTCAGATGATCTGATCAGACATGATTGGATCTAACCTAGGGGGTGACATCAACCCCAGTAACCCGTCTAAGGGTTTACAGTAAGGTCTTTAGATCTAGCATTAGTCGCGCAAGTGTATAAGTTTTGAAAAGAAAACTACAACTTAGAAGCGCCAACTAACATGCGCAAGATAAACATATAGACAAGATTTTCATCATGTAACTTTCGCATGTTGAAGATCTAAGCATACATTCGCATATATGGATCACGCAAATCATCAAGCAATCAAGATAACATGCATTCAACCTGCTCTGATACCAGTTGAAAGAACCCCTTAAATAAGGGGGGTCCCCTTCATGGGGGAGCATAACCCTTAGAGCATATGGCACATAAAATTGTTCTCTTGCGGAATTAGGGTTATAAGATCGATACGCATGCAAAAGATCAACTTGATAACAATAAGAAAACATTCATACCATCGCCATGGAAAGATGTTTCCTTGGAAGCAAAGATCAAAGTAGATCTTCTCCTTGTCGTCACACACAAGATGATGTTGCTATCTCTCTTGGTGCTCCTTGTGCTAGCAAGGTTCCAAGAGGTCCTTGTCGAGTGAAGGGAAAAGAGATGTCTTTCTCCTTGGCCGAATCCTCCTCAACCTTCAAGCGTCGCCGCACACCAAGTCGAGAGGAAAAACTTGCGAGAGGAATAAGTGAATTGGCAAAAATAGAGAATACTCTATTTCGGATGAGTGCCCACTCGACATGGAGATCATGGTTACTAAAAATAGTAACCTCTCCTCATCCCAACGTTCACGCTATGTGAACTCGTCGCCCACTCCTCTCCCTATGAACCAAGCGCTCTTTTAGTGAGCTGGTTCAATTGGTTCGGTTTAAGAACCAACCAAGCCAAGCGACAAGGCCTAGATCAAATAAACCCTAAGGCTTTAGATCTAACCGTCGATCTCTTTAATGCCCCTGATCTGACCGATCTGGCATCCATTCTCTCAATCGAAGCTTACCGATCTCAAGCCCTAATCAATCAAACATGATCAGACCAGATCTCACTTACAATCAGAGATTAAATCCCTTAAAACTGAACCCAAACAATTCAGTCCACACGATCTGACTTAAGTAAGCCATATCATCAAATTGTGCGACCCTAAGGGTTTCCTTTAAATGTCGGTAACGATAATTCACATTATCACGATCAGTGAGGGGTATCTAGCAACACATCACTGTCTCCCGATATAAAGGAAAGAGTCTTCCAAGACTACACCCAAACCATAGCACAAGTGTGAATCATTTCACAAAGCATACATATTTCCTTTGCCACTGGATGTTCTTATTGGACAAGTCTGTCAAACTTGTAACTCCAATATGATGAGCATGATTAGATCAGATGAACACTGTCACCTGGGTATGGCCATACACTCTCTCAATCATCTCATCCAGGGGGCCCCTTTAGAACATCACACTCCTTAAACAAGGAGACGGCAATCCTATGTCTATCACTAGTGCCCTAACCTGACTCAAGCTCACCATCCAAGATAGTCTATAATCATTATGTTTCAAATGATATTGAACTAACTCAAAATAATGACAATCATCATTTAGAAAACACAAGTGATCTCAAGTCAGAGGAAATGTGCCACTTGTCTTATACAAGGAATATTCACGTTGTGACAAACAACTGAACATCCTAGTAGGGTCTGTCCAGTACATCCCATGTACCCATGAGTCTACATCTTATTCCATGCTCGAAGCATCCTATAAGATCAGAACACATATTAGTCTTAACCATATCAAGGCTGTCTCATGTTCACCAAGATACATCGACTAAGGACATAACAGCATGTCAGCCCAGCTGAACAGCTTTGAGACATTATTCAGAAGAACATATATTGCAGCAGACAATGTAACTAACTGAATAACAACCATGCCTTTATAAACATAATAGTTTATTACATGATACTTGTTACATTCCCACAGGCCTCAAACATTAGCCTTAAGGGCATACCCCAACAGTTTCTTCTCCTTGTGGCCATCTTCCTCCCTTCATCACCTCTTTGGCGCATCTTGGAGATGGCGAAGCAAAGAGGGCAGCGACATAGGCAATAGGATCTTCCTCCCGAAGGCTAGCACCAGGCGTGGAGTGAAGAGAATCTTGAGCAGTCCGTGTGCGCACGATTGTAGAGGGCAGACACTTGTGCGCCTCTTCTTCGTCATCACCAGCCCCTAGGATTATGCGAATAAAGGTATATTACTCTGACACAGCCGGTGGATCACTCGTAAGGGATCTTGGCTCTTAGGGTTATCCTGTTTCGGGCCATCGCTTCCGCTATTATTAAAATTTTAAAATTGGCCCGGGGATTTCCAACAGTAGGATAAGATTACAACAGTTTGTCCACTCGTAATCAACACAATCGACAAAAGCAATAACAATTGTTTGACATACACACTGCTAACGCTAGTACTACTTAAGTCTGACGTTACTAGTTGTTAACTTGAGCTATTGATCAAGTTAAAATCAGCCCAAATTTTTGCCCCAAATCACAACTAAGGCTCGCGATTGAGGAGAGGGCGGGACGGAGCATTTGGCATGTGAAGGGACCCTTCACTTGGCTTGTGGAGAAGGATCCCAATTTCGGGGTTCAAATAGGTTTTTAAAAGAAAATAAAAAATCCTACGATAATCTACTCATCGAGATCTATCTAACGGTATCAAAATTCTCTCATCATTTTTTTATTTTGACTTCAACCCAAGTCTTTGGTACCATTGCCAATTTTGCACGGTGCCAAGGGAGTCATCACTCACTCTTATATGGATCACGGAATCTTTCTTCCCAACAAATAGTAAATATGATGAACATCAACTAAATTAATCAATCAATATCAATTCAAAAATCATACTCATATGCTAAGTTTATTTAAAGAAGTAGCTTCACTTTTTGAATCAAATTCATCAAACAATATATCTATCCAAAAACTCATGCATCAACCAATGAAAATTCCAACAGGCGGATATATATTAAAGAAATAAATTCAACACAATAGGTTTATCCTTAATCACAGGTATTTGACAAATTTATCATAAAGAAAATCATACTATCGACAGAATTTTCAGAAATAAACCACACTATAACATTACAACATAAAACCATAACAAGAGAAAATTTTGCATATATCCATTTAGAAATAAATTCAACCCAATCGAATCATAAGAGAGTCAAACAAAAGCAAGGTAAGATAGCACCGGCGAACACAAGAAGTTTGAAGGAGTTATCCTTCCCTATGAACACATAAATCATCAGTAAAATATAAAAGATGAAATGCAAATAAGTAGGAAAAAGATACTCACAAAGCTCTACTCGTTCGTGTCAGATCCAACCTCTTCCGTGTCCTCGAGTCCGAAACGTTTTTTTTAATGAAAAATTACGGTACCGTAAAAATGATTATGGTACTATCGTAAAAAACTTCAAAACTCTCAGGTAAATTTCCAAGTGAAAATATGGCACGTAATGATTCTTATGGCCCTGTTGTAATGGCCTCAAAACTTTCTGGTCGAAAACAGACCGAAATTACAGCCCGTAATTTCAATTATGATAGTGCCGTAATTTACACCAAAGCTCGATTTTACCTACAAAAAGAGAAGAAAAATTAGTTCTAAAAGTAAAAATAAAGTAAAAAAAATGAACTAAATTAAGAGTGCTTGGGTTGCCTCCCAAGAAGAGCTAATTTAAAGGTCTTTAGCTTGACCGTTCTACACTTAGATTTGATCGTGGTTCATCGTGACGAAAATTTTCCCTTCCTTCAATCAGTTCTTCTTGATAATAATGCTTCAATCTCTGAGCGTTAACTTTAAACTCTCCTATTTCATTTCTCCATATATCCATAGCTCCATAGGGGTAAGTTTTCTTCACCTGAAAAGGTCCAAACCATCGAGACTTAAGTTTACTTGGAAAAAGTCTCAATCTAGAATTGAATAAAAGAACAAAGTCACCTGGTTGAAATTTCCTTCTAAAAAATATGTCGATCATGTCATCTTTTAGTCCTCTCCTTATAAATTCTTGCATTTTCGTAAGTAGAGAGTCTAATCTCATCTAGCTCGTTCAATTGTAACCTTCATTTTTTACCCGCGTTCTTTAAGTCAAAGTTTAATGCTTTGATTGCCCAGAATGCCCTATGCTCGAGCTCTATAGGTAGATAACAAGATTTACTATAAACCAATTGAAAAGGAGACATACCTATTCATGTTTTAAAAGCAGTCCGGTAGGCCCACAGTGCATCATCAAGTTTGGATGCCCAATCTTTTCTCGTGTGTGACACTGTCTTTTCTAAAATTCCCTTGATTTCTCTATTTTATTTTTCAACTTGTCCACTTGTTTGGGGGTGATAAGGTGTGGCAACTCTATGGTTTACCCCATACTTTCTAAGCAAGGCTGAGAACTTCGGTTCCATGAAGTGTGAGCTTCTATCACTAATCACTACTCGTGGTGTCCCAAATATTGGAATGATAATCTTTTTGAACAGTTTAATAACAACTCTAGAATCATTAGTAGGAGAAGCAAGAGCCTCGACCCACTTTGAAACATAATCAACTGCCACAAGTATGTATTTGTTACCTCCAGAAGATGGAAAAGGTCCCATAAAATCTATCCCCCAAACATCAAATATCTCAACCTCAAGAATAATGGACAGTGGCATCTCATGTCTTCTGTTAATGTTCCCTATCTTTTGACATCTATCACAAGACAAAATAAAATTTCTAGCATCTTTAAAAATTGAAGGCCAATAAAATCCTGATTGCAAAACTTTGAAAGCAGTTTTCTCAGTACTAGCGTGTCCTCCATAAGAGGATCCATGACACTGAAATAATATATCTGTGATTTCCTCTTTAGGTATACATCTTCTAAAAATTTCATCTGCACTCCTCCTAAAAACATAAGGCTCATCCCAAAAATAGTTCTTTACCTCAGCTAAGAATCTTTTCTTTATTTGATAACATAAATTAGGAGGAAAAACATTAGCTACTAGGTAATTTACTATATCAGCATACCATGGAGCTCTGATTTGTTCGATGGCCAAGAGTTGTTCTTTAGGAAAGGAATCATTGATTACATCATTCTTTTCAGCATCTACCATTATCCTTGAAAGATGATCTGCAACAAAGTTTTCTAGTCCTTTTTTATCTTTGATTTCTAAATCAAATTCTTGCAAGAGTAAAATCCATCAAAGCAAGCGTGGTTTACTATCCTTTTTCTGCATTAAGTACCTCACCGTTGCATGATCAGTGTACACCACAACTTTAGAGTTAATCAAGTATGTTCTAAATATATTAAAGGCAAACACTATAGCTAAAAGTTCTTTCTCAGTGGTGTGTAATTCCTCTGCGTCTCATCCAAGGTCCTACCAGCATAGTGAATAACATAAGGCTTTTTCTCTTTTCTCTGTCCTAGAACTGTCCCTATCGCATAATCACTGACATCACACATGAGCTCAAAGGGCAAATCCCAATCTGGAGGCTGAATGATAGGTGCTTAAATCAAAGATTTCTTTAATTCCTGAAAAGCAGATAAACAATCTTCATCAAAAGAAAATTTAACATCTTTACAAAGTAAATTTGTAAGAGGTCTAGCAAGTTTAGAGAAATCCTTGATGAATCGCCGGTAGAATCCTATATGTCCTAGAAAGCTTCGGACCTCCTTTACTATAGTGGGTGGTTCTAGTTTTTTTATCACCTCAACTTTGGCTTTGTCAACTTCAATCCCTCTCTTTGAAATCAAGTGCCCTAAAACTATACTTTGCCTAACCATGAAATGATATTTTTCTCAATTAAGCACAAGGTTAGTTTCTTCACACCACTACAAAACTCGTGATAAATTAGCCAAACAATCATCAAAAGAAGAACCATAAACAGATAAATCATCTATAAATACATCCATAAAGTCCTCAATGAAGTTAGAAAAAATAGCCATCATACACCTCTGGAAAGTAGCAGGTGCATTACATAAACCAAAAGGCATTCTCCTATATGCAAAAGTACCATACGGGCAAGTAAAAGTGGTCTTATCTTGGTTATCAGGATGTATATGAATTTGGAAAAACCCAGAATATCCATCTTGTTGGGAAACCCCGGGGATATTTTACAAAATTTTCAGAAACAAATACAATGCACAGCGGAATAATATCCCCGAAACAGGCCGGTTGCAAAAACCCAATGATGATCGCATGCGAGAGAGTCGACACGATGAGATAGAAAATACCTTGAGCAAGGCGAGGCTGATGTTGTAGTAGGCGCCCAAGCGTGCGCCCTCTGCAGTCTCACACACACGGATCACCTCGAGTCCTCTTCTTCCACGCCCGGTGCTAGCCTCGGGAAGAAGATCCAAGCCTTGTGCTCCTTCTACGCCACTTGCGCCACCTTCAAAGCAAGGAGCGCCAAGAGGAAGGAGGAAGAAGGAGATGAAGACAAGCCGCTAAGACACCAATGCTCCTTGCGCCAAGAGGAAAGGAGGAAGAGGTGCTCTCGGCCTTTGATGGAAGAAGATGCGCCACTAGCCCTTAAGTTGTCGCCCCTCACTTGTGGTTCACGCCTCCAAGAGTTGTTTCTCTCATAAGAGGGGCGGCTAGGGTCTCTTTTATAGAGACCATGGGCAGTTTAGGGATGGCTACAATTAAGCCAAGTGGGCGGCTAGGAGAAGAAGTAGGAAATTAAATTATTTTAATAATTAATCAAGTCCTAATCCAATTAGGACTCTAATTAATTATTTAAATAATTAAGTCCTAATCCAATTAGGACTCCAATTAATTAATTAATTAATTATTTAATTAGCCCACAAATGATTAAATCAACTTAGATTAACCATATGTGTCATAGGCGCCAACCCTAGTCTAACTAGGGTTAAACATGCGCTTACACATTCTTCTCCTTAAGCCCATTTAACTTATTAATAAGCCCAATTATAGAATGGGCCTAGCCCAAGGTCCATTATGCATGTCAATCAACCCATTGGATCTAATCCAATTTAAACCAAGGTCAAACTAGGTTAACCATGGTTAGTTTGGTCAATATGCCAAAAATAGAAGTTGGCTCTAATAAGTTTCTTCCATCTCATCAGGCCCATCGGCGCTAATGAAATCTCCCAAATAGATCCGAGTCATCCAATAACTCGATCATAAGGCTTCTCGATTAATACGAGAACTCGAGTATCAAGGTGTGCGACCCTGTAGGTTCCTCTGACGTTGACAGTGCTGACCTAAGGTCACCACAAGCAGTGAGTGGCACCTAGCAGTGCAATGCTGCTACCCAAGTCATCGGAATGGATATCGACATCGACATCCCCATCGTCGCAATCAGGTACAGATGCATTACAGTCTCTTTGCCGAACTGATATCCGATTGGACAAGTGTGCCACCACTTATTTTTATCCAATCTCATGGTTATGACTAAATCAGGTCTCACCTGCATATGGCCATACACTTTCAGTCATAGAACCATAGAGGAGCTCCATGGATATCATGCTTCCCTTAGGAAGGGGCAAATCCTATGTCTGTCTATTGACCTTCTCCTATGGGTCGTGACATGCTCAATGACAACCGTTATTACCCCCCAACTACGGTGATAAAAGAGAACCTAGTGCGCAAGTATTATTCAAAAAAAAAAACTTGTCGCAGCGGATAATCTAGGATCGCATGAGTTGAGCACATGATCAACCTTCTATAACTTGTATAGGACAAGTTAGAGTATTACCTGTGCCATGATGTGAGAGGCGACTTGGAACATGAAAGGGGCGAGTGCCTCTTCTCCAAAGATGTCACACACAAGATGAGAATAGCTTTCTTCCTTGTGTTCCTTGTGCTAGCAAAGACACCAAGGAGTCTTGATCGTCTCTAGGAAAGGAAGATGTGTGTCCCCTTTGGCCGGTCAAGCTTCTCTTCCTTGCGTGAAGATGATCCACACACGAGAGTGAAGAGAGAAGGAGGCGAGAGGGGGAATCGAAAACCGTGTATCACCAAAGGAAAATTCGGCCACCACTTATGGTAAGAACCGAATTTGTAACTCCCTCCATAACTACCTTTAAGTGATCGAAAACTCCCCTTTTAATTGAACCATGCGTTCACAAGTGAACCGGTTCAATTTCAATTTGGTTCAAGCACCAAATCAAACCAGCCCTGGTTATAATCTTCTTTGAACCAAATGGCTCAAGATCTAACCACACATCACATTGAACCCCTGATCTTTACGATCAAGCTTCAATCCTCCGATCAAAGCTTACCGATCACATGTCCTAATCAATCAAACATGATTAGACTAGATCTCACTTTTAATCAGAGCTAAATTCCTTTAAACTGAACTAGAATAATTCCAGTCCACACGATCTGACATAAGTAAGCCATATCATCAGATTGTGCGACCCTAAGGGTTTCCTTCAATGTTGGTAACGATAACTTACATTATCACAACCAGAGAGAGGTATCTAGCAACACATCACTATCTTCCAATATGAAGGAAAGAGTCTTCCAAGACTACTCCCAAACCATAGCACAAGTGTGAAACTCATTCACTTGGTATATATGTTTCCCTTTGCCACTGGATGTTCTCGTCGGACAAGCGTGTCAAGCCTATGATTCCAACATGATGAAAATGGTTAGATCAGATGAACATAGTCGTCTGGGTATGGCCATACACATTCTCAACCATTTCATCCATAGGGCCCCCTTAGAACATCTCACTCCAACCAGGAGAGGCAATCCTATATCTATCACAAGTACCCTAACATGACTCATGCCCACTATCCAAGATAATCCTTAATCATTATCTTTCAAACGATATGGAACTACCTCAAGATAATGCCAATCATCACTTAGAAACACAAGTGATCTCAAGTCAGAGGGAATATACCACTTGCTTGCATACAAGGATTATTCACATTATGACAAACAATTGAATATCCTGAGAAGGGTCAGTCCAGTACATCCAATGCACCTATGTGTCTAAATCTTATTCCATGCTCGAAGCATCCTATAAGATTAGAACACATATTAGTCTCAAACATACCAAGGCTGTCTCACGTTCACCAAGATATCTCGACTGAGGACAATACTGAATGTCAGCTAAGCTGAACATTATTGAGACATTACTCAGAAGTATACATATAACAGCAGATAATGTAACAATCTGAATAATAACAATTGCCTTGGAAATAAATATATTTAGTTTATACATGATACTGACAATAACCCAAGGCCTCAAACATTAGCCTTAAGGGCATACCCTAACAATCTCCCACTTGCACTTAAACTAATGGTTGAGAAATCTCAAACCCATATTTTTACAGTGCTTCTCATGCTTCTGCTGCGTCAGAGGCTTTGTAAGCGGGTCAGCTAGATTGTCATCTGTATGAATCTTGCAGATCTTGATGTCTCCTCGATCAATGATTTCACGGATTAAGTGAAACCTTCTCTGTATGTGCTTGGACTTCTGGTGTGACCGTGGTTCCTTCGCTTGTGCAATCGCTCCGGTGTTATCACAGAAGATAACTAATGGATCTGCACTTGAAGGAACAACACCAAGTTCCTGAATGAACTTGCGAATCCATACTGCCTCCTTTGATGCTTCTGAGGCTGCAACATACTCGGCTTCTGTTGTGGAATCAGCAACAATTGATTATTTGAAACTCTTCCACACCACTGCTCCTCCATTCAAGCTAAAAACATAGCCTGATTGCGATCGGAAATCGTCTTGGTTAGATTGGAACGAAGCATCAGTATATCCTTCAATACTGAGTTCTCCCTGACCTCCATAAATCAAGAACATATCTTTGGTTCTCCGAAGATATTTTAAAATGTTCTTGACTGCAATCCAGTGTGCCTTCCCTGGATTACCTTGGAACCGACTAGTTACGCTTAACCCATAAGCGACGTCTGGGCGAGTACACAACATCGCATACATAATGGACCCAATAGCCGAAGCATAAGGCGTATTGTCCATCTCATCTTTCTCAGACTGTGTTTGAGGACACTGGCCTTTTGAAAGATTCAGACCATGTCTGACTGGAAGATATCCTCTTTTAGAATTTTCTAAATGGAATCTCTCTAGGACCTTATCGATGTAAGTACTTTGGCATAGCCCGAGAAGCCTATTAGATCTATCTCTTAAGATCTTCACACCTAGTATATAGGTCGCTTCTCCTAAATCTTTCATCTGGAAATATTTTCTTAACCATGCTTTGACTGCATGCAGTTCAGGAATATCGTTTCCAATGATTAAAATATCATCCACGTAGAGAACTAGGAAAGTAATCACGCTCCCACTAAACCTTTTATATACACACGGGTCATCTTCATTTTTGATGAAACCAAATTCAGAAACTGATTCATCAAAACGAATATTCCAGCTTCTCGATGCTTGTTTTAGTCCATAAATGGACTTCTTTAATTTGCATATTCTATGACGTTCTGTTGGGTTAATGAAACCTTCAGGTTGTGTCATGTACACATCCTCTTCTAATTTTCCGTTAAGGAAAGCGGTTTTCACATCCATTTGCCAGATCTCATAATCATAATATGCTGCTATCGCGAGAATAATTCGAATGGACTTGAACATGGCTACAGGAGAGAAAGTTTCATCATAATCTATCCCGTAGATTTGTTTGAAACCTTTCGCAACTAGCCTGCCCTTATAGGTAACTACGTTACCATCCATGTCTTTCTTCTTTCTGAAGATCCACTTACAGCTTATAGGGATTATTCCCGGAGGCGGATCAACCAAATCCCAGACTTGGTTATCTAACATGGAGTCCATCTCGGCTCGCATAGCTTCAAGCCATCTTGCTGACTCCGGTCCACTGACCGCATCCGCATAAGTGAGGGGTTCATCATTAATGATGTAGACTCCGTCATAGCGCTCAGGCTGACGACGAATCCTTCCCGATCTACGCGGTTCCCGTGATGTCTGAGCCTTAGGTTGAACATTAACCTGATCTATTGGCTCAGGCTCATCCAACTATGCTTGATTACTTTGTCCCTCTTCTGGAATTTCATCCAGCTTTATTTCTCTCCCACTGGCCTCTTGCAGAAGAAACTCCTTCTCAAGAAAAATAGCCGTTCGAGCAACAAATACTTTATTCTCCTTGGGATTGTAGAAATAATAACCCTTAGTTTCTTTAGGGTATCTGACAAATATGCATTTATCAGATCTGCTTTCCAGTTTCCCAGAGGCGAGCTTTTTGACATAAGCCTCGCAACCCCAGATCATGATAAATGTCAAGCTCGGCTGTTTCCCATACCATAACTCATATGGCGTCTTTGAAACGGCCTTGGATGGCACTCGGTTTAGCACCTTTGGAGCTGTTTCCAGTGCAAATCCCCAAAAGGAGTAAGGTAGAGTAGCTTGACTCATCATAGACCGAACCATATCCAATAAGGTTCGATTCCTCCTCTCGGACACACCATTCCATTGCGGTGTCCCCGGCGGAGTGAGCTGTGAGATGATCCCACACTCCTTCAGATAGTCATTAAACTCATGACTCAAGTATTCTCCACCTCGATCTGATCGAAGTGCCTTGATATTTCGGCCTAACTGATTCTGTACTTCATTTTTGAATTCTTTGAACTTGTCAAAAGATTCACTCTTATGTCTCATTAAGTAGACATATCCATACCTACTGAAATCATCAGTAAATGTAATGAAGTATGAATAGCCACCTCTGGCATGTTTACTAAATGGCCCACACACATCACTGTGAATAAGGTCATGATGTAGGGACATCTCCAAAGATTTAATTATGTTTGATGTTATTTTGAAAACTTAAAGCTGAATGTATTTTGGACTGTATGTTACAACATTACTTTAATTTCTGCACTTGTGGTTAATGTTGTAGTTAGGAGTAGCCTAGGATTTATTTTCCAAGCTTTTATTTTATTTTGTAGTGAATGTATTAGGTTGCTTTAGCTTAGGTTGAGTATGTGTACTTGTACAAGGCACCTCACCCCTCCACCCAAAACCAGCCCACTCAAAATAGCCCAAAGATCACTCACATGGGGCCTTATAACTAGCCCAATTGAGAAGCCCAAGGCCCACACAAACTAACAGCAATAGGCAGGTCAAAATAGTCAACATGAGGACCATTTCAAGATCCAAATTTGTTGCATGCGACAAGGACAAAGCTGAAGGTGGGAAACCTGCTCATCAAGGACTATAAACAAGGACCAAATTGCTTGCCTAAAAGAGGAAACTCCAGCCTTTACATGCAACTAGAAATCAGGACCAAAGCAGCCCAAAAACCCAGCTGGCTGCTTACCTTAATGAAGAAATTCTGCAGCCCGCTTACCTCAGCCATTTTGAACACAATTGCAGCCAAGTGGGAGTGAACGTTGGAGGGGAAGGTTAAAAGACCTTGTACATTGGTTTGGGAGGTTATCGTATTGATGCAGGAGCATTTTGACATATTTATGACTTAGTCAATTTTTGCATAATTATCGTATATCTTGATTGATTTTATTAGAATGCAATCCTAATTGTAATGAGGCACTAATTCATATCATATGTCATATGAGGTCACATCGAATCAAGGTCAAAACTTTAGCCCAAGTTCAACTTGAGTTCAACCCAAGTTCAAATATGAAGAAAACTCTTGGACCAATCCAAAAGAAAAGAACTAGCCCACAAGGAAGGAGACCCAAAGTTTTGGCACCCCAAATCTATTAGAAGACACCAAGAAGGCATAAGTAGCTGCTACTTTTGTTGGAGATAAACAAGACAGCTTCGCAAGCTGCATGTTTCCATTTGCGTGAAGAAAAGGACAGCATGCTTGTGAGAAGAAGAATGCCATTGCTTGAAGGGGAAAGCACCGTTGGAGCTTACAGCCAACGGCTATAATTCCTGCTATGTTTCCAACCATCACCTATAAGATGGTCTCTCCTCTTTTGTAATCAGCAGAGTTTTTAAACAAGTTGTTGAAATCGATGGAAATAGAATTCGTTTCTCTCAATCGGATGTTTCTTCCTCTCTTCCTCTACTCTTCCATGGACTTGGAATCTCTACCGTGCTGCATCCTTCTCATCGCTACGCGTTCCATCTTCCACCTCTGCCATGCTTAAACAATCTTCCGCCGCTGTCGCATTCCACACCCAGCTTCCAGCCGAGTCCAGCCTTGGACTCTCCGTTCGCCTCGCCGCCAGCGACGATCCAACCGACGGATCATCCTCAAATTTCAACCACACCTTCTACAGTTCTATTCGAACCCACAACCGGAGGGATAGCCCCATCCGACGTATGGATCGCCGGAATCGGAAGATTTCCGGTGACGCCTCAGCTCACGCCCCTGCTTCCGCCCTTCACCACTGATCGCCGTCGATCTCCTCCGATCAGTCACCGATCGATCCCAAACTTCGGCCACCCTTTCGCCTTGGTCAGGAGAACTTCTAGTTGTAGCAGGTCGGGAGACTTTGCCGTCTCCGATGATCTCCGGCTGCCCCTGTTCCGCCCGCGCGCATCCCCTGTTCTGCTGAACACGCGCGTCTCCGCCTTCCAGCACCGTCCTCCTCCGACCAACCACCGTCCGCGCCCAAACTCCGGCCAGATCTCCACAACACTTTGGCCATCGCCGTTCCTACCCTTGTGCAATCTCCAGCCGACAGGATCTGTCCATATGCCACTCAGATCAGCGGAATCGAAACTTCCTGTCGATCCCCTACTCTCGCCTTGATTCCGCCCAACATCCGCCTTCCGACGTCGTCCTCCTCCGACCGGCCACCAATCAACTCCAAACTCTGTCCACGACGCCACAGCAAACCCAACGACCTCCAGTTATAGCAGGTTCTGGGTTCGTGCTCTACCGGCCGGACACCGACCATCCTTGTTATGTTCGCCAACCTCCCCTGTTCTGCTCAAACAGCCGCCTCCTTTGCAGCTTCCCCAGTTCCACCTGAACAGTCGTTTCTCCGCCTCTGAGTGCTCCGACGCCGCATCACCTTCTCCACCACCTGATGTATCAGAGTCGCCGACAACCCCTGGCTCCGGCATCATCGAATGGCGCAAACCATGCTTGCCTGTTTCCATATCTCTTTCCTGCTAGGTTCTGTTTACTAAATATCTAGTCTAATTAAGCTTCTTGTTGCAGGTTTCTAACACGCTCGGAAAGACCTCTATGTCTAGTATTTGGATCCATCAGAAAGACCAAATCTTTGTCGACAAACCAGATAAGTTTATTCAACCTAGATGACAAAGGATCAACCTGCAAGATATGTCAACATTTGCAATCTGATAAAATTCCTGTACTATTTTCACAGAATAATCTGAATAGCTATATTGCTGTAGTTATTATATTGCTGTAGTGATCTCTTTCCTGTTAGATCTTTATATCATTTTCTGGTTTCCACAACTTGTGTCTTCACCCCACATCAGCTTGGTATCAGAGCAAGGTTGTGAGCAACTCTTGTCTGCCCACACGATCCTTGCTTTGCTCTTTGCATTTAAAAAAAAAAAAAAAATTCTTAGTTTTTGTTTTCATGTTTAGTTGTTTACTGCTTTTGCATCTTATTTAAGTTGTTTGCTCTTTATTGATTAAAAAAAAAATTGCTTACATTGAGAACAATTATGCATAGAACTGCATAATATTTCTGGATTTTTGCTATGCACCTCAAATTCTGCATGTGTTTTCCTGATGCTCCACTCAGTTTTATAAATCCTGCAACATCTGAACCATTAAATTTCTGAGATACCTGATTTGTTTCCAACCTCTGGCTGCTGCAAGATTTAATAACTGCACACCTTTGAAAGCAACTAAACTGAGTTTTCAATTTGCTAAATTCTGCACTTGACTTGTGAGTTTTAAATCTGGTTTTCAGCCTACCGAATCTGAAATTTTCGACCTGCTTACTGCAATAATCTGTATCAAATTGCAGCTAGGAAAACCATCAACGTATTTCAGTTTAAAAACACCTATAAGTGCAGCCTTGGATGTATTGATTTGATGCTGAAATTCTGCATTTGATTTCTGAATTTTGTTTTGTTCATATTGTTGTCATCAACTTGCTGCAATCAATTCTGATTTATTGCTAGGTTTGTTTATAGTTTTTGCACTTAAACAATAGTCATTTCTAGCATTAATCTTCTTGTTTATCATCATGCGTTATTTTACTCAACAGGAAGTTATAGCTAGAACAGAATTAATAACAATTAGGGAACACTATAAGACTCTTATACATAGGCCTAATAGTTCTATAAAACAAAAATGTAGGGTTCTCACACATGGGCCTAATAGTTTTACTACACATATTTGGTGCAATGGTTTTAAATGTAAAACTATTATTGATCATTTTGTCAAGTACAATATCATATCTCCTAGATCCCTTGAAGAATTTGGCCTTACCATAGAAAAAAATCCTAACCCTTATTGCATAACTTGGGATGATTTGACTTCAACTTTAGTTGACTTTCAATGCTTAGTTCCAATTCAATTAGGCAATATGAAAACTGAAATTTGGTGTGATGTAATGAGTTTAGAAGGATTTGACATCTTGTTAGGGAATGAATTCATGCGTGATTATCAAGGACATTATTTTCACAACCCTTGGAGTTATAGTTTTATTCATAAAGGGTTGCCACACATAATTCACCCTTATGATGAGTTAAGGGAGAAAACTAAAAAGTTGCAACATGAGTTCAAGGAGCATATGAAAAAGTTGCAACAATCAATAGAGAAATTAAGAAAGCCCCACTTACAAGTTGAACAAGAGAGTCCTAATCCTCTAGAGTTCAACCAAACCTTAGAGCCTACCTTAGAACCTAAACCATGTCTTGATGAAACCACTAAATTTGAAGAAATAAATCATGAAGTACCTTTACCTTCAATTTTAGGGCCCATACCCATAGGTTCTTTAGAAAACATGCCTCAACTTGAGTCTACCACATCTATTCCAACTAAGGAACCCATTATTAATTTATGTGAGAATCAATTGCCCATAGAGACTACATTAGGCATAAAACAACTTAAGTTTGGAACATTTATCATTGATGACTTAGATAGCCAAGTTGAATCCACATCCATAGATCATGATGAACCACACTTTGAACCAATGTTAGATCCTTTTGCCATTGACCTAGACCCCAAGTCTCAATCATTAAGAGAACCACATCTTGAAGGCTTAGAAGACTTGACCCATGATCCCATGATCCTTGAGTCATGCCTCTTAGATCCAACTACCCACGCTCCTAAGCCACCTGTAAGGTCAGTCAAACAAAGTGAAAACATGAGTGCTTTACCTCTTTTGCAAGTTGAACATATTGATTTTATCTTTCCTTCTCTTAGATCCTATAATGGACTACATGAGCTTGCTAATATGTCTTGTTTAAATCTGAATTTTCTTTCACCTAGCTTATTGATTGTGAGAAGTACATTAGGGGTTAAAACAAGACAACTCACTCAATTTATGCATGATCAACTTCTCTTCCTACCTATCCTCAAAGATGAATACACTTATAGGCCTCCACCTAAGCGTGATAAATTGTTAATTTCCATGCTATTAGTTTAATTGTTGCTAGTCATTTTAATTAACCTAAGTTTCTCCAGGAGTAGAAACATTTGAACCGGGGGTGTATGATGCAGGAGCATTTTGACATATTTATGACTTAGTCAATTTTTGCATAATTATCGTATATCTTGATTGATTTTATTAGAATGCAATCCTAATTGTAATGAGGCACTAATTCATATCATATGTCATATGAGGTCACATCGAATCAAGGTCAAAACTTTAGCCCAAGTTCAACTTGAGTTCAACCCAAGTTCAAGTATGAAGAAAACTCTTGGACCAATCCAAAAGAAAAGAACCAGCCCACAAGGAAGGAGACCCAAAGTTTTGGCACCCCAAATCTATTAGAAGACACCAAGAAGGCATAAGTAGCTGCTACTTTTGTTGGAGATAAACAAGACAGCTTCGCAAGCTGCATGTTTCCATTTGCGTGAAGAAAAGGACAGCATGCTTGTGAGAAGAAGAATGCCATTGCTTGAAGGGGAAAGCACCGTTGGAGCTTACAGCCAACGGCTATAATTCCTGCTATGTTTCCAACCATCACCTATAAGATGGTCTCTCCTCTTTTGTAATCAGCAGAGTTTTTAAACAAGTTGTTGAAATCGATGGAAATAGAATTCGTTTCTCTCTATCGGATGTTTCTTCCTCTCTTCCTCTACTCTTCCATGGACTTGGAATCTCTACCGTGCTGCATACTTCTCATCGCTACGCGTTCCATCTTCCACCTCTGCCATGCTTAAACAATCTTCCGCCGCTGTCGCATTCCACACCCAGCTTCCAGCCGAGTCCAGCCTTGGACTCTCCGTTCGCCTCGCCGCCAGCGACGATCCAACCGACGGATCGTCCTCAAATTTCAACCACACCTTCTACATTTCTATTCGAACCCACAACCAGAGGGATCGCCCCATCCGAGGTCTGGATCGCTGGAATCGGAAGATTTCCGGTGACGCCTCAGCTCACGCCCCTGCTTCCGCCCTTCACCACTGATCGCCGTCGATCTCCTCCGATCAGTCACCGATCGATCCCAAACTTCGGCCACCCTTTCGCCTTGGTCAGGAGAACTTCCAGTTGTAGCAGGTCGGGAGACTTTGCCGTCTCCGATGATCTCCGGCTGCCCCTGTTCCGCCCGCGCGCATCCCCTGTTCTGCTGAACACGCGCGTCTCCGCCTTCCAGCACCGTCCTCCTCCGACCAACCACCGTCCGCGCCCAAACTCCGGCCAGATCTCCACAACACTTTGGCCATCGCCGTTCCTACCCTTGTGCAATCTCCAGCCGACAGGATCTGTCCATATGCCACTCAGATCAGCGGAATCGAAACTTCCTGTCGATCCCCTACTCTCGCCTTGATTCCGCCCAACATCCGCCTTCCGACGTCGTCCTCCTCCGACCGGCCACCAATCAACTCCAAACTCCGTCCACGACGCCACAGCAAACCCAACGACCTCCAGTTATAGCAGGTTCTGGGTTCGTGCTCTACCGGCCGGACACCGACCATCCTTGTTATGTTCGCCAACCTCCCCTGTTCTGCTCGAACAGCCGCCTCCTTTGCAGCTTCCCCAGTTCCACCTGAACAGTCGTTTCTCCGCCTCTGAGTGCTCCGACGCCGCATCACCTTCTCCACCACTTGATGTATCAGAGTCGCCGACAACCCCTGGCTCCGGCATCATCGAATGGCGCAAACCATGCTTGCCTGTTTCCATATCTCTTTCCTGCAAGGTTCTGTTTACTAAATATCTAGTCTAATTAAGCTTCTTGTTGCAGGTTTCTAACACGCTCGGAAAGACCTCTATGTCTAGTATTTGGATCCATCAGAAAGACCAAATCTTTGTCGACAAACTAGATAAGTTTATTCAACCTAGATGACAAAGGATCAACCTGCAAGATATGTCAACATTTGCAATTTGATAAAATTCCTGTACTATTTTCACAGAATAATCTGAATAGCTATATTGCTGTAGTTATTATATTGCTGTAGTGATCTCTTTCCTGTTAGATCTTTATATCATTTTCTGGTTTGTACAACTTGTGTCTTCACCCCACATCAGCTTGGTATCAGAGCAAGGTTGTGAGCAACTCTTGTCTGCCCACACGATCCTTGCTTTGCTCTTTGCATTTAAAAAAAAAAAAAAAAAAAAAATTCTTAGTTTTTGTTTTCATGTTTAGTTGTTTACTGCTTTTGCATCTTAGTTAAGTTGTTTGCTCTTTATTGATTAAAAAAAAAAATTGCTTACATTGAGAACAATTATGCATAGAACTGCATAATATTTCTGGATTTTTGCTATGCACCTCAAATTCTGCATGTGTTTTCCTGATGCTCCACTCAGTTTTATAAATCCTGCAACATCTGAACCATTAAATTTCTGAGATACCTGATTTGTTTCCAACCTCTGGCTGCTGCAAGATTTAATAACTGCACACCTTTGAAAGCAACTAAACTGAGTTTTCAATTTGCTAAATTCTGCACTTGACTTGTGAGTTTTAAATCTGGTTTTCAGCCTACCGAATCTGAAATTTTCAACCTGCTTACTGCAATAATCTGTATCAAATTGCAGCTAGGAAAACCATCAACGTATTTCAGTTTAAAAACACCTATAAGTGCAGCCTTGGATGTATTGATTTGATGCTGAAATTCTGCATTTGATTTCTGAATTTTGTTTTGTTCATATTGTTGTCATCAACTTGCTGCAATCAATTCTGATTTATTGCTAGGTTTGTTTATAGTTTTTGCACTTAAACAATAGTCATTTCTAGCATTAATCTTCTTGTTTATCATCATGCGTTATTTTACTCAACAGGAAGTTATAGCTAGAACAGAATTAATAACTATTAGGGAACACTATAAGACTCTTATACATAGGCCTAATAGTTCTATAAAACAAAAATGTAGGGTTCTCACACATGGGCCTAATAGTTTTACTACACATATTTGGTGCAATGGTTTTAAATGTAAAACTATTATTGATCATTTTGTCAAGTACAATATCATATCTCCTAGATCCCTTGAAGAATTTGGCCTTACCATAGAAAAAAATCCTAACCCTTATTGCATAACTTGGGATGATTTGACTTCAACTTTAGTTGACTTTCAATGCTTAGTTCCAATTCAATTAGGCAATATGAAAACTGAAATTTGGTGTGATGTAATGAGTTTAGAAGGATTTGACATCTTGTTAGGGAATGAATTCATGCGTGATTATCAAGGACATTATTTTCACAACCCTTGGAGTTATAGTTTTATTCATAAAGGGTTGCCACACATAATTCACCCTTATGATGAGTTAAGGGAGAAAACTAAAAAGTTGCAACATGAGTTCAAGGAGCATATGAAAAAGTTGCAACAATCAATAGAGAAATTAAGAAAGCCCCACTTACAAGTTGAACAAGAGAGTCCTAATCCTCTAGAGTTCAACCAAACCTTAGAGCCTACCTTAGAACCTAAACCATGTCTTGATGAAACCACTAAATTTGAAGAAATAAATCATGAAGTACCTTTACCTTCAATTTTAGGGCCCATACCCATAGGTTCTTTAGAAAACATGCCTCAACTTGAGTCTACCACATCTATTCCAACTAAGGAACCCATTATTAATTTATGTGAGAATCAATTGCCCATAGAGACTACATTAGGCATAAAACAACTTAAGTTTGGAACATTTATCATTGATGACTTAGATAGCCAAGTTGAATCCACATCCATAGATCATGATGAACCACACTTTGAACCAATGTTAGATCCTTTTGCCATTGACCTAGACCCCAAGTCTCAATCATTAAGAGAACCACATCTTGAAGGCTTAGAAGACTTGACCCATGATCCCATGATCCTTGAGTCATGCCTCTTAGATCCAACTACCCACGCTCCTAAGCCACCTGTAAGGTCAGTCAAACAAAGTGAAAACATGAGTGCTTTACCTCTTTTGCAAGTTGAACATATTGATTTTATCTTTCCTTCTCTTAGATCCTATAATGGACTACATGAGCTTGCTAATATGTCTTGTTTAAATCTGAATTTTCTTTCACCTAGCTTATTGATTGTGAGAAGTACATTAGGGGTTAAAACAAGACAACTCACTCAATTTATGCATGATCAACTTCTCTTCCTACCTATCCTCAAAGATGAATACACTTATAGGCCTCCACCTAAGCGTGATAAATTGTTAATTTCCATGCTATTAGTTTAATTGTTGCTAGTCATTTTAATTAACCTAAGTTTCTCCAGGAGTAGAAACATTTGAACCGGGGGTGTATGATGCAGGAGCATTTTGACATATTTATGACTTAGTCAATTTTTGCATAATTATCGTATATCTTGATTGATTTTATTAGAATGCAATCCTAATTGTAATGAGGCACTAATTCATATCATATGTCATATGAGGTCACATCGAATCAAGGTCAAAACTTTAGCCCAAGTTCAACTTGAGTTCAACCCAAGTTCAAGTATGAAGAAAACTCTTGGACCAATCCAAAAGAAAAGAACCAGCCCACAAGGAAGGAGACCCAAAGTTTTGGCACCCCAAATCTATTAGAAGACACCAAGAAGGCATAAGTAGCTGCTACTTTTGTTGGAGATAAACAAGACAGCTTCGCAAGCTGCATGTTTCCATTTGCGTGAAGAAAAGGACAGCATGCTTGTGAGAAGAAGAATGCCATTGCTTGAAGGGGAAAGCACCGTTGGAGCTTACAGCCAACGGCTATAATTCCTGCTATGTTTCCAACCATCACCTATAAGATGGTCTCTCCTCTTTTGTAATCAGCAGAGTTTTTAAACAAGTTGTTGAAATCGATGGAAATAGAATTCGTTTCTCTCTATCGGATGTTTCTTCCTCTCTTCCTCTACTCTTCCATGGACTTGGAATCTCTACCGTGCTGCATCCTTCTCATCGCTACGCGTTCCATCTTCCACCTCTGCCACGCTTAAACAATCTTCCGCCGCTGTCGCATTCCACACCCAGCTTCCAGCCGAGTCCAGCCTTGGACTCTCCGTTCGCCTCGCCGCCAGCGACGATCCAACCGACGGATCGTCCTCAAATTTCAACCACACCTTCTACAGTTCTATTCGAACCCACAACCGGAGGGATTGCCCCATCCGACGTCTGGATCGCCGTAATCGGAAGATTTCCGGTGACGCCTCAGCTCACGCCCCTGCTTCCGCCCTTCACCACTGATCGCCGTCGATCTCCTCCGATCAGTCACCGATCGATCCCAAACTTCGGCCACCCTTTCGCCTTGGTCAGGAGAACTTCCAGTTGTAGCAGGTCGGGAGACTTTGCCGTCTCCGATGATCTCCGGCTGCCCCTGTTCCGCCCGCGCGCATCCCCTGTTTTGCTGAACACGCGCGTCTCCGCCTTCCAGCACCGTCCTCCTCCGACCAACCACCGTCCGCGCCCAAACTCCGGCCAGATCTCCACAACACTTTGGCCATCGCCGTTCCTACCCTTGTGCAATCTCCAGCTGACAGGATCTGTCCATCTGCCACTCAGATCAGCGGAATCGAAACTTCCTGTCGATCCCCTGCTCTTGCCTTGATTCCGCCCAACATCCGCCTTCCGACGTCGTCCTCCTCCGACCGGCCACCAATCAACTCCAAACTCCGTCCACGACGCCACAGCAAACCCAACGACCTCCAGTTATAGCAGGTTCTGGGTTCGTGCTCTACCGGCCGGACACCGACCATCCCTGTTATGTTCGCCAACCTCCCCTGTTCTGCTCGAACAGCCGCCTCCTTTGCAGCTTCCCCAGTTCCACCTGAACAGTCATTTCTCCGCCTCTGCCAGTGCTCCGACGCCGCATCACCTTCTCCACCACCTGATGTATCAGAGTCGCCGACAACCCCTGGCTCCGGCATCATCGAATGGCGCAAACCATGCTTGCCTGTTTCCATATCTCTTTCCTGCTAGGTTCTGTTTACTAAATATCTAGTCTAATTAAGCTTCTTGTTGCAGGTTTCTAACACGCTCGGAAAGACCTCTATGTCTAGTATTTGGATCCATCAGAAAGACCAAATCTTTGTCCACAAACCAGATAAGTTTATTCAACCTAGATGACAAAGGATCAACCTGCAAGATATGTCAACATTTGCAATCTGATAAAATTCCTGTACTATTTTCACAGAATAATCTGAATAGCTATATTGCTGTAGTTATTATATTGCTGTAGTGATCTCTTTCCTGTTAGATCTTTATATCATTTTTTGGTTTGCACAACATGTGTCTTCACCCCACATCACGTATCCTTTATGAAAAACAATTCAAGTTGAAATCGTTTGGAGAAAACCCTTTGTGTTAGTATTGCCTTGTGCGTTTGTGCCAAGAGTGGAGCTTGCTCCTCTTGTGTATCGAGAGTTGAGCTTGCTCCTCTCTTTATCCTGCTCTTCTCTTCTATCAATCTCTTCTTTTCTCTTCTCTTCATCTTCTTGCTGCCGACAACCAATCCTCTCATCACGTCTCCATTCTTCAGCCGACCATTCTCCAGCGTTACTGTTCCATTGCTGCATCATCAACAATCTCGCAAGTTGCCATTTCCAGCTGAAGCCAACGACAGTAGATGCAACAGGCAACTCCTTGAAGACCTGCTACTGACGTTCATTGCTTGGGGATTTCAGAAGGGGTTCGGCCCCCCCTCCCTTAAGGGGGGCCTCAGGTGCCTGCTCTCCCTCTCAATCCTATGAACCACATGCTTAAACATCTCCATGTTAGAACTTTGTTTTCGCTGTTACATTAGGAGAGCCACATACCTAAGGTGATCTAGGGCGTTAGGATTTTCATCCTTCATCAGTGGTATCAGAGGATACCTTAGGTGCTCATAGATTATTCTGTTTTTTCATTCTAATCTGAGTTTGTTTGCGTGAAGCTTCTGCATACTATTTCCTGTATTTATGCTCTGAAGTCTATTTGTTTCCTGCAGTCCACTAGTGTTTTCTTTGTCATTGAGTGGATATTTTCCTTGCCGGATTTCTTGCTTATGAATCTCTGAATTTGTTTCTTCTGAATCCTGCTATTTGAGCCGTGAACATTGTGCTGCATTTGTTGCTGAATCTTGCTCGCAACGTGTTTGTTGAAATTTCTGTTTACGGTGCTTTCTGCTTCAACTTCCCTGTTAAAATTGAGACTTTCTGAGTTGGGTTTTCTGCTCTCATTCTCTTTGAAATCTTATGCTGTATCTCTGAAGGACCTATGTTCTATGAGATTTGCAATCTGCTCAGTCCTGGTTTTCTGTCAAATCTCCATGCTGAATTTGCTTGCTGAGTCTCGCTGTAGCCTGCATTTCGGGACTGAACTGTACTTGATTTTCTAGATTTGGTGCTCTCATATGCGTTGGATTTTTAATCTGAAATAAAACGATAAGTCTTCTGCATCACAGTGTTCTGGATTTCTGGATTAAATGCAATGGGTTTCTGAATTTCTGATGGTGCTTCCTTGCTGTTGGAACTCGACTACATTTCTGAGTAGTGTTTTCTAATCCCAGTTGAGCCTTAATTTTCTGATTTCCTGCGTAAAGATTTCTCAGTAGATATTCTGATTGAAGGACTTTGACAAACTTGTTGAAATCCTGCTGTCTTCTTGATTTTCAGCCCGGGTACTGTGGCATACCGGGGCTAGTTGGAATTGCAGAAATTGATCTTACACATGAATACTTCTCCTGTTGCCCAATAATAGTATTTCTGAAATTAATACTTGTTGTGCAATGAAATTGAAAATCTTACACATGAATACTTCTCACTTTTAGTTGTATCAGCTTTGGTTACGATCACCTGATCGCTATAGCCGAAACTTAACCAACTAAAGCTGGAATCTAAATACTGTTCCTTACCATCTCCGAAGCGAATTGAAAATTATGGAATTTTTTACTGTAGTTACTAGCTGATATTTTCTGCCGACTGTTTGCTCCCTCGCTCTTGCTATCTGTTACCATTGTTGGTTGCCGTAGATTAGAAATAACATGCTGCTGAATCTATTAATGCAATTGCTGAAACCTGTTGCTGAATATTGCTACACTTGTTGAATGTATACTTATTCAATAGTTGATGTGGTATTCTGAATTTCTGCATGTATAGCTGCTTTGCATTGTCATCTCTTAAATTTTCAAACATGGCATCTAGTTTCAATCAAGAACTCGATGATCTAATTAAGTCCATGTATCAAACGATAGATGAGTGCAATAATCACTACATGGGTGGGCTTCCAACCTATAGAATCACCCTTAGATCTGATTACTTTCATACTTATACTAAAATTGATGATAAGGTGTGTAAGATTGCCATTGATGAATGCATAGGGTTCAACTTCATAACCCCCATAGCAATTGATAAGTTCCAATTGACCACCGAACTTAACCCAAACCCTTATACCATTACTTGGGAAGATGGAACCCGAACCTTAGTGGACCTTAGCTGCCTTGTTCCTATCAAGTTAGCCACCCATGAACAAGAGGTTTGGTGTGATGTCCTGCCTTTAAAGGGTACTTATCATGTCCACCTAGGTCAGCCTTGGGTAGATAACATGGATGGATACTACCATAGAGGAAAAGATAGCTATGTCTTGCGGGTCTTCAAGCCACAGCTACACATTAGGAGGCCCAAGCCTAGAACCCCCAAGGTAGACACCTTACCGAAGGAAACCATAGAGCCTAGTCTACCTAAACCATCCCCTGTTAACATACCCTTAATTAAGCCTAATGAACATATCATCGAAGACCAACAGGCCACTCTAGGATCCACTAGGCTGCCATCAATATTAGGAGACAAATCTGAACCTAGGTCTGCACATGAAGCGGAAAGTGAACAAATACCTTTCTTAGAGCCTCCCCAGCCCAAACCTGAGTATAATATTGAATCTAGTCATGAGGACGTTAGTGGGACACAACTTCAAGAACCTTCTACCCCTGAGTTTGAAGTGGACACCCTTGTCATTGATCATATCAAAATTTCCCAACCAAGTAAGACTAGTGGGCTGAACCATGGGATGACTCTTCTAGGACCTATAACATGTCATCGGTATCCACTAAGATCATCTTTAATGCCATCTCTTTTAGGGCCTGGACCCGAGTACCAACTCTCCCCATCTTCAGGAAATTCTCAGCCACCTACCAAACCTGACCCAATTAAAACTCTTGGGAGAATTGTAGAGGATGAGTTAGATCAAGCTGAACTTAAACCGCCTCCTATTCAAATTAGCCACAAACCCTCTAGTGACATGTCCTTAGAGCCTTCACTTTTGAAATTAAAATCTGAACCTCAATTGACAACACCCTTAGCTCTATCCCAACCCGGCTCTAAGCTTGAGGAGATTGAGAAGACAACACTATTGGCATTAGCGGTTATTGATAAGGACCCTCACAATTTGAACCAAAAGGCAACCATAGAAGCTCATGAAGAAGTGTTGGATCCAATATTAATCCTAGCACCATATCTTGATCCATTTTTACACAAGCCACCTCTTGCCATAAGCTCATCCCTAGGTGACTTTCTTAGAGCTAGAGGCTACCCACTAAACCCTATACCCCTTAGCCGAATTGGACTTTTGACTTCATGCTCTTTCTTAGAAAAATCCCAAGTCATCCATCCTACTTGCCTGGATGTTGTCAACCCTATGTGCCTAAAAGTTTCAACCACTACTTCAATAAGTTACATGAAGACCTTCTTTATAGATTTGAATTCATCCGACCCTACGTACCACATTGACTTCGTATTTGGAATTGAACTTTTGTCTCGCTACCCTGCAAGCATAAATCATTTTTGGTTGAGTCTAAGAAAATTTCTTGGGGCGGGATTCCATCTTAGATTCACAATAAAGTATCTCTCTAAGAATTGCATGAAAATATCTCTTGGTACTCTCTCATTTGCCCCATATATATCAGGGCTGACATTTTCTTACCATGTTTTCAAGATACAAAAGGTCTACACACATAAGAATGCAAAATTTCCTTACCATAGTTACATGGGATCCATTATCAACTTGAATTTATATCATTCAATCAATGCTTATCTATCTAATTTCACATTTGTTTATCATGTTTTCAAATCATACATTGCCGATATATGTAAGAGGACGAATACTGCCAAATACTTGTGTTTTACTTGCAGGTATAAGGTAGCTACAAATGCTGAAGATAATATGCACACATTGGGAAGGCCACCAGAGTCACGATGGAGCTTCCACTTTAATTCTCCGGGAGAGAATTCTGCAGCCCCCCGGAAAGCTAATGTAGGGATCGGGAACCGAGATGACCTCCGCACCCTGGGCTTACCACCGGAACCTCCACATGCTTCATTTTTAATTCTCCGGAGGAGAATTCTCAAAGGAGGAGATAGCTGATGTAGGGACATCTCCAAAGATTTAATTATGTTTGATGTTATTTTGAAAACTTAAAGCTGAATGTATTTTGGACTGTATGTTACAACATTACTTTAATTTCTGCACTTGTGGTTAATGTTGTAGTTAGGAGTAGCCTAGGATTTATTTTCCAAGCTTTTATTTTATTTTGTAGTGAATGTATTAGGTTGCTTTAGCTTAGGTTGAGTATGTGTACTTGTACAAGGCACCTCACCCCTCCACCCAAAACCAGCCCACTCAAAATAGCCCAAAGATCACTCACATGGGGCCTTATAACTAGCCCAATTGAGAAGCCCAAGGTCCACACAAACTAACAGCAATAGGCAGGTCAAAATAGTCAACATGAGGACCATTTCAAGATCCAATTTTGTTGCATGCGACAAGGACAAAGCTGAAGGTGGGAAACCTGCTCATCAAGGACTATAAACAAGGACCAAATTGCTTGCCTAAAAGAGGAAACTCCAGCCTTTACATGCAACTAGAAATCAGGACCAAAGCAGCCCAAAAACCCAGCTAGCTGCTTACCTTAATGAAGAAATTCTGCAGCCCGCTTACCTCAGCCATTTTGAACACAATTGTAGCCAAGTGGGAGTGAACGTTGGAGGGGAAGGTTAAAAGACCTTGTACATTGGTTTGGGAGGTTATCGTATCCTTTATGAAAAACAATTCAAGTTGAAATCGTTTGGAGAAAACCCTTTGTGTTAGTATTGCCTTGTGCGTTTGTGCCAAGAGTGGAGCTTGCTCCTCTTGTGTATCGAGAGTTGAGCTTGCTCCTCTCTTTATCCTGCTCTTCTCTTCTCTTCTATCAATCTCTTCTTTTCTCTTCTCTTCATCTTCTTGCTGCCGACAACCAATCCTCTCATCACGTCTCCATTCTTCAGCCGACCATTCTCCAGCGTTACTGTTCCATTGCTGCATCATCAACAATCTCGCAAGTTGCCATTTCCAGCTGAAGCCAATGACAGTAGATGCAACAGGCAACTCCTTGAAGACCTGCTACTGACGTTTATTGCTTGGGGATTTCAGAAGGGGTTCGGCCCCCCCCCCCTCCCTTAAGGGGGGCCCCAGGTGCCTGCTCTCCCTCTCAATCCTATGAACCGCATGCTTAAACATCTCCAACTTTGTTTTCGCTGTTACATTAGGAGAGCCACATACCTAAGGTGATCTAGGGCGTTAGGATTTTCATCCTTCATCAGGTCAAGTAAACCTGAAGCCCTTTTACCTTTATTTGTAAAAGGAGTCTTCGTCATCTTACCCATTAAACAAGCTTTGCATGTATCAAGCTCCTCATAGGAGAATGATCCCAGCAGTCCATAGTCATGCAACCGCTTAATGCGCTTCTTGTTAATATGGCCTAGACGACTATGCCATAACAAGGTGCTATCATCAGCATGCTTGGCTTTCTTATTATCAATTTGTTGTACAGAACATTCTATGTCCAACATGTATAACCCATTGTTAATCGATCCAGTTGCATAAACAATACCATCAAATGAAATACAGCACTGTGAAGTTTTGCATTCAAATGAAAAACCTTTCCTGACAAGAGCAGGAATAGAGATAATATTCTTTGTTATGCTTGGTACAAAGTAACAATTGTCAAGTTCTAATACAAGTCCAGATGGTAAAGAGATGTGCTATTCTCCTACAGCAACAGCAGCAACTCATGCCCCGTTTCCAACTCGTAGGTCCACCTCATGCTGTCCCACCTGTCTTCTTCTCTTGAGTTCCTGCACATTTGAACAAATGTGAACTCCACATGCAGTGTCCAACACCCATGAAATAGAAGAAGCAACCATGACTTCAGTCACGAAAATACTTGAGCCAGAAGTGGAAGGCTTGCTTCCCTTCTTCTCTCCT
The DNA here is from genome assembly GCA_027563935.2 of Costus lasius. Lineage (NCBI taxonomy): Eukaryota > Viridiplantae > Streptophyta > Magnoliopsida > Zingiberales > Costaceae > Costus > Costus lasius. The sequence continues at coordinate 39,667,356 of CM050453.2, forward strand.
CGGAGCGCTCTACAGTCCTTCTTCCAGTGACCCAGCTGGCCACAATGGAAGCATCTGTTGTCCTTGACCGCTTCACCTTTTGTTTCAAAGCCTTGTTGTAGCTCTTGTTAGGGTTTTTGCCCTTCTTCCCCTTCTTCTTATTCCCTAAAGGAACCATCAAGGCAGAGGACGAAGGCTTTCCCTTCTCAAGAGTCTGCTCTGTAGTGCAGAGCATATTCAGTAATTCTGCCGGAGTACAGTCGATTTTGTTCATATTAAAATTAATGATGAACGCATCGAAAGAAGCCGGGAGAGACTGCAAGATGATGTCTACAACAAGTTCTTGATTGATGGTATGTCCCAGTTTCTCTAGAGCTTCTTTGTACCCAATCATCTTGAGTACGTGAGCTCCCACTGGACTCCCTTCAGTCAGCTTGCTATGAAAGAAAAGTTTCGTCAAGTTATAGCGTTCTGTCCTTGCCTGTGCAGCATACAGCATTTTCAGATTTGCTATAATATCAATAGCAGATAAATCCTCATGCTGACGCTGGAGCTCGGGCGTCATTGACGCAAGCATAAGGCAAGCGACATCAGTACTATCACTGACGTGCTTCTCATAAGCATCTCGAACCGCCCTTGCGGCGTTCGCAGCGGGTTGAGCCGGCATTGCCGACTCAAGGACGTACAACTTTCTCTCAGCTTTGAGGACAATCTTTAATTGTCTGTACCAGTCTGAGAAGTTTGGCCCAGCAAACTTCTCCTTTTCCAATATGGATCGCAAGGTAAGCCCTGTGGTGTTCGTTGCTGCAGGAATCTACAACATAGCAAGAACAACAAGGTCAATATCCATGTTAGAATCATTCCAGGACTTAAGAGTGATTCTTTTCTTACTATTTTATCTGACTGAAAATCCAATAAAACAGCCCGAAAGAGTCAAACTCTTTTAGTGAGATGGGATCCAGATTTCATATTTGATCTCCGCGTCCCGCTCAGGCGAGATAAGATGCACAGAGAGTTCAAGCACTAATCACTAGTAGGCAATCCATGCCAATCGCCAACCCGTGCGATTCCCCTTCATCTAGGCAATCCAGAAGACTGTGCCAACTGAGTTGGTACAACACAGTTTCTGATTCCTCAGATGGCTGCCTCCATATAGCTATCATGTGCTCAACTTGTAGCCTATATGGTCAAGCTGACCTGACCTACTTCCTGGACCACCACGTGCTATGCTGAGCAACGAGAAGCGATAAATCCCTTCTCTGTAGCATGTAGGTGTAATCGCGCACCGTCTGAAGATAGCTAGGCGTGCCCACTGAGTGGGTACAACACGGCCCCAACGATAGTCAGAACAGTGAGGTTTCGCGTCAGAAGGCAATCCTTAGCTTGATATTTACGTTGGATTTTAACGCTCTTTTTATCTTCTTACTATCATGCAAATTCTATAGTGATAGCTGAAGAATAAAACATACATGTGCTACTTACTTAAAACAGTAAATGAAAGCACCATTATCTTATGTGGTAAACGCCCATAAAATTTAAGTAAAACCCTAGTTTAACTAAAGTCTTTACTTGAGCTCTTTAGCCCAAACGCCATCTGCAGCCCTAACGCGCCCACCAGATAGAATGCGCCTGTTCTAGAGTCGAACTCTAGACCACCCACCTAGTGAAGCCAACTGCTGCAAACGCCACTGACATATGTGCTGTGTGCTCATGTCTGATCAAATTACATTTTAAAAACTATCTAGACATGGTTTGACACGCAGGTCAATTATACATTTTAATAATTTCAAATGTGACTCGCAGATCACATCAAATATATTAATTTCTAGGCACGCAGGCCCCAGCACAGCATACAAAATAGGGCAGCCCACATAAGATTAAATAAACACTCAATGTACACAATGCAACATGTTAAACATGTACAACATGTGATCCAATCAGAAATAAAATTTTCGAAAAATCCCATGGCATCAATTTTATTTCCTTATGTGCCCTACTACCTTACAACGGTCCATTGACAGATTTCCACTCGTCAGACCAAGTCAGACCCACTGCCCTTGCATGCACCCAGTCATAACCGACTTGCGTCGACCCAATGGTCGACTATGCATGCCTTAAGGGCTGAACGTCCCACATGATTTCCGGCAAGCGGGTGTGACCCCGGGCCATAATCATGATCGTTCACTAGGCGCCTCAAACAGACATCGCTACACGTCCTTCTGCAGTCGGCTTATAGCCACCTGTACAGCTTGTGTAACATCCCACATTCTTAACCCCAAACAAATGGCACAATTCACAAATGATACAGGATGTTTCATATAAGATCGATTCATATGCTAGGTAAAACCGAGTTCAAGAAAAACACGATCTGAAAATTTCCATAAATCCATACATACAAATTCACAAAACACAAATCTCATAAATCACATAAGGGTACCTGCCACCACGCAATCCTTGCACTAGACATATGCAAGGCAACAGTTATATCAAATCCGATGGCATAAATACAATTCGATTCGAAATTCAAAACAAAGCCACAAAGTCGATTTTATAAACTCATACCAAACACCGAAACCAGGCTGAAGCCCGCGGTGATACAAAAATCAAACTCATAAGACTGCCATAACCGGCAACATAATTCACATAGTTCACATAGTCTCATGATTCACATAGTTCATATAATTTATGTTAAGGCCACAACCGGCCCCAAGAATTAAGCACAAAAATTCTTAAAACAGCAAACAGCATAATGATCCACGCCAATGCACTCAAGAAATGCGCCCCTGCTCTATGCCTGAAAATAGTGAGGGGTGAGCTACACAGCCCAGTGAGTGGATAGTCTAAATCGACCATCCAGAACATACATTCAAAAATATAGGCAGATTATTTTAAAAATCTTTAACAGGAACATTATGTCAACATATAACAAAATAAAGAAACAGAAGTCATATAGACAGTTAAATGTACACACTAGCATATTACAAATTCAGGTTCTAGAGTTTTACTCTAACCCAATTAAACACATATATTCTAAACCAACTAAACACACCATACTTAATTAACCTAGTTGTCCAGCATAATCAGTAGTGACCAATATGGTCTAACCCGGCTTGGCCAAAGCACTGGGAGCTGCAAAATCTCGTGCAACACATAAACATGGATAGTGAGTAGAATCAAGAGGTGGCCCCCCGCCAGGTCACGACGTGGCACTTTGCTCTCTCACCCCATAACACATCGATGGATTGTGTGTAGATTCAAGAGGTGGCCCCCGTCAGGTCATGACGTGGCACTTTGCTCCACACACCCAACATCATAAACCGAGTGATGACATCAAGAGGTGGCCCCTGTCTGATCAAGACATGGCACTTTGCGTCTTATATCACCCCAACACATAAAAGAGTAATGACATCAAGAGGTGGCCCCTGTCCGACCAAGACATGGCACTTTGCGTCAAAACCCGTTCTCCCAAAAGGTTCCTACTGGACAACAGACATATCTTATTTCATATTTCACAAAGGTGAACATATTTCACAAAGGTGGACTCCTAAGTGTCAACTAGACTCTAGGATAGTCATCACAAAAATCATATCGGGCAGGCATCAACCCCCATCACAATAATCATAATAGGCAGGCTGAACATCAACCTCCTCACATATCACAATACAGGGCTGAAATTCAAACCCTTAACATAACACATAAGGACTATCCCCTTGAGTTCATAGTTACACCTAGCCTTAGTCCTAACCATCACATAATCACATAATTTTCCAAATTCACATAACCCATAATTTTCCAAATTCACATAATCACACATATTGTTCAAAATTCACATGATCACACAGATTGTTCAAAATTATATAACATAACACATAATATTTTATATTCGAATATCACCGAATATAGTGTAGTCCTTAAATTTCATGCTGATTAGTTTAATCAAACCTTGCTATGTTGTCACTCAAGTTTCTCAAATACAGATACATAGCCATAAATATAACACCATAATTATTTAACATATTACACACACCAAGAAACAGTCATATCAAGCATCCATAAAATCAACTTAAAATTTAAAACAAGTATTCATATAAATTACTTTACAAATTACCACATATAACATATTAACTACAAACACCAAAATTCGGTTTTCATAGACAATTATCAAGGTCATCAAGGTTTCGGTTTTCATGTTAACTACAAACATCATTGATTTAATGTTACCAAAATTGATTTCGGTTTAACTATAATTAACAAGAATTTCATACCCAAAATTCAATGATTTAATGCTACCAAAATTCCTATAAAAATACCTTAAATTTCATACAAATTTTCGGTTAAATAATCATCATATAATCACCTTTGAAAAATTCGGTTTTCATCATAGTGAAGTCTTGAATTTCGGTTTTAGCATGGTAAGATTTCCAACAAGCGAATATATCATCTAACTCATCAATTAACACAAACAAATAGATAGAAATCAATTAGACAACCCACTCACCTTGAACCGAGAACACAAGGTGAAAAACCCTTCCAAAAATTCGTCTAAGGCTTTGAAAGATGCTACCAAACACCAAGGAATAATTCGCCAAAGGGAAAGAGATGGAGAAATCACCAAAATCGCCTCAAGAACTCTTCAAGAATCGCCTAGAACTCTTCAAGAATCGCCTAAGTTCCTCAAGAAGTCGCCAAGTTCTTCAAGCCGTCGCCCAAGGTTTCTTTCAAGCCAAAAAATCGCCAACACTCTACCCTAACCGAAATATTAATTTGAATTTTCGGTTTTTAACTCTTAACCCATTAACCCATTAATTCAAATCGGGTTTAATCCATTTAACTAATAATTTGAATTTTAAAAACCCAATTAGCGCCAACCCAAAAACCCATTAATTTAACCATTAACTTAACGAAAATCCAATAAGGTCTAATTAACATCCAATAAGGGTTTAATTAACCAATAAGGTCTAATTAATTAACTTACAACTTACAACCCATAAATCCTAATTAATTTATCATGAACAACCAACAATAATTTATCATAAAATTAACAGCCAATAATCAAACAAATAATCTCTAATTAATTTACAATAAATTAACAACCAAAAACTTCTAGTTAAGTAACTATTAACAACCAATACATAAAACAATATCACAGCTAATGATTTTATTTAAATCCAAATAATGCTTACCAGGACTTAAGATCCTTGGATCTTACAGCTTGCGCACAGGTGCTATCCAGCCGCCCATCTAGGCTGTCAGATAGTCTGATTAGGCTGTTGGGTCCATACTTGACTAACGACTTCAAAACTGTTAACCCGTCTAAGTGTTCGAAGTAGGCGCACAGATAGATCTAGTGAAGTCGTGCATGAAGATAATTTAGTTTGAAAAACAACTATGATACATGCGCAAACTATGTATGTAATGATTCATCTAACATCATATGCGCAAGCTATGTATGTAATGATTCATCTAGCATCATATGCGCAAGCTATGTATGTAAACTTTGCATCATGTAGTCGCATATGAACATAAACAAGATCTACCCAATAACCCAAACATGGATCACAAGAAGGCAACCATATGCATCAAGTCAGAAAAAACCTGCTCTGATACCACTAAAAGAGAACCTAGTGCGCAAGTATTATTCAAAAAAAAAACTTGTCGTAGCGGATAATCTAGGATCGCATGAGTTGAGCACATGATCAACCTTCTATAACTTGTATAGGACAAGTTAGAGTATTACCTGTGCCATGATGTGAGAGGCGACTTGGAAGATGAAAGGGGCGAGTGCCTCTTCTCCAAAGATGTCACACACAAGATGAGAATAGATTTCTTCCTTGTGTTCCTTGTGCTAGCAAAGACACCAAGGAGTCTTGATCGTCTCTAGGAAAGGAAGATGTGTGTCCCCTTTGGCCGGTCAAGCTTCTCTTCCTTGCGTGAAGATGATCCACACACGAGAGTGAAGAGAGAAGGAGGCGAGAGGGGGAATCGAAAACCGTGTATCACCAAAGGAAAATTCGGCCACCACTTTTGGTAAGAACCGAATTTGTAAACTCCCTCCATAACTACCTTTAAGTGATCGAAAACTCCCCTTTTAATTGAACCATGTGTTCACAAGTGAACCGGTTCAATTTCAATTTGGTTCAAGCACCAAATCAAACCAGCCCTGGTTATAATCTTCTTTGAACCAAATGGCTCAATTAAACCTTCGTAACGTTCGATCTAACCACACATTCACATTGAACCCCTGATCTTTATGATCAAGCTTCAATCCTCCGATCAAAGCTTACCGATCACATGTCCTAATCAATCAAACATGATTAGACTAGATCTCACTTTTAATCAGAGCTAAATTCCTTTAAACTGAACTAGAATAATTCCAGTCCACACTATCTGACATAAGTAAGCCATATCATCAGATTGTGCGACCCTAAGGGTTTCCTTCAATGTCGGTAACGATAACTTACATTATCACGACCAGAGAGAGGTATCTAGCAACACATCACTGTCTTCCAATATGAAGGAAAGAGTCTTCCAAGACTACTCCCAAACCACAGCACAAGTGTGAAACTCATTCACTTGGTATATATGTTTCCCTTTGCCACTGGATGTTCTCGTCGGACAAGCGTGTCAAGCCTGTGATTCCAACATGATGAAAATGGTTAGATCAGATGAACATAGTCGTCTGGGTATGGCCATACACATTCTCAACCATTTCATCCATAGGGCCCCCTTAGAACATCTCACTCCAACCAGGAGAGACAATCCTATATCTATCACAAGTACCCTAACATGACTCATGCCCACTATCCAAGATAATCCTTAATCATTATCTTTCAAACGATATGGAACTACCTCAAGATAATGCCAATCATCACTTAGAAACACAAGTGATCTCAAGTCAGAGGGAATATACCACTTGCTTGCATACAAGGATTATTCACATTGTGACAAATAATTGAAGATCCTGAGAAGGGTCAGTCCAGTACATCCAATGCACCTATGTGTCTAAATCTTATTCCATGCTCGAAGCATCCTATAAGATTAGAACACATATTAGTCTCAAACATACCAAGGCTGTCTCACGTTCACCAAGATATCTCGACTAAGGACAATACTGAATGTCAGCTAAGCTGAACATTATTGAGACATTACTCAGAAGTATACATATAACAGCAGATAATGTAACAATCTGAATAACAACAATTGCCTTGGAAATAAATATATTTAGTTTATACATGATACTGACAATAACCCAAGGCCTCAAACATTAGCCTTAAGGGCATACCCTAACAGGTGAGGTGTTAGGTTGTATCAAAGCATGTCCCTAACCATATAGAATGGCCAATGACCTCAAGTCAAGGGATCAATGCATCTCCTATCACTTGTGAGGATAACTCATGACACCAAGTCATTGCCTCACAGCGGGTCAGTCCAGTATATCCACCACTGATATACCCATATGTCTGCATTAGCACCTCATGCCTAACCAGCCCATATATCAGTCTCACAAGTACCAGAGTTCTCCCATATCCACTCTGGTACATCGACTGGGGATGATCATTTGAGCACAGATCCAATCTGTCTCCAGGGACATTATCATGTAAGTACATAATCGCAGATGTAGACAAACATTGATAATGACAATGCCAGAATGATATATATAAATATCAAATTCAGGTAGTACAATAATGGACCAAAACTAGGTCCTAGGGCATATACACCAACACATCTAAGAAACAAAAGTGAGAATGGTTTGCATGCCTTTCAACCATCTGATCAATAAAAAGTAAGGGAAAATGATCTTTCCTAGTAGCAGCATTCAATTTTCTATAATCTATGCACATGCGCCAACTAGTTGCTATTCTAACAGGAATCAATTCATTGTCTTTATTTTTTTTGACAGTTACCCCTACTTTCTTAGGAACACAATGTACAGGACTTACCCATTTACTGTAAGAGATAGGATAGATGATACCTGCATCAAGTAATTTCAGAACCTCCTTCTTCACAACTTCTTTCATAGAAGGGTTAAGTCTCCTTTGAAAATTTGCATGTGGCTTGTGTTCCTCTTCCATCAAGATCCTGTGCATACAAAAAGAGGGGTTAATTCCCTTTAAGTCATCAATTGTGTACCTAATTACCTTCCTATGAATCATTAATTCTTTGAGAAGCAAATATGTCTCCCTTTTTCCAAGCTGTGCATCAACAATGACAGGGTAAGTAGAATCAGGACCAAGAAATTCATAACGAAGGTTATCTGGTAAAGCCTTAAGTTCTACTTTTGGAGGCTTCTCTTCTTCACTCTTTTTGTCATCTCAAACAATGTAGTCTAATAATTTATTAATTTCAGAACTGGTGTCTACAATAGAATCAAGAATAGAATCTAAATCAGAATTATATTCAGAGGTATCAACAAATAAATATCTCAGAGCATAGACAGTGTCATCTACATCATGTATACTACAACAAGATTCAGAATTTGATGGGATTTTCATGGCCTCATTCAAGTCGTACTCAATTCTTTCATCTCCAATGTTAAGTGTAAGTTTATCGTTCTTTACATCAATAATTGCCCCTGCTGTGGCTAATAATGGTCTACCAAGTATAATAGGGATCTTTGCATCTTCCTCCATCTCAAGAACTACAAAATCTGCTGGAATGAAATACTTACCTACTTAGATAGGCACATCTTCCAGAATCCCTATAGGATACTTAACTGAACGATCGGCGAATAGCAAAGATATTGAAGTTGGTTTAAGCTCTCCCATGTCTAATTTCCTGCAAATAAATAATGGCATTAGACTTACACTAGCACCTAAATCACATAAGGCTCGGTCAAAAGTCATACTCCCAATAAAATAAGGAATAGAGAAACTACTTGGATCCTTTAATTTCGGTGGTAATTTATTTTGGATAATAGCACTACATTCTTCTATTAAAGCCACAGTACCATAGTCCTCTATCTTTCTCTTATTAGACAAAATTTCTTTCAAAAATTTAGCATACGTGGGCATTGAGATAATGATTCAGTGAATGGAATATTGATATAAAGCTTTTTTAAGACATCAAGGAATTTCCCAAATTGTTTGTCTAATTTTGCTTAAACTAATCTCTGGGGAAAGGGTATAGGTGACCTATATGGTGCAAGTGAACTAGGTCTAGGAAGATCTGACTAACATGGCTCATCACCTTTAGGTTCATCACCATGGTGAGGTGACAAACTAGCTTGGGACTGCCCATGAACATGAGATCTTTCCAAGTCTAGTTCATTGTCATGTTCAATCTTAGGCTCTTCTTCATTATCCTCAGTTCTCCTTTTAGGTTAATCTAATTGCCTTCCACTCCTGGTAATTATAGCATTACAGTGTTCTCTAGGTTTTAATTCAGGTTTAGCAAATATTTGGTTTTCAAAGGTTTTATTATGAGCTACTAAAGATCCTACTTGAGAAGTAAGATGACTAACCACTCCCTTAAGATCTTCAATTTCCTTATTTTGATTTGTCATGAATTGATTTTGACTAGCCATAAACTTTTCAAGCATGGACTCTACACTAAAAGAGTTTACCTTTTTAGTCAAAGTTCACCATCCATCATTCTCATTCTTACCATGTTGATGACAATTTAGCATTCCTTCTTCAGTAGCCCATTGGTTATGGTTCAGGGCCATCTCTTCAAACAAGGTGAAAGCATCTTCAATTGTTTTGCTCATGAGGGCTCCTCCTGTGGCAGCATCAACAATCAGACAGGTATTATAAAGTAAGCCATTATAAAATGTATGAATTAGAACCCAATTTTCAAGGCCATGGTGAGGACACTTCCGTTGTAATTCGTTGAAACCCTCCCATGCCTCGCTAAAATACTTGTCATTCTGCCGTGCAAAGCTAGTAATATGGTTTCTTAATTAGATTGTCTTGCTGGGTGGAAAGTACTTCATCAAGAAAGCATTTGATAGTTGATCCCATGTAGTGAAGGTACCGGTAGGTGGAGATTGTAGCCAAGAACGTGCTCGGTCCATGAGAAAAAAAGGAAACAATCTTAGTTTTAAAGCATTATCAGAAACACCATTAATTTTAATGGTGTCACAATATTCAAGAAAGAGAATAAATGTTGATAAAGGTCTTCAAGTGGTGATCATCTAAACTGATTTTGCTGTATCATGGACAAGAAAGCTGGCTTGATTTCAAAATTATTAGCCTCGATAGTTGGTCTGGCAATGCTAAAGTGTATCTCCTGCGGATTAGGGGCTGCATATTCCCTATGTGATCTTTTGTCTGCCATGACTACTTCTTCCTATCTTTCTTCAAATCTAAGTTTCCTGCGCAGTCTAAGAGTTTTGTTTATACATGATACTGACAATAACCCAAGGCCTCAAACATTAGCCTTAAGGGCATACACTAACAAGCAACGTTCGATCTATTTCAATTGAACCTTCGTATCCAATCACGAGAGCAGGTTGGATTCGTTTGAAGGATCTGACCAGCTTTTCATAGAACTTAATGGGTTTAGTTAGGTTAACTGTCATGAGAGTAGGGAGTTAACTTAATTAAACACCGTATTACACTCCGAGAGGAGGTGATATGTACATTAGGAAAAGTTCCTTTCATGATAAATATTTTCTATTGATTGAGTAATCTTTAAATGATTCAAGCTTGTTAGTGTGGTGAACCCATAGCATCCCGATCTTTTAAAATTTGAATCCTCCTTAACGCTGCTTTTGAATTGTTCGTGCTTAGAAGTTCAACACAACCACTCATCTGTTTTGCCTAGATTTAAACAAGTCGAAGAGTCAGTACTTAACTACGTAATCCTCGTTGGGAACGATATCTTTTTATTACTTCGATAATTCCGTGCACTTGCGGAACCACATCAACTATCAGAAACTACACGAAAAAAGTCAGGGAGAGAAACTGGGACTAGGGTTTCATCCACCTTAACTTCTATGACTAGATCCAAATAAGTGCTTGTCAGTTTAATTTTATTATGATAAAGATAAAATTTACTTTATAAAGAAATTATCTCGCTTTCGCGCAGACAATTTACAAAGAACCAATCCTCACTTTCGCACAGGATTTATTCAATGTTAAATCGGCCGGCGTGCCCACCTTAAGAAGCATGGGTCACTTTGTGCATCTCATCCCACCCTCGTGGGATGCGAAGCCTCATACGGAATAAGGATCCCATCTCACTAGGAAATCTTGAATTTCCTGATTGACTTTGTAGGTTGTCAATTCGATTAAAATAGCGGTAGCCGTAATCATTTAAAGCAAGCCTAGTTTAAATGATTTGAAGTAGTACTAATATACTTTTCTTGGTTGTTGTAGATCAAATGACAATGAACAATAGCAGATTGTCACTGTGATCCCTTCTTGAGTAGGAGAAGTTGGTTGGATCCAACTTCATGGACTGGCATCGGAACTTGAGGATAGTCCTCAAGTTCAAGAAGAAGCTGTATGTCCTTGAGCAGCCTCTTCCTACGCCTGCTGTGCCTATTGCCCGAGTGGTAGATAGGGATGCTTTTTAGAAAGTATTAGGATGACTCTCTGGAAGTGGCATGTCTCATGCTAGCCACTATGACACCTGAGCTTTAGGTGCAATATGAAGTGTAGAACGCTTTTCAGATGATAACTCATTTGAAATAGATGTTGTAGGCTCAGGCTAGAACTGAGAGATATGACATTGCCAAAGCAGTCTTTTAGTTCAAGTTATCTGAGGGTGCACCAGGTGGGGCCCCATGTACTCAAGATCATTGGTTATATAGATCATCTCAAGAGACTGGGACACACCTTAGATAACGAGCTAGTCACGGATCTTATTATGTAGTCCCTGCCCTCTAGCATCAGTATGTTTATCTTAAATTTTAACATGAACCAGATTGAGTGCACTAGGGTGGAACTGTTGAATATGCTCCAAACAACCGAGCAAGAAATGGTTAAGACCAAACCCAACTCTATTCTTTTGGTTCCGGCAACCAAGAAGATAAAAAAGAAGGGTGAGGCATGTGCTAAGGGTCCAACCAAAGCACTGAAAAAGAAGGCTAGGAAGACAAAGGAACAGAGGTGCTTCCACTGTGGAAAGCAGGGTCACTGGAGGAGGCACTGCAAGCAACTTCAGAATGTGGAGAAGAAAGGCAAGGCCATGTCATCTAGCTCAAGTGTTTATGTTACCGAAGTCAACCTTTCTACTTCTATGTCATGGGTATTGTGTAATACCCCGAGTATAGACCCATATTGCAAGTGGGAGAAACTATTATGTGGTTTATAAGGCTTAGTGGGCTTGCTATTGTTAACTTGGGCTTAAGCATTTTAATAGATTGGGCCATGTTGCAAATCGGCTCACCAAGTTAATAAATAGTTTGCTTAGTAAGCAGGTTGTAATAAATGGTATCAGAGGAAAACTTAGTCATAAGCATGGTGAGAGACCAATAGGAAAGGGCTACCGAGGATGGTGGAGCCGCCATTGGGCTGACCTCACATGCTGCCGACTAAGGGATGTGGGCTTGACGAGGACGTCAAGTCTTAAGTGGGGGAGATTGTAATACCCCAAGTTTAGTCCCACATTGGAAGTGGGAGAAGAGATTATATGGTAGATAAGGCTTAGTGGGCTTACTATTGTTAACTTGGGCTTAAGCATTTTAATAAATTGGGCCACGTTGCAAATTGTCTCACCAAGTTAATAAATAATTTGCTTACTAAGTGGTTCATAATAAATGGCATCAGAGCAAAACTTAGTCCTAAGCATAGTGAGAGGCCAATAGGAAAGGGCTACCGAGGATGGTGGAGCCACCTTTGGGCTGACCTCACATGCTGTCGACTAAGGGATGATTCTTGGGCATGTGTTAAGGTTTGGGCTTGACGAGGACGTCAAGTCTTAAGTGGGGGAGATTGTAATACCCCAAGTATAGACCCATATTGCAAGTGGGAGAAACTATTATGTGGTTTATAAGGCTTAGTGGGCTTGCTATTGTTAACTTGGGCTTAAGCATTTTAATAGATTAGGCCATGTTGCAAATCGGCTCACCAAGTTAATAAATAGTTTGCTTAGTAAGCAGGTTGTAATAAATGATACCATTTAAATTGTCGCGCCCCGGCGGAAGCCGGCTATTTCTAGCTCAGGGTTCCCCAGGGAGTAACAATATTGATAGGAACCAGAGAACTACAATAATCCAATATCATTTATTTAATAAAAGATCCAATCTTAACATCTACAGTTTTATAACACAATATCTGAATACAACTATTCAATTTATCAACTGAATAAAAAATACAAAAGACAACTATCTCAACTCGGGTTGGTATTTGCTATCTACTCTATCCCTCCCAGAAGTTAACTCTGTACCTGAAAGAGAAACAAGGGAGTTAGCAGAAATGCTAAGTAGGAATCAATAAACATGGTGAGGGAATCAATAACAGGATAATTCAATGACTGAAACAACAATATACAAATAATATAAGAATGTCGTGCAAATCATCAAGCTGGCCAACAGATCTCAATTAAGAGCCGCACTCATTTTCAGAGTGTTTCCACTGTTGCTCATGCAATGGAACGACTGTCTCAAACAGTCCGGTGAATGTTGCGTCCAACATCTGACATCCGTAGTATTGTCCCGAGGACAATTGGCGGTGCCCTAACCGGCAGCTCAGATAGTCTGATATAATCAGAACTATAACTCAGATAAACAGGCCACTGGAGAATAAATCATCCAGGTCAGCGGTCAAAATATATCACGACTTTATCATCTCAGATTTACAGCGTTTCCACATACTTATACATCAATATCTCAGATACACAATTGTTCAATCAGGTTCATAAGCCAATAAATCAGATATCTCAACACAGTTTCTTTTATCGTGCACACAGAAATAGAATATGACCAAGGAACAAGATAAATGAGGTCAACTGATTTACAGAAACAAATCAAGCAGATGAAGCAATCAGATATCAGTGTCAATCAATTCTATCATATGCATCATATATCAAACAAAAGGATTAAGTAGCAAATCCTATTATTGACACTGTAAGAAAGGAGTAGGGTAAGATTCCTACCTCAATCGCTGTTATTCTGAATCCTCTTGGAAAGTCAACAAGTTTGTATATCAAACAATGCAAGCCGATTATTGGATCAACCACTCTGTAACATGAATTTGTACATGAACTCTATCATTAAACATTCTAATTTGAAAACCAAAACTACCAACAGGTAGAACATAACCCTAAACCTAGAGAACCAGTCTCAGATCATATGAACCGAACCTAAAACCCACTGAACCGGATAGAATTGCACTGAACCGATAAAATTTACCCTGAACCAAGTTAAACCGAGACTTCTAACTTCAATTACACAAAATATAAACCTCATCTAAAGCTATACAGACTACCATTAGATAGGAAATTTAATTACCTTTCCAACGACTACCTGAACCGGCCCGGATTCGACCGAATCGGGGTCGAACCGGTCCAAATTCAATTACTGACCCAAACTGGAATTGAACCGCTCGGTCCGGTTCAAATCAATTTCAAAACAGCCGATGGTTTATTTCAAAATAAACCGAACCCAAAACTTAAATAAAACTCGAACCGGTTTAAATCAATTTCAATATAGCCGATGGTTTATTTCTAAATAAACCGCCAAACCCTAAATTTGAAACCGGTCCAGCCATTCAAACCGCGCCGCCCGACCGCCGCCGCGCAAGGCTGCCGGACTCGCGTCCGCTGCTTGCGCCGGTGAGCTCGCGAGAACGCGTCGAACATCGGATCGACTCCAAATTTCTCCAGAAGATTTATAACAACGAAACGAAGCTCCTCGACGAACTTCGGAGAGATTTCAACGCCCGGTCGAAGCTCTCGAAATAGACAAAAGTATCGACGGTGGCGCCGCCGCCGTCGATACTCAAAACTCAACCAAAGCCCAACAGAACTTCACCAAAGCAGCAGGAAAGAAGGAATACCTCACTGCGATGATGTATCGAAGCCCAGAACACAGAGATCGCCGTCGACGAAGGCGCTGGATGGCTGGAACACGAGGCGGCGCCGCTAGAACTCCGGCGACTGGTTCGAGTGCTATTTCTCCTTCCTGGCGGTGCGTCGAGGGGTGAAGATGTTCCAGGGTTCGAATCTTATCAACGAGAGCAGAAGCCCCATTATATAGAGGCAAGACGCGTTCCATACGGCGAGAACGCGGCGGCGACGAAATCGCCGAGATCCGCGGGGAAGACGATGAGTTTGCTCGGTCCCCAAAATCAAAATTTAAATCTAATACAAAAATATCAAATCCGATATTATATTAAAAACACAAATCGGCGCGTTGGTTAGACGGCGTCGATTGCGCGCGCGCGACGCGGGTTCGAGCCCCCGCGAGCGCAAAAATCCAAATTTTTTTTATTAAAACTTAATTTTTTTTAATCCTTTTAAAATTCTAAAAAATTTTCTAAAAATCATAAAAATTCAAAAAAATAAATTTCTGAATTTCAAAAAGGTTATAACATTATCCACCCCTTAAAAAGAATTTGGTCCTCCAAATTCAGGGTACACAAAAATAATAGCATAACTATGAAAACTAAGAATTACACCAAGTCCAGAGTCTCCTCTTGAGTTTCCTGTTGAGTCTGCTGAGTCACTGCATAAACTCTTGCTGGAGCTGTAGATTGCTGCTGAAATCCTCTCTGTGGCATCTGATTAACTTGACCAGCTCTATCCTGATAAGTCCTTGGTCTAGAGCTCTGTTGGTAACTTTGTTGATGGCTCTGCTGATAACTTTGCTGTGGGGGTTGAAATCCTCTTCGTGGGCAATCTACCTTATAATGACCCCAACCTTTGCAATAGTTGCACTGAATCTCATTGGAAGGGCATACATTAGCCAAATGTCCTTCTTGATTACACTTAAAGCATTTTCTCACAGACCCTGCTGAATTAAAACTTGGTGCATATGAAGAATGTACAGGTCTCTGATGGCTATTAAATACTGCTCTTGATCTTTTCCCTCTATTATCATAGGTTTCTGTCTCTACTGATCTAGTTGTTTGGCATACTTTTCTCTTTTCTGCTAATTCTTGTACCTCTTCAATTTGTTTTTCTTTAGCCACATCTATTAAAGAAGCCTCTATCCTGAATGCTATATTTACCACTACTTGAAAACTATCTAAGGGGATAGTATTCATCTGTTCCTTTATTGTATGGTGTAATCCCTTAATAAAAAGTTGACACTTTCTCCTTTCAGTGGTTACCAACTCTGGAAATAAATCTGATAATCTCTCAAAGTCAGTTACCTAGATATTCACTGACCTTTTTCCTTGTTTCAGATTTAGAAATTCTTGCATCTGGCTATCTTGAAAAGATTATGGAAAGTATTTCTCAAAGAATGCTTCTCTAAACTCGGTCCAAGAGATAGGGTCATTTCCAAAAGTAACTCTCATACCAGACCACCATGTCCCAGCTCTATCAGATAAGAAATATGTGGCCAATTCTACCTTCTGCTCATCTGGACATCCTAATGCTCTAAAGGTTTGTTCTACTTTTAGTAACCAATCTCTAGCAGCCCAAGGGTCAGTAGTTCCTCCAAAATCACGAAATTGATCTTTTCCCAACTATGAGAACTGCATCAGCATATTAGCTGACCTAACTGGTTGGTCTACTACAGGTTGTGGTACTAATGATGGAGAAGAAGATTCACCCGCATCCCTTACTACTGCTTGTACTTCAGGGGAAGCATGTGGTGCTGCATCTAAGGGTACTGAGGCTTCATACCCACTTCTTCTTCTTGTAGGGGCCCTAGGTAGGTTTTGAGGTAACTGTACCTCAGCTTCAGGAGGATTTCTAGCTTCTCCAATGCTGTGAGCACTCACCCTCTGACTTCCACCTCCACGGCCTCTACTTCCTTGACTTGGGATTGCTCTGCCTCTAGTTCTTGGTGCCATCCTGTCAACAAAATAACATGTTATATAATAATTGTTTACCTATTCATTTATTTTAACCTTAACCCAAACCCAGTCCTGAGGTTCCTATATCCTTAGGTTTTCTTACTGAACCTATAGCTCTGACCTGTGGGTTATGGGCCCACAGAAACTTATACCTCTAAACCTGCCTCTGATACCATTTATTACAACCTGCTTACTAAGCAAACTATTTATTAACTTGGTGAGCCGATTTGCAACATGGCCCAATCTATTAAAATGCTTAAGCCCAAGTTAACAATAGCAAGCCCACTAAGCCTTATAAACCACATAATGGTTTCTCCCACTTGAAATATGGGTCTATACTCGGGGTATTACAATCTCCCCCACTTAAGACTTGACGTCCTCATCAAGCCCAAACCTTAACACATGCCCAAGAATCATCCCTTAGTCGGCAGCATGTGAGGTCAGCCCAAAGGTGGCTCCACCATCCTCGGTAGCCCTTTCCTATTGGCCTCTCACTATGCTTAGGACTAAGTTTTGCTCTGATACCATTTATTATGACCCACTTAGTAAGCAAACTATTTATTAACTTGGTGAGCCAATTTGCAACGTGGCCTAATTTATTAAAATGCTTAAGCCCAAGTTAACAATAGTAAGCCCACTAAGCCTTATCTACCATATAATCTCTTCTCCCACTTCCAATGTGGGACTAAACTTGGGGTATTACATATTGGATACTACATGCGGAGCTCATATTTGTGCAAATATACAGGGGCTCAAGAAAAGTAGATCGGTGCGGCCTAGAGTGATTGACCTATGAGTTGGAAATAGAGCTCAGGTTGTTGCTATTGTTATAGAAATTTTGACACTCTCCCTACTTTCTGGACTTCAGTTAGAGTTAGATCATTGCTATTATGTACATTCGCTTACTAAAAACATCGTATCCATTCCTTGCTTGTCAAAAAAAGGATTTAAATTTGAAATAAAGCAGAACACTTGTTCTTTTTCATTTGCAAATATGTTTTATGGGAAGGGTACTTTATGTAATGGATTATATGTCTTGGACATGGATAGCTCTATTTGTAACATAAATAATAAAAGGATCAAACTAAGTGGTTCAATTGGTGCATTTCTTTGGCATTGTCGATTAGCCCACATAAACAAGAATCACATTCAACAACTCCATGCAAATGGGGTGTTAGACTCAACCTCCTTGGAGAAGTTTGATACATGTGAGCCTTGTTTATAAGGGAAAATGAAAAAAAACACCTTCACCAAGACTAGTGAGAGGGCAGGAGGTTTATTGGATCTTATACACAGTGATGTGTGTGAGCCATTCAGTAAACAAGCTAGAGGAGGGTACAACTACTTCATCACATTTACTGATGATTTCAGTAGATATAGTTATATCTATGTGATGAGACATAAATCTGAATCCTTTGAAAAATTTAAGGAGTTCAGAAATGAAGTAAAGAACCAGTTTGGTAGATCTATGAAAACTCTTCGATCAGATCGCAGTGTAGAGTACCTGAGCAGTGAGTTCTTTGAATATCTTAGAGAGTATGAGATTTTATCCCAACTTACTCCTCCTAGAACACCTCAATGGAATGGTGTGTCTGAGAGGAGAACTCGAACTTTGTTGGACATGGTTCGATATATGATGAGTCATAAAATTCTACCACCTTCATTTTGGGGTCATGCACTTGAAACAACTTCTCTCATACTGAATAATGTTCCATCCAAGAGTGTCTCCAAGATTCCATATGAGGTATGTGTTGGTGTTTATGCCCTGCAGACCAATGTTTGGACATGGTCGGGCATTGTTTAAATGTACTTTGATATAATTATTATTCTCTATAAAGGCATGGTCGTTATTATGCAGACTTCTCTACCTGCGTTGATGTATTGAGTTGCATATATAATGTCCCAGGAGTTTGGATTGGATCCATTCTCATAAGCTATCCCCAGACAAGGTACCATAGCAGATATGGGACAGCTTTGGTACATGTGAGACTGGTGCATGGGCTGGTTAGGTGCGGGGCACAGTAACGCAGACTGCAGGTAAACCTAGGTCACATGGAATGTGCAGCGGCGGAAATGCTAGGTTTCAAAATTGCTTGACTTAAACATATGATCAACCTTGAAAAGATAGGTTAGAACATTACCATTGCCATGCTTTGAGTGGCGGCTTGGAGGAAGAAAGAGGCGAATGCTTCCAAAGGAATCACACACAAGATGAAGTTTGCTTCTTCCTTGTGCTCCTTGTGCTAGCAAAGACACTAAGGAGTCTTTGATCGTGTGATGAGATGTTTTTCTTCTTGCTGGCCGAACTCCCTGGTGCTGATCGTAAAAACGAACCACACACACACACGAGAGAAGAAAGGGGCGAGAGGCGTTCACCGTTCGAAAACGTGGGGCGTTCCAAAAGAAAAATCGACTTCCAAATATAGTAAGTACATAACTCCTTCTTTAAGTCCCCATGAAGCCATCGAAAACTCCTCTCCCCTTTGAACCATGCGTTCACATAAGTGAACCGGTTCAATTTCATTTGGTTCAAGAACCAAATCGAACCAGCCATGGTCTTGATCTCTCTGAACCTCATGGTTCAAGATCTAACCACACATCTCAATGAACCTCTTGATCTTTACGATCAAGCATCAATTCTGCCGATCGAAGCTTACCGATCATATGCCCTAATCAATCAAACATGATCAGACTAGATCTCACTTCCAATCAGAGTTTAAATTGCTTTAAACTGAACTAGAATAATTCCAGTCCACACGATCTGACAAAAGTAAGCCATATCATCAAATTGTGCGACCCTAAGGGTTTCCTTCATTGTCGGTAACGATAACTTATGTTATCACGATCAGAGAGGGGTATCTAGCAACACATCACTGTCTCCCGATATGAAGGAAAGAGTCTTCCAAGACTACTCCCAAACCATAGCACAAGTGTGAATCCAATTCACCCAGCATACTTGTTCCCTTTGCCACTGGATGTTCTCGTTGGACAAGCCTGTCAAGCCTGTAATTCCAACACGATGAGAATGGTTAGATCAGATGAACATAGTCATCTGGGTATGGCCATACACTTTCTCAACCATCTCATCCAGAGGGGGCCCCAGTAGAACATCACACTCCAACTAGGAGGGGCAATCCTTTATCTATCATAAGTGCCCTAACATGATTCATGCCCACTATCCAAGATAATCCTTAACCATTATCTTTCAAATGATATTGAACTACCTCAAGACAATGCCAATCATCACTTAGAAACACAAGTGATCTCAAGTCAGAGGGAATATGCCACTTGCTTGCTTATAAGGATTTATTCACATTGTGACAAACAATTGAATATCCTAAATAGGGTCAGTCCAGTACATCCAATGCACCTATGTGTCTAAATCTTATTCCATACTCGAAGCATCCTATAAGATTAGAACACATATTAGTCTCCATCATATCAAGGCCGTCTCATGTTCACCAAGATATCTCGACTAAGGACAACTCTGAATGTCAGCACAGCTGAACATGATTGAGACATTACTCAGAAGTATACATATAGCAGCAGATAATGCAACAATCTGAATAACAACAATTGCCTTTAGAAAACATATACATAGTTTATACATGATACTGAAAATAACCCAAGGCCTCAAACATTAGCCTTAAGGGCATACCCCAACACAGACATACAGGTGCATTGGATGCACTGGAGTGATCCACCGTGAGGATTGACTTGTCTAGTCAACAAGTCAATCTCACATGCAAGAGGTTTGCATTGATCCTTAGACTTGAGGTATTCATGTCTAGATTTGATGATGGATATGCTTTGATACAGTCTTACGTCTCTCCGTAATTGGGGGACCAAAACGACTGTCATTGGGCATGTCATAAATCACGTAGAGACATAGATGACCAATAGTAGGATTTGCCCCTTCCTTATTGGAAGCATGATATACATTCGGGGGTGCCCCACCTTATTGGTGCATGACAGGAATGTGTGGCCACACTTGTTGAGTCATGACCAATGCATTGGATTGATAAACTTGAGACTAATCCAATGGCAGGATATCAGTTTAGGCAAAGGGATCTATAATGCATGGGAATCCTCGTTGCTTGTTAGGAGTTGTTGCCATAATAACTTAAGTCCTATGACATGGGTAGTAGTGATGTGTTGCTAGATACCCCTCACTACTTATGATGTTTACATCATTGCCATCGTCATATGGATCCTACGAGGTCACACGCAATAGACTCTTGACGTTGCTTTAATCAGAAGCCTTAGGATCAAGTTATTGAATAACTTGGATCCATTTGGAAGATTTCATCAGCGCCAATGGGCCTGATGAGTTGGAAGAAAGTTATTGGAGCCAAACTTCAATTTTGGCAGGTTGACCCGAAATTGACCTTAATTGGTCACATTTGGATTAGGGTTGCATTGGATTAGATCCAATGGCTTAATCAACCCATGCAATGAAGTTTGGGCTAACTCATTATCCAATGAGGCCCAATAATAAATTGTCATGAAGTGATTAGAGGCTAAAAGGGCATAATGGGGAGAAATCTCACCCCATTGGCGCCTAAGGGCATAATGGGGTGAGGGAGGCGCCTTTGCTTCATTATAGAAGTAAAGGGCGCCTAGCCCTTCTTCCTAGGATGGAATGCATGCCTTTAAGGCATCTCTTGGGCTGATATGGCTATAGGGCAAATAAGGATAGGTTGAATGAGGTTTATGGAAAAGTCTTGGAGACTTTCCTTGCCACAAACCCCCTTCATCCTAGCCGCCCACTTGGCATGATCTTGGGCCTCCCTAAACCGCCTCTTGCCCTTATAAATAAGACCCTAGTCGCCCCCTCTAAAAAGGTTAACTCCTTGGAGGCGTGAAGACACATAGAGAGGCGTGAGCAAGGGCAAAGGGTGACAACTTGAAGGTGGCGCAACCCTTCTTCCTTCTTGAAGCCGCGAGCCTTCTTCTCCTTCTTCACCTCTTGACATAACTTGGAGAAGGGCTTGGTGGCGACATCTCTTGGAGAGAATTGGAAGCTTAGGGTGGCGACAACTTGAGAGCTTGGAGCTCTCCTTCTTCATCAAGGAGCGCAATCTCCTTCTTCCTTGGAACCGCAAGTTCTTCTTCTTCTCCCACTCTTCTTGGCGCAAGGACTCTTAGTGCTTGGTGGCATCTCCTTGCCACAAGCCCTCTTCGTTCCTTGGCCATAGGCGCACCTTGCTTGAAGGTGGCACATGCAAAGAAGAAGAAGGAAGTACTTGGCGCATCATCCTCTTCCTCATCTCTTCTTGGAGCTTCTACCTTGGAGGTGGCGCAAGATTTGAAGAGAGTGACAAGGCTTGATTCTCTTCCCGAGGCTAGCACCAAGCGTGGAAGGGAGCAACGATCAAGGAGTCGACGCGTGGATACTTGTAGAGGGCGAACACTTGGGCGCCTTCAACATGGCTTCGGCAACTAGACAAGCAAAAGAGGTACATCTCTAACACATCCTTGTGTCTTCTCTCTCGCATGGATCCTTGGGACCGGAATATGTTTCGGGTGTAATGATTCTTCCGCTGCGTCCTGGGACTGCAAAATTTTAAATTACACCCGGTATTCCCTAACAGTGGTATCAAAGCTACTTGCGAGAAACACAAGGTGTACGTTTGCTTGTGCGAAAAATTTTTGGAAAATTTTTCTTCTATCCATGCGCGTTTCACATAGAAAGCGTCTTTCATCCAAACTTCTTTTATCATTTTTATGGCCAAATTTGGATTGTGTTTATGATGGATTTAAGACCAAAGGCGCACGTAGTTTTATCCAGTACGACGGGCATTGTGTCTTCGGACTGGCCGGGTCTCTTGATCTGACAAAATTGCCAGCCGATAGGGTCCATGAAATCATCTTGAAACTTGATCCCAATTTTAGCATAAATTTGATTGAGAGAGTGCTTTGGATGGAGTTGGCGCATAAGGGGATAAAATTTGATTATTCTGGTTTTTCAAATTTTATATATGCGCCACTTGTCTCTTCCATGGGTTGATATGGTCATAGCGAGTGCCCTCCTGTGTTGTGATGTGGAAGCATGTTTCCACCTGTGATGAATGCTTGTAAAATCTTTCAACCACCTGCATGTGGTTCTCCCCCTTCTTGATGTAAAATTTTTATCTTTCCTTAGAATAGATGTAGAATTCTTTACATAAGATAGGTTAAGGTTCATCAAAGACAACAAGGTGTCTTCTTCAACCGATTTCAGAGTGGCACCAGCTTTGGAAGCGTGGTGATGGATTTGCGGTTGGAGGAAGGGATGCTTGCTTTCGGCTTCTGGCATGGGCTGATCTGCTAAAGGGACTCGCAACCCTTGGATGAATGATAACATGTCACATGGCTCATGGCAAGTTATATGTATGAAAAGGGCTATGACCATATCGACCAAACTAGCATGCCTGTGATGGTTTATTATTCTGTCCATAGCATGCCTGTGATGTTCTTCCTTTGCTACCATAACCATAGGAAAACTGCATGCTAGAAAAGAATAAAACAAACATACAAAGACTCTCAATACAATATCAAGTCGACAGCCTTCTAACGCGTAGCCCTCATCAAACTATCGATCGGTGGTGTTGTGAACTGTTTCCCACCCTCGTGGGACACACCCACTTATCTTTAGAAGGTGTGTGGTGACAATGATTTCCCCAGTCCAGTTTTAACCTGGGCGTGCCTTCGCAAGGAAATTCGTTGGCCCTGGGCATAACGGTTAGGACCAGACTTGACTAGTTTTTCATATGACACTGACATGATGAATCACTAGAGGCAGCTGTTGAGAGGATAGGGTTTTGTGTTGTATCCAGCCCTCGCTGGACACAGGGCGCCTAGTCTGTCTTAAGTAAGAGGAGTTGTGCACGACACAATTGGCTGGCATGCCTACCTAAGGAAGCATGGGATTCTCTGTGCATCCCAACTCACCCTTGTGGGTCGCGGAGACCTCATGTGAAATTAGGATCCTACTCACTTATTTCTATGTTGAGTTTGAGAGTTCTCAACTTGTTTTTGGAAATAGTGGGAGCATAACATTTAATTTAAAGTCCTTGTTAAATGCTTTATCATAGTACTTATTTTACTTATTTGCTTATTGTAGATGGCCTCTCCTGATCTAAGATTGAAACTTTATAGAAATAAATTGGATGGGACAAATTGGACAAATTGGTTCAAGATTTTGTCCAAGATACTGGAACAAGAGAATAAGGTGCATCTTCTTGAAAGACCACCATCCCAGCCCAGTATGTATTTCACTATTGAGTGGGAGTGGAATGTCTATCTTGAACATTGTGAAGATAACGAACAGTACATTGCTCTTGTCTTAGAGTGCATGACCCCAGAGGTCAAAGTTGAGTGTGATGAGATGGGGATTTATGATCTTATCATACATCTCAAAGGTCTCTTCACACCATGCTCTATAGACAAAGATCAGGAGAGTTCTGTTGGATCTTCAGACTGTATGCCTAAATCTGAGAATGACAATGGTTCTGTATCTTCGAAGCTAATACTTCGGAAGACTGGGAATGCATGGATATTTCGAAGAGGATTAATGGCCAAGAAGAGCATGGCAAAGAAGAAGGGATGTGATCCATCCGCTTCAGGTATTGTGTTACCGAGGTCTTTATGTCTACTTCTTATTCATGGGTACTAGATACCGCATGTGAGGCTCACATATATTTTACATGTGCAGGCGCTCAAAAGAAGTAGGACCATGAGGCTTGGTGGGATCGACTCTCGGGTCAGGGATGGAGCATTGGATGCTGCTGTTGATATCATCTCACTGCCTTGAAGACTTTATCTAGAACTTTGCTATTATGTATCAGCTTATGTATTAGAACATCATTCCTTTTGGAAAGGATTTCAGTTTGAAATAATAAATGATATTTTTCTTTAATCTGAGATGTTCTATTGAAGTGATACAGTTGATAATAGTTTGTGGTTCTATATGTAACACAAGATCAGATCCAATGATTCAATAAACACCCTCTTATAGCATTGTCTCTGAAAGTCCCCTAATCAAAGGGGGGGGGGGCGAAACCCTAATAGGCGCATATGAGGATTTAACGCAGCGGAAAGGGGTTTCTAGGATCTTTGCATATAGTATGATCAACTTAAATTTTTTTTATACAATGAAAAGAACCATACCGATGCCATTGTATGGATGGCGTCTAGGAAGAAGAGACTCAAGCGCTTCTCCTCCAAATGGCTCGCACACAAGATGTGACCGCCTACTCCCTTAGTGCTCCTTGTGCTAGCAAGGTTCTAAGGAGTCCTTGTCGAATGGAAGGGAAGAGAATCCTTTGCTTGGCGAGACCTTCTCTTTTCGTCTACCTCTTTACACCCCTCTAATCGAACGCCAGTGTCGAAAGCCAAAAAGGCGTCAAGAGAGCGAGAGAGGTGAGAACGTGAGACATGGTCACGTTTAGAGACATGCTTTCTAAAAATAGAAAAGTCTCAACGTTCATGCGACCATGGGTTTATCCCAATCGCAAATGCCTCTTCACTTGAACCATGCGCTGGTTCAATTTGATTTGGTTCAACAACCAAATAAGCCAAACCACTAGTCCAGATCACATTAAACCCCTAAGGCTTAAGATCTGACCGTTCATCTCTTGATGCTCCTGATCACACCGATCTAGCATCAATTCTCTCGATCGAAGCTTATCGATCTCAAGCCCTAATCAATCAAACATGATCAGACCAGATCTCACTTACAATCAGAGATTAAATCCCTTTAAACTGAACCCTGACAATTCAGTCCACACGATCTGACTTAAGTAAGCCATATCATCAAATTGTGCGACCCTGAGGGTTTCCTTTAAATGTCGGTAACGATAACTTACATTATCACGATCAGTGAGGGGTATCTAGCAACACATCACTGTCTCCCGATATAAAGGAAAGAGTCTTCCAAGACTACACCCAAACCACAGCACAAGTGTGAATCCATTTCACAAGGCATACATATTTCCTTTGCCACTGGATGTTCTTATTGGACAAGCGTGTCAAGCCTGTAGCTCCAATATGATGAGCATGATTAGATCAGATGAACATAGTCACCTGGGTATGGCCATACACTTTCTCAATCATCTCATCCAGGGGGCCCCTTTAGAACATCACACTCCAATTAAGGAGACGGCAATCCTATATCTATCACTAGTGCCCTAACATGACTCATGATCATTATCCAAGATAGTCTATAACCATTATGTTTCAAATGATATTGAACTACCTCAAAACAATGACAATCATCATTTAGAAACACAAGTGATCTCAAGTCAGAGGACATGTGCCACTTGTTGCAATCAAGGATTATTCACATTGTGACAAGCAATGGAATATCCTAGTAGGGTCTGTCCAGTACATCCAATGTACCCATGAGTCTACATCTTATTCCATGCTCGAAGCATCCTATAAGATTAGAACACATATTAGTCTCAATCATATCAAGGCTGTCTCATGTTCACCAAGATATCTCGACTAAGGACAAAACAGCATGTCAGCCAAGCTGAACAGCTTTGAGACATTATTCAGAAGCACACTTATTGCAGCAGACAATGTAACAAGCTGAATAACAACCATTGCCTTTATAAACATAAGAGTTTATACATGATACTGAAAGAATCCCAAGGCCTCAAACATTAGCCTTAAGGGCATACCCCAACAATCTCCCACTTGCACTTAATCTAATGGTTGAGAAATCTCAAACCCATATTATTACAGTGCTTTTCATGCTTCTGCTGCGCCAGAGGCTTGGTAAGCGGGTCTGCCAGATTGTCATCTGTATGAACCTTGCAGATTTTGATCTCACCATGATCAATGATCTCCCGGATCAAGTGAAACCGTCTCTGTATGTGCTTGGACTTCTGGTGCGATCGTGGTTCCTTTGCTTGTGCGATTGCTCCAGTGTTATCACAGAAGAAAACCAAAGGATCTGCACACGAAGGAACAACACCAAGTTCCTGAACGAACTTACGAATCCATACTGCCTCCTTAGATGCTTCTGAGGCTGCAACATACTCGGCTTCTGTTGTGGAATCAGCAACGATAGACTGTTTGAAACTTTTCCACACCACTACTCCACCATTCAAGCTAAAAACATAGCCTGATTGCGATCGGAAATCATCCTGGTCAGATTGGAACGAAGCGTCAGTATATCCTTCTATACTGAGTTCTTCCTGACCTCCATAAATCAAGAACATATCTTTGGTCCTCCGAAGATATTTCAAAATGTTCTTGACTGCAATCCAGTGCGCTTGACCTGGATTACTTTGGAATCGACTGGTCACGCTTAACCCGTAAGCGACGTCAGGGCGAGTACATAACATCGCATACATTATGGACCCAATAGCTGAAGCATAAGGCGTATTGTCCATTTCATCTTTCTCAGTCTGTGTTTGTGGACACTGACTCTTTGAAAGATTCAGACCATGTCTGACTGTAAGATATCCTCTTTTAGAATTCTCCAAATGAAATCTCTCCAGGACTTTATCGATGTAAGTACTCTGGCACAGCCCGAGAAGCCTCTTAGATCTATCCCTGTAGATCTTCACACCTAATACATAGGCTGCTTCTCCTAAATCTTTCATCTGGAAACATTTTCTTAACCATGCTTTAACAGCATGCAGTTCAGGAATATCGTTTCCAATGATTAAGATATCATCGACGTAGAGGACCAGGAAAGTAATTACGCTCCCACTAAACCTCTTATATACACACGGGTCATCTTCATTCTTGATGAAACCAAATTGACATATTGATTCATCAAAACGAATATTCCAGCTTCTAGATGCTTGCTTAAGTCCATAAATGGACTTCTTTAACTTGCATATTTTATGACGATCTGATGGATTAGTGAAACCTTCAGGTTGTGTCATATACACATCCTCATCCAGTTTTCCATTAAGGAAAGCTGTCTTCACATCCATCTGCCAGATCTCATAATCGTAATATGCTGCTATCGCGAGAAGAATCCGAATAGACTTGAACATGGCTACAGGAGAGAAAGTTTCATCATAATCTATCCCGTAGATTTGTTTGAAACCTTTCGCAACTAGCCTGCCTTTATAGGTAACCACGTTACCATCCATGTCAATCTTCTTCTTGAAGATCCATTTACAGCCTATAGGGATTACTCCCGGAGGCGGATCAACCAAATCCCAGACTTGGTTGTCTGACATGGAGTCCATCTCGGCTCGCATAGCTTCAAGCCATCTAGGTGACTCCGGTCCACTGACCGCATCCGCATAAGTAAGGGGTTCATCATTATCAATGATGTAGACTCCGTCATAGCGCTCAGGCTGTCGACGGATCCTTCCCGATCTTCGCGGTTCCCGTGATATCTGAGCCTCAGGTTGTTCAATAACCTGTTCTACTGGCTCATGCTCATCCAACTGTGCTTGACAACTTTGTCCTTCTTCTGGATTCTCATCCAGCTTTATTTCTCTCCCACTGGCCTCTTGCAGAAGAAATTCCTTCTCAAGAAAAATAGCCGTCCGAGCAACAAATACCTTGTTCTCTTTGGGATCGTAGAAATAATAACCCTTAGTTTCCTTAGGGTAACCGACAAAAATGCATTTATCAGATCTGCTCTCTAGTTTCCCAGAGGCGAGCTTTTTGACATAAGCCTCGCAACCCCAGATCTTGATAAACGTCAAGCTCGGCTGTTTCCCATACCATAACTCATATGGCGTCTTTGAAACTGCCTTAGATGGCACTCGGTTTAGTACTTTTGCAGCTGTTTCCAGTGCAAATCCCCAAAAGGAGTAAGGTAGAGTAGCCTGACTCATCATAGAACGAACCATATCCAGTAAGGTTCTGTTCCTCCTCTCGGATACACCATTCCATTGAGGTGTTCCTGGTGGAGTGAGCTGTGAGATAATCCCACACTCCTTCAGATAGTCAGTAAACTCTCGACTTAGGTATTCACCACCTCGATCAGAATGAAGTGCCTTGATATTTCGGCCTAGCTGATTCTGTACTTCATTTTTGAACTCTTTGAACTTGTCAAAAGATTCACTCTTATGTCTCATAAGATAGACATACCCATATCTACTGAAATCATCAGTAAAGGTAATGAAGTATGAGTAGCCACCTCTGGCATGTTTACTAAATGGCCCACACACATCACTGTGTATAACGTCAAGTAAACCTGAAGCCCTTTGACCTTTGTGAGGAAAAGGAGACTTCGTCATTTTGCCCAATAAACAAGCTTTGCATGTATCAATCTCCTCATAGGAGAATGATCCCAGCAGTCCATGGTCATGCAACCGCTTAATGCGCTTCTTGTTAATATGGCCTAAACGACTATGCCATAGCAAGGTGTTGTCATCAGCATACTTGGCTTTCTTATTATCAATGTTTTGTATAGAACATTCCATGTCCAACATGAATAACCCATTGTTAATTGATCCAGTAGCATAAACAATATTATCATAAGAAAGAACACACTTTGAAATCTTGCATTCAAAGGAAATCCTTTCCTGACAAGAGCAGGAATAGAGATAATATTCTTGGTAATGCTAGGTACAAAATAACAATTGTTTAGTTCCAATACAAGTCCAGATGGTAATGAGATGTAATATTCTCCTACAGCAACAGCAGCAACCCGTGCCCCGTTTCCAACTCGTAGGTCCACCTCATGCTGTCCCACCTGTCTTCTTCTCTTGAGTTCCTGTACATTTGAACAAATGTGAACTCCACATGCAGTGTCCAACACCCATGAAATAGAAGAAGAGGATATCATGACTTCAGTCACAAAAATACCTGAGCCAGAAGCGATGCTTCCCTTCTTGTCTCCTTGGAGCGCTTTACAGTCCTTTTTCCAGTGACCCAGCTGGCCACAATGGAAACATCTGTATTCCTTCGACCGCTTAACCTTCTGTTTCAGAGCCTTGTTGTAGTTCTTGACTGGGGCTTTGCCCTTCTTCCCCTTCTTCTTGTTCCTAGAAGGAAACATCAAGACAGAGGTTGAAGGCTTTCCCTTTAGAGTTTCCTCTGTAGTCAAGAGCATATTGAGCAACTCTGCCGGAGTACAGTCGATCTTGTTCATATTAAAATTAATAATGAACGGATCGAAAGAGGCCGGGAGAGACTGCAGAATAATGTCTACAGCAAGCTCTTGATTGATGGTATGCCCCAGTTTCTCTAGAGCCTCTTTGTGCCCAATCATCTTGAGCACATGAGCTCCCACTGGACTCCCTTCAGCCAGTTTGCTCTGAAAGAAAAGCTTGGTCAAATTATAGCGCTCAGTCCTCGCCTGTGCAGCATATAGCATCTTGAGGTTTGCTATCATTTCTATAGCAGACATATCCTCATGCTGACGCTGCAGCTGTGGCGTCATAGACGCTAGCATCAGGCAAGCGACATCAATGCTATCATTGACATGCTTTTCATAGGCATCCCGAACCGCCCTTGCGGCGTTCGGAGCGGGTTGAGGCGGTGTAGCCGTCTCGAGGACATACAGTTTCCTCTCAGCCTTAAGAACAATCTTAAGGTGTCCGTACCAGTCTGAGAAGTTTGGCCCAGCAAACATCTCCCTTTCCAGTAGGGATCGCACATTGAAGCTCATGGTGTTCGTTGCTGCAGGAATCTACAACAATGCAAGAACAGCAAGGTCAGTATCAATGTTTAGAATCAATCCAGGACTTAAGAAAGATTCTTTTCTCACTATTTTATCTGACTGAAAAATCCATTAAAACAGTCCGAAAGAGTAACACTCTTTTAGTGAGATGGGATCCAGATTTCATACTTGGTCTCCGCGTCCCGCTCAGGCGAGATAAGATGCACAGAGAGTACAAGCACTAATTTCTGGTAGGCAGTCGCTGCCAATCGCCAACCCGTGCGATTCCCCTTCATCTGGGCGATCCAGCCGACTGTGCCAACTGAGTTGGTACAACAGAATCTCTGACCCACAGATGGCTGCCTCCATATGGCTAACATATGCCCCATATGTAGCCTACATGGTCAAGCTGACCTGACCTACTCCCTGGACCACCACGTGCTATGCTGAGCAACGAGAAGCGATAAATCCCTTCTCTGTAACACGCAGGTGTAATCACACACCGTCTGAAGATAGATGGACGTGCCCACTGAGTGGGTACAACACGGCTCCAACGATAGTCAGAACAGTGAGGTTTCGCGTCAGAAGGCTTACGAGCTTGATTTTATAGCGTTGGATTTTAACGGTCTTTTATCTTCTTAACTATCATGCAAACCCTATGGCGATAGCAGAAGATAAATAACTCATGCAATTCTATTTATTTAAACAATAAAAGAAAGCATGATGATCTTATGTGGTAAAAGCCCATTAACCCTAAGTAAGACCTTAATTAACTTAAGTCTTCACTTGAGCTCTTCATGGGTCTTTGCCTCTCATCTGGCCCAAACCAGGGCCCAAGCGCCCACTGCTGTAACATCCCTCAGAATCACACCCCACACGCATACAAGTAAAATACGGGGTTTAAAAATTTTTTTACTCTTCCATTAAAACACAAGAAGAAAGCGGCATCGAAGGACATTACTACGGAACTGAAAACCGCACAAAACTGAGTAGGATCGATTACTAGGAAATAGAAATCCGGAAATCCAAAAAAAATCCGGCAGCAAGTATACTAAACTACCGCTACACAGACACACATATCCTGGAACAAAACAGATGTCCACATTACTGATATGTGGAGAACACAATTTTCAGAAATATTGCAGAAACTAATTATTCAGATACTTAATACAATAAAAATTCGGTTATACATCTCAAAGTATTTCGAATATAATAAATCCCAAATCAGACATTTCAGAATAAGAACAAATTCAATATAAGAATCCAAAACTCGTATCCAACAATTAAAACGAGACAACTATAACATAATATAATATCCTGAAAACAGGCATAAGCCCTCAGGAGATAGAACGTGTCATATAAGTCATAGGAAATTAGGCACGCAGGCCTGATAAATCTTTAGAATACAACTCTTAAAACATTAGCATCATAACAATTTAAGTCATCTGTAGCGATCACTGCCCTGATGTCTCACCTGAAAACATTTAAACAACGGAGGTGAGCTAAAAAGCTCAGTGAGTAAAAGACACTAAAAGCCATCCATAGTACACATCAAAATATCATGCTTAAGTTGAAATTCATTTTTTTTTTAAAAACAGATAAGATAAATCAGCTTAACATGCACACTCATGTCAGAAATAAAACATAATCACATAACAATAGGCATCAAGCATGGAGTAGGATACAAGTATACCAACCCATTCCAACTAATCACACCGCCCAACACATCTATACTACAGATCGAAATACTACAGATCGGAATAGAACTACAGAAATCAGAACTGACAGACAGAAAATCAGAATTTTCAGAGTCCAAACGGATAGTCTACATCGGAAACAGAAAGGCCACAGAAGGCCTGAAGACCACAGAAGGTCTGACCCCACCTCTGCCGAGGACGAGACATGCATGCATATCAGAAACAGAATGGTAGAGGAGGTATCAGTGGGTCGCCCCCGTCTTGTCAGGACGTGGCACTCTGGTCTCCAATACCCTGAACAGAATGGTAGAGGAGGTATCAGTGGGTGGCCCCCGTCTTGTCAGGACGTGGCACTCTGGCCTCCAATACCCAGAACAGAACAGAAATAGTGGAGGGAGAACGGAAGGTGAGACCAGCTCACATCTACCCTTCACTAGTGTCTCATGGGTCGTAGTAGACTATCAGCACCATTACAGCGCCACAGAAGGAGGGTAAGGACACGGAAGAATGCTACACTAGGGCATAATTTTACAGAACAGATTATACTGAAACGGAGGAGTAGAACTAATCACTACTTAATTCTTACATCATGCCCAAAGTCTAACAAACCAGAAAATGACACACCCCAATATCCAGTCCTTAACAAATTACAATTTGCAGAAAATCAAAGTTGAACACACTTCATAATTTTTACCATCAACCAGAAGTAATATATGAGTGAATTCCTTAGATTTCATGCAACTATCCTTAATTCATGTCAAACCATTCTATGTTCTCACAAAGGTTATAACACATTCAAAGTTTCAGAAATTCACCACATATGTACAGAACAGAAATTATTCGCGTAACAAACAATTAAACAGATGTTTCAGAAAAAAGAAAAAAATAGATTAATATATCATACTTGCAACAGATGTTTCAGACCGAGTAAGTAATCTAAAATAGGCAATATGATATTCACAATGAAGCTATTTGAATCTACTTTCCAATAGAACTGGATCCGTCAGACTTGGAGTTATAACCGGGGAGATATGGGTGTTCGAACATAGAAAGGTCGGGATTTCAGAATTCCAGAAAACAGATTCGTATATCAGAATTGCGACACAAATTTCAGATCCAATAACTAACAGAAAATAGGCGACATGGTAGTCAAAATGAATCCCTTTGAGTCCACTTTCTAATAAAACTGATTTGACAAGATTTCGAGCTATACCTAGGGAGATATGATGGTTCGAACACATAAAGGTCGAAATCCAGATTCCCAGAAAACTGATTTTGTACAGCTAGATTGCAATATAGATTGAAATACGAATACAGCTCGGATATGGTCGATATCATATTCAAATAAAAGCCGAATGTATCTAGTTTCATACAAAATTTATTTCGTGCGATTTGGATCTATAGGCCATGAGATATTGGGGTTATAGTACACAAAAGTCAGATTGGAGAATGCAGAACCTTATAAATATTTGTATTAACGAAAACAAAAATAAGATTTACTTGCAGA
This sequence comes from Costus lasius, assembly GCA_027563935.2. NCBI lineage: Eukaryota > Viridiplantae > Streptophyta > Magnoliopsida > Zingiberales > Costaceae > Costus > Costus lasius. The sequence goes on from CM050453.2 coordinate 39,701,016, forward strand.
TTTTTGGTTCATACAGATAATCATTGCAAATAACAAATTTTAATTGCATGATAATCTACAATTTAGCGGATTAGACTCCTTAGGATCGAATTACTCACAGAAAAATCGTCCACAGAGAAAAACGCCAAAACAGAGGATCAGGGATCTCCAGGAAATTCGTCCACCACCAGTCTGCCACCACCAGCGTCAGAAATTTGCAGGAGGCGCCAAGCACAGTGAGGGGCGACAACCACAGGCGGCTAGGGCAAGAAACCAACAAAGTCGTGAGGGAGAGGAGCTCTCACAAAATTTTCTCTTTTTCTCCCACCCCAAACGGATCCAAGATCCAATAACCCAGTTAACTTAAGTGAAAAATCGGTTTTATGGGCTTACCTGGGCTTAACCACCCTGCGCCACTCCAATAACAACAGAAACATGCGCCACCATGGTGGAAGGAATTCCAGGAGCAAAAATCGTGGTTGAGGGTTCAAATCCCCAACCAAAATAATTATTTTTGCCCTGTAGGAAAATTCCTACACTTAGGCAAAAACCCCAAAATTTTTAACAGATAAAAATACAGAAACAGAATTTCTAACCTTAAATCATAATTCAGAAAAATCAAGGGCGTTACATTCTCCCCCCCTTATAGAGCTTTAGTCCTCTAAAGCTGACCAAGCTCATCACTGAACAGGTGAGGATGCTCCTTTCTCATATCTGCTTCAACCTCCCAAGAGGCTTCTTCAACAGACTGATTTCCCCAGATGACTTTCACAAGTGGAATAACCTTATTTCTCAGCACTTTCTCTTTTCTATCTTCAATTCTGAGAGGTTTCACCACAAAAGTCATGTTCTCTTCAAGCTGAAGAGGTTCCAACTCCAGAACATGAGAAGGATCAGAACAATATTTCCTGAGTGCAGAAACATGGAACACATTATGGAGGTGTTCCAGTGATGGGGGCAGAGCAAGTCGGTATGCCACAGGTCCAACCCTCTCAATGATATCAAAGGGACCAATGTACCTGGGACTCAATTTTCCCCTCTTCCCAAATCTCATCACCCCTTTCATAGGTGAGACCTTTAGAAAAACATGCTCTCCCACCAAAAACTCAAGAGGACGCCGCCTCACATCAGCATAACTCTTCTGTCTATCCTGAGCAATCTTCATTTTTCTCTGAATTTCTCTGATCTTCTCAGTGGCTTCCTGAACAGCATCAGACCTTAGCACTGTTCTGTCCCCAGTTTCCTCCCAGCATATAGGCGTTCTGCATTTCCTCCCATATAGGGCCTCATACGGAGCCATCTGTATGCTAGAGTGAAAGCTATTGTTGTAGGTGAACTCTATTAGTGATAAGTCCAGATCCCACTCAACAGACCAATCAACCACATAAGATCTCAGAAGATCCTCAAGTGTCTGAATAGTTCTCTCTGTTTGACCATCAGATTGAGGATGATATGCAGTGCTGAAACTCAGATTAGTTCCCAAATCTTCCTGTAATTTCTTCCAAAACCTGGACAGAAATCGAGGATCACGGTCAGAGACAATGTCCAAGGGAACTCCATGCAATCTGACAATCTCATCAATGTACAGTTTTGCTAACCGATCCAAACTGTAAGTCATTTTGATCGGTAAGAAGTGAGCTGACTTCGTGAGTCTGTCCACAATCACCCATACGGCATCATGATTCCTTCTGGTATTGGGCAGTCCACACACAAAGTCCATACTGATATGCTCCCACTTCCACTGAGGAATAGGGAGAGACTGCATCAAACCACCCGGCCTCTGATGCTCAGCCTTCACGGTTTGGCAAGTCAAACATCTGGACACAAACAAATGCACATCCTTCTTCATACCATGCCACCAGAAAGTCTTTTTCAGATCCTGATACATCTTGGTACTACCCGGATGAACGGTATACTTAGTGCAATGACTTTCCTTAAGAATTTCATTCCTCAACTCAGGGTCCTCAGGGACACAGACCCTTCCACGGAATCTGAGGAGACCATCATCCGACATACTGAAATTCTCAACCCAACCTTGTTCAGACCTCTCTTTCCACCGTAAAATATCCGGATCTGACTGCTGCCCTGATCTCAGTCTCTGCAGTAAATCTGACTGAACCCTGAGAGAAGCTAGAAGACCGCCTCTCTCACCCGAAATCACACTCAGATGCATGTCACTGAACTCCTGCAATAGTCGCCACTCCTGGACTCGCAGTGCAGCTATCTGAGTCACAGGATACTGACTAAGAGCATCAGCCACCACATTGGCTTTACCAGACTGATATTGGATGGTAAAGTCATAATCCTTTATCAATTCAAGCCATCGCCTCTGTCTCATATTCAGCTCTTTCTGAGTGAAGATATACTTCAAGCTCTGGTGATCTGTAAACAATTCAAATGTCTGTCCAAACAGATAGTGCCTCCAGATCTTCAAGGCAAAAACTACAGCTGCCAACTCCAGATCATGAGTGGGGTAGTTTACCTCATAGTCTTTGAGTTGCCTTGAAGCATAAGCAACTACCTTTCCTTGCTGCATCAGTACAGCACCCAGACCCTTACCAGAGGCATCCGTGTAAACAGTGAACTTCTCTCCATCACAGGGAATGATGAGGATACGAGCACTGGTCAGTCTCTTTTTCAGTTCCTGAAAACTAGACTCACAATCATCAGACCACTCAAACTTCAAATTCTTTCTAGTTAACTTAGTCAAGGGACCCGCCAGCTTGGAAAAACCCTCCACAAAGCGGCGGTAGTATCCAGCTAAGCCCAGAAAACTTCTGACCTCAGTCGCTGTAGTTTGTCTTCCCCAGTGAAGAATAGCCTCCACCTTCACTGGATCCACAGACACACCCTGGCTAGAAATAATGTGCCCCAGAAAACCAATCTGATGTAGCCAGAACTCACATTTGCTGGCCTTAGCATACAGCTGCTTCAGCCGCAGAATCTCCAGCACCTTGCGCAAATCCTGAGAGTGATCTTGCGCATTCTTGGAGTAGATCAGAATATCATCAATGAAGACGACCACACATTTGTCCAGGAGCCCATGAAATACCCTGTTCATCAGATCCATAAACACCGCCGGGGCATTTGTCAGTCCAAAGGGCATAACAAGAAATTCATAGTGCCCATACCTGGTCCTGAATGCAGTTTTAGGTACATCCTCCTCCTGAACTCTCAGCTGATGATAGCCAGACCTCAGGTCAATTTTAGAGAATACAGTAGCACCCTGCAACTGATCAAAGAGATCATCAATACGGGGTAATGGGTACTTATTCCTAACAGTCACTTGGTTGAGTTGACGGTAATCGATGCACATGCGCAAAGTACCATCCTTCTTCTTCACAAATAACACAGGTGCTCCCCATGGAGAAACACTGGGTCGAATATACCCCTTCTCTAATAGTTCTTCCAGTTGCTTCTTCAGCTCTGTCAGTTCTGAAGTTGCCATCCTGTAAGGAGCTTTAGATATCGGTGCCGTGCCTGGCAACAACTCGATGCCAAACTCAACTTCTCTGCTGGGTGGTAACCCAGATAAATAATCAGAGAAAACGTCAGTAAACTCTCTTACCACAGGAATTTTAGCCAGATCCAAATCAGGCTCAGTCTGCACCTTGACATGCGCCAGATACCCCTTGCAGCCCTGGGCTAAAAGCTTCCTGGCCTGCAGATGAGATATCACCAAAGGCTCCTGTTCTGAAATCCGGCCTTGGATAACTAGTTGCTGTCCATCACTTAGATGCAGAGTAATTAACTTTTCAAAACAATCTAAAGTAGCATGATAGGCAGACAGCCAATCCATGCCCAGAATGATGTCATAGTCTTTCATAGGAAGACTAATCAAATCAATAGGTAAATCATATCCTTCAACCTTAATCAAACAGTCAGGATATGCTATATCTGTAGATACGGCCTCACCCATAGGTGTATGAACAGAAATACAGAAATCAAGTATCCTAGGCAACACAGGCAGACATGGTGCAAAACATGTAGACACAAAGGATAAATTGGCACCAGGATCAAAAAGAATGCGTGCCAAATAACTAAACACATAAAGTGTACCTTCTACCACGGACTTCGAAGCCGAAGCATCCCTCTCCGCGATGGCATACACGCGAGTCTGCACAGTAGGCTTCTCACCCTGTCCTCTAGCATCCGGCATAGGACAGTCCTTAATCATATGCCCCACCTTACCACATCTGAAGCAAGTGCCAGTCTTCCTGTAGCACTCATTATCCTGATGTTTAGTGCTCCCACAGTGGAGACACTTCTTGCCATTCTGAGAAACTGTGCTGGCTGGCTTCTGATAAGGTTGGTATCTGCCCTTACTGTCTTTCTTCTTATTCTTGAAATTCTTCTTATCCTTACCACCCAGAGTGGTTGCGTAAGTCACAGAAGTAGGGGCGGGTGCAGTGACTGGAATAGTATCTGCAGTCATCTCAGCAATGCACCTCTCAGCAGTGCGAGCCCTATCTACCACTTCAGCATAAGACTCCAAGTGTAGCATAGCTACCCTTGTCCTGATATCTTTCCTCAAACCCCGCTGAAACTTCTTGGCTCTTCTTTCCTCGGTGTTGACTAAGTGAGGAGCATACCCCGACAACCGAGCGAATGTGGCTTCATACTGATCCACCGTCAGGTCGCCCTGCTCAAGATGAATAAACTCCACCTCGCGCTCCTCAGATAAGCTAGAGGGGAAAAACTTGGCATTGAACTTCATCATGAAGTACTGCCAATCAACAACTCTGGATTCAGTTGCCGCCAGTCTGACGACTCCCTTCCACCAGTCTTCGGCATCTCCACGCAACATGAAGACAGACAAACATAGCTTGTCTGCATCATCACAGCGCAAAACCTGGAAAATCTTTTCCAGTGTCAAAAGCCAATCCTCAGCAGCTCTGGGCCCCGGACTACCATAAAATGCAGTCGGGTTCAGGTGCTGAAACTCTCGAACCAACCGAGCATATCGTTGATGTGCGCCATCACCCAGAGAAGAACCAGCCGGTTGTGCCTGTGACTGAGACTGTGTCTGCGACAGCCGCTGCAATAACTGTTGCTGAAACTCCATGTGCTGCACCTGCTGCTGCTGCATCATCTGAGTTTGCTGCTGGATGAATGCGTTCTGTTGTTGCATCATAGCAGTCATAGCCTCCATGGCCTGCCTCAGGTCAGACTGTTGATCACCGTTGCTACTGCTAGCTCTTGGTCGCACCATTTTTTTACCTGCATCACATAACACAGTAGAATAACAACCAATATTCAATCACAAATCAGATCCTAACTTGGTTTCTAGCAATACACAAACAAAGTTTTCCTTCCCCGGAGTTTCTAATTGCTAGTAAACTCCTCTGATACCATCTGAAACATCCCTCAGAATCACACCCCACACGCATACAAGTAAAATACGGGGTTTAAAAATTTTTTTACTCTTCCATTAAAACACAAGAAGAAAGCGGTATCGAAGGACATTACTACGGAACTGAAAACCGCACAGAACTGAGTAGGATCGATTACTAGGAAATAGAAATCCGGAAATCCAAAAAAAATCCGGCAGCAAGTATACTAAACTACCGCTACACAGACACACATATCCTGGAACAAAACAGATGTCCACATTACTGATATGTGGAGAACACAATTTTCAGAAATATTGCAGAAACTAATTATTCAGATACTTAATACAATAAAAATTCGGTTATACATCTCAAAGTATTTCGAATATAATAAATCCCAAATCGGACATTTCAGAATAAGAACAAATTCAATATAAGAATCCAAAACTCGTATCCAACAATTAAAACGAGACAACTATAACATAATATAATATCCTGAAAACAGGCATAAGCCCTCAGGAGATAGAACGTGTCATATAAGTCATAGGAAATTAGGCACGCAGGCCTGATAAATCTTTAGAATACAACTCTTAAAACATTAGCATCATAACAATTTAAGTCATCTGTAGCGATCACTGCCCTGATGTCTCACCTGAAAACATTTAAACAACGGAGGTGAGCTAAAAAGCTCAGTGAGTAAAAGACACTAAAAGCCATCCATAGTACACATCAAAATATCATGCTTAAGTTGAAATTCATTTTTTTTTAAAAAACAGATAAGATAAATCAGCTTAACATGCACACTCATGTCAGAAATAAAACATAATCACATAACAATAGGCATCAAGCATGGAGTAGGATACAAGTATACCAACCCATTCCAACTAATCACACCGCCCAACACATCTATACTACAGATCGAAATACTACAGATCGGAATAGAACTACAGAAATCAGAACTGACAGACAGAAAATCAGAATTTTCAGAGTCCAAACGGATAGTCTACATCGGAAACAGAAAGGCCACAGAAGGCCTGAAGACCACAGAAGGTCTGACCCCACCTCTGCCGAGGACGAGACATGCATGCATATCAGAAACAGAATGGTAGAGGAGGTATCAGTGGGTCGCCCCCGTCTTGTCAGGACGTGGCACTCTGGTCTCCAATACCCTGAACAGAATGGTAGAGGAGGTATCAGTGGGTGGCCCCCGTCTTGTCAGGACGTGGCACTCTGGCCTCCAATACCCAGAACAGAACAGAAATAGTGGAGGGAGAACGGAAGGTGAGACCAGCTCACATCTACCCTTCACTAGTGTCTCATGGGTCGTAGTAGACTATCAGCACCATTACAGCGCCACAGAAGGAGGGTAAGGACACGGAAGAATGCTACACTAGGGCATAATTTTACAGAACAGATTATACTGAAACGGAGGAGTAGAACTAATCACTACTTAATTCTTACATCATGCCCAAAGTCTAACAAACCAGAAAATGACACACCCCAATATCCAGTCCTTAACAAATTACAATTTGCAGAAAATCAAAGCTGAACACACTTCATAATTTTTACCATCAACCAGAAGTAATATATGAGTGAATTCCTTAGATTTCATGCAACTATCCTTAATTCATGTCAAACCATTCTATGTTCTCACAAAGGTTATAACACATTCAAAGTTTCAGAAATTCACCACATATGTGCAGAACAGAAATTATTCGCGTAACAAACAATTAAACAGATGTTTCAGAAAAAAGAAAAAAATAGATTAATATATCATACTTGCAACAGATGTTTCAGACCGAGTAAGTAATCTAAAATAGGAAATATGATATTCACAATGAAGCTATTTGAATCTACTTTCCAATAGAACTGGATCCGTCGGACTTGGAGTTATAACCGGGGAGATATGGGTGTTCGAACATAGAAAGGTCGGGATTTCAGAATTCCAGAAAACAGATTCGTATATCAGAATTGCGACACAAATTTCAGATCAAATAACTAACAGAAAATAGGCGACATGGTAGTCAAAATGAATCCCTTCGAGTCTACTTTCTAATAAAACTGATTTGACAAGATTTCGAGCTATACCTAGGGAGATATGATGGTTCGAACACATAAAGGTCGAAATCCAGATTCCCAGAAAACTGATTTTGTACAGCTAGATTGCAATACAGATTGAAATACGAATACAGCTCGGATATGGTCGATATCATATTCAAATAAAAGCTGAATGTATCTAGTTTCATACAAAATTTATTTCGTGCGATTTGGATCTATAGGCCATGAGATATTTGGGTTATAGTACACAAAGGTCAGATTGGAGAATGCAGAACCTTATAAATATTTGTATTAACGAAAACAAAAATAAGATTTACTTGCAGATTTTTGGTTCATACAGATAATCATTGCAAATAACAAATTTTAATTGCATGATAATCTACAATTTAGCGGATTAGACTCCTTAGGATCGAATTACTCACAGAAAAATCGTCCACAGAGAAAAACGCCAAAACAGAGGATCAGGGATCTCCAGGAAATTCGTCCACCACCAGTCTGCCACCACCAGCGTCAGAAATTTGCAGGAGGCGCCAAGCACAGTGAGGGGCGACAACCACAGGCGGCTAGGGCAAGAAACCAACAAAGTCGTGAGGGAGAGGAGCTCTCACGAAATTTTCTCTTTTTCTCCCACCCCAAACGGATCCAAGATCCAATAACCCAGTTAACTTAAGTGAAAAATCGGTTTTATGGGCTTACCTGGGCTTAACCACCCTGCGCCACTCTAATAACAACAGAAACATGCGCCACCATGGTGGAAGGAATTCCAGGAGCAAAAATCGAGGTTGAGGGTTCAAATCCCCAACCAAAATAATTATTTTTGCCCTGTAGGAAAATTCCTACACTTAGGCAAAAACCCCAAAATTTTTAACAGATAAAAATACAGAAACAGAATTTCTAACCTTAAATCATAATTCAGAAAAATCAAGGGCGTTACAACTGCAGCTCAGGTGCGCCCACCAGGTAAATGCGCCTGTCCTAGGGTCGAACCCTAGACCTCCCACCTGGTCAAGCCTCAAGCTGCATGTGCCTCTGCCAAGTGTGCTCTGTGCTCTTGTCTGATTAAAATACAATTTAATCTATCTAGACAAGATTGCGTGACGCAGGTCAATTACACTTTATAAATTAAATAAAATGTGATGCGCAGATCACAATTAATTTACAACTTTAATACAGGCACGCAGGCTCCAGCACAACACACATTAATTAGGTGTCCCACATAAGATTAAATAAACAGGCATATGGCATTCAATCAACATGTGATTCATTTAAGAAAATAAAATTTTCGAAAACCCATTGGCATCAATTTTATTTTCCTTATGTACCCTACTACCTTACAACGGTCCATTACTAGGGATCCACTCATCAGACCTAGTCAGATCCACTGCCCTTGCATGCACCAAGTCCTAACTGACTTGAGTCGACCAAATGGTCAACCATGCATGCGCCAAGGGCTGAACGACCCTCATGAGTTCTGGCAAGCGGGTGTGACCCCGGGCCTAACTCATGCGTGTTCAACGGTTGCCTCAACCAGACATCGCTACAGGTGCCATCTGGTCGACCCATCTAGGCTGTCAGATAGTCTGATCAGACTGGTTGGATCTAGACTAGACTGTGACTTCAACCCTAATAACCCGTTTAAGTCATTAAAGCAGGGCCTTAGATCTAGGTGAGGCGCGCAAGTCATGAAGTTTTTGAGAAAAACAACTATGCGCCAACAAACATGCGCCAAGGAAACATAAATCAAGTTTTCGCATATGCAATAACTTAACATGTAATATTCGCATGTTATAGATCTAAGCATACATTTTCAAACAAGGATCACAAAGCCTTAAGCAATCATAAAACATGCATTAAACTTGCTCTGATACCAATTTGAAAGTCCCCTAATCAAAGGGGGGGCGAAACCCAAATAGGCGCATATGAGGATTTAACGCAGCGGAAAGGGGTTTCTAGGATCTTTGCATATAGTATGATCAACTTAATTTTTTTTATACAATGAAAAGAACCATACCGATGCCATTGTATGGATGGCGTCTAGGAAGAAGAGACTCAAGCGCTTCTCCTCCAAATGGCTCGCACACAAGATGTGACCGCCTACTCCCTTAGTGCTCCTTGTGCTAGCAAGGTTCTAAGGAGTCCTTGTCGAATGGAAGGGAAGAGAATCCTTTGCTTGGCGAGACCTTCTCTTTTCGTCTACCTCTTTACACCCCTCTAATCGAACGCCAGTGTCGAAAGCCAAAAAGGCGTCAAGAGAGCGAGAGAGGTGAGAACGTAAGACATGGTCACGTTTAGAGAAATGCTTTCTAAAAATAGAAAAGTCTCAACGTTCATGCGACCATGGGTTTATCCCAATCGCAAATGCCTCTTCACTTGAACCATGCGCTGGTTCAATTTGATTTGGTTCAACAACCAAATAAGCCAAACCACTAGTCCAGATCACATTAAACCCCTAAGGCTTAAGATCTGACCGTTCATCTCTTGATGCTCCTGATCACACCGATCTAGCATCAATTCTCTCGATCGAAGCTTACCGATCTCAAGCCCTAATCAATCAAACATGATCAGACCAGATCTCACTTACAATCAGAGATTAAATCCCTTTAAACTGAACCCTGACAATTCAGTCCACACGATCTGACTTAAGTAAGCCATATCATCAAATTGTGCGACCCTGAGGGTTTCCTTTAAATGTCGGTAACGATAACTTACATTATCACGATCAGTGAGGGGTATCTAGCAACACATCACTGTCTCCCGATATAAAGGAAAGAGTCTTCCAAGACTACACCCAAACCACAGCACAAGTGTGAATCCATTTCACAAGGCATACATATTTCCTTTGCCACTGGATGTTCTTATTGGACAAGCGTGTCAAGCCTGTAGCTCCAATATGATGAGCATGATTAGATCAGATGAACATAGTCACCTGGGTATGGCCATACACTTTCTCAATCATCTCATCCAGGGGGCCCCTTTAGAACATCACACTCCAATTAAGGAGACGGCAATCCTATATCTATCACTAGTGCCCTAACATGACTCATGATCATTATCCAAGATAGTCTATAACCATTATGTTTCAAATGATATTGAACTACCTCAAAACAATGACAATCATCATTTAGAAACACAAGTGATCTCAAGTCAGAGGACATGTGCCACTTGTTGCAATCAAGGATTATTCACATTGTGACAAGCAATGGAATATCCTAGTAGGGTCTGTCCAGTACATCCAATGTACCCATGAGTCTACATCTTATTCCATGCTCGAAGCATCCTATAAGATTAGAACACATATTAGTCTCAATCATATCAAGGCTGTCTCATGTTCACCAAGATATCTCGACTAAGGACAAAACAGCATGTCAGCCAAGCTGAACAGCTTTGAGACATTATTCAGAAGCACACTTATTGCAGCAGACAATGTAACAAGCTGAATAACAACCATTGCCTTTATAAACATAAGAGTTTATACATGATACTGAAAGAATCCCAAGGCCTCAAACATTAGCCTTAAGGGCATACCCCAACAGTCTCTTGAACCATAGAACAATGGTCACATCCAAAGGTCCATGGACTATTGGGATCATTATCCTTTCAGGATTATGATACATGTGAGCCTAGTTCAAAGGAACAATGTGACAGATGCTGCCTTCACCATAAAGGGTGGAAAGACTATTGGCTTGTTGGATCCATTACACAGCAATGTATGTGGACCCATGTAAACAAGCACTAAGAGGTGTTGTATGCTTCATCAGGTGTGGGTATGCCTTATCCAACCTAAGAACTTTGGAGAAATCCAAGAAGTTCACAAATGAAGTATTGAGTCAAATTGGAGGATCTATTAAAGCACTTTGATTCGATCAAGATGATTAGTGGAGAATTTGATGACTGTCCTAAGAAGTGTGGAGTTATCTCACAGCTTAATTAGTACACCACTGTGTGGTGAATTTCAAAGAAAGAAAAAGGAACACATTGGATGTGGTTCCATCTTTGAATAGTCATGCAAATATACTACTATGATGCCATGCAAACAGATGCACTGCCACTCCATAAGAAAGTGTCTAAATTTGCTTTTGAGTTGCGAACTGCAAATATACCATTTCTTCAATGGAATTGGGAATGTAATGTGCAGTGATTCAAAAGTATGTGTTTGTGGTGCACTGTAGAGTGCTAATTCTATCCCAAAGAGAACAAAATATTTGTTGCTCAAACTGCTGTCTCTCTTGAGAAAGTATTGGGAGTGGATTTGATTGGGACAAGGTCCAGAATCAACCACAATATAATTAGACACAGATGGAGAGCAAAATCTCACATACAGGTTGAAAGTCAACCTGAGGTTCAAGTAACACAGGAACCACATAAGTCTGGATCGATTCGATATGCTGGGCATGACGAATTTTTCATCAAGGATGAACCTAAGACTTATGAGGTAATGGAAGCGGTCGATGGACCAGATTCCAAGAAATGGCTAAGGGCCATGAGAACCATAATGGACTCCATGTCTGCTAATCAAGTCTAGGACTTGGATGAGCTGCCAAAGGGGTAATTCCCACAGGCTGTAAATAAATCTTCTAGGAAGATAGACTTGGAAGGTAACATTGTTACCTTGAAAGGCAAGCTAGTGAACAGAAATTTCAGGCAAATCCACTGGGTGGATAATGATGAAATTTTTCACCAATAGCTGAGTTTTAAGTCCATTAGGAATCTGCATGTTATAATTGCATGATCAGTTATGGCATGTTGTTATGAAAACTGCCTTTCTTGCATGGACGTCTGAAAAGATATGTATAAGGAAATAGCCAGAAGGTTTTCATATCAAGGCCATAAAGATATGCATGGTGTTATGCAAGCATGTTTAAAAGAGCCTGTGTTTACAAGAAGATCAGTGGGAGCACCTTAATAGTATTTCTTGTTCTAGAAGATTGATGATATTCTCCTCACATGGAATGACATCTCAGCTCTTCACATGGTGAAGAAAAGGCTTGAGATGTATTTCGAGAAGAATGATCTAAGGAATGATGCCTACATCCTAGGCATGAGGATCTATAGATAGAGATCCAAGAAAGTCATTGCTCTTTAGTCAATCTATGTTCATCCAAGAGTTTCTGGAAAGGTTTATATTGGATGATTCCAAATATTGATACCTTCCAGAGAGATATGGTCTGACTCTCATGAGGATGTTGTGTCCTATGACACAGTTGGAGAGTAATAACATGGGTCTATAATCCTGATACATGGTGTATAGGACGGATCATGTTTTGAGTAATATACACAAGACCATTTGTGGCAAATGCTTGGAGCATAGCCAGTAAGTTTCAATCAGATCCTAGTGTTTGACACTTGATAGCTGTGAAAGCAATCCTTATATATACTTGGGAAGTATAAAGGATTGAAGTCTGGTCTATGATAGACAGGAAGAATTTTGTGTACAAGGGTACACTGATACTTCGTTCCAGTCTTATGACCACATCTAGGATTTGCGCTTTGCCTTGTTGTGGTGTTGAGTGCTGAAAGAGCATTATGCAAACCATAGTGGAAAAATTCTACAAATAAGGCTGAGTACATTGCAGCTTCTTGTGGCAGCCAAGGAAGCAGCTTCATTCATTTGAACTTGATTTAGTTCATTGTGCTTGATGGTCCAGTATAGTTCTTACTGGGGCCATAGCATAAATGAAGGAACTTAGTGCTCAAGTATGTACTGCAGCATATCATCTGATCTTAGAGATCATGGATAAGAATGATGATCAAATTTGTTAAAATAAACACAGATAGCAATCTGGAAAACCCCACTGACATAGCCTCTGGCGCAGCGGAAGCTAAATGGGTCATACTAGAGACATTGGAACTAACTAAACATCAGTTGCCCTTGGTCTTAGTGCAAGTGGGAGATTGTTGGTGTTTATGCCCTACAGACCAATGTTTGGACATGGTCGGGCATTGTTTAAATGTACTTTGATATAATTATTATTCTCTATAATGGCATGGTCGTTATTATGCAGACTTCTCTACCTGCGTTGATGTATTGAGTTGCATATATAATGTCCCAGGAGTTTGGATTGGATCCATTCTCATAAGCTATCCCCAGACAAGGTACCATAGCAGATATGGGACAGCTTTGGTACATGTGAGACTGGTGTATGGGCTGGTTAGGTGTGGGGCACAGTATCGCAGACATACAGGTGCATTGGAAGCACTGGAGTGATCCACCGTGAGGATTGACTTATCTAGTCAACAAGTCAATCTCACATGCAAGAGGTTTGCATTGATCCTTAGACTTGAGGTATTCATGTCTAGATTTGATGATGGATATGCTTTGATACAGTCTTACGTCGATCCGTAATTGGGGGACCAAAACGACTATCATTGGGCATGTCATAAGTCACGTAGAGACATGGATGACCAATAGTAGGATTTGCCCCTTCCTTATTGGAAGCATGATATCCATTCGGGGGTGCCCCAACTTATTGGTGCATGACAGGAATGTGTGGCCACACTTGTTGAGTCATGACCAATGCATTGGATTGATAAACTTGAGACTAATCCAATGGCAGGATATCAGTTTAGGCAAAGGGATCTATAATGCATGGGAATCCTCGTTGCTTGTTAGGAGTTGTTGCCATAATGACTTAAGTCCTATGACATGGGTAGTAATGATGTGTTGCTAGATACCCCTCACTACTTATGATGTTTACATCATTGCCATCGTCATATGGATCCTACGGGGTCACACGCAATAGACTCTTGACGTTGCTTTAATCAGAAGTCTTAGGATCAAGTTATTGAATAACTTGGATCCATTTGGAAGATTTCATCAGCGCTAATGGGCCTGATGAGTTGGAAGAAAGTTATTGGAGCCAAACTTCAATTTTGGCAGGTTAACCCGAAATTGACCTTAATTGGTCACATTTGGATTAGGGTTGCATTGGATTAGATCCAATGGCTTAATCAACCAATGCAATGAAGTTTGGGCTAACTCATTATCCAATGAGGCCCAATAATAAGTTGTCATGAAGAGATTAGAGGCTAAAAGGGCATAATGGGGAGAAATCTCACCCCATTGGTGCCTAAGGGCATAATGGGGTGAGGGAGGCGCCTTTGCTTCATTATGGAAGTAAAGGGCGCCTAGCCCTTCTTCCTAGGGTGGAATGCATGCCTTTAAGGCATCTCTTGGGCTGATATGGCTATAGGGCAAATAAGGATAGGTTGAATGAGGTTTATGGAAAAGTCTTGGAGACTTTCCTTGCCACAAACCCCCTTCATCCTAGCCGCCCACTTGGCATGATCTTGGCCCTCCCTAAACCGCCTCTTGCCCTTATAAATCAGACCCTAGTTGCCCCCTCTAAAAAGGTTAACTCCTTGGAGGCGTGAAGACACATAGAGAGGCGTGAGCAAGGGCAAAGGGTGACAACTTGAAGGTGGCGCAACCCTTCTTCCTTCTTGAAGCCGCGAGCCTTCTTCTCCTTCTTCACCTCTTGACGTAACTTGGAGAAGGGCTTGGTGGCGACATCTCTTGGAGAGAATTGGAAGCTTAGGGTGGCGACAACTTGAGAGCTTGGAGCTCTCCTTCTTCATCAAGGAGCGCAATCTCCTTCTTCCTTGGAACCGCAAGTTCTTCTTCTTCTCCCTCTCTTCTTGGCGCAAGGACTCTTAGTGCTTGGTGGCATCTCCATGCCACAAGCCCTCCTTGTTCCTTGGCCATAGGCGCACCTTGCTTGAAGGTGGCGCATGCAAAGAAGAAGAAGGAAGTACTTGGCGCATCATCCTCTTCCTCATCTCTTCTTAGCGCTTCTACCTTGGAGGGTGGCGCAAGATTTGAAGAGAGTGACAAGGCTTGATTCGCTTCCCGAGGCTAGCACCAAGCGTGGAAGGGAGCAACAATCAAGGAGTCGACATGTGGATACTTGTAGAGGGCGAACACTTGGGCGCCTTCAACATGGCTTCGGCAACTAGACAAGAAAAAGAGGTACATCTCTAACACATCCTTGTGTCTTCTCTCTCGCATGGATCCTTGGGACCGGAATATGTTTCGGGTGTAATGATTCTTCCGCTGCGTCCTGGGACTGCAAAATTTTAAATTACACCCGGTATTCCCTAACAGTATGGAGTGGGAGACGCCCAAACCTATCTTTTATGAGAGTCTAGGATGTGAGGCTTATGTCAAATGTCAGGATTCTAGCAAGCTAGAACCCATATTTGATAAATGTATATTTGTGGGGTATCCTAATGAAACTAAAGGATATTACTTCTATATCCCCACCGAGAACAAAGTCTTTGTTGCTCGGGGTGCTGTCTTTCTAGCAAAGGAATTTCTCATGAAAGAAGTTAGTGGGAGGAAGTTTGACTTGGAAGAGATCTAAGTGCAACCACAAGACACTGAGATGGAACTTGAGCCACCTACACCGGTTGCTAGGCAACTAAAGGCTCAGACACAGGTCTGACATAGGTCTGGTAGGATTCGTCGTGCACTTGAGAGGTATGGGTCGCTGCCGACCCAACACGATGGGATCTTCATGATTGAGGATGAACCCAGAACCTATGATGAGGCGGTCGCTGGACCAGACCCCAAGAGATGGCTTGAGGCCATGCGATCCAAGATGGATTCCATGTCAGCTAACTAAGTCTGGGATGTGGTTGAGTTGCCTGTTGGGGTAAAACTCGTAGGCTGTAAATGGGTCTTGAAAAGGAAGATGACATGGATAGCAACATAGTTACCTATAAGGGTAGACTTGTGGCTAAAGGTTTTAGACAAGTCCACGGGGTGGACTATGATGAAACCTTCTTGTCAGTTGCCATGATCAAATCCACTCTGATTCTGCTAGCTATAGCTGCATATCATGACTATGAGTTATGACAGATGGATGTTAAGACAGCGCTCCTTAACGGAAAGCTAACAGAGGGTGTGTATATGACACAACCTGATGGCTTCATCCATCCTACAGAGGCCCACAAGGTCTGCAGGCTAAAGAAATCTATTTATGGATTAAAACAAATATCTCAAAGTTAGAATCTTCGGTTCGATAAGGAAGTAAGAGATTACGGCTTTATCAAAAGCGAAGATGACGCCTATGTGTATAGAAAAATTCAGTGGGAGCTTAGTGACTTTTCTAGTCTCGTATGTAAATGACATACTACTCATTGGAAATGACATCCCTGGTCTTCAGTCTATGAAGATATAGTTGCGAAAGTGTTTTGAGATGAAGGATTTAGGGGAGGCCGCCAACATCCTAGGCGTAAGGATCTACCGGGATAGATCCAAGAGGCTCCTAGCTCTTAGTTAGAGTACCTACATTGATAAGGTCCTAGAGAGGTTCAACTTGAAACAATCCAAGAAAGGATACCTTCCAGTGAGATATGGCCTTACTCTCTCAAAGAGCTAGTGTCCCACCACACAGGCTAAGAGGGATGACATGAGTCGAGTGCCTTATGCTTCGACAGTGGGATTGATCATGTATGCAATGTTGTGTACTAGATCAGATGTGGCTTATGATACGAGCATAACTAGTCGATACCAATCCAATCTAGGTCTGCAACACTGGGTGGCTGTAAAGAACAACCTGAAGCATCTTAGAAGAACTAAGAATTTGTTTTTGGTTTATGCGGGACAGGAAGAGCTCAGTGTTCAGGGCTACACTGATGCGTCGTTCCAATCTGACCTAATGACCTTAGATCGCAGGTAAGCTATGTGTTCAAGATGAATGGAGGTGTTATGTGCTGGAAAAGCTTCAAGCAATCCACCATTGCTGATTCTACAACCGAGGCTGAGTATGTCGCCACTTCTATGGAAGCCAAAGAAGCCGTTTGGATAAGGAAGTTCATTTCTGATCTTCAGGTGGTTACAACTATTGTGGATTCCATTAAGCTCTATTGTGATAATAATGGGGCAATTGCACAAGCAAAAAAACCATGGTCTCATCAAAGGTCCAAACAAATACTCAGGAGATTTCACTTGATTAGAGAGATCATTGACTGAGGGGATGTCAATATTAGTAGAGTTGACATAGAGAACAATCTAGTAGACCTACTGACCAAGGCTTTGGTGCAGCAGAAGCATGATGGTCATACAAGATACATGTGGTTGAGATTCCTCATCCTTCAGGTCTAAGTGCAAGTGGGAGATCATTGGTGTTTATGCCCTAAGACTTGTTATTCGTCTATCTTTTGTACTACTTAACATTGATATTTCTTATATATCATTCTGGTATTGTTGTTATTATGCTTTCTTTACATATGCAATTGTGTACTTGCATGATAATGTCCCTAGAGATAGATTGGATCTGTACTCAAACTATTGTCTCAGTCAATGTACCTAAGCAGATATGGGACATCTTTGGTACATGTGAGACTGATATATGGGCTGGTTAGGCACAAGGTGCTAATGCAGACATATGGGTATATCAGTGGTGGATATACTGGACCAACCCATTGTGAGGCTATGACTTGGTGTCATGAGTTATCCTCACAAGTGATAGGAGATACATTGATCCCTTGACTTGAGGTCATTGACTCTTCTATATGGTTAGGGACATGCTTTGATGCAACCTAACACCTCACTGTAGTTGGGAGGTCATAACGGTTGTCATTTAGTGGGTCACGACCCATACGAGAAGGTCAATGGACAGACAGAGGATTTGCCCCTTCTTGAGGAAAACTTGATATCCACGGGCCCCCCTATGGTAGCATGACTGAAAGTGTATGACCATACCTAGGTGAAATCCTGATTTAGTAATGACCCTGAGATTGGTTGAAAACAAGTGGTGACACACTTGTCTAATCGGATATAAGTTTGGCCAAGAGATTGTAATGCATCAGTACCTTATTGCGATGATGGGGATATCGATGTCGATATCATTCCGATGACTTGGGTAGCAGCGATGCACTGCTAGGTACCACTCACTACTTGTGGTGACCTTATGTCAACACTACCAACGTCAGAGGAACTTATAGGGTTGCACACCTTGATACCCGAGTTCTCATATTAATCGAGAAGCCTTATGATCGAGTTATTGGATAACTCCGATCTATTTGTGAGATTTCATCAGCGCCAAAGGGCCTGATGAGATGGAAGAAACTTATTAGAGCCAAACTTCATTTTTGGTAGGTTCACCCGATATTGACCATGGTTGTGTTGGGAAACCCCGGGGATATTTTATCAATTTTTAACAAAGAATACAATTGCACAGCGGAAGAATAACCCTGAAACAGGCCGTTCCCAAAAACCCAGTGAAGATTATCTTGCGAGCGGGTCGACACGATGAGATTGAAAGTACCTAGAGCATGAAGAGGCCGATATCGAGGTTGGCACCCAATCGTGCGCCCTTTGCAGTCTCACACACACGGATGCATCGACTTCTCTTCTTCCACGCCCGGTGCTAGCTACGGAAAAAAAATCCATGCCTTAGACTCCTCCTTTGATCACTTGTCCAACCTTCTAGAAAAGTTGTGCCAAGAAGAAAGGAGAAAGAGGGAGATGCTGCCAAGCTCTTCAATCCTTGTGCCAAGGGGAGAAGGGAGGAAGGTTGCTTGCGGCTATGGAGGAAGACTTGTGCCAATGGCATTTCCCTTTGCTTGCTCTCGCCCTTAGTGGTTCATGCCTATTGCATTCATCATCTAATGCTCACGCATGTCATGTGATATATAGAAGCAAAGGGCGGCAACATAAAGGGTGGGCGCAACTCTCATGAAGGAATCAGCTAGGGTAAAGGGGAGGGAGCAATTCGGGTTTAGCTTATGACAAGACTCCAAGCCCTTTCCATAAACCTCTCCTAATCAACCATATGTGCTTGCCACTTACCAAACAAGGCCTACAAGCCATATGCACTTCCACCCCTACCATAGAGGTAAGGTTACCATCCAGGGATGACGGGCTAGGCACCAATTGCTTCCTTATGAAGCAAATTGCACCAGCTCCTCCCCATTATGCCCATAGGCGCCAATGAGGTGAGATTTCTCCCCATTTTACCCTTAAGCCCAATTTTCTCTTCATGACAACTTATTATTGGGCCTCATTGGGTAATGAGCTAGCCCAAACTTCATTACATGGGTTGATTAAGCCATTGGATCCAATCCAATGCAACCCTAATCCAAATGTGACCAACCATGGTCAATTTCGGGTCAACCTGCCAAAAATGAAGTTTGCCTCCAATAACTCTCTTCCATCTCATCAGGCCCATTGGTGCTGATGAAGTCTCCCAAATAGATCCGAGTTATCCAATAACTAGATCATAAGGTTTCTCGATCAATGCGAGAACTCGAGTATCATGGTGTGTGACCATGTAGGTTCCTCTAACGTTGGCAGTGCTGACCTAAAGTCACCACAAACAGTGAGTGGCACCTAGCAGTGCATCGTTACTACCCAAGTCATTGGAATGAATATCGACATCGACATCCCCATCATCGCAACTAGGTACAGATGCATTATAGTCTTTTGCCAAACTGATATTCAATTGTACAAGTGTGTCACCACTTGTTTTTACCCAATCACATGGTCATGACTAAATCAGGTTCTCACCTGGGTATGGCCATACAGTTTCAGTCATAGAACCATAATGGGGCCATATGGATATCAAGCTTCCCTCAGGAATGAGCAAATCCTCTGTCTGTCCATTGACCTTCTCATATGGGTCGTGACATACTCAATGACAACCGTTATGACCTCCCAACTACGGTGAGGTGTTAGGTTGTATCAAAGCATATCCCTAACGAAATAGAAGAGTAGAAGACCTCAAGTCAAGGGATCAATGCATCTCCTGTCGTTGTGAGGATAACGCATGACACCAAGTCATTGCCTCACAGCAGGTCGGTCCAGTATATCTATCACTGATATACCCATATGTCTGTGTCAACACATCGTGCCTCACTAGCCCATATACCAGTCTCATATGCACCAGAGCTGTCCCATATCCCCTCAGGTACATTGACTGGGGACTAGAGTTTGAGCACAATCCAATCTGTCTCCAGGGATATTATCATGTAGGAACATAATCACAGATGTAAACTAATCATGATAATGACAATGCCATAATGGTTTATAAGAAATATCAGTATCAAGTAGTACAAAGGAAGACCAAAACTAGGTCTCAGGGCATAAAACCAACAATCTCCCACTTGCACTAAGACCTAGAGGTTGAGGAACCTCAACCCCATATCTCTAGTATGACCATCGTGCTTCTACTGCGCCAAAGCCTTGGTCAGTGGGTCTGCTAGATTGTTCTCTGTGTCAACTCTGCTATTCTTGACATCACCTCTACCAATGATCTCTGTGATCAGGTGAAATCTCCTGAGTATGTGTTTGGACCTTTGATGATACCGTGGTTCGTTTGCCTATGCAATAGCCCCATTGTTGTCATAATAGAGCTCAATGGGATCCATAGCAGATGGAACCACCTGAAGATCAGAAATGAACTTCCTCATCTAAACAACCTCTGTGGCTGCCTCAGAAGCGGCGACATACTTAGCCTCAGATGTAGTATAAGCTATGGTGGATTACTTGAAGCTTTTCCAGTATACAACACCTCCATTCATTTTGAACACATAGCTTGCCTGTGATCTGAAGTCATCAGGGTCAGACTAGAATGACGCATCAGTGTAGCCCTGAACATTGAGCTCTTCCTGTCCCCATACACCAAGAACAAATCCTTAGTTCTTCTCATATACTTCAGGATGTTCTTTACTGTCACCCAGTGCTGCAGACCAGTATTAGATTGGTATCGATATTAGTGTTTATGCCCTACAGACCAATGTATGGACATGGTCCAGCATTATTTGAATATACTTTGATAGAATTGATATTCTTGATAAAGGCATGGTTGTTATTATGCAGATTGCTTTACCTGTGTTGATGTATTGAATTGCATAAATAACGTCCCAGGAGTTTGGTTGGATCCATTCTCAAAGTAATCCCCAGTCAAGGTGCCTTACCCGATAAGGGACAGCTTTGGTGCATGTGAGACTGGTGTATGGGCTAGTTAGGTGCGGGGCATAGTAACGCAGACATATAGGTGCATTGGATGCACTAGAGTGACCCACCGTGAGGATTGACTTGTCTAGGCAATAGGTCAATCTGACATGCAAGAGGTTTGCATTGATCCTTAGACTTGAGGTATTCATGTGTAGATATGACGATGGGTATGTTTTGATATAGTCTTACGTCTCTCCGTAAATGGGTGATCAAAACGACTGTCATTGGACATATCATAAGTCATATGGAGATATGGATGACCAATAGTAGGATTTGCCCCTTCCTTAATTAGAAGCATGATATCCACTTTGGGGCACCCCACCTCATTGGTGCATGACAGGAATGTATGGCCATACTATTTGAGTCATGACCAATAGATTGGATTAATAAATATGAGACTAATCCAATGGCAGGATATCAGTTTAGGCAAAGGGATCTAGAATGTATGGGAATCCTCGTTGCTTGTTAGGGAGTTGATTGCCATGATGGCTTTAGTCCTATGACATGGGTGGTGGTGATGTGTTGCTAGATACCTCTCACTACTTATGATGTTTCATCTTCATTGCCATCATCATATGGATCCTACGGGGTCACACGCAATAGACGCTTGACGTTGTATTTTGATCTGGATATCTTGGAATATATTTGAGTTCATTCTGATCCTAAGTCCAAGACAGATTCATGGTTGAATCTTAGTCCAATTGGGATTCATGGGTGTATGTATATCCTGGCCAACTATGTGCTCTGTATGGGAGTTGAACTTGGACTTGGGACTATAAACCATATTGGATTCGAATCCTAATCCTATTAGGAATTGGAATCCTAGTCCTATTAGGAATTGGAATGCTAATCCAACTAGGAGTTGGAATCCTAATTTAATTAGGAGTTGGAATCCTAATTCTACCAGGAGTTAGAATACTAATCCAACTAGGATTCAAATCCTAATGGGAATTGGATATGGATAAGGCCCATAGTGGTTGGGCGCAAATCCTAATCCAACTAGGATTCAAATCCTAATGGGAATTGGATATGGATAAGGCGTATAGTGGTTGGGCGCAAATCCTAATCCAACTAGGAAACAAATCCTAATGGGAATTGGATATGGATAAGGCCCATAGTGGTTGGGCACAAATCCTAATCCAACTAGGATTCAAATCCTAATGGGAATTGGATTTGGATATGGCCCGTTATGTTGGGCACAAATCCTAGTCCAATAAGAATTTAATTCATGGGCCTAATTAGTATTGAAATCCAAATCCAATTAGGAGTTATGAATTTATTCTAATTAAGGCAAATTGGAATCCTAATGGGAGTAGGATTCATGCTTGGTGCATGGTTTAATTCCATATTTGGAACTTGCGCCAATTGCCATGGATTAATCCTTATGGAATTCGGTTTCTTCAATTGGAAACTCTCTTGGACGTGTAAGGCTGATATGTTGGTGAATATGGCTTGATTTATGCAAGCAAAGATTCGGCCAATCATATATGGTAAGTCCTAATGAATTGAACTCAAAATCTAGCTCTTAATTTGGCAAGAAGCTTGGTACTTTCCAAGCCTTATTCTTGCGCAAATTCAAGGCTAGTGGTAGCTGGACTCTTAGGGCAAATTCCTTGGAGGAATTGTGCCAATCCATAGAAGGAAAGGGGAAGGGTGGTGGAGGCATGGTTGCTTATAAAAGAAGGGGTATGCGCCCCCTCTTTGGATGATCAATAAGTGCAGAATTTCTTCTTGAGGCAAGGCAACTTGGAGTTGCGCAAGTCTTGAAGCCCTAGCCGCCCTTTTTCCTTGGTGTTGCGCCACTACTCCTCTTCATCTTCTCTTTGGCCGAGAGTCTCTAAGCAAGGGGACAAGTTGGCGTAAAGAGCAAGGAGGAAGAAGAAGGAGATTCCAAGAGGTGATGTTCTCTTCCTTGTAGAGGATTTGCCCCTTTTTCCTTGGTGTTGCACCAAGCGTGGAAGGGAGCAACGTTGAGAAGGTCGACGCTGAAAGTTCCCTAAAGGGGCGAAACCCTAAAGCATGCGCATATAAAAATTTGCATGGGCGGAATCTAGGGTTTCCTAGGATCTCATGCATGTCATATGATCAACTTAAGAGTTTGTATAGATCAACAGAGAGATCATACCAGTGCCATTTCTTGGATGGCGTCTTGGAAGAAGAGGGCGATGTGGCTCTCCTCCAAAGGTGGTGCACACAAGATGGGAGATCGCCTACTCCTTGTCGATCCTTGTGCTAGCAAGGCTCCAAGGTCTCCTGATCGCGTGAAGGGAGAAGAGATGATCTCTTTTGCTTGGTCGAATCCTTCTCTTGTCGTCAACACTCACACATGAGAGAAAGACGTTGTGAGCAAGGGGGCGAGAGACGAGAATAGGGAGACCTCTTCGAACGTGAGGCGTGGTCTCATTTTGAGATCATGGCTTCTAAAAATAGCAAGCCACCACATGCGATCATGTGTTCACACCAAGTGAACGATCACAATTTCCTCTCCCCTTGAACCATGCGCTCACTTGATGAGCCGGTTCATTTCATTTGGTTCAAGGACCAAATTAAGCCAAGCCTTGATCCAGATCACATTAAACCAAAAGGCTCAAGATCTGACCATTCATCTCTTGATGCTCTTGATCTCACCGATCTAGCATCCAATCTCTCGATCGAAGCTTACCAATCTCAAGCCCTAATCAATCAAACATGATCAGACCAGATCTCACTTACAATCAGAGTTTAAATCCCATTAAACTGAACCAAAACAATTCAGTCCACACGATCTGACTTAAGTAAGCTATATCATCAAATTGTGCGACCCTAAGGGTTTCCTTTAAATGTCGGTAACGATAACTCACGTTATCACGATCAGTGAGGGGTATCTAGCAACACATCACTGTCTCCCGATATAAAGGAAAGAGTCTTCCAAGACTATACCCAAACCACAGCACAAGTGTGAACCCAAGTCACTTGACATATGTGTTTCCTTTGCCACTGGATGTTCTTATTGGACAAGCGTGTCAAGCCTGTAATTCCAATATGATGAGAATGATTAGATCAGATGAAACATAGTCATCTGGGTATGGCCATACACTTTCTCAATCATCTCATCCAGGGGGCCCCTATAGAACATCACACTCCAATCAAGGAGACGGCAATCCTATATCTATCACTAGTGCCCTAACATGACTCATGTTCATTATCCAAGATAGTCTATAACCATTATGTTTCAAATGATATTGAACTACCTCAAAACAATGCCAATCATCATTTAGAAACACAAGTGAACTCAAGTCAGAGGAAATATGCCACTTGTTCGCATATAAGGATTATTCACATTGTGACAAGCAATTGAATATCCTAAGTAGGGTCTATCCAGTACATCCAATGTACCCATGAGTCTACATCTTATTCCATGCTCGAAGCATCCTATAAGACTAGAACACATATTAGTCTCAATCATATCAAGGCTGTCTCATGTTCACCAAGATATCTCGACTAAGGACAATACTGCATGTCAGCCAAGCTGAACAGCATTGAGACATTATTCAGAAGTATACATATTGCAGCAGATGATGTAACAACCTGAATAACAACCATTGCCTTTATAAACATAGAGTTTATACATGATACTGATATAATCCCAAGGCCTCAAACATTAGCCTTAAGGGCATACCCCAACAATCTCCCACTTGCACTTAATCTAATGGTTGAGAAATCTCAAACCCATATTATTACAGTGCTTCTCATGCTTCTGCTGCGCCAGAGGCTTTGTAAGCGGGTCAGCTAGATTGTCATCTGTATGAACCTTGCAGACTTTGATCTCGCCACGATCAATGATCTCCCGGATCAAGTGAAACCGTCTCTGTATGTGCTTGGACTTCTGGTGCGACCGTGGTTCCTTTGCTTGTGCTATTGCTCCAGTGTTATCACAGAAGATAACCAAAGGATCTGCACTCGAAGGAACAACACCAAGTTCCTGAACGAACTTACGAATCCACACTGCCTCCTTGGATGCTTCTGAGGCTGCAACATACTCGGCTTCTGTTGTGGAATCAGCAACAATTGACTGTTTGAAACTTTTCCACACCACTGCACCTCCATTCAAGCTAAAAACATTGCCTGATTGCGATCGGAAATCATCCTGGTCAGATTGGAACGAAGCGTCAGTATATCCTTCAATACTGAGTTCTTCCTGACCTCCATATATCAAGAACATATCTTTGGTCCTCCGAAGATATTTCAAAATGTTCTTGACCGCAATCCAGTGTGCCTGCCCTGGATTACTTTGGAATCGACTGGTCACGCTAAACCCGTAAGCAACGTCTGGGCGAGTACACAACATCGAATACATAATGGACCCAATAGCCGAAGCATAAGGCGTATTGTCCATTTCATCTTTCTCAGTCTGTGTTTGTGGACACTGACTCTTTGAAAGATTCAGACCATGTCTGACTGGAAGATATCCCCTTTTAGAATTTTCTAAATGGAATCTTTCCAGGACTTTATCGATGTAAGTTCTCTGGCACAGCCCGAGAAGCCTCTTAGATCTATCTCTGTAGATCTTCACACCTAATACATAGGCTGCTTCTCCTAAATCTTTCATCTGGAAACATTTTCTTAACCATGCTTTAACCGCATGTAGTTTAGGAATATCATTTCCAATGATTAAGATATCATCGACGTAGAGGACTAGGAAAGTAATCACGCTCCCACTAAACCTCTTATATACACACGGGTCATCTTCATTCTTGATGAAACCAAATTCACAGATTGATTCATCAAAACGAATATTCCAGCTTCTTGATGCTTGTTTAAGTCCATAAATGGACTTCTTTAATTTGCATATTTTATGACGATCTGATGGATTAGTGAAACCTTCAGGTTGTGTCATATACACATCCTCTTCTAGTTTTCCATTAAGGAAAGCGGTCTTCACATCCATCTGCCAGATCTCATAATCATAATATGCCGCTATCGCAAGAATAATCCGAATAGACTTGAACATAGCTACAGGAGAGAAAGTTTCATCATAATCTATCCCGTAGATTTGTTTGAAACCTTTCGCAACTAGCCTGCCTTTATAGGTAACCACGTTACCATCCATGTCAATCTTCTTCTTGAAGATCCACTTACAGCCTATAGGGATTACTCCCGGAGGCGGATCAACCAAATCCCAAACTTGGTTATCTGACATGGAGTCCATCTCGGCTTGCATAGCTTCAAGCCATCTCGCTGATTCCGGTCCACTGACCGCATCCGCATAAGTGAGGGGTTCATCATTAATGATGTAGACTCCGTCATAGCGCTCAGGCTGTCGACGGATCCTTCCCGATCTTCGCGGTTCCCGTGATATCTGAGCCTCAGGTTGTTTAGTAACCTCATCTACTGGCTCAGGCTCATCCAACTGTACTTGACTACTTTGTCCTTCTTCTGGATTCTCATCCAGCTTTATTTCTCTCCCACTGGCCTCTTGCAGAAGAAATTCTTTCTCAAGAAAAATAGCCGTCCGAGCAACAAATACTTTGTTCTCTTTGGGATCGTAGAAATAATAACCCTTAGTTTCCTTAGGGTAACCGACAAAGATACATTTCTCAGATCTGCTCTCTAGTTTCCCAGAGGCGAGCCTTTTGACATAAGCCTCGCAACCCCAGATCTTAATAAATGTCAAGCTCGGCTGTTTCCCATACCATAACTCATATGGAGTCTTTGAAACGGCCTTGGATGGCACTCGGTTTAGTACCTTTGAAGCTGTTTCCAGTGCAAATCCCCAAAAGGAGTAAGGTAGAGTAGCCTGACTCATCATAGAACGAACCATATCCAGTAAAGTTCTATTTCTCCTCTCGGACACACCATTCCATTGCGGTGTTCCTGGCGGAGTGAGCTGTGAGATAATCCCACACTCCTTCAGATAGTCAGTAAACTCATGACTCAAGTATTCTCCACCTCGATCTGAATGAAGTGCCTTGATATTTTGGCCTAGGATTTTGTACTTTATTTTTGAACTCTTTGAACTTGTCAAAAGATTCACTCTTATGTCTCATTAGATAGACATAACCATACCTACTGAAATCATCAGTAAAGGTAATGAAGTATGAATAGCCACCTCTGGCATGTTTACTAAATGGCCCACACACATCACTGTGAATGAGGTCAAGTAAACCTGAAGCCCTTTGACCTTTGTTGGAAAAAGGAGACTTCGTCATTTTGCCCATTAAACAAGCTTTGCATGTATCAAACTCCTCATAGGAGAATGATCCCAGCAGTCCATGGTCATGCAACCGCTTAATGCGCTTCTTGTTAATATGGCCTAAACGACTATGCCATAGCAAGGTGCTGTCATCAGCATACTTGGCTTTCTTAATATCAATTTGTTGTATAGAACATTCCATGTCCAACATGAACAACCCATTGTTAATCGACCCAGTAGCATAAACAATATTATCAAAAGAAATATAACACTTTGAAATCTTGCATTCAAAGGAAAACCCTTTCCTGACAAGAGCAGGAATAGAGATAATATTCTTAGTTATGCTCGGTACAAAATAACAATTGTCCAGTTCAAATACAAGACCAGATGGTAAAGAGATGTGATAAACTCCTACAGCAACAGCAGCAACCCGTGCCCCGTTTCCTACTCGTAGGTCCACCTCATGCTGTCCCACCTGTCTTCTTCTCTTGAGTTCCTGTACATTTGAACAAATGTGAACTCCACATGCAGTGTCTAACACCCATGAAATAGAAGAAGATAACATGACTTCAGTCACGTAAATACCTGAGCCAGAAGCGAAAGAGTTGCTTCCCTTCTTCTCTCCTTGGAGCGCTTTACAGTCCTTTTTCCAGTGACCTAGCTGGCCACAATGGAAACATCTGTATTCCTTTGACCGCTTGACCTTTTGTTTTAGAGCCTTGTTGTAGCTCTTGACAGGGGCTTTGCCCTTCTTCCCCTTCTTCTTGTTCCTTGAAGGAACCATTAGGACAGAGGATGAAGGCATTCCCTTCTCACGAGACTGAGTTTGCTCAGTAGTCAAGAGCATGTTCAGTAACTCTGCAGGCGTACAGTCGATCTTGTTCATATTAAAATTAATGATGAACGGATCGAAAGAGGCCGGGAGAGACTGCAGAATGATGTCTACAACAAGCTCCTGATTGATGGTATGTCCCAGTTTCTCTAGAGCCTCCTTGTACCCAATCATCTTGAGCACGTGAGCTCCCACTGGACTCCCTTCAGTCAGTTTGCTCTGAAAGAAAAGTTTTGTCAAATTATAGCGTTCAGTCCTTGCCTGTGCAGCATACAGCAGCTTGAGGTTTGCTATAATTTCTATAGCTGACAAATCCTCATGCTGACGCTGCAGCTGTGGCGTCATAGACGCTAGCATAAGGCAAGCGACGTCAATGCTATCATTGACATGCTTTTCATAAGCTTCCCGAACCGCCCTTGCGGCGTTCGCAGCGGGTTGAGGCGGTATAGCCGTCTCGAGGACATACAGTTTCCTCTCAGCCTTAAGAACAATCTTAAGGTGTCCGTACCAGTTTGAGAAGTTTGGCCCAGCAAACTTCTCCCTTTCCAGTAGGGATCGCACATTGAAGGCTGTGGTGTTCGTTGCTGTAGTAATCTACAACAATGCAAGAACAGCAAGGTCAGTATCAATGTTAGAATCAATTCAGGACTTAAGAATGATTCTTTTCTCACTATTTTATCTGGCTGAAAAATCCAGCAAAATAGCCCGAAAGAGTAAAACTCTTTTAGTGAGATGGGATCCAGATTTCATACTTGGTCTCCGCGTCCCGCTCAGGCGAGATAAGATGCACAGAGAGTACAAGCACTAATTTCTGGTAGGCAATCCCTGCCAATCGCCAACCCGTGCGATTCCCCTTCATCTGGGCAATCCAGCAGGCTGTGCCAACTGAGTTGGTACAACACAGTCTCTGATCCCTCAGATGGCTGCCTCCATATGGCTACCATATGCTCAATATGTAGCCTACATGGTCAAGCTGACCCGACCTACTCCCTGGACCACCACGTGCTATGCTGAGCAACGAGAAGCAATAAATCCCTTCTCTGTAACACGCAGGTGTAATCACACACCGTCTGAAGATAGATGGGCGTGCCCACTGAGTGGGTACAACACGGCCCCAACGATAGTCAGAACAGTGAGGTTTCGCGTCAGAAGGCTTACGTGCTTGATATTTAATGTTGGATTTTAACGGTCCTTTTATCTTCTTACTATCATTCAAACCCTATGGTGATAGCATAAGAATAAATCATGCAGTTATTAAATTACTTAAACAGTAAATTAAAAGCATGATGATCTTATGTGGTAAAAGCCCATTAAGCCTTAGTAAGACCTTAATTAACTTAAGTCTTCACTTGAGCTCTTCTTGGGTCTTTTTCATTTCCTTTGGCCCAACCCGGGCCCAAGCGCCCACTGCAGCTCAGGTGCGCCCACCAGGTAAAATGCGCCTGTCCTAGAGTCGAACCCTAGACCTCCCACTGGTGAAGCCACTTGCTGCATGCGCCTCTGCCAAGTGTGCTCTGTGCTCATGTCTGATTAAATTACAATTTAATCTATCTAGACATGATTGACACGCAGGTCAATTACACTTTATAAATTAATTAAAATGTGATGCGCAGATCACAATAATAATTTACAAATAATACTCCAGGCACGCAGGCCCCAGCATAGCACACATTAAAATTAGGCAGCCCACATAAGATTAAATAGACAATCATCACGTTATACAAACATCATGTGATCCAATCAAGAAAATAAAATTTTTGAAAAACCCATTGGCTTCATTTTATTTCCTTATGTGCCCTACTACTGTAACATCCCGTTATCTTAACCCCAAACAAATGGCACAATTCATGAATGATACAGGATGTTTCATATAAGATCGATTCATATGCTAGGTAAAACCGAGTTCAAGAAAACACGATCTGAAAATTTCCACAAATCCATACATAAATATCCACAAAACACAAATCTCATAAATCACATAAGGGTACCTGCCACCACGCAATCCTTGCACTAGACATATGCAAGGCAACAGTTATATCAAATCCGATGGCATAAATACAATTCGATTCGAAATTCAAAGCAAAGCCACAAAGTCGATTTTAAAAACTCATACCAAACACCGAAACCAGGCTGAAGCCCGTGGTGACACAAAAAATCAAACTCATTTAACAGCCACAATCTGGCATCATAGGTTCACATAGATTCACATAGTTCACATCATTCATATAGTTCGTATAACTCATATAGTTCGGCCACAACCGGCCTCATAATTAAGCACAAAAGTTCTTAAACATAATCACAGCAAACTAGCATAATGTCCACGCCAATGCTAACTCAAGAAATGCGCCCCTGCTCTATGCCTGAAAATAGTGAGGGGTGAGCTACACAGCCCAGTGAGTGGATAGTCTAAATCGACCATCCATAACATACATTCAAAAATATTGGCAGATTATTTTAAAAATCTTTAACAGAACATTATGTCAATATACAACAAGATTAAATACAGAAGTCATTTAAACAGCCAGATGTACATACCAACATATAACAGACTCAGGTTCTAAACAAACTCAAGTTCTAGAGTTATACTCTAAACCAACTAAACACACCAATACTTAGTTAACCTAGTTGTCCAGCATATTCAGTAGTGACCAATATGGTCTAACCCGGCTTTGGCCTAAGCACTGGGAGCTGCAAAATCTCGTGCAACACACATAAACATGGACAGTGAGTAGAATCAAGAAGTGGCCCCCGCCAGGTCACGACGTGGCACTTTGCTCTAAAACACCCCATAAACACATCGATGGATTGTGTGTAGATTCAAGAGGTGGCCCCCGCCGGGTCACGGCGTGGCACTTTGCTCTACGACACCCCATATCACAAAAAGAGAGTGATGACATCAAGAGGTGGCCCCTGTCTAACCAAGACATGGCACTTTGCGTCAAAACCCGTTCTCCCAAAAGGTTCCTACTGGACAACAGACACATCTTATATCATATTTCATAAAGGTGGACTCCTAAGTGTCAACTAGACTCTAGGATAGTCATCACAAAAATCATATCGGGCAGGCTGAACATCAACCTCCTCACATATCAAATACAGGGCTGAAATTCAAACCCTTAACATATCACATAAGGACTATCCTATGAGTACCCGGTTACACTTAGCCATAGTCCTAACCAACACATAACACATAATATTCAAAATTCCCATAATCACATAATTTTCAAAAATCTCATAACCACATAATGTTCACAATTCACATAATCACATAATGTTCACAAATCACATAACAACATAATATTCCAAAAATCACATAAACACCTAATATTTAAAAATCACATAATTACATAATATTAACAATCATATAATGTAGTGTGGTCCTTAGGTTTCATGCTGATTAGTTCAGTCAAACCTTACTAGGTTATCACCCAAATTTCTCAAACAATTTCTCAACATTGCAGTTAACAAGCATCCATAAAAATTAACATAAAACTAAAACATGTAGTCATACAAACTATCCATAAAATTAACAAAAACTAAAACATGTATTCATACAAACTATTTTACAAATCTCTACATATAACCCACGGTTAACATAACATATTATCTATTAAATTTTACACCTTGAATTAACATGAATTTCATGCTCAAACCATTGGTCTAAAACTTCCGAAATTCCATAAATTAATACCTTAAATTTCATATTACCAGTTTTCGGTTTTCATAAACAATCATCAAGATTATTTCGGTTTACATGGAAATTTAGGTTTTCATGGAAAAATACAATTCGGTTCTCATGAAGAACAATACCCTAAATTCGGTTTTCATACCCTAAATACACTTTGCATAATTTCGGTTTTAACATGGTAAATTTTCCAAGAACTCAAGTGTATCATTTAACACAAACACAACCAAATTGTTAAATCAATTAAGACATTCCACTCACCTTGAACCGTGAACACCAATAAGAAAAACCCTTCCAAAAATTCGTCTAAGGCTTTGAAAGACGCCACCAAACACCAAGGAATGCCGGCCAAAGGAAGAGGAAGAGGAAGAAAGGAATTTCGCCTCCAAGCCTCCAAGAATCGCCCACTTCTTCCTAGCCGTCGCCCAAGTTTTCTCCCAAGCCAAAATCTCGCCCAAAAACTCTACCCTAACCGAAATACCAATTTAAATTTTCGGTTTTAAATTCTTAACCCATTAACCCATTAATTCAAATAGGGTTTAACCCATTTAACTAACTAAATTTGAATTTTAAACCCAATAACCCATGGTTTAAGTGACAATCCAATAAGAACTTAAATTAACATCCATTTAATGAATTCACTTAAACGCAAATCCAATAAGGATTTAATTAATATCCAATAAGCTAGTTAATTAACCAATAAGGTCTAATTAATTAACCAATAAACTCTAATTAATTTATCATAAATTAGCAACCAATAATCGAATAAATTAACCACCATTAATCTCTAATTAATTTACAATAAATTAACAACCAAAATCTCTAGTTAATTAACTATAATTTATCAACCAAAAATCTCTAGTTAATTAACTATTAACAACCAATACATAGAAAAATACCACGGTCAATAATTTTATTTAAATCAAAATAATGCTTACCAGGACTTAAGATCCTTGGATCTTACATCCCTCCCTCCTTATAAAGCTTTAGTCCTCTAAAGCTCAGCATCCATATCATCAAAGAGATAAGCATAAAATTTCCTCATATCAGCTTCAGTCTCCCAAGTCGCCTCCTCAACCGACTGATTTCCCCAGATAACCTTTACCAAAGGTATAGTCTTGTTCCTCAGAACTTTATCCTTTCTATCCACAATCCGGAGAGGTCTTTCCTCAAAAGTCAAATCACTCTGAATTTGAAGAGGTTCTAATTCCAATACATGAGATGGATCAGGATGATATTTCCTCAAAGCAGAGACATGGAATACATTATGCACATGATCCAAAGCAGGAGGTAAAGCTAACCGGTAAGCCACTGGACCAATTCTCTCAATAATGTCAAAAGGGCCTACAAATCTAGGGCTCAACTTGCCCTTTCTGCCAAACCTCATAACACCCTTAGTAGGTGACACCTTTAAGAAAACATGATCCCCTACCATAAACTCCAGGGGACGACGATGGTCATCAGCATAACTCTTCTGTCTGTCCCGAGCAATCTTCAGTTTATCCCGGATCTCTCTGACCTTATCAGTAGTCTCCTGTACTGCATCAGATCTCAAAATCATTCTGTCACCAGTTTCCTCCCAACACAAGGGAGTCCTACACCTTCTCCCATACAAGGCCTCATATGGAGCCATCTGAATACTTGAGTGGAAACTATTATTATAAGTGAACTCTATCAAAGATAGGTCCCGGTTCCACTCAGAACTCCAATCAACCACATAGGCTCTCAACAAATCCTCTAGAGTCTGTATAGTACGCTCCGTCTGGCCATCAGACTGAGGATGGTATGCTGTACTAAAACTCAACTTAGTACCCAAACCCTCCTGTAAGCTCTTCCAAAATCTGGACAAAAATCGAGAGTCCCTATCAGACACAATATCAACAGGAACTCCATGCAGTCTGACTATCTCATCAATGTATAACTTAGCCAGTCTCTCCAAAGGATAAGTCATCTTGATCGGGAGAAAATGGGCTGATTTAGTGAGTCTATCAACGATCACCCAAATAGCATCATGACCCAATCTGGTTCTGGGCAAACCACACACAAAATCCATACTGATGCATTCCCACTTCCACTCAGGAATAGGAAGGGGCTGCAACAAACCACCAGGCTTCTGGTGTTCAGCCTTTACAGTCTGACAAGTTAAACACCTAGAGACAAAATCATATACCTCTTTCTTCATGCCCGGCCACCAAAAACTCTTCTTGAGGTCCTGATACATCTTAGTCACACCAGGATGTAGAGAATATTTGGAGTTATGGCTGTCCTCCAATATTTCTTTCCTCAAGCTCGGTCCCTCAGGGACACATACCCTTCCACGAAACCGAAGAATACCATCATCAGACAGGCTAAAATCCTGAACTGCGCCATCAACCAGACTATCCCTGATCTGAACTAATTTCGGATCCACAGACTGCTGATCTCTGATCTTCTGCAACAAAGCAGACTGTACTCTGAGAAAGGCCACATAACCCGACTGAACTCTAGGAGAAACACTGATCCTGAGATCGCTGAACTCCTGCAGTAACCGCCACTCACTGACTCGTAAAGCAGCTACTGAAGTAACTGGATGTCTGCTCAGTGCATCCGCCACTACATTGGCCTTTCCAGCCTGATACTGAATAGAGAAGTCATAGTCTTTGATCAACTCCATCCATCTTCTCTGTCTCATGTTCAACTCCTTCTGAGTGAAGATATACTTGAGACTCTGGTGATCAGTGAACAGATCAAACTCCTGGCCCAACAAATAGTGACGCCATATCTTCAAAGCAAAGACTACGGCCGCCAACTCTAAATCATGAGTAGGGTAGTTCAATTCATACTCCTTCAGTTGTCTCGAAGCATAGGCTACTACAGAACCCTTCTGCATCAAAACACAACCCAACCCTTTGCCAGAAGCATCCGTATAAACAGTAAACCTTTCCCCATCACTAGGAATAATGAGGATTGGTGTACTAGTCAACCTCCTTTTCAGCTCTTGAAAGCTCTCTTCACACTTATCATCCCAAATAAACTTGGCCTCCTTTCTGGTTAATTTAGTTAAAGGACCCGCCAGCTTGGAGAATCCCTCAACAAATCTCCGGTAGTAACCTGCTAAACCCAGGAAACTCCTGATCTCAGTAGCACTAGTCGGTCTTCCCCAATCAAGGATGGCTTGCACTTTAACTGGATCCACAGACACCCCTTGACCAGAAATCACATGCCCAAGGAAACTGATCTTCTCTAGCCAGAACTCACACTTACTAGCCTTGGCATATAACCGGTTCTTCCTCAGAACCTCCAGCACTCTGCGCAAGTCACTGACATGATCTGAAGTAGTCCGTGAGTATACCAAAATATCGTCTATAAAGACTACCGCACAAGAGTCAAGCAATTCATGGAATACCCTGTTCATCAAATCCATGAAGACAGCAGGTGCATTCGTCAGTCCAA
Source organism: Costus lasius (assembly GCA_027563935.2). NCBI lineage: Eukaryota > Viridiplantae > Streptophyta > Magnoliopsida > Zingiberales > Costaceae > Costus > Costus lasius. The sequence continues at coordinate 39,736,464 of CM050453.2, forward strand.
AAGGCATAACTAAAAATTCAAAATGCCCATACCTGGTCCTGAAAGCAGTCTTAAATATATCCTCATCCTTGACCCTAAGCTGATAATACCCTGATCTCAGATCAATCTTAGAGAACACTGTAGCTCCCTGTAGTTGATCAAATAGATCATCAATTCTGGGAAGAGGATACTTATTCTTGATAGTCACTTGGTTCAGTTGCCTGTAGTCTATACACATCCTCAGGGTTCCATCTTTCTTCTTCACAAATAGCACTGGCGCTCCCCAGGGAGAAGCACTAGGCCGAATATACCCTTTCTCTAGCAATTCCTCCAGTTGTTTCTTAAGCTCGGCCAGCTCTGAGGTAGCCATGCGATAAGGAGCTCTGGAGATAGGTGCCGTACCTGGCGCCAACTCAATGCCAAACTCCACTTCTCTAATCGGTGGCAAGCCTGAAAATTCTTCAGAGAATACATCAGGAAATTCTTTCACCACCGCCATCTGAGTCAAATCTGAAGTAGAATCATCCTGCACCTTAACATGCGCAAGATAACCCTTGCACCCACTAGCAAGTAACTTCCTGGCCTGCAGGAAAGATATTACATGCGGTCCTTGGTCTGACACTAGACCTCTCACAAAAATCCGATTCCCATCTAGCAGATTTAAAGTGATTACTTTCTCAAAGCAATCCACAGTGGCATGATGTGAAGATAACCAATCCATACCTAGGATGACATCATAGTCTTGCAAGTCTAGGAGGATTAAATCCACTAGAAACTCATAACCCTCTACATGCACCACACAATCAGCACACACAGTATCTGTAGATAATGACTTTCCTAAGGGAGTACTGACAGACACAACATAATCTAGCATCTTAGGTACAACAGGTAAACATGCAGCAAATCTAACAGATACAAAAGACAGATTTGCACCAGGATCAAATAAGATACGAGCTAACTGATCAAATACAAATAAGGTACCTTCCACAACGGATCGGGAAGCTCGTGTATCCTTCTCAGCCACAGCATAAACTCTAGTCTGGACTGTAGGCTTATCTGCGCCTCTAGGCTGTATCTCAGGCTCTTTGCAGTCCCTGACCATGTGCCCCGGTTTCTTACACCTGAAGCACACGCCATTCTTCTTATAACAGTCTTTCACTAAATGTCCCTTGAGCCCACAATAATTGCAAGTCCAGTTCTCATTGTTACTGATCTTTGCCTCCCTGGCATCCCTGAACTGCTGCGGTGCATCCCTGGACTGCTGCGGTGCCTTGTAAGAGTAAGGCTTATACCTGCTCTTCTTGTAGTCCTTATGTTTAGGGTACTTCTTACCCTTGCCGCCACTGCCATACTGAGGAACCGCCACCTCAGCTGCAGGAACCACTGTCACGGCAACATGAGAACTCCTCTCAGATATGTATCTCTCAATGGTGCGTGCTCGCCCAACAGTCTCCACATAGGTCTCCAAGTGCTGAGCACCAACCTGCTCTCTAATGTCCCATCTGAGACCTCTGAGAAACTTAGTAGCTCTCCTCTTTTCAGTGTTTATCAGGTGAGGGGCATACTTTCCCAACTTAGTGAACTGCAATTCATACTGGTCCACTGTCATATCACCCTGCTCCAGGTGAATGAATTCCACCTCTCGGTCCTCCACCAAGCTATCAGGGAAGTACTTCTCGTTAAATCGAGACAAGAAGTAAGGCCAATCTACAGTCTCATGTCTTTCTTCGGCAAGTCTCACCACGCCCTTCCACCACTCATCTGCGTCAGCACGCATCATATAGGTGGCCAGACACAGCTTGTCTTCGTCCGAGCACCGCATAACTTGGAAAATCTTTTCCAAGACCAACTGCCAGTTCTCGGCAGTACTGGATTCTGAGCCCCCATAAAAAGAGCTGGGACCCAGTTTCTGGAATTCACTCACAAGTGAAGCATAGCGCCTGTGAGCGCCCTCCTGAGAGTCATCCCCCACCGCTCGAGTAGTAGTCTGGGGTCTCTCTTGAGTCAACTGCTACAAGAGCTGCTGTTGCGCCTCTTGATGCTGAGTCTGTTGCTGCTGCAGCATCTGAGCTTGCCTCTCTATCATGGCACCTTGTTGCTGTACCATGCCAGTCAGAGCCTCAATAGTTCTCGTGAGGTTCGAAGGCTGCTCATCCTCGCCACTAACATTTCCTCTAGTTCGCACCATCTTAAATTCCTACACACACATACCATAGTCAGGAAAACAAACATAAACCTATCAGGTGTCTAGCAATACACAAACATGTTTTCCCCCCGAACTAAGTTTTAGCTAGCCAACTCCTCTGATACCATTATGTAACATCCCGTTATCTTAACCCCAAACAAATGGCACAATTCATGAATGATACAGGATGTTTCATATAAGATCGATTCATATGCTAGGTAAAACCGAGTTCAAGAAAACACGATCTGAAAATTTCGAAATTCCATACATAAATATCCACAAAACACAAATCTCATAAATCACATAAGGGTACCTGCCACCACGCAATCCTTGCACTAGACATATGCAAGGCAACAGTTATATCAAATCCGATGGCATAAATACAATTCGATTCGAAATTCAAAGCAAAGCCACAAAGTCGATTTTAAAAACTCATACCAAACACCGAAACCAGGCTGAAGCCCGCGGTGACACAAAAAATCAAACTCATTTAACAGCCACAATCTGGCATCATAGGTTCACATAGATTCACATAGTTCACATCATTCATATAGTTCGTATAACTCATATAGTTCGGCCACAACCGGCCTCATAATTAAGCACAAAAGTTCTTAAACATAATCACAGCAAACTAGCATAATGTCCACGCCAATGCTAACTCAAGAAATGCGCCCCTGCTCTATGCCTGAAAATAGTGAGGGGTGAGCTACACAGCCCAGTGAGTGGATAGTCTAAATCGACCATCCATAACATACATTCAAAAATATAGGCAGATTATCTTAAAAATCTTTAACAGAACATTATGTCAATATACAACAAGATTAAATACAGAAGTCATATAAACAGCCAGATGTACATACCAACATATAACAGACTCAGGTTCTAAACAAACTCAGGTTCTAGAGTTATACTCTAAACCAACTAAACACACCAATACTTAGTTAACCTAGTTGTCCAGCATATTCAGTAGTGACCAATATGGTCTAACCCGGCTTTGGCCTAAGCACTGGGAGCTGCAAAATCTCGTGCAACACACATAAACATGGACAGTGAGTAGAATCAAGAGGTGGCCCCCGCCAGGTCACGACATGGCACTTTGCTCTAAAACACCCCATAAACACATCGATGGATTGTGTGTAGATTCAAGAGGTGGCCCCCGCCGGGTCACGGCGTGGCACTTTGCTCTACGACACCCCATATCACAAAAAGAGAGTGATGACATCAAGAGGTGGCCCCTGTCTGACCAAGACATGGCACTTTGCGTCAAAACCCGTTCTCCCAAAAGGTTCCTACTGGACAACAGACACATCTTATATCATATTTCATAAAGGTGGACTCCTAAGTGTCAACTAGACTCTAGGATAGTCATCACAAAAATCATATCGGGCAGGCTGAACATCAACCCCCATCACAATAATCATAATAGGCAGGCTGAACATCAACCTCCTCACATATCAAATACAGGGCTGAAATTCAAACCCTTAACATATCACATAAGGACTATCCTATGAGTACCCGGTTACACTTAGCCATAGTCCTAACCAACACATAACACATAATATTCAAAATTCCCATAATCACATAATTTTCAAAAATCTCATAACCACATAATGTTCACAATTCACATAATCACATAATGTTCACAAATCACATAACAACATAATATTCCAAAAATCACATAAACACCTAATATTTAAAAATCACATAATTACATAATATTAACAATCATATAATGTAGTGTGGTCCTTAGGTTTCATGCTGATTAGTTCAGTCAAACCTTACTAGGTTATCACCCAAATTTCTCAAACAATTTCTCAACATTGCAGTTAACAAGCATCCATAAAAATTAACATAAAACTAAAACATGTAGTCATACAAACTATCCATAAAATTAACAAAAACTAAAACATGTATTCATACAAACTATTTTACAAATCTCTACATATAACCCACGGTTAACATAACATATTATCTATTAAATTTTACACCTTGAATTAACATGAATTTCATGCTCAAACCATTGGTCTAAAACTTCCGAAATTCCATAAATTAATACCTTAAATTTCATATTACCAGTTTTCGGTTTTCATAAACAATCATCAAGATTATTTCGGTTTACATGGAAATTTAGGTTTTCATGGAAAAATACAATTCGGTTCTCATGAAGAACAATACCCTAAATTCGGTTTTCATACCCTAAATACACTTTGCATAATTTCGGTTTTAACATGGTAAATTTTCCAAGAACTCAAGTGTATCATTTAACACAAACACAACCAAATTGTTAAATCAATTAAGACATTCCACTCACCTTGAACCGTGAACACCAATAAGAAAAACCCTTCCAAAAATTCGTCTAAGGCTTTGAAAGACGCCACCAAACACCAAGGAATGCCGGCCAAAGGAAGAGGAAGAGGAAGAAAGGAATTTCGCCTCCAAGCCTCCAAGAATCGCCCACTTCTTCCTAGCCGTCGCCCAAGTTTTCTCCCAAGCCAAAATCTCGCCCAAAAACTCTACCCTAACCGAAATACCAATTTAAATTTTTGATTTTAAATTCTTAACCCATTAACCCATTAATTCAAATAGGGTTTAACCCATTTAACTAACTAAATTTGAATTTTAAACCCAATAACCCATGGTTTAAGTGACAATCCAATAAGAACTTAAATTAACATCCATTTAATGAATTCACTTAAACGCAAATCCAATAAGGATTTAATTAATATCCAATAAGCTAGTTAATTAACCAATAAGGTCTAATTAATTAACCAATAAACTCTAATTAATTTATCATAAATTAGCAACCAATAATCGAATAAATTAACCACCATTAATCTCTAATTAATTTACAATAAATTAACAACCAAAATCTCTAGTTAATTAACTATAATTTATCAACCAAAAATCTCTAGTTAATTAACTATTAACAACCAATACATAGAAAAATACCACAGTCAATAATTTTATTTAAATCAAAATAATGCTTACCAGGACTTAAGATCCTTGGATCTTACAACTACCTTACAACGGTCCATTAATAGGGATCCACTCATCAGACCTAGTCAGACCCACTGCCCTTGCATGCACCAAGTCATAACCGACTTGAGTCGACCTCATGGTCAACAATGCATGCGTGAAGGGCTGAACATCCCTCATGAGTTTAGGCAAGCGGGTGTGACCCCGGGCCTTAATCATGGGCGTTCATCTGGTTGTCTCAATCAGACATCGCTACACGCCTTTCAGCAGTCGACCTATAGCCACCTCATGCTTGCGCATAGGTGCCATCCGGTCGACCCATCTAGGCTGTCAGATGGTCTGATCAGACTGTCGGGTCTAGACTGGACGATGACTTCAACCCTAATAACCCGTCTAAGTTGTTACAGTAGGCGCTTATAGATCTAGTGAGGGGCGCGCAAGTAAGTTTTGAGAAAACTACAACAAGCGCCAACTTGCATGCATGCGCCAATGTAAAACATACATGAAATTTACGCATGCTCTTTTAGATCTACTATTAGGCGCAAACATGGATCACAATAAGCAATCATATGAAACATACAAGGAACTAGCTCTGATACCAATTGAAAGTTCCCTAAAGGGGCGAAACCCTAAAGCATGCGCATATAAAAATTTGCATGGGCGGAATCTAGGGTTTCCTAGGATCGCATGCATGTCATATGATCAACTTAAGAGTTTGTATAGATCAACAGAGAGATCATACCAGTGCCATTTCTTGGATGGCGTCTTGGAAGAAGAGGGCGATGTGGCTCTCCTCCAAAGGTGGCGCACACAAGATGGGTGATCGCCTACTCCTTGTCGATCCTTGTGCTAGCAAGGCTCCAAGGTCTCCTGATCTCATGAAGGGAGAAGAGATGATCTCTTTTGCTTGGTCGAATCCTTCTCTTGTCGTCAACACTCACACATGAGAGAAAGACGTTGTGAGCAAGGGGGCGAGAGACGAGAATAGGGAGACCTCTTCGAACGTGAGGCGTGGTCTCATTTTGAGATCATGGCTTCTAAAAATAGCAAGCCACCACATGCGATCATGTGTTCACACCAAGTGAACGATCGCAATTTCCTCTCCCCTTGAACCATGCGCTCACTTGATGAGCCGGTTCATTTCATTTGGTTCAAGGACCAAATTAAGCCAAGCCTTGATCCAGATCACATTAAACCAAAAGGCTCAAGATCTGACCATTCATCTCTTGATGCTCTTGATCTCACCGATCTAGCATCCAATCTCTCGATCGAAGCTTACCGATCTCAAGCCCTAATCAATCAAACATGATCAGACCAGATCTCACTTACAATCAGAGTTTAAATCCCATTAAACTGAACCAAAACAATTCAGTCCACACGATCTGACTTAAGTAAGCTATATCATCAAATTGTGCGACCCTAAGGGTTTCCTTTAAATGTCGGTAACGATAACTCACGTTATCACGATCAGTGAGGGGTATCTAGCAACACATCACTGTCTCCCGATATAAAGGAAAGAGTCTTCCAAGACTATACCCAAACCACAGCACAAGTGTGAACCCAAGTCACTTGACATATGTGTTTCCTTTGCCACTGGATGTTCTTATTGGACAAGCGTGTCAAGCCTGTAATTCCAATATGATGAGAATGATTAGATCAGATGAAACATAGTCATCTGGGTATGGCCATACACTTTCTCAATCATCTCATCCAGGGGGCCCCTATAGAACATCACACTCCAATCAAGGAGACGGCAATCCTATATCTATCACTAGTGCCCTAACATGACTCATGTTCATTATCCAAGATAGTCTATAACCATTATGTTTCAAATGATATTGAACTACCTAAAAAAAATGCCAATCATCATTTAGAAACACAAGTGATCTCAAGTCAGAGGAAATATGCCACTTGTTCGCATATAAGGATTATTCACATTGTGACAAGCAATTGAATATCCTAAGTAGGGTCTGTCCAGTACATCCAATGTACCCATGAGTCTACATCTTATTCCATGCTCGAAGCATCCTATAAGACTAGAACACATATTAGTCTCAATCATATCAAGGCTGTCTCATGTTCACCAAGATATCTCGACTAAGGACAATACTGCATGTCAGCCAAGCTGAACAGCATTGAGACATTATTCAGAAGTATACATATTGCAGCAGATGATGTAACAACCTGAATAACAACCATTGCCTTTATAAACATAGAGTTTATACATGATACTGATATAATCCCAAGGCCTCAAACATTAGCCTTAAGGGCATACCCCAACAGACGCGTGGATACTTGTAGAGGATGAGCACTTGAGCATCTTCAACTTGGCATCATCGTCTTGACAAGCATTAGAGGTATCATCCCTATCACATCCTTGTGTTCTCTCTCTCGCATGGATCCTTGGGAAACGAATATGTTTCGGGTGTAATGCTTCTTCCATTGGGCCCTGGGACTGCAAAATTTTGAATTACACCTGGTATTCTCCAACAGTGGTATCAGAGGTATTTGCGAGAAACACAAGGTGTACATATGCTTGTATGAAAATTTTTTTGAAAATTTTTCTTTCATCCATGCGCATTTCACCTAGAAGGCATTTTGATCCAAACTTCTCTTATCGATTTTTATGGCCGAAATTTGGATTGTGTTTATGATAGATTTAAGACCAAAGGCGCACGTAGTTTTGTCAAATATGACGGGCATTATGTTTTCGGACTAGCCGGGTCTCTTGATCTAACAAAATTGCCAACTGATAGGGTCTATGAAATCATCATCAAACTTGATCTCAATTTTATGATAAATTTGATGGAGACAGTGTTTGTATGAAGTTGGCGAATAAGGGGATAAAATTTAATTATTCTAATTTTTCAAATTTTATATATGCGCCACTTGTCTCTTCAATGGGTTGATATGGTCATAGCGAGTTCCCTCCTGTGTTATGATGTGGAAGAATGTTTCCACCTGTGATGAATGCTTGTAAAATCTTTCTGCCACCTGCATGTGGTTCTCCCCCCGATCTTGTTGTCAAAATTTTCATCTTGCTTTAGAATAGATGTCGAATTGTTTCATAAGATAGGTTAAGGTTCATCAAGACAATAAGGTGACTTCATCAATTGAAATCTAAGTGGCGCCATCCTTTGGAAGCATGGTGATTGATTTGCAGTTGGAGGAAGGATGCTTGCTTTCGGCTTCTGGCATGGGCTGATCTGCTAAAGGGACTCGCAACCCTTGGATGCATGATAACATATCACATGGCTCGTGATATGTTATATGTATGAAAAGGGCTATGACCATATCGACCATATTAGCATGCCAGTGATGGTTTATTATTTTGTCCATAGCATGCCTGTGATGTGTTTTTTTCCTCTTGCTGCCACCATAGGAAAATTGCATGCTAGAAAAGAATAATAATTAATGAACAAACCCTCCCTGTAATATCAAGTCCATAAGCCTTCTGATGTGTAGCCCTCGTCAAACTATCGATCGATGGACTGTGAACTATTTCTCACCCTCGTCATACACACCCATCTATCTTTGGAAGGTGTGTGGTGACAATGGTTTCCCCAGTCCAGTTTTAACCTGGAGTGCCTTCGCAAGGAAACTCATTGGCCATGGGCATAACAATCAGGTCAAACTTGACTAGTTTTCATACGTCACTAACATGATGAATCACTAGAGGCAGCTGTTGAGAGGATAGGGTTCTGTGTTGTATCCAGCCCTCGCTGGACACAAGGCGCCTAGTCTGTCTTAACTAAGAGGAGTTGTGCACGACACAATTGGTTGGCATGCCTACCTAAGGAAGCATGGGATCACTCTATGCACCCCAACTCACCCTCGTGAGTCGCGGAGACCTCATGTGAGATTAGGATCCTGCTCACTTATTTCCAAGTTGAGTTTTGAGAGTTATCAACTTGATAGGATAGTGGGAGCATAGCATTTAATTTAAAGTCCTTGTTAAATGCTTTATCATAGTACTTATTTTGCTTGTTTGCTTATTGTAGATGATGCCATATCCTGATCTTAGATTGAAACTTTATAAAAATAAACTGGATGGAATAAATTGGACAAGATAGTTCAGAATTTTATCCAAAATTCTAGAACAAGAGAATAAGATGCATCTTCTTGAAAGACCTCCATCCCAGCCCAGTATTTATTTTACTACAGGGTGGGAGGGGAATGTCTATCTTGAACATTGTGAGGATGATAAACAGTATACTACTCTTGTCTTAGAGTGCATGACCCCTGAGGTCCAGGTTGAGTGTGATGAAATGGGGATTTATGATATCATCATACATCTTTGAGGTCTCTTCACACCAGACACTTCAAATAGTGATCAAGAGAGTGTTGTTGGATCTTCTGGGTGTTTGTCTAAATCTAGGAATGACCATGGTTCTGTTTCTTCGAAGCTAAAACTTTGGAAGACTGGGAATGCATGGAAATTTCAGGATGGATTAAGGCCCCAAGAAGAGCATGACATAGAAGAAGGGATGTAATCCATCTTCTTCACGTATTGTGTTACTGAGGTCTTTATGTCTACTTCTTATTCATGGGTACTGGGTACCACATGTAGAGCTTACATATGTTTTTCATATGCAGGGGCTCAGAAGAAGTAGGATAATGAGGCCTGGTGGCATCGACTTTCGAGTCAGAGACGGAGCATTGGATGCTGCTGTTATCTCACTACCTGCAAGACTTCAACTAGAACTTTGCTATTATGTACCAGCTTTTGTATTAGAACATTATGTCCATTATTTTGAATGGGTTTTTAGTTTGAAATAAATGATATTTCTTTAAATCTGGGATGTTCTATAGAAATGGTACATTTGATAATAGTTGGTAGTTCTGTGTGTAACACTGAATAGATCAAGTACAATGATTCAATCAACACTCTCTCATGCCATTGTCACTTGTGGGGCATATAACAAATGTCACATCCAAGAAGTCCATGGACTATTGGGATCATTATCCTTTCAGGATTATGATACATGTGAGTTTTGTTTGACAAGGTGACAGATGCTGCCTTCACCATAAATGGTGGAAGGGTAAGTGGCTTGTTGGATCTATACATAGCAATGTGTGTGGACCCATGGAAACAAGCACAAGCACGTGTTGTATACTTCATTAGGTGTGGATATGTCTTATCCAACATATAACTTTGGAGAAATCCATGAAGTTCAGAAATAAAGTGTTGGATCAAATTGGAAGATCTATTAAACACTTTAATTGGATCAAGGTGGTTAGTGAAGAATTTGATGACTATCCTAAAGAGTGTGGGGTTATCTCACTGCTTACTTGGAACACCGCAATTGTGTGGTGAAATTCATGGAAGAAAGAGGAACACATTGGATGTTGATCCATATTTGAATAGTCATGCAAATTTTGAGGCCATGCAAGCAACTGTTCTGACACTCCATAGTGTGTGTTTGTGGGGTACCAAAGAGTATTATTTCTATCCCAAAGAGAACAAAATATTTGTTGCTCAAGCTACTATTTTTCTTGAGGAGATATTTATTTTTAAAGAAGCTAGTGGGAGTAGATTTGATTGGGACAAGGTCCAAAATCAACCACAAACAATTAGACACAGATGAAGAGGAATCTCACATGCAGGTTGAAAGTCAACCTAGGTTCAAGTAACACAGGAACCACATAAGTCTGGATGGATTCGAAATGCTCTCACAGGTTGTGGGCATGACGCATTTTTCATCAAGGATGAACCTAAGACTTATGAGAAAATGGAAGCGGTCAGTTGACCAGATTCCAAGAAATGGCTGAACACCATGAGAACCATAATAGACTCCATGTCTGCTAATCAAGTGTGGGACTTGATTGAGCTGCTGAAAGTGGGGGGGCGAAACCCTAATAGGCGCAGATTAAAATTTTGCATAGCGGAAGCTAGGGTTTCTAAGGATCGATTAGCATGAATATATGATCAACTTGTAAAACTTGTATAGATCAAAAGAGAGATCATACCAATGCAATTTCTTGGATGGCGACTTGGAAGCAAAGAAGCGTGTGCTTCTTCTCCAAAGGAACCGCACACAAGGTGATTGATGGCTTCTCCTTGGCGTTCCTTGTGCTAGCAAAGATCCAAGGTCTCCTGATCGCGTGAAGGTGATTAGAGATGATGTCTTTTTCCTTGTCCGAACTCTCCTTGGTGTGAAGACTCACCACACGAGAGAGGAGGCGTCGAGAGGAAGAGGCCAGAGACGAGAATAGCGCCCAACACCACGAACGTAGAGGCGTGAACTATTTTGGAAAGCATGACTTCCAAAAATAGTAAGCCCTCAACGTGTGATGCGTTCACTCCAAGTGAACCATCGCATTTTCCTCTCCCATTGAACCATGCGCTCACTATGATGAGCCGGTTCAATTACATTTGGTTCAAAGACCAAATTAAGCCAAGCCTTGGTCTAGATCATATAAAACCAAAAGGTTCAAGATCTAACCATTCATCTCTTGATGCTCTTGATCTCATCGATCAAGCATCATTTCTCTTGATCGAAGCTTACCGATCTCAAGCCCTAATCAATCAAACATGATCAGACCAGATCTCACTTACAATCAGAGTTTAAATCCCTTTAAACTGAACCAAAACAATTCAGTCCACACGATCTGACATAAGTAAGCCATATCATCAAATTGTGCGACCCTAAGGGTTTCCTTTAAATGTCGGTAAAGATAACTTACGTTATCACGAACAGAGAGGGGTATCTAGCAACACATCACTGTCTCCCGATATAAAGGAAAGAGTCTTCCAAGACTACACCCAAACCATAGCACAAGTGTGAATTCAATTCACTAGGCATACATGTTTCCTTTGCCACTGGATGTTCATATTGGATAAGCATGTCAAGCCTGTAACTCCAATATGATGAGAGTGGTTAGATCAGATGAACATAGTCATCTGGGTATGGCCATACACTTTCTCAACCATCTCATCCAGGGGGCCCCTATATAACATCACACTCCAAACTAGGAGAAGGCAATCCTATATCTATCACTAGCGCCCTAACATGACTCATGCTCATTATCCAAGATAATCTATAACCATTATGTTTCAAATGATATTGAACTACCTCAAAACAATGCCAATCATCATTTAGAAACACAAGTGATCTCAAGTCAGAGGAAATATGCCACTTGCTTGCATATAAGGATTATTCACATTGTGACAAGCAATTGAACATCCTAAGTAGGGTCTGTCCAGTACATCCAATGTACCCATAAGTCTACATCTTATTCCATGCTCGAAGCATCCTATAAGATTAGAACACATATTAGTCTCAATCATATCAAGGCTGTCTCATGTTCACCAAGATATCTCGACTAAGGACTATACTGCATGTCAGCCAAGCTGAACACCATTGAGACATTATTCAGTAGTATACATATAGCAGCAGATAATGTAACAACCTGAATAACAACCATTGCCTTTATAAACATTGAGTTTATACATGATACTGATATAATCCCAAGGCCTCAAACATTAACCTTAAGGGCATACCCCAACAGCTGCCAAAGGGGTAACACCCATAGGCTGCAAATGGATCTTCCGAGAAGATAGACATGGAAGGTAACAATGTTACCTATAATGACAAGCTAGTGAATAAAATTTCAGGCAGGTCCACTGGGTGGATAGTGATGAAATTTTTCACCAATAGCTATGTTTTAGTCCATTAGGTATCTGCTTGTTATAATTGCATTTTCTGTTATGGCGTGTTGTTATGAAAACTGCTTTTCTTAATAGACATCTGGAAGAGAATGTCTACATGGAAATAGCCAAAAGGTTATCATATAGAGGCCATAAAGATATACATGGTTTTTGCAAGCATCTTGAAAAAGAGCCTGTGTTTACAAGAAGATCAGTGGGAGCATCATAGTGTTTCTTATTCTACTTGATTGATGATATTCTCCTCACATGAAATGACATCCCAGCTCTTCACCCGGTGAAGACAAAGCTTGGGAAGTATTTCGAGAAGAATGACCTAGGGAATGAGGCCTAGGCATGTGGATCTATAGATAGGGATCCAAGAAAGTCATTGCCCTTTAGTCAATCTGCGTTCATCCAGGAGATTATGGAGAGGTTCATATTGGGTGATTCCAAAAGTTGATACCTTCTAGGAAGACGTGGTCTAACTCTCTCAAAGATACTATGTCCTTTGACATAGCTGGAGAGTAGTAACATGAGTCTATAATCCTAGTACATTGGGTATAGGATAGATCATGTTTTGTGCAATATGCACAAGACCATATGTGGTGAATGCTTGGAGCATGGCCAGTAAGTTTCAATTAGATCCTAGTGTTCAAACACTAGATAGCTGTGAAAGCAATCCTTCATGCTTGGGAAGTATAAAGGATTGAGGTCTAGTCTGTGATAGACAGGAAGAACTTTGTGTATAGGGGTACACTGATACTTCATTCCAGTCTAATGACTATCATTCACAATCAGGATTTGCATTTTGCCTTGATGTGGTGTTGTATGTGTTGGGGTATGCCCTTAAGGCTAATGTTTGAGGCCTATGGGAATGTATCTGTATCATGTAATAAACTGTTATGTTTATAAAGGCATGGTTGTTATTCAGTTAGCTACATTGTCTGCTGCAATATATGTTCTTCTGAATAATGTCTCAAAGCTGTTCAGCTGGGCTGACAAGCTATTATGTCCTTAGTCGATGTATCTTGGTGAACATGAGACAGCCTCGATATGGTTAAGACTAATATGTGTTCTAATCTTATAGGATGCTTCGAGCATGGAACAAGATGTAGACTCATGGGTGCATGGGATGTACTGGACAGACCCTACTAGGATGTTCAGTTGTTTGTCACAACGTGAATATTCCTTGTATAAGACAAGTGGCACATTTCCTCTGACTTGAGATCACTTGTGTTTCCTAAATGATGATTGTCATTATTTTGAGTTAGTTCAATATCATTTGAAACATAATGATTATAGACTATCTTGGATGGTGAGCTTGAGTCAGGTTAGGGCACTAGTGATAGACACAGGATTGCCGTCTCCTTGTTTAAGGAGTGTGATGTTCTAAAGGGGCCCCCTGGATGAGATGATTGAGAGAGTGTATGGCCATACCCAGGTGACAGTGTTCATCTGATCTAATCATGCTCATCATATTGGAGTTACGAGCTTGACAGGCTTGTCCAATAAGAACATCCAGTGGCAAAGGAAATATGTATGCTTTGTGAAGTCGATTCACACTTGTGCTGTTTTTGGGTGTAGTCTTGGAAGACTCTTTCCTTTATATCGGGAGACAGTGATGTGTTGCTAGATACCCCTCACTGATCGTGATAATGAGAGTTATCGTTACCGACATTTAAAGGAAACCCTCAGGGTCGCACAATTTGATGATATGGCTTACTTAAGTCAGATCGTGTGGACTGAATTGTTCGGGTTCAGTTTAAAGGGATTTAAGCTCTGATTGTGAGTGAGATCTGGTCTGATCATGTTTGATTGATTAGGGCTAGGGATCGGTAAGCTTCGATCGGGAGATTGGATGCTAGATCATTGAGATCAGGAGCATCAAAAGATCAACGGTCAGATCAAGCACCTTAGGGTTTAATGTGATCTGGACTAATTGCTTGGGTTATTTGGTCTTGAACCAAACCAAAATGAACCAGCTCATTGGTTGAGCGTATGGTTCACTTTAAGAGAGATTTGCGATTGGGTAAACCCATGATCGCAAGTGGAAGTATGGTTTTCTATTATTAGAAAACATGTCACTTACGTGACCACGTTCCGTGTGGACTCTCTTCACGCTTCCCTCTCGCCCTATTGTCGCCGCTCGGGGTTGTCCTTGAGACATTCGCTTGTGGAGAAGTGGTGGTCGACATTGGGGAGAGGTTTTCGCCAAGCAAGGAGATCTTCATCCCTTCATACGACAAGCACTTCTTGGAGCCTTGCTAGCACAAGTTGCACCAAGAGAGTAGGCGGCTTCCTCATCTTGTGTGCGAAACTTAGGAGAAGTTCTCGATTGATCTTTCCTTCCAAGGCGCCATCCTCTAATGGCTATGGTATGAATTGCATCTTCTTCTATTATGTTTTAAGGTTGATCACATAATGCATGCGCAATGATTCTTTGAAGCCCTTCCGTCCGCTGCATGTTATAATTTGCGCCACTTTAGGGTTTTCGCTCCCCCTAGAAGGGGACCCCCCTTACATGTTAAGGGGTACTTTCAATTGGTATCAAAGCGAGTTAATCGCATGCTTATTTGATTGCTTTGTTTCGGTGATCCTTGAATGAAGATGCATGCTTAGATCTATCATGCGTAATTTTTCATATTAACTTGTTTCATGCCGAAACCAAAGTTATGTTTTAATTGCGCATATGTGTTGAAATGTTGGCGCTTAATGTATGTTTTTCTTCAAAAATATTACTTGCGCGTTTTCACCTTAGATCTAAGCCGCCTACAGTAAACCCTTAGACGGGTTACTAGGGTTGAAGTCAACCCCTAGGTTAGATCCGACCAGTCTGATCAGTTCATCTGACAGCCTGAATGGGTCGACCAGATAGCACCTTGGCGCAAGCCTATGGTGGCTATAGGTCGACTGCAGACAGGTGTGTAGCGATGTCTGATTGAGACGACCAATGAACGCACCTGAGTTAGGCCCGGGGTCACGCCCGCTTGCCAGATCTCAGTGTGGTCGTTCAGCCCTGTCGCATGCATAGTTGACCTTTTGGTCGACTCGAGTCAGTTACGACTCGGTGCATGTAAGGGCAGAGGATCTGACTAGGGTGGATGAGTGGATCCCTAGTAATGGACCGTTGTAAGGTTGTAAGGCAAATAAGGAAAATTAAAATTGATCCCATGGGGTTTTTTCAAAATTTATTTTTCCTGACTGGATCACATGATGGTTGTTGAATCTGCTTGTTTATTTAGTCTTATGTGGGCTGCCTGTTTTTAATGTGTGCTGTGCTGGGGCCTGCGTGCCTGGATTAATTGTTGTAAATTAATTTTATTTATGTGATCTGCGAATCACAATTTAATTAATTTATAATGTGAAAGTGACCTGCGTGTCACTCTTGTCTAGATAGTTAAATTTGTAATTTAATTAGACAAGAGCACAGAGCACACTTGGCAGAGGCGCTTGCAGCAGTGGCTGGACCAGGTGGGAGGTCTAGGGTTCGACCCTAGGACCTGGCGCATTTCCTGGTGGGCGCACCAGAGCTGCTAATTGGCGCTTGGGCCCTGGGTTGGGCCAGATAAGCAGTTAAAGACCCATGAAAAGCAAGTGCAGACTTAAGTTAGGTTAAGGTCTCACTAGGGCTATGGGCTTTTACCACATAAGACACATGCTTTCTTTTATAGCTTTATATTAGAATTGCATGAGTAAATTTATCTTCTGCTATCACCATAGGAATTGCATGATAGGCAAGAAGATAAAAGACCGTTAAAATCCAACGCTTAAATATCAAGCTCGTAAGCCTTCTGACGCGAAACCTCACTGTTCTGATTATCGTTGGAGCCGTGTTGTACCCACTCAGTGGGCACGTCCATCTATCTTCAGACGGTGCGGGATTACACCTGTGTGTTACAGATTGGGGATTTATCCCCTCTCGTTGCTCAGCATAGCACATGGTGGTCCAGGGAGTAGGTCGGGTCAGCTTGACCGTGTAGGCTACATATGTGGCACATATGGTAGCACATGGAGGCAGCCATCTGTGGGGTCAGAGATTGTGTTGTACCAACTCAGTTGGCACAGTCTGCTGGACTGCCCAGATGAAGGGGAATCGCACGGGTTGGCGATCGGCAGGGACTGCCTACCAGAAACTAATGCTTGTACTCTCTGTGCATCTTATCTCGCCTGAGCGGGACGCGGAGACCAAGTATGAAATCTGGATCCCATCTCACTAAAAGAGTTCTACTCTTTCGGGCTGTTTTGCTGGATTTTTCACGCCTGATAAAATAGTGAGAAAAAGAATCTTTCTTAAGTCCTGATTGATTCTTATACATTGATACTGACCTTGCTGTTCTTGCATTGTTGTAGATACCTGCAGCAACGAACACCATGAACTTCAATGTGCGATCCCTACTGGAAAGGGAGAAGTTTGCTGGGCCAAACTTCTCTGACTGGTTTGGACACCTTAAGATTGTTCTTAAGGCAGAGAGGAAACTGTATGTCCTCGAGACGGCGATACCGCCGCAGCCCGCTCCGAACGCCGCAAGGGCGGTTCGGGAAGCCTATGAAAAGCACGTCAATGATAGCATTGATGTCGCTTGCCTGATGCTAGCGTCTATGACGCCACCGCTGCAGCGTCAGCATGAGGATATGTCTGCTAGAGACATGATTACAAACCTCAAGATGCTGTATGCTGCACAGGCGAGGACAGAACGCTACAATTTGACAAAGCTCTTCTTTCAGAGCAAACTGGCTGAAGGGAGCCCAGTAGGAGCTCACGTGCTCAAGATGATTGGGCACAAGGAGGCTCTAGAGAAACTGGGGCATACCATTAACCAGGAGCTTGCTGTAGACATTATTCTGCAGTCTCTCCCGCCATCATTCGACGCGTTCATTATTAATTTTAATATGAACAAAATCGATTGTACTCCGGCAGAGCTGCTGAATATGCTCTTGACCACTGAGGAGACTCTGAAGGGTAAGCCTTCGACCTCTGTCTTAATGGTTCCTTCCAGGAACAAGAAGAAGGGGAAGAAGGGCAAGGCCCCGGTCAAAAGCTACAGCAAGGCTCTGAAGCAGAAGGTGAAGCGGTCTAAGGAATACAGGTGTTTCCACTGTGGCCAGCTGGGTCACTGGAAAAAGGACTGTAAAGCGCTCCAAGGAGATAAGAGGGGAAGCTTTGCTTCTGGCTCAGGTATATTCGTGACTGAGGTCATGTTTTCTTCTTCTGTATCATGGGTGTTGGACACTGCATGTGGAGTTCACATTTGTTCAAATGTGCAGGAACTCAAGAGAAGAAGACAGGTGGGACAGCATGAGGTGGACCTACGAGTTGGAAACGGGGCACGGGTTGCTGCTGTTGCTGTAGGAGACTACTTTATTTCTTTACCATCTGGACTTGTATTGGAACTAAACAGTTGTTACTTTGTTCCCAGTATAACTAAAAATATTATCTCCATTCCTGCTCTTGTCAGGAAGGGATTTTCCTTTGAATGCAATATTTCAAAGTGTATTTTATCTTTTGATAATATTGTTTATGCAACTGGTTCAATAAGCAATGGGTTATTCATGTTAGACATGGAAAGTTCTATACATAATGTTGATATTAAGAAAGCCAAGTATGCTGATGACAGCACCTTGCTATGGCATAGTCGTTTAGGCCATATAAACGAGAAACGCATTAAGCGGTTGCATGATCATGGACTGCTGGGATCATTCTCCTACAAGGAGCTTGATACATGCAAAGCTTGTTTAATGGGTAAAATGACGAAGTCACCTTTTCCTCACAAAGGTCAAAGGGCTTCAGGTTTACTTGACCTTATACACAGTGATGTGTGTGGGCCTTTTAGTAAACATGCCAGAGGTGGCTATCAGTACTTCATTACCTTTACTGATGATTTCAGTAGATATGGGTATGTCTATCTGATGAGACATAAGAGTGAATCTTTTGACAAGTTCAAAGAGTTCAAGAATGAAGTTCAAAATCAGCTAGGCCGCAATATCAAGGCACTTCGCTCAGATCGAGGTGGTGAATACCTAAGTCATGCATTTACTGACTATCTAAAAGAGTGTGGGATTATCTCACAGCTCACTCCGCCAGGAACACCGCAATGGAATGGTGTGTCCGAGAGGAGAAATAGAACGTTACTTGATATGGTTCGTTCTATGATGAGTCAGGCTACTCTTCCCTACTCCTTTTGGGGTTTTGGGCTGGAAACAGCTGCAAAAGTACTAAACCGAGTGCCATCCAAGGCAGTTTCAAAGACGCCATATGAGTTATGGTATGGGAAACAGCCAAGCTTGACATTTATCAGGATCTGGGGCTGCGAGGCTTATGTCAAGAAGCTCGCCTCTGGGAAACTAGAGAGCAGATCTGACAAATGTATCTTTGTCGGTTACCCTAAGGAAACTAAGGGTTATTATTTCTACGATCCCAAAGAGAACAAGGTTTTTGTTGCTCGGACGGCCATATTTCTTGAGAAGGAGTTTCTTCTGCAAGAGGCCAGTGGGAGAGAAATAAAGCTGGATGAGATTCCAGAGGAAGGACAAAGTGCTCAAGCAGAGTTGGATGAGCCTGAGCCGGTAGAACAGGTTATTGAACAACCTGAGGCTCAGATATCACGGGAACCGCGAAGATCGGGAAGGATTCGTCGACAGCCTGAGCGCTATGACGGAGTCTATATCATTGGTAATGATGAACCCCTCACTTATGCGGATGCGGTCAGTGGACCGGAGTCAGCGAGATGGCTTGAAGCTATGCGCGCCGAGATGGACTCCATGTCAGATAACCAGGTCTGGGATTTGGTTGATCCGCCTCCGGGAGTTATCCCTATAGGCTGTAAATGGATCTTCAAGAAGAAGATTGACATGGATGGTAACGTGGTTACCTATAAAGGCAGGCTAGTTGCGAAAGGTTTCAAACAAATCTACGGGATAGATTATGATGAAACTTTCTCACCTGTAGCCATGTTTAAGTCTATTCGGATTCTTTTCGCGATAGCTGCATATTATGATTATGAGATTTGGCAGATGGATGTGAAAACAGCTTTCCTTAATGGAAATCTGGATGAGGATGTGTATATGACACAACCAGAAGGTTTCACTAATCCAGCAGATCGTCATAAGATATGCAAGTTAAAGAAGTCTATTTATGGACTTAAACAAGCATCCAGAAGCTGGAATATTCGTTTTGATGAATCAGTTACGGAATTTGGTTTCATCAAGAACGAGGATGACCCGTGTGTATATAAGAGGTTTAGTGGGAGCGTGATTACTTTTCTAGTCCTCTACGTCGATGACATCTTGATCATTGGAAATGATATTCCTGAAATGCATGCTGTTAAGGCATGGCTGAGGAAATGTTTCCAGATGAAAGATCTAGGAGAAGCAGCCTATGTGTTAGGTGTGAAGATCTACAGGGATAGATCTAAGAGGCTTCTCGGGCTGTGCCAGAGTACTTACATCGATAAGGTCCTGGAGAGATTTCATTTAGAGAATTCTAAACGAGGATATCTTCCAGTCAGACATGGTCTGAATCTTTCGAAGAGTCAGTGTCCACAAACACAGACTGAGAAAGATGAAATGAACAATACGCCTTATGCTTCGGCTATTGGTTCTATAATGTATGCGATGTTGTGTACTCGCCCAGACGTCGCTTACGGGTTAAGCGTGACCAGTCGTTACCAGAGTAATCCAGGTATGGCGCACTGGATTGCAGTCAAGAACATTTTAAAATATCTGCGGAGGACCAAAGATATGTTCTTGATATATGGTGGTCAGGAAGAACTCAGTATAGAGGGATATACTGATGCTTCGTTCCAGAGTGACCAGGATGATTTCCGATCGCAATCAGGCTATGTTTTTAGCTTGAATGGAGGTGCAGTGGTGTGGAAAAGTTTCAAACAGTCAACTGTTGCTGATTCCACAACAGAAGCCGAGTATGTTGCAGCCTCGGAAGCATCCAAGGAGGCAGTGTGGATTCGTAAGTTCGTGAGAGAACTTGGTGTCGTTCCTTCGAGTGCAGATCCTTTGGTTATCTTCTGTGATAACACTGGAGCAATCGCACAAGCAAAGGAACCACGGTCGCACCAGAAGTCCAAGCACATACAGAGACGGTTTCATTTGATCAGGGAGATCATAGATCGTGGCGAGATCAAAGTATGCAAGGTTCATACAGATGACAATCTGGCTGACCCGCTTACCAAGCCTCTGGCGCAGCAGAAGCATGAGAAGCACTGTAATAATATGGGTTTGAGATTTCTCAACCATTAGATTAAGTGCAAGTGGGAGATTGTTGGGGTATGCCCTTAAGGCTAATGTTTGAGGCCTATGGGAATGTATCTGTATCATGTAATAAACTGTTATGTTTATAAAGGCATGGTTGTTATTCAGTTAGCTACATTGTCTGCTGCAATATATGTTCTTCTGAATAATGTCTCAAAGCTGTTCAGCTGGGCTGACAAGCTATTATGTCCTTAGTCGATGTATCTTGGTGAACATGAGACAGCCTCGATATGGTTAAGACTAATATGTGTTCTAATCTTATAGGATGCTTCGAGCATGGAACAAGATGTAGACTCATGGGTGCATGGGATGTACTGGACAGACCCTACTAGGATGTTCAGTTGTTTGTCACAACGTGAATATTCCTTGTATAAGACAAGTGGCACATTTCCTCTGACTTGAGATCACTTGTGTTTCCTAAATGATGATTGTCATTATTTTGAGTTAGTTCAATATCATTTGAAACATAATGATTATAGACTATCTTGGATGGTGAGCTTGAGTCAGGTTAGGGCACTAGTGATAGACACAGGATTGCCGTCTCCTTGTTTAAGGAGTGTGATGTTCTAAAGGGGCCCCCTGGATGAGATGATTGAGAGAGTGTATGGCCATACCCAGGTGACAGTGTTCATCTGATCTAATCATGCTCATCATATTGGAGTTACGAGCTTGACAGGCTTGTCCAATAAGAACATCCAGTGGCAAAGGAAATATGTATGCTTTGTGAAGTCGATTCACACTTGTGCTGTTTTTGGGTGTAGTCTTGGAAGACTCTTTCCTTTATATCGGGAGACAGTGATGTGTTGCTAGATACCCCTCACTGATCGTGATAATGAGAGTTATCGTTACCGACATTTAAAGGAAACCCTCAGGGTCGCACAATTTGATGATATGGCTTACTTAAGTCAGATCGTGTGGACTGAATTGTTCGGGTTCAGTTTAAAGGGATTTAAGCTCTGATTGTGAGTGAGATCTGGTCTGATCATGTTTGATTGATTAGGGCTAGGGATCGGTAAGCTTCGATCGGGAGATTGGATGCTAGATCATTGAGATCAGGAGCATCAAAAGATCAACGGTCAGATCAAGCACCTTAGGGTTTAATGTGATCTGGACTAATTGCTTGGGTTATTTGGTCTTGAACCAAACCAAAATGAACCAGCTCATTGGTTGAGCGTATGGTTCACTTTAAGAGAGATTTGCGATTGGGTAAACCCATGATCGCAAGTGGAAGTATGGTTTTCTATTATTAGAAAACATGTCACTTACGTGACCACGTTCCGTGTGGACTCTCTTCACGCTTCCCTCTCGCCCTATTGTCGCCGCTCGGGGTTGTCCTTGAGACATTCGCTTGTGGAGAAGTGGTGGTCGACATTGGGGAGAGGTTTTCGCCAAGCAAGGAGATCTTCATCCCTTCATACGACAAGCACTTCTTGGAGCCTTGCTAGCACAAGTTGCACCAAGAGAGTAGGCGGCTTCCTCATCTTGTGTGCGAAACTTAGGAGAAGTTCTCGATTGATCTTTCCTTCCAAGGCGCCATCCTCTAATGGCTATGGTATGAATTGCATCTTCTTCTATTATGTTTTAAGGTTGATCACATAATGCATGCGCAATGATTCTTTGAAGCCCTTCCGTCCGCTGCATGTTATAATTTGCGCCACTTTAGGGTTTTCGCTCCCCCTAGAAGGGGACCCCCCTTACATGTTAAGGGGTACTTTCAGTATGCTAGAAGAGCTTTACGCAAACCATAGTGGCAAATTCTACAATTAAGGCTGAGTACATTGCAGCTTCTTGTGGCAGCCCAGGAAGCAGCTTCATTCACTTGAATTTGATTTAGTCCCTGGTGCTTGATGGTCCAGTATAATTCTTACTGGGGCCATAGCATAAGTGAAAGAACTTAGCACTCAAGTTTGTACTGCAGCGATATTATCTGATCTTAGAGATCATTGGTAAGGTAAAGATGATGTTCAAATTTGTGAAATAAACACATAAATCTGGAAGACCCACTGACATAGCCTCTGGCACAGCGGAAGCTAAATGAGTCATACTAGAGACATAGGACTGAATAAACTCAGTTACCCTTGGTCTTAGTGCAAGTGGAAGATTGTTAGTGTTTATGCCCTGCAGACCAATGTATGGACATGGTCCGGCATTATTTGAATATACTGTGATAGAATTGATATTCTTGATAAAGGCATGGTCGTTATTATGCAGATTGCTTTACCTGCGTTGATGTATTGAATTGCATAAATAATGTCCAGGAGTTTGGTTGGATCCATTCTCAAAGTAATCCCTAGTCAAGGTGTCTTACCCGATAAGGGACAGCTTTGGTGCATGTGAGACTGGTGTATGGGCTTGTTAGGTGCGGGGAACAGTAACGCAGACATATAGGTGCATTGGATGCACTGGAGTGACCTACCGTGAGGATTGACTTGTCTAGTCAAAAGGTTAATCTCACATGCAAGAGGTTTGCATTGATCCTTATACTTGAGGTATTCATGTCTAGATTGTTAGGGAATGCCGGGTGTAATTTAAAATTTTGCAGTCCCAGGATGCAGCGGAAGAAGCATTACACCCGAAACACATTCCTTTCCCAAGGATCCATGCGAGAGAGAAGACACAAGGATGTGTTAGAGATGTACCTCTTTTGCTTGTCTAGATGTCAAAGCCATGTTGAAGGCGCCCAAGTGTTCGCCCTCTACAAGTATCCACGCGTCGACTCCTTGATCGTTGCTCCCTTCCACACTCGGTGCTAGCCTCGGGAAGAGAATCGAGCCTTAGGGTTCCTTCACTCTTCTTGCGCCACCTCCAAGGTTCATGCGCCAAGTGCAAGGAAGATGCCGCCAACTCCTTATGCTCTTCACTCCAAGAGAAGAGAGAGAAGATGAGTTTCGGTCTTGAGGAAGATTAGGGGTTAATTGCGCCACCAAGTCCTTCTCCAAGTCACGCCAAGAGGAGAGGAAGGAGAAGACTTGCGGTCACTTGTTGGAAGAAGGGTTGCGCCACTTTGATGTTGTCACCCTTTGCCCTTGCTTTCGCCCCTCTATTTGTGTTCACGTCTCCAAGTGTTCAACATCTAGAGAGGGCGACAATGGGTCCTATAAATAGGACTAGAGGCGGCTTGGGCAAGGGCTAGGATTATGCCAAGTGTATGGCTAGGATGAAGGAGTCTTGAGGTAAGGAAAGTCTCCAAGACTTTGCCATAAACCTCATTCAACCTATCCATATTTGTCCAAGCACTATATCAGCCTAAGACATGCCTTAAATGCATTCTTACCATCAAAGGATAAGTGGCTAGGTGCAACATGCATGAGGAGTTTCGGCTAGAGTGGTGTCTTGGGAGAAACTAGGGTTTGAAGTAAGGTAAGTCTCCAAGACATTACCATATACCTCTTCCCTATGTCCATATGCGCCTAGGAACTTCCCATAAAAGTTCTCAAGCCATATCAGCCCCAAGACTTGCCTTAGGAGCAAGTATTCCATCCAAGGAAGAAGGGCTAGGCGCCCTTTACTTCCATAATGAAGCAAAGGCGCCTCCCTCACCCCATTATGCCCCTAGGCGCCAATGGGGTGAGATTTCTCCCCATTATACCCTTTTAAGCCAATTCCTCTTCATGACAACTAATTATTGGGCATCATTGGATAATGAGCTAGCCCAAACTTCATGGCGTGGGTTGATTAAGCCATTGGATCTAATCCAATGCAACCCTAATCCAAATGTGACCAATCTAGGTCAATTTCGAGTCAACCTGCCAAAAATGAAGTTTGGCTCCAATAACTTTCTTCCGACTCATCAGGCCCATTGGCGCTGATGAAATCTTCCAAATTGATTCAAGTTATCCAATAACTTGATCCTAAGGCTTCTGATTAAAGCAACGTCAAGAGTCTATTGCGTGTGACCCCGTAGGATCCATATGACGATGGCAATGATGTAAACATCATAAGTAGTGAGGGGTATCTAGCAACACATCACTACTACCCATGTCATAGGACTTAAGTCATTATGGCAACAACTCCTAACAAACAACGAGGATTCCTATTGCATTATAGATCCCTTTGCCTAAGCTGATATCCTGCCATTGGATTAGTCTCAAGTTTATTATCCAATGCATTGGTCATGACTCAACAAGTGTGGCCACACTCTCCTGTCATGCACCAATAAGGTGGGGCGCCCTGAGTGGATATCATGCTTCCAATAAGGAAGGGGCAAATCCTACTATTGGTCATCCATGTCTCTACATGACTTATGACATGCCCAATGACAGTCGTTTTGATCTCCCAATTACGGAGAGACGTAAGACTGTATTAAAGCACACCCATCATCAAATCTAGACATGAATACCTCAAGTCTAAGGATCAATGCAAACCTCTTGCATGTGAGATTGACTTGTTGACTAGACAAGTCAATCCTCACGGTGGATCACTCCAGTGCATCCAATGCACTTGTATGTCTGTGTTATTGTGCCCCGCACCTAACCAGCCCATACACCAGTCTCACATGTACCAAAGCTGTCCCATATCTACTAAGGTACCTTGTCTGGGGATAGTTTATGAGAATGGATCCAATCCAAACTCCTGGGACATTATTTATGCAACTCAATACATCAACGCAGGTAGAGAAGTCTGCATAATAACGACCATGCCTATATAAAGAGTAATAGTTCTATCAAAGTACATTCAAACAATGCCTGACCATGTCCATACATTGGTCTTTAGGGCATATACACCAACAATCTCCCACTTGCACTAAGACCAAGGACAACTGGTGTTTAGTCAGTTCCAATGTCTCTAGTATGACCCATTTAGCTTCCGCTGCGCCAGAGGCTAGGTAAGTGGGTTTTTCCAGATTGCTATCTGTGTTTATTTTAACAAATTTGATCATCATCATTATCCATGATCTCTAAGATCAGATGATATGCTGCAGTACATACTTGAGCATTAAGTTCCTTCTCCTATGCTATGGTCCCAGCAATAACTATACTGGACCATCAAGCACTATGAACTAGATCAAGTTCAAATGAATGAAGCTGCCTCCTTGGCTGCCACAAGGAGCTGCAATGTACTCAGCCTTATTTGTAGAATCTTGCCACTTTGGTTTGCTTAATGCTCTTTCAGCATACAACACCATAACAAGGCAAAGCGCAAATCCAGGCTGTGATCAATAGTCACTAGACTGGAACGAAGTGTCAGTGTACCCTTGTACACAAAATTCTTTTCTATCTATCATAGACTAGACTCCAATCCTTTATACTTCCCAAGTATATATATAAGGATTGCTTTCACAGCTATCTAGTGTTTAAACACTAAGATCTGATTGAAACTTGCTGGCTATCCTCCAAGCATTTGCCACAAATGGTCTTGAGTATATTATTCAAAACATGATCCATCCTACATACCATGTATCAGGACTTTGGACCCATGTTAATACTCTCCAGCTGTGTCACAGGACACAACATGTTTGAGAGAGTCAGACCATATCTTCCCGGAAGGTATTAATATTTGGAATCATCCAATATAAACCTCTCCAGAAACTCTTGGATGAACATAGATTGACTAAAAGGGCAATGACTTTCTCGGATCTCTATCTATAGATCCTCATGCCTAGGATGTAGGCATCATTCCCTAGATCATTCTTCTCGGAATACATATCTTCCTTTTCTTCACCATGTGAAGAGCTGAGATGTCATTCCATGTGAGGAGAATATCATCAATCATCTAGAACAAGAAATACTATTAAGGTGCTCCCACTGATCTTCTTGTAAACACAGGCTTTTTCAACCATGCTTGCGTAATATCATGCATATCTATATGGCCTTGATATGAGAACCTTTTGGCTATTTCCTTATAGAAATCTTTTTAGATGTCCATGCAAGAAAAGTAGTTATCATAAAAACATGCCATAATTGATCATTCAATTATAACAAGCAGATTCCTAATGGACTTAAAGCTCAGCTATTGGTGAAAATTTCATCATTATCCACCCAGTGGATTTGCCTGAAATCATTATTCACTAGCTTCCTTTCTAAAGTAACAATGTTACCTTCTATGTCCATCTTCCTAGAAGATTTATTTATAGCCTGTGGGAATTACCCCTTTTGGCTGCTCATCCAAGTCCCAGACTTGACTAGCAGACATGGAGTCCATTATGGTTCTTATGGCCCTTAGCCATTTCTTTGACTCTGGTTCACCGACCGCTTCCATTTCCTCATAAGTCTTGGGTTCATGTTTGATGGAAAAATTCGTCATGCCCAGCATATCGAATCGATCCAGACTTATGTTGTTCCTGTGTTACTTGAACCTCAGGTTGACTTTCAACCTATATGTGAGATTTTGCTCTCCATGTGTGTCTAGTTATATTGTGGTTGATTCTGGACCTTGTCCAAATCAAATCTACTCCCACTAGCTTCTTTCAAAAGAAATACTTTCTCAAGAAAGACAGTTCTTTAAGCAACAAATAATTTGTTCTCATTGGGATAGAATTAGAACTCTATAGTGCACCACAAACACATACTTTTGAATCACTGCACATTACATTCCCAATTCCATTTAAGAAATGAGATATTTGCAGTTCGCAACTCAAAAGTTAACTTAGACATTTTCTTATGGAGTGGCAGTACATCTGTTTGCATAGCATCATAGTAGTATATTTGCATGACCATTCGAAGATGGAACCACATCCAATGTGTTCCTTTATCTTTCTTTGAAATTCACCACACAGTGGTGTACTAAGTAAGCTGTGAGATAACTCCACACTTCTTAGGACAGTCATCAAATTCTTCACTAATCATCTTGATCCAATCAAGGTGCTTTAATAGATCCTTCAATTCGACTTAATACTTCATTTGTGAACTTCTTGGATTTTTCCAAAGTTCTTGGGTTGCGTAAGGCATACCCACACCTAATGAAGTATATAATGTTGGGGTATGCCCTTAAGGCTAATGTTTGAGGCCTTGGGATTACATCAGTATCATGTATATAAACTCTTATGTTTATTAAGGCAATGGTTGTTATTCAGTATGTTACATTGTCTGCTGCAATAAGTGTGCTTCTGAATAATGTCTCAATGCTGTTCAGCTAGGCTGACATGCTGTAATGTCCTTAGTCGAGATATCTTGGTGAACATGAGACAGCCTTGATATGATTGAGACTAATATGTGTTCTAATCTTATAGGATGCTTCGAGCATGGAATAAGATGTAGACTCATGGGTACATTGGATGTACTGGACAGACCCTACTAGGATATTCAATTGCTTGTCACAATGTGAATAATCCTTGTTTGCAACAAGTGGCACATGTCCTCTGACTTGAGATCACTTGTGTTTCTAAATGATGATTGTCATTGTTTTGAGGTAGTTCAATATCATTTGAAACATAATGATTATAGACTATCTTGGATGGTGAGCTTGAGTCAGGTTAGGGCACTAGTGATAGACATAGGATTGCCGTCTCCTTGTTTAAGGAGTGTGATGTTCTAAAGGGGCCCCCCTTAAATGAGATGATTGAGAAAGTGTATGGCCATACCCAGGTGACTATGTTCATCTGGTCTAATCATGCTCATCATATTGGAGCTACAGGCTTGACACGCTTGTCCAATAAGAACATCCAGTGGCAAAGGAAACATGTATGCCTCGTGAAGTAACTTCACACTTGTGCTGTGATTTGGGAGTAGTCTTGGAAGACTCTTTCCTTTATATCGGGAGACAGTGATGAGTTGCTAGATACCCCTCACTGATCGTGATAACGTAAGTTATCGTTACCGACATTTAAAGGAAACCCTCAGGGTCGCACAATTTGAAGATATGGCTTACTTAAGTCAGATCGTGTGGACTGAATTGTTTGGGTTCAGTTTGAAGGGATTTAATCTTTGATTATAAGTGAGATCTGGTCTGATCATGTTTGATTGATTAGGGCTTGAGATCGGTAAGCTTTGATCGAGAGAGTTGATGCTAGATCGGTGAGATCAGGGGCATCAAGAATTGAACGGTTAGATCTTGAACCTTTAGGGTTTATTGTGATCTAGACCATATGGCTTGGGTTAATTGGTCTTGGACCAAACCGACATTGAACCGGCTCATGAATGAGCGCATGGTTCATGGGAGATGAGATAAGCGCTTGGTTCACTTAAGGGTGAACGCATGAGCCTTGACTACTTTCCATTTTGGGAATTCGGTTTCCAAATGGAATGTATGTAACGCCTCCACATTAGTGTGAGAGGTTACTCACTCTCTCGACGGATTCTCTCTTGTGAGGGCTTCCCCCTTTTCGGTGGTGAAGTTTTTGACGAAAACAAGTGAAGGAAGTCTCGCCAAGCAAGAAGTTCTCTTCCCTTCCATACGACAAGGACACTTGAAGATCTTTGCTAGCACAAAGATCAACAAGAGGAAGCCATCTCTCTTCTTGTGTGCGTCACTTGTGGAGAAGATCTCTCTTGGTCTTTGCTTCCAAGCCGCATCCACTCATGGCTATGGTATGAACTTCCTCTTGATCCATTCAATCATTTGAAGTTGATCATAAGAATATATTACATGCGATTTTGTTGAAACCCTAGCATCTTCATGCGTAAATGAAATATGCGCCACCCTTAGGGTTTCACTCCCTTGCGCTCCCCCTTGAAGGGGACTCTTCATATAACTCCTCTTAGTGCTTGTTTACATGGGTCCACTTACATTGCTATGTAATAGATCCAACAAGTCACTACTCTTTCCACCCTTTTCGGTGAAGGCAGCATCTGTCACATTGTTCCTTTGAACTAGGCTCACATGTATCATAATCCTGAAAGGACAATGATCCCAATAGTCCTATGAACCTTTGGATGTGACCATTGTTCTATGGTTCAAGAGACAATGCTATATGAGGATTGAATCATTAGATCTGATCTTGTGTCACATATAGAACCATAGACTATTGTCAATTGTATCACTTCAATAGAACATCTCAGATTAAAGAAAAGTATTATTTATTATTTCAAACTGAAGTCCTTTCCAAAAGGAATGATGTTCTAATACATAAGCTGATACATAATAGCAAAGTTCTATATGAAGTCTTCAAGGCAGTGAGATGATATCAACAGCAGCATCCAATGCTCCGTGCCTGACCCGAGAGTCCATCCCATCAAGCCTCTTTGTCCTACTTCTTTTGAGCTCCTGCACATGTTAAACATATGTGAGCCTCACATACGGTACCCAGTACCCATGAATAAGAAGTAGACAAAAGACTTCGGTAACACAATACCTGAAGCGGATGGATTACATCCCTTCCTCTTTGCCATGCTCTTCTTGGCCATCAATCCTCTTCGAAATACCCATACATTCCCAGTCTTCCGAAGTATTAGCTTTGAAGATACAGAACCATGGTCTTTCTCAGATTCAGGCACACATTCTGAAG
The DNA here is from genome assembly GCA_027563935.2 of Costus lasius. Lineage (NCBI taxonomy): Eukaryota > Viridiplantae > Streptophyta > Magnoliopsida > Zingiberales > Costaceae > Costus > Costus lasius. Next base: position 39,766,902 of record CM050453.2, read on the forward strand.
ATCCAACAGAACTCTCTTGATCATTGTCTATAGAGCATGGTGTAAAGAGAACTTTGAGATGTATGATTAGATCATAGATCCCCATCTCATCACATTCAACCTTGACCTCTGGGGTCATGCACTCTAAGACAAGAGCAGTGTACTGTTCGTTATCTTCACAATGTTCAAGATAGACATTCCACTCCCAGTCATTAGTGAAATACACACTAGGTTGGGATGGAGGTCTTTTAAGAAGATGCACCTTATTTTCTTTTTTCAGTATCTTGGACAAAATCTTGAACCATTTTGTCCAATTTGTCCCATCCAGTTTATGTTTATAAAGTTTCAATGTTAGATCAGGAGATGCCTTCTACAATAAGCAAATAAGTAAAGTAAGTACAATGATAAAGCATTTAATAAGGACTTTAAATTAAATGCTATGCTCCCACTACTTCCAAAACAAGTTGAGAACTCTCTAACTCAACATGGAAATAGGTGAGTAGGATCCTAATTTCACATAAGGTCTCCGCGACTCACGAGGGTGAGTTGAGATGCACAGAGAGTCTCATGCTTCCTTAGGTAGGCATGCCAGCCAATTGTGCCATGCACAATTCCTCTTAGTTGAGACAGACTAGGCGCCTTGTGTCCAGCGAGGGCTGGATACAACACAAAACCCTATCCTCTCAACAGCTGCCTCTAGTAATTCATCATGTCAATGACATATGAAAAACTAGTCAAGTCTGGTCCTAACCGTTATGCCCAGGGCCAACAAATTTCCTTGCGAAGGCACGCCCAGGTTAAAACTGGACTGGGGAAATCATTGTCACCACACACCTTCTAAAGATAAGTGGGTGTGTCCCATGAGGGTGGGAAACAGTTCACAACACCACCGATCGATAGTTTGATGAGGGCTACGCGTTAGAAGGCTATCGACTTGATATTGTATTGAGAGTTTTTGCATGTTTGTTTTATTCTTTTCTAGCATGCAGTTTTCCTATGGTTATGGCAGCAAAGGAAAAACATCACAGGCATGCTATGGACAAAATAATAAACCATCACAGGCATGCTATTTTGGTCGATATTGTCATAGCCCTTTTCATACACATAACTTGTCACGAGCCATGTGACATGTTATTGTGCATCCAAGGGTTGCGAGTCCCTGAAGCAAATCAGCCCATGCCAGAGGCCGAAAGCAAGTGTCCTTTCTTCAGCCGCAAGTCCATCACCAAGCTTCCAAAGCTAGCCCTTCTCCTTGGATGGAAAGAATGCCTCTAAGGCATGTCTTGGGCTGATATGGATATTGGGCAAATAAGGATAGGTTGAATGAGGTTTATGGCAAAGTCTTGGAGACTTTCCTTACCACAAACCCCTCTCATCCTAGCCGCCCACTTGGCAAGATCTTGGCCCTCCCTAAACCGCCTCTTGGCTTATAAAAGGGACCCTAGCTGCCCCCTCTCAATGGTTCGATTCCTTGGAGGCGTGAAGACACATAGAGAGGCGTGAGCAAAGGCAAAGGGTGACAACTTGAAGGTGGCACAACCCTTCTTCCTCCTTGAAGCCGCAAGCCTTCTTCTCCTTCTTCACCTCTTGACATAACTTGGAGAAGGGCTTGGTGGTGACATCTCTTGGAGAGAATTGGAAGCTTAGGGTGGCGACAACTTGAGAGCTTGGAGCTCTCCTTCTTCATCAAGGAGCGCAATCTCCTTCTTCCTTGGAACCGCAAGTTCTTCTTCTTCTCCCTCTCTTCTTGGCGCAAGGACTCTTAGTGCTTGGTGGCATCTCCTTGCCACAAGACCTCTTCGTTCCTTGGCCATAGGCGCACCTTGCTTGAAGGTGGCGCATGCAAAGAAGAAGAAGGAAGTACTTGGCGCATCATCCTCTTCCTCATCTCTTCTTGGCGCTTCTACCTTGGAGGTGGCGCAAGATTTGAAGAGAGTGATAAGGCTTGATTCTCTTCCCGAGGCTAGCACCAAGCGTGGAAGGGAGCAACGATCAAGGAGTCGACGCGTGGATATTTGTAGAGGGCGAACACTTGGGCGCCTTCAACATGGCTTCGGCAACTAGACAAGCAAAAGAGGTACATCTCTAACACATCCTTGTGTCTTCTCTCTCGCATGGATCCTTGGGACTGGAATATGTTTCGGATGTAATGATTCTTACGCTGCGTCCTGGGACTGCAAAATTTTAAATTACACCCGGTATTCCCTAACAGGACATAGAAGTAGTATGCTTTAGTTTCCTTAGGATACCTCATAAACACACATTTATCAGATATGGGTTCTAGCTTGCTAGAATCCTGATGTTTGACATAAGCCTTACATCACCAGATCATGATAAAGGAGATGTTAGGGCATCTCCCACTCTATACCGCGTATGGTATCTTGGAGACACTCTTAGATGCAACATTATTCAGTATAAGAGAAGCTGTCTCAAGTGCAAAACCCCAGAATGAGGGAGGTACAGTTACATGACTCATCATAGACCGAACCATGTCCCATAGGGTTCGATTTCTCCTCTCAAACACACCATTCCATTGAGGTGTTCCAAGAGGAGTGAGTTAGGATAAGATCCCACACTCTTTAAGATAGTCAAAGAACTCACCACTCAGGTACTCTCCACCACGATCTGATCGAAGAGTTTTGATGGATCTACCAAGCTAGTTCTCCACTTCATGTCTGAACTCCTTAAATTTCTCAAAGGATTCAGATTTATGTCTCATTAGATAGACATAACCATATCTACTGAAATCATCAGTAAATGTGATGAAGTAGTTGTATCCTCCTCTAACTTGTTTACTAAATGGCCCACAAATCATTGTGTATAAGATCTAATAAACCTCCTGCCCTCTAACCAGTCTTGGTGAAGGGCGCTTTTGTCATCTTCCCTAATAAATAAGGCCCACAAGTATCAAACTCCTCCAAGGAGCTTGAATATAACAACTCATTCGCATGGAGTTGTTGAATGTGATTCTTGCTTATGTGGGCTAATCGACAATGCCATAGGAAAGCACCAACTGAACCACTTAGTTTGATCCTCTTATTATTTATGTTACAGATAGAAGACATACAAACTGATATAGGAGAGAGCCATGTCTACCACATAAGGGCTGTCCCGACATGTATGTCTACCTCACAAGGGCCGTCTGGACATAAGCAACCCATGTCTGCCTCATTCGGTGCGTCTGACATGTTCTCCCCCCCTCCCCTACAACACTAAAGACCGGCGGAGCTCCACCAATCCCCTCGAGGTTAGGCATCCTCGAGTCCTAACCCGCAAGGTCCAGGGTGTCGAATCCTGACACAGTTATACCCCATGCCTAGGCTGTGCAAATTTCATATGTAGTAGGATTCGAACCCTCGACTTGGTCTTCACAACCCAAGTCCCTCTATCCACTAGAGCTACAAGGGGGCGAACATGTCAGACGCGCCAAATGAGGCAGGCATAGGTTGCTTATGTCCGGACGGCCCTTGTGAGGTAGACATACATGTCCGGACAGCCCTTGTGTGGCAGACATGACTCTCTCCTACATCAGTTTGTTTGTCTTGGACATGGATAGCTCTATCTGTAACATAAATAATAAGAGGATCAAACTAAGTGGTTTAGTTGGTGCTTTCCTATGCCAAGTAGTGACCAGATTCACAGCCGTGATGGAATTTTCAAGGTTGCATAGATTGCTTCACAACTAAGCACTGATGATTTCACAGTCGCGATAGAGTTTTCAGATTGTCACAAAAAGAAATACAATCAAGTCATGATCAACTTCATGGTTGTGATGACCATAGTGCAACCTTGCAAATTACTTCATGGCCAAGCTATCATAAACATCACGATCATGTCTTTATTCGACTTTAAAGGCAACCACGACCCTAGGGTTCATAGTTTATGTGTAACCCTAAGCACCAGTGCTTCTTCTCCCCTAAATCACGTCCAATCAACGATTCTCCTCTTCCACTATGATCCTCTCTGACAACCTGTAACTCCTACAATTGTCAATGACTAGTCCATATGCAATTTCTCACAACATTCTACTTTCAATGAGTCTACTCTGCAACCCTATTGTGTTGGCATGTTCTCAATGCAAATCTTTGTCTAGAGTAACATTTCTTACAGCGCAACTCATACTTCTCCGATAACTCGCCACTACCAACTAATCTCTAATGGTATTCTACTTTGATCGTACTTGATTTCAGAACTAGCTCCATTTTTTCACATCGGTGATACTTGATTAATCATGGATCCCAAGAAAAGTTATCACCAAGAAGAGGGTCTCATGTCCTGAACCCTCTCAAAGAGAACCACCCCTACACCATGTGGAGCAACACCAAGCTCCAAATATTGCAATGGCACCCATAAATGCTCATGGAATTGTATTTCGAAGTGTTGAACAAGAAGCACGCTACCAACTTCTGCTATGGCGGAAGGTGATAAATACTAGGTATTCTGACATATCTACTCTCAACACACTTGGACTCTATGAACACATAGAGTGGATGTATGAACAAATAGGCTGGCAGTAATTTTTCTGGATGACTCATTCTACATAGCTACCAATTACTCTTTTTTTTTAGCCCTATTGAAGTTAAGAAAAATTTAAAAGATGATGGTGATGAAGGCAATTCAGATTGGGCAACTATAATCATTCTCTCACTCTAAGGTAGCTGATGCAGGAGGACCCTCCTCAACAGCTCCATAACTAGAGAAACATGGCCATTCAATGGACTTCCCTCCAGATAAGGTTCCACCTCCGCTAAAAAGTTCAAAGGGTCCTGACGCAACCACGATAAGGTGATCTCAACATTCAAGTCAACCACCAGATCATAACATGGGCATCATCAACCCATTATCAGCCCACACGAAAATATTACAACCCATGTGCTTGGCACCCCAACCACCCGAAGACCCGGTCAATGATCGCTACCATAACCAATTGACCAACACGGCCAGGAAAGTGCTAGCACAGTGATGAATCAGACCACAATAAAAAAATTCTGCTGTTTCATCGCCGCATGCTCTAAGATGGTTTGACGGCGTAGTTGCAGCCCAAGAGCCCAGCCCATGCACCCAGCTTCAAATTCCCTCATCTACTTTAGTTGGTAGTAGTTAGTAGAAATTAGTTAATGCTTACATTAGCAGCACCTTGACTGCTTGTAGTTAGTTAGAGTAGGTAGTCATGCTTGTAGTGTCTTATTCCTTAGTCATGTTTGTGTTGTGTTATTCCTTAGTCATGCTTGTTGTGTGATATTCCCTCCCTTACTCTATAAAAGGGAGCTGGAGTTTAGCTTGTTCCTTAGCTTTCTTGTGTGATAGGAGATCACTTCGGAGAGGTTAGAGTGTGGAGCAAGGTGTGTGATCCTTGGCTCGGTCTCGATTCCTCGCCTACCAGTTGTAATCGTCTTTCATTTCAAAGAAGCAAATCGCACAGGCGGTGCGTCAAGTTCGCCTATCTTCAAATATTTTGTTCTATTGTTCTTGCTTGATTTCCTTACCCACAGGTATCCGTACACCAGAGATGTGGACGTTCCTTGGCTTTGGTGTGATCAGAGGTTCATAGGAGATCAAGCTGAGTCACCGCTAAGTCTGCAGCCCTTGTTGCCATGCTATGGTTAAATCGCTCACTAAGAGACGTTCGTGAGTTTCATTTGCGTAGTTGGGTGTCATTGGTTTCTTCGTCGTCCATGTTGCCCCGAAACGTATTCATCGCCGTCTTCTGCATTGTTTCTCGCTAGTTTTCACGTTGCTTATTTTTCGACACATGTTTTACTTCCCTCGCCTCAAGACCCTCGCACGTTTTCTGATCATCGTCTCGTAAACCCCTAGAGTACAGAGCTAAGGACCAACCCACCTATAGTAGCTGCATCAAATTTGGTATTAGAGGAGTTGTGCATTCAATTCTTATTTTTCACACGATCCAACTTCGTTGCATCTTCATATTTTTGTACGCTTTCAGCATTTGCATTTTGAGTCATACCTTGTTTGTGTATGGTGACTACGAGGTCACAAACCATGTCCCAGTTCCCTGATTCCCAAGAGTCTGTCCTACCCACGGAAAGATCTAAGGACCAAGTCGGTTCGAATGTGATGACACCAAAATATATAGTATATTTTGTATCATTTTATATATCTTTTCATGCTCAATTGAAGATCTTTTGCTTATTTTTATGCCAAAATTATTAAATATTGCAAAATCTACTTCTATTTTGGTTTTTCATGATTTTCAGGTAAAAAGGCACTATTTTAAGGCGTTTTCAAGCAAAATCAAATATATGGAAGAGTTACCATCATCAAGAGGAGATCACAAGACAAATTTCACGTAAAACGGAGTAATGAACCAAAATACGGCAGTGCCATATTCTATTTTACGGTACTGTATTTCCGTACGATACCGTAAAATCAGAGCACTACCATAATTTGGGGAGTTTTTAGAGCAGAAGATTTTCCTGATTTTACGGCACCACCGTAAATAATTACACGAGCCGTATTTTGGAGCGTTTTAGACCAGTGACTTTTGCTGATATTACGGCACTGCCATAAACCATTTTACGGTGCCGTATTCTTCAGAGCAAATTACGGAACCCCTGTAAAGGATTTTACGTTACCGTAATTACACCACAGAATTACAATACAGCCGTAATCCCTGAGAGGTGCCGTAATTTGGGAATATTTCGACCAGAGAATTTCGTGAGATTACAACACCGCCGTAACAATCTTTACGGTGCCGTAATGCTGGATGATTTTCCACCCGAGAGATTTCAGAGATTACGACACTGCCGTAATGATCTTTACGGGCCATATTTTGGTCCAAAAACATACAGAAGCAAATACGGCACGACCGTAAACATTTTTATGTGCTGTAATCTTGATAAATACTTTACAGAGCCAAAATTACGGCACTGCCGTAATTTCTTTTACGGCCGTAATTTCATTTCAAAAACGTGATTTTTATAGGCCCGAAACTTACGCACACCATAACTTTTGATCCAGACCTCCAAATTGAGATCTGAAAGATGCCACAGACTCGTCTTTAAGAGGAGAAGACACAAGAAGTGGAAGAATGAATTTTTATCTAGTATTGAGGGAGAAATCAACAGAGAGGCGGTTATGGTTTGACCTCATGCTGAGAGGTGTAGAGGGCACCTCAGGCTGTGATTTTCATGCAGACACTTCGCCTGGAGGAGAAGACAACACCCCTAATGTTTTGGAGGAAAAGGAGTTCAATCGGAGGAGGAATCAACGAAAGAAGGGGCGTAGCACTGTTCACAGCGTGTTTTGGAGGCAAATTACGGCTGTAATTTCTATTACAGCCGTGTTGTAACGTTGTTTCTTCTTCTTCTTTGATTTCTGAACACTTTGATACTATAGCTTATTGTATTTCTCTTTCCATGCTAGCTTAATCATATTTTGGGACATGGGGTGTAATCCCCTTGATTTTTAATGATTAGATAACTCTTATTTTCGTCAGAATAGTTTTATTATGATGATTCTACTTATGTGATTGTTTGTCTTTGATTCTCCATAGATTGATGTTATTATTCATGTTTTAGAGTTCTCGCAATAAGGATCGAAAGGTGACTTTCTTGAAAACTTGGAACCCTAGAATTTCATGTTAGGAACTCTCTTAGGTTAGTTCTTAATTATTTGATTTTAGTGATCTTATTGCCATGATGATAATTTGAATCTAGGGTAGAGTCGAGTTGTCAAACGTGGAGATCTTGCACGAAAGTAAGGATCAGAACGTTGGAGAAGCATAAGTAGAACTTGTGTTGAGTCTCGGATGCCCGAAAGTGATCCTTGAGATTCCACTTGAGACAATCAACTTAGAATTTGGATGCACGAAAGTGATATTTGAATTCTTTGATTAATGATTTACTTATCTTTAGCATTGGGATATCTCTTGCGCGAAAGTGAGGATTGATCCCTACATGATTGTCTGCACGAGAGTGAGATGATCTCTTTATGAAGTAAATTAAGTCTTTATCATGATAAGATTAGTCTGACGACCTTTTATTTAAATCTAGTCATTAGAATTAAGGAGGATGAAACCCTAGTCCCAATGTTTCTCTCTAATTATCTGATTTCATGTGCTTTCCATCATTGCTTTGCTATTATTTGGTTACTTAGCTAGTAAAAACACAACTATTTGGTACTTAACAATAAGGTCTCTGTGGAATCGATATTTTTCTTTATTACTTCGAGTATCCGTGCACTTGCGTACACTACAAGTTAAGGGACAACAAGGTTTTGGAGCCGTGTCAGGGAGTGACAATAGCCCTGTGCGCCAACACTTAGGTTTTGGCCGCGACACCTTTAATAAGTCTACCTACTTGTATTTATAAGTGTGTCCTTTCAGATCACATCAAGTTTTTGGCGCCGTTGCTGGGGACCTTAGTTTTGTTAATATCAAAATAATTGTTAGTATTGCTAGACTAAGTTTTATTTGTTTTAGATTTAACTTTGTTTTTTATTTTTGTAGGTTTTGGATTCTCACAAGTTGTGACAGAACTGTGATTACTGAAACTTGTGAATTTGCTTGTGTTTTATCTTTTTCTATTTTTTATATTCTGAAAAAAAAGAAAAAAAATAATTTGATTGATTGGTCTTAGAAAATCTTTCTGTTTCTATTCTAATTGTCTATACACAGGACTCTTAGATCTTGATATATTTTATTTCCTGTGAATTTTGAGATAACAATTTTTAGTTGTGTAGAAAAGCTTTGATTTGAAGATATGTCTTTTAATCACAACTCATGGGCAAGAGGTGAGATATACATGCCACAAGGTAAGTATGAAAATGATTCATTGAGCACACTCCAAGATACGTTTAACTCTTTTATGCACTCTGTTAAGAAATCTTCTTCTTTTATTAGATGTGATATTTGTGGATATTTTGATCATTATACCTCTCATTGCCAATTTTTAAATCCCAATTTATCATGGAAAGAATCTTATCAATTGTATTCTAGATGGGAAAATCACCAAACTTCTTTTTATGATGATTACTCAAACTATACTTCTGAACCATACTTTGAGGATACTGAAAAATCTAGCTTAGAGTTGATGTTTGAAAAATTCATGAAACAAAGTGAGGAGGCACATGAGACCCATAAACATAGAATGGATAATATGCATGCTCATTCTGAAATTCTAGAAACCCAGTTAGCATAGCAAGCTTGTTTATTTGAGTTTGAAACAAAAAAAGTTGATTTGGAAAAATCTCCCTCTGATTATGATTGTTTTGAGATTGAGCCTTATGTGAACATTAATGCATCTCACTCTGATTTTGATAATTGTGAATTAGATTCTTCTAATAATTTAATTGTGGAAAAGATTGAGGAAATTGAAATTGAAAAACCCTCTTTTGATGATATTGATTCTTTTGATAATATGTTATTTATGGTTAAATCTGATGAAGGATATGAGGGGACTAATTTAGAAAAATCTTATTCTAGTTTTGTTGAAAATTTTGAAATTGATGAATTACCTGATTGTGAGCATGAAGGACTTGAAGAAAATTTGGATATTGCAAATATTGATAAATCTCACCATGATGATGTTTTGCCCATATCTATTATTGACTCTTGTGATTTATTTGAAAAATTATGCTTTGTTGAGAAATCTAATTTGAGATAGAAAGTTTATTTTGATGATCCAATGCTTGTATCTTTTGATCAAAGTCCTATTGCACTTGAAGATATAAATTTGAAGAAAGGACTTATGATTTTGCTTTCTGATAAATATAGAAAAATCATTGAATATCCTTTGATTGGAGTTGAGAATTTTGATTTTGATTCTTGCTTATTTGAGAAAGCCATGTCGATCTTGATTTACATGATATTATAGATATTTGGATTAGTGGCTAAACTTTTTGGACAGAGGAAATGCAGAAAATTACATGCTATCTACTTTGGTACTAATTCACCCGCCTCACCATGATTTTTGATTTTTGGTCAAGCTAATGACCTAAAAATTAGCTCTTCTTGGGAGGCAACCCAAACACTCTTACCTTAGTTTAGTTTATTTTATTTTAGTTTATTTTTAGAATTAATTTTTCTTTTCTTTTTGCAGGGAGAAACGAAATTTTGCGCAAAATACAGCACTGCCGTAATCTTCTTTACGATGCCGTAATCCTGATCTGATTTCAACCGAGAGTTTTTAGCATATTACGGTAGTACCATATTGGTTTTTACGGTACCGTATTTTTGGATATTTCTGACCCGATATTTTTTGTACATTACGGCACTACCGTAAAGAACTTTATGCCTGTAATTCTAAATCTGCAGTTTGCTTATCTGATTTGGTGTTTTCTCGGTGCGATTTTAAGAAACTGGGTTAGAAAAATTTTTGATCTTTGCACCATCACGAAGTACTGATCTTTGTCTATCATTTGGATATTTTTGCTGAATTTTAAAGTTCATGGATCTTTCTAAAACACCTAGCATCTTTTCGATTCTGATAAATTTATGCAGTAGTTTTTTCTGACTAATCTGATTAGCACTTTTGTTGCCACTTTTTAAGATGCTTCGGTGACTTGAAACCCAGATTTTTCGCATGGAATATGAAGAACATGTGTCATTCGATCTTGTGGTTTAATTGTTTTCATGATTTTATTTTCTGATCATTCTAGGACACATGGCAACTTTTTGAATATGATTAACTTTTGCGCAGTTTTTGCAGTTTTATAATCTGAGTAGCCTTCTTTCTATTGATACCCTAAATTCCTAACAGATTTTGATCCTTTAATTCTCATACGTCTGAAAAGAACATATCTTATTCTACAACTTGGTTCTGTCCATTTTCTATTTGGATCATTAAATTTTATTCTAGGGTATGGCTACTTTTCATAAAAAATTCAATGGCTTCACTGTTTGCTTTCTACCTGTTATTGCTTCTTTTGCCTCCAGATTCAGAAATCATCAAGAGCAACTGTCTTCCACCTCTATCCACCACTGCATCTGCCTCTGACATCACTGTTTCCAGCCGTCGACACTGGATTATACCATCTGCAGATTCTTACTTCTTCTACTGCCTCTATTTTCATTGATTTGATTTATTTATGCAGCAGACTCTTCATTAGTGACTGATTTTTTTTATCTATGCAGGATTATTTCTGGCACCCACTGGCCGATGATCTCACATCCAGAACGGTGATCTCTAGCAGGCCACTAGAGATTATTCACTCTACTGTCGGCACCACCGTCATTGCTAGCAGATTTTCAGCCAGCCTCTGTTCCACCTCTGCTTCTCAGCTGCATAAGCTCTTTTCACCAGGACTCTTCAGACCTCCAGCGACATCTCTGATTCTCCCTTGAGAAAATTATTTTTATCATTATTATTTTTAGAGACTGTTTTTAGACTGAGCCTTATGTATCTTAAACTGTGCAAGTAAAATTTTCAAAAGGCACATCTTTGGACCTAGCAGCATCTACCCCGACACTATTTTTTATCTAAGCCTTATGTATTTTCAGTCAAAGCTTGCTATATAGTTTTGTGAGTATTGTTTGCACTTTCCTGTGATTATTTGATTTGATATGATTATCTACACTTTTCTTCTCTTAGATCTATCACTTTATATCCTTTGCATTGTTTGAGCTTTATGTGATTATGTGAATATATCACTTTACATCTCATGATTGTTGAGTTTGATGCTTCTACACCTCTATGACCACCGACACTGCTATTCTGTTTCACATGCTTATCTTTCCTTTCGATGTGGTTGTATGATGATTATGATGATACTGATTTCTACTATTTCGATGGGGTTGTATTATGATATTTCGATATTCTGATGTGCTATCTTCGATATGGTTGTAGTATACATGATGATATATTTTTATATTTGTTGATGATATGATATTGTGATATTTGATGATGATGATAAGTATACTCTTGATTTATATTGTTGATGACTTGATTGATTGATGATGAATGTGTTCATACTTGTGATTAGGGAGAGACCTATCATGTTGAGTTAATTTCTTCAGTACATATCTATGTTTTGAAATTTGACCTTGATTGATGTATGAAGTTTTGGGTAGATATATGATTTGAGGGATAAAATCTAAAAGTGAAAATATTCTTTTGAATAAAATGAGAACATGAGTATGATTTGAGAATTGAGATCAATTGATCAACCTAGTAGATGTTTAGTCTATTTTTGCTATTTGTTGGGAAATTGATGCACAAAATCCGCAAGCACATGACTTACCGATGTAGTACTTAAGATATCGTTTCCACATGGATGGATTGTCAAGTACCAAATCTTCCAATCTTTGATAGCTAACCGATTGAAAATCAAGGTTGGTAAGGTAAACTAAGCTAAGAATGTAACAAAATAAAAGGTCCTACTAATATGAGAGAAATCGGGAAATCGGGGTTTTCCACATCAATCAACTTATAAATTAATGAAAATTACTACTTAGAAAATCTTTGGAAAGCCAAGAACATGTCCCCTTGAGCCGTGCCCCTCTCAGGTGCGCGACTCAACAATTGAGTTAGTCTCCTACTCTCACGGTGGACAACTCCACAATCTACTTAGTTAGTCTCCTACTCTCGCAGTGGACTAAGCAGAGGTAGATCGTGTAAAACAGGACACGAAGATTCCCCAAGTGGTCTTCTACAACTCTCGTATGTTATCAAGTCATCAAATAGTAGAGCACACAGGAATGATCAAGGAGGATCCGTTGATTGCAATTCACCTCTCAGTTGTTACCACAATCAACTAAAGTGAAAACCGATCGGGCCAAGAAACGATAAACACGAATGAAATGATCCAAGATCAAATGACTTCGCAAGATATGTCAAAAGCAATTATTGACATTAAGACTTATAAATCAAAAAACGGGCTACGCCCAAATCCCGATTGAGGTTTTTACGCTAATACATACATGGTTAACAACAACAACAAGCCCTCCAATAACAAGGGAAAGGAAACTGAATAAGGTAAAGATGCGAAAAGAATCAAGACAAACTCCTTTCTCTCCTCCTAAAAGAATCCTTCTTCTCCTTGGAATTACTTGTGTTCTTGCGACCAAGCCTTGGGTTCTCGAGCGTAATCCTCCTCTCTTCCCCTGGAGCCCTGATTGGGCACTCCCCAGGCCTCTGGGCGCCTCCGTCCGCCTCCTTGACAAAGAGAGAACTCATCTCTTTTATAGACTTCAAAGTGCCTCTTCAAGGTGGCTTTTCAAGGTGTCTTTTCATGGTGCCTCCTCATGGTGCCTTTTCAAGGTGGCGCCATTCATGAACATCTTTTAATAAATCTACATTCATGAATGTGCTTGATTAATGCTTCATGAATGTTCTCTCATTAATGCTTGTTCATGAATGTTGATGGCGTGTGTCTTGTTGGCGTGTGTCTTGAGAGCTGGCAATAAATGCTGAATGCAGGTAAACTCTAGCTCTCATCTAAAGCTAAATTTCTTGTCATGAATCCAGATTCACTCGGGTATGTGATCATGCATCCGTATAGCTCTAGAAACGAGTGAATTTTCCTATATTTAACAAATATGACAAGTAGTGAAGCTTTTGAAGAAATTCAGTGAATTAAGCTGGAAAGAGATGTAAAATCATGAAAATAGGTCTCGATTCACAGGTAAATATTGGTCTAAAAGACGATATAATTTCGAGACATCAAAATCTCCCAGACTTAGATCAATGCTTGTCCTCAAGCATATAAACATAAAAGTGGTAGTCAGAAAAAGGTGAAATCAGGTCAAGCTTGTAAAATATTGTGTCCTAGGGAGATATCATTATGAACAAACCTCAGCAAGTCAGGGGATTCAATGTAATCATATCTTCAAGAATAAAGGCGTGAAGATCCAAAAACCGAAGTTAGATAAGGCTTACCTTCATGAGCTGCAATAACCCTCTGTTTGGATAATATACCCTGTTCAGACCTGATTCGACCAAAGATATTAGTTGGAAAGACACAAATGCACTTTTATTTGTATTTTCATCCCCTCAAATTTTATTTTTTTTTTGTTTTTTGTTTTGACTTCAACTCATGTCTTCGGTACCACTACCAATTTTACGCAGTGCCAAGTAGAGGAGTCTTATTATTTCTTTTTCCCAGAGACTTTAACTCATGTCTTCGGTACCACTACCAATTTTACGTAGTGCCAAGTAGAGGAGTCTTATTATTTCTTTTTCTCTTTTTTTTCGAAGGGATTATAACGATAGCCAAATGCATTGATTGTTTCCAAAAAGTAATAAGGTGAATCAAGCTAATAGAGTTGTATACTTCCACAGAAAGATCATAAGCAAGCTTAGAAAGTAAAAGCCTTAATCAAAAATTGGATTTATCACTCCACAACCCCTTTTTTTCAATCAGATAAGATAATCGAATGAAATTCCAAGCCACAATATTCTGAACATAATGATAGTACTCTAGAGATTCAATATGAAATATGAAGCTATTATGATTTCAGTTGAAAATCGGAAATAATATCATCAAAAATAACATCACCACTTATCTTCATCACAGTATATGAAAGTATCATTAAAGCACAAAGCATAAGTATTGTGGTACTGCAAATCATGTTTTGAAAATGAACTCAACCCGAAATCTTCCAGACTTAAATTATGCATAGTCCCTATGCATAGCATATAAAGAACACAAAATTATGAGAAATGGGATGCAATAGTCACAAGATTAGTCAGAGTCATCGTCGGTGCTCATCTCAGCATCTTCCTCGTGAGGATTGTCCTCATTGTTATCACGTGAATTCAATAGGACTCCCATAGAAATTGGAGGAGCTGGTGGCATTGCGGGCTTGAATAGCATTGAGAATGAGGAAGTCATAGATAGCATGCGGCCTCGGAATAACATCGGATGAAGGAGGCAGAAGTTGCTGGAGTCGCATGGATGTGCGTGGTAGATTTCTATGCTCCGATCTTCTATCTGGGAGAGTGCCGAGAGATCAGGATGCAGATGAACAGCAGGAATTTCAGCAGCTTTTGGTAGCATGTTGACGCAAGGCAGATTCACATATTTGCTTATGAAATCGAAGGATGAAGAGCATAATAGATCCAAGTCTCAAAAATTTTAGATCACGATGGGAGAGAGAGGCATCAGCAATCATCATCAATTTATTTAATAAGCCTTTGTGGAAGAGCATGCGGGGATCAAAGCAGGTGAATAGTTGAAATCAAGAGAGTAGCAGGAAGATCAAATTAGAACAAGAGCAGATGAAATCAAAGAGTTGAAGAGAAAAACGCCTGCTCGGAGTCACCTGATGTGCGTGGTAGTAGCAGCGGCATAGAATTTTGTTGGCAGCAACAGGTAGAGATCTAGCACCAGAAATTGGCAGAGGCAGAAGAGAAGAAAAGTTCTCGGCGGGGAAAATTAGAGAGGCTCTGCGGTAGAATCAGCAAAGAGCGCCTGCAGCTTGCAGAGCAGGATCAGTTGGAGCAGGCAAAGCGTATAGGGCAAAGCAGCACGAACACACAAGAACGGGCTGACGCAAGTGGCGAAGCAGTGTTCGGGATCAGAGAAGCTTGCAGCGTGAGTAGAAATTCCCATTTTTGTCTGTGGAGCAGAAATCAGTCGCGAGGACGAACGTCGCTGGGGGCCGCCTTGTCGAACAAATGGAAGAATTCTGGAGCAAAAGCAGAGGAGAAGCAGAATGCTGCGTCCCGATTTTCGTTAAAAGCTGAGTCAATCGGTGCGCCTGGAAAGATCTGAAGCGACATCGCTGGGTGTGGACGAATACAGCTGTTCGATTGGAGATGAGAGCATGCTACAATTGTGGTGTCGGTTGGAGAAGAAAGCGGTGCTTGTGGACAGAGTCCTTGATGCAATGATTTCCTCCTCTCCTTCAATCGACATAGCTGTTCAACGAATGAAGAGATACGGCTGTCCAGTGGAGTCGCCCATTAGAAGAGATGTCTGTTCGCTGAAGGGGCACGCTTGTTGGGATGAAGCGGTGTATCGGTTGGAATTTTCAGATGAACGAGCACCGGAAAAAGGCGCCTTTGTTGGTGGAACGAGCTGGAAGCGGAGGAGCACAGCAAAGATAGCCGGTATGATCATTCATGGTTTGATTTTATCTGGAAGAGCGGCGTCGCTAATAAGCAGTGGCGTCGGTTGAATATATCGGTTGAATCTGGACTGAATCGGCGCGCCTGGAGCAGTAATAGCGTGAGGGTTGAAGGCGGACGGAGCCCTTGATTCCATGATTTCCTCCACTGCTTCAATTGATGCGGCTGTACGACTCAAACTGCTGGAAGAAGGAATTCGGTGTGCAGCGTCTTGTAGTTGAATCGTGAAACGGAAGCTGCCCTATTACTATAGTCGGCGAACAGATGAAGTGTAGTCGTCAGCTTCCTCTTGTTGCCCCCCCCCCCCACCTTTTTTTTTCTCAAGTATTATGGCCAGATCCGTAATCTTTACCTAAACCTAAAAAAAATAACACAAATTAGAAAAACAAATGAAAATTAGAGAAATAAAGCACTTGGGTTGCCTCCCAAGAAGCACTAGTTTAGGGTCATTAGCTTGACCGTAGAGTTGTATAATGCAACACCAAAGAATGCATACCTTAAATTATCAATCAGTGATTTCAGGTATGGGTTTCTTTCAATAATTACCTGGGCTGCTTTCTCATATAGGTTTTCAAACTTTTGCCATTCTCGAATCGATTCGTTCAGTAGAATGAAGGATTTTCACAAGAGTTTGAGTATTTTCATTGTCGTCACATCCTTCTCAGCTTGACTATAATACGTCTTAAATTTCCACCGGTTTTCACACACAATAATCAGCAAGTTGTAATAAGATGGTCATATTTTTAAAGACTTCCATGACTTAAAAAGTTGGACAGTGAATATTTCAGAAAGTTTATGCCAAGGTAGAGTTGTGCTAACTAAAGTAAAATAAAATTACTTAGAAAAGACAAGAAAGTATGATAAAGCCTAGTCAATCAATTCATAGAATATTTTGATATTAACAAAATACCATCCCCGGCAATGACGCCAAAAACTTCATGCACAAAATCCGCAAGCGCACGGCTTACCGATGTAGTACTTAAGATATCGTTTCCACAGGGATGGATTGTCAAGTACCAAATCTTCCAATCTTTGATAGCTAACCGATTGAAAATCAAGGTTGGTAAGGTAAACTAAGCTAAGAATGTAATAAAATAAAAGGTCCTACTAATATGAGAGAAATCAGGAAATCGGGGTTTTCCACATCAATCAACTTATAAATTAATGAAAATTACTGATTAGAAAATCTTTGGAAAGCCAAGGACATGTCCCCTTGAGCCGTGCCCCTCTCAGGTGCTCGACTCAACAACTGAGTTAGTCTCCTACTCTCGCAGTGGACAACTCCACAATCTACTTACTTAGTCTCCTACTCTCGCGGTGGACTAAGCAGAGGTAGATCGTGTAAAACAAGACTCGAAGATTCCCCAAGTGGTCTTCTACAACTCTCGTATGTTATCAAGTCATCAAGTAGTAGAGCACACAGGAATGATCAAGGAGGATCCGTTGATTGCAATTCACCTCTCAGTTGTTACCACAATCAACTAAAGTGAAAACCGATCTGGCCAAGAAACGATAAACATGAATGAAACAAACCAAGATCAAATGGCTTCGCAAGATATGTCAAAAGCAATTATTGACATTAACACTTATAAATCAAAAGACGGGCTACGCCCAAATCCCGATTGAGGTTTTTACACTAATACATACATGGTTAACAACAACAACAAGCCCTCCAATAAAAAGGGAAAGGAAACTAAATAAGGTAAAGATGCGAAAAGAATCAAGACAAACTCCTTTCTCTCCTCCTCAAAGAATCCTTCTTCTCCTTGGAATTACTTGCGTTCTTGCGACCAAGCCTTGGGTTCTCGAGCGTAATCCTCCTCTCTTCCCCTGGAGCCCCGATTGGGCACTCCCCAGGCCTCTGGGCACCTCTGGCTGCCTCCTTGACAAAGAGAGAACTCATCTCTTCTATAGACTTCAAAGTGCCTCTTCAAGGTGGCTTTTCAAGTTGCCTTTTCATGGTGCCTCCTCATGGTGCCTTTTCAAGGTGGCGCAATTCATGAACATCTTTTAATAAATCTACATTCATGAATGTGCTTGATTAATGCTTGTTCATGAATTTTCTCTCATTAATGCTTGTTCATGAATGTTGACGGCGTGTGTCTTGTTGGCGTGTGTCTTGAGAGTTGGCAATAAATGCTGAATGCGGGTAAACTCGAGCTCTTGTCTGAAGCTAAATTTCTTGTCATGAATCCAGATTCACTCAGGTATATGATCATGCATCCGTATAGCTCTAGAAACACGTGAATTTTTGTGTATTTAACAAATATGACAAGTAGTGAAGCTTCTGAAGAAATTCAGTGAATTAAGCTAGAAAGAGATGTAAAATCATGAAAATAGGTCTCGATTCACAGGTAAATATAGGTCTAAAAGACGATATAATTTCGAGACATCAGAAATAAGAATCCAAGATCCACAAAAATAGTGAGAGACTCCCCTACTTGGCACTATGTAAAATTGATAGTGGTACATAAGACATGCGTTGAAGTCTATATAAAAGATAATGAGAGTGAAAAATAATAAGACTCCTCTATTTGGCACTGTGTAAAATTGACAGTGGTATTGAAGACAAGGGTTGAAGTCAAAATAAAAAGTATGTATCTAAGCGGGTACATGCCATCTTTGCAAAAATAATCAAAAAAAAAAAATTATGTGTGGAAAAAGATCTTGGAAACCTAATTCCTGTAAACAAAAGCATAATAGATTTGAACTGAAATTGGGTGAAGTCTTGAGATTGAAAATTCTAATTATTATACGAGTTGCAAAGTTTTATTTGATTGAATTGTGGATCCAGAGGGTTAAGTTCTAAGAATGATATGTTTGCTTGAAGTTTTATAAAGCAATTAATGGAATCTTTCATTGATGATTGTATTTTAGAAATTTATTAAGCATGAAAAGGTTATTCTTTTAATCAATTTTTGATTTTTCTTGAGGACAAGCAAAGTTTGAGCCTTATGTTTTTTATGACACCAAAATATATAGTATATATTTTATATATCTTATCTTTTCATGCTCAATTGAAGATCTTTTATTTGTTTGCCAAAATTATCAAATATTGCAAAATCTACTTCTATTTTGGTTTTTCATGATTTTCAGGTAAAAAGGCGCTATTTTAAGGCATTTTCAAACAAAATCAAATATATGGAAGAGCTACCATCATCAAGAGGAGATCACATGACAAATTTCATGCAAAACGGAGTAACGAACCAAAATACGGCAATGCCGTATTCTATTTTACGGTACCGTATTTCTGTACGATACTGTAAAATCAGAGCACTGCCGTAATTTGGGGAATTTTCAGACCAGAAGATTTTTCTGATTTTATGGCACCACTGTAAAGAATTACATGGGCCGTATTTTGGAGCGTTTTAGACTAGAGACTTTTGCTGATATTACGGCACTGCCATAAACCATTTTACGGTGTCGTATTATTCAGAATAACGGCACCCCCGTAATGGATTTTACGGCACCGTAATTACACCATAGAATTACGGTACAATCGTAATCCCTGAGGTGCCGTAATTTGGGAAGATTTCTACCGGAGAATTTCGTGAGATTACGACACCGCCGTAACAATCTTTACGGTGCCGTAATGCTAGATGATTTTCCACCCGAGAGATTTCAGAGATTACAACACTGCCATAGGGATCTTTACAGGCCGTATTTTGGTCCAGAAACATATAGAAGCAAATACGGCACGGCTGTAAACATTTTTACGGGCCGTAATCTTGACAAATACTTTACAGAGCAAAAATTGTAAGGTCCCCCTCAAGGGGGGAGCGAAACCCTAATAGGCGCATATGAAGGTTTTGATGCAGCGGAAGGGGTTTCTAGGATCTATGCATGTAATATGATCAACATAAATCGATTTCAAATATCAGAGAAGAAATCATACCGATGCCATAGTATGGATGGCGACTTGGAAGCAGAGAGTGAAGTCGCTCTCCTCCAGAGAAGACGCACACAAGATGTGATCGCCTACTCCCTTAGTGCTCCTTGTGCTAGCAAGGTTCTAAGGAGTCCTTGTCGAATGGAAGGGAAGAGAATCCTTTGCTTGGCGATTTCTTCTTCTCCTTTTTCGTCAACCTCTTCACCACACGAGAGAGAGCTTGTTGGCGACTAGAGAGAAGGAGAGGCGAGAGAGTAGAGCGTCTTAGGCGTGAACGTGAGGCGTTCCCACGTTTAGAAGTCATGGCTTCTAAAATTAGTAAACCCCAAACGTTCATGCGACCATGGGTTCACCCCCATGCGCAAACTCATCTTCCCTTGAACCATGCGCTCACTCAATGAGATGGTTCAATTTGGTTTGGTCCAAAGACCAATTAACCCAAGCGATATGGTCTAGATCACATTAAACCCTAAGGTTCTTGATCTAACCGTTGATCTCTTGATGCTGCTGATCTCACTGATCTAGCATCCATTCTCTCGATCGAAGCTTACCGATCTCAAGCCCTAATCAATCAAACATGATCAGACCAGATCTCACTTACAATCAGAGATCAAATCCCTTTAAACTGAACCCAGACAATTCAGTCCATACGATCTGACTTAAGTAAGCCATATCATCAAATTGTGCGACCCTAAGGGTTTCCTTTAAACGTCGGTAATATTAACTTACGTTATCACGATCAGTGAGGGGTATCTAGCAACACATCACTGTCTCCCGATATAAAGGAAAGAGTCTTCCAAGACTACACCCAAACCACAGCACAAGTGTGAATCAACTCACTAGGCATACATGATTCCTTTGCCACTGGATGTTCTTTATTGGACAAGCCTGTCAAGCTTGTATCTCCAATATGATGAGCATGATTAGATCAGATGAACATAGTCACCTCGGTATGGCCATACACTTTCTCAATCATCTCATCCAGGGGGCCCCTTTAGAACATCACACTCCTTAAACAAGGAGACGGCAATCCTATATCCATCACTAGCGCCCTAACATGACTCAAGCTCACCATCCAAGATAGTCTATAACCATTGTGTTTCAAATGATATTGAACTACCTCAAAACAATGACAATCATCATTTAGAAACACAAGTGATCTCAAGTCAGAGGAAATGTGCCACTTGTTGCAATCAAGGATTATTCACATTGTGACAAGCAATTGAATATCCTAGTAGGGTCTGTCCAGTACATCCAATGTACCCATGAGTCTACATCTTATTCCATGCTCGAAGCATCCTATAAGATTAGAACACATATTAGTCTCAATCATATCAAGGTTGTCTCATATTCACCAAGATATCTCGACTAAGGACATATAGCATGTCAGCCTAGCTGAACAGCATTGAGACATTATTCAGAAGTACAATTATTGCAGCAGACAATATAACAAACTGAATAACAACCATTGCCTTCATAAACATAAGAGTTTATACATGATACTGAAAGAATCCCAAGGCCACAAACATTAGCCTTAAGGGCATACCCCAACAATCTCCCACTTGCACTTAATCTAATGGTTGAGAAATCTCAAACCCATATTGAAAGACCCCTAAATCTAGGGGGGCCGAAACCCTAAGGGTGGCGCAAAAGAAAGTTTTCGCATGGGAAGCTAGGGTTTCAACAATAATCGCATATATGTTTATATGATCAACCTCTTGTAGTTAGGAATCATACCATAGCCATTTCTATTGGATGGCGTCAAGGAAGAAGAGATTCGAATGAAACTCCTCCAAAAGGTGCGCACACAAGGTGATGCCGCCTACTCCTTGAGATCCTTGTGCTAGCAAGGTTCTTCAAGGGTCTTTGATCGAATCAAAGGGATGAGATGTCTTCTCCCACTTGGCCGAGACCTCTCCAAGACGTGAAGGAAGCTTTTCACCCGCGAGAGAGATTCGAGAGCAAGAGTCAAAACGTATTGGCGTTCAAGAGAGGTGGCGCATGAAGACTTACTAAAAATAGCAAGCCATGAAGAGCATGCGCCCACTTCTTCATAACCGACAATAACGCTTCAAAGATTGAACCATGCGTTCATTCTCTTGAACCGGTTTAATCTAATTGACCCAACTCAATTTGGTTCAAAGACCAAATCAAAACAGCCCAAGCCATTTGGTCTAGACCGTCTTAAACCCTAAGGCTCCTGATCTAACCGTTCATCTCGTGATGCTTTTGATCTCACCGATCTAGCATCAATTCTCTCGATCGAAGCTTACCGATCTCAAGCCCTAATCAATCAAACATGATCAGACCAGATCTCACTTACAATCAGAGTCTAAATCCCTTTAAACTGAACTTAATCAATTCAGTCCACACGATCTGACTTAAGTAAGCCATATCATCAAATTGTGCGACCCTGAGGGTTTCCTTTAAATGTCGGTAACGATAACTCACGTTATCACGATTAGTGAGGGGTATCTAGCAACACATCACTGTCTCCCGATATAAAGGAAAGAGTCTTCCAAGACTACACCCAAACCACAGCACAAGTGTGAATCCACTTCACCAGGCATACATGATTCCTTTGCCACTGGATGTTCTTATTGGACAAGCGTGTCAAGCCTGTAGCTCCAATATGATGAGCATGATTAGATCAGATGATCATAGTCACCTGGGTATGGCCATACACTTTCTCAATCATCTCATCCAGGGGGGCCCCATAGAACATCATGCTCCTTAAACAAAGAGACGGCAATCCTATATCTATCACCAGTGCCCTAACCTGACTCATGATCATTATCCAAGATAGTCTATAACCATTATGTTTCAAATGATATTGAACTACCTCAAAACAATGACAATCATCATTTAGAAACACAAGTGATCTCAAGTCAGAGGAAGTATGCCACTTGTTGCATACAAGGATTATTCACATTGTGACAAGCAATTGAATATCCTAGTAGGGTCTTTCCAGTACATCCAATGTACCCATGAGTCTACATCTTATTCCATGCTCGAAGCATCCTATAAGATTAGAACACACATTAGTCTTAACCATATCAAGGCTGTCTCATGTTCACCAAGATATCTCGACTAAGGACATATAGCATGTCAGCCTAGCTGAACAGCATTGAGACATTATTCAGAAGTATACATATTGCAGCAGATGATGTAACAACCTGAATAACAACCATTGCCTTTATAAACATAGAGTTTATACATGATACTGATATAATCCCAAGGCCTCAAACATTAGCCTTAAGGGCATACCCCAACACATATTATTACAGTGCTTCTCATGCTTCTGCTGCGCCAGAGGCTTGGTAAGCGGGTCAGCCAGATTGTCATCTGTATGAACCTTGCAAATTTTGATCTCGCCACGATCTATGACCTCCCTGATCAAGTGAAACCGTCTCTGTATGTGCTTGGACTTCTGGTGCGACCGTGGTTCCTTTGCTTGTGCGATTGCTCCAGTGTTATCACAGAAGATAACTAAAGGATCTGCACTGGAAGGAACAACACCAAGTTCCTGAACGAACTTACGAATCCACACTGCCTCCTTAGATGCTTCTGAGGCTGCAACATACTCGGCTTCTGTTGTGGAATCAGCAACAATTGACTGTTTGAAACTTTTTCACACCACCGCTCCTCCATTCAAGCTAAAAAAATAGCCTGATTGCGATCGAAAATCATCCTGGTCCGATTGGAACGAAGCGTCAGTATATCCTTCTATACTGAGTTCTTCCTGACCACCATACACCAAGAACATATCTTTGGTCCTCCGCAGATATTTTAAAATGTTCTTGACTGCAATCCAGTGCGCCTGACCTGGATTACCTTGGAATCGACTGGTCACGCTTAACCCGTAAGCGACGTCTGGGCGAGTACACAACATCGCATACATAATGGACCCAATAGCCGAAGCATAAGGCGTATTGTCCATTTCATCTTTCTCAGTCTGTGTTTGTGGACACTGACTCTTTGAAAGATTCAGACCATGTCTGACTGGAAGATATCCTCTTTTAGAATTCTCTAAATGGAATCTCTCCAGGACTTTATCGATGTAAGTACTCTGGCATAGCCCGAGAAGCCTCTTAGATCTATCCCTGTAGATCTTCACACCTAATACATAGGCTGCTTCTCCTAAATCTTTCATCTGGAAACATTTCCTTAACCATGCCTTAACCGCATGCATTTCAGGAATATCGTTTCCAATGATCAAGATATCATCGACGTAGAGGACTAGGAAAGTAATCACGCTCCCACTAAACCTCTTATATACACACGGGTCATCTTCGTTCTTGATGAAACCAAATTCAGAGATTGATTCATCAAAACGAATATTCCAGCTTCTAGATGCTTGTTTAAGTCCATAAATGGACTTCTTTAACTTGCATATTTTATGACGATCTGATGGATTAGTGAAACCTTCAGGTTGTGTCATATACACATCCTCATCCAGATTTCCATTAAGGAAAGACGTTTTCACATCCATTTGCCAGATCTCATAATCATAATATGCTGCTATCGTGAAAAGAATCCGAATAGACTTGAACATGGCCACAGGAGAGAAAGTTTCATCATAATCTATCCCGTAGATTTGTTTGAAACCTTTCGCAACTAGCCTGCCTTTATAGGTAACCACGTTACCATCCATGTCAATCTTCTTCTTGAAGATCCATTTACAGCCTATAGGGATTACTCCCGGAGGCGGATCAACCAAATCCCATACTTGGTTATCTGACATGGAGTCCATCTCGGCGCGCATAGCTTCAAGCCATCTCGCTGAGTCCGGTCCACTGACCGCATCCGCATAAGTGAGGGGTTCATCATTATTAATGATGTAGACTCCGTCATAGCGCTCAGGCTGTCGACGGATCCTTCCCAATCTTCGCGGTTCCCGTGATATCTGAGCCTCAGGTTGTTCAATAACCTGATCTACTGGCTCAGGCTCATCCAACTGTGCTTGACTACTTTGTCCTTCCTCTGGATCCTCATCCAGCTTTATTTCTCTCCCACTCGCTTCTTGCAGAAGAAACTCCTTCTCAAGAAATATGGCCGTTCGAGCAACAAACACCTTGTTCTCTTTGGGATCGTAGAAATAATAACCCTTAGTTTCCTTAGGGTAACCGACAAAGATACATTTCTCAGATCTGCTCTCTAGTTTCCCAGAGGCGAGCTTCTTGACATAAGCCTCGCAACCCCAGATCCTGATAAATGTCAAGCTCGGCTGTTTCCCATACCATAACTCATATGGAGTCTTTGAAACTGCCTTGGATGGCACTCGGTTTAGTACCTTTGCAGCTGTTTCCAGTGCAAATCCCCAAAAAGAGTAAGGTAAAGTAGCCTGACACATCATAGAACGAACCATATCCAGTAAGGTTCTGTTCCTCCTCTCGGACACACCATTCCATTGCTATGTTCCTGGCGGAGTGAGCTGTGAGATAATCCCACACTCCTTCAGATAGTCAGTAAACTCTCGACTTAGGTATTCTCCACCTCGATCAGAACGAAGTGCCTTGATATTTCGGCCTAGCTGATTCTGTACTTCATTCTTGAACTCTTTGAACTTGTCAAAAGATTCACTTTTATGTCTCATAAGATAGACATAACCATATCTACTGAAATCATCAGTAAAGGTAATGAAGTATTGATAGCCACCTCTGGCATGTTTACCAAATGGCCCACACACATCACTGTGTATAAGGTCAAGTAAACCTGAAGCCCTTTGACCTTTGTTAGGAAAAGGTGACTTCGTCATTTTGCCCATCAAGCAAGCTTTGCATGTATCAATCTCCTCATAGGAGAATGATCCCAGCAGTCCATGATCATGCAACCGCTTAATGCGCTTCTTGTTAATATGGCCTAAACGACTATGCCATAACAAGGTGCTGTCATCAGCATACTTGGCTTTCTTATTATCAATATTTTGTATAGAATTTTCCATGTCCAACATGAATAACCCATTGTTAATTGAACCAGTAGCATAAACAATATTATCATAAGATAAAACACACTTTGAAATATTGCATTCAAAGGAAAATCCTTTCCTAACAAGAGCAGGAATAGAGATAATATTTTTCGTAATACTCGGAACAAAATAACAATTGTCCAGTTCTAATACAAATCCAGATGGTAATGAGATGTAATAAACCCCTACAGCAACAGCAGCAACCCGTGCCCCGTTTCCAACTCGTAGGTCCACCTCATGCTGTCCCACCTGTCTTCTTCTCTTGAGTTCCTGTACATTTGAACAAATGTGAACTCCACATGCAGTGTCCAACACCCATGAAATAGAAGAAGAAAACATGACCTCAGTCACATAAATACCTGAGCCAGAAGCGATGCTTCCCCTCTTGTCTCCTTGGAGCGCTTTACAGTCCCTTTTCCAGTGACCCAGCTGGCCACAGTGGAAACATCTGTATTCCTTCGACCGCTTAACTTTTTGTTTCAGCGCCTTGTTGTAGTTCTTGACAGGGGCTTTGCCCTTCTTCCCCTTCTTCTTGTTCCTAGAAGGAAACATCAAGACAGAGGTTGAAGGCTTTCCCTTCAGAGTCTCCTCAGTAGTCAAGAGCATATTCAGCAACTCTGCCGGAGTACAGTCGATCTTGTTCATATTAAAGTTAATAATGAACGGATCAAAAGAGGCCGGGAGAGACTGCAGAATAATGTCTACAGCAAGCTCCTGATTGATGGTATGCCCCAGTTTCTCTAGAGCCTCTTTGTGCCCAATCATCTTGAGCACATGAGCTCCCACTGGACTCCCTTCAGCCAGTTTGCTCTGAAAGAAAAGCTTAGTCAGATTATAGCGTTCAGTCCTCGCCTGTGCAGCATAAAGCATCTTGAGGTTTGCTATCATTTCTATAGCAGACATATCCTCATGCTGACACTGCAGCTGTGGCGTCATAGACGCTAGCATCAGGCAAGCAACATCATTGCTATCATTGACATGCTTTTTGTAGGCTTCCCGAACCGCCCTTGCGGCGTTCGGAGAGGGTTGAGGCGGTGTAGTCGTCCTGAGGACATACAGTTTCCTCTCTGCCTTAAGAACAATCTTAAGGTGTCCGTACCAGTCTGAGAAGTTTGGCCCAGCAAACTTCTCCCTTTCCAGTAGGGATCGCACATTGAAGCTCATGGTGTTCGTTGCTGCAGGAATCTACAACAATGCAAGAACAGCAAGGTTAGTATCAATGTTAAGAATCAATTCAGGACTTTAGACTGATTCTTTTTCTCACTATTTTATCTGGCTGAAAAATCCAGCAAAACAGCCCGAAAGAGTTGAACTCCTTTAGTGAGATGGGATCCAGATTTCATACTTGGTCTCCGCGTCCCGCTCAGGCGAGATAAGATGCACAGAGAGTACAAGCACTAATTTCTGGTAGGCAGTCCCTGCCAATCGCCAACCCGTGCGATTTCCTTTCATCTGGGCAATCCAGTAGACTGTGCCAACTGAGTTGGTACAACACAGTCTCTGATCCCACAGATGGCTGCCTCCATGTGCTACCATATGCGCCACATATGTAGCCTACATGGTCAAGCTGACCCGACCTACTCCCTGGACCACCACGTGCTATGCTGAGCAACGAGAAGCGATAAATCCCTTCCCTGTAACACGCAGGTGTAATCCCGCACCGTCTGAAGATAGATGGACGTGCCCACTGAGTGGGTACAACACGGCTCTAACGATAGTCAGAACAGTGAGGTTTCGCGTCAGAAGGCTTACGAGCTTGATATTTAACGTTGGATTTTAACGGTCTTTTATCTTCTTAACTATCATTCAATTCCTATGGTGATAGCAGAAGATAAACAAATCATGCAATTCTACTTATGTAACCAATAAAAGAAAGCATGATGATCTTATGTGGTAAAAGCCCATTAAGCCTAAGTAAGACCTTAACCTAACTTAAGTCTTCACTTGCTTTTCTTCATGGGTCTTTTGCTGCTCATCTGGCCCAAACCAGGGCCCAAGCGCCCACTGCAGCTCAGGTGCGCCCACCAGGTAAATGCGCCTGTCCTAGGGTCGAACCCTAGACCTCCCACCTGGTCAAGCCACTGCTGCATGCGCCTCTGCCAAGTGTGCTCTGTGCTCTTGTCTGATTATATTACAAAATAATCTATCTAGACAAGATTGACTCGCAGGTCAATTACATTTAATAAATTAAATAACATGTGATACGCAGATCACAATAATTAATTTACATCTTTAAGACAGGCTCGCAGGCCCCAGCACAGCACACATTAATTAGGCGTCCCACATAAGATGAAGTAAACAAGCAGATGGCATCAATCAGCATGTGATCCATAGATAAAATAAAATTTTTCAAAACCCCATTGAAATCCATTTTATTTTTTTTCTTATGTGCCCTACTACCTTACAACGGTCCATTAATAGGGATCCACTCATCATATCTAGTCAGATCCACTGCCCTTGCATGCACCAAGTCCTAACTGACTTGAGTTGACCCAATAGTCAACCATGCATGCGCAAAGGGCTGAACCACCTTCATGAGTTTTGGCAAGCGGGTGTGACCCCGGGCCTAACTCATGCGTGTTCACTGGTTGTCTCAACCAGACCTCGCTACACGCCTGTCTGCAGTCGACCTATAGCCACCTCGTGCTTGCGCACAGGTGCCATCTGGTCGACCCATCTAGGCTGTCAGATGGTCTGATCAGACTGGTTGGATCTTACCTAGACTGTGACTTCAACCCTATCAACCCGTCTAAGGGTTTATAGTAGGCGCTCTTAGATCTAATGAAGGTCGCGCAAGTCATGAAGTGTTTGAGAAAAACAACGATGCGCCCACAAACATGCGCCAAGAAAACAAGAATCAAGTTTTCGCATATGCAACAACTTAACATGTAATATTCGCATGTTATAGATCTAAGCATTCATTCACAAACAAGGATCACAAAGCCTTTAAGCAATCATAAAAACATGCAAAACAGGCTCTGATACCAATTGTAAGGTCCCCCTCAAGGGGGGAGCGAAACCCTAATAGGCGCATATGAAGGTTTTGATGCAGCGGAAGGGGTTTCTAGGATCTATGCATGTAATATGATCAACATAAATCGATTTCAAATATCAGAGAAGAAATCATACCGATGCCATAGTATGGATGGCGACTTGGAAGCAGAGAGTGAAGTCGCTCTCCTCCAGAGAAGACGCACACAAGATGTGATCGCCTACTCCCTTAGTGCTCCTTGTGCTAGCAAGGTTCTAAGGAGTCCTTGTCGAATGGAAGGGAAGAGAATCCTTTGCTTGGCGATTTCTTCTTCTCCTTTTTCGTCAACCTCTTCACCACACGAGAGAGAGCTTGTTGGCGACTAGAGAGAAGGAGAGGCGAGAGAGTAGAGCGTCTTAGGCGTGAACGTGAGGCGTTCCCACGTTTAGAAGTCATGGCTTCTAAAATTAGTAAACCCCAAACGTTCATGCGACCATGGGTTCACCCCCATGCGCAAACTCATCTTCCCTTGAACCATGCGCTCACTCAATGAGCTGGTTCAATTTGGTTTGGTCCAAAGACCAATTAACCCAAGCGATATGGTCTAGATCACATTAAACCCTAAGGTTCTTGATCTAACCGTTGATCTCTTGATGCTGCTGATCTCACTGATCTTGCATCCATTCTCTCGATCGAAGCTTACCGATCTCAAGCCCTAATCAATCAAACATGATCAGACCAGATCTCACTTACAATCAGAGATCAAATCCCTTTAAACTGAACCCAGACAATTCAGTCCATACGATCTGACTTAAGTAAGCCATATCATCAAATTGTGCGACCCTAAGGGTTTCCTTTAAACGTCGGTAACGATAACTTACGTTATCACGATCAGTGAGGGGTATCTAGCAACACATCACTGTCTCCCGATATAAAGGAAAGAGTCTTCCAAGACTACACCCAAACCACAGCACAAGTGTGAATCAACTCACTAGGCATACATGATTCCTTTGCCACTGGATGTTCTTTATTGGACAAGCCTGTCAAGCTTGTATCTCCAATATGATGAGCATGATTAGATCAGATGAACATAGTCACCTGGGTATGGCCATACACTTTCTCAATCATCTCATCCAGGGGGCCCCTTTAGAACATCACACTCCTTAAACAAGGAGACGGCAATCCTATATCCATCACTAGCGCCCTAACATGACTCAAGCTCACCATCCAAGATAGTCTATAACCATTGTGTTTCAAATGATATTGAACTACCTCAAAACAATGACAATCATCATTTAGAAACACAAGTGATCTCAAGTCAGAGGAAATGTGCCACTTGTTGCAATCAAGGATTATTCACATTGTGACAAGCAATTGAATATCCTAGTAGGGTCTGTCCAGTACATCCAATGTACCCATGAGTCTACATCTTATTCCATGCTCGAAGCATCCTATAAGATTAGAACACATATTAGTCTCAATCATATCAAGGCTGTCTCATATTCACCAAGATATCTCGACTAAGGACATATAGCATGTCAGCCTAGCTGAACAGCATTGAGACATTATTCAGAAGTACAATTATTGCAGCAGACAATATAACAAACTGAATAACAACCATTGCCTTCATAAACATAAGAGTTTATACATGATACTGAAAGAATCCCAAGGCCTCAAACATTAGCCTTAAGGGCATACCCCAACAATCTCCCACTTGCACTTAATCTAATGGTTGAGAAATCTCAAACCCATATTGAAAGACCCCTAAATCTAGGGGGGCCGAAACCCTAAGGGTGGCGCAAAAGAAAGTTTTCGCATGGGAAGCTAGGGTTTCAACAATAATCGCATATATGTTTATATGATCAACCTCTTGTAGTTAGGAATCATACCATAGCCATTTCTATTGGATGGCGTCAAGGAAGAAGAGATTCGAATGAAACTCCTCCAAAAGGTGCGCACACAAGGTGATGCCGCCTACTCCTTGAGATCCTTGTGCTAGCAAGGTTCTTCAAGGGTCTTTGATCGAATCAAAGGGATGAGATGTCTTCTCCCACTTGGCCGAGACCTCTCCAAGACGTGAAGGAAGCTTTTCACCCGCGAGAGAGATTCGAGAGCAAGAGTCAAAACGTATTGGCGTTCAAGAGAGGTGGCCAAGAGCACCTCAGGTGCACCACCAGGTGAATGCCCCTCTTGGATGTGTGCCTTTGTACTCTTGTCTAATCAAAGTACATTTGATCTATCTAGACAAGGTTGACTCGCAGGTCAACTACATTTCATAAATTAAAACAATGTGATTCGCAGATCACAAAAATTAACTTATAATTTACCAGGCACGCAGGCCCCAGCACAGCACACAATATGGGCAACCCACATAAGACTAAATAAACAAGCATATGGTTCAATCAACATGTGATCCAATCATCTTGAAATTAAAAGTTTTGAAAACCCCATGGCATCAATTTTAATTTCCTTATGAGCCCTACAACCTTACAATGGTCCATTGATAGGGATCCACTCAACCATCTAGTTAGATCCATTGCCCTTGCATGCACCGAGTCCTAACTGACCCGAGTTGACCTAATGGTCAACCATGCATGCGCCAAGGGCTGAACTACCCTCATGAGTTTTGGCAAGCGGGTGTGACCCCGGGCCTAACTCAAGTGTGTTCAGTAGTGTCTCAACCAGACCTCGCTACACGCCCTAGATGCAGTCAACCTATAGCCACCTTGTGCTTGCGCATAGGTGCTATCAGGTTAACCCATCTGAGCTGTCAGATGGTCTGATCAGACTTGGATCTAACCTAGTGGTGACTTCAACCCCATCAACCCATCTAAGGGTTTAATGTAGTGGCACCTTAGATCTAATCAAGCGCGCAAGATGTAAGTTTTAGAAAACTTTTAGAACGTGCGCAAATAAACAAACAACATGCTTGATAACCCTTAGATCTAAGGGGGTCCCCTTCAAGGGGGAGCGCATACTTTAGGGGGTCCCCTTCAAGGGGGAGCGCAAACTACATGTCAACATATGATACAAGCGCAACCTTCATGCAACCATGATACAAGCGCAACCATCATGTAACCAAAGTAAGCGCAACCATCATGTAACCAAAGTAAGCGCAACCAACATGGATCACAAAATCGTAAAGCAATCATATAGATCATATGGAGAGCCTACCTCTGATACCAATTGATGGAACCCCTAATCTAAGGGGGAAGAAACCCTAAACATGCGCATCTAGCATGCATAGCGGAAAGAGGGCTTCAAGTAGATCGCATATGAACTATATGTTAACTTAATTCAACTTAAGATCAAGTTTTGATCTTACCAATGCCATGGATTGGATGGCGGCTTGGAATGAGAGAGAGCAAGCGAGATCTCCTCCAAAGAATACACACACCAAGTGATGAAGGCTTCCAACTTGCGCAACTTTGTGCTAGCAAAATGCCAAGTTGTCCTTCTCGAGTGGTAGGGATGAAGATGATGCTTTTGCCGGTTCTGCTCTTGTCGTCCACTCCAAGCTTCTCTCAAGTCTCGCCGAGCAAGAGCAAAACGCAAGGAGACAAGGGATGAATGAGCTCAAGCCGTTTTGGCGTTTCAAGGAGCCATGCGCTCAATGACTTTCCAAATTTGGAAACTCCATTAAGCCATGCGTTCTCCTCTTCAAGCAAACCGCCCAAAACGCTTATGGATCGAACCATGGGTTCACCCATGTAAACCGGTTCAATCCAAATTGGTCCAAACCAAAGCAATCGGTCTAGATCAACCAAACCCTAAGGTTTCCAATCCAACCGTTCATCTTATGATGCTCTTGATCTCACCGATCTAGCATCAATACTCTCGATCGAAGCTTACCGATCTCAAGCCCTAATCAATCAAACATGATCAAGCTAGATCTCACTCACAATCAGAGTCTATATCCCTTTAAACTGAACCCAAATAATTCAGTCCACACGATCTGACTCAAAGAAAGCCATATCACCAAATTGTGTGACCCTGAGGGTTTCCTTTAAACGTCGGTAACGATAACTTACGTTATCACGATCAGTGAGGGGTATCTAGCAACACATCACTGTCTCCCGATATAAAGGAAAGAGTCTTCCAAGACTCCACCCAAACCATAGCATAAGTGTGAATCAACTCACTTGGCATACATGATTCCTTTGCCACTGGATGTTCTTATTGGACAAGCATGTCAAGCCTGTAACTCCAATACGATGAGCATGATTAGATCAGATGAACATAGTCATCTGGGTATGGCCATACACTTCCTCAATCATCTCATATAGGGGGGCCCTCTAGAACATCACACTCCTTAAACAAGGAGACGGCAATCCTTTATCTATCACAAGTGCCCTAACCTGACTCAAGCTCACCATCCAAGATAGTCTATAATCATTATGTTTCAAATGATATTGAACTACCTCAAAACAATGACAATCATCATTTAGAAACACAAGTGATCTCAAGTCAAAGGACATGTGCCACTTAGTGCTTACAAGGATCATTCACATTGTGACAAGCAATGGAATATCCGAGTAGGGTCTGTCCAGTACATCCAATGTACTCATGAGTCTACATCTTATTCCATGCTCGAAGCATCCTATAAGATTAGCACTCATATTAGTCTCAATCATATCAAGGCTGTCTCATGTTCACCAAGATATCTCGACTAAGGACATAGAGCCTGTCAGCCTAGCTGAACAGCTTTGAGACATTATTCAGAAGTACACTTATTACAGCAGACAAGATAACAACCTGAATAATAACCATGCCTTTTATAAACTTAAGAGTTTATTACATGATACTTATACAATCCCAAGGCCTCAAACATTAGCCTTAAGGGCATACCCCAACAATCTCCCACTTGCACTTAATCTAATGGTTGAGAAATCTCAAACCCATATTATTACAGTGCTTCTCATGCTTCTGCTGCGCCAGAGGCTTGGTAAGCGGGTCTGCCAGATTGTCATCTGTATGAACCTTGCAAATCTTGATCTCGCCACGATCAATGATCTCCCGGATCAAGTGAAACCGTCTCTGTATGTGCTTGGACTTCTGGTGCGACCGCGGTTCCTTTGCTTGTGCGATGGCTCCAGTGTTATCACAGAAGATAACCAAAGGATCTGCACTTGAAGGAACGACACCAAGTTCTCTCACGAACTTACGAATCCACACTGCCTCCTTGGATGCTTCCGAGGCTGCAACATACTCGGCTTCTGTTGTGGAATCAGCAACAGTTGACTGTTTGAAACTTTTCCACACCACTGCTCCACCATTCAAGCTAAAAACATAGCCTGATTGCGATCGGAAATCATCCTGGTCCGACTGGAACGAAGCGTCAGTATATCCCTCTATACTGAGTTCTTCCTGACCACCATATATCAAGAACATATCTTTGGTCCTCCGCAGATATTTTAAAATGTTCTTGACCGCAATCCAGTGCGCCAAACCTGGATTACTTTGGAATCGACTGGTTACGCTTAACCCGTAAGCGACGTCTGGGCGAGTACACAACATCGCATACATAATGGATCCAATAGCCGAAGCATAAGGCGTATTGTCCATTTCATCTTTCTCAGTCTGTGTTTGTGGACACTGACTCTTCGAAAGATTCAGACCATGTCTGACTGGAAGATATCCACGTTTAGAATTCTCTAAATGGAATCTCTCCAGGACTTTATCGATGTAAGTACTCTGGCACAGCCCGAGAAGCCTCTTAGATCTATCCCGGTAGATCTTCACACCTAGTACATAGGCTGCTTCTCCTAAATCTTTCATCTGGAAACATTTTCCTAACCATGCCTTAACAGCATGCAGTTCAGGAATATCATTTCCAATGATTAAGATATCATCGACGTAGAGGATTAGGAATGTAATCACGCTCCCACTAAACCTCTTATATACACACGGGTCATCCTCGTTCTTGATGAAACCAAACTCAGAGATTGATTCATCAAAACGAATGTTCCAGCTTCTTGATGCTTGTTTCAGTCCATAAATGGACTTCTTTAACTTGCATATTTTATGACGATCTGATGGATTAGTGAAACCCTCAGGTTGTGTCATATACACATCCTCATCCAGATTTCCATTAAGGAAAGCTGTTTTCACATCCATCTGCCAGATCTCATAGTCGTAATATGCTGCTATCGCGAAAAGAATCCGAATAGACTTAAACATGGCTACAGGAGAGAAAGTTTCATCATAATCTATCCCGTAGATTTGTTTGAAACCTTTCGCTACTAGCCTGCCTTTATAGGTAACTACGTTACCATCCATGTCAATCTTCTTCTTGAAGATCCATTTACAGCCTATAGGGATTACTCCCGGAGGCGGATCAACCAAATCCCAGACCTGGTTATCTGACATGGAGTCCATTTCGGCTCGCATAGCTTCAAGCCATCTAGCTGACTCCGGTCCACTGACCGCATCCGCATAAGTGAGGGGTTCATCATTATCAATGATGTAGACTCCGTCATAGCGCTCAGTGTAAAACCCGAGAATTTTGATGTATTAAACCTCGGTATGTGACTCATTTTAATTATCTATAATCAGGTATTTATTAACCTTGTTGGTGGGATTTTTGGCTAAGGGGAAAATTATTCTCCTGCAGGGCAAAAATAAGTTGCTGTGGAGGAGTCTTGAACCTGAGACCTCTCCTGTGTATGTTGGCCTGGCTACCAGAGTTCCAGCCCAGTCTTTGTGTTAGGTATGTGGGCGCCCCCTTATTATGTGAGTATACAGATTAAATGCAGATTTCACTTAAGTGACTTGGCATCACTTAAGTTGTTTCCGATTTTCATCCTAACCCTAGCCGACCCTTACGATTTTTCCTCTCCCTCTCGTGGACTCTCGTGGACGATTTGCAGCCGCGCCTTCCCCTTTCGTCCAGCTCCTTTCCGGCGAGGTTCCGGCGGCGGCGCTTGGTTTTCCGGCGTGGTGGACAGCGGCGACGTGTGGGAGCTTCAGACAAGCCTCTTTGCTCACGATTTGCTTGCAAATCATCCCCAAGGCGAGTGGAAATCCTATGTTACTTGTAATCCGATTATATGATCTTTCCCTTGACATGTTTTCTTGCTTTGTGATGGAAAAACGAGTAGCTTACCATGAAACCGTGATCACCCATTGAAGTTTCGAAAATCAGATTTAGGGGCTCTAATCATAGGGCTTTTCGTTCTTTACTCTGATTAGATGTCTTATGAGGATGAGTGATCATGATCTTGAGCTTCAATTTGATTGTATGATGTATTCATGAAAAACCCTAGAGTATGACATGCGCCCATGCCCTAAATTTGATGAAATTTCATGCTAACTTTTGGGGAAAACTTAGGATTCATGAAATTAGAAGTATGAGGGAATTATCATGAATTTTCTGCTATTTTTGGAGCCTTAATTCATGCTGGCCGAAAATTTACCCTAGGGGTATTTTGGTCAATGTTCAGTTAACTTTTGGGGCAAAGCTGTTATTCATGTAATTGAGTTTATATGGTGCTTAAATATGATTTTTGCCTAATTTTAGGAATTTTCTATGCACTAGTTACAAGTGTAATCGTTCTCTTGAAATTAAGTGATGGTAATGTGTGCAATGTTTGTAAATTCTGTTTGATAACCTAGAATATAGATGTTACAATCTAATTGCATGAAATCTAGGATTAACACATTTTACCTGTATGGAAACATTTGTTGAGAACTTAGCATGGTATCTTCCTAACCTGATTGCATGAAACTTAAGGACTACCCTGTCTAAGACAATTATGCTGTTTAATTAATTTCGAGTGGTGAATGATATCCGGGTGTTAGTCTTTTGCTATAAGTGTGTGGCATAAGTCATGTCCATTATGTGTGACCCTGGAGATGTTGTGAAGTGAGGCAAAGTGTCACGCCTTGGTCAGGCGGGGGCCACCACTTGATCTTCCTTCACAGATGTGATTAGTTTAGCATAGAGAGACAAAGTGCCACGCTACTGGTAAGCGAGGGCCACCTCTTGAAACTCTCTGACTGCTGTGTGACCAATGTCGGGAAACAAAGTGCCACGCCGTGACTTGGCGGGGGCCACCTCTTGATTTACCACATTGTCTGAGTGGGTAGATGGAGATCAGCGTGCCACGTCTTAGCTAGACGGGGGCCACCTCCTGATTCCTCCCCTACTGTTTGGCATGCATGCATTCTCTGAGCCCTGACGAGGGAAGGGTCGGACCTTTGTGGTCGTTTCGTTCTGTTCTGGATTTGGACATGTTAGGATGTGCATCTACGTATGTGTTCTGTTTCGCCATGTGATATGCACGTTTCTATTTCGGTTTTGTTGTATTATGATTAGATTTCGCCATGTGGATTATTTTGTAAGTTGTGTTCTTATCTGTATTTGATTTGATATTTAATAATCGCATTCGGTAAATGTTTTGAAAAACCTTACATGCTATATTTTTGAATGTATTAATGGAGGGGTTTCATAGGGTTCTCACTTGCGGAGCTGTTAGCTCACCCCCCTCTAATATCTACAGGTGAGAGACCGTGATTGATACAGCGTTATGCACCTTGAGATATGAGTAGCTTGACGAAGCTTTGGGCTTTGTGATATGGACCTTGTAAAAGATTTCGGTTGTATTTGAATACTTGTATCGTGACTCCGTTATCTGGGGCCTGCGTGCCTGTATTAGTTATACTTTGTTTTGGATGATGGATACTATATTCTGGTTACATGTGAGGGCTTAGGCCCATTTTGTTATAAGATTTCAAGTGTGGTATTTTCACCGTTTTGATGGGATTTTATGTTCAGTCTGCTGTGATATGAGATTTTGTCTCCGTATATGTATAGTACGGAGTTGTGAACTGATTCGGTTATGTTTAGTATTATATAAGTTGAAATTACTTGTTGTTATGAATCAGTACAGCATGTACATGTATGGGAATTTTCCCGACCTTGTATGTACGCATACATGCTGCCGGATTTTTGTATAAATTTTCAGATCTTTTATTCCCTAGCTCCGTTAGTAGTATGATCTTGGCGTTCGGTTTTATTTCTCGTGACGTTCCTCGTATGATTTCCGCATGAACTTCGGGGTTAAGTATCGAGGGGCGTTACACTCAGGCTGACGACGGATCCTACCCGATCTTCGCGGTTCCCGTGATATTTGAGCCTCAGGTTGCTCAATAACCTGATCTACCGGCTCAGGCTCATCCAACTGTGCTTGACTACTTTGTCCTTCCTCTGGATTCTCATCCAGCTTTATTTCTCTCCCACTAGCCTCTTGCAGAAGAAACTCCTTCTCAAGAAATATGGCCGTCCGAGCAACAAAAAACCTTGTTCTCTTTGGGATCGTAGAAATAATAACCCTTAGTTTCCTTAGGGTAACCGACAAAGATACATTTCTCAGATCTGCTCTCTAGTTTCCCAGAGGCGAGCTTTTTGACATAAGCCTCGCAACCCCAGATCCTGATAAATGTCAAGCTAGGCTGTTTCCCATACCATAACTCATATGGCGTCTTTAAAACTGCCTTGGATGGCACTCGGTTTAGTACCTTTGCAGCTGTTTCCAGTGCAAAACCCCAAAAGGAATATGGAAGAGTAGCCTGACTCATCATAGAACGAACCATATCAAGTAACGTTCTATTTCTCCTCTCGGACACACCATTCCACTGCGGTGTTCCTGGCGGAGTGAGCTGTGAGATAATCCCACACTCCTTCAGATAGTCAGTAAACGCATGACTCAGGTATTCACCACCTCGATCAGAACGAAGTGCCTTGATATTTCGGCCTAACTGATTTTGTACTTCATTTTTGAACTCTTTGAACTTGTCAAAAGATTCACTTTTATGTCTCATTAAATAGACATATCCATACCTACTGAAATCATCAGTAAAGGTAATGAAGTACTGATAGCCACCTCTGGCATGTTTACTGAAAGGCCCACACACATCACTGTGTATAAGGTCAAGTAAACCTGAAGTCCTTTGACCTTTGTTAAGAAAAGGAGACTTCGTCATTTTACCCATCAAACAAGCTTTGCATGTATCAATCTCCTCATAGGAGAATGATCCCAGCAGTCCATGTTCATGCAACCGCTTAATGCGCTTCTCGTTTATATGGCCTAAACGACTATGCCATAGCAAGGTGCTGTCATCAGCATACTTGGCTTTCTTATTATCAATGTTTTGTATAGAATTTTCCATGTCCAACATGTATAACCCATTGTTAATTGAACCAGTTGCATACACAATATTATCATGAGATAAAACACACTTTGAAATCTTGCATTCAAAGGCAAATCCTTTCCTGACAAGAGCAGGAATAGAGATAATATTCTTGGTAATACTGGGTACAAAATAACAATTGTTCAATTCTAATACAATGCCAGATGGTAAAGATATGAAATAGTCTCCTACAGCAACAGCAGCAACCCGTGCCCCGTTTCCAACTCGTAGGTCTACCTCATGCTGTCCCACCTGCCTTCTTCTCTTGAGTTCCTGCACATTTGAACAAATGTGAACTCCACATGCAGTGTCCAACACCCATGAAATAGAAGAAGAAGATAACATGACCTCAGTCACATATATACCTGAGCCAGAAGCGATGCTTCCCCTCTTATCTCCTTGGAGCGCTTTACAGTCCTTTTTCCAGTGACCCAGCTGGCCACAGTGGAAACACCTGTTGTCCTTCGACCGCTTGACCTTCTGTTTCAGGGCCTTGCTGTAATTCTTGACAGGGGCCTTGCCCTTCTTCCCCTTCTTCTTGTTCCTTGAAGGAACCATCAAGACAGAGGTTGAAGGCTTACCCTTCAGAGTTTCCTCAGTAGTCAAGAGCATATTCAACAGCTCTGCCGGCGTACAATCGATCTTGTTCATATTAAAATTAATAATGAACGCATCGAAAGAAGGCGGGAGAGACTGCAGAATAATATCCACAGCAAGCTCCTGGTTGATGGTATGCCCCAGTTTCTCCAGAGCCTCCTTGTGCCCAATCATCTTGAGCACGTGAGCTCCCACTGGGCTCCCCTCAGCCAGTTTGCTCTGAAAGAAGAGCTTCGTCAGATTATAGCGCTCAGTCCTCGCCTGTGCAGCATACAGCATCTTGAGGTTCGCTATAATTTCTATAGCCGACATATCCTCATGCTGACGCTGCAGCGGTGGCGTCATAGACGCTAGCATCAGGCAAGCGACATCAATGCTATCATTGACGTGCTTTTCGTAGGCATCCCGAACCGCCCTTGCGGCGTTCGGAGCGGGCTGCGGCGGTATCGCCGTCTCGAGGACATACAGTTTCCTCTCTGCCTTAAGAACAATCTTAAGGTGTCCGAACCAGTCAGAGAAGTTCGGCCCAGCAAACTTCTCCCTTTCCAGTAGGGATCGCACATTGAAGCTCATGGTGTTCGTTGCTGCAGGAATCTACAACAAGCAAGAACAGCAAGGTCAGTATCAATGTTTCAGAATCAATCCAGGACTTAAGAAAGATTCTTTTCTCACTATTTTGTCTGACTGAAAAAATCCAGTAAACAGTCCGAAAGAGTAAACACTCTTTTAGTGAGATGGGATCCAGATTTCATACTTGGTCTCCGCGTCCCGCTCAGGCGAGATAAGATGCACAGAGATGACAAGCACTAGTTTCTGGTAGGCTGTCCCAGCCAATCGCCAACCCGTGCGATTCCCCTTCATCTTGGCAATCCAGCAGACTGTGCCAACTGAGTTGGTACAACACAGTCTCTGATCCCAGAGATGGCTGCCTCCATGTGCTACCATATGCGCCACATATGTAGCCTACATGGTCAAG
Organism: Costus lasius; assembly: GCA_027563935.2. Lineage (NCBI taxonomy): Eukaryota > Viridiplantae > Streptophyta > Magnoliopsida > Zingiberales > Costaceae > Costus > Costus lasius. The sequence continues at coordinate 39,807,504 of CM050453.2, forward strand.
CTGACCCGACCTACTCCCTGGACCACCACGTGCTATGCTGAGCAACGAGAGGGGATAAATCCCAACTCTGTAACACGCAGGTGAAATCCAGCACCGTCTGAAGATAGATGGACGTGCCCACTGAGTGGGTTCAACACGGCTCCAACGATAATCAGAAAGGTGAGGTTTCGCGTCAGAAGGCTTACGAGCTTGACATATTAGCGTTGGATTTTAACGGTCTTTTATCTTCTTACTATCAGGCATGCCTATGGCTATAGCAGAAGATAAACATAAACATGCAATTCTAATTATTAGCAATAAGTAGAAAGCATGATCTTATGTGGTAAAAGCCCATGAACCCTAGTAAGACCTTAATGTTACTTAAGTCTTCACTTGAGCTTCATTGCATCTCATCTGGTCCAACCCAGTGCCCTAGCGCCAAGAGCACCTCAGGTGCACCACCAGGTGAATGCCCCTCTTGGATGTGTGCCTTTGTACTCTTGTCTAATCAAAGTACATTTGATCTATCTAGACAAGGTTGACTCGCAGGTCAACTACATTTCATAAATTAAAACAATGTGATTCGCAGATCACAAAAATTAACTTATAATTTACCAGGCACGCAGGCCCCAGCACAGCACACAATATGGGCAACCCACATAAGACTAAATAAACAAGCATATGGTTCAATCAACATGTGATCCAATCATCTTGAAATTAAAAGTTTTGAAAACCCCATGGCATCAATTTTAATTTCCTTATGAGCCCTACAACCTTACAATGGTCCATTGATAGGGATCCACTCAACCATCTAGTTAGATCCATTGCCCTTGCATGCACCGAGTCCTAACTGACCCGAGTTGACCTAATGGTCAACCATGCATGCGCCAAGGGCTGAACTACCCTCATGAGTTTTGGCAAGCGGGTGTGACCCCGGGCCTAACTCAAGTGTGTTCAGTAGTGTCTCAACCAGACCTCGCTACACGCCCTAGATGCAGTCAACCTATAGCCACCTTGTGCTTGCGCATAGGTGCTATCAGGTTAACCCATCTGAGCTGTCAGATGGTCTGATCAGACTTGGATCTAACCTAGTGGTGACTTCAACCCCATCAACCCATCTAAGGGTTTAATGTAGTGGCACCTTAGATCTAATCAAGCGCGCAAGATGTAAGTTTTAGAAAACTTTTAGAACGTGCGCAAATAAACAAACAACATGCTTGATAACCCTTAGATCTAAGGGGGTCCCCTTCAAGGGGGAGCGCATACTTTAGGGGGTCCCCTTCAAGGGGGAGCGCAAACTACATGTCAACATATGATACAAGCGCAACCTTCATGCAACCATGATACAAGCGCAACCATCATGTAACCAAAGTAAGCGCAACCATCATGTAACCAAAGTAAGCGCAACCAACATGGATCACAAAATCGTAAAGCAATCATATAGATCATATGGAGAGCCTACCTCTGATACCAATTGATGGAACCCCTAATCTAAGGGGGAAGAAACCCTAAACATGCGCATCTAGCATGCATAGCGGAAAGAGGGCTTCAAGTAGATCGCATATGAACTATATGTTAACTTAATTCAACTTAAGATCAAGTTTTGATCTTACCAATGCCATGGATTGGATGGCGGCTTGGAATGAGAGAGAGCAAGCGAGATCTCCTCCAAAGAATACACACACCAAGTGATGAAGGCTTCCAACTTGCGCAACTTTGTGCTAGCAAAATGCCAAGTTGTCCTTCTCGAGTGGTAGGGATGAAGATGATGCTTTTGCCGGTTCTGCTCTTGTCGTCCACTCCAAGCTTCTCTCAAGTCTCGCCGAGCAAGAGCAAAACGCAAGGAGACAAGGGATGAATGAGCTCAAGCCGTTTTGGCGTTTCAAGGAGCCATGCGCTCAATGACTTTCCAAATTTGGAAACTCCATTAAGCCATGCGTTCTCCTCTTCAAGCAAACCGCCCAAAACGCTTATGGATCGAACCATGGGTTCACCCATGTAAACCGGTTCAATCCAAATTGGTCCAAACCAAAGCAATCGGTCTAGATCAACCAAACCCTAAGGTTTCCAATCCAACCGTTCATCTTATGATGCTCTTGATCTCACCGATCTAGCATCAATACTCTCGATCGAAGCTTACCGATCTCAAGCCCTAATCAATCAAACATGATCAAGCTAGATCTCACTCACAATCAGAGTCTATATCCCTTTAAACTGAACCCAAATAATTCAGTCCACACGATCTGACTCAAAGAAAGCCATATCACCAAATTGTGTGACCCTGAGGGTTTCCTTTAAACGTCGGTAACGATAACTTACGTTATCACGATCAGTGAGGGGTATCTAGCAACACATCACTGTCTCCCGATATAAAGGAAAGAGTCTTCCAAGACTCCACCCAAACCATAGCATAAGTGTGAATCAACTCACTTGGCATACATGATTCCTTTGCCACTGGATGTTCTTATTGGACAAGCATGTCAAGCCTGTAACTCCAATACGATGAGCATGATTAGATCAGATGAACATAGTCATCTGGGTATGGCCATACACTTCCTCAATCATCTCATATAGGGGGGCCCTCTAGAACATCACACTCCTTAAACAAGGAGACGGCAATCCTTTATCTATCACAAGTGCCCTAACCTGACTCAAGCTCACCATCCAAGATAGTCTATAATCATTATGTTTCAAATGATATTGAACTACCTCAAAACAATGACAATCATCATTTAGAAACACAAGTGATCTCAAGTCAAAGGACATGTGCCACTTAGTGCTTACAAGGATCATTCACATTGTGACAAGCAATGGAATATCCGAGTAGGGTCTGTCCAGTACATCCAATGTACTCATGAGTCTACATCTTATTCCATGCTCGAAGCATCCTATAAGATTAGCACTCATATTAGTCTCAATCATATCAAGGCTGTCTCATGTTCACCAAGATATCTCGACTAAGGACATAGAGCCTGTCAGCCTAGCTGAACAGCTTTGAGACATTATTCAGAAGTACACTTATTACAGCAGACAAGATAACAACCTGAATAATAACCATGCCTTTTATAAACTTAAGAGTTTATTACATGATACTTATACAATCCCAAGGCCTCAAACATTAGCCTTAAGGGCATACCCCAACAATTAGAACACACATTAGTCTTAACCATATCAAGGCTGTCTCATGTTCACCAAGATATCTCGACTAAGGACATATAGCATGTCAGCCTAGCTGAACAGCATTGAGACATTATTCAGAAGCACAGTTATTGCAGCAGACAATGTAACAAACTGAATAATAACCATTGCCTTTATAAACATAAGAGTTTATACATGATACTGTTACAATCCCATGGCCTCAAACATTAGCCTTAAGGGCATACCCCAACACATATTATTACAGTGCTTCTCATGCTTCTGCTGCGCCAGAGGCTTGGTAAGCGGGTCAGCCAGATTGTCATCTGTATGAACCTTGCAAATTTTGATCTCGCCACGATCTATGATCTCCCTGATCAAGTGAAACCGTCTCTGTATGTGCTTGGACTTCTGGTGCGACCGTGGTTCCTTTGCTTGTGCGATTGCTCCAGTGTTATCACAGAAGATAACCAAAGGATCTGCACTCGAAGGAACAACACCAAGTTCCTGAACGAACTTACGAATCCACACTGCCTCCTTAGATGCTTCTGAGGCTGCAACATACTCGGCTTCTGTTGTGGAATCAGCAACAATTGACTGTTTGAAACTTTTCCATACCACCGCTCCTCCATTCAAGCTAAAAACATAGCCTGATTGCGATCGGAAATCATCCTGGTCCGATTGGAACGAAGCGTCAGTATATCCTTCTATACTGAGTTCTTCCTGACCACCATACACCAAGAACATATCTTTGGTCCTCCGCAGATATTTTAAAATGTTCTTGACTGCAATCCAATGCGCCTGACCTGGATTACCTTGGAATCGACTGGTCACGCTTAACCCGTAAGCGACGTCTGGGCGAGTACACAACATCGCATACATAATGGACCCAATAGCCGAAGCATAAGGCGTATTGTCCATTTCATCTTTCTCAGTCTGTGTTTGTGGACACTGACTCTTTGAAAGATTCAGACCATGTCTGACTGGAAGATATCCTCTTTTAGAATTCTCTAAATGGAATCTCTCCAGGACTTTATCGATGTAAGTACTCTGGCACAGCCCGAGAAGCCTCTTAGATCTATCCCTGTAGATCTTCACACCTAATACATAGGCTGCTTCTCCTAAATCTTTCATCTGGAAACATTTCCTTAACCATGCCTTAACCGCATGCATTTCAGGAATATCGTTTCCAATGATCAAGATATCATCGACGTAGAGGACTAGGAAAGTAATCACGCTCCCACTAAACCTCTTATATACACACGGGTCATCTTCGTTCTTGATGAAACCAAATTCAGAGATTGATTCATCAAAACGAATATTCCAGCTTCTAGATGCTTGTTTAAGTCCATAAATGGACTTCTTTAACTTGCATATTTTATGACGATCTGATGGATTAGTGAAACCTTCAGGTTGTGTCATATACACATCCTCATCCAGATTTCCATTAAGGAAATCCGTTTTCACATCCATTTGCCAGATCTCATAATAATAATATGCTGCTATCGCGAAAAGAATCCGAATAGACTTGAACATGGCCACAGGAGAGAAAGTTTCATCATAATCTATCCCGTAGATTTGTTTGAAACCTTTCGCAACTAGCCTACCTTTATAGGTAACCACGTTACCATCCATGTCAATCTTCTTCTTGAAGATCCATTTACAGCCTATAGGGATTACTCCCGGAGGCGGATCAACCAAATCCCATACTTGGTTATCTGACATGGAGTCCATCTCGGCGCGCATAGCTTCAAGCCATCTCGCTGAGTCCGGTCCACTGACCGCATCCGCATAAGTGAGGGGTTCATCATTATTAATGATGTAGACTCCGTCATAGCGCTCAGGCTGTCGACGGATCCTTCCCGATCTTCGCGGTTCCCGTGATATCTGAGCCTCAGGTTGTTCAATAACCTGATCTACTGGCTCAGGCTCATCCAACTGTGCTTGACTACTTTGTCCTTCCTCTGGATCCTCATCCAGCTTTATTTCTCTCCCACTGGCTTCTTGCAGAAGAAACTCCTTCTCAAGAAATATGGCCGTTCGAGCAACAAACACCTTGTTCTCTTTGGGATCGTAGAAATAATAACCCTTAGTTTCCTTAGGGTAACCGACAAAGATACATTTCTCAGATCTGTTCTCTAGTTTCCCAGAGGCGAGCTTCTTGACATAAGCCTCGCAACCCCAGATCCTGATAAATGTCAAGCTCGGCTGTTTCCCATACCATAACTCATATGGAGTCTTTGAAACTGCCTTGGATGGCACTCGGTTTAGTACCTTTGCAGCTGTTTCCAGTGCAAATCCCCAAAAAGAGTAAGGTAAAGTAGCCTGACACATCATAGAACGAACCATATCCAGTAAGGTTCTGTTCCTCCTCTCGGACACACCATTCCATTGCTGTGTTCCTGGCGGAGTGAGCTGTGAGATAATCCCACACTCCTTCAGATAGTCAGTAAACTCTCGACTTAGGTATTCTCCACCTCGATCAGAACGAAGTGCCTTGATATTTCGGCCTAGCTGATTCTGTACTTCATTCTTGAACTCTTTGAACTTGTCAAAAGATTCACTTTTATGTCTCATAAGATAGACATAACCATATCTACTGAAATCATCAGTAAAGGTAATGAAGTATTGATAGCCACCTCTGGCATGTTTACCAAATGGCCCACACACATCACTGTGTATAAGGTCAAGTAAACCTGAAGCCCTTTGACCTTTGTTAGGAAAAGGTGACTTCGTCATTTTGCCCATCAAGCAAGCTTTGCATGTATCAATCTCCTCATAGGAGAATGATCCCAGCAGTCCATGATCATGCAACCGCTTAATGCGCTTCTTGTTAATATGGCCTAAACGACTATGCCATAACAAGGTGCTGTCATCAGCATACTTGGCTTTCTTATTATCAATATTTTGTATAGAATTTTCCATGTCCAACATGAATAACCCATTGTTAATTGAACCAGTAGCATAAACAATATTATCATAAGATAAAACACACTTTGAAATATTGCATTCAAAGGAAAATCCTTTCCTAACAAGAGCAGGAATAGAGATAATATTTTTCGTAATACTCGGAACAAAATAACAATTGTCCAGTTCTAATACAAATCCAGATGGTAATGAGATGTAATAAACCCCTACAGCAACAGCAGCAACCCGTGCCCCGTTTCCAACTCGTAGGTCCACCTCATGCTGTCCCACCTGTCTTCTTCTCTTGAGTTCCTGTACATTTGAACAAATGTGAACTCCACATGCAGTGTCCAACACCCGTGAAATAGAAGAAGAAAACATGACCTCAGTCACATAAATACCTGAGCCAGAAGTGATGCTTCCCCTCTTGTCTCCTTAGAGAGCTTTACAGTCCCTTTTCCAGTGACCCAGCTGGCCACAGTGGAAACATCTGTATTCCTTCGACCGCTTAACTTTTTGTTTCAACGCCTTATTGTAGTTCTTGACAGGGGCTTTGCCCTTCTTCCCCTTCTTCTTGTTCCTAGAAGGAAACATCAAGACAGAGGTTGAAGGCTTTCCCTTCAGAGTCTCCTCAGTAGTCAAGAGCATATTCAGCAACTCTGCCGGAGTACAGTCGATCTTGTTCATATTAAAGTTAATAATGAACGGATCAAAAGAGGCCGGGAGAGACTGCAGAATAATGTCTACAGCAAGCTCCTGATTGATGGTATGCCCCAGTTTCTCTAGAGCCTCTTTGTGCCCAATCATCTTGAGCACATGAGCTCCCACTGGACTCCCTTCAGCCAGTTTGCTCTGAATGAAAAGCTTAGTCAGATTATAGCGTTCAGTCCTCGCCTGTGCAGCATAAAGCATCTTGAGGTTTGCTATCATTTATATAGCAGACATATCCTCATGCTGACGCTGCAGCTGTGGCGTCATAGACGCTAGCATCAGGCAAGCAACATCAATGCTATCATTGACATGCTTTTCGTAGGCTTCCCGAACCGCCCTTGCGGCGTTCGGAGCGGGTTGAGGCGGTGTAGTCGTCTCGAGGACATACAGTTTCCTCTCTGCCTTAAGAACAATCTTAAGGTGTCCGTACCAGTCTGAGAAGTTTGGCCCAGCAAACTTCTCCCTTTCCAGTAGGGATCGCACATTGAAGCTCATGGTATTCGTTGCTGCAGGAATCTACAACAATGCAAGAACAGCAAGGTTAGTATCAATGTTAAGAATCAATTCAGGACTTTAGACTGATTCTTTTTCTCACTATTTTATCTGGCTGAAAAATCCAGCAAAACAGCCCGAAAGAGTTGAACTCTTTTAGTGAGATGGGATCCAGATTTCATACTTGGTCTCCGCGTCCCACTCAGGCGAGATAAGATGCACAGAGAGTACAAGCACTAATTTCTAGTAGGCAGTCCCTGCCAATCGCCAACCCGTGCGATTCCCCTTCATCTGGGCAATCCAGCAGACTGTGCCAACTGAGTTGGTACAACACAGTCTCTGATCCCACAGATGGCTGCCTCCATGTGCTACCATATGCGCCACATATGTAGCCTACATGGTCAAGCTAACCCGACCTACTCCCTGGACCACCACGTGCTATGCTGAGCAACGAGAAGCGATAAATCCCTTCCCTGTAACACGCAGGTGTAATCCCGCACCGTCTGAAGATAGATGGACGTGCCCACTGAGTGGGTACAACACGGCTCCAACGATAGTCAGAACAGTGAGGTTTCGCGTCAGAAGGCTTACGAGCTTGATATTTAACGTTGGATTTTAACGGTCTTTTATCTTCTTAACTATCATTCAATTCCTATGGTGATAGCAGAAGATAAACAAATCATGCAATTCTACTTATGTAACCAATAAAAGAAAGCATGATGATCTTATGTGGTAAAAGCCCATTAAGCCTAAGTAAGACCTTAACCTAACTTAAGTCTTCACTTGCTTTTCTTCATGGGTCTTTTGCTGCTCATCTGGCCCAAACCAGGGCCCAAGCGCCCACTGCAGCTCAGGTGCGCCCACCAGGTAAATGCGCCTGTCCTAGGGTCGAACCCTTGACCTCCCACCTGGTCAAGCCACTGCTGCATGCGCCTCTGCCAAGTGTGCTCTGTGCTCTTGTCTGATTATATTACAAAATAATCTATCTAGACAAGATTGACTCGCAGGTCAATTACATTTAATAAATTAAATAACATGTGATGCGCAGATCACAATAATTAATTTACATCTTTAAGACAGGCTCGCAGGCCCCAGCACAGCACACATTAATTAGGCGTCCCACATAAGATGAAGTAAACAAGCAGATGGCATCAATCAGCATGTGATCCATAGATAAAATTAAATTTTTCAAAACCCCATTGAAATCCATTTTATTTTTTTTCTTATGTGCCCTACTACCTTACAACGGTCCATTAATAGGGATCCACTCATCATATCTAGTCAGATCCACTGCCCTTGCATGCACCAAGTCCTAACTGACTTGAGTTGACCCAATGGTCAACCATGCATGCGCAAAGGGCTGAACCACCTTCATGAGTTTTGGCAACCGGGTGTGACCCCGGGCCTAACTCATGCGTGTTCACTGGTTGTCTCAACCAGACCTCGCTACACGCCTGTCTGCAGTCGACCTATAGCCACCTCGTGCTTGCGCACAGGTGCCATCTGGTCGACCCATCTAGGCTGTCAGATGGTCTGATCAGACTGGTTGGATCTTACCTAGACTGTGACTTCAACCCTATCAACCCGTCTAAGGGTTTATAGTAGGCGCTCTTAGATCTAATGAAGGTCGCGCAAGTCATGAAGTGTTTGAGAAAACCAACGATGCGCCCACAAGCATGCGCCAAGAAAACAAGAATCAAGTTTTCGCATATGCAACAACTTAACATGTAATATTCGCATGTTATAGATCTAAGCATTCATTCACAAACAAGGATCACAAAGCCTTTAAGCAATCATAAAAACATGCAAAACAGGCTCTGATACCAATTGTAAGGTCCCCCTCAAGGGGGGAGCGAAACCCTAATAGGCGCATATGAAGGTTTTGATGCAGCGGAAGGGGTTTCTAGGATCTATGCATGTAATATGATCAACATAAATCGATTTCAAATATCAGAGAAGAAATCATACCGATGCCATAGTATGGATGGCGACTTGGAAGCAGAGAGTGAAGTCGCTCTCCTCCAGAGAAGACGCACACAAGATGTGATCGCCTACTCCCTTAGTGCTCCTTGTGCTAGCAAGGTTCTAAGGAGTCCTTGTCGAATGGAAGGGAAGAGAATCCTTTGCTTGGCGATTTCTTCTTCTCCTTTTTCGTCAACCTCTTCACCACACGAGAGAGAGCTTGTTGGCGACTAGAGAGAAGGAGAGGCGAGAGAGTAGAGCGTCTTAGGCGTGAACGTGAGGCGTTCCCACGTTTAGAAGTCATGGCTTCTAAAATTAGTAAACCCCAAACGTTCATGCGACCATGGGTTCACCCCCATGCGCAAACTCATCTTCCCTTGAACCATGCGCTCACTCAATGAGATGGTTCAATTTGGTTTGGTCCAAAGACCAATTAACCCAAGCGATATGGTCTAGATCACATTAAACCCTAAGGTTCTTGATCTAACCGTTGATCTCTTGATGCTGCTGATCTCACTGATCTAGCATCCATTCTCTCGATCGAAGCTTACCGATCTCAAGCCCTAATCAATCAAACATGATCAGACCAGATCTCACTTACAATCAGAGATCAAATCCCTTTAAACTGAACCCAGACAATTCAGTCCATACGATCTGACTTAAGTAAGCCATATCATCAAATTGTGCGACCCTAAGGGTTTCCTTTAAACGTCGGTAACGATAACTTACGTTATCACGATCAGTGAGGGGTATCTAGCAACACATCACTGTCTCCCGATATAAAGGAAAGAGTCTTCCAAGACTACACCCAAACCACAGCACAAGTGTGAATCAACTCACTAGGCATACATGATTCCTTTGCCACTGGATGTTCTTTATTGGACAAGCCTGTCAAGCTTGTATCTCCAATATGATGAGCATGATTAGATCAGATGAACATAGTCACCTCGGTATGGCCATACACTTTCTCAATCATCTCATCCAGGGGGCCCCTTTAGAACATCACACTCCTTAAACAAGGAGACGGCAATCCTATATCCATCACTAGCGCCCTAACATGACTCAAGCTCACCATCCAAGATAGTCTATAACCATTGTGTTTCAAATGATATTGAACTACCTCAAAACAATGACAATCATCATTTAGAAACACAAGTGATCTCAAGTCAGAGGAAATGTGCCACTTGTTGCAATCAAGGATTATTCATATTGTGACAAGCAATTGAATATCCTAGTAGGGTCTATCCAGTACATCCAATGTACCCATGAGTCTACATCTTATTCCATGCTCGAAGCATCCTATAAGATTAGAACACATATTAGTCTCAATCATATCAAGGCTGTCTCATATTCACCAAGATATCTCGACTAAGGACATATAGCATGTCAGCCTAGCTGAACAGCATTGAGACATTATTCAGAAGTACAATTATTGCAGCAGACAATATAACAAACTGAATAACAACCATTACCTTCATAAACATAAGAGTTTATACATGATACTGAAAGAATCCCAAGGCCTCAAACATTAGCCTTAAGGGCATACCCCAACAAAAATTACGGCACTGCCGTAATTTCTTTTACGGCCGTAATTTCATTTCAAAAACGCAACTTTTACGGGCCCGAAACTTGCGCGGACCATAACTTTTGATCCAGAACTTCAAATTGAGATCTGAAAGATGCTACGGACTCGTATTTAAGAGGAGAAGACACATGAAGTAGAAGAACATATTTTTATCTAGTATTGAGGGAGCAATTGATAGAGAGGTGGTTAGGGTTTGGCCTCAAACCGAGAGGCGTAGAGGGCACCTCAGGCCATGATTTTCATGTAGAAGCTTTTCCTGGAGGAGAAGACAACACCCCAAACGTTTCGAAGGAAAAGAAGTTCTATCGGAGGAGGAATCAATGAAAGAAGGGGAGCAACACTGTTCATAGCGTGTTATGGAGGCAAATTACGGCTGGAATTTCTATTACAGCCGTGTTGTAATGTTGTTTCTTCTTCTTCTTTGATTTCTGAATACTTTGATACTATGGCTTATTGTATTTCTCTTTCCATGCTAGCTTAATCATATTTTGGGACATGGGGTGTAATCCCCTTGATTTTTAATGATTAGATAACTCTTATTTTCGTCAGAATAGTTTTATTATGATGATTCTACTTATGTGGTTGTTTGTCTTTGATTCTCCATAGATTGATGTTATTATTCATGTTTTATAGTTCTCGCAATAAGGACCGAAAGGTGACTTGCTTGAGAACTTGGAACCCTAGAATTGCATGTTAGGAACTCTCTTAGGTTAGTTCTTAATTATTTGATTTTAGTGATCTTTTTGCCAGGATGATAATTTGAATCTAGGGTAGAGTCGAGTTGTCAAACGTGGAGATCTTGCACAAAAGTGAGGATCGGAACGTTGGAGAACCATAAGTAGAACTTGTGTTGAGTCTCGGATGCACGAAAGTGATCCTTGAGATTCCACTTGAGACAATTAACTTAGAATTCGGATGCACGAAAGTGATCTTTGAATTCTTTGATTGATGATTTACTTATCTTTAGCGTTGGGATAGATCTTGCGTGAAAGTGAGGATTGATCCCTGCATGATTGTCTGCACGAGAGTGAGATGATCTCTTTATGAAGTAAATTAAGTCTTTATCGTGATAAGATTAGTCTGACGACCTTTTATTTAAATCTAGTCATTAGAATTAAGGAGGATGAAACCCTAGTCCCAATGTTTCTCTCTGATTATCTGATTTCGTGTGCTTTCCATCATTGCTTTGCTATTATTCGGTTACTTAGCTAGTAAAAACACAACTATTTGGTACTTAACAATAAGGTCTCTGTGGGATCGATATTTTTCTTTATTACTATGAGTATCTGTGCACTTGCGGACACTACAAGTTTAGGGACAACAAGTTTTTGGAGCTATGTCAGGGAGTGACACCTTTAATAAGTCTACCTACTTGTATTTATAAGTGTGTCCTTTCGGATCACATCAGAATGACGCCCTATCATCGCGAGTAAACAAAATGGAGTACTTTTGTCACCAACTTAGCTGGCTGCTCACACAGTCCATGGATAAACTCACGATTTCTCCCAAGGGCATGAGTGATCGCCTCGAGTCTTCAGAGCGTAGAACCTGAGTTCTGACTGAACCCTCCCCACCAACCTAACGGGCTCCGACTATGGAGCTAATCCCCTTAAACCAACCCATCAGGCGTAGGCCCTATGAAGAGGAACTGGTTCCCGAGGATGAACCATTTGATGAGGATGACGTGTGGGCCACACAAGGGCCCCAAACCCAACCCCGTTATGGTCGAAACAGGATGGATGATGATTTTCGTCGCATCGTGTGTACCTCACCCGCACCCTTTGATGGTAGCCTCGACCCCACGCGGTTCCTTGATTGGGCTGCATCGGTCGATAATTACTTTGAGTGGTGTGCCATGTCTCAACACCTGCGCGTCAACTTTACCCGCCTCCTACTAGAGGGTACAACCCATCTGCATTGGGCAAATGTGGAACAACAACTAGAGCAGCAATCCCTTCCACCCATTACGCAATCGGATGAAATGAAGTACCACCTCCGTGAGCGGTATGTTCCCCCCTTCTATAAGCAGTGCCTCTTGGACCAATATAGTAGTATACACCAGGGTTCTGGTACCATCAATGAGTATAGGCTAGCCTTTGACACATTAGCACTTAGGTGCAACTTGCGAGAGGACCCCAAATTTACCCTGTCTAGATTCAAGAATGGACTCCGATCGGAGACCCGAAAAGCCCTACCTGCCTATAACTCGGAGACTTTGGACCAGACATTCCAACGAGCTCGAGACATCAAGCAAGACTTGCACGTTGCTATTAGGCGCAGCGACTTGGCACCTTCTAGACAACCCCCAATTGTAGGTCCCCCATTTGCTCATCCTAGAGTCAAGCGCGTAGAGCCTCGATACGCTCCAGCTGTCCATGAGGCATGCTCGGAGCCCCATCATGCTCCCACTGTTGGTAACCCCCTTTGGCATCCCACACCCGATGCCCCTCCTCCTTGCCTTTCATGGGAGGACAAGGGCAAGGTCCCAGCTCATGGGTCCACAAAATGTGTGAGTTGTTTCAATTGTCTCCAACCTAGCCACTATTCGAAGGATTGCCCCAGGCATCCTGCCCATGTTGACAAGAGTTTGCCTCGGTTGGCTGCTATGACTTGTGAGTGCCTTGAGCATGACATGGAGCCTGAGTGCTATACTAGTGAGGATGAGTCAGGCCAGTCCACACTTGCGGTTATCTGGTGCACTCTAGTGCAAACCCCTCCCTCCGAGGATTGGAGACGCACTAGTATTTTCACGACTTACATCAAATGCAACGGGCATTCGTGTGAGATCATTATTGATGAGGGTAGTAGCCTAAATGTAGTGTCACGCACCACAATCACTCGGTTCAATCTTGCACTTGAACCCCAGCCAAAGCCGTATTCCATTGGTTAGGTTGACACATCGAGCCTACCAGTCACCCATAGTTTTCAGGTTTCCATTAGTTTTGGGGACTAGAAGGAGAAAGTTTGGTGCGATGTGGCAACTAGGGATGTTGCCCACATGCTATTGGGCCACCCTTGGCTATACAACTATGACGTAGTCCACTATGGCTGGTTGAACACTTATGTCTTCGACCACAATGACCAGAAAATCCAGCTCAACCTAGCCCCGCCAAAAGAGTTGCGTGCATCAACGTCTAAGGGCTTGATTGTGGCCCCGAAACTTACTGCAGTTGTGTCCTTAATGTGCACCCCAGCGCTGATCCATGACGCTAGTGATACCAAGGTGTTCTATGCCCTGATGTTGCGTGAGGCAGTGGACCCATCGCCCCATGTGGAGACGGACCCTCCAGCAGACATCGCCCCCCTCTTGTCTGAGTTTAGAGACATCTCACCTGAGGATCTACCTCATGGACTCATGATGTGTCTGTTGGGGTATGCCCTTAAGGCTAAATGTTTGAGGCCTTGGGTTATTATCAGTATCATGTACAAACTATGTATATGTTTTATAAAGGCAATTGTTGTTATTCAGATTGTTGCATTACCTGCTGCTATATGTATACTTCTGAGTAATGTCTCAATGATGTTCAGCTTAGCTGATTTTCAGAGTTGTCCTTAGTCGAGATATCTTGGTGAACATGAGACAGCCTTGATATGATTGAGACTAATATGTGTTCTAATCTTATAGGATGCTTCGAGCATGGAATAAGATTTAGACACATAGGTGCATTGGATGTACTGGACTGACCCTACTTAGGATATTCAATTGTTTGTCACAATATGAATAAATCCTTATAAGCGAGCAAGTGGCATATTCCCTCTGACTTGAGATCACTTGTGTTTCTAAGTGATGATTGACATTGTCTTGAGGTAGTTCAATATCATTTGAAAGATAATGGTTAAGGATTATCTTGGATAGTGGGCATAAGTCATGTTAGGACATTAGCGATAGATAAAGGATTGCCTCTCCTAGTTGGAGTGTGGTGTTCTACTGGGCCCCCTGGATGAGATGGTTGAGAATGTGTATGGCCATACCCAGATGACTATGTTCATCTGATCTAACCATTCTCATCGTGTTGGAATTACAGGCTAGACACGCTTGTCCAACGAGAACATCCAGTGGCAAAGGGAACATGTATGCTGGGTGAATTGGATTCACACTTGTGCTATGTTTTGGGAGTAGTCTTGGAAGACTCTTTCCTTCATATCGGGAGACAGTGATGTGTTGCTAGATACCCCTCTCTGATCGTGATAACGTAAGTTATCGTTACCGACGTTGAAGGAAACCCTTAGAGTCGCACAATTTGATAATATGGCTTACTTATGTCAGATCGTGTGGATTGGAATTATTCTAGTTCAGTTTAAAGCAATTTAAACTCTGATTGGAAGTGAGATCTAGTCTAATCATGTTTGATTGATTAGGGCATATGATCGGTAAGCTTTGATCGGGAGAATTAATGCTTGATCGTAAAGATCAAGAGATTCAATGAGATGTGTGGTTGGATCTTGAGCCATTTGGTTCAATCAGATCAAGACCAGGGCTTGTTCGATTTGGTCCTTGAACCAAATGAAATTGAACCGGTTCACTTAGTGAACGCATGGTTCAAATGAGAGGTTTCGGTTGGTTCACTTAGGGTGAACGCATGGGAGTTAAAGAGGGAGTTAAGAAGGGGGTTACATGTTTGGTTCTTACCAAATATGGTAACCGAATCTTTCCTTCTAGGGCTCTCCCTCTCGGTTTTCAAAACCTCTCTCTTCCTCCTCTCGCATTCTTCTTCCTCTTCACGAAAAGAAGGAGTTTAACCAAGCCAAGGGTGCACATCTCATCTCCTCACTCGATCAAAGACCCCTAGTGTCTTTGCTAGCACAAGGAGCACAAGGGAGAAGCAAACTTCATCTTGTGTGTGATACTTTTGGAGAAGAGGCACTCGCCCCTTTCTTCTTCCAAGCCGCCACTCAAAGCATGGCAATGGTAATGCTCTAACCTATCCTTTCAAGGTTGATCATATGTTTAAGTCATGCGATCTTTGAAACCTAGTATTTCCGCCGCCGCTATAAGTTTTGAATGCGCATGTGACCTAGGTTTCCTATCAGTGGTATCAGAGCGCTGGTTTTTGGCTTCATATATATGATTGCCATCTTGTGATCCATGTTTGGTTTTATGCTTTGGATAGATCTTCATGATGCGCATGCTTTTGTTGTCATGCGAAAATACATGCCATATGTTAGATGTATTTTGTTTACTTTTAAGCTTGTGCATATGATGTTTTTGTTTGCGCTTTTCATAGAAGTTTTCAATTAAAACTTATCATCATGCGCGACCCTCACTAGATCTATCTAAGCGCCTGCTTCAAACACTTAGACGGGTTAACAGTGTTGAAGTCGTTAGTCAAGTCTGGACCCAACAGCCTAATCAGACCATCTGACAGCCTGGATGGGGCGGCCGGATAGCACCTGTGCGTAAGCTATACAGGTGGCTATAGGCCGACTGCAGAAGGGCGTGTAGCGATGTCTGATTGAGGCGCCTGGTGAACGATCATGATTATGGCCCGGGGTCACACCCGCTTGCCAGAAATCATGTGGGACGTTTAGCCCTTAAGGCATGCATAGTTGACCATGAGGTCGACGCAAGTCAGTTATGACTGGGTGCATGCAAGGGCAGTGGGTCTGATTTAGTCTAATGAGTGGATACCTGTAAATGGACCGTTGTAAGGTAGTAGGGCACATAAGGAAATAAAATTGATGCCATGGGGTTTTATAAAATTTTATTTCTGTTTTGGATCACATGTATGCATGTTTAACATGTTGATTGGGTGTTTATTTAATCTTATGTGGGCTGCCCTTATTTTGTATGCTGTGCTGGGGCCTGCGTGCCTGGAATTAAATATAAATTTTGCTGTGATCTGCGAATCACACTTTCATTTATGAAAATGTATAATTGACCTGCGTGTCAAACCATGTCTAGATAGTTTCAAAAATGTATTGACATGAGTACACAGCACAAATGGCAGATGCACATACTGCCTGGTGGGCACTTTTGAGCTGCAGAGGGCGCTTGGGCCCGGGCTGGGCCAGATGAAGTACAAGAGTCCCATAAAGAGCTCAAGTGAAGACTTTTGTAAAACTAAGGTTTTACTTAGGCTTTTATGGGCGTTTACCACATAAGATGTTTGGTGCTTTCATTTACTGTTTTAAGTAATATTAGCACATGCATGCTTTAAACTTCTGCTATCACTATAGAATTTGCATGATAGTAAGAAGATAAAAAGGACCGTTAAAATCCAACGTGAATATCAAGCTCGATTGCCTTCTGACGCGAAACCTCACTGTTCTGACTATCGTTGGGGCTGTGTTGTACCCACTCAGTGGGCACGCCCAGCTATCTTCAGACGGTGCGCGATTACACCTACATGCTACAGAGAAGGGATTTATCGCTTCTCGTTGCTCAGCATAGCACGTGGTGGTCCAGGGAGTAGGTCAGGTCAGCTTGACCATATATATGCTACATATTGAGCATATGATAGCTAGATGGAGGCACCCATCTGAGGAATCAGAGACTGTGTTGTACCAACTCAGTTGGCACAGTCTTCTGGATTGCCTAGATGAAGGGGAATCGCACGGGTTGGCAATTGGCATGGATAGCCTACCGGTGATTAGTGCTTGAACTCTCTGTGTATCTTATCTCGCCTGAGCGGGACGCGGAGATCAAGTATGAAAACTGGATCCCATCTCACTAAAAGAGTTTCACTCTTTCGGGCTGTTTTATTGGATTTTCAGTCAGATAAAATAGTGAGAAAAGAATCATTCTTAAGTCCTGGATTGATTCTAACATGCATACTGACCTTGTTGTTCTTGCTATGTTGTAGATTCCTGCAGCAACGAACACCACAGGGCTCAATTTGCGATCCATATTGGAAAGAGAGAAGTTTGCTGGGCCAAACTTCTCAGACTGGTACAAACAGCTTAAGATTGTTCTCAAAGCTGAGAGGAAGCTGTATGTCCTTGAGTCGGCAATACCGGCTCAACCCGCTGCGAACGCTGCAAGAGTGGTTCGAGATGCTTATGAGAAGCACGTCAGTGATAGTATTGATGTCGCTTGCCTTATGCTTGCGTCAATGACGCCCGAGCTCCAGCGTCAGCATGAGGATTTGTCAGCTATTGATATTATAGCAAATCTCAAAATGCTGTATGCTGCACAGGCAAGGATAGAACGCTATAACTTGACAAAACTTTTCTTTCATAGCAAACTGACTGAAGGGAGTCCAGTGGGAGCTCACGTACTCAAGATGATTGGGTACAAAGAGGCTCTAGAGAAACTGGGACATACCATCAATCAAGAACTTGTTGTAGACATTATTTTGCAGTCTCTCCCGGATTCTTTCGATCCGTTCATCATTAATTTTAATATGAACAAAATCGACTGTACTCCGGCAGAGTTACTGAACATGCTCTGCACCACAGAGCAGACTCTTGAGAAAGGAAAGCCTTCATCCTCTGTCTTAATGGTTCCTTCAAGGAATAAGAAGAAGGGGAAGAAGGGCAAAACCCCTATCAAGAGCTATAACAAGGCTTTGAAACAAAAGGTGAAGCGGTCAAAGGACAACAGATGTTTCCATTGTGGCCAGCTGGGTCACTAGAAGAAGGATTGTAGAGCGCTCCAAGGAGAGAAGAAGGGAAGCAAGCCTTTCACTTCTGGCTCAGGTATTTACGTGACTGAAGTCATGGTTGCTTCTTCTATTTCATGGGTGTTGGACACTGCATGTGGAGTTCACATTTGTTCAAATGTACAGGAACTCAAGAGAAGAAGACAGGTGGGACAGCATGAGGTGGACCTACGAGTTGGAAACGGGGCACGGGTTGCTGCTGTTGCTGTAGGAGAATATAACATCTCTTTACCATCTGGACTTGTATTAGAACTTGACAATTGTTATTTTGTACCAAGCATAACTAAGAATATTATCTCTATTCCTGCTATTGTCAGGAAAGGCTTTTCTTTTGAATGCAAAACTTCACAGTGTTGTATTTCATATGATAATATTGTTTATGCAACTGGGTCGATTAACAATGGGTTATACATGTTGGACATGGAATGTTCTGTACAACAAATTGATAACAAAAGGGCCAAGTATGCTGATGACAGCACCTTGCTATGGCATAGTCGTTTAGGCCATATTAACAAGAAGCGCATTAAGCGGTTGCATGATCATGGACTGCTGGGATCATTCTTCTATGAGGAGCTTGATACATGCAAAGCTTGTTTAATGGGTAAAATGATGGAGAATCCTTTTACTAATAAAGGTGAAAGGGCTTCAGGTTTACTTGACCTTATTCACAGTGATGTGTGTGGGCCATTTAGTAAACATGCCAGAGGTGGCTATTCATACTTCATTACTTTTACTGATGATTTCAGTAGGTATGGTTATGTCTATCTAATGAAACATAAGAGTGAATCTTTTGACAAGTTCAAAGAATTCAAAAATGAAGTACAGAATCAGTTAAGCCGAAATATCAAGGCACTTCGTTCAGATCGAGGTGGAGAATACTTGAGTCGTGAGTTTACTGACTATCTGAAGGAGTGTGGGATTATCTCACAGCTCACTCCGCCAGGAACACCGCAATGGAATGGTGTGTCCGAGAGGAGAAATAGAACCTTATTGGATATGGTTCGTTCTATGATGAGTCAGGCTACTCTACCTTACTCATTTTGGGGATTTGCACTGGAAACAGCTGCAAAGGTGCTAAACCGAGTGCCATCCAAGGCCGTTTCAAAGACATCATATGAGTTATGGTATGGGAAACAGCCGAGCTTGACATTTATCAAAATCTGGGGTTGCGAGGCTTATGTCAAAAAGCTCGCCTCTGGGAAACTGGAAAGCAGATCTGATAAATGTATATTTGTCGGTTACCCTAAAGAAACTAAGGGTTATTATTTCTATGATCCCAAAGAGAACAAAGTATTTGTTGCTCGAACGGCTATTTTTCTTGAGAAGGAATTTCTTCTGCAAGAGGCTAGTGGGAGAGAAATAAAGCTGGATGAAATTCCAGAAGAGGGACAAAGTATTCAAGCTCAGTTGGATGAGCCTGAGCAAATAGATCAGGTTAATGTTCAACCTGAGGCTCAGATATCACGGGAACTGCGTAGATCGGGAAGGATTCGTCGTCAGCCTGAGCGCTATGACGGAGTCTACATCATTAATGATGAACCCCTCACTTATGCGGATGCGGTCATTGGACCAGAATCAGCAAGATGGCTTCAAGCTATGCGAGCCGAGATGGACTCCATGTCAGAAAACCAAGTCTGGGATTTGGTTGATCCGCCTCCGGGAGTAATCCCTATAGGCTGTAAATGGATCTTCAAAAGAAGAAAGACATGGACGGTAACGTGGCTACCTATAAGGGCAGGCTAGTTGCGAAAGGTTTCAAACAAATCTACGGGATAGATTATGATGAAACTTTCTCTCCTGTAGCCATGTTCAAGTCCATTCGAATCATTCTCGCGATAGCAGCATATTATGATTATGAGATCTGGCAAATGGATGTGAAGACCGCTTTCCTTAATGGAAAACTGGAAGAGGATGTGTATATGACACAGCCTGAAGGTTTCATCAATCCATCAGAACGTCATAAAATATGCAAATTAAAGAGGTCCATTTATGGACTAAAACAAGCATCGAGAAGCTGGAATATTCGTTTTGATGAATCAGTTACTGAATTTGGTTTCATCAAAAATGAAGATGACCCGTGTGTATACAAAAGGTTTGGTGGGAGCGTGATTACTTTCCTAGTCCTCTACGTCGATGATATTTTAATCATTGGAAACGATATTCCTGATCTACATGCAGTCAAGGCATGGTTAAGAAAATGTTTCCAGATGAAAGACTTGGGAGAAGCAGCCTATGTATTAGGTGTGGAGATCTACAGAGATAGATCTAATAAGCTTCTCGGGCTGTGCCAAAGTACTTACATCGATAAGGTCCTGGAGAGATTCCATTTAGAAAATTCTAAAAGAGGATATCTTCCAGTCAGACATGGTCTGAATCTTTCAAAGAGCCAGTGTCCTCAAACACAGTCTGAGAAAGATGAGATGGACAATACGCCTTATGCTTCGGCTATTGGGTCCATCATGTATGCGATGTTATGTACTCGCCCAGACGTCGCTTACGGGTTAAGCGTGACCAGTCGGTTCCAAAGTAATCCAGGGAAGGCACACTGGATTGCAGTCAAGAATATTTTGAAATATCTTCGGAGAACCAAAGATATGTTCTTGATTTATGGAGGTCAGGAAGAACTCAGTATTGAAGGATATACAGACGCTTCGTTCCAATCTGACCAAGACGATTTCCGATCACAATCAGGCTATGTTTTTAGCTTGAATGGAGGAGCAGTGGTGTGGAAGAGTTTCAAACAGTCAATTGTTGCTGATTCCACAACAGAAGCTGAGTATGTTGCAGCCTCAGAAGCATCAAAGGAGGCAGTATGGATTCGTAAGTTCGTTCAGAAACTTGGTGTTGTTTCTTCGAGTGCAGATCCATTGGTTATCTTCTGTGATAACACTGGAGCAATTGCACAAGCAAAGGAACCACGGTCACACCAGAAGTCCAAGCACATACAAAGAAGGTTTCATTTGATCCGTGAGATCATAGATCGAGGAGAGATCAAGATCTGCAAGGTTCATACAGATGACAATCTAGCTGACCCGCTTACAAAGCCTCTGGCGCAGCAGAAGCATGAGAAGCACTGTAATAATATGGGTTTGAGATTTCTCAACCATTAGTTTAAGTGCAAGTGGGAGATTGTTGGGGAATGCCCTTAAGGCTAAATGTTTGAGGCCTTGGGTTATTATCAGTATCATGTACAAACTATGTATATGTTTTATAAAGGCAATTGTTGTTATTCAGATTGTTGCATTACCTGCTGCTATATGTATACTTCTGAGTAATGTCTCAATGATGTTCAGCTTAGCTGATTTTCAGAGTTGTCCTTAGTCGAGATATCTTGGTGAACATGAGACAGCCTTGATATGATTGAGACTAATATGTGTTCTAATCTTATAGGATGCTTCGAGCATGGAATAAGATTTAGACACATAGGTGCATTGGATGTACTGGACTGACCCTACTTAGGATATTCAATTGTTTGTCACAATATGAATAAATCCTTATAAGCGAGCAAGTGGCATATTCCCTCTGACTTGAGATCACTTGTGTTTCTAAGTGATGATTGACATTGTCTTGAGGTAGTTCAATATCATTTGAAAGATAATGGTTAAGGATTATCTTGGATAGTGGGCATAAGTCATGTTAGGACACTAGCGATAGATAAAGGATTGCCTCTCCTAGTTGGAGTGCGGTGTTCTACTGGGGCCCCCTGGATGAGATGGTTGAGAATGTGTATGGCCATACCCAGATGACTATGTTCATCTGATCTAACCATTCTCATCGTGTTGGAATTACAGGCTAGACACGCTTGTCCAACGAGAACATCCAGTGGCAAAGGGAACATGTATGCTAGGTGAATTGGATTCACACTTGTGCTATGTTTTGGGAGTAGTCTTGGAAGACTCTTTCCTTCATATCGGGAGACAGTGATGTGTTGCTAGATACCCCTCTCTGATTGTGATAACGTAAGTTATCGTTACCGACGTTGAAGGAAACCCTTAGGGTCGCACAATTTGATGATATGGCTTACTTATGTCAGATCGTGTGGATTGGAATTATTCTAGTTCAGTTTAAAGCAATTTAAACTCTGATTGGAAGTGAGATCTAGTCTAATCATGTTTGATTGATTAGGGCATATGATCAGTAAGCTTCGATCGGGAGAATTGATGCTTGATCATAAAGATCAAGAGATTCAATGAGATGTGTGGTTGGATCTTGAGCCATTTGGTTCAATCAGATCAAGACCAGGGCTTGTTCGATTTGGTCCTTGAACCAAATGAAATTGAACCGGTTCACTTAGTGAACGCATGGTTCAAATGAGAGGTTTCGGTTGGTTCACTTAGGGTGAACGCATGGGAGTTAAAGAGGGAGTTAAGAAGGGGGTTACATGTTTGGTTCTTACCAAATATGGTAACCGAATCTTTCCTTCTAGGGCTCTCCCTCTCGGTTTTCAAAACCTCTCTCTTCCTCCTCTCGCATTCTTCTTCCTCTTCACGAAAAGAAGGAGTTTAACCAAGCCAAGGGTGCACATCTCATCTCCTCACTCGATCAAAGACCCCTAGTGTCTTTGCTAGCACAAGGAGCACAAGGGAGAAGCAAACTTCATCTTGTGTGTGATACTTTTGGAGAAGAGGCACTCGCCCCTTTCTTCTTCCAAGCCGCCACTCAAAGCATGGCAATGGTAATGCTCTAACCTATCCTTTCAAGGTTGATCATATGTTTAAGTCATGCGATCTTTGAAACCTAGTATTTCCGCCGCCGCTATAAGTTTTGAATGCGCATGTGACCTAGGTTTCCTATCAGTGTCCGCAAGTGCACGGATACGTCGAAGTAATAAAAATATCGATCCCACAGAGACCAATGACCAAGTACTGACTTATCTTAGGATCGTTAGCTAGATAGTTTGAAAGAGGGTTTAATTTTTGTAAAAGGGAAAAATGAAAATACGAATGGGTTGCAATCAAATTATGGATAATCAGGACTTTGGGTTCACCACACTATGTTTATTGACTTGTTATAATTAAAATTTCTTAAAAAGGATTTACTGTGTTGAAGGGGATTTATCCATATGTACAGATTGCCCCCTCTCAGCAGTACAATCCATTGTTTATCTGAATTAACCCCCTACTCTCGTGGTTGTTAACTCAAGATAAGCCCAATGGGTTCTTGATAAATCTAAGAAATGTTGGTGTATATGCCCTAGGACCTAGTTTTGGTCCACTTATGTACTACTTGACTTTGAAATTTATATCATTCTGGCATTGTCGTTATCTATGTTTGTTTACATCTGCGCATATGTACTAACATGATAATGTTCCTGGAGACAGATTGGATCTGTGCTCGAACTATAGTCCCCAGTCGATGTACCTTAGTGGATATGGGACAGCTATGGTACTTGTGAGACTGGTATGTGGGCTGGTTAGGCACGTGGTGCTAACGCAGACACATGGGTATATCATTAGAGAATATACTGGATAGACCCGCTGTGAGGCTATGACTTGGTGTCATGAGTTATCCTCACAAGTAATAGGAGATGCATTGATCCCTTGACTTGATGTCATTGGCCATTCTATATGGTTAGGGATTTGCTTTGATACAACCTAACACCTCGCCGTAGTTGGGAGGTCATAACGGTTGTCATTGAGCATGTCACGACCCATATGAGAAGGTCAATGGACAGACATAGGATTTGCCCCTTCCTAAGGGAAGCATGATATCCATGGAGCTCCTCTATGGTTCTATGACTGAAAGTGTATGGCCATACCCAGGTGAAAAACCTATTTTAGTCATAGCCATGTTATTGGATTAAAACAAGTGGTGACACACTTGTCCAATTGGATATCAGTTCGGCAAAGAGACTATAATGCATCTGTACCTAGTTGCAATGATGGGGATGTCGATGTCGATATCCATTCCAATGACTTGGGTAGCAGTGATGCACTGCTAGGTGCCACTCACTGCTTGTGGTGACCTTTAGTCAGCACTGCCGGCGTCAGAAGGAACCTACAGGGTCGCACACCTTGATACTTGAGTTCTCGTATTGATCGGGAAGCCTTATGATCGAGTTATTGGATAACTCGGATCTAATTGGGAGATTTCATCAGCGCCAATGGGCCGATGAGATGGAAGAATGTTATTGGAGCCAAACTTCATTTTTGGCAAGTCGACCCGTATTTGACCATGGTTGGTCACATTTGGATTAGGGTTGCATTGGATTCGATCCAAATGCTTAATCAACCTATGTGATGAAGTTTGGGCTAGCTCATTATCCAATGAGGCCCAATAACAAGTTGTCATGAAGAGGAAATAGGCTAAAAGGGTATAATGGGGAGAGACCCAACCCCATTGGCGCCTAAGGGGCATAATGGGGTTTGGGTGTCAAAAATTGCTTCATTAAGAAGTAATATGCGCCTAGCCCTCTCCCATTGATGGTATGTATGCCTTTAAGGCATGTCTTGGGCTGATATGGTGCTTAGGCAATTATGGATAGGTTGAATGAGATTTATGGTAAAGTCTTTGAGACTTTCCTTGCATCAAACCTCCTCATCCTAGCCCTACACTTGTCATGATCCTAGCCCTTACCCTAACCACCTCTTGCCCTATATATGTGATACTAGCCGCCCCCTCTTGAGATTATTCATCCTTGGAGGCGTGAACACATCAAGAGGGGCGAGAGCAAGGAACAAAGGTGGCGCAACCTCTTCCTCTTCCATCAAGTGGCCGCAAGTCTTCTTCCTTTCTTCTTCTTGGCGCAAGTGAAGAAAGCTCTTGACGGTTTCCTCTCCTCTTCATCCTATTTGGCGCATCCCTCCTTGGTGGTGGCGCAAGGTGATTGGAGCATCTCCCTAAGGCTTGGATCTTCTTCCCGAGGCTAGCACCGGGTGTGGAAGAAGAGGACTCAAGAGATCCGTGTGTGTGAGACTGCAGAGAGCGCACACTTGGGTGCCTATCACGACATCGACCTCATCTTGCTCTAAGGTATTTCCTAACTCATCGTGTCGACTCTCTTGCTTGCGATCTTCACTGGGTTTTTGGGACTGGCCTGTTTCGGGGACATTCTTCCGCTATGCAATGTATGTATGTATGCTTATAACTCTGAAAAATTGTAAAATGTCCCTGGGGTTTCTCAACAGTGGTATCAGAGCGACTTGCAAGACTCAAACGATGTTTTACGCTTTTCTTTCATGCTCACATGCCATATCTCTATTTTCGTCAATAGCATGATGCATGGTAAACGATTTTTTCGAAGTAGGAAAAATTACATTTATAAATTAAAACACAGTGATACGCAGATCACAATAATTAATTTACAATTTTTAATACAGGCACGCAGGCCCCAGCACAGCACACATTAATAACGGGCAGCCCACATAAGACTAAATAAACAAACATATGCATCAATCAAGAACCATGTGATCCATAAAAATTAAAATTTTCGAAAACCCCTTGGGATCAATTTTAATTTTTCCTTATTTGCCCTACAACCTTACAACGGTCCATCACTAGGGATCCACTCATCCAACCTAGTCAGATCCACTGCCTTTACATGCACCAAGTCCTAACTGACTTGAGTCGACCATAAGGTCAACCATGCATGCGTCAGGGCTGAACGACCACACTGAGGTCTGGCAAGCGGGCGTGACCCCGGGCCTAACTCAGGTGCGTTCATTAATCGTCTCAATCAGACATCGCTACACACCTGTCTGCAGTCGACCTATAGCCACCATAGGCTTGCGCCAAGGTGCTATCTGGTCGACCCATTCAGGCTGTCAGATGATCTGATCAGACATTCTGGATCTAACATAGGGGTTGACTTCAACCCTAATAACCCGTCTAAGGGTTTATAGTAAAGCCTTAGATCTATGATGAGTCGACATATATCATACATGAAGTTTCGCAAGATGATAAAACCAATCATACAACTTTCGCATGTTATAAAGATCTAAGCATATGGAATCACAAGGCCAAAGCAATCATAATGAACATGCATTCAACCATGCTCTGATACCAATTGAAAGTGCCCCTTAGATTAGGGGGGTCCCCTTCTAGGGGGAGCATAACCCTAAAGCATATGGCGCATAAAATTTTCTTCTTGCGGAACTAGGGTTATAGGATCGATATGCATGCTAAAAGATCAACTTGATAATAAGAAAACAATCATACCATCGCCATGGGGAAGATGTTTCCTTGGAAGCAAAGATCAAAGTAGATCTTCTCCTTGTCGTCACACACAAGATGATGTCGCTATCTCTCTTGGTGCTCCTTGTGCTAGCAAGGTTCCAAGAGGTCCTTGTCGAGTGAAGGGAAAATGAGATCTCTTTCTTCTTGGCCGAATCCTCCTCAACCTTCAAAGTGTCGCCACACTCACGAGAGAGACGAGAGGAAGATGGGCGAGAGAAATCTGAGTGAGAGAAAATAGAGTATTTTCTATTTTGATGAGCGCACTCTCCAAATGGAGATCATGGTTACTAAAAATAGTAACCACTCCTCACCACAACGTTCACGCCAAGTGAACTTGTCGCCTACTCCTCTCCCTATGAACCAAGCGCTCATTTAGTGAGCCGGTTCACTTTGGTTCGGTTTAAGAACCAATCAAGCCAATGATCTAGTCTAGATCTTAAATAAACCCTAAGGTTCACGATCTAACCGTCGATCTCAACGATGCCCCTGATCTGACCGATCTGGCATGCATTCTCTCGATCGAAGCTTACCGATCTCAAGCCCTAATCAATCAAACATGATCAGACCAGATCTCACTCACAATCAGAGATTAAATCCCTTTAAACTGAACCCAAACAATTCAGTCCACACGATCTGACTTAAGTAAGCCATATCATCAAATTGTGCGACCCCAAGGGTTTCCTTTAAATGTCGGTAACGATAACTCGCGTTATCACGATCAGTGAGGGGTATCTAGCAACACATCACTATCTCCCGATATAAAGAAATGAGTCTTCCAAGACTACACCCAAACCACAGCACAAGTGTGAATCAAATCACAAGGCATGCATATTTCCTTTGCCACTGGATGTTCTTATTGGACAAGCCTGTCAAGCTTGTAATTCCAATATGATGAGCATGATTAGAACAGACGAACACTGTCACCTGGGTATGGCCATACACTCTCTCAATCATCTCATCCAGGGGGCCCCATTAGAACATCACACTCCTTAAACAAGGAGACGGCAATCCTTTGTCTATCACTAATGCTCTAACCTGACTCAAGCTCACCATCCAAGATAGTCTATAATCATTATGTTTCAAACGATATTGAACTATCTCAAAACAATGACAATCATCATTTAGAAAACACAAGTGATCTCAAGTCAGAGGAAATGTGCCACTTGTCATAATCAAGGAATATTCACATTGTGACAAACAATTGAACATCCTAGTAGGGTCTGTCCAGTACATCCCATGTACCCATGAGTCTACATCTTATTCCATGCTCGAAGCATCCTATAAGATTAGAACACATATTAGTCTTAACCATATCAAGGCTGTCTCATGTTCACCAAGATACATCGACTAAGGACATAATAGCTTGTCAGCCCAGCTGAACAGCTTTGAGACATTATTCAGAAGAACATATATTGCAGCAGACAATGTAGCTAACTGAATAACAACCATGCCTTTATAAACTTAAGAGTTTATTACATGATACAGATACATTCCCACAGGCCTCAAACATTAGCCTTAAGGGCATACCCCAACAATCTCCCACTTGCACTTAATCTAATGGTTGAGAAATCTCAAACCCATATTATTACAGTGCTTCTCATGCTTCTGCTGCGCCAGAGGCTTGGTAAGCGGGTCTGCCAGATTGTCATCTGTATGAACCTTGCAGACTTTGATCTCGCCACGATCTATGATCTCCCTGATCAAATGAAACCGTCTCTGTATGTGCTTGGACTTCTGGTGCGACCGTGGTTCCTTAGCTTGTGCAATTGCTCCAGTGTTATCACAGAAGATAACCAAAGGATCTGCACTCGAAGGAACAACACCAAGTTCTCTCACGAACTTACGAATCCAGACTGCCTCCTTAGATGCTTCCGAGGCTGCAACATACTCGGCTTCTGTTGTGGAATCAGCAACAGTTGACTGTTTGAAACTCTTCCACACCACTGCACCTCCATTCAAGCTAAAAACATAGCCTGATTGCGATCGGAAATCATCCTGGTCCGACTGGAACGAAGCGTCAGTATATCCTTCAATACTGAGTTCTTCCTGACCACCATATATCAAGAACATATCTTTGGTCCTCCGCAGATATTTTAAGATGTTCTTGACTGCAATCCAGTGCGCCACACCTGGATTACTTTGGAAACGACTGGTTACGCTTAACCCGTAAGCGACGTCTGGGCGAGTACACAACATCGCATACATAATGGAACCAATAGCCGAAGCATAAGGCGTATTGTCCATTTCATCTTTCTCAGTCTGTGTTTGTGGACACTGACTCTTCGAAAGATTCAGACCATGTCTGACTGGAAGATATCCTCGTTTAGAATTCTCTAAATGAAATCTCTCCAGGACCTTATCGATGTAAGTACTCTGGCACAGCCCGAGAAGCCTCTTAGATCTATCCCTGTAGATCTTCACACCTAACACATAGGCTGCTTCTCCTAAATCTTTCATCTGGAAACATTTCCTCAGCCATGCTTTAACAGCATGCATTTCAGGAATGTCATTTCCAATGATCAAGATATCATCGACGTAGAGGACTAGGAAAGTAATCACGCTCCCACTAAACCTCTTATACACACACGGGTCATCTTCGTTCTTGATGAAACCAAATTCAGTGACTGATTCATCAAAACGAATATTCCAGCTTCTTGATGCTTGTTTAAGTCCATAAATAGACTTCTTTAACTTGCATATCTTATGACGATCTGCTGGATTAGTGAAACCTTCTGGTTGTGTCATATACACATCCTCATCCAGATTTCCATTAAGGAAAGCTGTTTTCACATCCATCTGCCAAATCTCATAATCATAATATGCAGCTATCGCGAAAAGAATCCGAATAGACTTAAACATGGCTACAGGTGAGAAAGTTTCATCATAATCTATCCCGTAGATTTGTTTGAAACCTTTCGCAACTAGCCTGCCTTTATAGGTAACCACGTTACCATCCATGTCAATCTTCTTCTTGAAGATCCATTTACAGCCTATAGGGATAACTCCCGAAGGCGGATCAACCAAATCCCAGACTTGGTTATCTGACATGGAGTCCATCTCGGCGCGCATAGCTTCAAGCCATCTCGCTGACTCCGGTCCACTGACCGCATCCGCATAAGTGAGGGGTTCATCATTGTCAATGATGTAGACTCCGTCATAGCGCTCAGGCTGTCGACGGATCCTACCCGATCTTCGCGGTTCCCGTGATATCTGAGCCTCAGGTAGTTCAATAACCTGTTCTACCGGCTCAGGCTCATCCAACTTTGCTTGAGCACTTTGTCCTTCCTCTGGATTCTCATCCAGTTTTATTTCTCTCCCACTGGCCTCTTGCAGAAGAAACTCCTTCTCAAGAAATATGGCCGTCCGAGCAACAAAAACCTTGTTCTCCTTGGGATCGAAGAAATAATAACCCTTAGTTTCCTTAGGGTAACCGACAAAGATACATTTGTCAGATCTGCTCTCTAGTTTCCCAGAGGCGAGCTTTTTGACATAAGCCTCGCAACCCCAGATCCTGATAAATGTCAAGCTTGGCTGTTTCCCATACCATAACTCATATGGCGTCTTTGAAACTGCCTTGGATGGCACTCGGTTTAGTACCTTTGCAGCTGTTTCCAGTGCAAAACCCCAAAAGGAGTAAGGAAGAGTAGCCTGACTCATCATAGAACGAACCATATCAAGTAGCGTTCTATTTCTCCTCTCGGACACACCATTCCATTGCGGTGTTCCTGGCGGAGTGAGCTGTGAGATGATCCCACACTCCTTCAGATAGTCAGTAAACGTATGACTTAGGTATTCACCACCTCGATCTGAGCGAAGTGCCTTGATATTTCGGCCTAGCTGATTCTGTACTTCATTCTTGAACTCTTTGAACTTGTCAAAAGATTCACTCTTATGTCTCATCAGATAGACATACCCGTATCTACTGAAATCATCAGTAAAGGTAATGAAGTACTGATAGCCACCTCTGGCATGTTTACTAAATGGCCCACACACATCACTGTGTATAAGGTCAAGTAAACCTGAAGCCCTTTGACCTTTGTGAGGAAAAGGTGACTTCGTCATTTTACCCATCAAACAAGCTTTGCATGTATCAATCTCCTTATAGGAGAATGATCCCAGCAGTCCATGATCATGCAACCGCTTAATGCGTTTCTCGTTAATATGGCCTAAACGACTATGCCATAGCAAGGTGCTGTCATCAGCATACTTGGCTTTCTTAATATCAATTTGCTGTATCGAACATTCCATGTCCAACATGTATAACCCATTGTTAATTGAACCAGTTGCATAAACAATATTATCAAAAGACAAAATACACTTTGAAATATTGCATTCAAAGGAAAACCCCTTCCTGACAAGAGCAGGAATGGAGATAATATTTTTAGTTATACTGGGAACAAAGTAACAACTGTTTAGTTCCAATACAAGTCCAGATGGTAAAGAAATAAAGTAGTCTCCTACAGCAACAGCAGCAACCCGTGCCCCGTTTCCAACTCGTAGGTCCACCTCATGCTGTCCCACCTGCCTTCTTCTCTTGAGTTCCTGTACATTTGAACAAATGTGAACTCCACATGCAGTGTCCAACACCCATGATACAGAAGAAGAAAACATGACCTCAGTCACGAATATACCTGAGCCAGAAGCAAAGCTTCCCCTCTTATCTCCTTGGAGCGCTTTACAGTCCTTTTTCCAGTGACCCAGCTGGCCACAGTGGAAACACCTGTATTCCTTAGACCGCTTGACCTTCTGCTTCAGAGCCTTGCTGTAACTCTTGACAGGGGCCTTGCCCTTCTTCCCCTTCTTCTTGTTCCTAGAAGGAACCATCAAGACAGAGGTTGAAGGCTTACCCTTCAGAGTCTCCTCAGTGGTCAAGAGCATATTCAGCAGCTCTGCCGGAGTACAATCGATTTTGTTCATATTAAAATTAATAATGAACGCGTCGAATGAAGGCGGGAGAGACTGCAGAATAATGTCTACAGCAAGCTCCTGGTTAATGGTATGCCCCAGTTTCTCTAGAGCCTCCTTGTGCCCAATCATCTTGAGCACGTGAGCTCCCACTGGGCTCCCTTCAGCCAGTTTGCTCTGAAAGAAGAGCTTAGTCAAATTATAGCGTTCAGTCCTCGCCTGTGCAGCATACAGCATCTTGAGGTTTGCTATAATCTGTATAGCTGACATATCCTCATGCTGACGCTGCAGCGGTGGCGTCATAGACGCTAGCATCAGGCAAGCGACATCAATGCTATCATTGACGTGCTTTTCATAGGCTTCCCGAACCGCCCTTGCGGCGTTCGGAGCGGGCTGCGGCGGTATCGCCGTCTCGAGGACATACAGTTTCCTCTCTGCCTTAAGAACGATCTTAAGGTGTCCAAACCAGTCAGAGAAGTTCGGCCCAGCAAACTTCTCCCTTTCCAGTAGGGATCGCACATTGAAGTTCATGGTGTTCGTTGCTGCAGGTATCTACAACAATGCAAGAACAGCAAGGTCAGTATCAATGTATAAGAATCAATCAGGACTTAAGAAAGATTCTTTTTCTCACTATTTTATCAGGCGTGAAAAATCCAGCAAAACAGCCCGAAAGAGTAGAACTCTTTTAGTGAGATGGGATCCAGATTTCATACTTGGTCTCCGCGTCCCGCTCAGGCGAGATAAGATGCACAGAGAGTACAAGCACTAGTTTCTGGTAGGCATCCCAGCCAATCGCCAACCCGTGCGATTCCCCTTCATCTGGGCAGTCCAGCAGACTGTGCCAACTGAGTTGGTACAACACAATCTCTGACCCCACAGATGGCTGCCTCCATGTGCTACCATATGCTCCACATATGTAGCCAACACGGTCAAGCTGACCCGACCTACTCCCTGGACCACCATGTGCTATGCTGAGCAACGAGAAGGGATAAATCCCTACTCTGTAACACACAGGTGTAATCCCACACCCTCTGAAGATAGATGGACGTGCCCACTGAGTGGGTACAACACGGCTCCAACGATAATCAGAACAGTGAGGTTTCGCGTCAGAAGGCTTACGAGCTTGATATTTCAGCGTTGGATTTTAACGGTCTATTATCTTCTTGCCTATCATGCAATTCCTATGGTGATAGCAAAAGATAATTTAATCATGCAATTCTAATATTAAGCAATAAAAGAAAGCATGAATCTTATGTGGTAAAAGCCCATAGCCTTAGAAGACCTTAACCTAACTTAAGTCTTCATTTGCTCTTCATGGGTCTTTAGCTGCCCATCTGGCCCAAACCAGGGCCTAAGCGCCATCTGCAGCTCTGGTGCGCCTACCAGGGAATATGCGCCTGGTCCCAGAGTCGAACCCTGGACCTCCCACCTGGTCAAGCCTCTGCTGCAAGCGCCTTTGCCAAGTGTGCTCTGTGCTCTTGTCTAATTAAATTACAAATTTAACTATCTAGACAAGAGTGACACGCAGGTCACTTACATTTATAAATTAAAACACAGTGATACGCAGATCACAATAATTAATTTACAATTTTTAATACAGGCACGCAGGCCCCAGCACAGCACACATTAATAACGGGCAGCCCACATAAGACTAAATAAACAAACATATGCATCAATCAAGAACCATGTGATCCATAAAAATTAAAATTTTCGAAAACCCCTTGGGATCAATTTTAATTTTTCCTTATTTGCCCTACAACCTTACAACGGTCCATCACTAGGGATCCACTCATCCAACCTAGTCAGATCCACTGCCTTTACATGCACCAAGTCCTAACTGACTTGAGTCGACCATAAGGTCAACCATGCATGCGTCAGGGCTGAACGACCACACTGAGGTCTGGCAAGCGGGCGTGACCCCGGGCCTAACTCAGGTGCGTTCATTAATCGTCTCAATCAGACATCGCTACACACCTGTCTGCAGTCGACCTATAGCCACCATAGGCTTGCGCCAAGGTGCTATCTGGTCGACCCATTCAGGCTGTCAGATGATCTGATCAGACATTCTGGATCTAACATAGGGGTTGACTTCAACCCTAATAACCCGTCTAAGGGTTTATAGTAAAGCCTTAGATCTATGATGAGTCGACATATATCATACATGAAGTTTCGCAAGATGATAAAACCAATCATACAACTTTCGCATGTTATAAAGATCTAAGCATATGGAATCACAAGGCCAAAGCAATCATAATGAACATGCATTCAACCATGCTCTGATACCAATTGAAAGTGCCCCTTAGATTAGGGGGGTCCCCTTCTAGGGGGAGCATAACCCTAAAGCATATGGCGCATAAAATTTTCTTCTTGCGGAACTAGGGTTATAGGATCGATATGCATGCTAAAAGATCAACTTGATAATAAGAAAACAATCATACCATCGCCATGGGGAAGATGTTTCCTTGGAAGCAAAGATCAAAGTAGATCTTCTCCTTGTCGTCACACACAAGATGATGTCGCTATCTCTCTTGGTGCTCCTTGTGCTAGCAAGGTTCCAAGAGGTCCTTGTCGAGTGAAGGGAAAATGAGATCTCTTTCTTCTTGGCCGAATCCTCCTCAACCTTCAAAGTGTCGCCACACTCACGAGAGAGACGAGAGGAAGATGGGCGAGAGAAATCTGAGTGAGAGAAAATAGAGTATTTTCTATTTTGATGAGCGCACTCTCCAAATGGAGATCATGGTTACTAAAAATAGTAACCACTCCTCACCACAACGTTCACGCCAAGTGAACTTGTCGCCTACTCCTCTCCCTATGAACCAAGCGCTCATTTAGTGAGCCGGTTCACTTTGGTTCGGTTTAAGAACCAATCAAGCCAATGATCTAGTCTAGATCTTAAATAAACCCTAAGGTTCACGATCTAACCGTCGATCTCAACGATGCCCCTGATCTGACCGATCTGGCATGCATTCTCTCGATCGAAGCTTACCGATCTCAAGCCCTAATCAATCAAACATGATCAGACCAGATCTCACTCACAATCAGAGATTAAATCCCTTTAAACTGAACCCAAACAATTCAGTCCACACGATCTGACTTAAGTAAGCCATATCATCAAATTGTGCGACCCCAAGGGTTTCCTTTAAATGTCGGTAACGATAACTCGCGTTATCACGATCAGTGAGGGGTATCTAGCAACACATCACTATCTCCCGATATAAAGAAATGAGTCTTCCAAGACTACACCCAAACCACAGCACAAGTGTGAATCAAATCACAAGGCATGCATATTTCCTTTGCCACTGGATGTTCTTATTGGACAAGCCTGTCAAGCTTGTAATTCCAATATGATGAGCATGATTAGAACAGACGAACACTGTCACCTGGGTATGGCCATACACTCTCTCAATCATCTCATCCAGGGGGCCCCATTAGAACATCACACTCCTTAAACAAGGAGACGGCAATCCTTTGTCTATCACTAATGCTCTAACCTGACTCAAGCTCACCATCCAAGATAGTCTATAATCATTATGTTTCAAACGATATTGAACTATCTCAAAACAATGACAATCATCATTTAGAAAACACAAGTGATCTCAAGTCAGAGGAAATGTGCCACTTGTCATAATCAAGGAATATTCACATTGTGACAAACAATTGAACATCCTAGTAGGGTCTGTCCAGTACATCCCATGTACCCATGAGTCTACATCTTATTCCATGCTCGAAGCATCCTATAAGATTAGAACACATATTAGTCTTAACCATATCAAGGCTGTCTCATGTTCACCAAGATACATCGACTAAGGACATAATAGCTTGTCAGCCCAGCTGAACAGCTTTGAGACATTATTCAGAAGAACATATATTGCAGCAGACAATGTAGCTAACTGAATAACAACCATGCCTTTATAAACTTAAGAGTTTATTACATGATACAGATACATTCCCACAGGCCTCAAACATTAGCCTTAAGGGCATACCCCAACAGCTAGGATAGGTCTA
Organism: Costus lasius; assembly: GCA_027563935.2. Classification (NCBI taxonomy): domain Eukaryota; kingdom Viridiplantae; phylum Streptophyta; class Magnoliopsida; order Zingiberales; family Costaceae; genus Costus; species Costus lasius. Next base: position 39,842,961 of record CM050453.2, read on the forward strand.
TTTTAGGGGCTTGAGTCCTATGTCAAGAGTTGAACCTCCTTTTGGCATGGGTTGGTTCAATGTCTTGAAAGGGCTTTGATCACATCATCTTTTACTGCTTTCCTTATCTGCTAAAAGCATGCCTGTAATGTTTTATCTTCATGTTGTCACTATAGGATTGAATGCCTGTATTGCTAGACATAAGATAAAATTGATGAGACCTCAAAAACCCTCATAATAAAATATCAAGTCTAGTAGCCTTCTAACGCGTAGCCCTCACTAAGCTATCGATCAGTGGAGTTGTGAACTGTTTCCCACCCTCGTGGGACACACCCGCTTATCTTTAGAAAGTGTGTGGTGACAATGGTTTCCCCAGTCCAGTTTTAAACTGGGCGTGCCTTCACAAGGAAACTTGTTGGCCCTGGGCATAACGGTTAGGAATGGACTTGACTAGAAGTTCATATGTACTGGGCACATGGTGAAAGTCTAGAGGCATCATTGAGAGGTTAGGATTTCATGTTGTATCCAGCCCTCGCTGGACATAAAATGCCCAGACTATCTCAACAAGGGGAGTTGCTTGGAGCAACCGGCCGGCGCGCCCACCTTAGGAAACATGGGTAACTTTGTGCATCTCATCCCACCCTCGTGGGACGCGAAGCCTCATGTGAAATAAGGATCCCATCTCACTAGGAAGTCTTAAACTTCCCGATTGACTTTGTGGGTTGTCAATTCGAATTTAAAATAGTGGGAGCAGTAATTATTTAAAACAAGTCCAGTTTAAATGATTCGAAGTAGTACTAATCTATTTTTCTTGGGTGTTGTAGAACAATGGCTACGAACAATGGCGGATTATCACTGCGATCACTCCTTGATAAGGATAAGTTGGTTGGAACTAACTTTATGGACTAACATCGGAACTTGAGGATAGTCCTCAAGCTCGAGAAGAAGTTGTATGTCCTTGAACAGGCTCTTCCTGCGGCTCCTCCGCCTAATGCCCGAACGGCAGACAGAGATGCTTATAGAAAGCATCAGGATGACTCTTTGGAGGTTGCATGTCTTATGCTAGCCAGCATGGCACCTGAACTGCAGGTGCAATATGAGGAGCAGAACGCTTTTCAGATGATCACTCATCTGAAACAGATGTTTGAGGTTCAGGCTAGAACTGAGATATTTGACACCGCCAAAGCAGTCTTTCGGTGTAAGTTGTCTGAGGGTGCACCAGTGAGACCCCATGTTCTCAAACTCATTGGGAATGTGGATCATCTCAGGAGACTGGGACATGCCATAGACAATGAGCTGGTTGTGGATCTTATTCTGCATTCCCTGCCCCCTAGCTTCAGTCCGTTTATTATTAATTTCAACATGAACCGGATTGAGTGCACACAGGAGGAATTAATGAATATGCTTCAAATAGCCGAGCGTGAGATGGGTAAGAGCAAACCCAATTCTGTTCTTTTGGCCCCTGCGACCAAGAAGATAAAGAAGAAGGGTAAGGCACATGCTAAGAGCAGTGCCAGAGGTCCTACCAAGGCACTGAAGAAAAAGGCGAAGAAGTCAAAAGACCAGAGGTGTTTTCACTGTGGCGAGCAGGGTCACTGGAGAAGGGACTGCAAGCAGCTTCAGAATGAGGAGAAGAAAGGCTTGGCCTTAACTTCTAGCTCATGTATCTATGTTACATAAGTCAATCTTTCTACTTCTATGTCATGGGTATTGGATACCGCATGTGGGGCTCATATTTGTACAAATATGCAGGGGCTCAAGAAAAGTAGATCGGTGCAGCCTGGAGAGATTGACCCACGCGTTGGAAACGGGGCACAGGTTGCTGCTGTTGTTGTAGGCATTTTGACTCTCTCCTTGCCTTCTGGACTTCAATTAGAACTAGATAATTGCTTTTGTTTACCTTCACTTACTAAGAACATTGTATCCATTCCTTGCTTAGCAAAGAAGGGATTTAAGTTTGAAATAAATAAGAACTCTCGTTCTTTTTCATTTGCAAATTGTTGGGGTATGCCCTTAAGGCTAATGTTTGAGGCCTTGGGATTGTATCAGTATCATGTATAAACTTTTATGTTTATAAAGGCATGGTTGTTATTCAGATTGTTACATTGTCTGCTGCAATAAGTGTTCTTCTGAATAATGTCTCAATGCTGTTCAGCTAGGCTGACATGCTATAAGTCCTTAGTCGAGATATCTTGGTGAACATGAGACAGCCTTGATATGATTGAGACTAATATGTGTTCTAATCTTATAGGATGCTTCGAGCATGGAATAAGATGTAGACTCATGGGTACATTAGATGTACTGGACAGACCCTACTAGGATATTCAATTGCTTGTCACAATGTGAATAATCCTTGTTTGCAACAAGTGGCACATGTCCTCTGACTTGAGATCACTTGTGTTTCTAAATGATGATTGTCATTGTTTTGAGGTAGTTCAATATCATTTGAAATATAATGGTTATAGACTATCTTGGATAATGATTATGATTCAGGTTAGGGCACTAGTGATAGATATAGGATTGCCGTCTCCTTGTTGAAGGAGTGTGATGTTCTATGGGGCCCCCCCTGGTTGAGATGATTGAGAAAGTGTATGGCCATACCCAGGTGACTATGATCATCTGATCTAATCATGCTCATCATATTGGAGCTACAGGCTTGACACGCTTGTCCAATAAGAACATCCAGTGGCAAAGGAATCATGTATGCCTGGTGAAGTGGATTCACACTTGTGTTGTGGTTTGGGTGTAGTCTTGGAAGACTCTTTCCTTTATATCGGGAGACAGTGATGTGTTGCTAGATACCCCTCACTGATCGTGATAACGTAAGTTATCGTTACCGACATTTAAAGGAAACCCTTAGGGTCGCACAATTTGATGATATGGCTTACTTAAGTCAGATCGTGTGGACTGAATTATTTGGGTTCAGTTTTAAAGGGATTGAATCTCTGATTGTAGGTGAGATCTGGTCTGATCATGTTTGATTGATTAGGGCTTGAGATCGGTAAGCTTCGATCGAGAGATTTGATGCTAGATCGGTGAGATCAAGAACATCAAGAGATGAATGGTCAGATCTAGAACCTTAGGGTTTAATTAGATCTGGACTACATGCTTGGGCTGATTTGGTTTGGTCATTGAACCAAATGCAATTGAACCATGGCTTGGTTCAAAGAGGATAAAGAGGAGCGATCGGTTCACTTGGAGTGAACGCAAGGATGATCGCATGAACGCATGGAGTCAAGGACTTTCCATTTTTAGAAGTCGGTTTTTCCATCTTGGAAAAACGTCTCCACGTTTGATGAAAACGTCTCCACTTCGTTTTCGAGATTTCTTCTTGCCTCTTCCTCTCGACGACACACTTTGGTGTGAAGGTGGAAAAACACTTTGGAGAAAGTTCGGCCAAGCAAGTCTTCATCCTTCCATTCCTTTCCATACGAGAAGAAAACTTTGGAGCCTTGCTAGCACAAGTCGCGCCAAAGGAGTAGGCCTTCTTCCTCTTGTGTGCGACAGCCTTTGGAGAAGATTCAATTGATTCTTTGCTTCCAAGTTGCCATCCCTTCATGGCTATGGTATGATCTCTCATATCCTAAAGTTGATCATATGGTTCTAATATGCGATCCTAGAAACCCTTGTTTCCGCCCATGCTTGTTAGATGCGCATGTTTAGGGTTTCGACTCCCCTAGCTTTAGGGGTTCCTTCAATTGGTATCAGAGCGAGGTTTACATATGATTCATATGATTATTTAAGGTGATCCTTGTTTGCGCTTATGATCTAAGTTTTCTCATCATGCGATAATACTAGTTGAAAGTATTTTTGTGGCGCATATATGAGATTGATTTTGGTGGCGCTTGTGTAAGGTTGATTTTGTTGGTGCATGTATATTGCTTACATTGTTGCGCATGTTACATGTAGTTGTTTTATTAAAACTTAACTTGCGCGCCTTTGATTAGATCTAAGTTGCGCCTACTGTAAACCCTTAGACGGGTTGATGGGGTTGAAAGCATCATCTAGTTTAGATCAAACTAGTCTGATCAGACCATCTGACAGCCTAGATGGGTCGACCAGATGGCACCTGTGCGCAAGCACGAGGTGGCTATAGGTCGATTGCATCACAGGCGTGTAGCGAGGTCTGGTTGAGACAACCAGTGAACACACATGAGTTAGGCCCGGGGTCACACCCGCTTGCCAGATCTCATGTTGGTTGTTCAGCCCTTGGCGCATGCATGGTTGACCATTAGGTCAACGCAAGTCAGTTAAGACTTGGTGCATGCAAGGGCATGGATCTAACTAGACATGATGAGTGGATCCCTATCAATGGACCGTTGTAAGGTTGTAGGGCACATAAGAAAAGTAAAATTGATGCCAATGGGTTTTCAAAATTTTGTTTTCTTTGTAATGGATCACATGTTGATTGATGCCATGATGCTTGTTTATTTCATCTTATGTGGGTTGCCCTTTAATGTGTGCTGTGCTGGGGCCTGCGAGCCTGGTTAATTATAAATTAATATTTATTTGTGATCTGCGAATCACATTGTATTTAATTTATAAAATGTAATTGACCTGCGAGTCAATCTTGTCTAGATAGATTAATTTGTAAATTAATCAGACAAGAGCACAGAGCACACTTGGCAGAGGCGCTTGCAGCAGAGGCTTGACCAGGTGGGAGGTCCAGGGTTCGACTCTGGGACCAGGCGCATTTTACCTGGTGGGCGCACCAGAGCTGCAGTGGGCGCTTGGGCCCTGGTTTGGGCCAGATGAGCAGCAAAAGACCCATGAAGAAAAGCAAGTGAAGACTTAAGTTTAATTTAAGGTCTAACTTAGGCTTAATGGGCTTTTACCACATAAGATCAGCATGCTTTCTATTTATTGCTTTTATAATTAGAATTGCATGAGTTTATCTTCTGCTATCACCATAGGAATTGCATGATAGTCATGAAGATAAAAGACCGTTAAAATCCAACGCTAAAATATCAAGCTCGTAAGCCTTCTGACGTGAAACCTCACTGTTCTGATTATCGTTGGAGCCGTGTTGTACCCACTCAGTGGGCACGTCCATCTATCTTCAGACGGTGCGGGATTACACCTGCGTGTTACAGAGAAGGGATTTATCGCTTCTCGTTGCTCAGCATAGCACGTGGTGGTCCAGGGAGTAGGTCGGGTCAGCTTGACCATGTAGGCTACATATGTGGCGCATATGGTAGCACATGGAGGCAGCCATCTGTGGGATCAGAGACTGTGTTGTACCAACTCAGTTGGCACAGTCAGCTGGATTGCCCAGATGAAGGGGAATCGCACGGGTTGGCGATTGGCAGGGACTGCCTACCAGAAATTAGTGCTTGTACTCTCTGTGCATCTTATCTCGCCTGAGCGGGACGCAGAGACCAAGTATGAAATCTGGATCCCATCTCACTAAAAGAGTTCTACTCTTTCGGGCTGTTTTTGCTGGATTTTTCAGCCAGATAAAATAGTGAGAAAAGGAATCTTTCTTAAGTCCTGATCGATTCTAAACATTGATACTGACCTTGCTGTTCTTGCATTGTTGTAGATTCCTGCAGCAACGAACACCATGAGCTTCAATGTACGATCCCTACTGGAAAGGGAGAAGTTTGCTGGGCCAAACTTCTCAGACTGGTACGGACACCTTAAGATTGTTCTTAAGGCAGAGAGGAAACTGTATGTCCTCGAGACGGCTATACCGCCTCAACCCGCTCCGAACGCCGCAAGGGCGGTTCGGGATGCCTATGAAAAGCACGTCAATGATAGCATTGATGTCGCTTGCCTAATGCTAGCGTCTATGACGCCACCGCTGCAGCGTCAGCATGAGGATATGTCTGCTATAGAAATGATAGCAAACCTCAAGATGCTGTATGCTGCACAGGCGAGGACTGAACGCTATAATTTGACCAAGCTTTTCTTTCAGAGCAAATTGGCTGAAGGGAGCCCAGTGGGAGCTCACGTGCTCAAGATTATTGGGCACAAAGAGGCTCTAGAGAAACTGGGGCATACCATCAATCAGGAGCTTGCTGTAGACATTATTCTGCAGTCTCTTCCGCCCTCTTTCGATGCGTTCATCATTAACTTTAATATGAACAAAATCGATTGTACTCCGGCAGAGCTGCTGAATATGCTCTTGACTACTGAGGAAACTCTGAAGGGAAAGCCTTCAACCTCTGTCTTAATGGTTCCTTCAAGGAACAAGAAGAAGGGGAAGAAGGGCAAAGCCCCTGTCAAGAACTACAGTAAGGCTCTGAAACAAAAGGTGAAGCGGTCGAAGGACAAATGTGTTTCCACTGTGGCCAGCTGGGTCACTGGAAAAAGGACTGTAAAGCGCTCCAAGGAGACAAGAAGGGAAGCATCGCTTCTGGCTCAGGTATATATGTGACTGAAGTCATGATATCCTCTTCTTCTATTTCATGGGTGTTGGACACTGCATGTGGAGTTCACATTTGTTCAAATGTACAGGAACTCAAGAGAAGAAGACAGGTGGGACAGCATGAGGTGGACCTACGCGTTGGAAACGGGGCACGGGTTGCTGCTGTTGCTGTAGGGGATTATTACATCTCATTACCATCTGGCATTGTATTAGAATTAAACAATTGTTACTTTGTACCCAGTATTACCAAAAATATTATCTCTATTCCTGCTCTTGTCAGGAAAGGGTTTTCCTTTGAATGCAAGATTTCAAAGTGTTATCTTACTCTTGATAATATTGTTTATGCTACTGGTTCAATTAACAATGGGTTATTCATGTTGGACATGGAATATTCTATACAAAACATTGATAATAAAAAAGCCAAGTATGCTGATGACAGCACCTTGCTATGGCATAGTCGTTTAGGCCATATTAACAAGAAGCGCATTAAGCGGTTGCATGATCATGGACTGCTGGGATCATTCTCCTATGAGGAGATTGATACATGCAAAGCTTGTTTAATGGGTAAAATGATGAAGTCGCCTTTTCTTAACAAAGGTCAAAGGGCTTCAGGTTTACTTGACCTTATACACAGTGATGTGTGTGGGCCGTTTAGTAAACATGCCAGAGGTGGCTATCAGTACTTCATTACCTTTACTGATGATTTCAGTAGATATGGGTATGTCTATCTGATGAGGCATAAAAGTGAATCTTTTGACAAGTTCAAAGAGTTCAAGAATGAAGTACAGAATCAGCTAGGCCGAAATATCAAGGCACTTCGTTCTGATCGAGGTGGAGAATACCTAAGTCGAGAGTTTACTGACTATCTGAAGGAGTGTGGGATTATCTCACAGCTCACTCCACCAGGAACACCGCAATGGAATGGTGTGTCCGAGAGGAGAAATAGAACGTTACTTGATATGGTTCGTTCTATGATGAGTCAGGCTACTCTACCTTACTCCTTTTGGGGATTTGCACTGGAAACAGCTGCAAAGGTACTAAACCGAGTGCCATCCAAGGCAGTTTCAAAGACTCCATATGAGTTATGGTATGGGAAACAGCCTAGCTTGACATTTATTAAGATCTGGGGTTGCGAGGCTTATGTCAAAAAGCTCGCCTCTGGGAAACTGGAGAGCAGATCTGAGAAATGCATCTTTGTCGGTTACCCTAAGGAAACTAAGGGTTATTATTTCTACGATCCCAAAGAGAACAAGGTATTTGTTGCTCGGACGGCCATTTTTCTTGAGAAGGAGTTTCTTCTGCAAGAGGCCAGTGGGAGAGAAATAAAGCTGGATGAGAATCCAGAGGAAGGACAAAGTAGTCAAGCACAGTTGGATGAGCCTGAGCCGGTAGATCAGGTTATTGAACAACCTGAGGCTCAGATATCACGGGAACCGCGTAGATCGGGAAGGATCCGTCGACAGCCTGAGCGCTATGACGGAGTCTACTGTTGGGAAACCCCGGGGACATTTTACAATTTTCAGAGACACATACATACATTGCACAGCGGAAGAATGTCCCCGAAACAGGTCCGTCCCAAAAACCCAGTGAAGATCGCATGCAAGGGGGTCGACACGATGAGTTAGAAAATACCTCAGAGCAAGATGAGGTCGATGTCGTGATAGGCGCCCAAGCGTGCGCCCTCTGCAGTCTCACACACACGGATGCCTCGAGTCCTCTTCTTCCACGCCCGGTGCTAGCCTCAGGAAGAAGATCCAAGCCTTAGGGAGATGCTCCAACCACCTTGCGCCACCAAGAGAGAAAGATGCGCCAAGTGGTAAGGAAGGAGAAGCTTGCGGCCACTTGATGGAAGAGGAAGAGATTGCGCCAATGCTCCTTGCTCTCGCTCCCTTCTTGAGTTCACGCCTCCAAGGATGAATCATATAAGAGGGGGCGGCTAGGGTCACATATATAGGGCAAGAGGCGATTAGGGCAAGGGCTAGGATCATGACAAGTGTAGGGCTAGGATGAGGAGGTTTAATGCAAGGAAAGTCTCCAATACTTTACCATAAACTTCATTCAACCTTTCCATAATTGCCCAAGTACCATATCAGCCCAAGACATGCCTTAAAGGCATTCATACCATCAAGGGAGAAGGGCTAGGCGCAAATTGCTTCCTTAATGAAGCAATTTTGCCACCCTAACCCCATTATGCCCCTTAGGCGCCAAGGGGGTTGGGTTTCTCCCCATTATACCCTTTTAGCCTCTCTTCTCTTCATGAGTACTTATTATTGGGCTTCATTGGATAATGAGCTAGCCCAAACTTCATCCTATGGGTTGATTAAGCATTTGGATCCAATCCAATGCAACCCTAATCCAAGTGTGACCAACCATGGTCAAATACGGGTCAACCTGCCAAAAATGAAGTTTGGCTCCAATAACATTCTTCCATCTCATCAGGCCCATTGGTGCTGATGAAATCTCTCAATTAGATCCGAGTTATCCAATAACTTGATCATAAGGCTTCTCGATCAATACGAGAACTCAAGTATCAAGGTGTGCGACCCTGTAGGTTCTTCTGACGCTGGCAGTGCTGACCAAAGGTCACCACAAGCAGTGAGTGGCACCTAGCAGTGCATCGCTGCTACCCAGGTCATTGGAATGGATATCGACATCGACATCCCCATCATCGCAACTAGGTACAGATGCATTACAGTCTCTTTGCCGGACTGATATCCGATTGGACAAGTGTGTCACCACTTGTTTTCACCCAATCACATGGCTATGACTAAAACAGGTTCTTACCTGGGTATGGCCATACACTCTCAGTCATAGAACCATAGAGGAGCTCCATGGATATCATACTTCCCTAAGGAAGGGGCAAATCCTATGTCTGTCCATTGACCTTCTCATATGGGTCGTGACATGCTCAATGACAACCGTTATGACCTCCCAACTACGGCGAGGTGTTAGGTTGTATCAAAGCAAGTCCCTAACCATATAGAATGATCAATGACCTCAAGTCAAGGGATCAATGCATCTCCTGTCACTTGTGAGGATAACTTATGACACCAAGTCATAGCCTCACAGCGGGTCTTTCCAGTATATCCTCCAATGATATACCCATGTGTCTGCGTTAGCACCACGTACCTAACCAGCTCACATACCAGTCTCACAAGTACCATAGCTGTCCCATATCCACTAAGGTACATCGACTGGGGACAATAGTTTGAGCACAGATCCAATCTATCTCCAGGGACATTATCATGTCAGTACATGTGCGCAGATGTAAACAAACATTGATAATGACAATGCCAGAATGATATATATAAATATCAAAGTCAAGTAGTACATAAGTGGACCAAAACTAGGTCCTAGGGCATATACACCAACAATCTCCCACTTGCACTAAGACCTAGAGGTTGAGAAATCTTAACCCCATATCTCTAGCGTGACCATCATGCTTCTGCTGCGCCAAAGCCTTGGTCAATGGGTTTGCCAGATTGTTTTCTGTGTCAACTCTGCTAATCTTGACATCACCTCTTTCAATGATCTCTCTGATCAGGTGAAATCTTCTGAGTATGTGTTTGGATCTTTGATGAGACCGTGGTTCCTTGGCTTGTGCAATTGCTCCATTGTTGTCATAATAGAGTTCGATGGGATCCACTGCACTAGGAACCACCTGAAGATCAGATATGAACTTCCTTATCCAAACGGCTTCCTTGGCTGCCTCAGAAGCGGCCACATACTCTGCTTCGGTTGTAGAATCTGCTATGGTGGATTGCTTGAAGCTCTTCCAGCATACAGCACCTCCATTTATCTTGAACACATAGCCGGCCTGCGATCTAAAGTCGTCAGGGTCAGACTGGAATGATGCATCAGTATAGCCCTGCACACTGAGCTCTTCCTGTCCCCCATAGACCAAGAACAAATCCTTAGTTCTCCTCAGATACTTTAGGATGTTCTTTACAGCCACCCAGTGCTGCAGACCTGGATTGGATTGGTATCGGCTGGTTATGCTTACAGCATATGCCACGTCTGGTCTAGTACACAACATTGCATACATGATCGATCCTACTGCTGAAGCATAAGGAATTCGACTCATGTCATCCCGCTCAGCCTGTGTTGTAGGACACTGGCTCTTTGAGAGAATAAGGCCATGTCTTACTGGAAGGTATCCTTTCTTGGATTGCTCCAAGTTAAACCTCTCCAGGACCTTATCAATGTAGGTACTCTGACTAAGGGCCAGGAGCCTCTTGGATCTATCTCGGTAGATCCTCACGCCTAGAATATAGGCGGCCTCCCCTAAGTCTTTCATCTCAAAACACTTCCCCAACCATGTCTTCACAGCTTGAAGACTAGGGATGTCATTTCCGATGAGCAGTATGTCATCGACATAAAAGACCAGATAAATCACCAAGCTCCCACTGAATTTTCTATATACACAGGCGTCATCTTCGCTTTTGATAAAGCCATAATCTCTCACAGCTTCATCAAATCGAAGATTCCAACTTCGAGATGCTTGCTTTAATCCATAAATGGATCTCTTTAGCCTGCAGACCTTACTAGCCTCTGCAGGATGGATGAAGCCATCAGGTTGTGTCATGTACACATCCTCAGTCAGCTTCCCATTAAGGAACGCTGTCTTCACATCCATCTGCCATATCTCATAGTCATGATATGCAGCTATAGCAAGCAGAATCCGAATGGACTTGATCATGGCAACTGGCGAGAAGGTTTCATCATAGTCCACCCCGTGGACTTGTTTAAAACCTTTAGCCACTAGTCTACCCTTATAGGTAACTATATTGCCATCCATGTCTGTCTTCTTCTTGAAGACCCATTTACACCCTATGGGTTTTACCCCATCAGGCAGCTTAACTAAATCCCAGACTTGGTTAGCCGACATGGAATCCATCTCGGATCGCATGGCGTCAAGCCATCTCTCGGAGTCCGGTCCACTGACCGCCTCATCATAGGTTCTGGGTTCATCCTCAATGATGAAAATTCCATCGTGTTGAGTCGGCAGCGACCCGTACCTCTCAGGTGCACGACGAATCCTCCCAGACCTACGTGGGACCTGTGTCTGAGCCTCAGATTGTATAACAACTAGTGCAGATGGCTCAGATTCCATCTCTTTGTCTTGTGGTTGCACTTGGACCTCATCCAAGTCAAACTCCCTCCCACTAACTTCTTTCATAAGAAATTCTTTCTCTAGAAAGACAGCACCCCGAGCAACAAAAACTTTGTTCTCGGTTGGGACATAGAAGTAGTATCCTTTAGTTTCCTTCGGATACCCCACAAATACACACTTATCAGATCTAGGTTCTAGCTTGCTAGAATCCTGACGTGTGACATAAGCCTCACATCCCCAGATCCTGATAAACGTGAGATTAGGGCGTCTCCCACTCCATACCTCGTATGGTATTTTGGAGACACTCTTAGATGGAACATTATTCAGTATCAGAGAAGCTGTCTCAAGTGCATGCCCCCAGAATGAGGGAGGTAGAGTTGCATGACTCATCATAGATCGAACCATATCCAATAAAGTTCGATTTCTCCTTTCAGACACACCATTCCATTGAGGTGTTCCAGGAGGAGTGAGTTGGGATATGATCCCAGACTCTCTCAGATAGTCAAAGAACTCTCCACTCAGGTATTCTCCACCTCGATCTGATCGAAGAGCTTTAATGGATCTTCCAAGCTTGTTCTCTACTTCATTCTTGAACTCTTTGAATTTCTCAAAGGACTCAGATTTATGTCTCATTAGGTAGACATATCCATACCTACTGAAGTCATCAGTGAAGGTAATGAAGTAGTTGTACCCTCCTCTGGCTTGTTTATTGAAAGGCCCACACACATCAGTATGTATGAGATCCAATAAACCTCCTGCCCTCTCACCAATCTTGGTGAAGGGTGCTTTTGTCATTTTCCCCAATAAACAAGGTTCACAGGTATCAAATTCCTCCAAGGAACTTGAATCTAATAATCCATTTGCATGGAGTTGTTGGATGCAATTTTTGTTTATATGGGCTAATCGACAGTGCCATAGGAAAGCACCAACTGAACCACTCAGTTTGGTCCTTTTATTACTTATGTTACAGATAGAACTTTCCATATCCAAGATATACAGACCATTGCACAAAGTACCCTTCCCATAGAACATATTTGCAAATGAAAAAGAACAAGAGTTCTTATTTATTTCAAACTTAAATCCCTTCTTTGCTAAGCAAGGAATGGATACAATGTTCTTAGTAAGTGAAGGTACACAAAAGCAATTATCTAGTTCTAATAGAAGTCCAGAAGGCAAGGAGAGAGTCAAGACGCCTACAGCAACAGCAGCAACCTGTGCCCCATTTCCAACGCGTAGGTCAATCTCTCCAGGTCGCACCGATCTACTTTTCTTGAGCCCCTGCATATTTGTACAAATATGAGCTCCACATGCGGTATCCAATACCCATGACATAGAAGTAGAAAGATTGACTTCTGTAACATAGATACCTGAGCATGAAGACGAAGCCTTGCCTCTCTTCTTCTCATTCTGAAGTCGTACTATGTCCTTTATCATGTGAGGTGGTCCTCCACATGAGTAGCACTTATTATTCCTGACTCTTTCCATCTTTATTTTCAATGTTTTAGATAAGCCTTTGGGCTTAACACATTGAATGTCTACTTTAGGAGGGTTGAGCTCAACCAATGCATCAAAGAGCTGCCTTAGACTAGAAATAATTTCAGAGGCACTCTTAGATTCATATTGCCCTCTTAGCTCGGGCGACATGTTGGTTAGCATCAATTGTGCAATCTCCAAAGTATCAGCTTGATGCTTATCATAAGCATCCTTCTCAGCTGCTGAGGCCAAGCATGGAAGTGGCTCAGGAATTGGCTTCTCAAGGACATATAGCTTCCTCTCGAGCTTGAGCACAATTCTCAAGTTCATATACCAATCCTTTAAGTTGGATCCAACCAACTTATCCCTTTCCAGGGTAGATCGCAGTGACCATCTGCCATTGTTCATTGTTCTACAATAACCAAGAAACAGCAGATTAGTACTACTTCGAATCATTTAAACTGGACTTGTTTTAAACGATTACTGCTCCCACTATTTTAAATTCGAATTGACAACCCACAAAGTCAATCGGGAAGTTTAAGACTTCCTAGTGAGATGGGATCCTTATTTCACATGAGGCTTTGCGTCCCACGAGGGTGGGATGAGATGCACAAAGTAACTCATGTTTCCTAAGGTGGGCGCGCCGGCCGGTTGCTCCAAGCAACTCCCCTTGTTGAGACAGTCTTGGGCATTTCATGTCCAGCGAGGGCTGGATATAACATGAAACCCTAACCTCTCAACGATGCCTCTAGACTTTCACTATGTGCCCAGTACATGTGAATTTCTAGTCAAGTCCATTCCTAACCGTTTATGCCCAGGGCCAATGAGTTTCCTTGCGAAGGCACGCCCAGGTTAAAACTGGACTGGGGAAACCATTGTCACCACACACTTTCTAAAGATAAGTGGGTGTGTCCCACGAAGGTGGGAACCAGTTCACAACTCCACTGATCGATAGCTTAGTGAGGGCTACGCGTTAGAAGGCTTCTAGACTTGATATTTTATGAGGGTTTTTTAAGGTCTCATCAGTTTTTTCTTATGTCTAACAATACAGGCATGCAATCCTATAGTGATAACATAATGATAAAACATCACAGGCATGCTTTTAGCAGATAAGGAAAGCAGTAAAAGATGATGTGATCAAAGCTCTTTCAAGATATTGAACCAACCCATGCCAAAGGAGGTTCATCTCTTGACATAGGACTCAAGCCCCTAAGAAAGACCTATCCTAGCCGCCCTCTATATTGGTCTTCATGGTTGGCTCCAAGGTCCTTCCTTCATGGCTTAGCTCTCAAACCTTAAGGGTAGACCTCAAAGGTTCGGCCAATGCCATGGTCTTCCTCCAAGGAGAATGCGCCACAATGAAAGATGCCAAGTTAGCTAGCTCTCAAACCCAAGGGTTCGGCCATGCCTAACTTGTGCCATCAAGCAAGGTTGCGCCTTTTCCTTGATGCTTGTTGCGCCACCATCCAAGGTGCGCCAACTCCATGCATGCGCCAAGCTCCAAGTACATGCGCTACCCTAGTCTTCTTAAAAGCAAAAAGAAAAACAGCACGCAGGCCTCACGAGGAAACATCACAGGCATGCAAAGGGGGGCTTGACTAATGATCACAACATTATGCACAATCAAGGTATTTACTCATGCAATTCTACATGCTCATGAAAAACATAAAATCTGAAATTTTACTTTTTCATTAAAACCAGTCTCTTTTTCTCATCTTCTTCTCACAAATTTTTTGGTTAATTGCGATTTATTTTTCAAGATGATTTCAGAGATCCTTTCGGCTGGCAATTTTGTCAGATCAAGAGACTTGGCCAGTCCGAAGACACAATGCCCGTCCTACTTGACAAAACTACGTGCGCCTTTGATCTTTAAATCAGACAAGAAAAATAGTCCAAAAATCCAAAAGAGATTGAGAGGATGATAGAAACAAGAAACCCTAATTTTTCCTACTTAGAAAAATCGTTTGCCATGCATTATGCTATTTTCAAAAATAGAGATATGGCATGTGAGCATGAAAGAAAAGCATAAAACTTCGTTCGAGTCTTGCAAGTCCCTCTGATACCACTGTTGGGAAACCCCGGGGACATTTTACAATTTTCAGAGACACATACATACATTGCACAGCGGAAGAATGTCCCCGAAACAGGTCCGTCCCAAAAACCCAGTGAAGATCGCATGCAAGGGGGTCGACACGATGAGTTAGAAAATACCTCAGAGCAAGATGAGGTCGATGTCGTGATAGGCGCCCAAGCGTGCGCCCTCTGCAGTCTCACACACACGGATGCCTTGAGTCCTCTTCTTCCACGCCCGGTGCTAGCCTCGGGAAGAAGATCCAAGCCTTAGGGAGATGCTCCAACCACCTTGCGCCACCAAGAGAGAAAGATGCGCCAAGTGGTAAGGAAGGAGAAGCTTGCGGCCACTTGATGGAAGAGGAAGAGATTGCGCCAATGCTCCTTGCTCTCGCTCCCTTCTTGAGTTCATGCCTCCAAGGATGAATCATATAAGAGGGGGCGGCTAGGGTCACATATATAGGGCAAGAGGCGATTAGGGCAAGGGCTAGGATCATGACAAGTGTAGGGCTAGGATGAGGAGGTTTAATGCAAGGAAAGTCTCCAAGACTTTACCATAAACTTCATTCAACCTTTCCATAATTGCCCAAGTACCATATCAGCCCAAGACATGCCTTAAAGGCATTCATACCATCAAGGGAGAAGGGCTAGGCGCAAATTGCTTCCTTAATGAAGCAATTTTGCCACCCTAACCCCATTATGCCCCTTAGGCGCCAATGGGGTTGGGTTTCTCCCCATTATACCCTTTTAGCCTCTCTTCTCTTCATGAGTACTTATTATTGGGCTTCATTGGATAATGAGCTAGCCCAAACTTCATCCTATGGGTTGATTAAGCATTTGGATCCAATCCAATGCAACCCTAATCCAAGTGTGACCAACCATGGTCAAATACGGGTCAACCTGCCAAAAATGAAGTTTGGCTCCAATAACATTCTTCCATCTCATCAGGCCCATTGGTGCTGATGAAATCTCCCAATTAGATCCGAGTTATCCAATAACTTGATCATAAGGCTTCTCGATCAATACGAGAACTCAAGTATCAAGGTGTGCGACCCTGTAGGTTCTTCTGACGCTGGCAGTGCTGACCAAAGGTCACCACAAGCAGTGAGTGGCACCTAGCAGTGCATCGCTGCTACCCAGGTCATTGGAATGGATATCGACATCGACATCCCCATCATCGCAACTAGGTACAGATGCATTACAGTCTCTTTGCCGGACTGATATCCGATTGGACAAGTGTGTCACCACTTGTTTTCACCCAATCACATGGCTATGACTAAAACAGGTTCTTACCTGGGTATGTCCATACACTCTCAGTCATAGAACCATAGAGGAGCTCCATGGATATCATACTTCCCTAGGGAAGGGGCAAATCCTATGTCTGTCCATTGACCTTCTCATATGGGTCGTGACATGCTCAATGACAACCGTTATGACCTCCCAACTACGGCGAGGTGTTAGGTTGTATCAAAGCAAGTCCCTAACCATATAGAATGATCAATGACCTCAAGTCAAGGGATCAATGCATCTCCTGTCACTTGTGAGGATAACTTATGACACCAAGTCATAGCCTCACAGCGGGTCTTTCCAGTATATCCTCCAATGATATACCCATGTGTCTGCGTTAGCACCACGTACCTAACCAGCTCACATACCAGTCTCACAAGTACCATAGCTGTCCCATATCCACTAAGGTACATCGACTGGGGACAATAGTTTGAGCACAGATCCAATCTATCTCCAGGGACATTATCATGTCAGTACATGTGCGCAGATGTAAACAAACATTGATAATGACAATTCCAGAATGATATATATAAATATCAAAGTCAAGTAGTACATAAGTGGACCAAAACTAGGTCCTAGGGCATATACACCAACATCTACATCATTGATAATGATGAACCCCTCACTTATGCGGATGCGGTCAGTGGACCGGAGTCAGCGAGATGGCTTGAAGCTATGCGCGCCGAGATGGACTCCATGTCAGATAACCAAGTCTGGGATTTGGTTGATCCGCCTCCGGGAGTAATCCCTCTAGGCTGTAAATGGATCTTCAAGAAGAAGATTGACATGGATGGTAACGTGGTTACCTATAAAGGCAGGCTAGTAGCGAAAGGTTTCAAACAAATCTACGGGATAGATTATGATGAAACTTTCTCTCCTGTAGCCATGTTCAAGTCTATTCGGATTCTTTTCGATATAGCAGCATATTACGATTATGAGATCTGGCAGATGGATGTGAAAACGGCTTTCCTTAATGGAAAACTGGATGAGGATGTGTATATGACACAACCTGAAGGTTTCACTAATCCATCAGATCGTCATAAAATATGCAAATTAAAGAAGTCCATTTATGGACTAAAACAAGCATCTAGAAGCTGGAATATTCGTTTTGATGAATCAATCTCTGAGTTTGGTTTCATCAAGAACGAAGATGACCCGTGTGTATATAAGAGGTTTAGTGGGAGCGTGATTACTTTCCTAGTCCTCTACGTCGATGATATCTTAATCATTGGAAACGATATTCCTGAAATGCATGCTGTAAAAGCATGGCTAAGGAAATGTTTCCAGATGAAAGATCTAGGAGAAGCAGCCTATGTATTAGGTGTGAAGATCTACAGGGATAGATCTAAGAGGCTTCTCGGGCTGTGCCAGAGTACTTACATCGATAAAGTCCTGGAGAGATTTCATTTAGAGAATTCTAAAAGAGGATATCTTCCAGTCAGACATGGTCTGAATCTTTCAAAGAGTCAGTGTCCACAAACACAGACTGAGAAAGATGAAATGGACAATACGCCTTATGCTTCGGCTATTGGGTCCATTATGTATGCGATGTTGTGTACTCGCCCAGACGTCGCTTACGGGTTGAGCGTGACCAGTCGATTCCAAAGTAATCCAGGTCAGGCACACTGGATTGCAGTCAAGAACATTTTGAAATATCTTCGGAGGACCAAAGATATGTTCTTGATATATGGTGGTCAGGAAGAACTCAGTATAGAAGGATATACTGACGCTTCGTTCCAGTCTGACCAGGATGATTTCCGATCGCAATCAGGCTATGTTTTTAGCTTGAATGGAGGAGCAGTGGTGTGGAATAGTTTCAAACAGTCAATCGTTGCTGATTCCACAACAGAAGCCGAGTATGTTGCAGCCTCGGAAGCATCCAAGGAGGCAGTGTGGATTCGCAAGTTCGTTCAGGAACTTGGTGTTGTTCCTTCGAGTGCAGATCCTTTGGTTATCTTCTGTGATAACACTGGAGCAATCGCACAAGCAAAGGAACCACGGTCGCACCAGAAGTCCAAGCACATACAGAGACGGTTTCACTTGATCCGGGAGATCATTGATCGAGGCGAGATCAAAATCTGCAAGGTTCATACAGATGACAATCTGGCTGACCCGCTTACCAAGCCTCTGGCGTAGCAGAAGCATGAGAAGCACTGTAATAATATGGGTTTGAGATTTCTCAACCATTAGATTAAGTGCAAGTGGGAGATTGTTGGGGTATGCCCTTAAGGCTAATGTTTGAGGCCTTGGGATTGTATCAGTATCATGTATAAACTTTTATGTTTATAAAGGCATGGTTGTTATTCAGATTGTTACATTGTCTGCTGCAATAAGTGTTCTTCTGAATAATGTCTCAATGCTGTTCAGCTAGGCTGACATGCTATAAGTCCTTAGTCGAGATATCTTGGTGAACATGAGACAGCCTTGATATGATTGAGACTAATATGTGTTCTAATCTTATAGGATGCTTCGAGCATGGAATAAGATGTAGACTCATGGGTACATTGGATGTACTGGACAGACCCTACTAGGATATTCAATTGCTTGTCACAATGTGAATAATCCTTGTTTGCAACAAGTGGCACATGTCCTCTGACTTGAGATCACTTGTGTTTCTAAATGATGATTGTCATTGTTTTGAGGTAGTTCAATATCATTTGAAATATAATGGTTATAGACTATCTTGGATAATGATTATGATTCAGGTTAGGGCACTAGTGATAGATATAGGATTGCCGTCTCCTTGTTGAAGGAGTGTGATGTTCTATAGGGGCCCCCTAAATGAGATGATTGAGAAAGTGTATGGCCATACCCAGGTGACTATGTTCATCTGATCTAATCATGCTCATCATATTGGAGCTACAGGCTTGACACGCTTGTCCAATAAGAACATCCAGTGGCAAAGGAAACATGTATGCCTAGTGAAGGAGATTCACACTTGTGCTGTGGTTTGGGTGTAGTCTTGGAAGACTCTTTCCTTTATATCGGGAGACAGTGATGTGTTGCTAGATACCCCTCACTGATCATGATAACATAAGTTATCGTTACCGACATTTAAAGGAAACCCTTAGGGTCGCACAATTTGATGATATGGCTTACTTAAGTCAGATCGTGTGGACTGAATTATTTGGGTTCAGTTTTAAAGGGATTGAATCTCTGATTGTAGGTGAGATCTGGTCTGATCATGTTTGATTGATTAGGGCTTGAGATCGGTAAGCTTCGATCGAGAGATTTGATGCTAGATCGGTGAGATCAAGAACATCAAGAGATGAATGGTCAGATCTAGAACCTTAGGGTTTAATTAGATCTGGACTACATGCTTGGGCTGATTTGGTTTGGTCATTGAACCATGGATTGGTTCAAAGAGGATAAAGAGGAGCGATCGGTTCACTTGGAGTGAACGCAAGGATGATCGCATGAACACATGGAGTCAAGGACTTTCCATTTTTAGAAGTCAGTTTTTCCATCTTGGAAAAACGTCTCCACGTTTGATGAAAACGTCTCCACTTCGTTTTCGAGATTTCTTCTTGCCTCTTCCTCTCGACGACACACTTTGGTGTGAAGGTGGAAAAACACTTTGGAGAAAGTTCGGCCAAGC
The DNA here is from genome assembly GCA_027563935.2 of Costus lasius. NCBI lineage: Eukaryota > Viridiplantae > Streptophyta > Magnoliopsida > Zingiberales > Costaceae > Costus > Costus lasius. Next base: position 39,862,851 of record CM050453.2, read on the forward strand.
AAGTCTTCATCCTTCCATTCCTTTCCATACGAGAAGAAAACTTTGGAGCCTTGCTAGCACAAGTCGCGCCAAAGGAGTAGGCCTTCTTCCTCTTGTGTGCGATAGCCTTTGGAGAAGATTCAATTGATTCTTTGCTTCCAAGTTGCCATCCCTTCATGGCTATGGTATGATCTCTCATATCCTAAAGTTGATCATATGGTTCTAATATACGATCCTAGAAACCCTTGTTTCCGCCCATGCTTGTTAGATGCGCATGTTTAGGGCTTCGACTCCCCTAGCTTTAGGGGTTCCTTCACAAATATGTTCTATGGGAAGGGTACTTTGTGCAATGGTCTATATATCTTGGATATGGAAAGTTCTATTTGTAACATAAGTAATAAAAGGACCAAACTGAGTGGTTCAGTTGGTGCTTTCCTATGGCACTGTCGATTAGCCTATATAAACAAGAATCGCATCCAACAACTCCATGCAAATGGATTATTAGATTCAAGTTCCTTGGAGGAATTTGATACTTGTGAACCTTGTTTATTAGGGAAAATGACAAAGGCGCCCTTCACCAAGATTAGTAAGAGGGCAGGAGGTTTATTAGATCTCATACATACTGATGTGTGTGGGCCTTTCAATAAACAAGCTAGAGGAGGGTACAACTACTTCATTACCTTCACTGATGACTTCAGTAGGTATGGCTATGTCTACTTAATGAGACATAAATCTGAGTCCTTTGAGAAATTCAAGGAGTTCAAGAATGAAGTAGAGAACCAGCTTGGAAGATCCATTAAAGCTCTTCGATCAGATCGAGGTGGAGAGTACCTGTGATGTGGGACCAAAGCAGGACCTTCGGAGGTCCACCCGGGTCCGAAAGAAGCCCTCTCGGTATGGCTATCCTAGCCATTAGATATGGCTTCCTTAGGACCCCTTTTGTTGCTTATTTTGTCTTAGATTAGGGTGCATCATATGGTAGGTTAGATCCACCCTCCAATTACACCATGTAGTTACATGCCTAGGATCCGCCACTTATGTATAGTAGGTTAGTGCATGAAATTGATGTAATAGTTTAGGTCAACTCCATTCTTGGAATGCAAGTCAAAATCAGGTCAAGACAACTCCAAGAGATGCCATGGGCCATCAGCCCAACTCATGAAGAAATCAGCCCACCCCAATGGATCAACACCACAAGCACCCCAAATTCCACCATCCTAGTTGGCAGCCATGTGGAGTTGCCTCCATCTCTAATCAAGTCAAGGAGCAGCCTGCTCAATGTCCCTACTTCAGCTCAACATACGCCAGCCATCAAAGTCAAGGAGCAGCTTGAAACAATGTCCACTTCAGTCCATCATGCGCCAGCCACCAAAGTCAAGGAGCAGCCTGCACTTTGCAACAACTTCAGTCCCTTCAAGTGCCAGCCGCCCATGCCAATCTGCAGCCTGCACAAAGTCAGCCATCAGCAGCCTTTTCAGTCCATCCTCATCTCAGCTTTTGAACTCACCAACCTGCTGAAGACTCCAAAGTTCAACCTCCAAGCAATCGCCCATTTGGAAGAAGAAACCAGCCCTTGAGTTGTCTACATCAAGCTTGACTTGTGTGACTTGTTTTGTGCTTAGGAAGGGAGTTAACCGTTGGAGACTCCCCTATATGATGTAACTTCTTGTAAAGCCACCAGCTAGAGTTGAATGAATTTTCAAATTTCAGAAGTGTGTCTTCTAATGGTGTGTGTCACCTAACCCCTCCCTTCCTTCCAACCTTTGCCGAGAGCCTCCTTTCCATCCCCTCTTGCTCTTCAACCTTCTTCCACCACTTGCGCTTGTCTTGAAGATGGGAGCTCACGCCACTTCCTCCCCCTAACCTTGACAAGCCTTCAGTCCAAGAGGAAGAACTGGACAGCCGAGACTCAAGATGGTGTCATGCCGAGATCAAGCCACCACCTAGTTAAGCTAAGTCTCTCTACTATCTTGGTTGTTGTTCCTTGTTGCTTGTTGGACAGCCCCTTTGCACCCACATTTGTTTTCTGCAGGTGGCGCAAGGCCATGGGATGATAAGCAAGCCGCCCATCTTTCTTCTCCCTCTAATCTAGTTAGTCTATGTTATGTTAGCAAGGGAATTTGGAGGCTATCCTCCCCCTTGAATGTTCTTGTGTTAAGTGGCCTCTTAATATTATTTCAAATTCACCCACGCATGTGTGGGATGCTGCAATGCCATGTGTGTAAGCTCATAGGGCCCTACTTCGTGAGATCCAACCATTGGACCGGTGAAGAATGGGAAGGTCACCCTTTCTATTCTCAAAGGGTGCAAGGTGAGTTCCTCCCCTAGAGTAGCTTTATTGCTTATGGTAGAACCGCATGCTAGATCTAATGAGGTTATAGAATCGCATGATAAGCTTTGTCAAATTTCATTTTATCTAGAAGTGCATGCTAGGATAGTTTCGGTTTTCACTACTACTTACTAAAACAAGATAGTTCAAGGAGTTTACTAAGTTATACTTATTTAGCAAAACGTTTTCAAAACGCGTTGTTTGAATGTTGCATGCTTGGTGATCCCATCATCTTGGTATCAGAGCTTAGGCTCTTAGAGTAGGATTTTATAAGACCAAAACTTTATTTTCCTACTACTAAGGCGATTTTTGGACCTAGGTGCTTGAAAGAATTTGACTAGCTATATTTATCACCTTAGGGTTTACTTTCAAAACCTTACTCCTTTCGAAAATGGCTACTAGATCCGGTGCCCCCTATGGTCTTAATCAAGCTATTGACCATGAGGTGAGTGCCCTTTCAATTGAAATGGCTTCCCTTAAAGAAACCCTAGCAACCCTTCAACACTCCATAGGTGTTATAGACAATAGGCTTAACACCCTAGAGTCTAACTCTAAGATGGATCCCCAAACTACTAGCCGACCTAATAGTGGATCCCACACAAGGGAACCAAATATTCAAGGATCTCCTTCACACACCCCTAGAGTCAATCATGCTCAACCCGAATGGGAAGGGCCTCATGCCCCACAAGCCCCCTATCATAGACCTAGAGAGTATGATGTGCAACGTGCCATCAAGATCAATCCTCCTACTTTTGGTGGATCTCTTAACCCCAAGGAATTCCTAGATTGGGCCACAAAGCTAGATCAATACTTTGATTATAGCCTTATGCACAATGAGAGTAAAGTTAGGTTCACCAAATGCCTACTAGAAGGACCCGCTAGACTCTATTGGACCCATATCGAGAGAACTATAGAAAGGGATGGTAAGCCACCCGTTGAGTCTTGGGATGAAATGAAATTCCTACTTAGGCAAAAGTATGTCCCACCTGGTTTCATGCAAAAGCTTAAGGATGAACTTGGTAGTCTCACTCAAGGCTCCTCTACTGTAGAAGCCTATCAAACCAAGCTAGAAGAACTCCTCATTAGGTGTGAAGTTAAGGAAGACCAAGGTATGATCCTAAGTCGGTTCAAGACTGGACTTAGACCTGACATTAAGAGGGCCTTGACCTACTTCCAATTAGATACCCCGGAGATAGCCTATCAAAGGGCCATTGAAGTTGAACAAGAACTTAAGAATAGGAAGGAGACTCTCCCTCCCCGACCCATCTATAGGCCAGCTCCTATGCACTTACCTTCTAGCTCAAACCCAAAACCAAGAACTGCTCAAACTACTGACAACGCCATCCCCATTTGTTATAACTGTAGGCAGAAGGGACACTTTGCAAAAGAATGCCCTAAGAAGGTCATGGTTTTATCTGAGGAAAACATAGACCCTGAGCCCACCTTTGAGGAAGACCCTGATCAAGAGATTGAGGTCAACGACTATGACAGTAGTGATGATATCTTCAACACCTTAGGGGTAGTTAGGTGTACCCTTGTCAAACCTACCCCCACTGAGGACTGGCGCCGGACCAGTATCTTCCACAGCTACACCAAATGCCATGGTCACATGTGCAAGGTGGTGATTGATGGTGGAAGCAGCCTCAATGCTGTCTCCCACATAGCTGCTACAAAACTGAACCTCAAAATGGAACCCCGACCTAGCCCTTACAATATTTCCTGGGTTAACCAAACCAGTGTCCCTGTGACCCATAGGTGCCTCGTACCTATCCAGTTTGGTACATATGAGGACAAGATTTGGTGTGACGTCCTTACTATGGATGTAGCCCAAATCCTCTTAGGACGCCCTTGGTTATATGACATGGATGTTGTCCACTACGGTCGGACCAATACCTATGTCTTTACCCATAAGGATCAAAAGATTAGGCTAAAACCCTCTCTTCCCAAAGAACTTAGAGCCACAACTAGTAAGGGTAAGATAGAGGAACCCAAGAAAGGCCAACCTACCATTCAACTTATAAGGCCTCAAACTTTCACTAAGGAAATTATAGCAGATCAACCCCTTTATACCTTAGTCATCAAAGAAGTCAACCCTGAAGTAGAAGAGAAGCCTTCCCCAGAAGTAGAATCCATACTCCAAGAATTTAGTGAGCTCACTCCAGAGGACCTCCCTGAAGGACTGCCACCTCTTAGGGATATACAACATGCCATAGACCTTGTCCCTGGATCCTCTCTTCCCAACCTACCCCACTATAGGATGAACCCTACCGAGCATGAGGAGCTCAAAAGACAAGTAGATGATTTATTGTGTAAGGGTTACATCAGGGAAAGCCTAAGTCCTTGCGCCGTCCCAGCCCTTCTTACCCCAAAGAAGGATGGCAGTTGGCGCATGTGTATAGATTGCAGAGCTGTCAACAAGATTACTATCAAATATAGGTTTCCCATACCTAGACTTGATGACTTGCTAGATATGTTAGTAGGATCCAAATGGTTTTCCAAGCTTGACCTCAGGAGTGGATATCATCAGGTTAGGATTAGAGAAGGGGATGAATGGAAGACCGCCTTCAAAACCAAAGACGGCTTATATGAATGGTTAGTCATGCCTTTCGGGCTAACCAATGCCCCTTCCACATTTATGAGGCTTATGACCCAAGTGCTTAGACCCTACATAGGGAAGTTCCTAGTTGTATACTTTGATGACATACTTATCTATAGTAAGTCACAAAAGGAGCACCTAGGGCACTTAAGGCAGACTCTAACCCTTCTTAGAGATGAAAAGCTGTATGTCAACCTGAAGAAATGTTCTTTTCTATCTCCCAAAGTTGTCTTTCTAGGGTTTATTGTTTCTGACCTAGGGCTTCAAGCTGATCCATCTAAAATTCAAGCCATCTTAGACTGGCCAGAGCCCAAGACCCTTACTGAAGTTAGGAGTTTTCATGGCCTTGCTACCTTCTACCGTAGGTTCATACGGAATTTTAGCACCATAGTAGCTCCTATCACCAACTGCATGAAACAAGGGGACTTTACTTGGACTAAGTCTGCCAATAGGGCTTTCACTGAGCTAAAGAGTAGGATGACCTCCGCCCCTGTTTTAAGGTTGCCTGACTTTGGCAAGGTCTTTGAGGTTGATTGTGATGCTTCGGGCATTGGCATAGGTGGGACCCTCAGTCAAGAAGGTCACCCTATTGCCTTCTTCAGTGAAAAGCTGAATGAGGCCAAGCAGAAATACTCAACCTACGACAAAGAGTTCTATGCCGTGGTTCAATCTTTGAGGCATTGGCGGCACTACCTTCTCCACCATGAGTTTACCTTAAATAGTGATCACCAAGCCCTGTCTTACCTTAGTGCCCAACGAAAACTCAATGCCAGACATGCCAAGTGGGTAGAGTATTTACAACAGTACACTTTTGTCTTAAAACACAAGTCTGGAGTTAACAACAAAGTTGCTGATGCTTTAAGTAGGGTAGTCTTCATTTTGCAAACTATGCATGCTGAACTTGTAGGATTTGAACATATGAAAACTGCTTACCTAGATTGCCCTGACTTTTCTGCTACTTATGCTGATATGACTAGAGATGTTATGAGTCACCCCTTGTACACCCTTCGGGATGGGTATCTCTTCCTTGGGCCAACACTCTGTGTGCCTAAGTCCTCAATCCGGGATTTCCTAGTTTGGGAACTCCATGGAGGAGGGTCTGCTGGGCACCATGGTCGAGAGAAGACCCGTGCCTTGGTCGAGGAACAATTCTTTTGGCCTCAACTCTACCGAGATGTGGCCAAGGTAGTTAGGCATTGTGGAACCTGTCAAGCCACTAAAGTCCAGAAGCATAATTTTGGACTGTACACCCCTCTGCCTATTCCCCAGGCACCGTGGCAGGACATTAGTATGGACTTTGTTCTAGGATTGCCTAGGACTGCTGCTAGGCATGACTCTATTTATGTTGTGGTAGACCGGTTCACAAAAATGGCTCATTTCATACCTTGCACTAAAACTACCGATGCCTCCCACATGGCTAGGATCTTCTTTAGAGACATTGTTAGGTTGCATGGTACCCCTCTCACTATAGTTTCGGATAGAGACACTAGATTTGTTAGTCATTTCTGGAGGACGCTATGGGCTCTATTGGGCACAAAACTGAAGTTCTCGATGGCCTACCATCCCCAAACGGATGGGCAGACCGAAGTGGTCAACAGATCACTTGGGAGCATCCTTAGGAGTCTTGTAGGAGAGCACCCCAGTGATTGGGACAAGCTGTTACCTACAGCTGAGTTTTCCTACAATAGTGTTCCTAACCGGACTACTGGTCTGTCTCCTTTCCAGGCAAACTTAGGATACCAGCCTAACAAGCCCATTGATCTATTTTCAGCCCCTAAACATTGCAAGACTTCTATTTCGGCCCGAGATTATGCTTTCCACATTTCGCAATTACATCATGAGCTATTCAGTAAGATTCAAGACTCTGTTAATCTATATCGTGACGATACTAATAAACATCGCCGAGAGAAGGTATTTTCTGTAGGGGATCAGGTTATGTTGCGGGTCCGCGAGGAACGCATCCAAGGACCAGGCCGCAAGTTGGACGCCAAGGGCATCGGGCCCTTCACTATTCTGAAGAAGGTCAACAATAACGCCTATCTCCTGGACCTACCGCCAGAACTGGGGATATCCTCCACCATCAATGTGGAGGATCTGACACTGTATCATCCGCCTCTCTCTATACAAGAACCAGACACTTGCCACGACTCAGAGATTGAGGCCATACTCGAGGACCAGACCCGACTCACCCCTGATGAGGTACAGCTTTATTACCGCATCAAATTTACTGATGGTGAGGAAGCCTGGCTCCCCGAGGCTGAGCTTGCTAGGTCCGCACCCGAGCTTCTCCAAGGGTACAAAGACAATTCTCCAGAGGAGAATTTCTCCCACCCCGGGAGAGCTGATGTGGGACCAAAGCAGGACCTTCGGAGGTCCACCCGGGTCCGAAAGAAGCCATCTCGGTATGGCTATCCTAGCCATTAGATATGGCTTCCTTAGGACCCCTTTTGTTGCTTATTTTGTCTTAGATTAGGGTGCATCATATGGTAGGTTAGATCCACCCTCCAATTACACCATGTAGTTACATGCCTAGGATCCGCCACTTATGTATAGTAGGTTAGTGCATGAAATTGATGTAATAGTTTAGGTCAACTCCATTCTTGGAATGCAAGTCAAAATCAGGTCAAGACAACTCCAAGAGATGCCATGGGCCATCAGCCCAACTCATGAAGAAATCAGCCCACCCCAATGGATCAACACCACAAGCACCCCAAATTCCACCATCCTAGTTGGCAGCCATGTGGAGTTGCCTCCATCTCTAATCAAGTCAAGGAGCAGCCTGCTCAATGTCCCTACTTCAGCTCAACATACGCCAGCCATCAAAGTCAAGGAGCAGCTTGAAACAATGTCCACTTCAGTCCATCATGCGCCAGCCACCAAAGTCAAGGAGCAGCCTGCACTTTGCAACAACTTCAGTCCCTTCAAGTGCCAGCCGCCCATGCCAATCTGCAGCCTGCACAAAGTCAGCCATCAGCAGCCTTTTCAGTCCATCCTCATCTCAGCTTTTGAACTCACCAACCTGCTGAAGACTCCAAAGTTCAACCTCCAAGCAATCGCCCATTTGGAAGAAGAAACCAGCCCTTGAGTTGTCTACATCAAGCTTGACTTGTGTGACTTGTTTTGAGCTTAGGAAGGGAGTTAACCGTTGGAGACTCCCCTATATGATGTAACTTCTTGTAAAGCCACCAGCTAGAGTTGAATGAATTTTCAAATTTCAGAAGTGTGTCTTCTAATGGTGTGTGTCACCTAACCCCTCCCTTCCTTCCAACCTTTGCCGAGAGCCTCCTTTCCATCCCCTCTTGCTCTTCAACCTTCTTCCACCACTTGCGCTTGTCTTGAAGATGGGAGCTCACGCCACTTCCTCCCCCTAACCTTGACAAGCCTTCAGTCCAAGAGGAAGAACTGGACAGCCGAGACTCAAGATGGTGTCATGCCGAGATCAAGCCACCACCTAGTTAAGCTAAGTCTCTCTACTATCTTGGTTGTTGTTCCTTGTTGCTTGTTGGACAGCCCCTTTGCACCCACATTTGTTTTCTACAGGTGGCGCAAGGCCATGGGATGATAAGCAAGCCGCCCATCTTTCTTCTCCCTCTAATCTAGTTAGTCTATGTTATGTTAGCAAGGGAATTTGGAGGCTATCCTCCCCCTTGAATGTTCTTGTGTTAAGTGGCCTCTTAATATTATTTCAAATTCACCCACGCATGTGTGGGATGCTGCAATGCCATGTGTGTAAGCTCATAGGGCCCTACTTCGTGAGATCCAACCATTGGACCGGTGAAGAACGGGAAGGTCACCCTTTCTATTCTCAAAGGGTGCAAGGTGAGTTCCTCCCCTAGAGTAGCTTTATTGCTTATGGTAGAACCGCATGCTAGATCTAATTGAGGTTATAGAATCGCATGATAAGCTTTGTCAAATTTCATTTTATCTAGAAGTGCATGCTAGGATAGTTTCGGTTTTCACTACTACTTACTAAAACAAGCTAGTTTCAAACTACGATAGTTCAAGGGGTTTACTAAGTTATACTTATTTAGCAAAACGTTTTCAAAACGCGTTGTTTGAATGTTGCATGCTTGGTGATCCCATCAACCTGAGTGGTGAGTTCTTTGACTATTTGAGAGAATCTGGGGTCATATCCCAACTCACTCCTCTTGGAACACCTCAATGGAATGGTGTGTTTGAAAGGAGAAATCGAACTTTATTGGACATGGTTCGATCTATGATGAGTTATGCAACTCTACCTCCCTCATTCTAGGGGCATGCACTAGAGATAGCTTCTCTAATACTAAATAACGTTCCATCAAAGAGTGTCTCCAAAATACCATACGAGATGTGGAGTGGGAGACGTCCTAATCTCACTTTTATCAAGATCTGGGGATGTGAGGCTTATGTCAAACGTCAGGATTCTAGCAAGCTAGAACCTAGATCTGATAAATGCGTGTTTGTGGGGTATCCTAAGGAAACTAAAGGATACTACTTATATGTCCCAACCGAGAATAAAGTTTTTGTTGCTCGGGGTGCTGTCTTTCTAGAGAAAGAATTTCTCATGAAAGAAGTTAGTGGGAGGAAGTTTGACTTGGATGAGGTCCAAGTGCAAGCATAAGACAAAGAGATGGAATCTGAGCCACCAGCACCGGTTGCTAGCCAACCTGAGGCTCAGACACAGGTCCCACGTAGGTCTGGGAGAATTCGTCGTGCACCTAAAAGGTACGGGTCGCTGCCGACCCAACACGATGGGATCTTCATCATTGAGGATGAACCCAGAACCTATGATGAGGCGGTCAGTGGACCGGACTCCGAGAGATGGCTTGAAGCCATGCGATCCGAGATGGATTCCATAACGGCTAACCAAGTCTGGGATTTGGTTGAGCTGCCTGATGGGGTAAAACCCATAGGGTGTAAATGGGTCTTCAAGAGGAAGACAGACATGGATGGCAATATAGTTACCTATAAGGGTAGACTAGTGGCTAAAGGATTTAAACAAGTCCACGGGGTGGACTATGATGAATCCTTCTCGCCAATTGCCATGATCAAATCCATTCGGATTCTGCTTGCTATAGCTGCATATCATGACTATGAGATATGGCAGATGGATGTGAAGACAGCGTTCCTTAACGGGAAGCTGACTGAGGATGTGTATATGTCACAACCTGATGGCTTCATCCATCCTGCAGAGGCTAATAAGGTCTGCAGGCTAAAGAGATCCATTTATGGATTAAAGCAAGCATCTCGAAGTTGGAATCTTCGATTTGATGAAGCCGTGAGAGATTATGGCTTTATCAAAAGCGAAGATGACGCCTGTGTATACAGAAAATTCAGTGGGAGCTTGGTGCTTTTTCTGGTCTTGTATGTCGATGACATACTGCTCATCGAAAATGACATCCCTAGTCTTCAAGCTGTGAAGACATGGTTGGGGAAGTGTTTCGAGATGAAAGACTTAGGGGAGGCCGCCTATATTCTAGGCGTGAGGATCTACCGGGATAGATCCAAGAGGCTCTTGGCCCTTAGTCAAAGTACCTACATTGATAAGGTCCTGGAGAGGTTCAACTCGGAGCAATCCAAGAAAGGATACCTTCCAGTAAGACATGGCCTTACTCTCTCAAAGAGCCAGTGTCCTACAACACAGGCTGAGAGGGATGACATGAGTCGAATTCCTTATGCTTCGGCAGTAGGATCGATCATGTATGCAATGTTGTGTACTAGACCAGATGTGGCATATGCTGTAAGCATAACCAGCCGATACCAATCCAATCCAGGTTTGCAGCACTGGGTGGCTGTAAAGAACATCCTAAAGTATCTGAGAAGAACTAAGGATTTGTTCTTGGTCTATGGGGGACAGGAAGAGCTCAGTATGCAGGGCTATACTGATGCATCGTTCTAGTCTGACCCTGACGACTTTAGATCGCAGGCCGGCTATGTGTTCAAGATAAATGGAGGTGTTGTATGCTGGAAGAGCTTCAAGCAATCCACCATAGCAGATTCTACAACCGAGGCAGAGTATGTGGCCACTTCTGAGGTAGCCAAGGAAGCCGTTTGGATAAGGAAGTTCTTATGTGATCTTCAGGTGGTCCCTAGTGCAATGGATCCCATTGAACTCTACTGTGACAACAATGGAGCAATTGCACAAGCCAAGGAACCACGGTCTCATCAAAGATCCAAACACATACTCAGAAGATTTCACCTGATCAGAGAGATCATTGACAGAGGTGATGTCAAGATTAGCAGAGTTGACATAGAGAACAATCTGGCAGACCCATTGACCAAGGCTTTAGCGCAGCAGAAGCATGATGGTCACGCTAGAGATATGGGGTTGAGATTCCTCAACTTCTAGGTCTTAGTGCAAGTGGGAGATTGTTGGTGTATATGCCCTAGGACCTAGTTTTGGTCCACTCATGTACTACTTGACTTTGATATTTATATCGTTCTGGCATTGTCATTATCTATGTTTGTTTACATCTGCGCATATGTACTAACATGATAATGTCCCTGGAGATAGATTGGATCTGTGCTCGAACTATAGTCCCCAGTCGATGTACCTTAGTGGATATGGGACAGCTATGGTACTTGTGAGACTGGTATGTGGGCTGGTTAGGCATGTGGTGCTAACGCAGACACATGGGTATATCATTGGAGAATATATTGGATAGACCCGCTGTGAGGCTATGACTTGGTGTCATGAGTTATCCTCACAAGTAATAGGAGATGCATTGATCCCTTGACTTGATGTCATTGGCCATTCTATATGGTTAGGGATTTGCTTTGATACAACCTAACACCTCGCCGTAGTTGGGAGGTCATAACGGTTGTCATTGAGCATGTCACGACCCATATGAGAAGGTCAATGGACAGACATAGGATTTGCCCCTTAGGGAAGCATGATATCCATGGAGCTCCTCTATAGTTCTAAGACTGAAAGTGTATGGCCATTGCCATGTTATTGGATTAAAACAAGTGGTGACACACTTGTCCAATCGGATATCAGTTCGGCAAAGAGACTATAATGCATCTGTACCTAGTTGCGATGATGGGGATGTCGATGTCGATATCCATTCCAATGACCTGGGTAGCAGTGATGCACTGCTAGTTGCCACTCACTGCTTGTGGTGACCTTTAGTCAGCACTGCCGGCGTCAGAAGGAACCTATAGGGTCGCACACCTTGATACTTGAGTTCTCGTATTGATCGGGAAGCCTTATGATCGAGTTATTGGATAACTCAGATCTAATTGGGAGATTTCATCAGCGCCAATGGGCCGATGAGATGGAAGAATGTTATTGGAGCCAAACTTCATTTTTGGTAGGTTGACCCATATTTGACCATGGTTGGTCACATTTGGATTAGGGTTGCATTGGATTGGATCCAAATGCTTAATCAACCCATGTGATGAAGTTTGGGCTAGCTCATTATCCAATGAGGCCCAATAACAAGTTGTCATGAAGAGGAAATAGGCTAAACGGTTATAATGGGGAGAGACCCAACCCCATTGGCGCCTAAGGGGCATAATGGGGTTTGCGTGGCAAAAATTGCTTCATTAAGAAGTAATATGCGCCTAGCCCTCTCCCATTGATGGTATGTATGCCTTTAAGGCATGTCTTGGGCTGATATGGTGCTTAGGCAATTATGGATAGGTTGAATGAGATTTATGGTAAGGTCTTTAAGACTTTCCTTGCATCAAACCTCCTCATCCTAGCCCTACACTTGTAATGATCCTAGTGTTGGTGTATATGCCCTAGGACCTAGTTTTGGTCCACTTATGTACTACTTTACTTTGATATTTATATCATTCTGGCATTGTCGTTATCTATGTTTGTTTACATCTGCGCATATATACTAACATGATAATGTCCCTGGAGACAGATTGGATCTGTGCTCGAATTATAGTCCCCAGTCGATGTACCTTAGTGGATAAGGGACAGCTCTGGTACATGTGAGACTGTTATATGGGCTGGTTACGCACGGGGTGCTAACGCAGGCATATGGGTATATCAGTGATGGATATACTAGACCGACCCGCTGTGAGGCTCTGACTTGGTGTCATGAGTTAACCTCGCAAGTGACAGGAGATGCATTGATCCCTTGACTTGAGGTCATTGACTCTTCTGTATGGTTAGGAACATGCTTTGATACAACTTAACGCCTCGCCGTAAGCTGGGAGGTCATAACGGTTGTCATTGGGTATGTGATGACCCATATGAGAAGATCAATGGACAGACATAGGATTTGCCCCTTCCTATGGGAAGCTTGATATCCACGGGGCCCCCCATGGTTGCATGACTGAAAGTGTATGGCCATACCTAGGTGAAAGCCTGATTTAGTCATGACCATGAGATTGGGTAAAAATAAAGTGGTGACACACTTTATCCAATCGGATATCAGTACGGCAAAGAGACTGTAATGCATCGGTATCTTGTTGCGATGATGGGGATGTCGATGTGATATCCATTCCGAAGACTTGGGAAGCAGCGATGCACTGCTAGGTGTCAATCACTGCTTGTGATGACTAGGTTCATCACTACAAATGTCTGAGGAACCTACAGGGTCGCACAACTTGAACTCGGGTTCTCGCATTGATCGGGTAGCCTATTGATTGAGTTATTGGATAACTCAGATCTGTTTGGGAGATTCCATCAGCACCACTGTGCTAGATGAGATGAAAGGAATCATTTGGAGCTAACTTGTTTTTTGGGCCTAGTAGGCCAAATGGGCCCAATGGGCCATTTGGGCCCAATGGGCCATTTGGGCCAAATGGGCCCAATAGACTAAATTGGGCTAATAGGCCAAATGGGCTCAATGAGCCATTTCGGCCAAATGGGCCAAGTGGAATGGCGCAAGCAACTTGGAGTGAGCTTGGCACATTTCCATGAGGTGGACAAACCCAAGTTGGCATCTTCTTAAGGTAGGAAGCTTGGAGCTTCTCACTTGGAGAGGATGAATCTACTTGGGCGAATTGGGCTTTACCTCTTGAAGAGGTGTGTCTCTTCATGAAGAGGTGAATGAACTTGGGCGCATGGGACTTGGAATGGGCGAATTGGGTTTTACCTCTTGAAGAGGTGTGTCTCTTCATGAAGAGGTGTGTCTCTTCATGAAGAGGTGTGCCTCTTCACTTGTGAAGAGGTGCACCAATTCATGGGTATATAAACCCCCTAGCCCCCTTTTTGTCGGGTTAGACTCTCCTCTCCTCTTCCCTTTGTCACCACTCTTGAGGTATTCGGCCATTAAGAGAGTTGGACTCTCTTCCTTAATTGGTTCAGTTCCTGCAAGTTCCTTGGCGCCCTCCTCTCCAAAGTTGGACTTTGGATATGGTTGATTCCTGTTTGGATCTTGGTGGAGTGCTTCAAGAGTTGGACTCCGACGAAGCTCCACTTCCTCTCCTTGGCATCTCCTCTGGACTTGGCACAAGTGATTGAGGAAGTCTCCCAAAGGCGTGGATCTTCTTCCCGAGGCTAGCACCGGGCGTGGAAGAAGAGGACTCGAGGTTCGGCTGTGTGCGAGACTGCAGAGGGCGCACATTTGGGCACCTGCATCGCATCCATCATATTCGTTGCAAGGTATCATCTCCTACTCACCGTGTCAATCTCCTCGCAAGACTCGATCTTCTGGGTTTTTGGGACTAGCCTGTTTCGGGGATAGCTTCCGCTGTGCTTGTCTGTAAAAATTTTAAAAATCCCCGGGGTTTCCCAACACCTACCCCTTGCCCTAACCGCCTCTTGCCCTATATATGTGACCCTATCTGCCCCCTCTTGAGATTATTCATCCTTGGAGGCGTGAACACATCAAGAGGGGCGAGAGCAAGGAACAAAGGTGGCGCAACCTCTTCCTCTTCCATCAAGTGGCCGCAAGTCTTCTTCCTTTCTTCTTCTTGGCGCAAGTGAAGAAAGCTCTTGACGGTTTCCTCTCCTCTTCATCCTCTTTGGCGCATCCCTCCTTGGTGGTGGCGCAAGGTGATTGGAGCATCTCCCTAAGGCTTGGATCTTCTTCCCGAGGCTAGCACCGGGTGTGGAAGAAGAGGACTCAAGAGATCCGTGTGTGTGAGACTGCTGAGGGCGCACGCTTGGGCGTCTATCATGACATCGACCTCATCTTGCTCTAAGGTATTTCCTAACTCATCGTGTCGACTCTCTTGCTTGCGATCTTCACTGGGTTTTTGGGACCGGCCTGTTTCGGGGACATTCTTCCGCTGTGCAATGTATGTATGTATGCTTATAACTCTGAAAAATTGTAAAATGTCCCCAAAAAGGGAGATCCAACATTTGATGGTAAAAGTATACTAAAAATACTATATAAATGCATGTCATCAACTCACCCCAAAAAGGGAGATCCAACATTTGATAGACTTGTTGCCGGGAGCCCCTCTCCCATTCTTGCCTCACCATAGACTCAACCCCACTGAACACGACGAGTTGCAACGTCAAGTGGATGAACTCCTCACTAAGGGGTACATTCGTAAGAGCTTTAGCCCATGTGTTGTCCTTGCCTTGCTCACGCCCAAGAAGGATGGATCGTGGTGCATGTGCATAGATAGTCATGGTTTACTAAGTTGGACCTCCAGAGCGGATATCACTAGGTCTGCATCCGTGAGGGTGACGAATGGGAGACTGCATTCAAGACCAATGATGGTTTGTACGAGTGGTTATCATGCACTTTGGCTTGATGAATGCCCCCTCTACATTCATGAGACTGATGAAGCAAGTCTCAAGCCCAACATGGGCAAATTTCTAGTCGTCTACTTTGACGACATTTTGATATTCAGCCGCACCCGAGAGGAGCACTTAGAGCATCTTCGATCTACCTTTGAGATTCTCTGGAATGAGCGCCGCTTCCTTAACACAAAGAAGTGCACCTTCATGGCCACCCAAGTCCACTTTCTAGGGTACATAGTGTCTGACCAGGGTCTCTCTGTTGACCCCACCAAGATTGATGCCATTCGACATTGGCATGAGCCTCGCACTATTTTCGAGGTTCGTAGTTTCTTAGGTCTTGCTGGGTTCTACCATCGATTCATCCATGGGTTTAGCACCATTGTGACCCCATTAACCCAGTGCCTGCCAAAAGATTACTTTGAGTGGATACCAACCACTCAGCGTGCCTTTGACGCCCTTAAGGACGCCCTTATTATAGCCCCCATTCTTTGACTTTCAGACTTTTCCAAAGTCTTTGAAGTCATATGTGATGCCTCCAGTACTGGGATTAGAGGAACTATGAGTCAAGAAGGCCACCCTATTGCCTTCTTTAGTGAAAAATTAAATGTTGTTCGGCAGTGGTACTCCACATATGACAAGGAATTCTACGTCATCGTCCAATCGTTAAGGCAGTGGAGGCACTATTACTCCACCGTGAGTTTGTCCTGTATAGTGACCACTAGGCCTTATCCTTTTTGAGCGCCCAAAAGAAGTTGGGTGCCCGGCATGCCAAGTGGGTGGAGTACTTGCAACAGTACTCTTTTGTGATTAATCATAAGGCGGGTAAGGAGAACGTAGTAGCGGACACCCTGAGCCAAGTAAGGACCCTTTTGTGTGTTATGCGTACCCACGTCAATACCTTCGCCTATGTTAAGGATGAGTACCCTAGCTATCCTGATTTTGGTGCCATCTACACTCGTTTGAGCGAATCTGAGGATGTCGAGTCGTCTTATCAGTTGTGTGAGGTTTACTTGTTTTTTGGGAACTAGTTGTATATTCCCCGGTCCTTGATGACACCGAAATTTATAGTAAATTTAGTGTCATTTCATTGGTGTTCTTGTGTCATATTCATGGACTTTGCTTATATTTATGTCTTTTTTATCGATATTTGCGGAATCTACACTCTTTTTGGTTTTTAATGATTTTCAGGCAAAAAGGCATAATTTTCAGTCGATTTCAAGCAATCCGAATGCATGGATGAATTCACAACATCAAGAGGAGATCACACGTCAGATTTCAAGAGAATTGGAGCCAAGAACCAAAATACGGCAGGGCCGTAATCTATATTATGGTACCGTATTTTCGTACGCTACCGTAATATCAGAGCACCGCTGTAATTTAGGGAGTTTTTCATTAGAAAGTTTCCTGAAAATTATGGCACTGCCATATGAATTTACACGGGCCATAATCTGGAGCGGAGCGCCTTCAGACTAGAGACATTCACTGAAATTACGGCACTGCCGTAAACTATTTTATGGTGCCATATTTTCCAGATGTTTTTGACCAGAGAGTTCAGCCATTTTTATAGCACCGCCGTAAATAATTTTACGGTGCCGTATTTTCCAGAGATTTTGAATCAGAAAACGTGACCGATTTTACGACAGTACCGTAACATATTACACTGCCATAATTCTAATCTTAAACGCGACTTCCATGTTCGATCTTGAAGCCTGATTTTTTCAGAGATGATTGCGGATGATCCAAGCCTCAAAAGTCAAAGCGGTGAAAAGAAGAAGGGGAGCTTTCGCTGAAACGAAGAGGAGGAGACCAAAAGCCCTAATTTTCGTCCACCACAGAGGGAGAAATCGCCTTGCACACCGCCGCCCTAGGTTTCACCGTTGGGAAGCTTACAACGCATCTTCGGCCATGAAATTTTAGTGGAAGCTACGCACAGAAGAGGAGAAGGTGCTCTAGAAGTTTCAACGTGAAAAGAAATCAATTGGAGGAGAAATCGATGAAAGAGGAGGACGTCGACACTGTTTACAGCACCCCCTTATGCAAATTACGGCTGTAATTTATATTACAGCCGTGGTGTGTTTTCTTAAACTCTCTTTTCTCTTTGATTTTCGATCTTTTGAAACCATGGATAATTGTAACTCCTGCACTATGCTAGCTTAAACTTTTATGGGACATGGGGGAGTAATTCCCTTTAATTCTTAATGACTAGATGATTCTTTTTCCACTATTTCGTCACGTATAATTTTAGCATGATAATTTTACTCATGTGATAATTGCACATTTGATTATCCATAGATTCATACTATTATTCATGTTTTAGTGTTCTCGCAATAAGGACCGAAAGGTGACTTGCTTAAGAACTTGGAACCCTAGAATTGCATGTTAGGAACTTTCTTTAAGAAATTAGGTTAGTTCTCTGAAGAAGGGCGGAACCCCCAAGGACGCAACCTAAGGTATGGGGCTCTAATGGAAGGGATTGAGCATGCGCAACAAGAGTTAACAGATGGTAAGTGAAAGCAAGCAATGGAATAGTACCCGATAAGCAAACACAAAGAAGGAACCCTAGCATGCAACCTTAGAGCGTGTATGTCCTACTCAGTTAGGAATTACCTATGGCCCCCTTTAGGGAAGGGGGCCTAAACCCCTTTCTCTGAATCCCCCAGCTCCCGCTGCTTCTGACTTTGGGCGATGAGGTTATAAAGTGGGTGATTAAATGGCCTTGTACAATCAATAAAGTAACAAGAGGGGGCAAGATACAATGCCAACAAGCCCTCTGTAAACTAAGAACAAAGGAATCCTTAGAGATCTTGATCAGGTCTTTGACTCCAAAGCCGAATGCTTCAAGAGCATGGAGAAGCCTTGAAGTCTTTAAGCTATCCCTTCCAACACCACACAACAAGCACTCAAGCACTCTTACGTGAGGGGGAAGATGAAGCTCTCGGGTGAAGGTAGAAGGATGAAGTTCTCGGCACTTAACTAAGCAATTAACATATGCTAACACAAGCTGAAATTTTCATGAAGAGTAGACTAAGTGCAAAGTGGAAATACAAGGGCTTAAAAACCCCAAATCCTCAACGTTTACAAAATGCCCTCAATAGATCTAAGGCTACTATTTCTTAATTCAAACTTGGAGATGATAGTTCTTTCTCAGCCCATTCATTGGTTGGAGTGCACAGCTGTGTAATTGTTGCCTGGATATAATCTCTCTTGGGAAGGCTTCGGTGAAGGCATGCGTGCAAGTGAAGTAATGGCATTCCTTGGCGCATGCAAGTGGAATAATGACTTGTGGAGATTGGCTTGCATCCCATTGGTTGTTGGAGAGGTGCTTTGCTGTGAAGAATATTTGGGACGAGAGTTGTGGACAAGGTTGATGCGGCTAGAATTTGAAGCATGTATTTTGACCTGCTCATGAGATGTTGACTTGGAGGGTGGGGTGGCTGCATGATTCGGCTGGGACTGGAGGAGATACATGTTGACCGGCTCTTTGATATGTTGACTGAAATTGTTGCATGATTCGGCTGGAAATTTAGAAGCATGTTGGCTTGGAATTTGATGTTGACCTTTGACTTGAGTTGATGAGGTGGTAGTTGACTTTGACTTGAGGGTGGATGTTGAGGATTAGAGGTGCCTTGTAGTGCAATTACAGGTGCATATAAAGCCCTAGGCTAGAAACAACCTACTACATAATCTAGGAAAGAAAAACATGCTTAAAGAAAAATAAAATCCTAGGCTATTCCTATACTATAACATGAAAATAAATAACAAGTCTTTAGCCAAAAGTAAAGAGTAACAAATGTTTATCCAAAATGAAGTTAAAATGCAATTAAGTCCTTAAAGATGCTCCTGCATCATTCTCATTATTTGATTTTATTAGTCAAATTGTCATGATAATAATATGAATCTAGGATTGAGTCGAGTTTGAAATAATAAATAATATTTTTCTGAGATGTATCAGCTTATGTATTAGAACATCATTCCTTTTGGAAAGGACTTCAGTTTGAAATAATAAATAATATTTTTCTAAGATGTTCTATTAAAGTGATACAGATGATAATAGTTTTTAGTTCTATGTGTAACATGAGATTAGATCCAATGATTCAATCAACACCCTCTTATAGCATTGTCTCTTGAACCATAGAACAATGGTCACATCCAAAGGCCCATGGACTATTGGGATCATTATCGTTTCAGGATTATGATACATGTGAGCCTTGTTCAAAGGAACAAAGTGACAGATGCAGCCTTCACCATAAAGGGTTGAAGGGTAAGCGGCTTATTGGATCTATTACACAGCAATGTGTGTGGACCCATGTAAACAAGCACTAAGAGGTGTTGTATACTTCATTAGGTGTGGGTATACCATATCCAAACCTAAGAACTTTGGAGAAATCCAAGAAGTTCACATATGGAGTATTGAATCAAATTGGAGGATCTATTAAAGCACTTTGGTTGGATCAAAGTGATTAGTGGAGAATTTGATGACTGTCCTAAGGAGTGTGGGGGTTATCTCACAGCTTACTTGGAACACCACAACTGTGTGGTGATTTTCAAAGAACACCACAACTGTGTGGTGATTTTCAAAGAAAGAAAGAGGAACACATTGGATGTGGCTCCATCTTTGAATAGTCATGCAAATTTACTACTTCTTGACGCCATGCAAACAGATGTACTGTTACTCCATAAGGAAGTGTGTCTAAAATAATTTTGAGTTGTGAACTGCAAATACCCCATTCCATCAAAGGATTTGGGAATATAATATGCAGTGATTCAAAAGTATGTGTTTGTGGAGCATTGTAGAGTGCTTATTCTATTCCGAAGAGAACAAACTATTTGTTGCTCAAACTGCTGTCTCTCTTGAGAAAATATCTCTTTTGAGAAGAAGCTAGTGGGAGTAGATTTGATTTGGACAATGTCCAGAATCAACCACAATACAATTAGACACAAATGGAGAGTAGAATCTCACATACAGGTTCAAAGTAACTTACAGTTCAAGTAACACAGGAACCACATAAGTCTAGATGGATTCAAAATGTTGGGCATGATGAATTTTTCATCTAGGATGAACCTAAGACTTATGAGGAAATGGAAGCTGTCGGTGGACCAGATTCCAAGAAATGGCTAAACACCATGAGAATCGTAATGGACTCCATGTCTGCTGATCAAGTCTGGGACTTGAATGAGACGCCAAAGGGGTAACACCCATAGGCTGTAAATGGATCTTCCAGGAAGATAGACATGGAAAGTAACACTGTTACTTATAATGGCAGGTTGGTAGACAAAAAATTTCTAACAAGTCTATTGGGTAGACGTTGATGAAATTTTCACTAGAAGCTATGTTTAAGTCCATTAGGTATCTGCTTGTTGCATTTTCTGTTATGGCATGTCATGAAAAACTACTTTTCTTGTTGGATGTCTCAAAGAGGATATCCATATAGAAATAGCCAGTGTTTCATATAGTGGCCATAAGGATATGCATGGTCTTATGCGAGCATGTTAAAAGAGCCTGTGCTTACAAGAAGATCAGTGGGAGCACCATATTTCTTGTTCTAGATGATTGATGATATTCTCCTCACACGGAATGACATCTCAGCTCTTCACATGGTGAAGATGAGGCTTGAGAAGTATTTCGAGAAGAATGATCTAGGGAATGATGCCTACATCCTAGGTATGAGGATCTATAGATAAAGATCCAAGAAAGTCATTGCCCTTTAGTCAATCTATGTTCATCCAGGAGTTTCTAGAGAGGTTCATATTGGGTGATTCCAAATGTTGATACCTTCTAGGAAGATATGGTCTGACTCTCTCAAGGATACTATGTCATTTAACATAGGTAGAGAGCAGTAACATGAGTCTAAAATCCTGTTACATTGGGTACAGGATAGATCATGTTTTGTGCATAGTGCACAAGACCACTTGTGGCAAATGCTAGGAGCATAGCCAGCAGGTTTCAATTAGATCCTAGTGTTTGACACTGGATAGCTGTCAAAGCAATCCTTATATATACTTGGGAAGTACAAAGGATTGAGCTGTAGTCTGTGATAGACAGGAAGAATTTTGTGTACAGGGGTACACTGATTCTTCGTTCCAGTCTAGTGACTATTGATCACAGCCAGGATTTGCGCTTTGCCTTGTTGTGGTGTTGTATGTTGGAAAAACACTAGACAAACCACAGTGGCAAATTCTATAATTAAGGCTGAGTACATTGCAGCTTCTTGACAAAGCCAAGGAAACAGCTTCATTCATTTGAACTTGATTTAGTTCCTGGTGCTTGATGGTCCAGTATAGTTCTTACTAGGGCCATAGCATAAGTGAAGGAACCTAGTACTCAAGAATGTACTGCAGCATATCATCTGATCTTGGAGATCATGGATAAGGATGATGATCAAATTTGTAAAATAAACACAGATAGCAATCTGAAAAAACCAACTGACATGGCCTTTGGCGCAGCGGAAGCTAAATAAGTTATACTAGAGACATAGAGACTGATTAAACATTAGTTGCACTTGGTCTTTGTGCAAGTGGGAGATTGTTGGTGTATATGCCCTGCAGACCAATGTATGAACATGGTCAGGCATTGTTTGAATGTACTTTGATAGAACTATTATTCTATATAGAAGCATGGTCGTTATTATGCAGACTTCTCTACCTGCGTTGATGTATTGAGTTGCATAATTAATGTCCCAGAAGTTTGGTTGGATCCATTCTCATAAGCTATCCCCAGTCAAGGCACCTTAGCAGATATGGGACAGCTTTGGTGCATGTGAGACTGGTGTATGGGCTGGTTAGGTGTGGGGCACAGTGACGTAGACATACAGGTGCATTGGATGCACTAGAGTGATCCACCGTGAGGATTGACTTGTCTAGTCAACAAGTCAATCTCACATGCGAGAGGTTTGCATTGATTCTTAGACTTGAGGTATTCATGTTCAGATTTGATGATGGATATGCTTTGATACAGTCTTACGTCTCTCCGTAATTGGGAGACCAAAATGATTGTCATTGGGCATGTCATAAGTCATGTAGAGACATGGATGACCACTAGTAGGATTTGCCCCTTCCTTCAGAGGAAGCATGATATCCACTTTGGGGCGCCCCACTTCATTGGTGCATGACAGGAAAGTGTGGCCACGCTGATTGAGTCATGACTAATAGATTGGATTGATAAACTTGAGACTAAATGCAATGGCGGGATATCAGTTTAGGCAAAGGGATATCTATAATGTATGGGAATCCTCGTTGCTTGTTAGGGAGTTGTTGCCATATGACTTAAGTCCTATGACATGGGTAGTAGTGATGTGTTGCTAGATACCCCTCACTACTTATGATGTTTACATCATTGCCATCGTCATATGGATCCTACGGGGTCACACGTAATAGACTCTTGACGTTGCTTTAATCAGAAGCGATCCATTTGGAATATTTCATCAGCGCCAATGGCCCTGATGAGTTGGAAGAAAGTAATTGGAGCCAAACTTCATTTTTGGCAGGTTGACCCGAAATTGACCTAGATTGGTCACATTTGGATTAGGGTTGCATTGGATTGAATCCAATGGCTTAGTCAACCCATGCCATGAAGTTTGGGCTTGATCATTATCCAATGAGGCCCAATAACTAGTTGTCATGAAGAGGTATAAGCAAATAAGGGTAAAATGGGGAAGAGTTTCACCCCATTGGTGCCAAGGGCATAATGGGGTAAACTAAGCGCATGTTGCTTCATAAGGAAGCATTAGGCACCTCCCCCTTTGTTCCTTGGATGGAAACCTTGCCTCTATGGCAAGGGTTGGGGCTGATATGGCTTGAGGACTCTTTTGGAAAGACCTTCGGCGCATATGAGAAGTAGGGTGAGGTTTATGGTAAAGTCTTGGAGACTTTCCTTACCTCATAAACCCTAACCCCAGCCGAATACCTCTTGCATGTTGCGCCTAGCCCTTCTCCTTGCATTTGAGGCATGTCTTGGGCTGATATAGTGCTTGGACTTTTATGGATAGGTTGAATGAGGTTTATGGAAAAGTCTTGGAGACTTTCCTAGCCATACACTTGGCATGATCCTAGCCATTGCCCTAGCCGCCTCTTGCCCTATTAATAAGACCCTTGCCGCCCCCTCTAATGGTTGTTGTGTGTTCAATACCTTGAAGGCGTGGACACAATCTCTTGGAGAGAATTGGAGGGCAAGTGGCGAGAGCAACATAGGCTTGGCGCAATCTTCTTCCAAGTGGCTGCAAGTTCCTCTTCTTCTTCTCATCTTCTTGGTGCAAGGACTCTTAGTGCTTGGTGGCGTCTCCTTGCCACAAGCCCTCTCCATTCCTTGGCCATAGGCGCACCTTGCTTGAAGGTGGCGCAAGCAAAGAAGAAGGAGGAAGCAACTTGGCGGCATCATTCTCTTCCTCATCTCTTCTTGGCGCTTCTACCTTGGAGGTGGCGCAAGTAAAGAAGAAGGAGAACCCTAAGGCTTGATTCTCTTCCTGAGGCTAGCACCAAGCGTGGAAGGGAGCAACGTTGAGACGGTCGATGCGTGGATACTTGTAGAGGGCGAACACTTGGGCGCCTTCAACATGGCTTCAACAACTAAGCAAGCAAAAGAGGTACATCTCTAACACATCCTTGTGTCTTCTCTCTCGCATGGATATTTGGGAAAGGAATATGTTTCGGGTGTAATAATTCTTCCACTGTGTCCTGGGACTGCAAATTTTAAAATTACACCCGGTATTCCCCAACAATCCAGACAGCTTTAGAACACAGGATCACGGCAGAGGAATTCAGCAACCAGAATTTTAGCATACCTCAAACAAGGCTTGAGTTGAGGGGTTTGTCCTCAACCAAAATTTTACCAAAACCTACCGCAACCCCTCGGCGACTATATGACCTATAGTGCTGTGCAGTTCCAAACTTTGATGACAAAAAATCAGAGAAATCAGAAGGCATATACAACTCAGAATCAACAGAAACTCAGTGTACTCAAAACTCACCAAAAATACCAAAAGTGGATTTGCACAAAGAACTATTAGAGCACCCTAGGCTTGCTCTGATACCACTGAAGAAGGGCGGAACCCCCAAGGACACAACCTAAGGTATGGGGCTCTAATGGAAGGGATTGAGCATGCGCAACAAGAGTTAACAGATGGTAAGCGAAAGCAAGCAATGGAACAGTACCCTGTAAGCAAACACAAAGCAGGAAACCTAGCATGCAACCTTAGAGCGTGTATGTCCTACTCGGTTAGGAATTACTTGCGGCCCCCTTTAGGGAAGGGGGCCTGAACCCCTTTCTCTGAATCCCCTGGCTCCCGCTTAAGGCGATGAGGTTATAAAGTGGGTGATTAAATGGCCTTGTACAATCAATACGAAAACAAGAGGGGGCAAGATACAATGCCAACAAGCCCTCTGTAAACTAAGAACAAAGGAATCCTTAGAGATCTTGATCAGGTCTTGGACTCCAAAGCCGAATGCTTCAAGAGGATGGAGATGCCTTCAAGTCTTCAAGCTATCCCTTCCAACACCACACAACAAGCACTCAAGCACTCTTACGTGAGGGGGAAGATGAAGCTCTCGGGTGAAGGTAGAAGGATGAAGTTCTCGGCACTTAACTAAGCAATTATCATACACTAACACAAGCTGAAATTTTCATGAAGAGTAGACTAAGTGTAAAGTGGAAATACAAGGGCTTAAAAACCCCAAATCCTCAATGTTTACAAAATGCCCTCAATAGCTCTAAGGCTACTATTTCTTAATTCAAACTTGGATGGTGGAGATGATAGTTCTTTCTCAGCCCATTCATTGGTTGGAGTGGGCGGCTGTGTAATTGTTGCCTGGATATAATCTCTCTTGGGAAGGCTTCGGTGAAGGCATGCGTGCAAGTGAAGTAATGGCATTCCTTGGCGCATGCAGGTGGAATAATGACTTGTGGAGATTGGCTTGCATCCCATTGGTTGTTGGAGAGGTGCTTTGCTGTGAAGAATATTTGTGCCGAGACTTGTGGACAAGGTTGATGCGGCTGGAATTTGAAGTATTTATTTTGACCTGCTCATGAGATGTTGACTTGGAGGGTGGGGTGGCTGCATGATTCGGCTGGGACTGGAGGAGATACATGTTGACCGGCTCTTTGATATGTTGACTGAAATTGTTGCATGATTTGGCTGAAAATTGAGAAGCATGTTGGCTTGGAATTTGATGTTGACCTTTGACTTGAGTTGATGAGGTGGTAGTTGACTTTGACTTGAGGGTGGATGTTGAGGATTAGAGGTGCCTTGTAGTGCAATTATAGGTGCATATAAAGCCCTAGGTTAGAAACAACCTACTACATAATCTAGGAAAGCAAAACATGCTTAAAGAAAAATAAAATCCTAGGCTATTCCTATACTATAACATGAAAATAAATAATAAGTCTTTAGCCAAAAGTAAAGAGTAACAAATTTTTATCCAAAATGAAGTTAAAATGCAATTAAGTCCTTAAAGATGCTCCTGCATCATTCTCATTATTTGATTTTATTAGTCAAATTGTCATGATAATAATATGAATCTAGGATTGAGTCGAGTTGTCAAACGTGGAGATCTTGTGCGAAAGCAAAGATCGGAACATTGGAGAACCATGAGTAAAAATTGTGTTGAGACTCGGATGCACGAAAGTGATCCTTGAGATTCCACTTGTGATAATCAACTTAGAATTCGGATGCACGAAAGTGATCATTGAGTTCTTTGTTTGATGGTTTACTTATTCTCGGCGTTGGGATAGATCTTGCGTGAAAGCAAGGATTGTTCCCTGCTTGATTGTCTGCACGAAAGTGAGATAATCCTTTTATGAAGTAAATGATGTCTTTGTAGAAACCCCTTTCAAGAGGGGGGGCGAAACCCTAAGTAGGCGCATATCATGAATTGCGCAAGGAAGCATAGGGTTTGTTGGGATCTTTTGCATGCCATATGATCAACATCATAACTTGTATAGATACGAAGTAATTCATACCATAGCCATGAGTGGATGGCGACTTGGAAGTAAAGATCGAAGGGGATCTTCTCCAAAGAAGACACACACCAAAGTGATGAAGACTTCCTTCTTGCGCACCTCTTGTGCTAGCAAAAGTGCCAAGTTGTCCTTGTGTGGAGAAGATGAGATCTTTGCTAGGGCGATGAAGCTCTCCCACTTGCTTGCGTGAACTACAATCTACACGAGAGTGGATCGGTCACACAAAATCAGAACCGAAATGCGTTTTGGCGTTCACAAGTTAAGTGGCGTTACATGACTTCCAATTATGGAAAGTCATGAAGCCATGCGCTTAAATCCATGCAAACCGCCCAAAAATGCTTTCATCATGAACCAAGCGTTCACACATGTGTGAACCGGTTCAATCCAACGGTTCAATGCGTTTGGTACAAAGACCAAACCAAACCAGCCCAAGCCATGGTCTAGATCTCTCTGAACCAAATGGTTCAAGATCTAACCGTTCATCTCTTGATGCCTTTGATCTCACCGATCTAGCATCACTACTCTCGATCGAAGCTTACCGATCTCATGCCCTAATCAATCAAACATGACCAGACCAGATCTCACTTACAATCAGAGTTCAAACTCCTTTAAACTGAATCAAAACAATTCAGTCCACACGATCTGACTCAAGAAAGCCATATCACCAAATTGTGTGACCCTGAGGGTTTCCTTTAAATGTCGGTAACGATAACTTACGTTATCACGACCAGTGAGGGGTATCTAGCAACACATCACTGTCTCCCGATATAAAGGAAAAAGTCTTCCAAGACTACACCCAAACCACAGCACAAGTGTGAATCAACTTCACAAGGCATGCATGTATCCTTTGCCTACTGGATGTTCTTATTGGACAAGCGGGTCAAGCTTGTAACTCCAATATGATGAGCATGATTAGATCAGATGAACATAGTCACCTGGGTATGGCCATACACTTTCTCAATCATCTCATCTAGGGGGCCCCTATAGAACATCACACTCCTTCAACAAGGAGACGGCAATCCTATATCTATCACTAGTGCCCTAACCTGAATCATAATCATTATCCAAGATAGTCTATAACCATTATATTTCAAATGATATTGAACTACCTCAAAACAATGACAATCATCATTTAAAAACACAAGTGATCTCAAGTCAAAGGACATGTGCCACTTGTTGCAAACAAGGATTATTCACATTGTGACAAGCAATTGAATATCCTAGTAGGGTCTGTCCAGTACATCCAATGTACCCATGAGTCTACATCTTATTCCATGCTCGAAGCATCCTATAAGATTAGAACACATATTAGTCTCAATCATATCAAGGCTGTCTCATGTTCACCAAGATATCTCGACTAAGGACATATGCATGTCAGCCTAGCTGAACAGCTTTGAGACATTATTCAGAAGTATACATATTGCAGCAAACAATGCAACAAACTGAATAACAACCATTGCCTTTATAAACACAAGAGTTTATACATGATACTGTTACAATCCCAAGGCCTCAAACATTAGCCTTAAGGGCATACCCCAACAATCTCCCACTTGCACTTAATCTAATGGTTGAGAAATCTCAAACCCATATTATTACAGTGCTTCTCATGCTTCTGCTGCGCCAGAGGCTTGGTAAGCGGGTCAGCCAGATTGTCGTCTGTATGAACCTTGCATATTTTGATCTCGCCTCGATCAATGATCTCCCGGATCAAGTGAAACCGTCTCTGTATGTGCTTGGACTTCTGGTGCGACCGTGGTTCCTTTGCTTGTGCTATAGCTCCAGTGTTATCACAGAAGATAACCAAAGGATCTGCACTCGAAGGAACAACACCAAGTTCCTGAATGAACTTACGAATCCACACTGCCTCCTTGGATGCTTCCGAGGCTGCAACATACTCGACTTCTGTTGTGGAATCAGCAACAGTTGACTGTTTGAAACTTTTCCACACCACTGCTCCACCATTCAAGCTAAAAACATAGCCTGATTGCGATCGGAAATCATCCTGGTCCGACTGGAACGAAGCGTCAGTATATCCTTCAATACTGAGTTCTTCCTGACCACCATATATCAAGAACATATCTTTGGTCCTCCGCAGATATTTTAAAATGTTCTTGACTGCAATCCAGTGTGCCTGACCTGGATTACTTTGGAATCGACTGGTCACGCTTAACCCGTAACCGACGTCTGGGCGAGTACACAACATCGCATACATAATGGACCCAATAGCCGAAGCATAAGGCGTATTGTCCATTTCATCTTTCTCAGTCTGTGTTTGTGGACACTGACTCTTTGAAAGATTCAGACCATGTCTGACTGGAAGATATCCTCTTTTAGAATTCTCTAAATGAAATCTCTCCAGGACTTTATCGATGTAAGTACTCTGGCACAGCCCGAGAAGCCTCTTAGATCTATCCCTGTAGATCTTCACACCTAATACATAGGCTGCTTCTCCTAGATCTTTCATCTGAAAACATTTTCCTAACCATGCTTTAACAGCATGCAGTTCAGGAATATCGTTTCCAATGATTAAGATATCATCGACGTAGAGGACTAGGAAAGTAATCACGCTCCCACTAAACCTCTTAGATACACACGGGTCATCTTCGTTCTTGATGAAACCAAACTCAGAGATTGATTCATCAAAACGAATATTCCAGCTTCTAGATGCTTGTTTAAGTCCATAAATGGACTTCTTTAATTTGCATATTTTATGACGATCTGATGGATTAGTGAAACCTTCAGGTTGTGTCATATACACATCCTCATCCAGATTTCCATTAAGGAAAGCCGTCTTCACATCCATTTGCCAGATCTCATAATCGTAATATGCAGCTATCGCGAAGAGAATCCGAATAGACTTAAACATGGCTACAGGAGAGAAAGTTTCATCATAATCTATCCCGTAGATTTGTTTGAAACCTTTCGCTACTAGCCTGCCTTTATAGGTAACCACGTTACCATCCATGTCAATCTTCTTCTTGAAGATCTATTTACAGCCTATAGGGATTACTCCCGGAGGCGGATCAACCAAATCCCAGACTTGGTTATCTGACATGGAGTCCATCTCGGCTCGCATAGCTTCAAGCCATCTAGCTGACTCCGGTCCACTGACCGCATCCGCATAAGTAAGGGGTTCATCATTATCAATGATGTAGACTCCGTCATAGCGCTCAGGCTGTCGACGGATCCTTCCCGATCTTCACGGTTCCCGTGATATCTGAGCCTCAGGTTGTTCAGTAACCTGATCTACCGGCTCAGGCTCATCCAACTGTGCTTGACTACTTTGTCCTTCCTCTGGATTCTCATCCAGCTTTATTTCTCTCCCACTGGCCTCTTGCAGAAGAAACTCCTTCTCAAGAAAAATGGCCGTCCGAGCAACAAATACCTTGTTCTCTTTGGGATCGTAGAAATAATAACCCTTAGTTTCCTTAGGGTAACCGACAAAGATGCATTTCTCAGATCTGCTCTCCAGTTTCCCAGAGGCGAGCTTTTTGACATAAGCCTCGCAACCCCAGATCTTAATAAATGTCAAGCTAGGCTGTTTCCCATACCATAACTCATATGGAGTCTTTGAAACGGCCTTGGATGGCACTCGGTTTAGTACCTTTGCAGCTGTTTCCAGTGCAAATCCCCAAAAGGAGTAAGGTAGAGTAGCCTGACTCATCATAGAACGAACCATATCAAGTAACGTTCTATTTCTCCTCTCGGACACACCATTCCATTGCGGTGTTCCTGGTGGAGTGAGCTGTGAGATAATCCCACACTCCTTCAGATAGTCAGTAAACTCATGACTCAAGTATTCTCCACCTCGATCAGAACGAAGTGCCTTGATATTTTGGCCTAGCTGATTTTGTACTTCATTCTTGAACTCTTTGAACTTGTCAAAAGATTCATTCTTATGTCTCATCAGATAGACATACCCATATCTACTGAAATCATCAGTAAAGGTAATGAAGTACTGATAGCCACCTCTGGCATGTTTACTAAATGGCCCACACACATCACTGTGTATAAGGTCAAGTAAACCTGAAGCCCTTTGACCTTTGTTAGGAAAAGGAGACTTCGTCATTTTACCCATTAAACAAGCTTTGCATGTATCAATCTCCTCATAGGAGAATGATCCCAGCAGTCCATGATCATGCAACCGCTCAATGCGCTTCTTGTTAATATGGCCTAAACGACTATGCCATAACAAGGTGCTGTCATCAGCATACTTGGCTTTCTTATTATCAATGTTTTGTATAGAATATTCCATGTCCAACATGAATAACCCATTGTTAATTGAACCAGTAGCATAAACAATATTATCAAGAGTAAGATAACACTTTGAAATCTTGCATTCAAAGGAAAACCCTTTCCTGACAAGAGCAGGAATAGAGATAATATTTTTGGTAATACTGGGTACAAAGTAACAATTGTTTAATTCTAATACAATGCCAGATGGTAATGAGATGTAATAATCCCCTACAGCAATAGCAGCAACCCGTGCCCCGTTTCCAACTCGTAGGTCCACCTCATGCTGTCCCACCTGTCTTCTTCTCTTGAGTTCCTGTACATTTGAACAAATGTGAACTCCACATGCAGTGTCCAACACCCATGAAATAGAAGAAGAGGATATCATGACTTCAGTCACAAATATACCTGAGCCAGAAGCGATGCTTCCCTTCTTGTCTCCTTGGAGCGCTTTACAGTCCTTTTTCCAGTGACCCAGCTGGCCACAGTGGAAACACCTGTTGTCCTTCGACCGCTTCACCTTTTGTTTCAGAGCCTTACTGTAGTTCTTGACAGGGGCTTTGCCCTTCTTCCCCTTCTTCTTGTTCCTGGAAGGAACCATTAAGACAGAGGTTGAAGGCTTTCCCTTCAGAGTTTCCTCAGTAGTCAAGAGCATATTCAGCAGCTCTGCCGGAGTACAATCGATTTTGTTCATATTAAAGTTAATAATGAACGCATCGAAAGAAGGCGGGAGAGACTACAGAATAATGTCTACAGCAAGCTCCTGATTGATGGTATGCCCCAGTTTCTCCAGAGCCTCCTTGTGCCCAATCATCTTGAGCACGTGAGCTCCCACTGGGCTCCCTTCAGCCAGTTTGCTCTGAAAGAAAAGCTTGGTCAAATTATAGCGTTCAGTCCTCGCCTGTGCAGCATATAGCATCTTGAGGTTTGCTATAATTTCTATAGCAGACATATCCTCATGCTGACGCTGCAGCGGTGGCGTCATAGACGCTAGCATCAGGCAAGCGACATCAATGCTATCATTGACGTGCTTTTCATAGGCTTCACGAACCGCCCTTGCGGCGTTCGCAGCGGGTTGAGGCGGTATAGCCGTCTCGAGGACATACAGTTTCCTCTCTGCCTTAAGAACAATCTTAAGGTGTCCGTACCAGTCTGAGAAGTTTGGTCCAGCAAACTTCTCCCTTTCCAGTAGGGATCGCACATTGAAGCTCATGGTGTTCGTTGCTGCAGGAATCTACAACAATGCAAGAACAGCAAGGTCAGTATCAATGTCTAGAATCAATCCAGGACTTAAGAAAGATTCTTTTTCTCACTATTTTATCTGGCTGAAAAATCCAGCAAAACAGCCCGAAAGAGTAACACTCTTTTAGTGAGATGGGATCCAGATTTCATACTTGGTCTCCGCGTCCCGCTCAGGCGAGATAAGATGCACAGAGAGTACAAGCACTAATTTCTGGTAGGCATTCCCTGCCAATCGCCAACCCGTGCGATTCCCCTTCATCTGGGCAATCCAGCAGACTGTGCCAACTGAGTTGGTACAACACAGTCTCTGACCCCACAGATGGCTGCCTCCATGTAGCTACCATATGCCCCATATGTAGCCTACATGGTCAAGCTGACCTGACCTACTCCCTGGACCACCACGTGCTATGCTGAGCAACGAGAAGCGATAAATCCCTTCTCTGTAACACGCAGGTGAAATCACACACCGTCTGAAGATAGATGGACGTGCCCACTGAGTGGGTACAACACGGCTCCAACGATAGTCAGAACAGTGAGGTTTCGCGTCAGAAGGCATTACGTGCTTGATATTTTAGCGTTGGATTTTAACGGTCTTTTATCTTCTTAACTATCATACAAATCCTATGGTGATAGCAGAAGATAAATAAATCATGCATTTCTAATTATTTAGAAAATAAAAGAAAGCATGGATCTTATGTGGTAAAAGCCCATAGAGCCTAAGTAAGACCTTAAATCAACTTAAGTCTTCACTTGCTCTTCTTGGGTCTTTTGCATCTCATCTGGTCCAACCCAGGGCCCTAGCGTTCAATGCAGCTCAGGTGCGCCCACCAGCTGAATGCTCCTCTGCGATGTGTGCTTTTGTGCTCTTGTCTAATTAAAATACATTTTAATCTATCTAGACAAGCTTGACTCGTAGGTCAATTATACAATAAATTAATTAAAAATGTGATTCGCAGATCACAAAAATAATAATTTACCAGGCTCGCAGGCCCCAGCACAGCACACATTAAAAGGGCAACCCACATAAGATTAAATAAACAAGCATCATGGCATCATTCAATCAACATGTGATCCATTACAAAGAAAATAAAATTTTGAAAACCCATTGGCATCAATTTTAATTTTCTTATGTGCCCTACAACCTTACAACGGTCCATTGATAGGGATCCACTCATCAATCTAGTCAGATCCACTGCCCTTGCATGCACCAAGTCCTAACTGACTCGAGTTGACCTAATGGTCAACCATGCATGCACCAGGGGCTGAACAACCCTCATGAGTTCTGGCAAGCGGGTGTGACCCCGGGCCTAACTCATGTGTGTTCACTAGTCGTCTCAACCAGACCTCGCTACACGCCTTTGATGCAGTCAACCTATAGCCACCTCGTGCTTGCGCACAGGTGCTATCTGGTCAACCCATCTAGGCTGTCAGATGGTCTGATCAGACTAATTTGATCTATACTAGATGATGCTTTCAACCCCATCAACCCGTCTAAGGGTTGACAATAGGCGCATCTTAGATCTAATCATAGGCGCGCAAGTTAAGTTTTGATAAACAACATGAACCAAGCGCCAACAACAAGTCATGCGAAAGCATAAACAAACAACATGCGCCACCAACAAGGTATACATCTTATTTTCGCATGAAGAAACTATTAGATCTAAACACTTGCGCAAGCATGGATCACAAGAGCAAACATAGCAATCATATTAGCATGCATAAAGCCTGCTCTGATACCAATTGTAGAAACCCCTTTCAAGAGGGGGGGCGAAACCCTAAGTAGGCGCATATCATGAATTGCGCAAGGAAGCATAGGGTTTGTTGGGATCTTTTGCATGCCATATGATCAACATCATAACTTGTATAGATACGAAGTAATTCATACCATAGCCATGAGTGGATGGCGACTTGGAAGTAAAGATCGAAGGGGATCTTCTCCAAAGAAGACACACACCAAAGTGATGAAGACTTCCTTCTTGCGCACCTCTTGTGCTAGCAAAAGTGCCAAGTTGTCCTTGTGTGGAGAAGATTAGATCTTTGCTAGGGCGATGAAGCTCTCCCACTTGCTTGCGTGAACTACAATCTACACGAGAGTGGATCGGTCACACAAAATCAGAACCGAAATGCGTTTTGGCGTTCACAAGTTAAGTGGCGTTACATGACTTCCAATTATGGAAAGTCATGAAGCCATGCGCTTAAATCCATGCAAACCGCCCAAAAACGCTTTCATCATGAACCAAGCGTTCACACATGTGTGAACCGGTTCAATCCAACGGTTCAATGCGTTTGGTACAAAGACCAAACCAAACCAGCCCAAGCCATGGTCTAGATCTCTCTGAACCAAATGGTTCAAGATCTAACCGTTCATCTCTTGATGCCTTTGATCTCACCGATCTGGCATCACTACTCTCGATCGAAGCTTACCGATCTCATGCCCTAATCAATCAAACATGACCAGACCAGATCTCACTTACAATCAGAGTTCAAACTCCTTTAAACTGAATCAAAACAATTCAGTCCACACGATCTGACTCAAGAAAGCCATATCACCAAATTGTGTGACCCTAAGGGTTTCCTTTAAATGTCGGTAACGATAACTTACGTTATCACGACCAGTGAGGGTATCTAGCAACACATCACTGTCTCCCGATATAAAGGAAAAAGTCTTCCAAGACTACACCCAAACCACAGCACAAGTGTGAATCAACATCACAAGGCATGCATGTATCCTTTGCCTACTGGATGTTCTTATTGGACAAGCGGGTCAAGCTTGTAACTCCAATATGATGAGCATGATTAGATCAGATGAACATAGTCACCTGGGTATGGCCATACACTTTCTCAATCATCTCATCTAGGGGGCCCCTATAGAACATCACACTCCTTCAACAAGGAGACGGCAATCCTATATCTATCACTAGTGCCCTAACCTGAATCATAATCATTATCCAAGATAGTCTATAACCATTATATTTCAAATGATATTGAACTACCTCAAAACAATGACAATCATCATTTAAAAACACAAGTGATCTCAAGTCAAAGGACATGTGCCACTTCTTGCAAACAAGGATTATTCACATTGTGACAAGCAATTGAATATCCTAGTAGGGTCTGTCCAGTACATCCAATGTACCCATGAGTCTACATCTTATTCCATGCTCGAAGCATCCTATAAGATTAGAACACATATTAGTCTCAATCATATCAAGGCTGTCTCATGTTCACCAAGATATCTCGACTAAGGACATATGCATGTCAGCCTAGCTGAACAGCTTTGAGACATTATTCAGAAGTATACATATTGCAGCAGACAATGCAACAAACTGAATAACAACCATTGCCTTTATAAACACAAGAGTTTATACATGATACTGTTACAATCCCAAGGCCTCAAACATTAGCCTTAAGGGCATACCCCAACAGTCTTTACCATGATAAAATTAAACTAACGGATCTCTATTTACATCTAGTCATAGAATTTAAAGTGAATGAAACCCTAGTCCCAGTCTTCTCTCTCTGGTAATTCCGTTTTAGTCTTCTATTACTCACTTGCATACTTTCGATTCACCTAGATAACAAGAAATCAATTATTCAGTACTTAGTAAACAATGTCTCTGTG
Organism: Costus lasius; assembly: GCA_027563935.2. Lineage (NCBI taxonomy): Eukaryota > Viridiplantae > Streptophyta > Magnoliopsida > Zingiberales > Costaceae > Costus > Costus lasius. The sequence goes on from CM050453.2 coordinate 39,898,439, forward strand.
GGTTCGATATCTATTTTATTAGTTCAAGTATCCGTGCACTTGCGGACACAACAAGCTTGGTGACATAACAAGTTTTTGGAGCTGTGTCAGGGAGTGACAAAGTCCCTGTACGCCAAACAACGAGTTTGGCCGCGACACTAGAAATAAGTTTTTGTCTACCTACTTATTGGGATACAACAGTCCTCCCTTCGCGACCACCTTCTATTAGAGTTGCCTGCAGTTGGCGTTGCCGGCCACCATGGATATGACAAGACATTTGAGGTGGTTGAGGAGCTCCTGCTTGCACAAAGACATGGAGCGCATTGTTTGCCACTATGGCACTTCCTAAATGGCTAAGCCTCGACCCCTGAACACTGGTTTATACACCCCACTACCTGTTTCTAAGGGTCCATGGAGGGACCTCAACATGGACTTCGTCCTGGGGTTACCCCACATTGCATCTATATTCGATTCCATCTACAACGTAATGGATTAGTTCTCCAAGATGGCCCATTTCATCCATAGTTCTAGGATAGCGGATGCATCTCACGTAGCCCATCTCTTTGTTAGAGAGGTAGTTCGCCTCCATGGCCTCCCACACTCTATAGTGTCCAATCGCGACACCCACTTTGTGAGCCACTTTTGCCGATCACTATGGGCACTATTAGGGACCACCCTTAAGTTTTCTACGGCCTATCACCCCCAAGCCGATGGCCAAACTGAGGTCATTAACTGGAGTTTGGGTAACTTTCTCTGATGTCTCATTGGTGATCACCCTAAGAGTTGGGACACTGTGCTCCTTGTTACCGAATTCGCGTATAATAGTGCAGTCAATCGGTCTGTCGATCTAAGTCCCTTCCAGCTAATACTTGGACAACAACCACGAAAATCTATTGACTTACATGACCTTCCCATGGAGTCCCATCTTTCTGAGCATGCATTTTCCTTTACCAGCCATATCGCGAGTTTGGATGAGGAAGTTCAGCATAGGATCTTTTTGGGCAACACTCAAAATGCTCTAAAGGCCAACGAACACCATAGGCCACTCCATTTTAGTGCAGGTAATCTGGGGAGGGTGTGTATCCACCCTGAGTGAGTGACAAATCGGGCGCATTTTAAGCTACAAGCATGGTACATGGGGCCCTATGCGGTACTACAGCGGGTTGGCTCCAAGGCCTATGTCCTCAATCTACTGAAAAGCACAGGGATACACCCCGTATTCAACGTCGTGGACCTTCTTCCCTACCACGTCTCGTAGGAGGAGCCCCTTGCCACCGATCAGCATCCCCTTAGTTCTCCGGAGGAGAACTCTTCAAACCAGGGGGGATTGATGTAGGAGGACCCTCCTCAGCAGCTCCAGAACTAGAGAAACATGACCATTCAGTGGACTTCCCTCCATACAAGGTTCCACCTCCACTAAAAGGTTCAAAGGGGCCTGCCTCCTCAGCATCTTGACTGCTTGTAGTTAGTTAGAGTAGGTGGTCATGCTTGTAGTGTGTTATTCCTTTGTCATGCTTGTGGTGTGTTATTCCTTAGTCATGCTTGTTCTCCCTCCCTTATTCTATAAAAGGGAGCTGAAGTTTAGTTTGTTCCTTAGCTTTCTTGTGTGATAGGAGCTCACTTCGGAGAGGTTAGAGTGTAGAGCAAGTGTAAGATCCAAGGATCTTAAGTCCTGGTAAGCATTATTTTTTGATTTAAATAAAATTATTGACTGTGTTATTATTCCTGTGTATTGATTGTTAATTTATGATAAATTAATTAGAGATTTTGGTTGATGAATTATAGTTAATTAAATTAGAGATTTTTGGATGTTAATGTTAATTAATTAACTAGTTTATTGGATCCTAATTTTCAGTTAATTAATTAGAGTATATTGCTTGTTAATTTAAGTTAATTAATTGTTAATTAATTGGAGTTATTGGACGTTAATCCTTATTGGATGTCAATTAAATCCTTATTGGATTTTCATTAAGTGAATGGTTAGTTAATGGTTAAATTAATTAGTTAATCATGGGTTATTGGGTTTGCACGAATTGGGTTTTAAAATTCAAATTATTAGTTAAATGGATTAAACCCTATTTGAATTAATGGGTTAATGGGTTAAAAATTTAAAACCGAAATTTTGAGTTAGTAATTTCGGTTAGGGTAGAGTTTGTGGTGAAATTTTGGCTTGGAGGAAATTCTTGGGCGACGGCTTGAAGGCTTGGGGCGATTCTTGGAGGCTTGGAGGCAAAAATTCCTTTCTTCCTCTTCCTTCTCCCTTTGGCCGGCGTCTTGGTGTTGGTGGCGTTCCTTTTCCCTTGGTGGCAACATTGGTGGAATTTCAAGGCTTTAGGCGAATTGTTGTGGAGGATTTTCACCCTAGTGTTCTCGGTTAAGAGGTGAGTGGGGTGTCTTAATTCCTTCCATATGTGTCTTATTCGAACTCCATCAATATAGTTGTGTTAAATAATAAATTTGTAACCTTGATAATTATTTATGAAAAACCGAAACTTGATATTAATATTGATATTTGTAGTTAACATGTTTACATGTGAATTGAATCTTGATATTTCTCCATGAAAACATAGTTTAGGGTATTTTCATGAAAACCGAATTTAGGGTATGTCTCCATGAAAACCGAAATTAGGGTATTTCTTATATGGAGTTTAGGAAGCATTAAATCATTGATCTTGAGTATGAAATTCATGTTAACTAAGGTTTAAAATTTAGTAGATAATATGTTATGTTAACCGTGGGTTACATGTGTGAATTGTAAAGCAAATTGATGAATACATGCTTTAAGTTTATGTTTAAATTTTATATTGATTTTATGGATACTTGATAAATGCTTATAATATTATAAAACTCATGTTTATTTATCTAAGACCATGTTTTCATGTTTGAGAACATTGGGTGATAACATAGCAAGGTTACACTGAACTGACCAGCCTGAAACTTAAGGACTACACTATGTTATGTGATTTTTAAATATTATGTGATTTGTGATTTTGGAATGTTAAGTGATCTTTGAATATGTGAATATTATGTGGTTATGTGAATTTCGAAAATTATGTTGATATGGGATTTTCGAATATTATCTGTTGTGATCATGTGTTGGTTAGGACTAAGGCTAAGTGTAGCTGTGTACTCAAGGGGATGGTCAATATGTGATATGTTAAGGGTTTGAATTTTCAGCCCTGTATTGTGATATGTGAAGGGGGTTGATGTTCAACCTACCTGCTATGATTATTGTGATGGGGGTTGATGTTCAGCCTGCCCGATATGATTATTGTGATGACTATCCTAGAGTCTAGTTGACACTTAGGAGTCCACCTTTGTGATATATGATATAAGATGTGTCTGTTGTCCAGTAGGAACCTTTTGGGAGAACGGGTTTTGACGCAAAGTGCCATGTCTTGGTCGGACAGGGGCCACCTCTTGATGTCATCACTCTCTTTTTGTGATATGGGGTGTCGTAGAGCAAAGTGCCACGTCGTGACCCGGCGGGGGCCACCTCTTGAATCTACACACAATCCATCGATGTGTTATGGGGTGTTTTAGAGCAAAGTGCCACGTCGTGACCTGGCGGGGGCCACCTCTTGATTCTACTCACTGTCCATGTTAATATGTTGCATGAAATTTTGCAGTCTCCCAGTGCTTAGGCCAAAGCCGGGTTAGACCATAATGGTCACTACTGAATATGCTGGACAACTAGGTTAATTAAGTGTTGGTGTGTTTAGTTGGTTTAGAGTATAACTCTAGAACCTGAGTTTGTTATATGTTGGTGGGTACATCTGAGTTGGTTTAGAGTATAACTCTAGAACCTGAGTGTGTTATATGTCGGTGTGTACATCTGACTGTTTATATGACTTCTGTTTTCTTTATGTTGTTATATGTTGACATAATGTTCCTGTTAAAGATTTTTAAAATAATCTGTCTATATTTTTGAGTGTATGTTATGGATGGTCGATTTAGACTATCCACTCACTGGGCTGTGTAGCTCACCCCTCATTATTTTCAGGTGTAGAGCAGGGGCGCAGTTAGCATTATATGGATATCGTGATTTATGCTTAATGAACTTATGATGCCGGTTGTGGCTTTAATATCTGAATTATGTGAACATGTGCTGCCGACTATGGCTAAACTATATGAATTTGTGTTGCCGGATTGTGGCAGTTAAATGATTTTGATTTTTGTGTCACCGCGGGCTTTGGCCTGGTTTCGGTGTTTGGTATGAGTTTATAAAATCGATTTTGTGATTTTGTTTTGAATTTCGGTTTGTGGTGTATTCTTGTAATCGGTTTTGATATATCTGTAACTTGCATATGTCTAGTGCAAGTATTGCCTGGTGGCAGGTACCTTTATGGATTTTACGGTTTTGATACGGATTTGATATAACTGTTGCCTTGCATATGTCTAGTGCAAGGAATGCGTGGTGGCAGGTACCTTTATGAAATTGTGTTTTGTGGAGATTCGTATGTATGTATTTTTGAAATTTTCAAATCGGGTTTCCTGGACTTGGTTTTACCTAGCATATGAATCGATCTTGTATGACACATCCTGTTTCTTTTATGAATTATGTTGCTTGTTTGGGGTTAAGATAACGGGATGTTACAGAATGGTATCAGAGGAGTTGGCTAGCTAGAACTTAGTTCGGGGGGAAAACATGGTTGTGTATTGCTAGACACCTGATAGGTTTATGTTTGTTTTCCTGACTATGGTATGTGTGTGTAGGAATTTAAGATGGTGCGAACCAGAGGAAATGCTAGTGGCGAGGATGAGCAGCCTTCGAACCTCACGAGAACTATTGAGGCTCTGACTGGCATGGTACAGCAACAAGGTGCCATGATAGAGAGGCAAGCTCAGATGCTGCAACAACAACAGACTCAGCATCAAGAGGCACAACAGCAGCTTTTGCAGCAGCTGACTCAAGAGAGACCCCAGACTACTACTCGAGCGGTGGGGGATGACTCTCAGGAGGGCGCTCACAGGCGCTATGCTTCACTTGTGAGTGAATTCCAGAAACTGGGTCCTAGTTCTTTTTATGGGGGCTCAGAATCATGTAATGCCGAGAACTGGCAGTTATGCTTGGACAAGATTTTCCAAGTCATGCGTTGCTCAGATGAGGACAAGCTGTGTCTGGCCACCTATATGATGCGTAGTGACGCAGATGAGTGGTGGAAGGGCGTGGTGAGACTTGCCGAAGAAAGACATGAGACTGTAGATTGGCCTTACTTCTTGTCTCGATTTAACGAGAAGTACTTCCCAGATAGTTTGGTGGAGGACCGAGAGGTGGCATTTATTCACCTGGAGCAGGGTGATATGACAGTGGACCAGTATGAGTTGCAGTTCACTAAGTTGGGAAAGTATGCTCCTCACCTGATAAACACTGAAAAGAGGAGAGCTACCAAGTTTCTCAGAGGTCTCAGATGGGACATTAGAGAGCAGGTTGGTGCTCAGCACTTGGAGACCTATGTTGAGACTGTTGGGCGAGCACGCACCATTGAGAGATACATAGCTGAGAGGAGTTCTCATGTTGCCGTGACAGTGGTTCCTGCAGCTGAGGCGGCGGTTCCTCAGTATGGTAGTGGCGGCAAGGGTAAGAAGTACCCTAAACATAAGGACTACAAAAAGAGCAGGTATAAGCCTTACTCCTACAAGGCACCGCAGCAGTCCAGGGATGTACCGCAGCAGTTCAGGGATGCTAGGGATGTGAGAAACAGTATCACAGAGGACCGGACTTGTAATTATTGTGGGCTCAAGGGACACCTAGTGAAAGACTGTCATAAGAGGAATGGTGTATGCTTCAGGTGTAAGAAACCTGGACACATGGTCAAGGACTACAAAGAGCCTGAGATACAGAATAGAGGCGCAGAGAAGCCTACAGTCCAGACACGAGTTTATGCTGTGGCTGAGAAGGATACACGAGCTTCCCGATCCGTCGTGGAAGGTACCTTATTTGTATTTGATCAGTTAGCTCGTATCTTATTTGATCCTGGTGCAAATCTGTCTTTTGTGTCTGTTAGATTTACTGCATGGTTACCTGTTGTACCTAAGATGCTAGACTATGTTGTGTCTGTGAGTACTCCCTTAGGAAAATCATTGTCTATAGATACTGTTTGTGCTGATTGTGTAGTGCATGTAGAGGGTTATGAGTTTCTGGTAGATCTAATCCTTTTAGACATGCAAGACTATGATGTCATCCTAGGTATGGATTGGTTGTCTTCACATCATGCCACTGTGGATTGCTTTGAGAAAGTAATCACTTTAAATCTGCTAGATGGGAGTAGGATTTTTGTGAGAGGTCTAGTGTCAGACCAAGGACCACATGTAATATCTTTCCTGCAGGCCAGGAAGTTACTTGCTAGTGGATGCAAGGGTTATCTTGCACATGTTAAGGTGCAGGATGATTCTACTTCTGATTTGACTCAGATGGCGGTGGTGAAAGAATTTCCTGATGTGTTCTCTGAAGAATTTTCAGGCTTGCCACCGATTCGAGAGGTAGAGTTTGGCATTGAGTTGGCGCCAGGTACGGCACCTATCTCCAGAGCTCCTTATCGCATGGCTACCTCAGAGCTGGCCGAACTTAAGAAACAACTGGAGGAATTGCTAGAGAAAGGGTACATTCGGCCTAGTGCTTCTCCCTGGGGAGCGCCAGTGCTATTTGTAAAGAAGAAAGATGGAACCCTGAGGATGTGTATAGACTACAGGCAGCTGAACCAAGTGACTATCAAGAATAAGTATCCTCTTCCCAGAATTGATGATCTATTTGATCAATTACAGGGAGCGACAGTGTTCTCTAAGATTGACCTGAGATCAGGGTATTACCAGCTTAGGGTCAAGGATGAGGATATATTTAAGACTGCTTTCAGGACCAGGTATGGGCATTTCGAATTTTTAGTTATGCCTTTTGGACTGACGAATGCACCTGCTGTCTTCATGGATTTGATGAAAAGGGTATTCCATGAATTGCTTGACTCTTGTGTGGTAGTCTTTATAGACGATATTTTGGTATACTCACGGACTACTTCAGATCATGTCAGTGACTTGCGCAGAGTGCTGGAGATTCTGAGGAAGAACCGGTTATATGCCAAGGCTAGTAAGTGTGAGTTTTGGCTAGAAAAGATCAGTTTCCTTGGGCATGTGATTTCTGGTCAGGGGGTGTCTGTGGATCCAGTTAAAGTGCAAGCCATCCTTGATTGGGGAAGACCGACTAGTGCTACTGAGATCAGAAGTTTCCTGGGTTTAGCAGGTTACTACCGGAGATTTGTTGAGGGATTCTCCAAGCTGGCGGGTCCTTTAACTAAATTAACCAGAAAGGAGGCTAAGTTTATTTGGGATGACAAGTGTGAAGAGAGCTTTCAGGAGCTGAAGAGGAGGTTGACTAGTACACCGATCCTCATTATTCCTAGTGATGGGGAAAGGTTTACTGTTTATACGGATGCTTCAGGCAAAGGGTTGGGTTGTGTCTTGATGCAGAAGGGTTCTGTGGTAGCCTATGCTTCGAGACAACTGAAGGAGTATGAATTGAACTACCCTACTCATGACTTAGAGTTGGCGGCCGTAGTCTTTGCTTTGAAGATATGGCGCCACTATTTGCTGGGTCAGGAGTTTGATCTGTTCACTGATCACCAGAGTCTCAAGTATATCTTCACTCAAAAGGAGTTGAACATGAGACAGAGAAGATGGATGGAGTTGATCAAAGACTATGACTTCTCTATTCAGTATCAGGCTGGAAAGGCCAATGTAGTGGCGGATGCTCTGAGCAGACATCCAGTTACTTCAGTAGCTGCTTTACGAGTCAGTGAGTGGCGGTTACTGCAGGAGTTCAGCGATCTCAGGATCAGTGTTTCAGCCTAGAGTTCAGTCGGGTTATGTGGCCTTTCTCAGAGTACAGTCTGCTTTGTTGCAGAAGATCAGAGATCAGCAGTCTGTGGATCCGAAATTAGTTCAGATCAGGGATAGTTTGGTTGATGGAGCAGTTCAGGATTTTAGCTTGTCTGATGATGGTATTCTTCGGTTTCGTGGAAGGGTATGTGTCCCTGAGGAACCGAGCTTGAGGAAAGAAATATTGGAGGACAGCCATAACTCCAAATATTCTCTACATCCTGGTGTGACTAAGATGTATCAGGACCTTAAGAAAAATTTTTGGTGGCCGGGTATGAAGAAAGAAGTATCTGATTTTGTCTCTAGGTGTTTAACCTGTCAGACTGTAAAGGCTGAACATCAGAAGCCTGGTGGTTTGTTGCAGCCTCTTCCTATTCCTGAGTGGAAGTGGGAATGCATCAGTATGGATTTTGTATGTGGTTTGCCCAGAACCAGATTGGGTCATGATGCTATTTGGGTGATTGTTGATAGACTCACTAAATCAGCCCATTTTCTCCCGATCAAGATGACTTATCCTTTAGAGAGGCTGGCTAGATTATACATTGATGAGATAGTCAGACTGCATGGAGTGCCTGTTGATATTGTGTCTGATAGGGACTCTCGGTTTTTGTCCAGATTTTGGAAGAGCTTACAGGAGGGTTTGGGTACTAAGTTGAGTTTTAGTACAGCATACCATCCTCAGTCTGATGGCCAGACGGAGCGTACTATACAGACTCTAGAAGACCTGTTGAGAGCTTATGTGGTTGATTGGAGTTCTGAGTGGAACCGGGATCTATCTTTGATAGAGTTCACTTATAATAATAGTTTCCACTCAAGTATTCAGATGGCTCCATATGAGGCTTTGTATGGGAGAAGGTGTAGGACTCCCTTGTGTTGGGAGGAAACTGGTGACAGAATGATTTTGAGATCTGATGCAGTACAGGAGACTACTGATAAGGTCAGAGAGATTCAGGATAAATTGAAAATTGCTCGGGACAGACAGAAGAGTTATGCTGACGACCGTCGTCGTCCCTTGGAGTTTATGGTAGGGGATCATGTTTTCTTAAAGGTGTCACCTACTAAAGGTGTTATGAGGTTTGGCAAAAAGGGCAAGTTAAGCCCTAGGTTTGTAGGCCCTTTTGACATTATTGAGAGAATTGGTCCAGTGGCTTACAGATTAGCTTTACCTCCTGCTATGGATCATGTGCATAATGTGTTCCATGTTTCTGCTTTGAGGAAATATCATCCTGATCCATCTCATGTATTGGAATTGGAACCTCTTCAGATTCAGAGTGATTTGACTTTTGAGGAAAGACCTCTCCGGATTGTGGATAGAAAGGATAAAGTTCTGAGGAACAAGACTATACCTTTGGTAAAGGTTATCTGGGGAAATCAGTCGGTTGAAGAAGCGACATGGGAGACTGAAGCTGATATGAGGAAATTTTATGCTTATCTCTTTGATGATATGGATGCTGAGCTTTAGAGGACTAAAGCTTTATAAGGAGGGAGGGATGTAAGATCCAAGGATCTTAAGTCCTGGTAAGCATTATTTTTTGATTTAAATAAAATTATTGACTGTGTTATTATTCTTGTGTATTGATTGTTAATTTATGATAAATTAATTAGAGATTTTGGTTGATGAATTATAGTTAATTAAATTAGAGATTTTTGGATGTTAATGTTAATTAATTAACTAGTTTATTGGATCCTAATTTTCAGTTAATTAATTAGAGTATATTGCTTGTTAATTTAAGTTAATTAATTGTTAATTAATTGGAGTTATTGGACGTTAATCCTTATTGGATGTCAATTAAATCCTTATTGGATTTTCATTAAGTGAATGGTTAGTTAATGGTTAAATTAATTAGTTAATCATGGGTTATTGGGTTTGCACGAATTGGGTTTTAAAATTCAAATTATTAGTTAAATGGATTAAACCCTATTTGAATTAATGGGTTAATGGGTTAAAAATTTAAAACCGAAATTTTGAGTTAGTAATTTCGGTTAGGGTAGAGTTTGTGGCGAAATTTTGGCTTGGAGGAAATTCTTGGGCGACGGCTTGAAGGCTTGGGGCGATTCTTGGAGGCTTGGAGGCGAAAATTCCTTTCTTCCTCTTCCTTCTCCCTTTGGCCGGCGTCTTGGTGTTGGTGGCGTTCCTTTTCCCTTGGTGGCAACATTGGTGGAATTTCAAGGCTTTAGGCGAATTGTTGTGGAGGATTTTCACCCTAGTGTTCTCGGTTAAGAGGTGAGTGGGGTGTCTTAATTCCTTCCATATGTGTCTTATTCGAACTCCATCAATATAGTTGTGTTAAATAATAAATTTGTAACCTTGATAATTATTTATGAAAAACCGAAACTTGATATTAATATTGATATTTGTAGTTAACATGTTTACATGTGAATTGAATCTTGATATTTCTCCATGAAAACATAGTTTAGGGTATTTTCATGAAAACCTGATGTAGGAGAGAGCCATGCCTGCCTCACAAGGGCCGTCCGGACATGTATGTCTGCCTCATTCGGCGCATCTGACATAAGCGACCCATGCCTGCCTCATTCGGCGCGTCTGACATGTTCGCCCCCCTCCCCTACAACACTAAGGACCGGCGGAGCTCCACCGATCCCCTCGAGGTTAGGCATCCCAGAGACCTAACCCGCAAGGTCCAGGGTGTCGAATCCTGGCACAGTTATAGGCTGTGCAAATTTCGTCTGCAGCAGGATTCGAACCCTCGACTTGGCCTTCACAAACCAAGTCCCTCTAACCATTGAGCTGATGTAGGACGGAAGCGTGTGATAATGCTACTAATTAAGAACATGAAATTTAACTAATTAAAATACTACTAATAAAAAAATCAATTTATTTATTCATCAAAACTTCATAAAGCAACCAGAATTTCAGGACTATGAAAATAATAAATTAAGAAAAGTAGTCCTGTCAAATAATGGGTTCCAATTATTCAATATTCAAACTGAATAAACTGCATTGTAAAAGTAAATTAGTTCTTTGAATCAATCAAAATTTGGGATTCCGGTCTTTCATGTAAGTAAGATCTCTGCAACAAAAATAGTTATTCTGATCAGACAATAATTCAGTGTAGGAATTGTATTAGACATCAATGTTTGCTAGGCTTCCTAAATTGATCTGTTGATTCTTTAATGGAGCCAAGTTATCTGATCTACAGAGTGAAACCTGTTCTTCATGATCATATCCGAGATCAGGGGTTCTGTTACGTCCAAGCACGATGAATACCTGCAAGAAGAAGCTTGACTAGTTAAGTTTTAAAGCAAGCAGATAAACAGGAGATATGGGAGTTTGAAAAAAAAACAGAGGGATGGTGGCAAGCGCTGATCAACGGCGCTGGGACTTGGATGGTCTGTCGGCGGCGTAGAGTCGAGACGGAGTGATGTTGAAGACGTCGGAGCACCGACGGGAGGTGGCGGAGGAGGCGAGGACGGCGTCGGAGTACAGGCGGAAGCGGAGAAGCAGATGTTCAACCGAACAGGGGAAGTGCGGGATCGGAGCAGAGTTCGTCGCCGGACAACCGGTGGTGCACGAACTCGAAACCTGCTACTACTGGAGGATGCTGTGGCTGACGAGAGGACATGGCCGGAGTTTGGAGACGAATGGTGGCCGGACGGAGGAGGGCGACGATGAAAGGCGGAGCTGAGGCGGGAGTATGGCGGAAGCAGGGGAAACACGAGCGCAGAGCAGAGTTGACCGGCGTTCGTCCGGTGGTCCACGATTGCCGGACCTGTTACGGTTGGAGGTCCCTCTGACGATGGCTAAGTGATGGACAGAGTTTGAGATCGATTGGTGGCTGGTCGGAGGAGAAAGGTGCTGGAAGACGGAACTAGGGCGGAAAGCCTGGCGAGAACAGAGGATTCGAACGGAAGTTCGATTCGGGTGATCGGAGAATCGGATGGATGGATGCCGGTGGCTATGGCTTCGTCTTTGGGAGGAGGAGGGATGCCCGAAGTTTTGTGAGGATCAGACCGGCGGATCGTCGGCGGCGTGCTCACAATCTTTCAAAAATCTGGAAACAGGGAATGCGTGGTTGTTTGATTTGGTTTCGTGAGGAAAAGAGAATGGAAGAGAGGGGAAGAGAAGGGAAGAGGGCTCGGCCCTAGAAGGAGAAGGAGAAGGAGAGCATCCGATAAGGAGGAAGATTACTAGAAAACTACTTCATTAGATTCAATTTCAACAAATTCTGTCTGTTACAAGGTTCAAGCTTTGCTACATATAGGAGAAGATTGGGAGAGACGTTGCTGCAGAGGGACGTTGCGATTTCCATTTGAGGCTTCCACGTGAGCAGCTGGTGTAGACGTTGAAGCTTCCATTTTGGTTGAAGATGAATGTCGGCAGCAAGGAAACGTTGGAGAACTTCTTTATTCGGCACCAAGAGACGTTGAGGAGCTTTGAGCGAAGATGGCAGCCAAGTGACGTTGGAGTTTCCCTTTTTTTCTTGGCTGAGCGAATGTAACGTTGGAGCTTCCTTTTTTGCTTTGTTGAAGATGATGCGTTCGCTGCAAATGTGGGTTGCAAGGTGCAGCGTTGGAGATGGGCTTGGGCCTCTTTTATTCTTGAAGTAGTTCCTCCTATTATTTGAGCTAGCTTTATAAGTGAAGCTTTGCTAGCTTATTCATGAGTCTCTGAGCCTTTGTTTATGGTACTCGTAAACTCCATTTGTATCTTCGAGGTCGGTGGTCTCTGCCTCCATCAAAACCGAATTTAGGGTATGTCTCCATGAAAACCGAAATTAGGGTATTTCTTATATGGAGTTTAGGAAGCATTAAATCATTGATCTTGAGTATGAAATTCATGTTAACTAAGGTTTAAAATTTAGTAGATAATATGTTATGTTAATCGTGGGTTACATGTGTGAATTGTAAAGCAAATTGATGAATACATGCTTTAAGTTTATGTTTAAATTTTATATTGATTTTATGGATACTTGATAAATGCTTATAATATTATAAAACTCATGTTTATTTATCTAAGACCATGTTTTCATGTTTGAGAACATTGGGTGATAACATAGCAAGGTTACACTGAACTGACCAGCCTGAAACTTAAGGACTACACTATGTTATGTGATTTTTAAATATTATGTGATCTGTGATTTTGGAATGTTAAGTGATCTTTGAATATGTGAATATTATGTGGTTATGTGAATTTCAAAAATTATGTTGATATGGGATTTTCGAATATTATCTGTTGTGATCATGTGTTGGTTAGGACTAAGGCTAAGTGTAGCTGTGTACTCAAGGGGATGGTCAATATGTGATATGTTAAGGGTTTGAATTTTCAGCCCTGTATTGTGATATGTGAAGGGGGTTGATGTTCAGCCTACCTGCTATGATTATTGTGATGGGGGTTGATGTTCAGCCTGCCCGATATGATTATTGTGATGACTATCCTAGAGTCTAGTTGACACTTAGGAGTCCACCTTTGTGATATATGATATAAGATGTGTCTGTTGTCCAGTAGGAACCTTTTGGGAGAACGGGTTTTGACGCAAAGTGCCATGTCTTGGTCGGACAGGGGCCACCTCTTGATGTCATCACTCTCTTTTTGTGATATGGGGTGTCGTAGAGCAAAGTGCCACGTCGTGACCCGGCGGGGGCCACCTCTTGAATCTACACACAATCCATCGATGTGTTATGGGGTGTTTTAGAGCAAAGTGCCACGTCGTGACCTGGCGGGGGCCACCTCTTGATTCTACTCACTGTCCATGTTAATATGTTGCATGAAATTTTGCAGTCTCCCAGTGCTTAGGCCAAAGCCGGGTTAGACCATAATGGTCACTACTGAATATGCTGGACAACTAGGTTAATTAAGTGTTGGTGTGTTTAGTTGGTTTAGAGTATAACTCTAGAACCTGAGTTTGTTATATGTTGGTGGGTACATCTGAGTTGGTTTAGAGTATAACTCTAGAACCTGAGTGTGTTATATGTCGGTGTGTACATCTGACTGTTTATATGACTTCTGTTTTCTTTATGTTGTTATATGTTGACATAATGTTCCTGTTAAAGATTTTTAAAATAATCTGTCTATATTTTTGAGTGTATGTTATGGATGGTCGATTTAGACTATCCACTCACTGGGCTGTGTAGCTCACCCCTCATTATTTTCAGGTGTAGAGCAGGGGCGCAGTTAGCATTATATGGATATCGTGATTTATGCTTAATGAACTTATGATGCCGGTTGTGGCTTTAATATCTGAATTATGTGAACATGTGCTGCCGACTATGGCTAAACTATATAAATTTGTGTTGCCGGATTGTGGCAGTTAAATGATTTTGATTTTTGTGTCACCGCGGGCTTTGGCCTGGTTTCGGTGTTTGGTATGAGTTTATAAAATCGATTTTGTGATTTTGTTTTGAATTTCGGTTTGTGGTGTATTCTTGTAATCGGTTTTGATATATCTGTAACTTGCATATGTCTAGTGCAAGTATTGCCTGGTGGCAGGTACCTTTATGGATTTTACGGTTTTGATACGGATTTGATATAACTGTTGCCTTGCATATGTCTAGTGCAAGGAATGCGTGGTGGCAGGTACCTTTATGAAATTGTGTTTTGTGGAGATTCGTATGTATGTATTTTCGAAATTTTCAAATCGGGTTTCCTGGACTTGGTTTTACCTAGCATATGAATCGATCTTGTATGACACATCCTGTTTCTTTTATGAATTATGTTGCTTGTTTGGGGTTAAGATAACGGGATGTTACAGCAAGGTGTGTGATCCTTGACTCGATCTCAATTCCTCCCCTACTAGTTGTAATCATCTTTCATTTCAAAGAAGTAAATCGCAAGGTGTGTGATCCTTGTTGTGCTGTTCTTGCTTGATTTCCTTACCCACGGGCATCCATACACCGGAGACGTGGACGTTCCTTGGCTTTGGTGTGATCGCAGGTTCATAGGCGTGTGAGTTGAGTCGCCACTAAGTCCGTTGCCCTTGTTGCCGGGCTGTGCTTAAATCGCTCGCTAAGAGAGCTTAGTGAATTTCATTTGTGTAGTTGGGTGTCGTTGATTTCTTCGTTGTCCATGTTGCCCCGAAACATATTGATCGCAGTCTTCCGCATTGTTTGTCGCTAGTTTTCACGTTGCTTATTTTTTTACACTTGTTTTACTTCGCTTGTCTCAAGACCCTCTCATATTTTTCGATCATCGTCTCATAAACCCTTAGAGTATGGAGCTAAGGACCAACCCACCTATAGTAGCTGCATCAGTAGCTAACCAGATTTTTGACTTTCCAATCGATGGTACACGATTCACTCCCACATTGAAGTAGGATTGAACCAAAGGAAAGATCTATGCTCCTGCATCACAAATGAACCTTGATTTTTAGAGAATACTTAAATGTATTTAAGATTAAACTATGAGAGTACTTAATTTTATTTGAGAGAAGGACTTAAGAATTAAGCCATGAAAGTGAACCTTGATTGTCAGGAACTAAAGTTACCCTTGGTCTTAATCATTAAAATAGTAGGTCACGAGAGTGAAGGTTGAGTTAATGTAAGTTGGGCATCCGAGAGGAGACAATTTTTCTTTAAGGTAATTTCTCTTTAACATAATTTAAACATCTGACATAAATATCTATTTCATTTTGTTATAAAAAAGATCATTGTGGTGAAACTTTGTCCTATTTTCTTTTCTAGTTTTCATTCATTAAATCTTTATTTTAGAAAATTTTAGTTTGATTAGCTAGTGAGAAAACGACTATTTGGTACTTAACACATAAGTCTATATCGTATCGACTTTTTATTACTTTGAAATATACGTACACTTGCAAACACATCAGAGACCAATTTTGTATGGTCTTCTTGATACCTTGCATTTTTTATAGTATTTTATGATCAATTTTTAACTTAAATCAAAGCATATTGTGTTGCATTTATGCCTGATGTAGACTTATTTATTTGTTTTATTTTGAATCTTCACTTTTTTATCTTTATGGAAATCTAGATGAAATCACTCGATTCTAGAGCTTCTTTGATGATTTCTCTCATCATGTGATTTAGGATGAAAAGACAAGGCTATATAGCAATTTTGGTGTAAAAAATAATTTTATATCATGAGAAGTATCGAAAGATGAATTGCAACATTGGATTTGTGTTGATCAAATTTGTCTTTTTCTATCACGAAAGTAGTTAGAATTTGTACGAGGATTTTATAACTTATCCCTGTGCTTATTCAGTCTATTCGGGTTTGTAAGCTATAAAAGCAAGAGACCAATGTAAATATATATTGGGTTGTGCTGCTGAAAGGGAGTAACCTATACACGTGGATAATTTCCTTAAGCATTTTACATCTTGCTCTTTTATATCGTCTTGTTTGGATCTAGATTCATTAACAAGATGAACTATGACGTCCTGAATGATATCGAAATTACATCCCATTTCTGACTCTTGTCATGGTGATTAACTCGACTAGTTTGATTTAAATTACTTTAAAATCAAAATAATATTCCATTTGTCTAGCTATTAATGATATGATCTATCGGTAATTAACACTTGTCCTTGTGGAAATGATCTTTTTACTACTTTGGTATAAACCGTGCGCATGGATAAATACCAAGTGTATTAACACTTCGTTAGGTAGTTGAGTTGGAAGTGAACTTTCCTTTGTTGGACATGAGTTGAGCTTGGTTGGGTGAGTAACTTGAAGAACTCATCTAAAATACATGTAAATGCTAAAAATGCAAAATGCATGATATGCTCTAGCCCTACAAAGATGCATGCATATATTTGTGTTTTTAATTTTATAAACACATGCGTATTACTACAAAAGCTAACATTGTTAAAATCTACATGCATGCATGCCTCATTTTATTCAATAAAACTTGCCTACAATGGTAAAGCATTGCATGGAATTTTTAGTAGTAGTCACTACATAATGTAGTGGATTAGCACGTTTCACTTTAGATCAAAAGGTTGTTGGTTCAACTCTCACTCTGGTTAATGCTTTTTATTATGAGATTTTTTTTCATAATGTAAACAATGATATTTGTATGTTTAGGGCAAAAAATGATGTAAAAGAGTTTGATCAAAGGACTTGTGTGAGAAACATTAGTCTATCTCAAAGAGACATTTTTGTTCAAAGGAGAGACTCCAAGCGGGTTTTCCTTTCTTACCTCTCTCTTTTCTCTCCAACAAAATAACTTATAGCTGTTTATTCATCTAATCTTCATGTGTCATCAACGCCTACTTAAAGGTATACCTAAATTAAGATTTATCATTATTTTTATGATTTATGTATTGTGGATATAAATGTGAAGCTTTTATAATATGTTAAGTCTATTTTTATTTTTGTCTGATTTTTTTTTCTAATAGTTATTTATCTAGATTTCGGTTAGAGTTGGAGTTTGTTTAAGAAGTGTACGAATCCAAGTACACATCATTCATGAATTGACCCTAGTACTATCAATGGAGGGAAAGTGATTGGTCCAAACTAGGTGCAGCTACATTTATGGGTTTTGTGTTTTCATGACCAAAAGAGATACTCTTGGATTTACAATTTCTAAGTCTTTCTTATGGTAACCTCATTTTCAATTTAGTTTTTTTGAATAAGCTAATTATATTAAATTTAATAATTATATATTACTCTTTCAATATAGTTATTTGTTGATGACGAGATATGGATCTTCAAAATGACATTTTTTTTAAAAAAAAATTGATCTTGTCTAGACATGAAGGTAGAATTATTACATAATGCTACACTAATAGGTCATAAAGAGCTTGGTGAATACTTAGATTTATTTTTGTATCTTGGCATGTTTACCATAATGTATTTATGCGTAGTCTTTGAACAAGAAATAAAATGTGTCTTCTTAGGTAACATATCAACCATTACTAAAATAGAGTTATAATAATCACTAATCCTAGGCAATCTAAATTAAAGTTCCTATCATATCTCTCCAAAGTGCATATGGAACACGTGCAAGCCAAATTTCAATCTTTAGCAAACTAATAGGTCTGCACTACTCAAATAGTATCACTCCTATGTTTAGACCAATAAAACCTATCAATTATCCAAACATAAGCTTAGTCCCTTGTGAAATAATCCATAGCACCACACTTGTGCTTCTCTCAACTCAACAAGTGCCTAATGATATCCCAGGAATGCATAGACTACTTGCATGATAAAAATATCCATCTTGTGATAAGTACTTAGTTGACACTACTCATGGTCCCTAGGTAAACTCCTCAATTGTCTTCCTTGAATTATAATATGATAGCTGCTCTTGTTTTAAATATGGTCAAATCCTATCACTTCAATATTCAATGTGTGTAATAAAGAATAGTGCTTGCTAAGTGTGTTGGTGTATATACTATGACGACCAATTTTCTTGGTATATATGTATGTATAGTACTATGATTTGTTTTAATAGAGTCATTGTCATTATTGTGTTTTTGTTATACTTATGTATTGTATAGGATTACATGATGTTGTCTACGAAGATTGGTCTCAATCATTCTCATAGTATACTTAGTCAAGTACCTTAGTGGATAAGAGACAACTTTGGTGTATGTGAGATAGATATGTGGGTTGGTTGGGTGCAAACCACTAACGTAAATATAGGTGAATCAATATTGTATATATTAGATGACCCCATTATCAGTTTTGATTTGGATGTCAACCAGTCAATAAAAAAAGTGAGAATGTTAGCAATGATCCTTTAACTTAAGGTCATTAAAATTTCTATATAATGAGTGATATACTTTAAAACAATCTAACATCACACTGTAATTTTTCTTCTCGTGCGTGATAAAATTTTTTCCTTAATTTTATGGATGATAATTTCCCTCCTCAATAGCTTACACAAATATTTTCCTTTTTTGTTGTTTGTGTTGGGCTAGGACAAATTTTGTATGGTCTTCTTGCTGCCTTGCATTTTTATAATATTTTTTTTTATCTATTTTTGTCTTAAATCAAAGGAGATTTTATTACTTTTATATCTCCATATAGACTTATTTACTTGTTTTATTTTGAATCTATACTTTTTTTTTATTTTTGTGGAAATATAGGTCAAATCAATTGATTCAAGAGCTTATTTGATGATTTTTATCACTGAGTGATTTAGGATGAAAGACAAAGCTATACAACAAATTTAATGTAAAATAGAATTTTCTATCACCATCATGGCTAGCCCCTGACATATATCATGACCATGATAAGTAAGTGACAAAGAATTTCATAATGGTCAACCCATGACGACGTTCACAACCATAATGTGCTCAAAGCAAAATATAGAGATTTGTCCAGAAGAGTTCATGGTCAGACTATGACCAACATCATGCCACGATCACTATGCTAGTTTTTCATATAAAGATTCATAGCCAGATCATGACTAACATCATTGGGGCATGATCAAGGTTAGGCATTTGCTTATGACTTTTTGAATTACATCATTGGGCTTCGGGCTAAAATAAAATAGTGATCAACACCTAGTCAAGGCGCATATACGTTTATTAATTAGTGTTGACCACTAGTAGAAAGCATTAAGACCAAGGTGCCAAAAGGCCCTGGGTGGCCAGTTCAATTAGGTAGAGGTGCCTCATGCTTCAAGACCAAACATGGTTTGGTTCATTGCTGATTATAAATAAGCAAGTATGGCCCAAGGCTTTAATACATAAGTGTGTATGCCCCTAAAGCCCTAAGGAATCAACTCCTTCATCCTATTGTCACATCCCAACCACCTTACTCCTCCCTCTTCTCCTCTTGTTGGCGTATTTTTCAAGGAAAAAAGAAATGTTCTTGATATTTGATCTCTACTTCTGAGGCTAGCATTATGTGTGGACAAGAGCAACACAAAGGGGTTGCTATGTAGATACCTATAAAGGGCTAACATGTGTGCCTACATCTTTTGTTGCCTAACTCCAGATCACGCTAAAGGGCAAATTTCTTAAACACATTTGTTTATTCTTCTTATCTCACATGAATTCTTTAGGAAAGCAATAGATTTCGAGTGAAGCTTTCCACTATACACTCATGCAAAAATTAAATTTGACTGATTTTTCCCTAACAAAGGGCTTCACCTACCTTATTCTCAACCCCTACTCAGCTTGATAACAAAGATATATTGTTGTATAAACTTAAAATACTTAGCATAATGTACAACCTCTTTTGAGCAATAAGGAATTGTTAGATTTAGTAACCACTATATAAAATAAACTCTTGATAAAGTAAATAATGCCTCTAGTTATGTAAGATATGATCAATAGCATAAATTTATTTATCATAAGTTGTAAACTATTTCTAGCTTCAATTGATTTTTCACTCATGCCAACATAGAGGCATCACAAACTACTTCAAGGTCTTTAGAGAATTTAGGTAATTAAAATACAAATCCTCTATTATCTTATCATCCAGGTCTTCAAAATCTTTAGCGGCTGATTTAGTTTAGAGGAAATTTTCATTTATGAATATAGTTCGCAAGAGGAGTCACTGTGGACTAAATCCTAGATAAACCAACAATAGAATGTAGTTAATCCGTGGAAGCTATGTACATCACGTATTATGGTCAGTTTAGGCTAATCTTCATTTGCTTAGACTTTTGTAGGATCAGATCTAAGTCCATCTATCAAAACAATGGTACCATGAAATGTCTCATGTTTAGCCAAAAAGGCATACTTGTAAGGTTCACAGAGAATTTTTCATCTTGAAGGATCTAAAACACCTATCTGAAATAGTTAATATAGTCATCTTCAATTTTATTAAAAATAAGGATATTACAAAAAAACACAACAAGAGTTCACCCATAAAGGTTTAAAGACTTGAGTTATCACCCTCGTGAAGATTGATGGCAAATTGCTTAGCCCAAAAGGCATGTTAACCACTCATATAATCCACATAGACTCAACTAATAAATCTAGCATGTCATTATGTCGCATGTAGGAAAACTATATTTATCTATAATCTTGTTAATGGCCCCGCAATTAATACACTTGCCAAGATCCATCTTCTTTGAGAATCAATACAGTGGGAACCACAAACTCAAACTTTCTCAAATACAATTTTTAATAAGAAAATTATCAAATTATTTTTTAAGCAAAGCATGCACAATAGGATTCATGTGATAATGGGACAAATTAGTCTAAGAAATATAACTATTAAAGTAATAGCACGCTACATGTCCTTCATGAGAGGCAACTAAACGAGGAATAGTATTTTAAGCTCCACTAATATCAACTTCACCTCATGGGTTATAACATATGAAGGATCAAGCTAAGGCTTTCCTTCATAGTGTTGGACTAATTATTTTTACTAAAAATGAAAAAAAAATCAAAATTAATAAAATCAGAATTAATATTGACATAATTAATTACAAATATTTAAAAAAATTAAAAAAAAATTATCAAATGTGTTTAACAATAAAAAAAATCAAATCAAATTTGGCAAGATTAGCTATGGCTAAAAAAACAATAATATTAAAAAAAAGGAAAAGTAAAAATAATAAAAATAAAAAAGGGGAATTCAGCTATGTGTAAAAAAAAACAAAAGAGAGAAGGGAGAATAAGCAAAACCAAAATAGTAAAAAATAAAAAAAAAATAATAATAATAAAACAATAAAATCATGTCTATAGTAAAAAAAGTAAAAAAAAAAAGAGGGGGAAGGAGCAAGCACATATGTAAAAAAAAATAAAAAAAAATAAAAAATAATGAAATAAATAAAGATAAAATCAAAGAAAAATAATAATAAAATTTTTTAGCTATCTCCTATATAAGAATTGCTAAGTGTACATAAGAAAAAGGAGAGAAAAAGAAAGAAGAGGCGAGAAGAGGGAGAAAAGAAGAGAAGACTCTACACAAGAAATCTCATCAGGTGAGCTTTTCTTCAGGTGGTTTATCTCGTCTGGAAGACAGTAAAGGAAGGGAGGACAAAACATTACAATTTCCTAGGATCTTTATATCCCCAAATTTTTTTTGGATCTTCATATCCCCTATAAATTTTTCTAGGATCTTTATATCCCATATAAATCTTCCTAGGATCTTTATATCCCCTCATCGATGTTGTTGTTGTTCTGATTTTAAGAGCCGTACAAGATTGCACGTGTTGCTTTTTTCCTATTATCTAGATGATTAAAAGATTTTGCTATCATCAATTGAAGCCCTGACAACAAACGCTCACGTACGAAGCCCAAACACAGAAACCCTCTTCGTCTGCCAACACCTCCACCGCAAGAACTTAACATCCAACCATTGGATTTTGCCCAAATTATGCCAATATGCTCTATCACGCCTATTAACCTATAGGCTAGAGGATCCATTCATCCGACCTTTGGATTGGCAGAATCGAGCGATTTACCACCAGTGACACTGTTTCTGCCGAGGAGAATTTGAGTCTTCGATTCACCGCCAATTCTCCAACGAATGGCGCAAAACTCTAGACATGAGTCCTTCTTGACATAGAGAAGGTACACCTGGAGCCGATTGGGCGGAGGAACAGCGAGCAGCGGTCAGCGGCAAACCCTAATCTCTGCGTGCTGCCATCTCCGTCATGGATTACGAGAGAAAGAACGGACGGCTCAGATTCGTCCACATCAAACCAACAGTCTCAATTTGCATGAAATCCGTTGATCCAGATTACTTCAAGCAAAATTGGACAGTAGATATTAATCTGATTTAGTAAATTAAATCCAACAGCTCAGATCCATTCACATCATATCTGACAATCCAGATCTAAATAAAATGTAATGATCCAAATTACTCCAAGCGACATCGGATGACAGAGATCAATCTGATTTAATAAATTGAACCCAATGGTTCATATTTGTCTACATCAAATCCAACAGTCCATATCTATTCACATCAAATCCAACGGTCTCGATCTGCATCAAATCAGATAATCTAGATTACTTCTAGCAAAATCGAATGGCAGAGATCAATCTGATTTAATAAATTAAATCCAACGGCAGAGATCCGTATGTTCGAAATCAAACAGATCAGATTAAATAAATGTTAATCGAATTGTCCAAATCTTTTACTTTGATCGAATGGGCAGGATTAATCAGATTTGATCGAACAATTTAGATCTAAATTTTAAATCAACAACTGAAAATGATCTGAGCATATCGAGGTCAATTGAATGACTTTTGACATGATCAAGAAGTTGATCCCTATTAAATCAAACCTAAAATTTCCAAATATGATATCAGAGCTTTAGTCTGAGACCAGAATTGAAGCAGATCTACGAATTTAAGTGAATGGTCATAATGAGTTTGATTTAAATATAAAATCAACGGCTGAAAATAATCTGAGCATATCTAAGTCAATTGGATGACTTTTGATATGATCCGTTTGAGGACTATGAGAATGTCTAAGGGAAGCCTATCTTGATAACTAAAAGCAAGAGATCAAAGAAGAAGACCCCTATGACGTTTGAAAATGAGCAACCCTCGTTTATTATCAATGGGGGCAAATTCAACTTTCCTGCCTTTTATGCCTTAAAAAGGCCAAAAAGCAAGAACGATGGAGAATGCAAAGGCGAAGGGCAAGACTTATGAAATAAGGTTATGGGACACCTATGAAGAAAAATCTGTCAGTTCACAAAGTTGAAACGTTGCCAACAAATAAATTTGCACCACTTTTATCTATTCAAAGAAATTCTAATATGATAGAAGGAATACAGTTGCGAACTAGCATACGAGAAAAATCACATAAGAAGCCAAGGATGAGCGTCCACCAAAAATCATTATCCCAAGAAATCTATGATGTCTATAAGAAGGCTTGAACTGCCTTAAAGTCAAAGGAGTTTCAACCTAATGTGAATAAGTAGAAGAAAGTGAAATAATATGAAGTGCACACACTGTGCATGGTGGAGCAAGTAAGAGAAGCGAACTCTGATTCTAAAAATGAGACGCTCCAAAATATAACAAAGAAGATCAAGGGCAAGAAAATGGCTTCTATGGTTATTCAAGAACCCACTGGGTGATATGAAATAGGAGCTCCAACACGACAAGAAGTTTCAAAAGATGAAGAGAAAGAGGAGCCGATCATGATCATTACACCGATTGCTCATGGAGACTCTAGAGATGAAGTCATGAAATTTACCAAAGTAAGTGACAAAATCACGATTGCCGACTTGGCAGGAGTGAAGAGGAAGAGGGATGAAACAGTTCTCAATTATATCACAAGGTGGAGGAACTTAAGCATTGAGTGCGAACAACCTCTAGAGCAAACTCAGGCTGTGGGGTTATTCATTGGAAACAGAGATAATTGAATGGCCCCTTTCCTTTTCACGAACAATATCTCCACATTCCAGGAGTTGATCACTCAAGTTGCTAAACTAGAACGGATTGATGTCTCATATTTTTAAAGTCATTTAGACCTATATTTACTGGTGAATCGAGACTTACTATCACGTTTTTACACTCCTTTCTGCCTTATTTTATTAACTTTCTTCAGAAGCTTCACTACTTATCATGTTTGTTGAATACAGGACAATTCACTCACTTTTAGAGCTATATGGAAGTACATTTACATCCCTGAGTGAATCAGGTTTCTTGACAAGAAGTTTGGCTTCAAATAGGACTAATTTCTAGAATTACGGCTAAGGCCATAATCTACATCATGATTGTAATTCCCATATTGACTTCCCAATGGACCCATTTTTATGCAAGCATAGTCATAATCCAAGGTCGTGCCCATCACTTCCTCAACATCGACCTCTCGAAAGATAAAAACCTTGACAAAAGACATTACGGGTATGGTCATAATTTTAGCATGGCTGTAATCTCCTGATCAACAATCTTTGACATCACACATAGGTCTCAGGGCATAACACTAACATTTGAGAAGCTCAAGAAGGCTTTGATCTCTGCACCAATTATTCAGCCCCCTGATTGGACTTTACCTTTCAAACTAATCTGCGACACGAGCAACTTTGCCATTGCAACTGTTCTAGGGCAAGAAGAGATAAAAAGCTTCACGCGATATATTATGCCAGTCGCACTATAGACGAAGCACAAATAAATTATGTGACGATGAAAAAGTAGCACCTATCCATTGTCTTTGCATTTGATAAATTTCGTTCTTACTTGATTGACTCGAAAGTTATTGTTTATACAGATCACATAGCGATCAAGTACTTGATGAGTAAAAATGATGCAAAGTCACGGCTTATACGATGGATATTACTCCTTCAAGAGTTTGATTTAGAAATTAGAGATAAAAAGGGACCTGAAAATGTGGTGGTTGACTGATGCGACAGCAAGTGCACGGTTGTATCAAAGTAATAAAATAAAGATCGTTCTCAATGAAGATCTGATAGTCAAGTACCGATTACATATTTCGTTTATATCTAGGCTATTCAAGTTGTGTTTTTGTTTTGAACTTCTAAGTGTGAAAACAAATAGACTAGTGTTTGGGGAAGAAATCAATATGCAAAAAAAGTCAGAACTCGGGGTTTCACCACACTAACAATTATGGATCATAACAAAATAAATTCTTTGGGCAGATGATTGTAGTGTTAAAAAGGATTTTTCCTAAAGTACAAACTTTTGGGAATCCCCGGACCATATAAAAATCTATAACGCAGCGGAACAACGGTCCGAAATAGAATTCCCTCCAAAACGCCAGGAAATTCTAACGAGAGAAACCGTAGGCTGTGAAGAGCGATATACCTTACTTGCGCAATCCTTTGAGTGTTGCTGGTGATGTAGACGATCAAGTGCTCATCCTATGCAGTCATGCACACACGGATGGCCTCGAGACTCCTCCGCTCCACGCACATACTAGCTTCAAGAGAAGAGATCCATGCCCCTAATATCTTCTCTACTTTTGCCCATCACCAAGACCATGTGCCAAGGAGAAGGGGAAGTGTTGGCGACTAGGAGTGAGTAGCACTACCACTTGTCCCAACCTTAATGCAAAAACTTTTATGTGTTATCACCTTCAAGACCCTCACGCCAAGGAGGAGATGGGAGGCAACAACAAGAGATGAGAGAAAAGAATTGGTGTGAAAATCTCGCAAGAGAGCTCTCTATTTATAATAGATGAACCAGCTATTCTTGTAGATATTTATCCATATAGGACATTATTTAAATGCCTACTTGATTTTACCATTAAATATATCAATATATTTAATGTAAAATGTACCTAGCCCAATTAATTAGCCAAGATAAAAATTCTCTTGCCAATTAATAATTTTATTTTATTCATGAGACTAAAGTGTCAAGACCAAACTTGCACTAAGACCCTTGTTTGACTCATTTTGACAACACAGGTCAACAGAGGTCAAACATGGTCCACTAGAGGTCAACTAGTGGTCAAACATGAACTAAATAAAATCTCATCTCCGCAAAAAAAAATCTCAAAGTATCAGTTTCCCAAAATGATCCGAATCATACAATGATTCTATCTGAGGCTAACTGATCACTTCGGAGTCTCTAGCATCTAGGTGTGTGACCCTGTAGGTTCTTCAGATGTTGGCAGTGATGACTAAATCATCACATGTTATGAGTGGCACCTAGCAGTATATCATTGCTACCTAAGTCATCAGAATAAATGTCACCATCGACAACCTCTAAAACTATGACAAAGTGAAAGTACATAATTGTCCTCTTGCCAGACTAATATCCAGATTAGGCAAGCGTGTCACACTAGTTGATCCTAATAGTATGGCATGACTAAATTAGGTTCTCACCTAGGTATAGTCATATACTTCAGTCATCCACATAAGGGCACCATGGACATCACGCTTCCCCGTAAGGAAGGGTCAAATCCTCTCTTGGCACATTGAATCTCTCATATGGCTCATGATGCACCCAATGACAACCGTTATGACTTCTCTTTTATGTCGAAGTGTTAGGTTGTATCAAAGTGCCTCATTCACCATATAGAGATGCCAATGCCCTCAAGTCTAAGACAATTGTAACTCTATCACTATGATCTTCATCTTGTGACACCAAGATGAATCCTCACGGTGGGTTGGTCCAGTATATCTCCCTTGATATACCTATATATTTGCATTAGCAACCCGTGCTCCACTAGCGCATTTACCAATCTCAAGGGAATCAAGGCTGTCCCATATCCACCATGACTCTTGACCATGGACAAAACTGAGAATAGATAAACATCTATCTCTTAGGGACATCGTACATGCAACTGTACGTGTGCGCTGTTGGTGTATATGCCCTAGGACCTAGTTTTGGTCAACTTATGTACTACTTGACACTGATATTTATATATCATTTTGGCATTGTCGTTATCATTGTTTGACTACACCTGCGATTGTGTACTTACATGATAATGTCCCTGGAGACAGATTGGATCTGTGCTCGAATTATAATCCCCAGTCGATGTACCTTAGTGGATATGGGACAGCTATGGTACTTATGAGACTGGTATGTGGGCTGGTTAGGCACGTGGTGCTAATGCAGACACATGGGTATATCATTGGGGATATACTGGATAGACCCGCTATGAGGCTATGACTTGGTGTCATGAGTTATCCTCATAAGTGACAGGAGATGCATTGATCCCTTGACTTGAGGTCATTGATCATTCTATATGATTAGGGACTTGCTTTGATACAACCTAACACCTTGTTGGGGTATGCCCTTAAGGCTAATGTTTGAGGCCTTGGGATTCTTTCAGTATCATGTATATGAACTCTTATGTTTATAAAGGCAATGGTTGTTATTCAGTATGTTACATTGTCTGCTGCAATAAGTGTACTTCTGAATAATGTCTCAATGCTGTTCAGCTAGGCTGACATGCTGTAATGTCCTTAGTCGAGATATCTTGGTGAACATGAGACAGCCTTGATATGATTGAGACTAATATGTGTTCTAATCTTATAGGATGCTTCGAGCATGGAATAAGATGTAGACTCATGGGTACATTGGATGTACTGGACAGACCCTACTAGGATATTCAATTGCTTGTCACAATGTGAATAATCCTTGTTTGCATTAAGTGGCACATGTCCTCGGACTTGAGATCACTTGTGTTTCTAAATGATGATTGTCATTGTTTTGAGGTAGTTCAATATCATTTGAAACATAATGGTTATAGACTATCTTGGATAATGATCATGAGTCAGGTTAGGACACTAGTGATAGATATAGGATTGCCGTCTCCTTGATTGGAGTGTGATGTTCTTGAAGGGGCCCCCCTGAATGAGATGATTGAGAAAGTGTATGGCCATACCCAGGTGACAATGTTCATCTGTTCTAATCATGCTCATCATATTGGAGCTACAGGCTTGACATGCTTGTCCAATAAGAACATCCAGTGGCAAAGGAAACATGTATGCCTAGTGAAGTGGATTCACACTTGTGCTGTGGTTTGGGAGTAGTCTTGGAAGACTCTTTCCTTTATATCGGGAGACAGTGATGTGTTGCTAGATACCCCTCACTGATCGTGATAACGTAAGTTATCATTACCGACATTTAAAGGAAACCCTCAGGGTCGCACAATTTGATGATATGGCTTCTTTAAGTCAGATCGTGCGGACTGAATTGTTTGGGTTCAGTTTAAAGGGATTTAAACTCTGATTGTAAGTGAGATCTGGTCTGATCATGTTTGATTGATTAGAGCTTGAGATCGGTAAGCTTCGATCGAGAGAGATGATGCTAGATCGGTGAGATCAGGAGCATCAAGAGATGAACGGTTAGATCTGGAGCCTTAGGGTTTAATATGATCTAGACCATGGCTTGGGCTTATTTGATTTGGTTTTTTGAACCAAATGCAATTGAACCAAAAAGAGAACCGGTTCACTTATGTGAACGCATGGTTCGAAAGGGTGAAGGCGTTTTGGTCGTTTATGAGAGCATGGCTTCTATTTATGGTAAGTCATGAATGCCTCTTCCAAAAACGCCATAACGCCAATACGTTCACCACTTCACTTCACTTGACGGTTCTTGCACTTTCGTGTGGAGGAGAGGTTGACGTGAAGGAAGAGCTCTCGGCCAAGCAAGCAAACATCTCCTCATCCCTACCACTCGACAAGGATACTTGTAGATCCTTGCTAGCACAAGGAGATTCAAGGAGAAGCCATCTTCACCTTGTGTGCGTTGCCTTTGGAGAAGAACCATTTGATTCTTTCTCTTCCAAGCCGCCTCCTATCTCATGGCCATGGTAACGCATCTATCTTCTATTGCTCTAAGTTGATCATATGACACATGCATGCGATTCATGAAACCCTTGCTTCCGCTGCCGAAATGAACTATATGCGCCACTTAGGGTTTCGCTCCCCCTTGAAGGGGACTCTTACAATTGGTATCAGAGCGGTTCTATATGTGTTCATATGATTGCTTGATGTATTTGTGTGATCCATGCTTGCGTTCATGAATAGATCTAAAGTTAACATGCGAAAATACATGCTTGTATGTTTTTACTCATGTTGGTTGCGCATGTTTTATGTTGGCGCATGTTGTTGTTGTTTTGTCAAAAACTCCACTTGCGCGCCCCATATTAGATCTAAGCGCCCACTATAAACCCTTAGATGGGTTGATGGGGTTGAAGTCATCTTCTAGGAAGGATCCAAATAGTCTGATCAGACCATCTGACAGCCTAGATGGGTTGACCAGATAGCACCTGTGCGCAAGCATGAGGTGGCTATAGGTCGACTGCATCAAGGGCGTGTAGCGAGGTCTGGTTGAGACGACTAGTGAACACACATGAGTTAGGCCCGGGGTCACACCCGCTTGCCGAAACTCATGAGGGTTGTTCAGCCCTTTGCGCATGCATGGTTGACCATTAGGTCAACTCAAGTTAGTTAGGACTTGGTGCATGCAAGGGCAGTGGATCTGACTAGATGGATGAGTGGATCCCTATCAATGGACCGTTGTAAGGTTGTAGGGCACATAAGAAAATTAAAATTGATGCCAATGGGTTTTCAAAAATTTTATTTTCTTGTTAAATGGATAACATGTTGAGTGGATGCCATGTGCTTGTTTATTTCATCTTATGTGGGTTGCCCTTTTAATGTCTGCTGTGCTGGGGCCTGCGAGCCTGGATTAAAATTGTAAATTAATTTATATTGTGATATGCGCATCACTTTTATTTAATTTATAATGTGTAATTGACCTGCGAGTCAATCATGTCTAGATAGATTAAATTGTAAGTTTAATCAGACATAAGCACAGAGCACAGTTGGCAGAGGCGCATGCAGCAGAGGCTTGACCAGGTGGGAGGTCTAGGGTTCGACCCTATGACAGGCGCATCTACCTGGTGGGTGCACCTGAGCTGCAGAAGGCGCTTAGGCCCTGGTCTGGGCCAGATGAGAGGCAAAAGACCCAAGAAGAGCTAAAGTGAAGACTTAAGTTAACTTAAGGTCTTACTTAGGGTTAATGGGCTTTTACCACATAAGATCAGCATGCTTTCTACTTATCGTTTATAATTAGAATTGCATGATTTATTTTATCTTCTGCTATCACCATAGGGTTTGCATGATAGTTAAGAAGATAAAAGACCGTTAAAATCTAACGCTAAAATATCAAGCTCGATAGCCTTCTGACGCGAAACCTCACTGTTCTGACTATCGTTGGAGCCGTGTTGTACCCACTCAGTGGGCACGTCCATCTATCTTCAGACGGTGTGTGATTTCACCTGCGTGTTACAGAGAAGGGATTTATCGCTTCTCGTTGCTCAGCATAGCACGTGGTGGTCCAGGGAGTAGGTCGGGTCAGCTTGACCATGTAGGCTACATATGTGGCGCATATGGTAGCTATATGGAGGCAGCCATCTGTGGGATCAGAGACTGTGTTGTACCAACTCAGTTGGCATAGTATGCTGGATTGCCCAGATGAAGGGGAATCGCACGGGTTGGCGATTGGTAGGGACTGCCTACCAGAAATTAGTGCTTGTACTCTCTGTGCATCTTATCTCGCCTGAGCGGGACGCGGAGACCAAGTATGAAATCTGGATCCCATCTCACTAAAAGAGTGTTACTCTTTCGGACTGTTTAATGGATTTTTCAGTCAGATAAAATAGTGAGAAAAGAATCTTTCTTAAGTCCTGGATTGATTCTAAGCATTGATACTGACCTTGCTGTTCTTGCATTGTTGTAGATTCCTGCAGCAACGAACACCATGAGCTTCAATGTGCGATCCCTACTGGAAAGGGAGAAGTTTGCTGGGCCAAACTTCTCGGACTGGTACGGACACCTTAAGATTGTTCTTAAGGCTGAGAGGAAACTGTATGTCCTCGAGACGGCTATACCGCCTCAACCCGCTCCGAACGCCGCAAGGGCGGTTCGGGATGCCTATGAAAAGCATGTCAATGATAGCATTGATGTCGCTTGCCTGATGCTAGCGTCTATGACGCCACCGCTGCAGCGTCAGCATGAGGACATGTCTGCTATGGAAATCATAGCAAACCTCAAGATGCTATATGCTGCACAGGCGAGGACTGAACGCTATAATCTGACCAAGCTTTTCTTTCAGAGCAAACTGGCTGAAGGGAGTCCAGTGGGAGCTCATGTGCTCAAGATGATTGGGCACAAAGAGGCTCTAGAGAAACTGGGGCATACCATCAACTAGGAGCTTGCTGTAGACATTATTCTGCAGTCTCTCCCGGCCTCTTTCGATGCGTTCATTATTAATTTTAATATGAACAAGATCGACTGTACTCCGGCAGAGTTGCTGAATATGCTCTTGACTACGGAGGAGACTCTGAAGGGAAAGCCTTCAACCTCTATCTTGATGTTCCCTTCCAGGAACAAGAAGAAGGGGAAGAAGGGCAAGGCCCCTATCAAGAGTTACAGCAAGGCTCTGAAACAAAAGGTGAAGCGGTAGAAGGACAACAGGTGTTTCCATTGTGGCCAGCTGGGTCACTGGAAAAAGGACTGTAAAGCGCTCCAAGGAGACAAGAAGGGAAGCATCGCTTCTGGCTCAGGTATTTTTCTGACTGAGGTCATGTTTTCTTCTTCTATTTCATGGGTGTTGGACACTGCATGTGGAGTTCACATTTGTTCAAATGTACAGGAACTCAAGAGAAGAAGACAGGTGGGACAGCATGAGGTGGACCTACGAGTTGGAAACGGGGCACGGGTTGCTGCTGTTGCTGTAGGGGTTTATTACATCTCATTACCATCTGGACTTGTATTAGAACTAGACAATTGTTACTTTGTACCAAGCATTACGAAAAATATTATCTCTATTCCTGCTCTTGTCAGGAAAGGATTTTCCTTTGAATGCAATATTTCAAAGTGTGTAATTTCTTATGATAATATTGTTTATGCTTCTGGATCAATTAACAATGGGTTATTCATGTTGGACATGGAATGTTCTATACAAAATATTGATAATAAGAAAGCCAAGTATGCTGATGACAGCACCTTGTTATGGCATAGTCGTTTAGGCCATATTAACAAGAAACGCATTAAGCGGTTGCATGACCATGGACTGCTGGGATCATTCTCCTATGAGGAGATTGATACATGCAAAGCTTGTTTAATGGGAAAAATGACGAAGTCTCCTTTTCCTCACAAAGGTCAAAGGGCTTCAGGTTTACTTGACCTTATACACAGTGATGTGTGTGGGCCGTTTAGTAAACATGCCAGAGGTGGCTATTCATACTTCATTACCTTTACTGATGATTTCAGTAGATATGGGTATGTCTATCTGATGAGACATAAGAGTGAATCTTTGGACAAGTTCAAAGAGTTCAAGAATGAAGTACAGAATCAGCTAGGCCGAAATATCAAGGCACTTCGCTCAGATCGAGGTGGTGAATACCTAAGTCGAGAGTTTACTGATTATCTGAAGGAGTGTGGGATTATCTCACAGCTCACTCCACCAGGAACACCGCAATAGAATGGTGTGTCCGAGAGGAGGAACAGAACCTTACTGGATATGGTTCGTTCAATGATGAGTCAAACTACTCTACCTTACTCCTTTTGGGGATTTGCACTAGAAACAGCTGCAAAGGTACTAAACCGAGTGCCATCCAAGGCAGTTTCGAAGACTCCATATGAGCTATGGTATGGGAAACAGCCGAGCTTGACATTTATCAAGATCTGGGGTTGCGAGGCTTATGTCAAAAAGCTCGCCTCTGGGAAACTAGAGAGCAGATCTGAGAAATGTATCTTTGTCGGTTACCCTAGGGAAACTAAGGGTTATTATTTCTACGATCCCAAAGAGAACAAGGTATTTGTTGCTCGGACGACAGTTTTTCTTGAGAAGGAGTTCCTTCTGCAAGAGGCCAGTGGGAGAGAAATAAAGCTGGATGAGAATCCAGAGGAAGGACAAAGTAGTCAAGCACAGTTGGATGAGCCTGAGCCGGTAGATCAGGTTACTACACAACCTGAGGCTCAGATATCACGGGAACCGCGTAGATCGGGAAGGATCCGTCGACAGCCTGAGCGCTATGACGGAGTCTACATCATTGATAATGATGAACCCCTCACTTATGCGGATGCGGTCAGTGGACCGGAGTCAGCAAGATGGCTTGAAGCTATGCGAGCCGAGATGGACTCCATGTCAGATAACCAAGTCTGGGATTTGGTTGATCCGCCTCCGGGAGTAATCCCTATAGGCTGTAAATGGATCTTCAAGAAGAAGATTGACATGGATGGTAACGTGGTTACCTATAAAGGCAGGCTAGTTGCGAAAGGTTTCAAACAAATCTACGGGATAGATTATGATGAAACTTTCTCTCCTGTAGCCATGTTCAAGTCTATTCGGATTCTTTTCGCGATAGCAGCATATTACGATTATGAGATCTGGCAGATGGATGTGAAGACTGCTTTCCTTAATGGAAAACTAGATGAGGATGTGTATATGACACAACCTGAAGGTTTCACTAATCCATCAGATCGTCATAAAATATGCAAGTTAAAGAAGTCCATTTATGGACTTAAGCAAGCATCTAGAAGCTGGAATATTCGTTTTGATGAATCAATATGTGATTTTGGTTTCATCAAGAATGAAGATGACCCGTGTGTATATAAGAGGTTTAGTGGGAGCGTGATTGCTTTCCTAGTCCTCTACGTCGATGATATCTTAATCATTGGAAACGATATTCCTGAACTGCATGCTGTTAAAGCATGGTTAAGAAAATGTTTCCAGATGAAAGATCTAGGAGAAGCAGCCTATGTGTTAGGTGTGAAGATCTACAGGGATAGATCTAAGAGGCTTCTCGGGCTGTGCCAGAGTACTTACATCGATAAAGTCCTGGAGAGATTCCATTTAGAGAATTCTAAAAGAGGATATCTTCCAGTCAGACATGGTCTGAATCTTTCGAAGAGTCAGTGTCCACAAACATAGACTGAGAAAGATGAAATGGACAATACGCCTTATGCTTCGGCTATTGGGTCCATTATGTATGCGATGTTGTGTACTCGCCCAGACGTCGCTTACGGGTTAAGCGTGACCAGTCGGTTCCAAAGTAATCTAGGTCAGGCACACTGGATTGCGGTCAAGAACATTTTAAAATATCTGCGGAGGACCAAAGATATGTTCTTGATATATGGTGGTCAGGAAGAACTCAGTATAGAAGGATATACTGACGCTTCATTCCAGTGGGACCAGGATGATTTCCGATCGCAATCAGGCTATGTTTTTAGCTTGAATGGAGGAGCAGTGGTGTGGAAAAGTTTCAAACAGTCTACTGTTGCTGATTCCACAACAGAAGCCGAGTATGTTGCAGCCTCGGAAGCATCCAAGGAGGCAGTATGGATTCGTAAGTTCATTCAGGAACTTGGTGTCGTTCCTTCGAGTGCAGATCCTTTGGTTATCTTCTGTGATAACACTGGAGCAATCGCACAAGCAAAGGAACCACGGTCGCACCAGAAGTCCAAGCACATACAGAGACGGTTTCACTTGATCCGGGAGATCATTGATCGTGGCGAGATCAAAATCTGCAAGGTTCATACAGATGACAATCTGGCTGACCCGCTTACCAAGCCTCTAGCGTAGCAGAAGCATGAGAAGCACTGTAATAATATGGGTTTGAGCTTTCTCAACCATTAGATTAAGTGCAAGTGGGAGATTGTTGGGGTATGCCCTTAAGGCTAATGTTTGAGGCCTTGGGATTCTTTCAGTATCATGTATATGAACTCTTATGTTTATAAAGGCAATGGTTGTTATTCAGTATGTTACATTGTCTGCTGCAATAAGTGTACTTCTGAATAATGTCTCAATGCTGTTCAGCTAGGCTGACATGCTGTAATGTCCTTAGTCGAGATATCTTGGTGAACATGAGACAGCCTTGATATGATTGAGACTAATATGTGTTCTAATCTTATAGGATGCTTCGAGCATGGAATAAGATGTAGACTCATGGGTACATTGGATGTACTGGACAGACCCTACTAGGATATTCAATTGCTTGTCACAATGTGAATAATCCTTGTTTGCATCAAGTGGCACATGTCCTCGGACTTGAGATCACTTGTGTTTCTAAATGATGATTGTCATTGTTTTGAGGTAGTTCAATATCATTTGAAACATAATGGTTATAGACTATCTTGGATAATGATCATGAGTCAGGTTAGGACACTAGTGATAGATATAGGATTGCCGTCTCCTTGATTGGAGTGTGATGTTCTTGAAGGGGCCCCCCTGAATGAGATGATTGAGAAAGTGTATGGCCATACCCAGGTGACAATGTTCATCTGTTCTAATCATGCTCATCATATTGGAGCTACAGGCTTGACATGCTTGTCCAATAAGAACATCCAGTGGCAAAGGAAACATGTATGCCTAGTGAAGTGGATTCACACTTGTGCTGTGGTTTGGGAGTAGTCTTGGAAGACTCTTTCCTTTATATCGGGAGACAGTGATGTGTTGCTAGATACCCCTCACTGATCGTGATAACGTAAGTTATCGTTACTGACATTTAAAGGAAACCCTCAGGGTCGCACAATTTGATGATATGGCTTCTTTAAGTCAGATCGTGTGGACTGAATTGTTTGGGTTCAGTTTAAAGGGATTTAAACTCTGATTGTAAGTGAGATCTGGTCTGATCATGTTTGATTGATTAGAGCTTGAGATCGGTAAGCTTCGATCGAGAGAGATGATGCTAGATCGGTAAGATCAGGAGCATCAAGAGATGAACGGTTAGATCTGGAGCCTTAGGGTTTAATATGATCTAAACCATGGCTTGGGCTTATTTGATTTGGTTTTTTGAACCAAATGCAATTGAACCAAAAAGAGAACCGGTTCACTTATGTGAACGCATGGTTCGAAAGGGTGAAGGCGTTTTGGTCGTTTATGAGAGCATGGCTTCTATTTATGGTAAGTCATGAATGCCTCTTCCAAAAATGCCATAACGCCAATACGTTCACCACTTCACTTCACTTGACGCTTCTTACACTTTCGTGTGGAGGAGAGGTTGACGTGAAGGAAGAGCTCTCGGCCAAGCAAGCAAACATCTCCTCATCCCTACCACTCGACAAGGATACTTGTAGATCCTTGCTAGCACAAGGAGATTCAAGGAGAAGCCATCTTCACCTTGTGTGCGTTGCCTTTGGAGAAGAACCATTTGATTCTTTCTCTTCCAAGCCGCCTCCTATCTCATGGCCATGGTAACGCATCTATCTTCTATTGCTCTAAGTTGATCATATGACACATGCATGCGATTCATGAAACCCTTGCTTCCGCTGCCGAAATGAACTATATGCGCCACTTAGGGTTTCGCTCCCCCTTGAAGGGGACTCTTACACACCTTGCCGTAGCTGGGAGGTCATAACGGTTGTTATTGAGCATGTCACGACCCATATGAGAAGATCAATGGACAGACATAGGATTTGCCCCTTCCCTAAGGAAGTATGATATCCATGGAGCTCCTTTATGGTTCTATGACTGAGAGTGTATGGCCATACCCAGGTAAGAACCTGTTTTAGTCATAACCTTGTGATTGGATGAAAACAAGTGGTGACACACTTGTCCAATCAGATATCAGTACGGCAAAGAGACTGTAATGCATCTGTACCTAGTTGCGATGATGGGGATGTCGATGTCGATATCCATTCCAACGTGCTGGATAGCAGCGATGCACTGCTAGGTGCCACTCACTGCTTGTGATGACCTTTGGTCAGCACTGCCAGCGTCAGAGGAACCTACAGGGTCGCACACCTTGATACTTGAGTTCTCGTATTGATCGGGAAGCCTTATGATCGAGTTATTGGATAACTCGGATCTAATTGGGAGATTTCATCAGCGCCAATGGGCCTGATGAGATGGAAGAATGTTATTGGAGCCAAACTTCATTTTTGGCAGGTTGACCCGTATTTGACCATGGTTGGTCACATTTGGATTAGGGTTGCATTGGATTAGATCCAAGTGCTTAATCAACCTATACAATGATGTTTGGGCTAGCTCATTATCCAATGAGGCCCAATAACAAGTTCTCATGAAGAGATGAGAGGCTAAAAGGGTATAATGGGGACAAATCTTCTCCCCTACGCGCCTATGGGCATAATGGGGAGAAGTGGCGCAATTTGCTTCATAAGGAAGCAATTGGCGCCTCCCCCTTAATCTCTTATGGTATGAATGCCAATATGGCATTACTTGGGGCGCAAGGCAAGGCCTTGGCGCACAAAGAAAGACATGGGCTCTAAAAGGAATGGTTGAATGAGTATTATGGAAATGTCTTGGAGACTTTCCTTATCTCAAACCTTCTCTGTTGGTGTATATGCCCTAGGACCTACTTTTGGTCCATCTTTGTACTACTTGACTCTGATATTAATATATATCTTTCTGGCATTGTCGTTATCATTGTTTGTCTACACCTGCGATTGTGTACTTACATGATAATGTCCCTGGAGACAGATTGGATCTGTGCTCGAACTATAGTCCCCAGTCGATGTACCTGAGTGGATATGGGACAACTCTGGTACTTGAGAGACTGGTATGTGGGCTGGTTAGGCACGTGGTGCTAACGCAGACACATGGGTGTATCATTGGAGGATATACTGGATAGACCCGCTGTGAGGCTATGACTTGGTGTCATGAGTTATCCTCACAAGTGACAGGAGATGCATTGATCCCTTGACTTGAGGTCATTGGCTATTCTATATGGTTAGGGATATGCTTTGATACAACCTAACACCTCGCCGTAGTTGGGGGGTAATAACGGTTGTCATTGAGCATGTCACGACCCATATGAGAAGGTCAATGGACAGACAAAGGATTTGCCCCTTCATGAAGGAAGCTTGATATCCATGGAGCTCCTCTATGGTTCTATGACTGAAAGTGTATGGCCATACCCAGGTGCGAACCTGATTTAGTCATAGCCATGTGATTGGGTGAAAACAAGTGGTGACACACTTGTCCAATCGGATATCAGTTCGGCAAAGAGACTGTAATGCATCTGTACCTAGTTGCGATGATGGGGATGTCGATGTCGATATCCATTCCGATGACTTGGGTAGTAGTGATGCACTGCTAGGTGCCACTCACTGCTTGTGGTGACATTTGGTCAGCACTGCCAACGTCAGAGGGACCTACAGGGTCGCACACCTTGATACTCGAGTTCTCGTATTGATCGGGAAGCCTTATGATCGAGTTATTGGATAACTCGGATCTATTTGGGAGATTTCATCAGCGCCAATGGGCCTAATGAGATGGAAAAATGTTATTGGAGCCAAACTTCATTTTTGGCAGCTTGACCCGTATTTGACCATGATTGGCCACATTTGAATTAGGGTTGCATTGGATTGGATCAAGTGCTTAATCAACCCATGTAATGAAGTTTGGGCTAGCTCGTTATCCAATGAGGCCCGATAACAAGTTCTCATGAAGTGAGAAACGGTTAAAAGGGTATAATGGGGACAAAACTTCTCCCCTAGGTGCCTATGGGCATAATGGGGAGAAGTGGCGCAATTTGCTTCATTAGGAAGCTTTAGGCGCCTTGCCCCTCTACCTTGGATGGTATGCTTGCTTCTATGGCAAGTCTTGGGGCTGATATGGCTTGATAGACTTCTTTGGAAGGTCTCATGCGCATATGGATAATTAGGAGAGGTTTATGGTAAAGTCTTGGAGACTTTCCTTACCTCAAACCCTAATTACTCTCTCCCCTTTACCCTAGCCGCCTCCTCCTTTGAGAATTGCGCCCACACCCTATTATTGCTGCCCCCTCTTGCCTCTCTATATATACATGGGTATATGCGAGAGCAAGAGATTGATTTTTGGCGTGAGCAATAATTAGAAGGGTAAAGAGGGAGGCTTTGGCGAAAGTCTTCTCTTCCATCTTCATCCTAGTCACAAGTCTCTTCTATCCTTCTTCTCTTGGAGCAAGGACGGATAGGACTTGGTGTCTTCACCCTCTTGCCTCTTATCTTGGCGCACCTTCTCTAGGAGTTGGCGCAAGTAAGGATGAGGAATTGAAGACATGGCGGCAACATCTCCATCTTTCTTCTTCATTGGCGCTTCTACTTTAGAAGTGGCGCAAGGGTTGAAGAAAGTGCACGAAGGCTTGGATCTTCTTCCCGAGGCTAGCACCGGGCATGGAAGAAGAGGACTCGAGGCATCTGTGTGTGTGAGACTGCAGAGGGCGCACGCTTGAGCGCCTATCACGACATCGACCTCATCTTGCTCTGAGGTATTTTCTAACTCATCGTGTCGACCCCCTTGCATGCGATCTTCACTGGTTTTTGGGACCGGCCTGTTTCGGGGACATTCTTCCGCTGTGCAATGTATGTATGTGTCTCTGAAAAATTGTAAAATGTCCCCGGGGTTTCCCAACAGTGGTATCAGAGGGACTTGCAAGACTCGAACGATGTTTTATGCTTTTCTTTCATGCTCACATGCCATATCTCTATTTTTGAAAAATAGCATAATGCATGGCAAACGATTTTTCTAAGTAGGAAAAATTAGGGTTTCTTGTTTCTATCATCCTCTCAATCTCTTTTGGATTTTTGGACTATTTTTCTTGTCTGATTTAAAGATCAAAGGCGCACGTAGTTTTGTCAAGTAGGACGGGCATTGTGTCTTCGGACTGGCCAAGTCTCTTGATCTGACAAAATTGCCAGCCGAAAGGATCTCTGAAATCATCTTGAAAAATAAATCGCAATTAACCAAAAGATTTGTGAGAAGAAGATGAGAAAAAGAGACTGGTTTTAATGAAAAAGTAAAATTTCAGATTTTATGTTTTTCATGAGCATGTAGAATTGCATGAGTAAATACCTTGATTGTGCATGATGTTGTGGTCGTATGTCAAGCCCCCTAGCATGCCTGTGATGTATCCTTGTGAGGCCTGCGTGCCGCTTTTCTTTTTGCTTTTAACTAAGAAGAAGATTAGGGTGGCGCATCTACTTGGAGCAAGGTGCATGCTTGCTTGGTTGCGCATCCTTGCCTGATGGCGCAACAAGCTTCAAAGGTGGCACATCCTTGCATGGGGGCGCAAGTTAGGGTTTGGCCGAGCCTTGTGCTTGTGTGCTATCCCTCTTGTGGCTTGCTAAATGGCGCACCTTCCTTGGAGGAAGACCATGGCATTGGCCGAACCTTGTGGGTGTACCCCTAGGGTTTGAGAGCTAAACCATGGGAGAATGACCTTGGAGCCAACCTTGAAGATAGAGCTAGAGGTCGGCTAGGCTAGGTCTAATCTTGGGGCTTGAATCCTAGGTCAAGAGTTGAACCCCTTTTTGGCATGGATTGGTTCAATGTCTTGAATGGGCTATAATCACATCATCCTTTTATTGCTTTCTTTACAAAAGCTAAAGCATGCCTGTGATGTTTTATCGTTATGTTATCACCATAGGATTGCATGCCTGTAATGATAGACATAAGATAAAACTGAGATGATGAGACCTTAAACAAAAACCCTCAATTAAAATATCAAGTCTAGTAGCCTTCTAACGCGTAGCCCTCACTAAGCTATCGATCAGTGGAGTTGTGAACTGTTTCCCACCCTCGTGGGACACACCCACTTATCTTTAGAAAGTGCGTGGTGGCAATGGTTTCCCCAGTCCAGTTTTAACCTGGGCGTGCCTTCGCAAGGAAACTCGTTGGCCCTGGGCATAACGGTTAGGGATGGACTTGACTAGAAGTTCACATGTGCTGGGCACATGGTGAAAGTCTAGAGGCATCGTTGAGAGGTAAGGGTTTCATGTTGTATCCAGCCCTCGCTGGACATGAAATGCCTGGACTATCTCAATAAGGGGAATTGCTTGGAGCAATCGGCCGGCGCGCCCACCTTAGGAAACATGGGTCACTTTGTGCATCTCATCCCACCCTCGTGGGACGCGAAGCCCTGTGTGGAATGAGGATCTCATCTCACTAGGAAATCTTGGATTTCTCAATTGACTTTGTGGGTTGTCAATTCGATTAAAAATAGTGGGAGCCATGGTCATTTAAAAGGCAAGTCCAGTTTAAATGACTCGAAGTAGTACTAATCTGCTGTTTCTTGGTTGTTGTAGAACAATGGCTATGAACAATAGCAGTTGGTCACTGCGATCTACCCTGGATAAGTTGGTTGGATCCAACTTACTGGATTGGTATATGAACTTGAGAATCATGCTCAAGCTCGAGAGGAAGCTTTATGTTCTTGAGCGTCTTATTCCTGAGCCACTTCCATGCTCGGCCTCAGCGGCTGAGAGGGATGCTTATGATAAGCATCAGGTTGATACTTTGGAGGTTGCTAACCAACATGTCACTTGAATTTAAAGGGTGATATGAATCGAAGAGTGCCTCTGAAATTATTTTAATCTAAGGCAGCTCTTTGATGAATTGGTTGAGCTCAATCCTGCTAAAGATGATATTCAGTGTGTTGAGCCGAAAGGCTTGACCAAGGAACTGAAATTAAAGATGGATATGATCAGGAATAATAGATGCTATTCATGTGGAGGGCCACCTCACATGTTGAAGGACATGTTGCAACTTCAGAATGAGGAGAAGAAAGGCAAGGCCTTGTCTTCATGCTCAGGTATTTATGTTACCGAAGTCAACCTTTCTACTCCTATGACATGGGTATTGGATACCGCATGTGGAGTACAAATATGCAAAGGCTCTGAAAGGATAGATCGGTAAGGCCTAGAGAGATTGACCTACGGATAGGTAACAGGGCACAAGTTGCTGCTGTTGCTGTAGGAGTTTTTCTCCCTGCCTTCTAGACTTCAGTTAAAGCTAGACAATTGCTATTATGTACCTTCCCTTACCAAAACATTGTATCCACTCCTTGCTTGGCAAAGAAAGGATTTAGGTTTGAAATAAAAGAGAACTTATGTTCTTTTTCTTTTGCAAACATGTTTTATGGGAAGGGTACTTTGTGCAATAGTCCGCATGTCTTGGACATGGTTAGCTCTATTTGTAACATAAATATTATAAGGACCAAACTGAGTGGTTCAGTTGGTGCTTTCCTACGGCATTGTCGATTAGCCCATATAAACAAGAATCGCATTCGACAACTCCATGAAAATGGGTTACTAGATTCGAGTTCCTTGGAGGAACTTGATACATATGAGACTTGTTTATTAGGGAAAATGACAAAGACGCCCTTCACCAAGACTGGTGAGAGGGCAGGAGGTTTGTTGGATCTCATACATAGTGATGTGTGTGGGCTATTCAATAAACAAGCCAAAGGAGGGTATAACTATTTCATCACATTTACTGATGATTTCAGTAGATATGGTTATGTCTACATGATGAGACATGAGTCTGAATCCTTTGAGAAACTTAAGGAGTTCAGACATGAAGTAGAGGACCAGCTTGGTAGATCCTTTAAGGATCTTCGATCAGATCGTGATGGAGAGCACCTGAGCAGTGAATTCTTTGACTATCTGAGTAAGTGTGGGATCCTATCCCAACTCACTCCTCCTAGAGCACCTCGGTAGAATGGTGTATCTGAAAGGAGAAATCGAACCTTGTTGGACATAGTTCGGTCTATGATGAGTCATGCAACTCTACCTCCCTCATTCTGGGGACATGCACTTGAAAAAGCTTCTCTAATACTGAATAATGTTCCATCTAAGAGTGTCTCAAAGATTCCATACGAGGTATGGAATGGGAGACGCCCTAATCTCACTTTTATCAGAATCTAGGGATGTGAGGCTTATGTCAAACATCAGGATTCTAGCAAGCTTGAACCTAGATCTGATAAGTGTATGTTTGTGGGGTACCCTAAGGAGACTAAGGGTTACTACTTCTATATTCCCACCGAGAACAAAGTTTTTGTTGCTCAGGGTGTGGTCTTTCTAGAGAAAGAATTTCTCATGAAAGAAGTTAGTGGGAGGAAGTTTGACTTGGACGAGGTCCAAGTGCAACCACAAGACATAGAGATGGGAACCTGAGCCACCTGCACCGGTTGCTAGGCAGCCTGAGGATCAGACACAGGCCCCATGTAGGTCTGGGAGGTTTCGTCGTGCACCTGAGAGGTATGGGTCGCTGCCGACCCAACACGACGGGATCTTCATCATGGAGGATGAACCCAGGATTTATGATGAGGCGGTCAGTGGACCGGACTCCGAGAGATGGCTTGAGGCCATGCGATCCGAGATGGATTCCATGTCGGCTAACCAAGTCTGGGATTTGGTTTAGCTGCCTGATGGGGTAAAACCCATAGGGTGTAAATAGGTCTTGTAACATCCCGTTATCTTAACCCCCAAACAAATGGCACAAATCATGAAAGAAACAGGATGTTTCATATAAGATCGATTCATATGCTAGGTAAAACCGAGTTCAAGAAAACACGATCTGAAAATTTCGAAATTCCATACATATAAATATCCACAAAACACAAATCTCATAAATCACATAA
This sequence comes from Costus lasius, assembly GCA_027563935.2. Taxonomy (NCBI): domain Eukaryota; kingdom Viridiplantae; phylum Streptophyta; class Magnoliopsida; order Zingiberales; family Costaceae; genus Costus; species Costus lasius. The sequence goes on from CM050453.2 coordinate 39,941,913, forward strand.
GGGTACCTGCCACCACGCAATCCTTGCACTAGACATATGCAAGGCAACAGTTATATCAAATCCGATGGCATAAATACAATTCGATTCGAAATTCAAAGCAAAGCCACAAAGTCGATTTTATAAACTCATACCAAACACCGAAACCAGGCTGAGGCCCGCGGTGACACAAAAATCAAACTCATTTAACTGCCACAATCTGGCAACACAAATTTCACATAGTTCACGTGGTTCACACAAATTCACATTCATCATTCATATAGTTCGTATAACTCATATAGTTCGGCCACAACCGGCCTCATATTTAAGCACAAAAGTTCTTAAATATAATCACAGCAAACTAGCATAATGTCCACGCCAATGCTAACTCAAGAAATGCGCCCCTGCTCTATGCCTGAAAATAGTGAGGGGTGAGCTACACAGCCCAGTGAGTGGATAGTCTAAATCGACCATCCATAACATACATTCAAAAATATAGGCAGATTATTTTAAAAATCTTTAACAGAACATTATGTCAATATACAACAAGATTAAATACAGAAGTCATATAAACAGCCAGATGTACACACCAACATATAACAAACTCAGGTTCTAAACAAACTCAGGTTCTAGAGTTATACTCTAAACCAACTAAACACACCAATACTTAGTTAACCTAGTTGTCCAGCATATTCAGTAGTGACCAATATGGTCTAACCCGGCTTTGGCCTAAGCACTGGGAGCTGCAAAATCTCGTGCAACACATAAACATGGACAGTGAGTAGAATCAAGAGGTGGCCCCCGCCAGGTCACGACGTGGCACTTTGCTCTAAAACACCCCATAAACACATCGATGGCTTGTGTGTAGATTCAAGAGGTGGCCCCCGCCGGTTCACGACGTGGCACTTTGCTCTACGACACCCCATATCACAAAAAGAGAGTGAAGACATCAAGAGGTGGCCCCTGTCTGACCAAGACATGGCACTTTGCGTCAAAACCCGTTCTCCCAAAAGGTTCCTACTGGACAACAGACACATCTTATATCATATTTCATAAAGGTGGACTCCTAAGTGTCAACTAGACTCTAGGATAGTCATCACAAAAATCATATCGGGCAGGCTGAACATCAACCCCCATCACAATAATCATAATAGGCAGGCTGAACATCAACCCCCTCACATATCAAATACAGGGCTGAAATTCAAACCCTTAACATATCACATAAGGACTATCCTATGAGTACACGGTTACACTTAGCCATAGTCCTAACCAACACATAACACATAATATTCAAAATTCACATAATCCATCACATAACACATATTGTTCAAAATTCACATAACCCATACTATTCGAAAATCACATAACATAACACATAATATTTCATATTCGAATATCACATAATATAGTGTAGTCCTTAGATTTCATGCTGATTAGTTTAGTCAAACCTTGCTATGTTATCACCCAAATTTCTCAAACAATTAAATAACAGGCTACACACCTAAATTAAATAACATGCTACACACCTAAATAAACAGTCATGGATTGTAATTAACACACATCCAAAAATCATTACAACACATATAACCCACGGTTTTACAACATGTCATCTATTTAAAATTTAAACTCTAGTTAACAAGAATGTCATGCTCAAAATTCACTAATTTAAAACTACCTAAATTCCATAACATCAACATAAAATTATAACATGTAATTGTCTTTATAATCCTCATGTAAACATGTTAATTTCGGTTTTTCATAAATAATACCAAATTTCGGTTGTCATGAATAATTTATCATAAATAACATCAAGATTTCGGATTATCATGAAAATTATCAAGAATTCGGTTTACATGAAAGAACATCTCAATTTTGGTTTTCATCCCTTAAATTCGGTTTTAACATGGTAGAAATTCCAAGAACTCAAATGTATCATGTCACTAACACAACTAAATTCATAGGTCAAACAAGACATTCCACTCACCTCTTAACCGAGAATACTAGGGTGAAAATCCTCCACAACAATTCGCCTAAAGCCTTGAAATTCCACCAATGTTGCCACCAAGGGAAGAGGAACGCCACCAACACCAAGACGCCGGCCAAAGGGAGAAGGAAGAGGAAGAAAGGAAATTTTCGCCTCCAAGCCTCCAAGAATCGCCCCAAGCCTTCAAGAATCGCCAACTCTTCAAGCCGTCGCCCAAAGAATTTCCTCCAAGCCAAAATTTCGCCACAAACTCTACCCTAACCGAAATTATCACTTAAACTTTGGGTTTTTAAATTTTAAACCCATTAACCAATTAATTCCAAAAGGGTTCAATCCATTTAACTAATAATTTCAAATTTTAAAACCCAATTAGCGCCAACCCAATAACCCATGATTAACTAATTAATTTAACCATTAACTAACCATTCACTTAATGAAAATCCAATAAGGATTTAATTGACATCCAATAAGGATTAACGTCCAATAACTCCAATTAATTAACAATTAATTAACTTAAATTAACAAGCAATAAACTCTAATTAATTAACTGAAAATTGGTATCCAATAAGCTAGTTAATTAATTAACATTAACATCCAAAAATCTCTAATTTAATTAACTATAATTCAACAACCAAAATCTCTAATTAATTTATCATAAATTAACAATCAATACACAGAAATAATAACATAGTCAATAATTTTATTTAAATCAAAATAATGCTTACCAGGACTTAAGATCCTTGGATCTTACAGGTCTTCAAGAGGAAGACAGACATGGATGGCAAAATAGTTACCTATAAGGATAGACTAGTGGCTAAAGGATTTAAACAAGTCCACGGGGTGGACTATGATGAAACCTTCTCGCCAGTTGCCATGATCAAATCCATTCGGATTCTGCTTGCTATAGCTGCATATCATGACTATGAGATATGGCAGATGGATGTGAAGACAGCATTCCTTAACGGGAAGCTAACTAAGGATGTGTATATGACACAACCTAATGACTTCATCCATCCTGCAGATACTAATAAAGTCTGCAGGCTAAAGAAATCCATTTACGGATTAAAGCAAGCATCTCGAAGTTAGAATCTTCAGTTTGATGAAGCTGTGAGAGATTATAGCTTTATCAAAAGGGAAGATGACGCCTGTGTATACAGAAAATTCAGTGGGAGCCTGGTGACTTTTCTGGTCATGTATGTCGATGACATACTGCTCATCGGAAACGACATCCCTAGTCTTCAAGCTGTGAAGACATGGTTAGGGAAGTGTTTCGAGATGAAGGACTTAGGGGAGGCCGCCTATATTCTGGGCGTGAGGATCTACCGGGATAGATCCAAGAGGCTCTTGGCCCTTAGTTAGAGTACCCACATTGATAAGGTCCTGGATAGGTTCAACTTGGAGCAATCCAAGAAGGGATACCTTCCAGTGAGACATGGCCTTACTCTCTCAAAGAACCAGTGTACCAACACAGAGCCTGAGAGAGATGACATGAGTCGAGTGCCCTATGCTTCGGCGGTGGGATCGATCATGTATGCAATGTTGTGTACTAGACCAGTTGTGGCTTATGCTGTGAGCATAACCAACCGATACCAATCCAATCCTAGTTTACAGCACTGGGTGGCTGTAAAGAATATCCTTGAGTATCCTGAAAGGGACTAAGGATTTATTCTATAAAGTCTACGGGGGACAGGAAGAACTCAGTGTGCAGGGCTTCACTGATGAGTCGTTCCAGTCTGATCCTGATGACTTCAGATCGCATACCAGCTATTAGTTTAAGATGGTTGGAGGTGCTGTATGCTGGAAGAGCTTCAAGCAATCCACCATAGCTAATTCTACAACCGAAGCTGAGTATGTGGTTGCTTCTAAGGCAGCCAATGAAGCTGTTTGGATCAGGAAGTTCTTTTTTGAACTTCAGGTGGTTCCAAGTGCAATGAATCCCATTGAGCTCTACTATGACAACAATGGGAATTGCACATACTAAGGAACCACGGTCTCATCAAAGGTCCAAACGCATACTCAAGAGATTTTGCCTGATCAAAGAGATCATTGATCGAGGTGATGTCAAGATTAGCAGAATTGACACAGAGAGAAATCTAGCAGACCCACTGACCAAGGCTTTGGCGCAGCAGAAGCATGATGGTCGTACTAGAGATATGGGGTTGAGGTTGCTCAACCTCTAGGTCTTAGTGCAAGTGGGCGATTGTTGGTGTATATGCCCTAGGACCTACTTTTGGTCCATCTTTGTACTACTTGACTCTGATATTAATATATATCTTTCTGGCATTGTCGTTATCATTGTTTGTCTACACCTGCGATTGTGTACTTACATGATAATGTCCCTGGAGACAGATTGGATCTGTGCTCGAACTATAGTCCCCAGTCGATGTACCTGAGTGGATATGGGACAACTCTGGTACTTGAGAGACTGGTATGTGGTCTGGTTAGGCACGTGGTGCTAACGCAGACACATGGGTGTATCATTGGAGGATATACTGGATAGACCCGCTGTGAGGCTATGACTTGGTGTCATGAGTTATCCTCACAAGTGACAGGAGATGCATTGATCCCTTGACTTGAGGTCATTGGCTATTCTATATGGTTAGGGATATGCTTTGATACAACCTAACACCTCGCCGTAGTTGGGGGGTAATAACGGTTGTCATTGAGCATGTCACGACCCATATGAGAAGGTCAATGGACAGACAAAGGATTTGCCCCTTCATGAAGGAAGCTTGATATCCATGGAGCTCCTCTATGGTTCTATGACTGAAAGTGTATGGCCATACCCAGGTGCGAACCTGATTTAGTCATAGCCATGTGATTGGGTGAAAACAAGTGGTGACACACTTGTCCAATCGGATATCAGTTCGGCAAAGAGACTGTAATGCATCTGTACCTAGTTGCGATGATGGGGATGTCAATGTCGATATCCATTCCGATGACTTGGGTAGTAGTGATGCACTGCTAGGTGCCACTCACTGCTTGTGGTGACATTTGGTCATCACTGCCAATGTCAGAGGGACCTACAGGGTCGCACACCTTGATACTCGAGTTCTCGTATTGATCGGGAAGCCTTATGATCGAGTTATTGGATAACTCGGATCTATTTGGGAGATTTCATCAGCGCCAATGGGCCTAATGAGATGGAAAAATGTTATTGGAGCCAAACTTCATTTTTGGCAGGTTGACCCGTATTTGACCATGATTGGCCACATTTGAATTAGGGTTGCATTGGATTGGATCAAGTGCTTAATCAACCCATGTAATGAAGTTTGGGCTAGCTCGTTATCCAATGAGGCCCGATAACAAGTTCTCATGAAGTGAGAAACGGTTAAAAGGGTATAATGGGGACAAAACTTCTCCCCTAGGTGCCTATGGGCATAATGGGGAGAAGTGGCGCAATTTGCTTCATTAGGAAGCTTTAGGCGCCTTGCCCCTCTACCTTGGATGGTATGCTTGCTTCTATGGCAAGTCTTGGGGCTGATATGGCTTGATAGACTTCTTTGGAAGGTCTCATGCGCATATGGATAATTAGGAGAGGTTTATGGTAAAGTCTTGGAGACTTTCCTTACCTCAAACCCTAATTACTCTCTCCCCTTTACCCTAGCCGCCTCCTCCTTTGAGAATTGCGCCCACACCCTATTATTGCTGCCCCCTCTTGCCTCTCTATATATACATGGGTATATGCGAGAGCAAGAGATTGATTTTTGGCGTGAGCAATAATTAGAAGGGTAAAGAGGGAGGCTTTGGCGAAAGTCTTCTCTTCCATCTTCATCCTAGTCACAAGTCTCTTCTATCCTTCTTCTCTTGGAGCAAGGACGGATAGGACTTGGTGTCTTCACCCTCTTGCCTCTTATCTTGGCGCACCTTCTCTAGGAGTTGGCGCAAGTAAGGATGAGGAATTGAAGACATGGCGGCAACATCTCCATCTTTCTTCTTCATTGGCGCTTCTACTTTAGAAGTGGCGCAAGGGTTGAAGAAAGTGCACGAAGGCTTGGATCTTCTTCCCGAGGCTAGCACCGGGCGTGGAAGAAGAGTACTCAAGGCATCCGTGTGTGTGAGACTGCAGAGGGCGCACGCTTGGGCGCCTATCACGACATCGACCTCATCTTGCTCTGAGGTATTTTCTAACTCATCGTGTCGACCCCCTTGCATGCGATCTTCACTGGTTTTTGGGACCGGCCTGTTTCGGGGACATTCTTCCGCTGTGCAATGTATGTATGTGTCTCTGAAAAATTGTAAAATGTCCCCGGGGTTTCCCAACATTCTCATCATAGCCGCCCACTTGTCTTAATCCTAGCCTTTCATAAATCGCCTCTTGCCCTATAAAAGAGCACCTAGCCGAGCCCTCTTGTGGGTAATTAATTCCTTGAAGGCGTGAACACAAGGAGAGGGGTGAGTGCTTGGAGCAAGGGCGCATCTTTCTTCTTCCATAACCGCAAGCCACTTCTTCCTTTCCTCTTGGCGCAAGGAACATTAGTGCTTGGCGTTTTTGGATAGTCTTCCTTCTTCTCTTGGCACATCATCTCTCTTGGTGGCGCAAGTGAAGTAGAGTATCTCCCTAGGGCTTGGATCTTCTTCCCGAGGCTAGCACCGGGCGTGGAAGAAGAGAACTCAAGAGATCCGTGTGTGCGAGACTGCAGAGGGCGAACACTTGGGCGCCTTCATCGACATCGCTCTACATTGCTCTTAAGGTATTTCCTAACTCATCGTGTCGACTCCCTTGCATGCGATCTTCACTGGGTTTTTGGGACTGGCCTATTTCGGGGACATTCTTCCGCTGCGAAAAATGTATGTCCATAACTCTGAAAATTGTAAAATGTCCCCGGGGTTTCCCAACATGCGCAGATGTACATATTTGAATAACAACAACCATGCCAGGATATCTCATCTATCAACTAGATGAGATACACATATCCCATTAGACCATCCCAAAGGTTCTAGTGCATAAACACTAACAATCTCCCACTTGCACTAGGACCATGACCTTAGTGTCATCTCCCAGGCTCAACCTGCTATGCTCCTAATGTGCCAGAGCACCGGTCAATGGGCCCACTTGTCAATGTCAAAATCTGCTATGTCTTTATTACCTTTGTCCCCAAGACAAGGTATTAGCATTTGAGTATGTTGTTTTGAATCTCGTGAAGTTCAGCAAAGTACTCTCACTTATTCATGCTGCTTCCCAAAAGCACATACTCTGCATTTATGTAGTTTGCTCTGAAGCTTTCACAGCTTCAAGCACCTTGCATCTGGACTGAACTTGGTACCAACAAATCTTCAAGCTCCCGCTGAACTTGGGTACTATAAGTTGAAGATTCATTGTCCTTGCTAGGAGTTACCCATAACACAGGCACACATGAATTGATTCAACCCTTATTCCCACATTTTCTGAACTCTAGGTTGCCCATAACCTGCATACATGGTTCAGATTCCATCCTTGACCTTTTTATGCTATGTGGTTGACCTTGGATTGAACCTAAGTCACAACTTCCTCCCACTAACCTTTTTCAAGGAAAGACATTTCCAAAAAAAATAGCACTATGAGCAACAATTACTTGTTCTCTTGTGTGTCTATGGAAATTTGTATCCCTAAGTGAACTTAGGATATACCACTTACACTTTATCAGATCAAGATGAAATTAAGTTCAGTGTGGAAGAAGCTTTTAGCATCACCTCAGAAGATATATATATATGACTTTCAATTCTCCCACTAGAATCACCTACCAAGGTATTCTTTAGGGGGTATGAGCTATGAGCTAACCTCAAGTATTCTTCATCCTTCGCGGATTGAAAATTACTCATGAATTTTTATAAGCTGGTTCTATATATTTTTCAATAAATTATAAATTCTTTTCTTTTGACCTTTTAGTCCTTTTCTCCTTACTTGGTGAAGGATATTTACTTTCTATCAATAAACAAGTGTCTGCCTATCTTTGATGTCTCGAAAGAGGTTAAGATAACCAATCTCCTAGAAGGAATTGATTCCAAGAGTTCATTTGAATGAAGTCATTGGATGCATCTCTTGTTTATGATAAAAGATAACTAGGTTAAAAGATTGGCATTCAATGTGAACCACTTATTAAATTCACTTTAGTTATTTTGTTACTTTATTTACTTTGGACAATGTAATGACAAGAGATTTGCAAATGAAAAGAATAATAATATTCCTTTTATTCTAAAATTTCTATTCCAAAGGAATAGATATAATGTCAACTACATTTATTGCAAACAATTAATAAATCCTATCTATGACAAATAAAAGAATAGCTCGGTAGCATCAGTGCTCCATCAAAGTTTTCTTAATGTCATCCATGTCTTATTTCTATTGAGCACCTACATATTTTTGCAAATATCTGTCTCACCATGCAGTCCAAAATACCCATGTATAGAAATAGACAATATAGGATTTGGTAACAAAAATACCTAAGCCTAATGACGAAGGTCACTTCTCTTTATCTCTCTTTGAGGATGCTTGTAGTATTTGTGCCAATGGCCCTCTCGGCCACATTTGAAGCACTCATTTCTCCTCACCTTGGCCTTCTTTAGTGATTTGGCCTTGGACTTGCCCTTACCCCTTTTCTGCTTCTTACTGTCTCGACAGACCATAAGAACAGACTTGGGTTTAGTCTTATCCATTTCTTTCTCGGTCGTTTCCAGCAGTTTCAGCAGCTCCCATGAGTACATTCAATCTTATTCATATTGAAATTGATAATGAATGCACTATAACTCGAAGGCAGCGACTGTAGGATCAGATCCGTAGCCAAGTGATGCAGCTACTGTAGGAGGGTTGGTCCTTAATGCCATCCTCTACGGTGTTTACACAATACACAGAAATCGTGAGAGGGTCTTGAGATGAGGGAAGTCAAATTGCTCGGAAAGTATAGCAAGAAACACGGGAAATCAGCGCAAATTCGTTTCGAGGCAATACTAATGCGAGAGAAATCCAACGACACCCAAAATTACTGAAATTCACACACTAACCTCTAGAGCAATTTTAAGCCAAGCACGAATAGGGATTGCGGATTGCGGGGTCAGCTCACACGCCTATGCACCTGCGATCAAACCAACGAACAGGGAAACCGTCCACGACTCCGACGCTCGGATGCTCGTGGGTGAGAGGGCGAACGAAAACACAACTCGGAAAGAACGTGTGAAAACAGGCAAACCTGACCCACCCGGATCGGTGGGATTTACTTCTCAAAAGCAGAAAACACAAGTAGGAAATTGAGTTGAGACACCGGTCGCCGACTCTTACAAACTTCGAAGACGATGCTACTTCGTCTCCCACACACACGCTGGAGGCACACTCGCTCACCAGGAGAACTCTACTTCTAAGAGAACTAAGGGAGAATGCTGGCCAGCCTCTCTCTTTTATAAGATAAGGAGGGAAAACAAGACAATGGAGACAACATCTCAACAACTAACAACCAAAAAGTGGTCAAGCTGTCACAAAAGGACAAAATAGAACATAATCCTACCAACTACCATCTACTCCTTTAGGGGCGCAGGTCCTTGATTCTTCAGCGTACGAGGTGACTGCTACAACGGTTAGACACGCTCGGAGCACATCGCGACAAAGCAGCAGAATTTTGAAGTACTGGGCTGCGTAACGATCGTCGCGGCCTTCTCTTGGTTCGTGTTGTTGATGTGGTTGTGAGGCCCATCTGGAATTGGGCTCTTCGGGGATTGGCTAGTACCGTCCTTGGGCCGGATTACTTCGGTGTGGATGGAGAGTGGACTCATAACACACACGAAGTGGTCCGGTGGGTGAGATGGCCGTTGGGATCGCCGAATAACCACCTTGTTGGGCTCCTTTGGGTCTTCATGGGGTGGAGCAACATGATAGGGTGGGTTGTATATGTCAAAGTGGGGTCGTCGGGGCAGTTCTGCAGCTTCGGGTGGCTGTCCGCAGGAGTCATGGGGTGTGACTTTCGTCGCTGGGTGACCCGAGGAACATTCTGTGGAAAACTGTCCGTAGGAGTCACGGGGTGTGACTTTCATCGCTGGGTGACCCGAGGAACATTCTGTGGAATTTCCGACTTGTGCATGTGGTGCCGCTTCCGATTCCGAAATCTCGTCGGGGAGTCGCCCGCAGGAGTCACGGGGTGTGACTTTCGTCGCTGGGTGACCCGAGGAACATTCTGTGGAAAATTAGACTTGAGCACCCGGTAGTTGTCTGCAGGATCCACGGGGCGAGGTTATCGTCGCTGGGTGCCCCAAGGAACTTTCTGTGGAAAATCGGACTTGTGCATGAGAAGTCGCTACTGATTCGGATGGCTGTCTGCAGGAGTCACGAGGCATGACTTTCGTCGCTAGGTACCTCAAGGAACTTTTTGTGGAAAATTTTTGGGGCACCATTGGGGCCAGATTTTCCCCTTCCTTCATGTTGTATGCTCTTGCATCACCTTCCACTGCGCGTTCTGAGGAGTTCTCCTTCGGAGAACTCGGGGGTAGAGGCTCGTCGGGGTTCGAGGGCTCCTCCAAAGGACCGTAGAAGGGGAGGAGGTCCGCCACGTTGAAGACTAGATGGATGCCCATGTCCGCGGGTAGATCCAGCATATAGGCGTTGGAGCCGATCCTTCGCACCACCGCATAAGGTCCCATGTATCGTGGCTGAAGCTTAAAATGTGCTCGGTGGGAAATACGCTCGGGGTGGATGCGCACCCTTACTAGCTCACCTACAGAAAAGTGTTGTGGCCTACGGTGCTCGTTGGCCCTCATAGCATTATGAGTATTGCCCAAAAAGATTCGATGCCGAACTTCTTCATGCAAGCTAGCTACATGCTGAGCGAAAGAGTATGCATGCTCGGAAAGATGAGACTCCATGGGTAGGTCATGCAAGTCAATGGGTTTACGTGGCTGATGGTCGGAAACCACTTGGAAGGGACTAAGACCCGTAGACCTATTGGCTGCACTATTATACACGAATTCTGTCATAGGAAGGATGACATCCCAAGACCTCGGGTGGTCGCCAATGAGGCACCAGAGCAAGTTGCCTAAACTACGGTTAACGACTTCGGTCTGACCGTCGGTTTGAGGGTGGTAAGCTGTGGAGAGCTTCAGAGTGGTGCCCATAAGGGCCCAAAGTGAACGTCAGAAGTGGCTCACAAAGCGCATGTCACGATCGGACACGATGGACTTGGGGAGGCCATGGAGATGGACAATCTCTTTGAAGAAGAGGTGCGCGACGTGGGACGCATCCACTGTCCGTGAACAGGGGATAAAGTGGGTCATCTTCGAGAACCGATCTACAACCACGTATATGGAATCGAAGCGCGAGGCGGTGCGGGGTAGCCCTAGGACAAAGTCCATGCTAAGGTCATTCCAAGGACTGTCGGCGACCGGCAATGGAGTGTAAAGGTCGGTGTTCGCTGGGCGAGGTTTGGCCATTTGGCATGTGCCGCAATGGCGCACAATACGCTCAATGTCCCAGCGGAGGGAGGGCCAAAAGAAGCGTTCCTCTGCCATTTCAAGGGTTTTGTCGCAGCCGTGATGGCCGGCAACACCACCCACATGCAGCTCGAGCAAAAGATGATCTCAAAGCGATGAGCGGGGAATGCACAAGCAGTTCCCCAAGAAAAGATAGCCTTCGCACAATTGGTAGGCGGACTCGGGCTCGGGGGACTCAGTCAAGGCAGCGTGGATGGCACCAAAGTTGGAGCACGTGGTGTACTCCTCCTTGACGTGGTCAAAGGTGTTGACATGGGTGTGCATCACACACAGAAGGGTGCGGACGCGACTCAGAGTGTCCGCGATGATGTTCTCCTTACCCGCCTTGTGATTGATCACAAAGGAGTACTGTTGCAAGTACTCAACCCACTTGGCATGGCGGGCGCCCAATTTCTTTTGGGCACTAAGGAAAGACAAGGCTTGATGGTCGCTGTATAAGACAAACTCGCGGTGGAGGAGGTGGTGCCTCCACTGACGAAGCGACTGAACGATGGCATAAAATTTCTTGTCATAGGTCGAGTAACGCTGCCGGACAGTGTTCAACTTCTCGCTAATGAAGGCGATAGGGTGGCCTTCTTGGCTACGGGTGCCTCCGATCCCAGTACCGGAGGTGTCGCAAGCAACCTCAAAGACTTTGGAGAAGTCCGGGAGGTGCAAGACAGGCGCAGTCGTGATGGCATCCCTAAGGGCGTCGAAGGCACGTTGAGTGGCTGTGGTCCACTCAAAGTCGTCCTTGGATAGACATTGGGTCAGCGGGGTAGCAATCGTGCTGAAACCCCAGATGAAACGGCGGTAAAAGCCTACGAGGCCCAAGAAGCTGCGGACCTCGGACACGGTGCGGGGTTCGAGCCATTGTCGGATGGCTTCAACTTTAGCCGGGTCAACAGAAAGACCCTCATCCGAAACGATGTAACCCAGGAAGTGGACTCGATGTGCCATGAAGGCGCACTTCTTCGTGTTAAGCAAGAAGCGCTCCTTCCATAGGAGGTCAAAGGTGGAGCGAAGATGCTCCAAATGCTCCTCTTAGGAACAGCTAAAAATCAGAATGTCGTCAAAATAGACGACCAGGAACTTGCCCATGTAGGGCTTGAGGACTTGGGTCATGAGGCGCATAAATGTGGACAGGGTATTAGACAACCCCAATGGCATGATGAGCCACTCGTAAAGACCATCCTTAGTCTTGAATGCGGTCTTCCATTCATCACCTTTGCGGATGCGGACTTGGTGATAGCCGTCTCGAGGACATACAGTTTCCTCTCAGCCTTAAGAACAATCTTAAGGTGTCCGTACCAGTCCGAGAAGTTTGGCCGAGCAAACTTCTCTCTTTCCAGTAGGGATCGCACATTGAAGCTCATGGTGTTCGTTGCTGCAGGAATCTACAACAATGCAAGAACAGCAAGGTCAGTATCAATGTTTAGAATCAATCCAGGACTTAAGAAAGATTCTTTTCTCACTATTTTGTCTGACTGAAAAATCCATTAAACAGTCCGAAAGAGTAACACTCTTTTAGTGAGATGGGATCCAGATTTCATACTTGGTCTCCGCGTCCCGCTCAAGCGAGATAAGATGCACAGAGAATACAAGCACTAATTTCTGGTAGGCAGTCCCTGCCAATCGCCAACCCGTGCGATTCCCCTTCATCTGGGCAATCCAGCAGACTGTGCCAACTGAGTTGGTACAACACAGTCTCTGATCCCACAGATGGCTGCCTCCATGTGCTACCATATGCGCCACATATGTAGCCTACATGGTCAAGCTGACCCGACCTACTCCCTAGACCACCACGTGCTATGCTGAGCAACGAGAAGCGATAAATCCCTTCTCTGTAACACACAGGTGAAATCCCGCACCGTCTGAAGATAGATGGATGTGCCCACTGAGTGGGTACAACACGGCTCCAACGATAGTTAGAACAGTGAGGTTTCGCGTCAGAAGGTTATCGAGCTTGATATTTTAGCGTTGGATTTTAACGGTCTTTTATCTTCTTTACTATCATGCAAATCCTATGGTGATAGCAGAAGATAAATAAATCATGCATTTCTAATTATTTAGAAAATAAAAGAAAGCATGGATCTTATGTGGTAAAAGCCCATAGAGCCTAAGTAAGACCTTAAATCAACTTAAGTCTTCACTTGAGCTCTTTTGCATCTCATCTGGTCCAACCCAGGGCCCTAGCGCTCAATGCAGCTCAGGTGCGCCCACCAGCTGAATGCTACTCTGCGATGTGTGCTTTTGTGCTCTTGTCTAATTAAAATACATTTTAATCTATCTAGACAAGTTTGACTCGCAGGTCAATTATACAATAAATTAATTAAAAATGTGATTCGCAGATCACAAAAATAATAATTTACCAGGCTCGCAGGCCCCAGCACAGCACACATTAAAAGGGCAACCCACATAAGATTAAATAAACAAGCATCATGGCATCATTCAATCAACATGTGATCCATAGACAAAATAAAATTTTCAAAATCCCATTGGAATCAATTTTACTTGTCTTATGTGCCCTACAACCTTACAACGGTCCATTGATAGGGATCCACTCATCATGTCTAGTTAGATCCATGCCCTTTGCATGCACCAAGTCATAACTGACTCGCGTTGACCTAATGGTCAACCATGCATGCGCCAAGGGCTGAACAACCCGTCTAAGGGTTTATAGTAGGTGCTTATTAGATCTAATGAAGGGCGCGCAAGTTTTTTTTGATTTGAGAAAGCAACGCATGCGCCAACATATGCGCAACAAGAAAACTTGCATGTAAACTATACGCATGATAACAAACCTTAGATCAAAGCTATAAGCACATACAAGGATCACACATAAACAACAAGCAATCATATGAACATACGATACCATGCTTTGATACCAATTGTTGGGTCCCCTTCAAGGGGGAGCGCAAACCCTAATTAGGCACATATATGTGCACATAGCGGAAGCTAGGGCTTCAAGATCGGTTAGCATGACACATGATTAACTTGTAAACGAGGATTGCAAAGAATCAACTCATACCATAGCCATTAGATTGGATGCGGCTTGAAAGCAAGAGGGCAAACAAGCTCTCCTCCAAAGAAGACACACACTAGATGAGAGATAGCCCCTTCTTGTTACTCCTTGTGCTAGCAAGGAACGCCAAGTCTCCTAACCGTGTGAAGGAGACGAGATGAAAGCTTCTTGGTCTTCGAAAGCTCTTCCTCCTTGCGTAAACGATACCTCACCCAAGAGAGAGCATCGAAGCTTAGAGGCGTTGAGACAACATAGGCGTTTTGGCGTTTCAAGACTTCCATAAAAGGAAAGTCATCAAGACATGCGTTCATGTCTTTTGAACCATTCCAAAACGCCAACTCAATTGAACCATGCGTTCACTTATGTGAACCGGTTCAATTGAATTCGGTCCAATTTCATTTGGTCCAAATGACAAATCGAACCAAGCCAAGCCATGGTCTAAATCTCATATGAACCGTGAAGGTTCAAGATCTAACCGTACATCTCTTGATGCTCTTGATCTCACCGATCTAGCATCCACACTCTCGATCGAAGCTTACCGATCTCAAGCCCTAATCAATCAAACATGATCAGACCAGATCTCACTTACAATCAGAGTTTAAACTCCTTTAAACTGAACCAAAACAATTCAGTCCACACGATCTGACATAAGTGAGCCATATCACCAAATTGTGTGACCCTGAGGGTTTCCTTTAAATGTCGGTAACGATAAATTACGTTGTCACGACCAGTGAGGGGTATCTAGCAACACATCACTGTCTCCCGATATAAAGGAAAGAGTCTTCCAAGACTACGCCCAAACCACAGCACAAGTGTGAATCAACCTCACAAGGCATACATGTTTCCTTTGCCACTGGATGTTCTTATTGGACAAGCGTGTCAAGCCTGTAGCTCCAATATGATGAGCATGATTAGATCAGGTGAACATAGTCACCTGGGTATGGCCATACACTTTCTTAATCATCTCATTTAGGGGGGCCCCTTTAGAACATCACACTCCTTAAACAAGGAGACGGCAATCCTATATCCATCACTAGTGTCCTAACCTGACTCATGATCATTATCCAAGACAGTCTATAACCATTATGTTTCAAATGATATTGAACTACCTCAAAACAATGACAATCATCATTTAGAAACACAAGTGATCTCAAGTCAGAGGACATGTGCCACTTGTTGCAAACAAGGATTATTCACATTGTGACAAGCAATTGAATATCCTAGTAGGGTCTGTCCAGTACATCCAATGTACCCATGAGTCTACATCTTATTCCATGCTCGAAGCATCCTATAAGATTAGAACACATATTAGTCTTAATCATATCAAGGCTGTCTCATGTTCACCAAGATATCTCGACTAAGGACATTACAGCATGTCAGCCTAGCTGAACAGCATTGAGACATTATTCAGAAGCACACTTATTGCAGCAGACAATGTAACATACTGAATAACAACCATTGCCTTTATAAACATCACAGTTTATACATGATACTCATAGAATCCTAAGGCCTCAAACATTAGCCTTAAGGGCATACCCCAACATTAAAATCACATGATATTAATTAAGGCATAGGCGCTAACCATAGTCTAACTAGGGTTAAACATGCGCCTACCTTTTCTTCTCCTTAAGCCCAGTTAATTTATTAGTAAGCCCAACTATACGATGGGCCTAGCCCAAGGTCCATCATACATGTTAACCAAGTCCTTGGATCTAATCCAATTTAACCCAAGGTCAAATTAGGCTAACCATGGTTAATATGCCGTAAATGGAAGTTGGCTCCAATAAATTTCTTCCATCTCATCAGGCCCTTTGGCGCTGATGAAATCTCCAAAATAGACCCGAGCTATCCAATAACTCGATCATAAGGCTTCCCGATTATTACGAGAACTCGAGTATCAAGGTGTGCGACCCTCTAGGTTCCTCTGACGTTGGTAGTGCTGACCCATGGTCACCACAAGCAGTGAGTGGCACCTAGCAGTGCATCGCTGCTACCCAAGTTATCGGAATGGATATCGACATCGACATCCCCATTATCGCAATTAGGTACAGATGCATTACAGTCTCTTTGCCGAACTGATATCCGATTGGGCAAGTGTGTCACCACTTGTTTTTATCCAATCTCATGGCTATGACTAAATCAGGTCTCACCTGGGTATGACCATACACTTTCAGTCATAGAACCATAGAGGAGCTCCATGGATATTATGCTTCCCTTAGGAAGGGGCAAATCCTATGTCTGTTCATTGACCTTCTCATATGGGTCGTGATATGCCCAATGACAACCGTTATTACCTCCCAACTATGGCAAGGCGTTAGGTTGTATCAAGGCATATCCCTAACCATATAGAATGGCCAATGACTGGGATCAATGCATCTCCCATCACTTATGAGGATAACTCATGACACCAAGTCATTGCCTCACAGTGGGTCGGTCCAGTATATCCACCACTGATATACCCATATGTCTGCGTTAGCACCTCATGCCTAACCAGCCCATATACCAGTCTCACAAGTACCAGAGCTGTCCCATATCCACACAGGTACATCGACTGGGGACTATCATTTGAGCACAGATCCAATCTGTCTCTAGGGACATTATCATATAAGTGCATAATCGCAGATGTAAGCAAATATAGATAATGACAATGCCAGAATGATATAAAAAATTAACGTCGAGTAGTACAATAATGGACCAAAACTAGGTCTTAGGGCATATACACCAACAGTAGTCACCATACACAAACAAGGTCGGCAATGACGAAGTGCTGGATGTTGAAAATGCGAAAAGGATGCGGAAATATGCTATGCAAAGTTGGACCATGCGAACGATAAGAATCGAATGCGCAACGTCCTCTGATACCAGAATTGATGCAGCTACTGCAGGAGGGTTGGTCCTTAATGCCCGCAGGAGTCACGGGGTGTGACTTTCGTCGCTGGGTGACCCGAAGAACATTCTTTGGAATTTCTGACTTGTGCATGTGGTGCCACTTCCGATTCTGAAATCACGTCGGGGAGTCGCCCGCAGGAGTCACGGGGTGTTACTTTCGTCGCTGGGTGACCCGAGGAACATTCTGTGGAAAATTGGACTTGAGCACCTAGTAGTTGTCTATAGGATCCACGGGGCGAGGTTATCATCGCAGGGTGCCCCGAGGAATTTTCTGTGGAAAATCGGACTTGTGCATGAGAAGTCACTACTGATTCGGATGGCTGTTTGCAGGAGTCACGGGGCGTGACTTTCGTCGCTGGGTACCCCAAGGAACTTTCTGTGAAAAATTTTCGGGGCACCATTGGGGCTAGATTTTTCCCTTCCTTCATGTTGTATGCTCCTGCATCACCAAGTCTTGATCTATTGAGTGTCCCAGTCTGTTAAGATGCAACAAGTACCCAAGCAGCTAGAGCACATGCAGTCCCACTAGAGCACGTGCAAGCATCTTGAACTGATAGGCAACCTTGGATGTTTCAAACCTTTCAGTTCTAGCCTACGACTCGAACATTGCTTTAGATGCGTGATGATATGAAATGCGTTCTGATCCTCATGCTGCATCTGCAACTCAGATGACATCGCAGATAACATAAGGCAGGTAACATCCAGGGCGTCATCCTAGTGCTTACAAAAAGCTTCCCGATCAGCCACATGGGCTAAGGATGCCGGTGGAGGAGGAAGTGCATGTTCTAAGACATACAACTTCTTCTTCTGCTTGAGGACTACCCTTAAGTGGCGGTACCAGTCCATGAAGTTGACTCCAGTTAACTTCTCCCTGTCCAGGATGGAATGGAGTGGCAATCCGCTGTTGTTGTTGTTGTTGTTAGAAGCCATCTACAATAAAGACAAGAGCAGATTAATATTACAAATTCAACCATTTATTCTGACCTTTTATAAATGATTATTTCTCACTATTTTATTCAAATTAATAATCCTCAAAAATCGATCGAGAAGTCACCTGACTTCCTTAGTGAGATTGGATCCACATTTTGTATACGGCCTTGCATCCCACGAGGGTGGGATGTACTGCACAAGGTGACGCGTGCTTCTTGTGGAAGGCCCCCGGCCAATTGCAACTTGGCAATTCCCCTTCTCAAAACCGTTCAGGCACTTTGTGTCCAGCGAGGGCTGGATATAGCACAAAAGCCCCATCCTCTTAAAGATGCCTCCAGGATTTTGATCATGTGAACCAACACATGAAAATCCGATAAAGTCCGACCTGACTGTTATACCTAGGGACAACAATCTCATTGTGGAAGGCGCGTCTAGAGTTTTAACCGAACTGGGAAATTATTGTCACCACATGCCTCCTGAAGATAGCTAGGTGTGTCCCACAAGGGTGGGAAACAATGCACAACACCAAGGATCGACAGTTTGACGAGGGTTACGCGTCAAAAGGCTAAGGAACGGGATTTGATATAATTTAGCAAGGATTTTGTGGTCTCGGCACCACGAGCTTTTATCTTATTCTACCAATACAGGCATGCAATCCTATGGTGGAATAAAACCAAAAGCAGTAAAGGCATGCTGAAGTAGAAAATAATAGAATATGATGTGATCAAACCCCATAACTCGGGCAACAAACCCCTAAACCTAGTCCTAGCCACCTAGCACTACTAAGGGCTATGAGCCATGGGCTCATGCCAACAAGTCCTTAGCTCATCCATGAGTGCCCTAAGGGAAATGTTCCCAAGCCTTGAGATGCACCACCTAGGTCTTCAGCTCTATGGTTTAGCTCGCAAGCCCTAAAGGCACCATCCAAGAAAACCCTAGATCCCCCTTAGGTTCGGCTAGCCCGAGTCTTCTCCATGAGTTAGCTCACAAATCCTAGGCTCCACATAGGATTCGGCCAACTCAGTTCTCCTTCTAGAAGATAGCGTGCAAAACCTTGGCTCCTCCTAGGGTTCGGCCAAACATCCATATGCCATCCTCTCCATTTGTTTCACCATACCTGCTAGATGCGCCACTTCCCTTGCTTGGTGCGCCGCTGATGCAGGAGCAAATGGGCCCATGAACACACTTGACAGCGGCTCAATCCCTCCAAAAGACACTTGGGGAGACTCCCCAGGACCCCAAGAATTTTCCCCGGAATTTTCACCTCAGTTAGAGTTCACCAGACCCTGAAAATGGCCAGGCCATTCGCCCCGTCACGGCCGTGACACGGTCGCCCGAAGATGCGAACGCCGAACACGGGCATGCTCCTGGTCACGGGCAAGCCGTGCCCGACTCTGTGGATTTTGACCATGCCGAACACGAGCATGCTCCTGGTCACGGGCAAGCCGTGCCCGGTTCTGTGGATCTCAGCAACTCTCATCATGGCCGTGCTCCTGATCACGGGCAAGTCATGCCCGGCTCTATGGATTTCGACCACACCGAACACGGGCGTGCTCCTGGTCATGGGCAAGCCATGCCCGGCTCTGTGGATTTTAGCCACGCCGAACACGGGCGTGCTCCTGGTCACGGGCAAGCCATGCCCGATTCTGTGGACTTCGCCCACTCCGAACACGGCCGTGCTCGCCATCACAACCAGGCCGTGTCCACCCCTGGAGATGCGTTGCAGCCCCGACGATCCCACTTCGATGTGCACCGCCCTCCCTACCATGTTGCTCCACCCCATGACGACCCAAAGGGGCCCAACAAGGTAGAAATCTAGCGATCCCAACGCCAAAGTAAGCCCCCGGACCATTTCTTGGGCGTCATTAGCCCTCTTTCCATCCATACCGAAGTGGCGTAGCCCAAGGACACTACAAGCCAACCCCCTGAAGATCCAACTCCAAGTGGGCCGCATAATCTGATTAGCAACATGGCCCAATACCGAGCTGCGATGGTGGTGACCCAGCCCACAACATCGAAGTTCTGCTATTTTGTTACCGTGTGCTCGGAGCGCGTCTAAACCGCCCCTGTATGAAGATGCAGGATCGCGCTACCAGCTTACTAGTTTGTTAATTTTCATCTTGTAGTTGCTGCTTGACCACTTTTGTGGCCTGCAAGAGTTGGTAGGTGGTTAAAGTAGAGTGTCTCTTGTGTATTTTGTTTGTTCCCTCCCCTCTTATTCTATAAAAGAGGAGGTAGGGCTAACTGTTGAGTAGTTCTCTTAGTGATAGGGATCTCCTGGTGAGCTAGAGTGAGCTTCCAGCTTGTGTGGAAGGTGAAGTTGCTTTGCCTTAGGAGTTGTAAGAGTCGGTGACCGGTGTCTCGACTCAGCTTGGTTTCTAGCTTTATAAGAAGTAAATCCCACCCTCCGGTGGGTCAGGTTCGCCTACTTTTCTATTTGCTTGCTTTGATACCGAGTTGGCTTTCTCCTTTCTTCTTCACCCATGGCTGTCCATTCATCGGAGGCATGGTATCTCTTGTCCTTGGTTTGTTTCAACTGCGTAGACGCGCGAGCTGAACCCCGCAAAGCCGCAATCCCCCAACGCGAGCTAAGCTTAAAACGCGCTAAGAGAGCTACAGGAATTCGCTAAAATTGCTACGAGGTTAGTGTGTTGTAATATTTAGTTGGGTGCCGTTCTCTTCATTCGCATTTGTGTTGCCCTAATCGAACACGTCGTTGTTTCGTCGTGCTTTCTACCGGATTCCCTGCACTTTTCTGACGTGTTTTCTCTTCCCTCATCTCACGACCCTCTCCCATTTTATCGAGCATTGTGTAAAATCCTAGAGTACGGCTTAAGGACCCCCTCACCTATTAGTTGCTACTTCAATTCTGGTATCAGAGGACGTTGCGCGTTTGATTCTTGTCGTTCGCACAATCCCTCAACATCGCATTGCATATTTCTGCATCCGTTCGGTGTTTTTTCAGCATTTTACCTTAGTCGTCTCCCCCTTGTTTATGCATGGTGACTATGCGGGCACAAATTATGTCATCCCAATACCCGGAAACCATCCCCGAAACCCAAGAGTCGGTTCAGCCTTCAGAAGGGGCTAACACCCGGTTAGAGTCTATGGTTGCGCTTGAGGCACGGATCGATGCGAAGCTTGACGTACTGTCCGCGCGTGTGGACGCTCAACAAGCAAGCACACATGCCATGGTCCAGCAGATCTTGGCTGGGATCCAACACCTTATTGGTCAACCCGGGTTCGCGGGGCATGGTCACCCAAACTCGGTTAACCCTTCGGTGTCCACAAACCCAGCCCCTGTTGGGGTATGCCCTTAAGGCTAATGTTTGAAGCCTTGGGATTATTTCAGTATCATGTTTAAACTCTACGTTTATAAAGGCAATGGTTGTTATTCAGGTTGTTACATCATCTGCTGCAATATGTATACTTCTGAATAATGTCTCAATGCTGTTCAGCTTGGCTGACATGCAGTTTTGTCCTTAGTCGAGATATCTTGGTGAACATGAGACAGCCTTGATAT
Organism: Costus lasius; assembly: GCA_027563935.2. Taxonomy (NCBI): domain Eukaryota; kingdom Viridiplantae; phylum Streptophyta; class Magnoliopsida; order Zingiberales; family Costaceae; genus Costus; species Costus lasius. The sequence continues at coordinate 39,963,669 of CM050453.2, forward strand.
GATTAAGACTAATATGTGTTCTAATCTTATAGGATGCTTCGAGCATGGAATAAGATGTAGACTCATGGGTACATTGGATGTACTGGACAGACCCTACTTAGGATATTCAATTGCTTGTCACAATGTGAATAATCCTTATATGCAAACAAGTGGCATATTTCCTCTGACTTGAGATCACTTGTGTTTCTAAATGATGATTGGCATTGTTTTGAGGTAGTTCGATATCATTTGAAACATAATGGTTATAGATTATCTTGGATAATGAGCATGAGTCATGTTAGGGCACTAGTGATAGATATAGGATTGCCGTCTCCTTGATTGGAGTGTGATGTTCTATAGGGGCCCCCTGGATGAGATGATTGAGAAAGTGTATGGCTATACCCAGATGACTATGATCATCTGATCTAATCATTCTCATCATATTGGAATTACAGGCTTGACACGCTTGTCCAATAAGAACGTCCAGTGGCAAAGGAAACACATATGCCTAGTGAGTTGGGTTCACACTTGTGCTGTGGTTTGGGTGTAGTCTTGGAAGACTCTTTCCTTTATATCGGGAGACAGTGATGTGTTGCTAGATACCCCTCACTGATCGTGATAACGTAAGTTATCGTTACCGACATTTAAAGGAAACCCTTAGGGTCACACAATTTGATGATATGGCTTACTTAAGTCAGATCGTGTGGACTGAATTGTTCTGGTTCAGTTTAAAGGGATTTAATCTCTGATTGTAAGTGAGATCTGGTCTGGTCATGTTTGATTGATTAGGGCTTGAGATCGGTAAGCTTTGATCGAGAGAATTGATGCTAGATCGGTGAGATCAAGAGCATCAAGAGATGAACGGTTGGATCTTGAACCTTTAGGGTTTATTGTGATCTGAACCAGATGCTTGGCTTAATTGGTCTTTGAACCAAACCGAAATTGAACCAGCTCATCATGTGAGCACATGGTTCAAGGGGAGAGCAAAATGCGTTCGGGTAAACCCATGGTCGCATGAACGTTGGTGGTTTGCTATTTTTAGAAGCCATGAGGCCACGCCTCACGTTCACGCCAAGAGAAGTTTTTCGCCTCTCGCCCCTCTCTCTAGAGGTTCACTCGTTGTGTGTCGCCTTGACGCTTTGGAGAGGATTCGGCCAAGAAGAAAAAAACATCTCCTTCCCTTCCATTCGATCAGGAGACCTTGGAACCTTGCTAGCACAAGGAGCACTAAGGGAGTAGGCGCATTGATCACCTTGTGTGCGCACCATTTGGAGGAGAAGCGTTTGACTCTCTACTTCCTAGACGCCATCCAAGAAATGGCATCGGTAAGGATCGATTCTCATGTATACAAAATTTTAAAGTTGATCATACTGCATGCATTGATCTAGAAACCTTTTCCGCTGTGTTAAAACCTCTGCATGCGCCTATTAGGGTTTCGCCCCCTCGTGGTAGGGGACTTTCAGCCCCCACTAGAGAGTTGCCCCCGATGGCCACGCCCACATGGCGGCGTATCCACGAGGATGAATGGGGTCACTCGCGACTTCATGAGGTCCCTAGGAACCTGAGTTACGGTGATGATCCCCGTGATGAGGATGATGTTTGGGCCGCACAAGGGCCCCAGCCCGGTGGTCGTTTTGGCCACTCTTGGGCCGCACCTCGAACCCCAGCCCATACCCGCGTTGAGCGCCCTCGGGTAGACGACGATTTTCATCAATTCATTCGTAACATCCCTGCACCATTCACAGGTGGTCTTGACCCCACACAATTCTTAGATTGGGTCGCGTCCGTTGATGCATATTTTGACCTTAGCAACTAGCCTCCGCACTCGCGGGTTCGGTATGTGCGCACCTTACTTGAGGGGCTTGCACATTTACATTGGGAAAACGTAGAGCGCCAAAACGCGCAGCAGGCTCTTCCCTCGGTCACTGAGTGGGCGGAGATACGGTATCGCCTCTGCGAGTGTTATGTACCCCCTTTGTATAGGCAGCGCCTTCTTGATCAGTATAGTAGCCTCCACCAAGGGTCAGGTACCGTCGAGGAGTACCGTCTCACCTTTGAGATGTTGCAACTCTGTTGCAATTTGTAGGAGGACCCCGAGTTAGTTTTGTCGAAATTCAAGAATGGGCTCCGTGCGGATATCCGCCGAGCCTTACCCACATATGGATCAGAGACCTTTGACCAAACTTTTCAGTGCGCTCGCGACATCGAGCTAGACATTCACGTCGCTGTAAGACGCAGTGACCTTGGCCCCCATAGGCGTCCTCATGCTGGCGGTCCGCAACCCCACCCGCGCCTTGAGCTTCCGGAGCCTCGTCTGGACCCGCGACCCACACCCCCGGCCCATCAGCCCCCTAGACGCCCATCCCCTGAGGCTTCGCCTTCTCGGCCCACTTGGGAGGAGAAGGGCAAGGCCCCAGCGGTCGGAGCCTCTGGCCGTATTACCTGCTACAACTGTTTGCAGCCGGGTCACATGTTGCATGAATGTCCCAAGAAACCCCCTCGAGCCGACACGGGTCTAGCTCACGTCGCCACCATAACCCCCGCTGAGCACGATGTTGAGGCGGAGTGTTACACTAGTGGCAAAGAGTCGGGTCCGTCCACACTTGTCGTCCGTTGCAACCTTGTGCAGCCCGCACCTACCGAGGATTGGAGGCACTCGGGCATTTTCACGACTTACATTAAGTGCAATGGGCACTCGTGTAAGATCGTCATTGACGGTGGTAGTAGCCTAAACGTGGTCTCTCGAACTGCAGTCACGCGTTTCGGCCTTCCCCTTGAACCCCACCCGAGACCTTACTCTATCACCTGGGTCGATACCACGAGCCTTCTAGTCACCCACCAATGTCAGGTTCCCATCGTGTTTGGGAACTATCATGAGAAGGTATTGTGAGATGTTGCGATTATGGACGTCGCCCACGTCCTCCTTGGTCGCCCATGGTTGTACGATAGAGACGTGGTCCTCTATGGCTGGTCGAACACTTATGAGTTCGACCACGATGAGCAGAAGATCTATCTAATCCCAGCTCCGCCCAATGAGCTTCGTGCGTCCACCTCCAAGGGTCTGATTACACCCTCGGAACCCGCCCCTCCGCCTTCCCCCATGATCTCCCTCATGCGTACCCCCGCACTGGTTCGTGAAGCTCATGCGGCCAAGACTGTCTACGTGCTCATGGTGCGCGAAGTGTAGGACCCTGTCCCTTGCCCTGATCCGGCGCCTCCTATTGAGGTGTCCACCCTCCTTGCCGTGTTTAGTGATATCAGCCCTGTGGATTTACCTCATGGCCTTCCCCCGGAAAGGGAAATTCAGCACGCGATTGACCTCCTCCCGGGAGCACCCCTCCCTAACTTGCCCCATGATCACCTTAATCCTGCGGGACACGCTGAGTTTCAACGTCAGGTGGATGATCTCCTCACTAAGGGGTACATCCACGAGCGTCTCAGCCCTTGCGCCGTTCCCTCGCTCCTCACGCCCAAAAAGGACGGGTCGTGGCGCATGTGTGTTGATAGCCACGCTATCAATCGGATCACTGTCAAATATCGGTTTCCCATTCCTCGGCTTGACGACATGCTGGATTTGCTATCCGGTGCGTCGTGGTTTTCCAAGCTCGACCTCTAGAGCGGATATCACCAAGTCCGCATTCGCGCGGACGATGAGTGGAAGACAGCATTCAAGACCAAGGATGGTCTTTACGAATGGCTTGTCATGCCATTCGAGTTGTCCAATGCCCCATCTACGTTTATGCGCTTGATGAGTCAGGTCCTCAGGCCATACATGGGCAAGTTTTTGGTCGTCTACTTCGATAACATTCTGATCTTTAGTCGGACCCACGATGAACACTGGGAGCATCTTCACTCCACTTTTGACCTCCTGCACAAGGAGCTCCTCTTCCTTAACACGAAGAAGTGTGCTTTCCTGACCAACAGCGTGTATTTCCTTGGGTACATTGTGTCCGACCAAGGTCTATCTATTGACCCTGTGAAGGTTGAGGCCATCCGGCATTGGCCCGAGCCTCACACCGTGACTGAGGTCTGTAGCTTCTTGGGTCTTGCGGGATTTTACCGCCGATTCATCCGTGGGTTCAGCACAATTGCAACCCCCTTAACCCAGCATCTCTTTAAGGATGACTTTGAGTGGACCCCTGCCGCTCAATGGGCTTTTGACACGCTTAAGGACTCCCTGCCGACCGCTCCTATTTTGCACCTCCCTGACTTCTTGAAGGTCTTCGAGGTAGCGTGTGATGCCTCCGGATCTGGCCTCGGAGGATCCCTTAGTCAAGAAAGCCATCCCGTGGCTTTCTTTCGTGAAAAACTGAATGCGGTTCGACAACGTTACTCCACGTACGACAAGGAGTTCTACCCGATCGTTCAGTCCCTCCAGCAGTGGCAGCATTACCTCCTCCACCGCGAGTTCATGTTGTATAGGGACCATCAGGCCCTCTCCTTCCTTAATGCCCAAAAGAAGTTGGGCGCCCACCATGCTAAGTGGGTCGAGTACCCACAACAGTATTCCTTCGTAATCAATCACAAGGCGGGTAAGGAGAACATCATCGCAGATGCCTTGAGTTGCGTCCGGACCCTCTTATGCATGATGCGAACTTGCGTCAATACCTTTGACCATGTCAAAGAGGAGTACGCCACTTGCTCTGATTTTGGCGCCATCTACACCCTTCGAACACGGGTCTCTACGCCCCTTTGCCAGTGGCCAGCGGCCGATGGCGTGACCTGAGCATGGACTTTGTCTTTGGGTTGCCTCGGACTGCCTCCCGCTTCGATTCGATCTACGTCATTGTTGATCGGTTTTTGAAGATGTCCCATTTTATCCCTTGTTTGCGCACAGCGGATGCTTCTCACATCGCACATCTTTTTGTTCGAGAGATTGTGCGTCTCCTCCATCGTGTCCGACCGTGACACGCGTTTTGTGAGCCACTTCTGGCGCTCACTGTGGGCCCTCTTGGGCACCACCTTGAAATTCTCCACGGCCTATCATCCCCAAACCAATGGGCAAACCGAGGTCGTTAACCGTAGTTTGGGCAATCTTCTCTGTTGTCTCATTGGGGACCACCCGAGGTCTTGGGATTCCATCCTGCCCATGGTCGAGTTCGCGTACAATAGTGCTTCTAATAGGTCTACGGGTCTTAGTCCCTTCCAGATCATTACGGGCCATCAACCGCGTAAACCTATAGACCTGCATGACCTTCCCATGGAGTCTCATCTCTCCCCGCATGCATATTCCTTTGCCTAGCATATTGCTAGTCTGCATGATGAGGTTCGGTGTTGTATCTTTTCAGGCAACATTCATAATGCAATGATGGCCAACGAGCATCGTAGGCCACACCATTTCTCTGTAGGTGAGCTGGTGAGGGTGCGTATTGATACGCACCGCAAGTGCACGGTGTTATCGAAGTAATACAAAAGATATCGAATCCCACAGGGAACAAGGTGAGTACCAGAAAATCTAATTCTTGAAATCTAAGCTGATCTAATCGTGATTTTTGGAACTTTAAAAACTAAAACTAAGCGAAATCGTAAGCAAGAAATCAAACAACTATGGCAGGGAAAATATATGAGAGAGAATATCAGGGCTTTGGTTTCCACCACTCTGACAATTCTAATTGCGCTAAGATATAAATATCAGTTACGTGGATTTACAAATATGCATAAGGAATCTACCCTATGATACAAGGTACCCTCTTTCGAGTGTACACCCTGGTATTTACCTAGAACGTCTCCTACTTTCACAGTGGATCGTTCTAGACAAACCCAATGGGTTCCGTGGTAGATTATGGACCCTCGAGCAAAGAACAAGCAATTTCGTGTCGAGCCTTCGCAAGATTCACAAAGAGGTTCCGTCGTTACAATCCTACTTTCGTTATGAACTATAATAACTATAACATGATAATACTTGACCAGAGTAAATATCAATAAATTAATACTTCAAGTGAAATATGCTCAAAATATTATCCACATAACAAAGTTAACATAATAATTGCAAAATAGAAATCATTAGAGGGCTTCAACCTAGCCCTGAAATAAAGTTTACGCTACAATCATCGTTGAATCGCTAAAAATTCTCTCTTTGTACATAGGAAAATCACAGGAAAAGGTTTCTAAGAGGGAGCAGACGATGAACCGAAAGAAATAAACAAGAATCACTAAGTTCCGATGGTTGAATCTCCATAAATTGCCTCGAAGTCGCCTGTTTGTAATGTCCGTCCACCCTAGCCAATTCGTCGTCTAATTTCTCCATGATTAGGTCACGGAAATTGGGGCTTTTATACTCTATTTGTTCTCCTTCAAATAAGTTTTCCATAGAGTCCTCACTTGCCAAATTTGGACTTGAATCGGACCCGAAATCGACGAAAAACCTAGTGAAAGTCGGGCTGCTCCGATAGTATCACGGGTGAACCCCGCCGGGTTCACCTAGTGATGAAGTGTTCTGCACAGTTCTGTTATGGAATAATCACGGGGGAACCCCGCCGGTTTTACCTACCAGTGAAGTCCACGGTATATTTTTGCGCAGGTTTTGTCAGACAGAATCACGGCTGAACCCCACGGGGTTCACCTACCAATGAAGCGTGCGGCGAATTTCGAATAATGTTGTGTCCGCAAGTGCACGGATACTTCGAAGTAATAAAATAGATATCGAACCACAGAGACCTTGTTACTAAGTACTGAATAATTGATTTCTCGCTAGCTAGGCAATCGGAAAATAGTGAATTAAACTATCGAAAAGAACACAGAGAAAATATCAGAGAAGGGATCGGGACTAGGGGTTCATCTACTTTAATTTCTAATGGCTAGATTAAGATAAGTGTCTGTCAATCTAATTTTTTTAATGATAAAGGTATAGTTTACTTCATAAATAAATTGTTTCGCTCTCGCGCAAACAGTCGTAGAAAGAACCGATCTTCACTCTCGTGCAAGACCTATTCAATGTTGAAAATAAGTAAATCATCAACTAAGAACTCAAGGAGCACTCTCGTGCATCCGAATTCTAAAGTTGACGACCTCAAGTGGAAACTCAAGATCACTCTCGTGCATCAGAGTCTCAACACAAGTTTTACTCAAGGCTCTCTGATGACTTGATACTCAATCTCTTGCAGCATCAAATCAAGTCTAAAATATTAACTCAATCCAAAGAATCATAGAATCAACAAGGCATTAAATTTCTCTGAATTCGAAGAACAACCTAATCTCTTACGATAATTCCAAACTCGATAATTCCTAGGGTTCCGAATTTCAAGCAATCAACTTCTCAGTCTATTTTGTAAAATTCTAAAACATGCTGATATTTATAAAACTAAGGAGAATTAAAGAGCAATCAATCACAAAAGTAAAATTATCACAATAAAATTAGTTTGACAAAATTAGGGTTTTCTAGCTATTAAGAAACAAAGAGATTACACCCCCATGTCCCAAAGAAAGATTAAGCTACCATGATGAAGGAATAATAATAAAACATGTTTCTGCATGAATAGGAATCAAAAAGAAGATAAGAATAGTTACAAACAGTGCTGCCGTAATTGTCTAGAACAGCACTGTCACCACTGTTTTGTTGATTTCTCCTCCAATCGGAATCCTTTTGCTTTGAAACTTTACATGCACGTTCTCCTTAGGCTCCAAGGTCCTCCACACCAAGGCATAGCACACAAACCATAGGGTTCGGCCAAGACCTTGATGGCTCCTCCATACATGATGCGCTATCATGCTTGTCCCAAGAGAGATAGCTCACCAACCCTACGGTTCGGCCAAGCCCTTACTTGCGCCACCAAGCAAGATGCGCCATCATGGTTGATGTGCCAAGATGCAAGCTCCATGAGGGATGCGCCCCTAATCTTTTTTGTGCGTTTACAAAACAAAAAGAAAAAGGTGGCACGCAGGCCTCACATAAATACATCACAGGCATACAAGGGGCTTGACTATGACCACAACATGATGCACAATCATCTCATGCTTTTCTATGTGCCCAAGAAAACATAAAACTTCAGTTTTAGTTTCTTAGAAAACATGTCTTTCAACCTCAACGTCCGTTCACAAATCTAGGATTTTTCGTTTCTCTCGAGAGTCTACAAGTGGCGCATGCATGCTCCAAGCACGCTTGCCGCCTACCATTGCAATCCTTAACTTGCCAAGAAGTCCCACACAGTAGGTTTATCCTACATGCGTGGGGAGAAATTAATTCTCTCACATATGGGTCTATCCCACCATGTGAAGAAAGCGAAAAACCAAAGAGATCGAATAGATGTCAGGAACAAAAAACTTACAAATTTTCTTACTTAGAAAAATCCATGGGCATATGCAAATTTTCAAAAAATTTCAGATGGCATGTGAGCATACAATCAAAGCATAAAACACTGTTCGAATTTGCAAGTCGCTCTGATACCACTATTGGGAAACCCCGGGGATTTTAAAATTTTACAGACAAGCACAGCGGAAGCAATCCCCGAAACAGGCCAGTCATAAAAACCCAGAAGATCGAGTCTTGCGAGGGAATCGACATGGTGAGTAGGAGATGATACCTTGTAGCAAGGAAGGAGGATACGATCCAGGCGCCCAAATGTTCGCCCTCTGTAGTCTCGCACACAGCCGAACCTTGAGTTCTCTTCTTCCACACCCGGTGCTAGCCTCGGGAAGAAGATCCACGCCTCTAGGAGAATTCCTCAAGCACTTGCGCCAACTTCCAAGGGAAGATGCCAAGGAGAGGAGATGGAAGCTCACCAAAGTCCAACCTTGTGAGCGCCAAGAGGAGAGGGAAGAGGAGAGGAGGTGGAGAAATCGCCAAGGTCTAACCTTGTGAGCGCTTTCTCTTATCAACCAACCACCTGAGGGAGGGCGCCAAGGAGGTATTTATCCAGGAGAAGAGGCGCAACTCTTCACAAGTGAAGAGGCGCAACTCTTTTCAAGGGGCGCACCTCTTCACAAGTGAAGAGTGTAACATCCCGTTATCTTAACCCCATACAAGCAACACAAATCACAAAAGAAACAGGATGTGTCATACAAGATCGATTCATATGCTAGGTAAAACCAAGTTCAAGAAAACACGATCTGAAAATTTTCAAAATCCATACATACAAAATCTCCACAAAACACAATTTCATAAATGTACCTGCCACCACGCAATCCTTGCACTAGACATATGCAAGGCAACAGTTATATCAAATCCGTATAAAATTCATAAAATCCATAAATCACATAAATCACATAAGGGTACCTGCCACCAGGCAATACTTGCACTAGACATATGCAAGTTCACATTTATATCAAATCCGATTGCAAAAATACAAATCGACTTGAAATTCAAAACAAAACCACAATGTCGATTCTATAATTTCATAACTAACATCACTGATACCAAACACCGAAACCAGGTCAAAGCCCGCGGTGACACAAAAATCAGAATATCAAACTGCCATAACCGGCAACACAAGTTCACATAGTTTGGCCACAACTGGCAACACAAGTTCATATAATTCGGCCACAACCGGCCCCAGTAATTAAGCACAAAAGTCTTATTCATTCAACTGGCATATCACGATATTCATATAAAATGCTAACTGGAATTGCGCCCCTGCTCTACACCTGAAAATAATGAGGGGTGAGCTACACAGCCCAGTGAGTGGATAGTCTCAAACGACCATCCATAACATACACTCAAAAATACATGCAGATTATTTTAAAAACATTTAACAGAATATCATGTCAACATATGACAAACTTAAAGAACAGAATTCATATAAAACAGTCAGATGTACACTGCTAAAACATCACCTAATTATCACTACAGAGTAACCAAGGTTCTAGAGTTATACTCTAAACCAACTAAACACACCAACCACTTAATTAACCTAGTTGTTCAGCATATATTCAGTAGTGACCATTATGGTCTAACCCGGCTTTGGCCTAAGCACTGGGAGACTGCAAATCACATGCAACATATAGATGGACGGTGTGTAGATTCAAGAGGTGGCCCCCGCCAGGTCACGACGTGGCACTTTGCTCTACGATCACCCCATAATCACAAAAATCTAAGCGTTCTAAGAGTGACGACATCAAGAGGTGGCCCCTGTCTGACCAAGACATGGCACTTTGCGTCTTATATCACTCGTTCTCCCAAAGGGTTCCTTAGCTGAACAACACAGACACATCTTATATCTTATTTCACATCATAGAGGACTCCTAAGTGTCAACTAGACTCTAGGATAGTCATCACAATAATCATATCGGGCAGGCTGAACATCAACCCCCATCACAATAATCATAACAGGCAGGCTGAACATCAACCCCCTCACATATCACAATACAGGGCCGAAATTCAAACCCTTAACATATCACATATAGACTATCCCCTTGAGTTTAAGGTAACACCTAGCCTTAGTCCTATCCATTCCATCTTCTTTCATAACACATAATATAAAAAAATCACATAATATTCAAACATCACAAAGTAGTGTAGTCCTTAGGTTTCATGCTGATTAATTCAGTCTAACCTTGCTAAATTATCACCCAATGTTCTCAAACATGAATACATGGTCTTAGATAAATAAACATGAGTTTTATAACATTATTAGCATTTATCAAGCATCCATAAAATCGACATATAGCATTTATCAAGCATACATAAAAATCAACATAAAATTAAACATAAAATTAAAACATGTATTCATACAATTGCTTTACAAATCACTACATGTAACCCACGGTTAACATAACATATTATCTACTAAATTTTAAACCTTAGTTAACATGAATATCATGCTCAAAATCATTGGTTTAAAACTTCCTAAATTCCATAAATTAATACCTTAAATTTCATATTACAAACTTTCGGTTTTCATAAAACAATCATCAAGATTTCGGTTGAAAGTTTTCATAAAACAATCATCAAGATTTCGGTTTCATAATTAACATCAGAATTTTAGTTTTCATAAATAATTATCAAGATTTCGAGTCTCATAATTATTATCAAGAATTCGGTTTTCATAACAATTATCAAGATTATTTCGGTTTTAAACATGGAAAGATTTCAAGCAACCAAATTTATCATGTAGCACAACCATAATCATATTGATGTAAATTTCGAATAAGACACCCCACTCACCTCAACCGAGAATACCAAGATGAAGATCCTCCACAAAATTCGTCTAAGGGCTTTGAATTGATCCTAGGAAGACGCCAACAATGGACAATAAACGCCTCCAAACACCAAAGACGCCGGCCAAAGGAAGAAAGGAAGAGGAAGAGAAAATCACCCAAGAACTCTTCAAGAATCGCCAACTTCTTCAAGCCGTCGCCCAATGTTTTTCTCCAAGCCAAAAAACGCCTACCTCTTTACCCTAGTCGCTAAACCCCCTTAAAAATTTAAATTTCGGTTTTTAATGTTTAACCCGCTAACCAATTAATTCAAAAGGGTTTAACCCATTTAACTAATAAATTTGAATTTTAAACCCAATTAGCGCAAACCCAATAACTCATAATTTAAGTGAAAATCCAATAAGGGTTAAACTAACATCCAATAAGCTAGTTAACTAATTAAATTTAACATCCATTAAGCTAATTAACGTCCAACAAAATTAACAACCAATAATCTCTAATTTAATTAACTATAAATTAACAACCAAAAATCTCTAGTTAATTAACTATAAATTAACAACCAATACATAGAAAAATATCACAGTCAGTAATTTTATTTAAATCATGAACAAAATATCACAGCCAACGAGTTTATTTAAATCAAAATAATGCTTACCAGGACTTAAGATCCTTGGATCTTACATCCCTCCCTCCTTATAAAGCTTTAGTCCTCTAAAGCTCAATTCATATCATCGAAGAGATAAGCATAAAACTTTCTCATATCAGCTTCAGTCTCCCAAGTCGCCTCCTCAACCGACTGATTTCCCCAGATAACCTTTACCAAAGGTATAGACTTGTTCCTCAGAACTTTATCCTTTCTATCAACAATCCGGAGAGGTCTTTCCTCAAAGGTCAAATCACTCTGAATCTGAAGAGGTTCCAACTCCAACACATGAGATGGATCAGGATGATATTTCCTCAACGCAGAAACATGGAACACATTATGTACATGATCCATAGCAGGAGGTAAAGCTAACCGGTAAGCCACTGGACCAACTCTCTCAATAATGTCAAAAGGTCCTACAAACCTAGGGCTTAACTTGCCCTTTTTGCCAAACCTCATAACACCCTTAGTAGGTGACACCTTTAAGAAAACATGATCCCCTACCATAAACTCCAAGGAACGACGACGGTCATCAGCATAACTCTTCTGTCTGTCCCGAGCAATCTTCAATTTATTCTGTATCTCTCTGACCTTATCAGTAGTCTCCTGAACTGCATCAGATCTCAAAATCATTCTGTCACCAGTTTCCTCCCAACACAAGGGAGTCCTACACCTTCTTCCATACAAAGCCTCATAAGGAGCCATCTGAATACTGGAGTGGAAACTATTATTATAAGTGAACTCTATCAAAGATAGATCCCGATTCCACTCAGAACTCCAATCAACCACATAAGCTCTCAATAAGTCTTCTAGAGTTTGTATAGTACGCTCCGTCTGGCCATCAGACTGAGGATGGTATGCTGTACTAAAACTCAACTTAGTACCCAAACCCTCCTGTAAGCTCTTCCAAAATCTGGACAAAAATCGAGAGTCCCTATCAGACACAATATCAACAGGCACTCCATGCAGTCTGACTATCTCATCAATATACAATCTAGCCAGTCTCTCTAAAGGATAAGTCATCTTGATCGGAAGAAAATGGGCTGATTTAGTGAGTCTATCAACAATCACCCAAATAGCATCATGACCCAATCTGGTTCTGGGCAAACCACACACAAAATCCATACTGATGCATTCCCACTTCCACTCAGGAATAGGAAGAGGCTGCAACAAACCACCAGGCTTCTGGTGTTCAGCCTTTACCGTCTGACAGGTTAAACACCTAGAGACAAAATCAAATACTTCTATCCTCATACCCGGCCACCAAAAGCTCTTCTTGAGGTCCTGATACATCTTAGTTACACCAGGATGTAGAGAATACTTGGAGTTATGGCTGTCCTCCAATATTTCTTTCCTCAAGCTCGGTTCCTCAGGGACACACACCCTTCCACGAAACCGAAGAACACCATCATCAGACAAGCTAAAATCCTGAACTGTACCCGCAACCAAACTATCCCTGATTTGAACTAATTTCGGATCCACAGATTGCTGATCTCTGATCTTCTGCAACAAAGCAGACTGTACTCTGAGGAAAGCCACATATCCAGACTGAACTCTAGGAGTAACACTGATCCTGAGATCTCTGAACTCCTGCAGTAACTGCCACTCACTGACCCGTAAAGCAGCTACTGAAGTAACTGGATGTCTGCTCAGTGCATCCGCCACTACATTGGCCTTTCCAGCCTGATACTGAATAGAGAAGTCATAATCTTTGATCAACTCCATCCATCTTCTCTGTCTCATGTTCAACTCCTTCTGAGTGAAGATGTACTTGAGACTCTGGTGGTCAGTGAACAGATCAAACTCTTGACCCAACAAATAGTGACGCCATATCTTCAGGGCAAAGACTACGGCCGCCAACTCTAAGTCATGAGTAGGGTAGTTCAACTCATACTCCTTCAGTTGTCTCGAAGCATAGGCTACCACAGAACCCTTCTGCATCAAGACACAGCCCAACCCTTTGCCTGAAGCATCCGTATAAACAGTAAACCTTTCCCTATCACTAGGAATAATGAGGATCGGTGTACTAGTCAACCTTCTCTTCAGCTCTTGAAAGCTTTCTTCACACTTGTCATCCCAAATAAATTTGGCCTCCTTTCTGGTCAATTTAGTTAAAGGACCCGCCAGCTTGGAGAATCCCTCAACAAATCTCCGGTAGTAACCTGCCAATCCCAGGAAACTTCTGATCTCAGTAGCACTAGTCGGTCTTCCCCAATCAAGGATGGCTTGCACTTTAACTGGATCCACAGACACCCCCTGACCAGAAATCACATGTCCAAGGAAACTGATCTTTTCTAGCCAAAACTCACACTTACTAGCCTTGGCATATAATCTATTCTTCCTCAGAATCTCTAGCACTCTGCGCAAATCACTGACATGATCCGAAGTAGTCCGAGAGTACACCAAGATATCATCTATAAAGACTACCACACATGAATCAAGTAATTCATGAAATACCCTGTTCATCAAATCCATGAAGACAGCAGGTGCATTCGTCAGTCCAAAAGGCATAACTAGAAATTCAAAATGCCCATACCTGGTCCTGAAAGCAGTCTTAAATATATCCTCGTCCTTGACCCTAAGCTGGTAATACCCTGATCTCAGGTCAATCTTAGAGAACACTGTCGCTCCCTGTAATTGATCAAATAGATCATCAATTATGGGAAGAGGATACTTATTCTTGATAGTCACTTGGTTAAGCTGCCTGTAGTCTATACACATCCTCAGGGTTCCATCTTTCTTCTTTACAAACAGCACTGGCGCTCCCCAGGGAGAAGCACTAGGCCGGATATACCCTTTCTCTAGCAATTCCTCCAGTTGTTTCTTAAGCTCGGCCAACTCTGAATTAGCCATACGGTAAGGAGCTCTGGAGATAGGTGCCGTTCCTGGCGCCAACTCAATGCCAAACTCTACTTCTCGAATTGGTGGCAAGCCTGAAAATTCCTCAGAGAACACGTCAGGAAACTCTTTCACCACCGCCATCTGAGTCAAATCAGAAGTAGAATCATCCTGCACCTTAACATGTGCAAGATAACCCTTGCACCCACTAGCAAGCAACTTCCTGGCCTGTAGGAATGATATCACATGTGGTCCTTGGTCTGACACTAGACCTCTCACAAAAAGCCGATTCCCATCTAGCAGATTCAAGGTGATTACTTTCTCAAAGCAATCCACAGCGGCATGATGGGAAGATAACCAATCCATACCTAGGATGACATCATAGTCTTGCATGTCTAAGAGGATTAGATCCACAAGAAACTCATAACCCTCTACATGCACTACACAATCAGCACAAACAGTGTCTGTAGATAATGATTTTCCTAAGGGAGTACTTACAGACACAACATAATTCATCACCTTAGGCAACACAGGTAAACATGCAGCAAATCTAACAGATACAAAAGATAAATTTGCACCAGGGTCAAATAAGATGCGAGCTAACTGATCAAATACAAATAAGGTACCTTCCACGACGGATCGGGAAGCTCATGTATCCTTCTCAGCCACAGCATAAACTCGGGTCTGGACTGTAGGCTTATCTGCGCCTCTCTGCTGCATCTCAGGTTCTTTGCAGTCCTTGACCATGTGCCCAGGTTTCTTACACCTGAAGCATACGCCATTCTTCTTATAACAGTCCTTCATTAGATGTCCCTTGATCCCACAATAATTGCAAGTTCGGTCCTCTGTGTTACTGTTCCTTGCATCCCTGGATTGCTGCGGTGCATCCCTGGACTGCTGCGGTGCCTTGTGTGAGTAAGGCTTATACCTGCTCTTCTTGTAGTCCTTATGCCTAGGGTACTTCTTACCCTTGCCGCCATTACCATACTGAGGAGCCGCCGCCTCAGCTGCAGGAATCACAGTCGCGGCAGCATTAGAACTCCTCTCAGATATATATCTCTCTATGGTGCGTGCTCGCCCAACAGTCTCAACGTAAGTCTCCAAGTGTTGAGCACCAACCTGCTCCCTAATGTCCCATCTGAGACCTCTGAGAAACTTAGTAGCCCTCCTCTTTTCAGTGTTTATCAGGTGATGGGCATACTTTCCCAACTTAGTGAACCGCAACTCATACTGGTCCACAGTCATATCACCCTGCTCCAGGTGAATAAATTCCACCTCTCGGTCCTCCACCAAGCTATCAGGGAAGTACTTCTCGTTAAATCGAGACAAGAAGTAGGGCCAATCCACTGTTTCATGTTTTTCTTCAGCTAGCCTCACAACGCCCTTCCACCACTCATCTGCGTCACCACGCATCATATAGGTGGCCAGACACAGCTTGTCCTCATCCGAGCAACGCATAACTTGGAAAATCTTTTCCAAGACCAACTGCCAGTTCTCTGCAGTACTTGATTCTGAGCCCCCATAAAAAGAACTAGGACCCAGTTTCTGGAATTCACTCACAAGTGAGGCATAGCGCCGGTGAGCTCCCTCCTGAGAGTCATCCCCCACCGCCCGGGTAGTAGTCTGGGGTCTCTCCTGAGTCAACTGCTGCAAGAGCTGTTGTTGCGCTTCTTGATGCTGAGTCTGTTGCTGCTGCAGCATCTGAGCTTGCCTCTCAATCATGGCACCCTGTTGCTGTACCATGCCTGTCAGAGCCTCAATAGCCCTTGAGAAATTCGGGGTCTGCTCATCCTCGCCGCTAGCATTTCCTCTAGTTCGCACCATTTTAAATTCCTACACACACACACTAAAGTCAGGAAAGCAAACATAAACCTATCTGATGTCTAGCAATACACAAACATGTTTTCCCCAGAACTATGTTTTAGCTAGCCAACTGCCTCTGATACCATTCTGTAACATCCCGTTATCTTAACCCCATACAAGCAACACAAATCACAAAAGAAACAGGATGTGTCATACAAGATCGATTCATATGCTAGGTAAAACCAAGTTCAAGAAAACACGATCTGAAAATTTTCAAAATCCATACATACAAAATCTCCACAAAACACAATTTCATAAATGTACCTGCCACCACGCAATCCTTGCACTAGACATATGCAAGGCAACAGTTATATCAAATCCGTATAAAATTCATAAAATCCATAAATCACATAAATCACATAAGGGTACCTGCCACCAGGCAATACTTGCACTAGACATATGCAAGTTCACATTTATATCAAATCCGATTGCAAAAATACAAATCGACTTGAAATTCAAAACAAAACCACAATGTCGATTCTATAATTTCATAACTAACATCACTGATACCAAACACCGAAACCAGGTCAAAGCCCGCGGTGACACAAAAATCAGAATATCAAACTGCCATAACCGGCAACACAAGTTCACATAGTTTGGCCACAACTGGCAACACAAGTTCATATAATTCGGCCACAACCGGCCCCAGTAATTAAGCACAAAAGTCTTATTCATTCAACTGGCATATCACGATATTCATATAAAATGCTAACTGGAATTGCGCCCCTGCTCTACACCTGAAAATAATGAGGGGTGAGCTACACAGCCCAGTGAGTGGATAGTCTCAAACGACCATCCATAACATACACTCAAAAATACATGCAGATTATTTTAAAAACATTTAACAGAATATCATGTCAACATATGACAAACTTAAAGAACAGAATTCATATAAAACAGTCAGATGTACACTGCTAAAACATCACCTAATTATCACTACAGAGTAACCAAGGTTCTAGAGTTATACTCTAAACCAACTAAACACACCAACCACTTAATTAACCTAGTTGTTCAGCATATATTCAGTAGTGACCATTATGGTCTAACCCGGCTTTGGCCTAAGCACTGGGAGACTGCAAATCACATGCAACATATAGATGGACGGTGTGTAGATTCAAGAGGTGGCCCCCGCCAGGTCACGACGTGGCACTTTGCTCTACGATCACCCCATAATCACAAAAATCTAAGCGTTCTAAGAGTGACGACATCAAGAGGTGGCCCCTGTCTGACCAAGACATGGCACTTTGCGTCTTATATCACTCGTTCTCCCAAAGGGTTCCTTAGCTGAACAACACAGACACATCTTATATCTTATTTCACATCATAGAGGACTCCTAAGTGTCAACTAGACTCTAGGATAGTCATCACAATAATCATATCGGGCAGGCTGAACATCAACCCCCATCACAATAATCATAACAGGCAGGCTGAACATCAACCCCCTCACATATCACAATACAGGGCCGAAATTCAAACCCTTAACATATCACATATAGACTATCCCCTTGAGTTTAAGGTAACACCTAGCCTTAGTCCTATCCATTCCATCTTCTTTCATAACACATAATATAAAAAAATCACATAATATTCAAACATCACAAAGTAGTGTAGTCCTTAGGTTTCATGCTGATTAATTCAGTCTAACCTTGCTAAATTATCACCCAATGTTCTCAAACATGAATACATGGTCTTAGATAAATAAACATGAGTTTTATAACATTATTAGCATTTATCAAGCATCCATAAAATCGACATATAGCATTTATCAAGCATACATAAAAATCAACATAAAATTAAACATAAAATTAAAACATGTATTCATACAATTGCTTTACAAATCACTACATGTAACCCACGGTTAACATAACATATTATCTACTAAATTTTAAACCTTAGTTAACATGAATATCATGCTCAAAATCATTGGTTTAAAACTTCCTAAATTCCATAAATTAATACCTTAAATTTCATATTACAAACTTTCGGTTTTCATAAAACAATCATCAAGATTTCGGTTGAAAGTTTTCATAAAACAATCATCAAGATTTCGGTTTCATAATTAACATCAGAATTTTAGTTTTCATAAATAATTATCAAGATTTCGAGTCTCATAATTATTATCAAGAATTCGGTTTTCATAACAATTATCAAGATTATTTCGGTTTTAAACATGGAAAGATTTCAAGCAACCAAATTTATCATGTAGCACAACCATAATCATATTGATGTAAATTTCGAATAAGACACCCCACTCACCTCAACCGAGAATACCAAGATGAAGATCCTCCACAAAATTCGTCTAAGGGCTTTGAATTGATCCTAGGAAGACGCCAACAATGGACAATAAACGCCTCCAAACACCAAAGACGCCGGCCAAAGGAAGAAAGGAAGAGGAAGAGAAAATCACCCAAGAACTCTTCAAGAATCGCCAACTTCTTCAAGCCGTCGCCCAATGTTTTTCTCCAAGCCAAAAAATGCCTACCTCTTTACCCTAGTCGCTAAACCCCCTTAAAAATTTAAATTTCGGTTTTTAATGTTTAACCCGCTAACCAATTAATTCAAAAGGGTTTAACCCATTTAACTAATAAATTTGAATTTTAAACCCAATTAGCGCAAACCCAATAACTCATAATTTAAGTGAAAATCCAATAAGGGTTAAACTAACATCCAATAAGCTAGTTAACTAATTAAATTTAACATCCATTAAGCTAATTAACGTCCAACAAAATTAACAACCAATAATCTCTAATTTAATTAACTATAAATTAACAACCAAAAATCTCTAGTTAATTAACTATAAATTAACAACCAATACATAGAAAAATATCACAGTCAGTAATTTTATTTAAATCATGAACAAAATATCACAGCCAACGAGTTTATTTAAATCAAAATAATGCTTACCAGGACTTAAGATCCTTGGATCTTACAAAGAGGCGCAACCCTTCACAAGTGAAAAGGTGCCCCCTCTTCACAAGAGGATGGTGCCAACTCCAAATACCTCCCACTTCATTTGGGCCCATTTGGTCCAATTAGCCCATTGGACTTAATTGGCCTATTTGGCCCATTTGGCCTGTTGGGCCCATTTGGTCCAATTACCTTATTGGGCCCATTTGATCCAAATAGCCTGTTGGGCCTATTTGCTCCAAATATCCTATTGGGCCTATTTGGCCCATTTAGCTAGTTAGGCCCAATTGGCCCATCTGGCCCAAAAATGAAGTTAGCTCCAATAAGTCCCTTCCAACTCATTAGGCACAGTGGTGCTGATGGATTCTCCCAATCAGATCCAAGTTATCCAATAACTCGATCAATAGGCTACCCGATCAATACGAGAACCCAAGTTTCAAGTTGTGTGACTCTGTAGGTTCGTCTGACATTGGCAGTGATGAACTCAGGTCATCACAAGCAGTGAGTGGCACCTAGCAGTGCATCGCTGCTACCCAAGTCTTCGGAATGGATATTAGCATCGACATCCCCATCATCGCAACAAGATACCGATGCATTACAGTCTCTTTGCCAAACTGATATCCGATTGGACAAAGTGTGTCACCACTTTATTTTCACCCAATCTCATGGTCATGACTAAATCAGGCTTTCACCTGGGTATGGCCATACACTTCCAGTCATGCAACCATAGGGGGCCCCATGAATATCAAGCTTCCCGCAGGAAAGGGCAAATCTTATGTCTATCCATTTATCTTCTCATATGGGTCGTGACATACCTAATGACAACCGTTATGACCTCCCTGCTATGGTGAGGCGTTAGGTGAAAAGGGGTGAAACCCTAAACGCATGCACTTCTAAAATTTTGCATGGGCGGAAATAAGGATTTCATGAAGATCGCATGTGGCATGAACATATGATCAACTTAATGTCTGCAAAGATCAAGTTGTGATCTTACCATTGCCATTGGTCGGAAGGCGACTTGGAAGCAAGAGAGCGATGCGGCTCTCCTCCAAAGTGGACGCACACAAGATGGCGATGGCTTCCTCCCTTGGCGTGAACCTTGTGCTAGCAAAGCTCTTCAAGGTGTCCTTGATGCGTGAAGGAGATGAGATGATTTCTTTCCTTGGCTGGCCGAATCCCTCCTTCAACACTCGTGGAGGCGAGTCACACGAGAGGAAGAGCAAGAGAGAGGCGAGAGTCTTCGAACGTGGAGGCGTCTTCAATTTGGAAAACCGATTTCCAAATATAGTAAGCGCTCATGCGTTCAAGCGTTCACTCCAAGTGAACCGTTCGCAACTCCTTCTCCCTTTGAACCATGCGCTCATATGATGAACCGGTTCAATTGAATTTGGTTCAAAGACCAAATCAAACCAAGCCTTGGTCTAGACCTTATTAAACCGAAAGGCTCAAGATCTAACCACACATCTCTTGATGCTCTTGATCTCATCGATCTAGCATCAATTCTCTCGATCGAAGCTTACCGATCTCAAGCCCTAATCAATCAAACATGATCAGACCAGATCTCACTTCCAATCAGAGTTTAAATTCCTTTAAACTGAACCAAAACAATTCAGTCCACACGATCTGACATAAGTAAGCCATATCATCAAATTGTGCGACCCTAAGGGTTTCCTTTAAATGTCGGTAACGACAACTTACGTTATCACGATCAGAGAGGGGTATCTAGCAACACATCACTGTCTCCCGATATAAAGGAAAGAGTCTTCCAAGACTACTCCCAAACCATAGCACAAGTGTGAACCCAAGTCACTTGACATATGTGTTTCCTTTGCCACTGGATGTTCTCGTTGGACAAGCGTGTCAAGCCTGTAACTCCAACATGATGAGAGTGGTTAGATCAGATGAACATAGTCATCTGGGTATGGCCATACACTTTCTCAACCATCTCATACAGGGGGCCCCTTTAGAACATCACACTCCAACTAGGAGAGGCAATCCTATATCTATCACTAATGCCCTAACATGACTCATGCCCATTATCTAAGATAATCTATAACCATTATATTTCAAATGATATTGAACTACCTCATGACAATGCCAATCATCATTTATAAACACAAGTGATCTCAAGTCAGAGGAAATATGCCACTTGTTTGCATATAAGGATTATTCACATTGCGACAAACAATCGAACATCCTTAGTAGGGTCTGTCCAGTACATCCAATGCACCTATGAGTCTACATCTTATTCCATGCTCGAAGCATCCTATAAGATTAGAACACATATTAGTCTCAATCATATCAAGGCTGTCTCATGTTTACCAAGATATCTCGACTAAGGACTATACTGCATGTCAGCGAAGCTGAACACCATTGAGACATTATTCAGAAGTATACATATAGCAACAGATAATGCAACAACCTGAATAACAACCATTGCCTTTATAAACATAGTTTATACATGATACTGATAATAACCCAAGGCCTCAAACATTAGCCTTAAGGGCATACTCCAACAATCTCCCACTTGCACTTAATCTAATGGTTGAGAAATCTCAAACCCATATTATTACAGTGCTTCTCATGCTTCTGCTGTGCCAGAGGCTTTGTAAGCGGGTCAGCTAGATTGTCATCTGTATGAACCTTGCAGATCTTGATCTCTCCTCGATCTATGATCTCACGGATCAAATGAAACCTTCTCTGTATGTGCTTGGACTTCTGGTGCGACCGTGGTTCCTTTGCTTGTGCTATTGCTCCAGTGTTATCACAGAAGATAACCAATGGATCTGCACTCGAAGGAACAACACCAAGTTCTTGAATGAACTTACGAATCCACACTGCCTCCTTTGATGCTTCTGAGGCTGCAACATACTCGGCTTCTGTTGTGGAATCAGCAACAATTGATTGTTTGAAACTTTTCCACACCACTGCCCCTCCATTCAAGCTAAAAACATAGCCTGATTGCGATCGGAAATCATCCTGGTCAGATTGGAACGAAGCGTCAGTATATCCTTCAATACTGAGTTCTTCCTGACCTCCATAAATCAAGAACATATCTTTGGTCCTCCGAAGATATTTCAAAATGTTCTTGACCGCAATCCAGTGTGCCTTACCTGGATTACTTTGGAATCGACTGGTGACGCTTAACCCGTAAGCGACGTCTGGGCGAGTACACAACATCGCATACATAATGGATCCAATAGCCGAAGCATAAGGTGTATTGTCCATTTCATCTTTCTCAAACTGTCTTTGAGGACACTGGCTCTTAGAAAGATTCAGACCATGTCTGACTGGAAGATATCCTCTTTTAGAATTTTCTAAATGGAATCTCTCCAGGACTTTATCGATGTAAGTACTCTGGCACAGCCCGAGAAGCCTCTTAGATCTATCTCTGTAGATCTTCACACCTAATACATAGGCTGCTTCTCCTAAATCTTTCATCTGGAAACATTTTCTTAACCATGCTTTAACGGCATGCAGTTCAGGAATATCGTTTCCAATGATCAAGATATCATCGACGTAGAGGACTAGGAAAATAATCACGCTCCCACTAAACCTCTTATATACACACGGGTCATCTTCATTTTTGATGAAACCAAATTCACAGATTGATTCATCAAAACGAATATTCCAGCTTCTCGATGCTTGCTTAAGTCCATAAATGGACTTCTTTAATTTGCATATTTTATGACGATCTGATGGATTGATGAAACCTTCAGGTTGTGTCATATACACATCCGCCGGTCCTTAGTGTTGTAGGGGAGAGGGGCGAGCATGTCAGATGCGCCGAGTGAGGCAGGCATGGGTCGCTTATGTCAGATGCGCCGAATGAGGCAGACATACATGTCCGGGCCCTTGTGTGGCAGACATGGCTCTCTCCTACATCACGGTCCACTGACCGCATCCGCATAAGTGAGGGGTTCATCATTAATGATGTAGACTCCATCATAGTGCTCAGGCTGTCGACGGATCCTTCCCGATCTACGCGGTTCCCATGATATATGAGCCTCAGGTTGTTCAGTAACCTGTTTTATTGGCTCAGGCTCATCCAACTGAGTTTGACTACTTTGTCCTTCTTCTGGATTCTCATCCAGCTTTATTTCTCTCCCACTAGCCTCTTGCAGAAGAAATTCCTTCTCAAGAAAAATAGCCGTTCGAGCAACAAATATTTTGTTCTCCTTGGGATCAAAGAAATAATAACCCTTAGTTTCCTTAGGGTAACCGACAAAGATACATTTATCAGATCTGCTCTCCAGTTTCCCAGAGGCGAGCTTTTTGACATGAGCCTCGCAACCCCAGATTTTAATAAATGTCAAGCTCGGCTGTTTCCCATACCATAACTCATATGGAGTCTTTGAAACGGCCTTGGATGGCACTCGGTTTAGTACCTTTGCAGCTGTTTCCAGTGCAAATCCCCAAAAGGAGTAAGGTAGAGTAGCCTGACTCATCATTGAACTAACCATATCCAATAAGGTTCTATTTCTCCTCTCGGACACACCATTCCATTGCGGTGTTCCTGGCGGAGTGAGCTATGAGATAATCCCACACTCCTTCAGATAGTCAGTAAACTCTCGACTCGAGTATTCTCCACCTCGATCTGAGCGAAGTGCCTTAATATTTCGGCCTAACTGATTCTGTACTTCATTTTTGAACTCTTTGAACTTGTCAAAAGATTCACTCTTATGTCTCATAAGATAGACATAACCATACCTACTGAAATCATCAGTAAAAGTAATGAAGTATAAATAGCCACCTCTGGGAAGTTTACTAAATGGCCCACACACATCATTGTGAATGAGGTCAAGTAAACCTGAAGACCTTTGACCTTTATTAGAAAAAGGAGTCTTCGTCATTTTTCCCATTAAACAAGCTTTGCATGTATCAAGCTCCTCATAGGAGAATGATCCCAGCAGTCCATGGTCATGCAACTGCTTAATGCGCTTCTTGTTAATATGGCCTAAACGACTATGCCATAGCAAGGTGCTATCATCAGCATACTTGGCTTTCTTATTATCAATTTGTTGTACAGAACATTCCATGTCCAACATGAATAACCCATTGTTAATCGACCCAGTAGCATAAACAATATTATCAAATGAAATACAACACTTTAAAGTTTTGCATTCAAAGAAAAACCCTTTCCTGACAAGAGCAGGAATTGAGATAATATTCTTAGTTATTCTCGGTACAAAATAACAATTGTCCAGTTCTAATACAAAACCAGATGGTAAAGAGATGTTATATTGTCCTACAGCAACAGCAGCAACCCGTGCCCCGTTTCCAACTCGTAGGTCCACCTCATGCTGTCCCACCTGTCTTCTTCTCTTGAGTTCCTGTACATTTGAACAAATGTGAACTCCACATGCAGTGTCCAACACCCATGAAATAGAAGAAGACACCATGACTTCAGTCACGAAAATACCTGAGCCAGAAGTGAAAGCCTTGCTTCCCTTCTTGTCTCCTTGGAGCGCTTTACAGTCCTTCTTCCAGTGACCCAGCTGGCCACAATGGAAGCATCTGTTGTCCTTCGACCGCTTCACCTTTTGTTTCAGAGCCTTGTTATAGCTCTTGATAGGGGCTTTGCCCTTCTTCCCCTTCTTCTTGTTCCTTGAAGGAACCATCAAGATAGAGGATGAAGGCTTTCCCTTCTCAAGAGTCTGCTCTGTAGTACAGAGCATGTTCAGTAACTCTGCCGGTGTACAGTCGATCTTGTTCATATTAAAATTAATGATGAACGGATCGAAAGAGGCCGGGAGAGACTGCAAGATGATGTCTACAACAAGCTCCTGATTGACGGTGTGTCCCAGTTTCTCTAGAGCCTCTTTGTACCCAATCATCTTGAGTACGTGAGCTCCCACTGGACTTCCTTCAGTCAGTTTGCTCTGAAAGAAAAGTTTTGTCAAGTTATAGCGTTCTGTCCTTGCCTGTGCAGCATACAGCATCTTGAGATTTGCTATAATTTCAATAGCAGATAAATCCTCATGCTGACGCTGTAGCTCTGGCGTCATAGACGCAAGCATAAGGCAAGCGACATCAATGCTATCATTGACATGCTTCTCATAAGCATCCCGAACCGCCCTTGCGGCGTTCGCAGCGGGTTGAGGCGGTATTGCCATCTCAAGGACATACAGCTTCCTCTCAGCCTTAAGAACAATCTTAAGGTGTCCGTACCAGTCTGAGAAGTTTGGCCCAGAAAACTTCTCCCTTTCCAGTAAGGATCGCACATTGAACCCTGTGGTGTTCGTTGCTGCAGGAATCTACAACAAAGCAAGAACAACAAGGTCAGTATCCATGTTAGAATCAATCCAGGACTTAAGAATGATTCCTTTCTCACTATTTTATCTGATTGAAAAATCCAATAAAACAGTCCGAAAGAGTAAAACTCTTTTAGTGAGATGGGATCCAGATTTCATACTTGGTCTCCGCGTCCCGCTCAGGCGAGATAAGATGCACAGAGAGTTCAAGCACTAATCACTGGTAGGCTATCCATGCCAATCGCCAACCCGTGCGATTCCCCTTCATCTAGGCAATCCAGAAGACTGTGCCAACTGAGTTGGTACTGAAAGTCCCCTTAACAAAGGGGGCGAAACCCTAGATAGGTGCATGTGGAGGTTTTCATGCAGCGGAAAGGGGTTTCTAGGATCTTTCATATTATATGATCAACTTATAAACGATTGCAAATAAGAATCAAGGAATCGATTCTCACCAAAGCCATTGCTTGGATGGCGTCTAGGAAGAAGAGACTCAAGCGCTTCTCCTCCAAATGGTGCGCACACAAATGATGTCGCCTACTCCCTTAGTGCTCCTTGTGCTAGCAAGGTTCTAAGGAGTTCTTGTCGAGTGAAAGGGATGAGAAGATTTTTTCTTCTTGGCTAAATCCTCACAAAGCTTCAAGGTGTCGCCACACACGAAAAGCATCAAGAGGAATCTCGGGAAAGGCGAGAATAGAACTCACTTCTATTCGAACGTGATGCGTGTCTCATGTGGAGATCATGGTTTCCAAAAATAGAAACCCACATACGCTTAAACGTTCACGCCAAGTGAACTAGTCGTTACACCCTCTCCCCTTGAACCATGCGCTCACTTGATGAGCTGGTTCATTTTGATTTGGTTCAAAAACCAATCAAGCCAAGCCTTTAGTCCAGATCAAATTAAACCCTAAGGTTCCAGATCTAACCGTTCATCTCTTGATGCCCCTGATCTCACCGATCTAGCATCCATTCTCTCGATCGAAGCTTACCGATCTCAAGTCCTAATCAATCAAACATGATCAGACCAGATCTCACTCACAATTAGAGATTAAATCCCTTTAAACTGAACCCTGACAATTCAGTCCACACGATCTGACTTAAGTAAGCCATATCATCAAATTGTGCGACACTGAGGGTTTCCTTTAAATGTCGGTAACGATAACTTACGTTATCACGATCAGTGAGGGGTATCTAGCAACACATCACTGTCTCCCGATATAAAGGAAAGAGTCTTCCAAGACTACACCCAAACCACAGCACAAGTGTGAATCCATTTCACGAGGCATACATGATTCCTTTGCCACTGGATGTTCTTATTGGACAAGCGTGTCAAGCCTGTAGCTCCAATATGATGAGCATGATTAGATCAGATGAACATAGTCACCTGGGTATGGCCATACACTTTCTCAATCATCTCATCCAGGGGGCCCCTTTAGAACATCACACTCCTTAAACAAGGAGACGACAATCCTATATCTATCACTAGTGCCCTAACATGACTCATGATCATTATCCAAGATAGTCTATAACCATTATGTTTCAAATGATATTGAACTACCTCAAAACAATGACAATCATCATTTAGAAACACAAGTGATCTCAAGTCAGAGGATATGTGCCACTTGTTGCAAACAAGGATTATTCACATTGTGACAAGCAATTGAATATCCTAGTAGGGTCTGTCCAGTACATCCAATGTACCCATGAGTCTACATCTTATTCCATGCTCGAAGCATCCTATAAGATTAGAACACATATTAGTCTCAATCATATCAAGGCTGTCTCATGTTCACCAAGATATCTCGACTAAGGACATATAGCATGTCAGCCTAGCTGAACAGCATTGAGACATTATTCAGAAGCACACTTATTGCAGCAGACAATGTAACAAACTGAATAACAACCATCGCCTTTATAAATATAAGAGTTTATACATGATACTGATAGAATCCCAAGGCCTCAAACATTAGCCTTAAGGGCATACCCGAACAATCTCCCACTTGCACTTAATCTAATGGTTGAGAAATCTCAAACCCATATTATTACAGTGCTTCTCATGCTTCTGCTGCGCCAGAGGCTTGGTAAGCGGGTCTGCCAGATTGTCATCTGTATGAACCTTGCAGATTTTGATCTCACCATGATCAATGATCTCCCGGATCAAGTGAAACCATCTCTGTATGTGCATGGACTTCTGGTGCGACCGTGGTTCCTTTGCTTGTGCGATTGCTCCAGTGTTATCACAGAAGATAACCAAAGGATCTGCACACGATGGAACAACACCAAGTTCCTGAACAAACTTACGAATCCATACTGCCTCCTTAGATGCTTCTGAGGCTGCAACATACTCGGCTTCTGTTGTGGAATCAGCAACGATAGACTGTTTGAAACTTTTCCACACCACAGCTCCTCCATTCAAGCTAAAAACATAGCCTGATTGCGATCGGAAATCATCCTGGTCCGATTGGAATGAAGCGTCAGTATATCCTTCTATACTGAGTTCTTCCTGACCTCCATAAATCAAGAACATATCTTTGGTCCTTCGCAGATATTTTAAAATGTTCTTGACCGCAATCCAGTGCGCCTGACCTGGATTACTTTGGAATCGACTGGTCACGCTTAACCCGTAAGCGACGTCTGGGCGAGTACACAACATCACATACATAATGGACCCAATAGCCGAAGCATAAGGCGTATTGTCCATTTCATCTTTCTCAGTCTGTGTTTGTGGACACTGACTCTTTGAAAGATTCAGACCATGTCTGACTGGAAGATATCCTCTTTTAGAATTCTCTAAATGGAATCTCTCTAGGACTTTATCGATGTAAGTACTCTGGCACAGCCCGAGAAGCCTCTTAGATCTATCCCTGTAGATCTTCACACCTAATACATAGGCTGCTTCTCCTAGATCTTTCATCTGGAAACATTTTCTCAACCATGCCTTAACAGCATGCAGTTCAGGAATATCGTTTCCAATGATTAAGATATCATCGACGTAGAGGACTAGGAAAGTAATCACGCTCCCACTAAACCTCTTATATACACACGGTTCATCTTCATTCTTGATGAAACCAAACTCACTGATTGATTCATCAAAACGAATATTCCAGCTTCTTGATGCTTGTTTAAGTCCATAAATGGACTTCTTTAACTTGCATATTTTATGACGATCTGATGGATTAGTGAAACCTTCAGGTTGTGTCATATACACATCCTCATCCAGTTTTCCATTAAGGAAAGCGGTCTTCACATCCATTTGCCAGATCTCATAATCGTAATATGCTGCTATCGAAAGAATAATCCGAATTGACTTGAACATGGCTACAGGAGAGAAAGTTTCATCATAATCTATCCCGTAGATTTGTTTGAAACCTTTCGCAACTAGCCTGCCTTTATAGGTAACCACGTTACCATCCATGTCAATCTTCTTCTTGAAGATCCATTTACAGCCTATAGGGATTACTCCCGGAGGCGGATCAACCAAATCCCAGACTTGGTTATCTGACATGGAGTCCATCTCGGCTCGCATAGCTTCAAGCCATCTAGCTGACTCCGGTCCACTGACCGCATCCGCATAAGTAAGGGGTTCATCATTATCAATGATGTAGACTCCGTCATAGCGCTCAGGCTGTCGACGGATCCTTCCCGATCTTCGCGGTTCCCATGATATCTGAGCCTCAGGTTGTTCAATAACCTGTTCTACCGGCTCAGGCTCATCCAACTGTGCTTGACTACTTTGTCCTTCCTCTGGATTCTCATCCAGCTTTATTTCTCTCCCACTGGCCTCTTGCAGAAGAAATTCCTTCTCAAGAAAAATAGCCGTCCGAGCAACAAATACCTTGTTCTCTTTGGGATCGTAGAAATAATAACCCTTAGTTTCCTTAGGGTAACCGACAAAGATGCATTTATCAGATCTGCTCTCTAGTTTCCCAGAGGCGAGCTTTTTGACATAAGCCTCGCAACCCCAGATCTTAATAAATGTCAAGCTCGGCTGTTTCCCATACCATAACTCATATGGAGTCTTTGAAACTGCCTTGGATGGTACTCGGTTTAGTACTCTTGCAGCTGTTTCCAGTGCAAATCCCCAAAAGGAGTAAGGTAGAGTAGCTTGACTCATCATAGAACGAACCATATCTAGTAAGGTTCTGTTCCTCCTTTCGGACACACCATTCCATTGCGGTGTTCCTGGCGGAGTGAGCTGTGAGATAATCCCACACTCCTTCAGATAGTCAATAAACTCTCGACTTAGGTATTCTCCACCTCGATCAGAACGAAGTGCCTTGATATTTCGGCCTAGCTGATTCTGTACTTCATTCTTGAACTCTTTGAACTTGTCAAAAGATTCACTTTTATGTCTCATTAGATAGACATACCCATATCTACTGAAATCATCAGTAAAGGTAATGAAGTATGAATAGCCACCTCTGGCATGTTTACTAAATGGCCCACACACATCACTGTGTATAAGGTCAAGTAAACCTGAAGCCCTTTGACCTTTGTTAAGAAAAGGAGACTTCGTCATTTTGCCCAATAAACAAGCTTTGCATGTATCAATCTCCTTATAGGAGAATGATCCCAGCAGTCCATGGTCATGCAACCGCTTAATGCGTTTCTTGTTAATATGGCCTAAACGACTATGCCATAGCAAGGTGCTGTCATCAGCATACTTGGCTTTCTTATTATCAATATTTTGTATAGAACATTCCATGTCCAACATGAATAACCCATTGTTAATTGACCCAGTAGCATAAACAATATTATCAAGAGAAAGATAACACTTTGAAGTCTTGCATTCAAAGGAAAACCCCTTCCTGACAAGAGCAGGAATGGAGATAATATTTTTAGTAATGCTTGGTACAAAATAACAATTGTTTAGTTCTAATACAAGTCCAGATGGTAATGAGATGTAATATTCTCCTACAGCAACAGCAGCAACCTGTGGCCCGTTTCCAACTCGTAGGTCCACCTCATGCTGTCCCACCTGTCTTCTTCTCTTGAGTTCCTGTACATTTGAACAAATGTGAACTCCACATGCAGTGTCCAACACCCATGAAATAGAAGAAGAAGATATCATGACTTCAGTCACAAATATACCTGAGCCAGAAGCGAAACTTCCCTTCTTATCTCCTTGGAGCGCTTTACAGTCCTTTTTCCAGTGACCCAGCTGGCCACAGTGGAAACATCTGTATTCCTTCGACCGCTTAACCTTTTGTTTCAGAGCCTTGTTGTAATTCTTGACAGGGGCTTTGCCCTTCTTCCCCTTCTTCTTGTTCCTGGAAGGAAACATCAAGACAGAGGTTGAAGGCTTTCCCTTTAGAGTCTCCTCTGTAGTCAAGAGCATATTCAGCAACTCTGCCGGAGTACAGTCGATCTTGTTCATATTAAAATTAATAATGAACGGATCAAAAGAGGCCGGGAGGGACTGCAGAATAATGTCTACAGCAAGCTCCTGATTGATGGTATGCCCCAGTTTCTCTAGAGCCTCTTTGTGCCCAATCATCTTGAGCACGTGAGCTCCCACTGGACTCCCTTCAGCCAGTTTGCTCTGAAAGAAAAGCTTGGTCAAATTATAGCGTTCAGTCCTCGCCTGTGCAGCATACAGCATCTTGAGGTTTGCTATCATTTCTATAGCAGACATATCCTCATGCTGACGCTGCAGCTGTGGCGTCATAGACGCTAGCATCAGGCAAGCGACATCAATGCTATCATTGACATGCTTTTCATAGGCTTCCCGAACCGCCCTTGCGGCGTTCGGAGCGGGTTGAGGCGGTATAGCCGTCTCGAGGACATACAGTTTCCTCTCTGCCTTAAGAACAATCTTAAGGTGTCCGAACCAGTCTGAGAAGTTTGGCCCAGCAAACTTCTCCCTTTCCAGTAGGGATCGCACATTGAAGCTCATGGTGTTCGTTGCTGCAGGAATCTACAACAATGCAAGAACAGCAAGGTCAGTATCAATGTTTAGAATCAATCCAGGACTTAAGAAAGATTCTTTTCTCACTATTTTATCTGACTGAAAAATCCATTAAAACAGTCCGAAAGAGTAACACTCTTTTAGTGAGATGGGATCCAGATTTCATACTTGGTCTCCGCGTCCCGCTCAGGCGAGATAAGTTGCACAGAGAGTACAAGCACTAATTTCTGGTAGGCAGTCCCTGCCAATCGCCAACCCGTGCGATTCCCCTTCATCTGGGCAATCCAGCAGACTGTGCCAACTGAGTTGGTACAACACAGTCTCTGATCCCACAGATGGCTGCCTCCATATAGCTAACATATGCCCCATATGTAGCCTACATGGTCAAGCTGACTTGACCTACTCCCTGGACCACCACGTGCTATGCTGAGCAACGAGAAGCGATAAATCCCTTCCCTGTAACACACAGGTGTAATCCTGCACCGTCTGAAGATAGATGGGCGTGCCCACTGAGTGGGTACAACACGGCCCCAACGATAGTCAGAACAGTGAGGTTTCGCGTCAGAAGGCTTACGAGCTTGATATTAAGCGTTGGATTTTAACGGTCTTTTATCTTCTTAACTATCATGCAAACCCTATGGTGATAGCAGAAGATAAATAAATCATGCAAGTCTAATTATTTAAGCAATAAAAGAAAGCATGATGATCTTATGTGGTAAAAGCCCATTAACCCTAAGTAAGACCTTAATTTAACTTAAGTCTTCACTTGAGCTCTCCAAGAGTCTTTTGCATCTCATCTGGCCCAACCCAGGGCCCAAGCGCCCACTGCAGCTCAGGTGCGCCCACCAGGTAAATGCGCCTGTCCCAGAGTCGAACCCTGGACCTCCCACCTGGTTAAGCCTCTGCTGCATGCGCCTCTGCCATGTGTGCTCTGTGCTCTTGTCTGATTAAATTACAATTTAATCTATCTAGACAAGTCTGACTCGCAGGTCAATTACACTTTATAAATTAAATGAAATGTGATGCGCAGATCACAAAAAAAAATTAATTTACAATTTATTAACCAGGCACGCAGGCCCCAGCACAGCACACATTAACACGGGCAGGCCACATAAGATTAAATAAACAAGCATATGCTTACAATCAGCATGTGATCCATTATGAAAATAAAATTTTGAAAAACCCCATTGGCATCAATTTTATTTTTCCTTATGTGCCCTACCACCTTACAACGGTCCATTAATAGGGATCCACTCATCATGACTAGTCAGATCCACTTCCCTTGCATGCACCAAGTCCTAACTGACTTGAGTTGACCTAATGGTCAACCATGCATGCGCCAAGGGCTGAACAGCCTTCATGAGTTCTGGCAAGAGGGTGTGACCTCGGGCCTAACTCATGCGCGTTCACTGGTTGTCTCAACCAGACCTCGCTACACGCCCTTGATGCAGTCGACCTATAGCCACCTAATGCTTGCGCATAGGTGCCATCTGGTCGACCCATCTAGGCTGTCAGATGGTCTGATCAGACTAGTTGGATCTTAACTAGAGATGACTTCAACCCTACTAACCCGTCTAAGGGTTTATAGTAGGCGCCACTTAGATCTAATGTTAGTCGCGCATGTCATGAAGTTTTTGAGAAAAACAACAAAGCGCAAACAACCATGCGCTAATGAAACATATATCAAGTTTCGGCATGAATAACTTATATGTGAATTTCGCATGTAATGAAGATCTAAGCATACAAGGATCACAAAAGGTTAAAGCAATCATAAAATATGCATAAAACCTTGCTTTGATACCAATTGAAAGTCCCCTTAATAAAGGGGGCGAAACCCTAGATAGGCGCATATGGAGGTTTTCATGCAGCGGAAAGGGGTTTCTAGGATCTTTCATATTATATGATCAACTTATAAACGATTGCAAATAAGAATCAAGGAATCGATTCTCACCAAAGCCATTGCTTGGATAGCGTCTAGGAAGAAGAGACTCAAGCGCTTCTCCTCCAAATGGTGCGCACACAAATGATGTCGCCTACTCCCTTAGTGCTCCTTGTGCTAGCAAGGTTCTAAGGAGTTCTTGTCGAGTGAAAGGGATGAGAAGATTTTTTTCTTCTTGGCTGAATCATCACAAAGCTTCAAGGTGTCGCCACACACGAAAAGCGTCAAGAGGAATCTCGGGAAAGGCGAGAATAGAACTCACTTCTATTCGAACGTGATGCGTGTCTCATGTGGAGATCATGGTTTCCAAAAATAGAAACCCACATACGCTTAAACGTTCACGCCAAGTGAACTAGTCGTTACACCCTCTCCCCTTGAACCATGCGCTCACTTGATGAGCTAGTTCATTTTGATTTGGTTCAAAAACCAATCAAGCCAAGCCTTTAGTCCAGATCAAATTAAACCCTAAGGTTCCAGATCTAACCGTTCATCTCTTGATGCCCCTGATCTCACCGATCTAGCATCCATTCTCTCGATCGAAGCTTACCGATCTCAAGTCCTAATCAATCAAACATGATCAGACCAGATCTCACTCACAATCAGAGATTAAATCCCTTTAAACTGAACCCTGACAATTCAGTCCACACGATCTGACTTAAGTAAGCCATATCATCAAATTGTGCGACCCTGAGGGTTTCCTTTAAATGTCGGTAACGATAACTTACGTTATCACGATCAGTGAGGGGTATCTAGCAACACATCACTGTCTCTCGATATAAAGGAAAGAGTCTTCCAAGACTACACCCAAACCACAGCACAAGTGTGAATCCATTTCACGAGGCATACATGATTCCTTTGCCACTGGATGTTCTTATTGGACAAGCGTGTCAAGCCTGTAGCTCCAATATGATGAGCATGATTAGATCAGATGAACATAGTCACCTGGGTATGGCCATACACTTTCTCAATCATCTCATCCAGGGGGCCCCTTTAGAACATCACACTCCTTAAACAAGGAGACGGCAATCCTATATCTATCACTAGTGCCCTAACATGACTCATGATCATTATCCAAGATAGTCTATAACCATTATGTTTCAAATGATATTGAACTACCTCAAAACAATGACAATCATCATTTAGAAACACAAGTGATCTCAAGTCAGAGGACATGTGCCACTTGTTGCAAACAAGGATTATTCACATTGTGACAAGCAATTGAATATCCTAGTAGGGTCTGTCCAGTACATCCAATGTACCCATGAGTCTACATCTTATTCCATGCTCGAAGCATCCTATAAGATTAGAACACATATTAGTCTCAATCATATCAAGGCTGTCTCATGTTCACCAAGATATCTCGACTAAGGACATATAGCATGTCAGCCTAGCTGAACAGCATTGAGACATTATTCAGAAGCACACTTATTGCAGCAGACAATGTAACAAACTGAATAACAACCATCTCCTTTATAAACATAAGAGTTTATACATGATACTGATAGAATCCCAAGGCCTCAAACATTAGCCTTAAGGGCATACCCCAACAGGTACAACACAGTTTCTGATTCCACAGATGGCTGCCTCCATATAGCTAACATATGCTCAATATGTAGCCTACATGGTCAAGCTGACCCGACCTACTCCCTGGACCACCACGTGCTATGCTGAGCAACGAGAAGCGATAAATCCCTTCTCTGTAACACGTAGGTGTAATCACACACCGTCTGAAGATAGCTGGGCGTGCCCACTGAGTGGGTACAACACGGCCCCAACGATAGTCAGAACAGTGAGGTTTCGCGTTAGAAGGCTTTCGTGCTTGATATTTAACGTTGGATTTTAACGGTCCTTTTATCTTCTTACTACCATGCATATCCTATGGTGATAGCAGAATGATAAATCATGCAGGTGCTAATATTACTTAAACAGTAAATAGAAAGCACAATGATCTTATGTGGTAAACGCCCATTAAGCCTAAATAAAAACCCTAGTTTTACACAAGTCTTCACTTGAGCTCTTCATGGGTCTTTTGCATTTCATCTGGCCCAGCCCGGGCCCAAGCCCTCTGCAGCCCAAATGCACTCCCAGACTGGTTGCGCCTGTTCTAGAGTCGAACTCTAGACCTCCCACCTGGTGAAGCCACTGACTGCAAGCGCTTCTGTCATGTGTGCTCTGTGCTCATGTCTGATTAAGTTACATTTTAATCTATCTAGACATGATTTGACACGCAGGTCAATTACACATTATTATAAATTGAAATGTGATTCGCAGATCACAAGAAAAAATTTATAAGTAATTAATCCAGGCACGCAGGCCCCAGCACAGCATACAAATAGGGCAGCCCACATAAGATGAAATAGACATCCAATCAGGTTAAACAAACAACATGTGATCCAAACAGGAAAATAAAATTTTGAAAAAACCCCATGGCATCAATTTTATTTCCTTATGTGCCCTACTACCTTACAACGGTCCATTAATAGGGATCCACTCATCAGACCAAGTCAGACCCACTGCCCTTGCATGCACCAAGTCATAACTGACTTGCGTCGACCTCATGGTCAACAATGCATGCCTTAAGGGCTGAACGTCCCACATGATATCTGGCAAGCGGGTGTGACCCCGGGCCTTAATCATGATCGTTCACTGGTCGCCTCAATCAGACATCGCTACATGCCCTTCTGCAGTCGACCTATAGCCACCTCATGCTTGCGCATAGGTGCTATCTGGTCGACCCATCTAGGCTATCAGATGGTCTGATCAGGCTGTTGGGTCCAGACTAGACTGACGACTTCAACCCTAGTAACCCGTCTAAGTATTTCAAGTAGGCGCTTATAGATCTAAGTGGATGGCGCGCAAGATGTTAAGTTTTGGTAAAAACAACTTTCAACATGCGCGAACATACATCATGCGCAACAATAAGTAAAACCCAAAATACATCTAAAGTCTAGCATGTATTTTCGCATGATGATTTGGCTTAGATCTACTTATAAACCAAGCATGGATCACACAAAGAAGCAATCATATAGATCATACCAGAACACAGCTCTGATACCAATTGAAAAGGGGTGAAACCCTAAACGCATGCACTTCTAAAATTTTGCATGGGCGGAAATAAGGATTTCATGAAGATCGCATGTGGCATGAACATATGATCAACTTAATGTCTGCAAAGATCAAGTTGTGATCTTACCATTTCCATTGGTCGGAAGGCAACTTGGAAGCAAGAGAGCGATGCGGCTCTCCTCCAAAGTGGACGCACACAAGATGGCGATGGCTTCCTCCCTTGGCGTGAACCTTGTGCTAGCAAAGCTCTTCAAGGTGTCCTTGATGCGTGAAGGAGATGAGATGATTTCTTTCCTTGGCTGGCCGAATCCCTCCTTCAACACTCATGGAGGCGAGTCACACGAGAGGAAGAGCAAGAGAGAGGCGAGAGTCTTCGAACGTGGAGGCGTCTTCAATTTGGAAAACCGATTTCCAAATATAGTAAGCGCTCATGCGTTCAAGCGTTCACTCCAAGTGAACCGTTCGCAACTCCTTCTCCCTTTGAACCATGTGCTCATATGATGAACCGGTTCAATTGAATTTGGTTCAAAGACCAAATCAAACCAAGCCTTGGTCTAGACCTTATTAAACCGAAAGGCTCAAGATCTAACCACACATCTCTTGATGCTCTTGATCTCATCGATCTAGCATCAATTCTCTCGATCGAAGCTTACCGATCTCAAGCCCTAATCAATCAAACATGATCAGACCAGATCTCACTTCCAATCAGAGTTTAAATTCCTTTAAACTGAACCAAAACAATTCAGTCCACACGATCTGACATAAGTAAGCCATATCATCAAATTGTGCGACCCTAAGGGTTTCCTTTAAATGTCGGTAACGACAACTTACGTTATCACGATCAGAGAGGGGTATCTAGCAACACATCACTGTCTCCCGATATAAAGGAAAGAGTCTTCCAAGACTACTCCCAAACCATAGCACAAGTGTGAACCCAAGTCACTTGACATATGTGTTTCCTTTGCCACTGGATGTTCTCGTTAGACAAGCGTGTCAAGCCTGTAACTCCAACATGATGAGAGTGGTTAGATCAGATGAACATAGTCATCTGGGTATGGCCATACACTTTCTCAACCATCTCATACAGGGGGCCCCTTTAGAACATCACACTCCAACTAGGAGAGGCAATCCTATATCTATCACTAATGCCCTAACATGACTCATGCCCATTATCCAAGATAATCTATTACCATTATATTTCAAATGATATTGAACTACCTCAAGACAATGCCAATCATCATTTAGAAACACAAGTGATCTCAAGTCAGAGGAAATATGCCACTTGTTTGCATATAAGGATTATTCACATTGCGACAAACAATCGAACATCCTTAGTAGGGTCTGTCCAGTACATCCAATGCACCTATGAGTCTTCATCTTATTCCATGCTCGAAGCATCCTATAAGATTAGAACACATATTAGTCTCAATCATATCAAGGCTGTCTCATGTTTACCAAGATAAATCGACTAAGGACTATACTGCATGTCAGCGAAGCTGAACACCATTGAGACATTATTCAGAAGTATACATATAGCAGCAGATAATGCAAAAACCTGAATAACAACCATTGCCTTTATAAACATAGTTTATACATGATACTGATAATAACCCAAGGCCTCAAACATTAGCCTTAAGGGCATACTCCAACATTAGGTTGTATCAAAGTATATCCCTAACCATATAGAAGAGTCAATGACCTCAAGTCAAGGATCAATGCATCTTCTGTCACTTGTGAGCTTAACTCATGACACCAAGTTAAAGCCTCACATCGGGTCGGTCCAGTATATCCACCATTGATATACCCATATGCCTGCGTTAGCACCCCGTGCGTAACCAACCCATATACCAGTCTCTCATGTACCAGAGCTGTCCCTTATCCATTCAGGTACTCGACTGGGGACACACCGTTTGAGCACAGATACAATCTATCTCCAGGGACATTATTATCCATGTACATAATCGTAGATGTAAACATAGCATAATAACGACAATGCCAGAATGATATATATATATATATATATATATATATATATATATATATATATATATATATATATATATATATATATATATATTAAATATCAATGTCAAGTAGTACAAGATGGACTAACAACAGTTCCAAGGGCATATACACCAACAATTTTGGCATTGTCATTATCAATGTTTGTCTACATCTGTGATTATATACTTATATGATAATATCCCTGGAGATAGATTGGATCTGTGCTCAAACTATTGTCCCCAGTCAATGTACCTTAGTGGATATGGGACAGCCATGGTACGTGAGAGATTGGTATATGGGCTGGTTAACCACGAGGTGCTAAAGCAGACATATGGGTATATTAGTGGTAGATATACTGGACCGACCCTCTGTGAGGCTATGACTTGGTGTCATGAGTTATCCTCACAAGTGACAGTAGATGCATTGATCCCTTGACTTGAGGTCATTGACTATTCTATATGGTTATGGACATGGTTTGATACAACCTAACACCCCGCCGTAGTTGGGAGATAATAACGGTTGTCAATGAGCATGCCACAACCCATATGAGTAGGTCAATGGATAGACAAAGGATTTGTCCCTTTCTGAGGGAAGCTTGTATTGGTGTATATGCCTTAGGACCTAGTTTTTGGTCCATCTTTGTACTACTTGACTCTGATATTCATATATATCTTTTTGGCATTGTCGTTATCATTGTTTGTCTACACCTGCGATTGTGTACTTACATGATAATGTCCCTGGAGACAAATTGGATCTGTGCTCAAATGATTGTCCCTAGTCGATGTACCTGAGTGGATATGGGACAGCTCTGGTACTTGTGAGACTGGTATATGGGCTGGTTAGGCACAAGGTGCTAACATAGACATATGGGTATATCAGTGGTGGATATACTAGACCGACCCACTGTGAGGCTATGACTTGGTGTCATGAGTTATCCTCACAAGTGACAGGAGATGCATTGATCCCTTGACTTGAGGTCATTGGCCATTCTATATGGTTAGGGATATGCTTTGATACAACCTAACACCTCGCCGTAGTTGGGGGGTAATAACGGTTGTCATTGAGCATGTCATGACCCATATGAGAAGGTCAATGGACAGATAAAGGATTTGCCCCTTTCTGAAGGAAGCTTGATATCCATGGAGCTCCTCTATGGTTCTATGACTGAAAGTGTATGGCGATACCCAGGTGAGAACCTGATTTAGTCATAGCCATGTGATTGGGTGAAAACAAGTGGTGACACACTTGTCCAATTGGATATCAATTCGGCAAAGAGACTGTAATGCATCTGTACCTAGTTGCGATGATGGGGATGTCGATGTCGATATCCATTCCAATGACCTGGGTAGCAGCGATGCACTGCTAGGTGCCACTCACTGCTTGTGGTGACCTTTGGTCAGCACTGCCAGCGTCAGAGGAACCTACAGGGTCGTACACCTTGATACTCGAGTTTTCATATTGATCGGGTAGCCTTTAGATCGAGTTATTGGATAACTCGGATCTATTTGGGAGATTTCATCAGCGCCAATGGGCCTAATGAGATGGAAGAAACTTATTGGGGCCAACTTTTGTTTTTGGCATATTGACCAAACTAACCATGGTTAGCCTCATTTGACCATGGGTTAAATTGGATTGGATCCAATAGCTTGGTTAACATGCATAATGGACTTTGGGCTTGGCCCATTGCTTAGTTGGGCTTGCTAATAAGTTGTATTGAAGGGCTAAGAGGCTTGAAGGGTATAATGGGGATGAATTAATAGGATAGGCGCATATGGAATCCTAGTTGGACTCGGATTTGCGCCTATGCCTTGTTTGGTATCTCTTAGGTGATTAAATCAAATTGGATTTGATTAAATCACACAAGATAATTGATTGGATTGTGTTTGACAATTGTGGGCTGATTATTAACATAATTAGAGTCCTAATTGGATTAGGACTTGCGCCCAAGCCACATTAGGCAATCCATCATATTGCCTTGACTAGGTCTAGGCGCATGGATGGGATTAATGCCTCATATGGCATGATATGGGCGCATATGGCTGATGCTTGCTTTGGCAAGTCTTAGGCACATATGGGAGTGGAGATTTGATCAATATATTTGATTGGATAATCTCCTAGAATCATGCCCTAATTGTCAACACTTGCCATTCTCCCCTAACCGCCTCTTGCTCCTATAAATAAGCCTTTGCCGCCCCCTCTCTTCATGATGCTTATTCCTTGGAGGCATGAAGCATTAGAGGGCGACGGCTTGGAGAGCTTAGAGCCCTTCTTCTTCCATCAAGGGCACAAGCATGCTTCATCTTCCTCCTCTTCCTTTCTTTGGCGCAAAGGAACAAGAAGGCTTGCGGCGTTCCCTTCTCCTTCCATCTCCTTGGCGCATCACATCTTGGTGGTGGCGCAAGTTGCTTGGAGGACTCTCCTAAGGCATGGATCTTCTTCCCGAGGCTAGCACCGGGCGAGGAAGAAGAAAGATCGAGGAATCCGTGTGTGCGAGACTGCAGAGGACGAACACTTGGGCACCTTCCTCGACATCGGCTTCTAATTGCTTAAAGGTACTTACTATCACATCATGTCGACCCCCTCGCAAGAGATCTTCACTGGGTTTTTGGGACTGGCCTGTTTCGGGGATATTCTTCCGCTGCGCATGTATTGTATTCTCTGTGAAAATTGTAAAATGTCCCCGGGGTTTCCCAACAGCTTGATATCTATGAAGCTCCTCTATGGTTCTATGACTGAAAGTGTATGGCCATACCCAGGTGACAACCTGATTTAGTCATGACTATGTGATTGGGTGAATACAAGTGATGACACACTTGTCCAATCGGATATCAGTTTGGCAAAGGGACTATAATGTATCTGTACCTAGTTGCGATGATGGGGATGTCAATGTCGATATCCATTCTGATGACTTGGGTAGTAGCGATGCACTGCTAGGTGCCACTCGCTGCTTGTGGTGACCTAAGGTCAGCACTGCCAACGTCAGAGGAACCTACAGGGTTGCACACCTTGATACTCGAGTTCTCGTATTGATCGGGAAGCCTTATGATCGAGTTATTGAATAACTCGGATCTATTTGGAAGATTTCGTCAGTGCCAATGGGCCTGATGAGATGGAAGAGAGTTATTGGAGCCAAACTTCATTTTTGGTAGGTTGACCTGATTTTGACCATGGTTGTCATATTTGGATTAGGGTTGCATTGGATTGGATCCAATTGCTTAATCAACCCTTGTAATGAAGTTTGGGCTAGCTCGTTACCCAATGAGGCTCAATAACTAGTTGTCATGAAGAGACAATGGGCTAAAAGGGTATAATGGGGAGAAAACTTCTCCCACTAGCGCCTATGGGTATAATGGGGAGAAGTTGGCACCTTTGCTTCATTAGGAAGCTTTAGGCGCCTTCCCCTTCATCCATTAATGGAAACCTTGTATCTAAGACAAGGCTTGGGGTGCATATGGCTTGTAGAACTTATTTGGTAAGTGGCAAGTGCATATTGTAGAAGGGGTGGTGTTTATGGTAAAGACTTGGAGTTTTTCCATACATCAAACCCTAATTGCTCCCTCCCTTCACCCTAGCCGCCCCCCTTCATGAATATTCCGGCAATGCCTTGCCTTGCCACCCCCTTATCTATATATACATGTGTATATGCGAGAATAAGGGTTGAATTAATTCTAGTTAGCGTGAGCAACTTCAAAGGGGCAAGTGCAAGGGCCTTAGCGCAATCTCTTCCATACCCGCAACAAGGAGGTTGGCGGCTTCTTCTTCCTAGCCACAAGTCCTCTCCATCTCCTCCTCTTGGCACAAGTTGGAGGAAAGCTTGGTAGCATCATCTCCCCTTCATCCTTCTCATTGGCGCTTCATCCTTGGAGGTGGCGCAAGCATAGGAGAAGGAGCACAAAGGCTTGGATCTTCTTCCTAAGGCTAGCACTGGGCGTGGAATAAGAGGACTCGAGGCATCCGTGTGTGTGAAACTGAACAGGGCTCACGCTTGGGTGCCTACCTCGACATCGGCCCCATCTTGCTCCTAAGGTACTTACTATCTCATCGTGTCGACCCCCTCGCAAGACGATCTTCACTGGGTATTTGGGATCGGCCCGTTTCGGGGATATTATTCCGCTGTGCATGTAATGTATTCTCTGTGAAAAATTGTAAAATATCCCCGGGGTTTCCCAACACAACTGTGTGTCAACTTTGTGCACCTCCTGCTAGAGGGTCCAGCCCGTCTGCATTGGGCAAATGTGGAACAGCAACTAGAGCAGCAAGCCCTCCCCCCCCCCCCCCATTACACGATGGGATGAAATGAAGTACCGCCTCTGTGAGCGGTATGTTCCCCCTCCTATAGGTAGTGCCTCTTGGACCAATACAGTAACATACACAGGGATCCGGTACCGTCGCTGAATATAGGCTAACCTTTGACACATTAACACTTAGGTGCTACTTGCGAGAGGACCCCAAATTTACCCTATCTAGATTCAAGAACGGACTGCGATCGGAGATCCGAAGAGCTCTACCTGCCTATAACTCGGAGAGTTTGGACCAAACATTCCAGCAAGCTCTAAACATCGAGCAAGACTTGCACGTTGCTATTAGCCGCAGCGAGTTGGTACCTTCTAGACGACCCTCAGCTGTCGATCTTCCACTTGTTCATTCTAGAGCCGAGCGCATAGAGCCGCGATACGCCCCAGTTATCTGTGAGGCACGCTCGAAGCCCCATCATGCTTCAAATATTCATGACCCCCCTAGGCATCCTACACCTAATGCCCGCCCCTCCTCCTAGCCTTTCATGGGAGGAGAAGGGCAAGGCCCTAGCTCATGGGTCCGCGAACTGCGTGAGTTGTTTCAACTGTCTCCAACCCAGCCATTATTCGAAGGATTGTCCCAAGCGTCCCACCCACGTTGACAAGAGTCAACTCTGATTGACTGCTATGACCCTTGAGTGCACTGAGTGTGACATTGAGCCTAAGTGCTATACTAGTGAAGATGAGTTGGGTCAACCCACACTTGCGGTTGTCCGGTGCACTCTAGTGCAAACCCCTCCCTCCGAGGATTAGAGGCAAACTAGTATTTTCATGACTTATA
Source organism: Costus lasius (assembly GCA_027563935.2). NCBI lineage: Eukaryota > Viridiplantae > Streptophyta > Magnoliopsida > Zingiberales > Costaceae > Costus > Costus lasius. The sequence goes on from CM050453.2 coordinate 40,007,234, forward strand.
TCAAATGCAACGGGCATTCGTGTAAGATCGTTATTGATGGGGGTAGTAGCCTGAATGTGATGTCACGCACCGCAATCATCTAGTTCAACCTTGCACTTGAACCCCACCCAAAGCCGTATTTCATCGCTTGGGTCGATACATCAAGCCTAGTAGTCACCTATCGTTGTTAGGTTCCCATTAGTTCTGGGGACTATAGGGAGAAAGTTTGGTGCAACGTGGCAACTATGGATGTTGCCCATGTGCTATTGGGTCACCCATGGCTATACGACCATGACGTGGTCCACTATGGCCGGTCGAACAGTTATGTCTTCAAACACACTGACGAGAAGATCTAGCTCAACCCAGTCTCTCCCAAAGAGTTGCATGCATCCACATCTAAGGGCTTGATTGTGCCCCTGAAACCTGCTGCATTTGTGTCCTTAATGTGCACCCCAGTTCTGATCTGCGAAGCTAGTAAGACAAAGGTGGTCTATGCCTTGATGTTGCATGAGGCACTGGACCCATCACCCCAGGTAGAGATGGACCCTCCAGCCGACATCGCCCCCCCCCCCCTCCCTCTTGTCTGAGTTTAGCAACATCTCAGCCTAGAATCTACCTCATGGACTTCCCCGGAAAGGAAGATCTAACACGCGATAGACTTGGTGCTAGATCCCCTCTCCCAAACTTGCCCCACCATAGACTGAACCCCACTGAACACGCTGAGTTGCAGCATCAAGTAGATGAACTCCTCACCAAGGGGCACATTTGTGAGAGCCTTAGCCCATGCGTTGTCTCTGCCCTACTCACACCCAAGAAGGATCGGTCATGGCGCATGTGCATAGATAGTGGAGCCATTAACAGGATCACCGTCAAGTACCGATTCCCCATACCCCGTCTTGATGATATGCTCGATTTGGTTTCAGGTTCATCGTGGTATACCAAGTTGGACCTCCAAAGCGGATATCACCAGTCCACATCCGTGAGGGTGATGATTGGAAGACTGCATTCAAGACCAAGGATGGTCTGTATGAGTGATTAGTCATGCCCTTTGGCTTGACGAACACCCCCTCCACATTCATGAGGCTGATGAGTCAGGTCCTCAAGCCTTACATGGGCAAATTCCTGGTCATCTACTTTGATGACATTCTAATTTTTAGTCGCACCCGAGAGGAGCACTTAGAGCATCTTCACTCTACCTTTGAGATTTTCTGGAAGGACTGCCTCTTCCTATATAGTGACCACCAAGCCTTATCCTTCTTGAGCGCCCAAAAGAAGTTGGGTGCCCGGCATGCCAAATGGGTGGAGTACTTGCAATAGTACTCTTTTGTGATTAATCATAAGGTGGGTAAGGAGAACGTAGTAGTGGATGCCTTGAGCCGAGTAAGAACCCTTTTGTGTGTTATACGTACCCGTGTTAATACATTTGCCTATGTTAAGGATGAGTACCCTAGCTACCATGATTTTGGTGTCATCTATACTCGCCTGAGTGAGTATGAGGATGTCGAGTCGCCTTACCCATTGTGTTAGGGTTACTTGTTCTTTGGGAACCGGTTTTGTATTCCCCGGTCCTCCCTTCGCAACCACCTTCTGTTAGAGTTGCATGTGTGTGGCATTGTTAGCCACCACAGACGTGACAAGACATTTGAGATGGTCGAGGAGCACCTGTTTTGGCCCTCTTTGAGCAAAGATGTGGAGCGTATCGTCTGCCACTGTGGCACTTGCTAAATGGCTAAGCCTCGACCCCCGAACACTGGTCTATACACCCCAATACCTATTTCTGAGGGTCCATGGAGGGACCTCAGCATAGACTTTGTCCTGGGGTGGCCCCGCACTGCATCTCGATTCGATTCCATCTACGTCGTAGTGGACCAGTTCTCTGAAAGCAAACAGCTGCAAAGGTACTAAACCGAGTGCCATCCAAGGCCGTTTCAAAGACTCCATATGAGTTATGGTATGGGAAACAGCCGAGCTTGACATTTATCAAGATCTGGGGTTGCGAGGCTTATGTCAAAAAGCTCGCCTCTGGGAAACTAGAGAGCAGATCTGAGAAATGTATCTTTGTCGGTTACCCTAAGGAAACTAAGGGTTATTATTTCTACGATCCCAAAGAGAACAAAGTATTTGTTGCTCGGACGGCTATTTTTCTTGAGAAAGAATTTCTTCTGCAAGAAGCCAGTGGGAGAGAAATAAAGCTGGATGAGAATCCAGATGAAGGACAAAGTAGTCAAGCACAGTTGGATGAGCCTGAGCCAGTAGATCAGGTTATTGAACAACCTGAGGCTCAGATATCACGGGAACTGCGAAGATCGGGAAGGATCCGTCGACAGCCTGAGCGCTATGACGGAGTCTACATCATTGATGATGAACCCCTCACTTATGCGGATGCGGTCAGTGGACCGGAATCAGCAAGATGGCTTGAAGCTATGCGAGCCGAGATGGACTCCATGTCAGATAACCAAGTTTGGGATTTGGTTGATCCGCCTCCGGGAGTAATCCCTATAGGCTGTAAATGGATCTTCAAGAAGAAGATTGACATGGATGGTAACGTGGTTACCTATAAAGGCAGGCTAGTTGCGAAAAGTTTCAAACAAATCTACGGGATAGATTATGATGAAACTTTCTCTCCTGTAGCTATGTTCAAGTCTATTCGGATTATTCTCGCGATAGCGGCATATTATGATTATGAGATCTGGCAGATGGATGTGAAGACCGCTTTCCTTAATGAAAAAATTAGAAGAGGATGTGTATATGACACAACCTGAAGGTTTCACTAATCCATCGGATCGTCATAAAATATGCAAATTAAAGAAGTCCATTTATGGACTTAAACAAGCATCAAGAAGCTGGAATATTCGTTTTGATGAATCAATCTGTGAATTTGGTTTCATCAAGAATGAAGATGACCCGTGTGTATATAAGAGGTTTAGTGGGAGCGTGATTACTTTCCTAGTCCTCTACGTCAATGATATCTTAATCATTGGAAACGATATTCCTGAACTACATGCGGTCAAAGCATGGTTAAGAAAATATTTCCAGATGAAAGATTTAGGAGAAGCAGCCTATGTATTAGGTGTGAAGATCTACAGAGATAGATCTAAGAGGCTTCTCGGGTTGTGCCAGAGTACTTACATCGATAAAGTCCTGGAGAGATTCCATTTAGAAAATTCTAAAAGAGGATATCTTCCAGTCAGACATGGTCTGAATCTTTCAAAGAGTCAGTGTCCACAAACACGGACTGAGAAAGATGAAATGGACAATACGCCTTATGATTCGGCTATTGGATCCATTATGTATGCGATGTTGTGTACTTGCCCAGACGTTGCTTACGGGTTAAGCGTGACCAGTCGATTCCAAAGTAATCCAGGGAAGGCACACTGGATTGCGGTCAAGAACATTTTGAAATATCTTCGGAGGACCAAAGATATGTTCTTGATATATGGAGGTCAGGAAGAACTCAGTATTGAAGGATATACTGACGCTTCGTTCCAATCTGACCAGGATGATTTCCGATCGCAATCAGGCTATGTTTTTAGCTTGAATGGAGGAGCAGTGGTGTGGAAAAGTTTCAAATAGTCAATTGTTGCTGATTCCACAACAGAAGCCGAGTATGTTTGATGGAGGGGCCAACCCTGCCCCAAGAAGGTCTGGAAGGACTAGGAGGAAGCCCCTCAGATATGGCTTTTCATCCTAGGTCACCTTTCTTTCCTTATTTGCAGTTTCCTTTTTTTGCCTTGAATAAAGCCCTAGTGCACTGTGTAGTTTCCTTATTTGGTCATGCATTACTTCCTAGAATAGTCTACTGGCTTTTGTGTCAATAATTGGGCAGGTTATAGCCCAGCTCAAGGGAAGCTAGGAAGCTCAAGCTAAGCCACTCAAGTAGAGCTCCAAATATGGAAGGAGGCACTTCAACTAGAGACTTCAAGTTGAAGAGGCTTACATTGAATGCAACTCCACCTTCCAAATCAACCAAGGCGCCACCCAACATGATGAAGAATTCGAATGATATAAACCAGCCCACAAATTGCCAAGTAAAGAGCCATCAATGCGCCTAGCCATCAAGGATCAATCTAGATCCACAAATCAAGGGATCAACATCTAGATCCCCAATTTGTGGAGCCACCTTTGGAAGCCCTAGCCGCCCATGCTCTTGAAGGAATGCAATTCGAAATTCAATTGGGGCGCCATCTCATCCAAGCAAATAAAGAAGGAGCTCAAGAAGAAATCGGCCACAAAGAGCTCCATCAAAAGAAAGATTTCGAAATTAAAAATTTGCCAAGGAAATGTTTTAATTGAGCATTAAATTCTTTCCCTACCTTTGTGATTGCGCCTAGGGTGAATTGTCACCCTTGCCCATGGCTTGTTAAGCCTATAAATTGTAATCCTCCCCTCCTTGTCTATTAGTTGCCTAGTTGAAAGAACCTTGTGTTAGCATTGGTGCTTGTGTCGCCTAAGAGTTTTCTACCTCTCCCCCTTCCTCTAAAGGGCCGAGCCCTTTCCCTTCTCCCCTCTCTTCTCAAGTCCTCAACGCAACCTAATCTCTTGAAGATCCTTTACACACCTTTGGCGAGTCCTAAAGAAGATCCCTCAACCTTGGTCTCGGCAAGACACTAGGAGATTCTTGAAGGCATCATCACTCTCGGCCAACAAGGAGGCTTGCATCTTGGAGACTTTCGGCTAAGTTCCTTCCCTCTCCTTTCTTTAGATCTTAAGAACTTGGCTCTACACTAATCTGAATTCTTATTCAAGGTGGTGCAAGGATTTGGAGACCTCTTCCTAAGCGCAAGGCTTTCTTCTCCCTCCCCCTTTCTCTTTAGTCAAAGTGTTAAGGGAACTTGCGAGGCTTAACCTCCCCCTTAGATTTGTTTTGTAATATGAATCCGTGGTCTGTATGGATCTCGATTGATTGTGTTTGCTTGTAATGATGCAATACCTTCCATCAGAGTAGGACCGTTGAAGATCGGGACGATACGATCCTTCTATGCTCAAGGATCGCACTGTGAGTATTCCTACTAGTCATTTCATTTCATAGTTTAAAGTGCTCTTTCTTTTAGTAGTAACTTAGTGTCGCTTTCTTTATTTATAAAATACAAAAAAATATATTTTCCAACTCCGTTAGAGTAAATTCGGGTTTTATCTAAAAATACAAAAAATTATTTTCTTAAAGCGTTGTTTGAATGCACCCTTACTTGTGAGTGATCCCACCTCCATCAGTTTGGTATCAGAGGCTATCTTAGAATAGAATTTTAGCCTCAAAACTATTTTTCAACTTCTAAGACTTTTCTTGGACCTAGGTGTCACATCCCGTTATCTTAACCCCAAACAAGCAACACAATTCACAAAGGAACAGGATGTTATCATACAAGATCGATGCACATGCTAAGTAAAACCAAGTTCAGGAAAAGTCGATCTGAAAATTTTCGAGAATCCACACATCGAAAATCCACGAAACACAATTTCATAAATGTACCTGCCACCACGCAATCCTTGCACTAGACATATGCAAGGCAACAGTTATATCAAAGCCATATAAAATCCGTAAAATCCATAAATCACATAAGGGTACCTGCCACCAGGCAATACTTGCACTAGAAATATGCAAGTTCACATTTATATCAAATCTGATCGCAAATACAAACCGACTCGAAAGTTCGAAGCAAAACCACAATATCGATTCAATAAATTCATATAACTAACATCAATGATATCAAACACCGAAAACAGGCCAAAGCCCTCGGTGACACAAAAATCAAAATCTCAAAACTGCCACAACCGGCAACACTGGTTCACAAAGTTTAGCCACAACCGGCCCCAGTTAACTAAGCACAAAAGTCTTATACATCAAACCAGCATAATATCCATATCAACACAAGTCCTATATAAAACGCTAACTCAGGTAGTGCGCCCCTGTTCTACACCTGAAAATATTGAGGGGTGAGCTACACAGCCCAGTGAGTAGATAGTCTCACTCGACCATCCATAACATACACTCAAAGATACATGCAGATTGTTTTAAAAATCTTTAGCAGAATGTTATGTCAACATATAACTAAAATAAAGAATCAGAAAATCAAGAACAGAACTCATATAAATAATTAGATGTATAGGCATCACACAAATATCACACCAGAGTAACCAAAGTTCTAGAGCCATACTCTAAACCAACTAAACACACCAACCACTTAGTCGTTGTCCAGCATAAATCAAGAGTGACCACTATGGTCCAACCCGGCTCTGGCCTAAGCACTGGGAGAAGCCTGCAAATCACATGCAACACAAACATGGATGGTGTGTAGACTCAAGAGGTGATCCCCATCCGGTCAAGATGTGATACCTTGATCTACACCACCCCATAACACAAAAATCTAAGAGTCTAAGAATGATAATATCAAGAGGTGGCCCCTGTCCGACCAAGACATGGCACTTTGCATCAATCACTCGTTCTCCCAAAGGGTTCCTTATCTGGACAACCACTAGACACATCTTATATCTTATTTCACAAAAGTGGACTCCTAAGTGTTGACCAAACTCTAGGATAGTCATTTTTATCACAATAATCACAACAGGCGGCTGAAACATCAACCCCTCACATATCACAATACACAGGGCTGAAATCTCAAACCCTTAACATGTCACATACAGACTATCCCTTGAGTACACAGTTACACTTAGCCTTAGTCCTAACCATAATGGGTACACAGACCACGACACATAACATTTGAAACCACATAATCATATAATGTTTTGTAGAGTCCTTAGGTTTCATGCTGATCAGTTTGGTTTAACCTTGCTAAATTATCACCCAAGTTTCTCAAACAAAGATACATGGCCATAAATATATAACATGCTGCACATAGGGAAACAATCATGAATCCTATGACATTTTTAGCATTTATCAGGCATCCATAAAATTCCAATAATACCACATGTAGTCCAAGGTTTCTTAGTATATTATCTACTTACAATTTAAAATCCTAGTTAATAAGATTTTCATGCTCAAAAATCACTAATTTAAGGCTACCTAAACTCCATATAAGAATACCTTAAATTTCATGTTGCAGAATTTCAGTTTTCCTGATAGATACACCTTTGCAAAATTTCGGTTTTCATGATAGATACACCTTTGCAAAATTTCGGTTTTCATGATAGATATACCTTTGCAAAATTTCGGTTTTCATGATAAATACACCTTTGCAAAATTTCGGTTTTCATGATAGATATACCTTTGCAAAATTTCAGTTTTCATGATAGATATACCTGTAAGATCCAAGGATCTTAAGTCCTGGTAAGCATTATTTTGAATTAAATAAAATTATTGACTGTGATATTTTTCTATGTATTGGTTGTTAATTTATTGTAAATTAATTAGAGATTATTTGTTTAATTATTGGCTGTTAATTTATGATAAATTATTATTGGTTGTTCATGATAAATTAATTAGGATTTATGGGTTGTAAATTGTAAGTTAATTAATTAGAGCTTGTAAGTTAATTAATTAGATCTTATTGGTTAATTAAACCCTTATTGGATGTTAATTAGACCTTATTGGATTTTGGTTAAGTTAATGGTTGAATTAATGGGTTATTGGGTTTAAACTAATTGGGTTTTAAAATTCAAATTATTAATTAAATGGATTAAACCCGATTTGAATTAATGGGTTAATGGGTTAAGAGTTAAAAACCGAAAATTCAAATTGATATTTCGGTTAGGGTAGAGTTTTGGCGATTTTGGCTTGGAAGGAAACCTTGGGCGACGGCTTGAAGAACTTGGCGACTTCTTGAGGAACTTAGGCGATTTCCTTGAAGGCTTGGACGATTTTCCTCTTCCTTCTCTCTTGGAGTCTTTGGTGTTGGAGGTGTTTCCTTTCCTTTGGTGGCGATTCTTGGTAGAACTTCAAGCCTTAGACGAATTGTTTTTGGAGAGTTTTTCACCTTGTGTTCTCGGTTAAGAGGTGAGTGGAATGTCTTGTTTGACCTATGAACTTAGTTGTGTTAATTGATATATTGAATGGATTGGAAATTTTGGAAATTTTACCATGTTAAAACCGTAATTATGCAAAGTGTATGTAAGGTATGAAAACCGAATTTAGGGCATTGTTATTCATGAGAACCGAATTGTATTTCTCCCTGAAAACCTAATTTTCCATGTAAACCGAATTGATCTTGATAATTGTTATGAAAACCGAATTTAGATGTTAATTATGAAAACCGAAATAATCTTGATAATTGTTATGAAAACTGAAATTTTGATTTAATTATGAAAACCAAAATCTTGATGATTATTTAACCAAAAATTTGTATGAAATTTAAGGTGTTTTTATAGAGAATTTTGGTAGCATTAAATCATTGAATTTTGAGTATGAAATCCTTGTTATCTAGATATATTTTTAGTATGAATTTTGAGTATTAAATCAGTGATTTTATCCCGTTAGTAAGAATACATGTTTTACATTTTATGTTGATTTTATGGATACTTGTTAACTGCAATGTTGAGAAATTGTTTGAGAAATTTGGGTGATAACCTAGTGAGGTTTGACTGAACTAATTAGCATGAAACCTAAGGACCACACTACTTTATATGATTGTTAATATTATGTAATTATGTGGTTATGGGAATTTTGAATATTATGTGTTATGTGTTGGTTAGGACTATGGCTAAGTGTAACCGGGTACTCATTGGATAGTCTTTATGTGATATGTTAAGGGTTTGAATTCCAGCCCTGTATTTGATATGTGAGGAGGTTGATGTTCAGCCTGCCTATTATGATTATTGTGATGGGGGTTGATGTTCAGCCTGCCTGATATGATTTTTGTGATGACTATCCTAGAGTCTAGTTGACACTTAGGAGTCCACCTTTGTGAAATATGTTCACCTATGTGAAATATGAAATAAGATGTGTCTGTTGTCCAGTAGGAACCTTTTGGGAGAACGGGTTTTGACGCAAAGTGCCATGTCTTGGTCGGACAGGGGCCACCTCTTGATGTCATTACTCTTTTATGTGTTGGGGTGATATAAGACGCAAAGTGCCATGTCTTGATCAGACAGGGGCCACCTCTTGATGTCATCACTCGGTTTATGATGTTGGGTGTGTGGAGCAAAGTGCCACGCCGTGACTGGCGGGGGCCACCTCTTGAATCTACACACAATCCATCGATATGTTATGGGGTGATAGAGCAAAGTGCCACGTCGTGACCTGGCGGGGGCCACCTCTTGATTCTATTCACTATCCATGTTTATGTGTTGCACGAGATTTTGCAGCTCCCAGTGCTTTGGCCAAGCCGGGTTAGACCATATTGGTCACTACTGATTATGCTGGACAACTAGGTTAATTAAGTATGGTGTGTTTAGTTGGTTTAGAATATATGTGTTTAATTGGTTTAGAGTAAAACTCTAGAACCCGAGTTTGTTATATGCTAGTGTGTACATCTGACTGTCTATATGACTTCTGTTTCTTTATTTTGTTATATGTTGACATAATGTTCCTGTTAAAGATTTTTAAAATAATCTGCCTATATTTTTGAATGTATGTTCTGGATGGTCGATTTAGACTATCCACTCACTGGGCTGTGTAGCTCACCCCTCACTATTTTCAGGCATAGAGCAGGGGCGCATGTCTTGAGTGCTTTGGCGTGGATAATTATGCTGTTTGCTGTTTTAAGAATTTTTATGCTTAATTCTTGGGGCCGGTTGTGGCTTTAACATAAATTATATGAACTATGTGAATCATGAGACTATGTGAACTATGTGAATTATGTTGCCGGTTATGGCAGTCTTATGAGTTTGATTTTTGTGTCACCGCGGGCTTCAGCCTGGTTTCGGTGTTTGATATGAGTTTATAAAATCGATTTTGTGATTTTGTTGTGAATTTCGGTTTATGGTGTATTCTTTGTAATCGGTTTTGATATATCTGTAACTTGCATATGTCCAGTGCAAGTATTGCCTGGTGGCAGGTACCTTTTTGGATTTTATGGTTTTGATACGGATTTAATATAGCTGTGGATTTGATATAACTGTTGCCTTGCATATGTCTAGTGCAAGGATTGCGTGGTGGCAGGTACCCTTATGAGATTTATGAGATTTGAGTTTTGTGAATTTGTATGTATGAATTTATGGAAATTTTTCAGATCGTGTTTTCTTGAACTCGGTTTTACCTAGCATATGATCGATCTTATATGAAACATCCTGTATCATTTGTGAATTGTGCCATTTGTTTGGGGTTAAGAATGTGGGATGTTACAATACCTTTGCAAAATTTCGGTTTTCATGATAAATACACCTTTGCAAAATTTCGGTTTTCATGATAGATATACCTTTGCAAAATTTCGGTTTTCATGATAGATATACCTTTGCAAAATTTCGGTTTTCATGATAAAATTTCCAATCAACCAAATGTATCATCTAACACAACCAAATTGATAGGATTTGAATAAGACACCCCACTCACCTATTATCTTGAACCGTGAACACCAAGATGATCCAAAAACTCGTCTAAGGCCTTGAAATTCCACCAATGTCGCCACCAATGGAAGAAGAAGCGCCACCAAACACCAAAGAACGCCGACCAAGGGAAAAGGAGGAAGAAGAATTTCCTCCAAGCCTCCAAGAAATCGCCCAAGCCTTCAAGAAATCGCCCAAGACGCCAACTTCTTTGCCCTAGCCGTCTACCCCCCCCCCCCCCCCCCCCTCTTGGATCTTTGGTTTTTAAATTTTCAAACCCGCTAACTAATTAATTCGAATAGGGTTTATGAATTATCCCACTTACTGATTAATTCAAATTTTAAACCCAAAATCCATCTAACTTAAGTGTAAACCCAATAACCCATAATTAATTATTCACTTAAGCGAAAATCCAATAAGGATTTAATTAACATCCAATAAGCTCTAATTAATTAATTATTAGAGTCAAAATCCATTAAGACTTAAATTAATATCCACTAACCCTTTGCCACTAATTTATAACTAACCCCTTAAGGTTTTTAGAGATAAAATTCTCCCCCATCCTAGGGTTGACGAAATTAAAACATAGCATCCTAGGGTTGACGAAATTAAAACATAGAAACATATCACAGTCAAAGATTTAAATCAAGAATAATACTTACAAGGAATTAAAATTCTTGGATCTTACACTAGGTGTTTAAAAGAAGTGGTTTGTCATAATCTGCTACTATACTTATCATACTACCTTTAGTAGCCTTATTTTTCAAAACTACTCTTTTCAAAACTACTACCACAATGACTACTAGATCTGGTGCAAATTACAATAACCACCCTGAAACTGAACCTGACAGAATTGATAGGATGTATCAGATGATGATAGAGAGGTTTGACCAAATGGAAACAAGGATGCAAAACCTAGAGACAAATAGAGGCTCTAGAACCCCTAGTCGCACCTCAAGTGGACCCATCCTAGAACCACCCACCCAAAACAATAGAGATCATCCTAGGGAGGACCAAGACCCTGAATGGAATGAGCCACGTGCTCAACCCTACCACAGACCTAGAGAGGATGAAGTGCAACGCAACATCAAACTCTCACCACCAACCTTTAGTGGTTCCCTTGACCCCAGAGAGTTCCTAGATTGGGTAGACAAACTCGAACGGTATTTTGACTGGAGCATGATGCCTAGTCAATCCAAGGTTAGGTTCACCCGATGTCTCTTGGAAGGTACTGCTAGGTTATACTGGACAAGCATAGAGAAGAACATAGAGTTGTTTAGGCGCCCTCCTATTGAGAGATGGGAAGACATGCAAGACAAACTTAGGGAAAAATATGTCCCTCCCTATTTCCAACTTAAGATTATTGATGAAGCCATGAGCCTAGTCCAAGGTAGCCTAAATGTCACCGACTACACCACTAGGTTTGATGAACTCCTTTTGAGGAGTGGCATCCATGAGGAACCCCATGTCTCCCTTAGTAGGTACAAGAATGGACTTAGACCCAAGATCAAAAGGGGAATGACCTATTTCCAAATAGAGTCTAGGGAAGTCGCCTACCAAAGAGCCTTAGAGGTAGAGGAAAACATAAAGAGAGCCTTTAGGAGAGAGTTAAGTTCCCCTAGAACTTATCCTAAGGCGCCCTCCTCAAGTCCCTCTAGCTCTCAACCCAAAGCCCCAACACCAACACCCTCTAGACCTAGGACTGTCCAAGAACCTAGAGTCACTTTCCATGCTTGCAACCAAGTAGGACACTATATGAAAGACTGCCCCAAGAGAGTCCTGTACTTAGGTGAAGAGAACGTGAAGAGACCTATGAAGAAAACCATGAAGAAACCCATAACCCTGACTCTGGATGTACGGTATGGGAAGAACTAGTTTATGATAGTGGTGAAGAGCAAAACCCCGACACCTTAGGAGTGGTTAGGTGCACCCTAATCAAACCTACCCCAACCGAGGACTGGCGTAGGACCAGTATTTTCCACACCTACACGAAATGCAATGGCAACATGTGCAAAGTAGTGATAGATGGGGGAAGTAGTCTGAACGCGGTCTCTCACACAGCCTTAGTAAAATTCAACCTTAAGGCAGAACCGCATCCCAATCCCTATAGCATATCCTGGGTCAATCAATCTAGTGTCCCAGTCACCCATAGGTGCTTAGTGCCACTTCAGTTTGCCATCTACCAAGGCAAGATTTGGTGTGACGTCATAACCATGGATGTCGCCCAAGTCTTACTCGGTCGCCCGTGGTTATACGATATGGATGTTATCCACTACGGTCGGACTAACACCTATGTCTTTAGCCATGACGGGCAAAAGATCAAACTGAAGCCTTCCATGCCTAAGGAACTTAAGGCTGCCACCAACAAGGGTAGGATAGAGGAACCTAAGGAACCTAAACCGACCATCCAACTCATAAGGTCCCGTGCCTTTACCCAAGACTGCTTAGAGTCCAAGCAAGTGTACTCCTTAGTCATTAAGGAAGCCAATCCAGATGAGGAGACACCCATACCCAAAGAAGTTGAGACCCTACTCTCAGGGTACTCTGATCTCACCAGAGAAGAACTTCCCAATGGATTACCCCCCCTTAGAGAAATCCAACATGCCATAGACCTTGTCCCGGGTTCTACTCTCCCACACTTACCCCACTATAGGATGAACCCTACTGAGCATCAAGAGCTCAAAAGACAAGTAGATGAACTATTAGACAAGGGTTTCATTAGGGAAAGCCTTAGCCCGTGTGCAGTACCCGCCCTTCTTACCCCAAGGAAGGATGGAAGCTGGCGCATGTGCATAGACTGTAGGGCAATGAACAGAATAACCATCAAGTATAGATTTCCCATCCCAAGATTAGATGACATGCTTGACATGCTGGTAGGTTCTAAGTGGTTTAGCAAGCTAGACCTTAGAAGTGGATACCACCAAGTTAGGATCAGACTTGGGGATGAGTGGAAGACTGCCTTTAAAACCAAGGATGGTTTATATGAGTGGCTAGTCATGCCCTTTGGTCTCTCTAATGCCCCGTCAACCTTTATGAGGTTGATGAACCAAGTCTTGAAGCCTTACATAGGAAGATTCTTAGTAGTTTACTTTGATGATATCCTAATCTATAGCAAGACCCGAGAAGAACACATGGAACACCTTAGAAAAATCCTAGACTTACTTCAGGAAGAAAAGTTATACCTTGTTGGGGTATGCCCTTAAGGCTAATGTTTGAGGCCTTGGGATTGTAAGAGTATCATGTATAAACTTTTAAGTTTATAAAGGCAATAGTTGTTATTCAGGTTGTTACCTTGTCTGCTGTAATAAGTGTACTACTGAATAATGTCTCAAAGCTGTTCAGCTAGGCTGACATGCAATAATGTCCTTAGTCGATATATCTTGGTGAACATGAGACAGCCTTGATATGGTTAAGACTAATATGTGTTCTAATCTTATAGGATGCTTCGAGCATGGAATAAGATGTAGACTCATGGGTACATTGGATGTACTGGACAGACCCTACTAGGATATTCAATTGTTTGTCACAATGTGAATAATCCTTGAATGCTGCAAGTGGCACATTTCCTCTGACTTGAGATCACTTGTGTTTTCTAAATGATGATTGTCATTGTTTTGAGGTAGTTCAATATCATTTGAAACATAATGGTTATAGACTATCTTGGATGGTGAGCTTGAGTCATGTTAGGGCACTAGTGATAGACATAGGATTGCCGTCTCCTTGTTTAAGGAGAGTGATGTTCTAAAGGGGCCCCCTGGATGAGATGATTGAGAGAGTGTATGGCCATACCCAGGTGACTGTGTTCATCTGATCTAATCATGCTCATCATATTGGAGCTACAAGCTTGACACGCTTGTCCAATAAGAACATCCAGTGGCAAAGGAAACATGTTTGCCTTGTGAGTTGGATTCACACTTGAGCTATGTTTTGGGTGTAGTCTTGGAAGACTCTTTCCTTTATATCGGGAGACAGTGATGTGTTGCTAGATACCCCTCACTGATCGTGATAACGTAAGTTATCGTTACCGACATTTAAAGGAAACCCTCAGGGTCGCACAATTTGATGATATGGCTTACTTAAGTCAGATCGTGTGGACTGAATTGTTTTGGTTCAGTTTAAAGGGATTTAAACTCTGATTGTAAGTGAGATCTGGTCTGATCATGTTTGATTGATTAGGGCTTGAGATCGGTAAGCTTCGATCGAGAGTGGTGATGCTAGATCGATCAGATCAGAAGCGTCAGATGATGAATGGTCAGATCTAGGACCTTGGGGTCTAATTCGATCTAGACTTAATGTTTGGGCTGATTTGGTTTAATCATTGAACCAAAGAAATTGAACCGGCTCATGGGTTGAGCGCATGGTTCATATGGGAGAAGAGAGATGCGCTTGGTTCACTTGGTGAACGCATAACGCATGTAGTCAAGGCATTGCTATTTTTGGAATGTTCGGTTTCAAAGAGGGAACGTTTCCACGTTCGGAAAAACGCCTCCTCTCTATTCTCCTCGCTCAATTCGCTCTTGGTTGAGACGACTCACGGCTTGCGTTGTGGAGGTCGACAACAAGAGGATTCGGCCAAGCGATCATCTCTTCATCCCTTCAACCGATCAAGAAATCTTTGGAGCCTTGCTAGCACAAGTCGCGCCAAAGAAGTAGTGTTGGGGTATGCCCTTAAGCCTAATGTTTGAGGCCTTGGGATTGTAACAGTATCGTGTAATAAACGTTTATGTTTATAAAGGCATGGTTATTATTCAGTTAGCTACATTGTCTGCTGCAATATATGTTCTTCTGAATAATGTCTCAATGCTGCTCAGCTGGGCTGACATGCAGTTAAGTCCTTAGTCGAGATATCTTGGTGAACATGAGACAGCCTTGATATGATTAAGACTAATATGTGTTCTAATCTTATAGGATGCTTCGAGCATGGAATAAGATGTAGACTCATGGGTACATTGGATGTACTGGACAGACCCTACTAGGATGTTCAATTGTTTGTCACAATGTGAATATTCCTTGAATGAGACAAGTGGCACATTTCCTCTGACTTGAGATCACTTGTGTTTTCTAAATGATGATTGTCATTGTTTTGAGGTAGTTCAATATCATTTGAAACATAATGATTATAGACTATCTTGGATGGTGAACTTGAATCAGGTTAGGGCACTAGTGATAGACATAGGATTGCCGTCTCCTTGTTTAAGGAGTGTGATGTTCTAAAGGGGCCCTCTGGATGAGATGATTGAGAAAAGAGTATGGCCATACCCAGGTGACAGTGTTCATCTGATCTAATCATGCTCATCATATTGGAGCTACAAGCTTGACACGCTTGTCCAATAAGAACATCCAGTGGCAAAGGAAATATGCATGCATTGTGAGTTGATTCACACTTGTGCTGTAATTTGGGTATAGTCTTGGAAGACTCTTTCCTTTATATCGGGAGACAGTGATGTGTTGCTAGATACCCCTCACTGATCGTGATAATGTGAGTTATCGTTACCGACATTTAAAGGAAACCCTCAGGGTCGCACAATTTGATGATATGGCTTACTTAAGTCAGATCGTATGGACTGAATTGTTCGGGTTCAGTATAAAGGGATTTAATCTCTGATTGTGAGTGAGATCTGGTCTGATCATGTTTGATTGATTAGGGCTTGAGATCGGTAAGCTTCGATCGAGAGAATAGATGCTAGATCGGTCAGATCAGAAGCATTAAGAGATCGACGGTCAGATCAAGAGCCTTAGGGTTTATTATGGTCTGGACTGATTGCTTGGTTTATTTGGTTATTAAACCAAATTGATTTGAACCGGCTCATTGGTTGAGCGCATGGTTCAATTGATAAGGCATTTGCGAGTGGGTTAATACATGGTCGCATGAACGTTTGGACTTGGCTATTTTTAGATAGCATGTCCTCAAACGTGGCCATGATCTCATGTTGCATCTCACTTGCCTCTTCACGCCTTTGTCGCCCTTTTGGTTTTTCGTTCGAAAGGCATTCTCGTGTGGAGCATTGTGGACGACAAGAGGGACCATTCGACTAAGCAAGGCGATCTCTCTTTTCCCTTCCATTTCGACAAGACAACCTTGAAGCCTTGCTAGCACAAGGAGCATCAAGGGAGTAGGCGCATTGATCACCTTGTGTGCGAAACTAAGGAGAAGGTTCGCTTGCGCCTTTCCTTCCAAGACATCATCTAAGTGATGGCAATGGTGAGAATCGTTTCACTTTGAAAGTTGAATATATTACATGCTATGCGATCTTTTAGAAACCCTAGATTCCGCTAGAATTTTGTTGCGCCTCCTACTAGGGTTTCCCCCCCCTTAGGTTTAGGGGTGCCTTAAATTGGTATCAGAGCCAAGTTTTTCATGCATGATAATATGTTTGCTTTCTTTGTGATCCTTGTTACTCATTACATGCTTAGATCTATAACTTGCGCATCTTAGATGTTTCATGTTACATTTTATGTTGGCGCTTGTTCTTGGCGCATATGTATGTTTTTCAAAACCTGTATTATATGCGCGATTCACCTTAGATCTAAGGCGCCTACTTTAAATCCTTAGATGGGTTATTAGGGTTGAAATCTCAATCTAGTCTAGATCCAATTAGTCTGATCAGACCATCTGACAGCTAGATGGGTCGACCAGATAGCACCTTGGCGCAAGCCAGAGGTGGCTGTAGGTCGACTGCAGACAGGCGTGTAGCGGTGTCTGATTGAGACAACCTATGAACGCACATGAGTTAGGCCCGGGGTCACTCCCGCTTGCCAGACCTCAGTGTGGTCGTTCAGCCCTTGGCGCATGCATGGTTGGCCTTTTGGTCGACTCAAGTCAGTTAGGACTTGGTGCATGCAAGGGCAGTGGATCTGACTAGGTCTGATGAGTGGATCCCTAGTAATGGACCATTGTAAGGTAGTAGGGCAAATAAGGAAAATTAAAATTGATCCCAAGGGGTTTTCGAAATTTAATTTTCTTTGAAAGGATCACATGTTAGTTGATGCATATGTTTGTCTATTTAATCTTATGTGGGCTGCCCGTGTTTAATGAGTGCTGTGCTGGGGCCTGCGTGCCTGGGAATTAATTGTAAATTAATTTTTATTTTTGTGATCTGCGAATCACAGTTTAATTAATTTATAATGTGTAATTGACCTGCGTGTCAATCTTGTCTAGATAGTTAAATTTGTAATTTAATTAGACAAGAGCACAGTGCACACTTGGCAGAGGCGCTTGCAGCAGTGGCTGGACCAGGTGGGAGGTCTAGGGTTCGACCCTAGGACCTGGCGCATATTCCTGGTGGGCGCACCAGAGCTGCAGATGGCGCTTGGGCCCAGGTTTGGGCCAGATCAGCAGCAAAAGCCCTATGAAGAAAAGCAAGTGAAGACTTGAGTTAGGTTAAGGTCTTACTTAGGCTTTGGGCTTTTACCACATAAGATTCATGCTTTCTTTTATTATTGTTTAAAATATTAGAATTGCATGATTAGTTTATCTTCTGCTATCACCATAGGAATTGTATGATAGTGAAGAAGATAAAAGACCGTTAAAATCCAACGCTAAAATATCAAGCTCGTAAGCCTTCTGACGCGAAACCTCACTGTTCTGATTATCGTTGGAGCCGTGTTGTACCCACTCAGTGGGCACGTCCATCTATCTTCAGACGGTGTGGGATTACACCTGTGTGTTACAGAGTAGGGATTTATCCCTTCTCGTTACTCAGCATAGCACATGGTGGTCCAGGGAGTAGGTCGGGTCAGCTTGACCATGTAGGCTACATATGTGGCGCATATGGTAGCACATGGAGGCAGCCATCTGTGGGATCAGAGACTGTGTTGTACCAACTCAGTTGGCACAGTCTGCTGGATTGCCCAGATGAAGGGGAATCGCACGGGTTGGCGATCGGCAGGGACTGCCTACCGGAGATTAGTGCTTGTACTCTCTGTGCATCTTATCTCGCCTGAGCGGGACGCGGAGACCAAGTATGAAATCCGGATCCCATCTCACTAAAAGAGTGTCTACTCTTTCGGGCTGTTTTGCTGGATTTTTCAGCCAGATAAAATAGTGAGAAAAAGAATCTTTCTTAAGTCCTGATTGATTCTTAACATTGATACTGACCTTGCTGTTCTTGCATTGTTGTAGATACCTGCAGCAACGAACACCATGAACTTCAATGTGCGATCCCTACTGGAAAGGGAGAAGTTTGCTGGGCCGAACTTCTCTGACTGGTTTGGACACCTTAAGATTGTTCTTAAGGCAGAGAGGAAACTGTATGTCCTCGAGACGGCGATACCGCCTCAGCCCGCTCCGAACGCCGCAAGGGCGGTTCGGGAAGCCTATGAAAAGCACGTCAATGATAGCATTGATGTCGCTTGCCTGATGTTAGCGTCTATGACGCCACCGCTGCAGCGTCAGCATGAGGATATGTCTGCTATAGACATGATAGCAAACCTCAAGATGCTGTATGCTGCACAGGCGAGGACTGAACGCTATAATTTGACGAAGCTCTTCTTTCAGAGCAAACTGGCTGAAGGGAGCCCAGTGGGAGCTCACGTGCTCAAGATGATTGGGCACAAGGAGGCTCTAGAGAAACTGGGGCATACCATCAACCAGGAGCTTGCTGTGGATATTATTCTGCAGTCTCTCCCGCCTTCATTCGACGCGTTCATTATTAACTTTAATATGAACAAAATCGATTGTACTCCGGCAGAGCTGCTGAATATGCTCCTCACTACTGAGGAGACTCTGAAGGGAAAGCCTTCGACCTCTGTCTTAATGGTTCCTTCAAGGAACAAGAAGAAGGGGAAGAAGGGCAAGACCCCTGTCAAGAGCTACAGCAAGGCTCTGAAGCAGAAGGTGAAGTGGTCTAAGGAATACAGGTGTTTCCATTGTGGCCAGCTGGGTCACTGGAAAAAGGACTGTAATGCGCTCCAAGGAGATAAGAGGGGAAGCATCGCTTCTGGCTCAGGTATATTCGTGACTGAGGTCATGTTTTCTTCTTCTATATCATGGGTGTTGGACACTGCATGTGGAGTTCACATTTGTTCAAATGTGCAGGAACTCAAGAGAAGAAGACAGGTGGGACAGCATGAGGTGGACCTACGCGTTGGAAACGGGGCACGGGTTGCTGCTGTTGCTGTAGGAGACTATTTCATTTCTTTACCATCTGGAATTGTATTGGAACTTGACAATTGTTATTTTGTTCCCAGTATTACTAAAAATATTATCTCCATTCCTGCTCTTGTCAGGAAAGGATTTTCCTTTGAATGCAATATTTCAAAGTGTGTTTTATCTTATGATAATATTGTTTATGCAACTGGTTCAATTAGCAATGGATTATTCATGTTGGACATGGAGCGTTCTATACAAAATATTGATATTAAGAAAGCCAAGTATGCTGATGACAGCACCTTGCTATGGCATAGTCGTTTAGGCCATATTAACGAGAAACGCATTAAGCGGTTGCATGATCATGGACTGCTGGGATCATTCTCCTACAAGGAGATTGATACATGCACAGCTTGTTTGATGGGTAAAATGACGAAGTCACCTTTTCCTCACAAAGGTCAAAGGGCTTCAGGTTTACTTGACCTTATACACAGTGATGTGTGTGGGCCATTTAGTAAACATGCCAGAGGTGGCTATCAGTACTTCATTACCTTTACTGATGATTTCAGTAGGTATGGCTATGTCTATCTGATGAGACATAAAAGTGAATCTTTTGACAAGTTCAAAGAGTTCAAGAATGAAGTACAGAATCAGCTAGGCCGAAATATCAAGGCACTTCGCTCAGATCGAGGTGGTGAATACTTGAGTCATACGTTTACTGACTATCTGAAGGAGTGTGGGATTATCTCACAGTTCACTCCGCCAGGAACACCGCAATGGAATGGTGTGTCCGAAAGGAGAAATAGAACGTTACTCGATATGGTTCGTTCTATGATGAGTCAGGCTACTCTTCCATACTCCTTTTGGGGATTTGCACTGGAGACAGCTGCAAAGGTACTAAACTGAGTGCCATCCAAGGCCGTTTCAAAAACTCCATATGAGTTATGGTATGGGAAACAGCCGAGCTTGACATTTATCAGGATCTGGGGCTGCGAGGCTTATGTCAAAAAGCTCGCCTCTGGGAAACTAGAGAGCAGATCTAACAAATGTATCTTTGTCGGTTACCCTAAGGAAACTAAGGGTTATTATTTCTACGATCCCAAAGAGAACAAGGTTTTTGTTGCTCGGACGGCCATATTTCTTGAGAAGGAGTTTCTTCTGCAAGAGGCCAGTGGGAGAGAAATAAAGCTGGATGAGAATCCAGAGGAAGGACAAAGTGCTCAAGCAAAATTGGATGAGCCTGAGCCAGTAGATCAGGTTATTGAACAACCTGAGGCTCAGATATCACGGGAACCGCGAAAATCGGGAAGGATTCGTCGACAGCCTGAGCGCTATGACGGAATCTACATCATTGATCATGATGAACCCCTCACTTATGCGGATGCGGTCAGTAGACCGGAGTCAGCGAGATGGCTTGAAGCTATGCGCGCCGAGATGGACTCCATGTCAGATAACCAAGTTTGGGATTTGGTTGATCCGCCTCCGGGAGTTATCCCTATAGGCTGTAAATGGATCTTCAAGAAGAAGATTGACATGGATGGTAACGTGGTTACCTATAAAGGCAGGCTAGTTGCGAAAGGTTTCAAACAAATCTACGGGATAGATTATGATGAAACTTTCTCACCTGTAGCTATGTTTAAGTCTATTCGGATTCTTTTCGCGATAGCTGCATATTATGATTATGAGATTTGGCAAATGGATGTGAAAACAGCTTTCCTTAATGGAAATCTGGATGAGGATGTGTACATGACACAACCTGAGGGTTTCACTAATCCATCAGATCGTCATAAGATATGCAAGTTAAAGAAGTCCATTTATGGACTCAAGCAAGCATCAAGAAGCTGGAATATTCGTTTTGATGAATCAGTCACTGAATTTGGTTTCGTCAAGAACGAGGATGACCCGTGTGTATATAAGAGGTTTAGTGGGAGCGTGATTACTTTCCTAGTCCTCTATGTCGATGATATCTTGATCATTGGAAATGACATTCCTGAAATGCATGCTGTGAAGGCATGGTTAAGGAAATGTTTCCAGATGAAAGATTTAGGAGAAGCAGCCTATGTATTAGGTGTGAAGATCTACAGGGATAGATCTAAGAGGCTTCTCGGGCTGTGCCAGAGTACTTACATCGATAAAGTCCTGGAAAGATTTCATTTAGAGAATTCTAAACGAGGATATCTTCCAGTCAGACATGGTCTGAGTCTTTCAAAGAGTCAGTGTCCACAAACACAGACTGAGAAAGATGAAATGGACAATACGCCTTATGCTTCGGCTATTGGTTCCATTATGTATGCGATGTTGTGTACTCGCCCTGACGTCGCTTACGGGTTAAGTGTGACCAGTCGTTTTCAAAGTAATCCAGGTGTGGCGCACTGGATTGCAGTCAAGAACATCTTAAAATATCTGCGGAGGACCAAAGATATGTTCTTGATATATGGTGGTCAGGAAGAACTCAGTATTGAAGGATATACTGACGCTTCGTTCCAGTCTGACCAGGATGATTTCCGATCGCAATCAGGCTATGTTTTTAGCTTGAATGGAGGAGCAGTGGTGTGGAAGAGTTTCAAACAGTCAACTGTTGCTGATTCCACAACAGAAGCCGAGTATGTTGCAGCCTCGGAAGCATCCAAGGAGGCAGTGTGGATTCGTAAGTTCGTGGGAGAACTTGGTGTTGTTCCTTCGAGTGCAGATCCTTTGGTTATCTTCTGTGATAACACTGGAGCAATCGCACAAGCAAAGGAACCACGGTCGCACCAGAAGTCCAAGCACATACAGAGACGGTTTCATTTGATCAGGGAGATCATAGATCGAGGCGAGATCAA
The DNA here is from genome assembly GCA_027563935.2 of Costus lasius. Taxonomy (NCBI): domain Eukaryota; kingdom Viridiplantae; phylum Streptophyta; class Magnoliopsida; order Zingiberales; family Costaceae; genus Costus; species Costus lasius. The sequence continues at coordinate 40,029,557 of CM050453.2, forward strand.
AATCTGCAAGGTTCATACAGATGACAATCTGGCAGACCCGCTTACTAAGCCTCTGGCGCAGCAGAAGCATGAGAAGCACTGTAATAATATGGGTTTGAGATTTCTCAACCATTAGATTAAGTGCAAGTGGGAGATTGTTGGGGTATGCCCTTAAGCCTAATGTTTGAGGCCTTGGGATTGTAACAGTATCGTGTAATAAACGTTTATGTTTATAAAGGCATGGTTATTATTCAGTTAGCTACATTGTCTGCTGCAATATATGTTCTTCTGAATAATGTCTCAATGCTGCTCAGCTGGGCTGACATGCAGTTAAGTCCTTAGTCGAGATATCTTGGTGAACATGAGACAGCCTTGATATGATTAAGACTAATATGTGTTCTAATCTTATAGGATGCTTCGAGCATGGAATAAGATGTAGACTCATGGGTACATTGGATGTACTGGACAGACCCTACTAGGATGTTCAATTGTTTGTCACAATGTGAATATTCCTTGAATGAGACAAGTGGCACATTTCCTCTGACTTGAGATCACTTGTGTTTTCTAAATGATGATTGTCATTGTTTTGAGGTAGTTCAATATCATTTGAAACATAATGATTATAGACTATCTTGGATGGTGAACTTGAATCAGGTTAGGGCACTAGTGATAGACATAGGATTGCCGTCTCCTTGTTTAAGGAGTGTGATGTTCTAAAGGGGCCCCCTGGATGAGATGATTGAGAAAAGAGTATGGCCATACCCAGGTGACAGTGTTCATCTGATCTAATCATGCTCATCATATTGGAGCTACAAGCTTGACACGCTTGTCCAATAAGAACATCCAGTGGCAAAGGAAATATGCATGCATTGTGAGTTGATTCACACTTGTGCTGTAATTTGGGTATAGTCTTGGAAGACTCTTTCCTTTATATCGGGAGACAGTGATGTGTTGCTAGATACCCCTCACTGATCGTGATAATGTGAGTTATCGTTACCGACATTTAAAGGAAACCCTCAGGGTCGCACAATTTGATGATATGGCTTACTTAAGTCAGATCGTATGGACTGAATTGTTCGGGTTCAGTATAAAGGGATTTAATCTCTGATTGTGAGTGAGATCTGGTCTGATCATGTTTGATTGATTAGGGCTTGAGATCGGTAAGCTTCGATCGAGAGAATAGATGCTAGATCGGTCAGATCAGAAGCATTAAGAGATCGACGGTCAGATCAAGAGCCTTAGGGTTTATTATGGTCTGGACTGATTGCTTGGTTTATTTGGTTATTAAACCAAATTGATTTGAACCGGCTCATTGGTTGAGCGCATGGTTCAATTGATAAGGCATTTGCGAGTGGGTTAATACATGGTCGCATGAACGTTTGGACTTGGCTATTTTTAGATAGCATGTCCTCAAACGTGGCCATGATCTCACGTTGCATCTCACTTGCCTCTTCACGCCTTTGTCGCCCTTTTGGTTTTTCGTTCGAAAGGCATTCTCGTGTGGAGCATTGTGGACGACAAGAGGGACCATTCGACTAAGCAAGGCGATCTCTCTTTTCCCTTCCATTTCGACAAGACAACCTTGAAGCCTTGCTAGCACAAGGAGCATCAAGGGAGTAGGCGCATTGATCACCTTGTGTGCGAAACTAAGGAGAAGGTTCGCTTGCGCCTTTCCTTCCAAGACATCATCTAAGTGATGGCAATGGTGAGAATCGTTTCACTTTGAAAGTTGAATATATTACATGCTATGCGATCTTTTAGAAACCCTAGATTCCGCTAGAATTTTGTTGCGCCTCCTACTAGGGTTTCCCCCCCCCCTTAGGTTTAGGGGTGCCTTCAAGTAGGTCTTCTTCCTCTTGTGTGCGACAACCTTTGGAGGAGATCTCTCTTGCTTTCTTCTTCCAAGACTCCATCCAAGAGATGGCGACGGTATGGATCCTTCTCTTATCTATCTAGACATTTGAAAGTTAATCATATGCGATATTAAGATCTATGAAAACCCTTCTTCCGCTTGCAAAATTTTATGCGCCACCCCAATAGGGTTTTCGCCCCCCTCTCGAAAGGGGTTCTATCAACTGGTATCAGAGCAGGTTTATATATATGCATATGATTGCTTGATGCTATTTTGTGATCCTTGTTTGCGCAACATGCTTAGATCTATAGGTTACATGCGAAATTGATAGCATATGCTTTTATGTTTGCGCATGTTTAGTAGGCGCATCTTTGTTGTTGATGTTTTATCAAAAGAATATCACTTGCGCGCCTATCATTAGACTAAGCGCCTACTATAAACCCTTAGACGGGTTAGTAGGGTTGAAGTCATCCTCTAGGTTAGATCCAACTAGTCTGATCAGACCATCTGACAGCCTAGATGGGTCGACCAGATAGCACCCTTGCGCAAGCAAATGGTGGCTATAGGTCGACTGCATCATAGGTGTGTAGCGATGTCTGGTTGAGACGTTTGTTGAACGCACATGAGTTAAGCCCGGGCTCACACCCGTTTGCCAGACCTCATTGTGGTTGTTCAGCCCTTGGCACATGCATAGTTGACCATTGGGTCGACTCAAGTCAGTTAGGACTTGGTGCATGCAAGGGCACTGGATCTGACTAGTTTGGATGAGTGGATGTAACGCCCTTGATTTTCTGAATTTTGATTTAAGGTTAGAAATTCTGTTTCTGTATTTTATCTGTTAAAATTTTGGGATTTTTGCCTAAATGTAGGAATTTTTCCTACAAGGCAAAAATAATTATTTTGGTTGGGGATTTGAACCCTCGACCTTGAGTCTTTGTTCCTGGAATTCTTCCACCGTGATGGCACATATTTCTGATATTATTGGAGTGGCGCGTGGTGGTTAAGCCCAGGTAAGCCCATAAAACCGATTGTCACTTAAGTTAATTGGGCTATTGGATTTTGGATCCCTTTGGGGTGGAAAAAAAAAAAAAAAGGGGAAATTCGTGAGAGCTCCTCTCCCTCACGATTTTTGGTTTGTTTCTTGCCCTAGCCGCCTGTGTTGTCGCCCCTCACTGTGCTTGGCGCCTCCTGCAAATTTCTGACGCTGGTGGTGGCAGACTGGTGGTGGACGAACTTTCTGGAGATCCCTGATCCTCTGTTTTGGCGTTTTCTCTGTGGGCGATTTTTTTCTGGTGAGTAATTCGATCCTAAGGAGTCTAATCCGAATTAAAATTCGTTATTTGCCATGATTATTCGTATGGGGTTGAATTCAAATAATTATAGGGTTTTAAAATCCTGTTCTGCTGAAATCTGCATTCGTTAATCTGACCTTTGTGTACTATAACCCCAATATCTCATGGTCTATAGATCCAAATCGCACGAAATAAATTTTGTATGAAACTAGATACATTCGGCTTTAATTTGAATCTGATATCGACCATATCCGAGCTGTATTCGTATTTCAATCTGTATTGCAATCTAGCTGTACAAAATCAGTTTTCTGGAAATCTGGATTTCGACCTTTATGTGTTCGAACCATCATATCTCCCTAGGTATAGCTCGAAATCTTGTCAAATCAGTTTTATTAGACCGTAGGCTCGAAGAGCTTTATTTTGACTCCCATAACGCCTATTTTCGATTAGTTATTGGATCTGAAATAAATGTCGCAAGTCTGATATATGAATCTGTTTTCTTGAAATCTGAAATTCTGACCTTCCTATGTTCGAACCCTTATATCTTCCTGCCTACAATTCGAAATCTTGTGAAACCAGTTTTATTGGAAACTAGATTCAGAGAGCTTCATTTTGAATACAATATTGACTAGCTTTGGTTCGAAATTGGACTAAAAATATATTTTGCAAACTGACAATATAAATCTGCTATGTTTTGGTTAGACGAATATTCCTTTGTGAGAAAAATTTACATTGTATGGTTTAACCTCTTAAATTGTGGTCTGTAGTTCTTCTAAAATTTATTTGTTTGATGAGAAATTTTAGAGAAAACAAAATTTGGGATTTAACTAAGAACTTAGGAATTTTCGAAAATATAGTTCGAGCCAATTTTGGGGCTTTGGTCAATTTTCTTCACGAGCGTGTAATTAAAATTATCTGTAGTGGGGGACTAAAATTATTTACATGAAATTTGTGCGTTCCGTTAAGGTTCTGAAAGTGGCGCCCCTTACAGTAATTTTATAGCTCACGGTTTTAGAAATTTTGAGGAGATTATTTCATGAATAATTTCTGTTCTGTGTTTAAATGTTTGTTATATGAATAATTTCTGTTCTGTATTTAATTGTTTGTTATGTGGATATTTCCTGTTCTGTTTATATGTTGTGAAGTTTCTGAAAACCTTGAATGTGTTAAAACATTTGTGAGAACATAGAATGGTTTGACATGAATTAAGGTTAGTTGTATGGAATTCACTCATATAAATTCTGTTCTGTGTTTAAGGACTGGATATTAGGGTGTGTCATTTTCTGGTTTGTTAGACTTTGGGCATAATGTAAGAATTAAGTAGTGGTTGATCCTACTTCTCCGTTTCAGTATAATCTATTCTGTAAAATTATGCCCTAGTGTAGCACTCTTCCGTGTCCTTACCCTCCTTCTGTGGCGCTGTAATGGTGCTGATAGTCTACTACGACCCTTGAGACACTATTTCTGTTCTGGGTATTGGAGGCCAGAGTGCCACGTCCTAACAAGACGGGGGCCACCCACTGATACCTCCTCTACCATTCAGTTCTGGGTTTTGGAGGCCAGAGTGCCACGTCCTAACAAGACGGGGGCCACCCACTGATACCTCCTCTACCATTCAGTTCTGGGTTTTGGAGGCCAGAGTGCCACGTCCTAACAAGACGGGGGCCACCCACTGATACCTCCTCTACCATTCAGTTCTGGGTTTTGGAGGCCAGAGTGCCACGTCCTAACAAGACGGGGGCCACCCACTGATACCTCCTCTACCATTCAGTTCTGGGTTTTGGAGGCCAGAGTGCCACGTCCTAACAAGACGGGGGCCACCCATTGATACCTCCTCTACCATTCTGTTCTGGGTATTGGAGACCAGAGTGCCACGTCCTGACAAGACGGGGGCCACCCACTGATATCTCCTTTACCATTTTGTTTCTGATATGCATGCATTGTCTCGTCCTCGGCAGAGGTGGGGTCAGACCTTCTGTGGTCATCAGGCCTTCTGTGGCCTTTCTGTTTCCGATGTAGACTATCCGTTTGGACTCTGAAAATTCTGATTTTCTGTCTGTCAGTTCTGATTTCTGTAGTTCTGTTTCGATCTGTATTTAGATGTATTAGGCGGTGTGGTTAGTTGGTATGGGTTGGTATATTCATATCCTACCTGTTTGATGCCTATTGTTACAAGTATCTGTATTTGATTGTGTTTGTTTCTGATATGAGCATGCATGTTAAGTTGATTTATCTTATCTGTTAAATAAAAAGAATTTTAACTTAAGTATGATATTTTTGATGTGTACTATGGATGACTTTTAGTGTCTTTTACTCACTGAGCTTTTTAGCTCACCTCCGTTGTTTAAATGTTTTCAGGTGAGACATCAAGACAGTAATTGCTACAGCTAATATGACGCTAATGTTTGATGTCATTTCTAAGAATAGTCTTCTAAAGATTTATCAGGCCTGCGTGCCTAATTTATTATGACCTATATGACATGTTTTATCTCCTGAGGGCTTATGCCTGTTTTCAGGATATTATATTATAGTTGTTTCATTTAAATTATTGGATACAAGTCTTGGATTCTTTTATTGAATTGGTTCTTATTTTGAAATGTCCGATTTGAGATGTGTAACCGAATTTGTGTTGTTTATTTTAGTATCTGAATAATCAGTTCTGTATATTTCTGAAATTCCACATATGTGTAGTGTGGACGTTTGTTGTTGTTACAAGATATGTGTGTCTGTGCAGCAGTAGTTTAGAATACTTGCTGCCGGATTTTTTCTGGATTTCCGGATTTCTATTTCCTAGTAATCGATCCTATTCAGTTCTGTGCGGTTTTCTGTTCCGTAGTAATGTCCTTCGATGCCGCTTTCTTCTTGTGTTTTAATGGAAGAGTAAAAAAATTTTGAAACCCCGTATTTTACTTGTATGCGTGTGGGGTGTGATTCTGAGGGATGTTACAGATGGTATCAGAGCAATATTACTAGCAATTAGAAACTCCGGGGAAGGAAAACTTTGTTTGTGTATTGCTAGAAACCAAGTTAGGATCTGATTTGTGATTGAATACTGGTTGTTATTCTACTGTGTTATGTGATGCAGGTAAAAATGGTGCGACCAAGAGCTAGCAGTAGCAACGGTGATCAACAGCCTGATCTGAGGCAGACCATGGAGGCTATGACTGCTATGATGCAACAACAGAACGCATTCATTCAGCAGCAAACTCAGATGATGCAGCAGCAGCAGGCGCAGCACATGGAGGTTCAGCAACAGTTATTGCAGCGGCTGTCGCAGACACAGTCTCAGTCACAGGCACAACCGGCTGGTTCTCCTCTGGGTGATGGCGCACATCAACGATATGCTCGGTTGGTTCGAGAGTTTCAGCACCTGAACCCGACTGCATTTTATGGTAGTCCGGGGCCTAGAGCTGCTGAGGATTGGCTTTTGACACTGGAAAAGATTTTCCAGGTTTTGCGCTGTGATGATGCAGACAAGCTGTGTTTGTCTGTCTTTATGTTGCGTGGAGATGCTGAAGACTGGTGGAAGGGAGTCGTCAGACTGGCGGCAACTGAATCCAGAGATGTTGATTGGCAGTACTTCATGATGAAGTTCAATGCCAAGTTTTTCCCCTCTAGCTTATCTGAGGAGCGCGAGGTGGAGTTTATTCATCTTGAGCAGGGCGACATGACGGTGGATCGGTATGAGGCCACATTCGCTCGGTTGTCGGGGTATGCTCCTCACTTAGTCAACACCGAGGAAAGAAGAGCCAAGAAGTTTCAGCGGGGTTTGAGGAAAGATATCAGGACAAGGGTAGCTATGCTACACTTGGAAACTTATGCTGAAGTGGTAGACAGGGCTCGCACTGCTGAGAGGTGCATTGCGGAGATGGCTGCAGATATTATTCCAGTCACTGCACCCGCCCCTACTTCTGTGACTTACGCACCCACTCTGGGTGGTAAGGATAAGAAGAATTTCAAGAGGAAGAAAGACAATAAGGGCAGATACCAACCTTATCAGAAGCCAGCCAGCACAGTTTCTCAGAATGGCAAGAAGTGTCTCCACTGTGGGAGCACTAAACATCAGGATAATGAGTGCTACAGGAAGACTGGCGCTTGCTTCAGATGTGGTAAGGCGGGGCATATGATTAGGGACTGTCCTATGCCGGATGCTAGAGGACAGGGTCAGGGTGAGAAGCCTACTGTGCAGACTCGCGTGTATGCCATCGCGGAGAGGGATGCTTCGGCTTCGAAGTCCGTGGTGGAAGGTACACTTTATGTGTTTAGTTATTTGGCACGCATTCTTTTTGATCCTGGTGCCAATTTATCCTTTGTGTCTGCATGTTTTGCATCATGTCTGCCTGTGTTGCCTAGGATACTTGATTTCTGTATTTCTGTTCATACACCTATGGGTGAGGCCGTATCTACAGATATAACATACCCTGACTGTTTGATTAAGGTAGAAGGATATGATTTACCTATTGATTTGATTAGTCTTCCTATGAAAGACTATGACATCATTCTGGGCATGGATTGGCTGTCTGCCTATCATGCTACTTTAGATTGTTTTGAAAAGCTAATTACTCTGCATCTAAGTGATGGACAGCAATTGGTTATCCAAGGCCGGATTTCAGAACAAGGGCCTTTGGTGATATCTCATCTGCAGGCCAGGAAGCTTTTAGCCCAGGGCTGCAAGGGGTATCTGGCGCATGTCAAGGTGCAGACTGAGCCTGATTTGGATCTGGCTAAAATTCCTGTGGTAAGAGAGTTTGCTGACGTCTTCTCTGATTTATCTGGGTTACCACCCAGCAGAGAAGTTGAGTTTGGTATCGAGTTGTTGCCAGGCACAGCACCGATATCTAAAGCTCCTTACAGGATGGCAACTTCAGAACTGACAGAGTTGAAGAAGCAACTGGAAGAACTATTAGAGAAGGGGTATATTCGGCCCAGTGTTTCTCCATGGGGAGCACCTGTGTTATTTGTGAAGAAGAAGGATGGTACTTTGCGCATGTGCATCGATTACCGTCAACTCAATCAAGTGACTGTTAAGAATAAGTACCCATTACCCCGTATTGATGATCTCTTTGATCAGTTGCAGGGTGCTACTGTATTCTCTAAAATTGACCTGAGGTCTGGCTATTATCAGATGAGTGTTCGGGAGGAGGATGTACCTAAAACTGCATTCAGGACCAGGTATGGGCACTATGAATTTCTTGTTATGCCCTTTGGACTGACAAATGCTCCTGCGGTGTTTATGGATCTGATGAACAGGGTATTTCATGAGCTCCTGGACAAATGTGTGGTCGTCTTCATTGATGATATTCTGATCTACTCCAAGAATGCGCAAGACCACTCTCAGGATTTGCGCAAGGTGCTGGAGATTCTGCGGCTGAAGCGGCTATATGCTAAGGCCAGCAAATGTGAGTTCTGGCTAGATCAGATTGGTTTTCTGGGACACATTATTTCTAGCCAGGGTGTGTCTGTGGATCCAGTGAAGGTGGAGGCCATTCTTCACTGGGGAAGACCAACTACAGCGACTGAGGTCAGAAGTTTTCTGGGCTTAGCTGGATACTACCGCCGCTTTGTGGAGGGTTTTTCCAAGCTGGCTGGTCCTCTGACTAAGCTAACTAGAAAGAATTTGAAGTTTGAGTGGTCTGATGATTGTGAGTCTAGTTTTCAGGAACTGAAAAAGAGACTGACCAGTGCTCCTATCCTCATCATTCCCTGTGATGGAGAGAAGTTCACTGTTTACACTGATGCCTCTGGTAAGGGTCTGGGTGCTGTACTGATGCAGCAAGGAAAAGTAGTTGCTTATGCTTCAAGGCAACTCAAAGACTACGAGGTAAACTACCCCACTCATGATCTGGAGTTGGCAGCTGTAGTTTTTGCCTTGAAAATCTGGAGGCACTATCTGTTTGGACAGACATTTGAATTGTTTACAGATCACCAGAGCTTGAAGTATATCTTCACTCAGAAAGAGCTGAATATGAGACAGAGGCGATGGCTTGAATTGATAAAGGATTATGACTTCACCATCCAGTATCAGTCTGGTAAAGCCAATGTGGTGGCTGATGCTCTTAGTCGGTATCCTGTGACTCAGATAGCTGCACTACGAGTCCAGGAGTGGCGACTATTGCAGGAGTTCAGTGACATGCATCTGAGTGTGACTCCGGGTGAGAGAGGCGGTCTTCTGGCTTCTCTCAGGGTTCAGTCAGACTTACTGCAGAGACTGAGATCAGGGTAGCAGTCAGATCAGGATATTCTACGGTGGAAAGAGAGGTCTGAGCAAGGCTGGGATGAGAATTTCAGTATGTCGGATGATGGTCTCCTCAGATTTCGTGGAAGGGTCTGTGTCCCTGAGGACCCTGAGTTGAGAAATGAAATTCTTAAGGAAAGTCATTGCACTAAGTATACCGTTCATCCTGGTAGTACCAAGATGTATCAGGATCTGAAAAAGACTTTCTGGTGGCATGGTATGAAGAAGGATGTGCATTTGTTTGTGTCCAGATGTTTGACTTGCCAAACCGTGAAGGCTGAGCATCAGAGGCCGGGCGGTTTGATGCAGTCTCTCCCTATTCCTCAGTGGAAGTGGGAGCATATCAGTATGGACTTTGTGTGTGGGCTGCCCAATACCAGAAGGAATCATGATGCCGTATGGGTGATTGTGGACAGACTCACGAAGTCGGCTCACTTCTTACCGATCAAAATGACTTACAGTTTGGATCGGTTAGCAAAACTGTACATCGATGAGATTGTCAGATTACATGGAGTTCCCTTGGACGTTGTCTCTGATCGTGATCCTCGATTTCTATCCAGGTTTTGGAAGAAATTACAGGAAGATTTGGGAACTAATCTGAGTTTCAGCACTGCATATCATCCTCAATCTGATGGTCAGACAGAGAGAACTATTCAGACACTTGAGGATCTTCTGAGATCTTATGTGATTGACTGGTCTGTTGAGTGGGATCTGGACTTATCACTGATAGAGTTCACCTACAACAATAGCTTCCACTCTAGCATACAGATGGCTCCGTATGAGGCCCTATATGGGAGGAAATGCAGAACACCTATATGCTGGGAGGAAACTGGGGACAGAACAGTGCTAAAGTCTGATGCTGTTCAGGAAGCCACTGAGAAGATCAGAGAAATTCAGAAAAAGATGAAGATTGCTCAGGATAGACAGAAGAGTTATGCTGATGTGAGGCGGCGTCCTCTTGAGTTTTTGGTGGGAGAGCATGTTTTCCTAAAGGTCTCGCCTATGAAAGGGGTGATGAGATTTGGGAAGAGAGGAAAATTGAGTCCCAGGTACATTGGTCCCTTTGATATCATTGAGAGGATTGGACTTGTGGCATATCGACTTGCTCTGCCCCCATCACTGGAACACCTCCATAATGTGTTCCATGTTTCTGCACTCAGAAAATATTGTTCTGATCCTTCTCATGTTCTGGAGTTGGAACCTCTCCAGCTTGAAGAGAACATGACTTTTGTGGTGAAACCTCTCAGAATTGAAGATAGAAAAGAGAAAGTGCTGAGGAATAAGGTTATTCCACTTGTGAAAGTCATCTGGGGAAATCAGTCTGTTGAAGAAGCCTCTTGGGAGGTTGAAGCAGATATGAGAAAGGAGCATCCTCACCTGTTCAGTGATGGGCTTGGTCAGCTTTAGAGGACTAAAGCTCTATAAGGGGGGGAGGATGTAACGCCCTTGATTTTCTGAATTTTGATTTAAGGTTAGAAATTCTGTTTCTGTATTTTATCTGTTAAAATTTTGGGATTTTTGCCTAAATGTAGGAATTTTTCCTACAAGGCAAAAATAATTATTTTGGTTGGGGATTTGAACCCTCGACCTTGAGTCTTTGTTCCTGGAATTCTTCCACCGTGATGGCACATATTTCTGATATTATTGGAGTGGCGCGTGGTGGTTAAGCCCAGGTAAGCCCATAAAACCGATTGTCACTTAAGTTAATTGGGCTATTGGATTTTGGATCCCTTTGGGGTGGAAAAAAAAAAAAAAAGGGGAAATTCGTGAGAGCTCCTCTCCCTCACGATTTTTGGTTTGTTTCTTGCCCTAGCCGCCTGTGTTGTCGCCCCTCACTGTGCTTGGCGCCTCCTGCAAATTTCTGACGCTGGTGGTGGCAGACTGGTGGTGGACGAACTTTCTGGAGATCCCTGATCCTCTGTTTTGGCGTTTTCTCTGTGGGCGATTTTTTTCTGGTGAGTAATTCGATCCTAAGGAGTCTAATCCGAATTAAAATTCGTTATTTGCCATGATTATTCGTATGGGGTTGAATTCAAATAATTATAGGGTTTTAAAATCCTGTTCTGCTGAAATCTGCATTCGTTAATCTGACCTTTGTGTACTATAACCCCAATATCTCATGGTCTATAGATCCAAATCGCACGAAATAAATTTTGTATGAAACTAGATACATTCGGCTTTAATTTGAATCTGATATCGACCATATCCGAGCTGTATTCGTATTTCAATCTGTATTGCAATCTAGCTGTACAAAATCAGTTTTCTGGAAATCTGGATTTCGACCTTTATGTGTTCGAACCATCATATCTCCCTAGGTATAGCTCGAAATCTTGTCAAATCAGTTTTATTAGACCGTAGGCTCGAAGAGCTTTATTTTGACTCCCATAACGCCTATTTTCGATTAGTTATTGGATCTGAAATAAATGTCGCAAGTCTGATATATGAATCTGTTTTCTTGAAATCTGAAATTCTGACCTTCCTATGTTCGAACCCTTATATCTTCCTGCCTACAATTCGAAATCTTGTGAAACCAGTTTTATTGGAAACTAGATTCAGAGAGCTTCATTTTGAATACAATATTGACTAGCTTTGGTTCGAAATTGGACTAAAAATATATTTTGCAAACTGACAATATAAATCTGCTATGTTTTGGTTAGACGAATATTCCTTTGTGAGAAAAATTTACATTGTATGGTTTAACCTCTTAAATTGTGGTCTGTAGTTCTTCTAAAATTTATTTGTTTGATGAGAAATTTTAGAGAAAACAAAATTTGGGATTTAACTAAGAACTTAGGAATTTTCGAAAATATAGTTCGAGCCAATTTTGGGGCTTTGGTCAATTTTCTTCACGAGCGTGTAATTAAAATTATCTGTAGTGGGGGACTAAAATTATTTACATGAAATTTGTGCGTTCCGTTAAGGTTCTGAAAGTGGCGCCCCTTACAGTAATTTTATAGCTCACGGTTTTAGAAATTTTGAGGAGATTATTTCATGAATAATTTCTGTTCTGTGTTTAAATGTTTGTTATATGAATAATTTCTGTTCTGTATTTAATTGTTTGTTATGTGGATATTTCCTGTTCTGTTTATATGTTGTGAAGTTTCTGAAAACCTTGAATGTGTTAAAACATTTGTGAGAACATAGAATGGTTTGACATGAATTAAGGTTAGTTGTATGGAATTCACTCATATAAATTCTGTTCTGTGTTTAAGGACTGGATATTAGGGTGTGTCATTTTCTGGTTTGTTAGACTTTGGGCATAATGTAAGAATTAAGTAGTGGTTGATCCTACTTCTCCGTTTCAGTATAATCTATTCTGTAAAATTATGCCCTAGTGTAGCACTCTTCCGTGTCCTTACCCTCCTTCTGTGGCGCTGTAATGGTGCTGATAGTCTACTACGACCCTTGAGACACTATTTCTGTTCTGGGTATTGGAGGCCAGAGTGCCACGTCCTAACAAGACGGGGGCCACCCACTGATACCTCCTCTACCATTCAGTTCTGGGTTTTGGAGGCCAGAGTGCCACGTCCTAACAAGACGGGGGCCACCCACTGATACCTCCTCTACCATTCAGTTCTGGGTTTTGGAGGCCAGAGTGCCACGTCCTAACAAGACGGGGGCCACCCACTGATACCTCCTCTACCATTCAGTTCTGGGTTTTGGAGGCCAGAGTGCCACGTCCTAACAAGACGGGGGCCACCCACTGATACCTCCTCTACCATTCAGTTCTGGGTTTTGGAGGCCAGAGTGCCACGTCCTAACAAGACGGGGGCCACCCACTGATACCTCCTCTACCATTCTGTTCTGGGTATTGGAGACCAGAGTGCCACGTCCTGACAAGACGGGGGCCACCCACTGATATCTCCTTTACCATTTTGTTTCTGATATGCATGCATTGTCTCGTCCTCGGCAGAGGTGGGGTCAGACCTTCTGTGGTCATCAGGCCTTCTGTGGCCTTTCTGTTTCCGATGTAGACTATCCGTTTGGACTCTGAAAATTCTGATTTTCTGTCTGTCAGTTCTGATTTCTGTAGTTCTGTTTCGATCTGTATTTAGATGTATTAGGCGGTGTGGTTAGTTGGTATGGGTTGGTATATTCATATCCTACCTGTTTGATGCCTATTGTTACAAGTATCTGTATTTGATTGTGTTTGTTTCTGATATGAGCATGCATGTTAAGTTGATTTATCTTATCTGTTAAATAAAAAGAATTTCAACTTAAGTATGATATTTTTGATGTGTACTATGGATGACTTTTAGTGTCTTTTACTCACTGAGCTTTTTAGCTCACCTCCGTTGTTTAAATGTTTTCAGGTGAGACATCAAGACAGTAATTGCTACAGCTAATATGACGCTAATGTTTGATGTCATTTCTAAGAATAGTCTTCTAAAGATTTATCAGGCCTGCGTGCCTAATTTATTATGACCTATATGACATGTTTTATCTCCTGAGGGCTTATGCCTGTTTTCAGGATATTATATTATAGTTGTTTCATTTAAATTATTGGATACAAGTCTTGGATTCTTTTATTGAATTGGTTCTTATTTTGAAATGTCCGATTTGAGATGTGTAACCGAATTTGTGTTGTTTATTTTAGTATCTGAATAATCAGTTCTGTATATTTCTGAAATTCCACATATGTGTAGTGTGGACGTTTGTTGTTGTTACAAGATATGTGTGTCTGTGCAGCAGTAGTTTAGAATACTTGCTGCCGGATTTTTTCTGGATTTCCGGATTTCTATTTCCTAGTAATCGATCCTATTCAGTTCTGTGCGGTTTTCTGTTCCGTAGTAATGTCCTTCGATGCCGCTTTCTTCTTGTGTTTTAATGGAAGAGTAAAAAAATTTTGAAACCCCGTATTTTACTTGTATGCGTGTGGGGTGTGATTCTGAGGGATGTTACAGTGGATCCCTATTAATGTACCGTTGTAAGGTTGTAGAGCATATAAGAGAATTAAAATTGATGCCAATGGGGTTTTCGAAATTTTATTTTCTTATCCTGGATCACATGATGTTTGATGCCATATTGCTTGTTTATTTATTCTTATGTGGGCTGCCCATGTTAAATGTTTGCTGTGCTGGGGCCTGCGTGCCTGAATTGAAAAGTAAATTAATTATTGTGATCTGCGTATCACATTGTTTTTAATTTATAAATGTTATTGACCTGCGAGTCAATCTTGTCTAGATAGATTAATTTGTAAATTAATCAGAGAAGAGCACAGAGCACATTTGGCAGAGGCGCATGCAGCAGAGGCTTGACCAGGTGGGAGGTCTAGGGTTCGACCCTAGGACCAGGCGCATTTTCCTGGTGGGCGCACCTGAGCTGCAGTTGGCGCTTGGCCCTGGTTTGGGCCAGATGAGCAGCAAAAGTCCCATGAAGAAAAGCAAGTGAAGACTTAAGTGATATTAAGGTCTTACTTAGGCTATGGGCTTTTACCACATAAGATCCATGCTTTCTTTTATTGTTTAATATTAGAATTGCATTATTAGTTTATCTTCTGCTATCACCATAGGAATTGCATGATAGTGAAGAAGATAAAAGACCGTTAAAATCCAACGACGAAATATCAAGCTCGTAAGCCTTCTGACGCGAAACCTCACTGTTCTGATTATCGTTGGAGCCGTGTTGTACCCACTCAGTGGGCACGTCCATCTATCTTCAGATGGTGTGTGATTTCACCTGCGTGTTACAGAGAAGGGATTTATCGCTTCTCGTTGCTCAGCATAGCATGTGGTGGTCCAGGGAGTAGGTCGGGTGAGCTTGGCCATGTAGGCTACATATGTGGCGCATATGGTAGCACATGGAGGCAGCCATCTGTGGGATCAGAGACTATGATGTACCAACTCAGTTGGCACAGTCTGCTGGATTGCCCAGATGAAGGGGAATCGCACGGGTTGGCGATTGGCAGGGACTGCCTACCAGAGATTAGTGCTTGTACTCTCTGTGCATCTTATCTCGCCTGAGCGGGACGCGGAGACCAAGTATGAAATCTGGATCCCATCTCACTAAAAGAGTTCTACTCTTTCGGGCTTTTTTGCTGGATTTTTCAGCCAGATAAAAATAGTGAGAAAAAGAATCTTTCTTAAGTCCTGATTGATTCTTGACATTGATACTGACCTTGCTGTTCTTGCATTGTTGTAGATTTCTACAGCAACGAACACCATGAGCTTCAATGTGCGATCCCTACTGGAAAGGGAGAAGTTTGCTGGGCCGAACTTCTCGGACTGGTACGGACACCTTAAGATTGTTCTTAAGGCAGAGAGGAAACTGTATGTCCTCGAGACGGCAATACCGCCGCAGCCCGCTCCGAACGCCGCAAGGGCGGTTCGGGATGCCTATGAAAAGCATGTCAATGATAGCATTGATGTCGCTTGCCTGATGCTAGCGTCTATGACGCCACCGCTGCAGCGTCAGCATGAGGATATGTCGGCTATAGAAATTATAGCGAACCTCAAGATGCTGTATGCTGCACAGGCTAGGACGGAACGCTATAATCTGACCAAGCTTTTCTTTCAGAGCAAACTGGCTGAAGGGAGCCCAGTGGGAGCTCACGTGCTCAAGATGATTGGGCACAAGGAGGCTCTAGAGAAACTGGGGCATACCATCAATCAGGAGCTTGCTGTAGACATTATTCTGCAGTCTCTTCCGCCTTCTTTCGATGCGTTCATCATTAACTTTAATATGAACAAAATCGATTGTACTCCGGCAGAGCTACTGAATATGCTCTTGACTACTGAGGAAACTCTGAAGGGAAAGCCTTCAACCTCTGTCTTAATGGTTCCTTCAAGGAACAAGAAGAAGGGGAAGAAGGGCAAAGCCCCTGTCAAGAACTACAACAAGGCTCTGAAACAGAAGGTGAAGCGGTCGAAGGAATACAGGTGTTTCCACTGTGGCCAGCTGGGTCACTAGAAAAAGGACTGTAAAGCGCTCCAAGGAGATAAGAGGGGAAGCATCGCTTCTGGCTCAGGTATATTCGTGACTGAAGTCATGTTTTCATCTTCTTCTATATCATGGGTGTTGGACACTGCATGTGGAGTTCACATTTGTTCAAATGTACAGGAACTCAAGAGAAGAAGACAGGTGGGACAGCATGAGGTGGACCTACGAGTAGGAAACGGGGCACGGGTTGCTGCTGTTGCTGTAGGAGACTATTTCATCTTTTTACCATCTGGACTTGTATTGGAACTAAACAGTTGTTATTTTGTTCCCAGTATTACTAAAAATATTATCTCCATTCCTACTCTTGTCAGGAAGGGATTTTCCTTTGAATGCAATATTTCAAAGTGTGTTTTATCTTATGATAATATTGTTTATGCAACTGGTTCAATTAACAACGGGTTATTCATGTTGGACATGGAATGTTCGATACAAAATATTGATAATAAGAAAGCCAAGTATGCTGATGACAGCACCTTGCTATGGCATAATCGTTTAGGCCATATTAACGAGAAACGCATTAAGCGGTTGCATGATCATGGACTGCTGGGATCATTCTCCTATAAGGAGATTGATACATGCAAAGCTTGTTTGATGGGTAAAATGACGAAGTCACCTTTTCCTAATAAAGGTCAAAGGGCTTCAGGTTTACTTGACCTTATACACAGTGATGTGTGTGGGCCATTTAGTAAACATGCCAGAGGTGGCTATCTGTACTTCATTACCTTTACTGATGATTTCAGTAGGTATGGTTATGTCTATCTGATGAGACATAAAAGTGAATCTTTTGACAAGTTCAAAGAATTCAAGAATGAAGTACAAAATCAGCTAGGCCGAAATATCAAGGCACTTCGCTCAGATCGAGGTGGAGAATACCTAAGTCATACTTTTACTGACTATCTAAAGGAGTGTGGGATTATCTCGCAGCTCACTCCGCCAGGAACACCGCAATGGAATGGTGTGTCCGAGAGGAGAAATAGAATGTTACTTGATATGGTTCGTTCTATGATGAGTCAGGCTACTCTACCTTACTCCTTTTGGGGATTTGCACTGGAAACAGCTGCAAAGGTACTAAACCGAGTGCCAACCAAGGCAGTTTCTAAGACTCCATATGAGTTATGGTATGGGAAACAGCCGAGTTTGACATTTATCAGGATCTGGGGTTGCGAGGCTTATGTCAAAAAGCTCGCCTCTGGGAAACTAGAGAGCAGATCTGAGAAATGTATCTTTGTCGGTTACCCTAAGGAAACTAAGGGTTATTATTTCTACGATCCCAAAGAGAACAAGGTTTTTGTTGCACGGACGGCCATATTTCTTGAGAAGGAGTTTCTTCTGCAAGAGGCTAGTGGGAGAGAAATAAAGCTGGATGAGAATCCAGAAGAAGGACAAAGTAGTCAAGCACAGTTGGATGAGCCTGAGCCGGTAGATCAGGTTATTGAACAACCTGAGGCTCAGATATCACGGGAACCGCGAAGATCAGGAAGGATCCGTCGACAGCCTGAGCGCTATGACGGAGTCTACATCATTGATAATGATGAACCCCTCACTTATGCGGAAGCGGTCAGTGGACCGGAGTCAGCTAGATGGCTTGATGCTATGCGAGCCGAGATGGACTCCATGTCAGATAACCAAGTCTGGGATTTGGTTGATCCGCCTCCGGGAGTAATCCCTATAGGCTGTAAATGGATCTTCAAGAAGAAGATTGACATGGATGGTAACGTGGTTACCTATAAAGGCAGGCTAGTTGCGAAAGGTTTCAAACAAATCTACGGGATAGATTATGATGAAACTTTCTCACCTGTAGCCATGTTTAAGTCTATTCGGATTCTTTTCGCGATAGCTGCATATTACGATTATGAGATCTGGCAGATGGATGTGAAGACGGCTTTCCTTAATGGAAATCTGGATGAGGATGTGTATATGACACAACCTGAAGGTTTCACTAATCCATCAGATCGTCATAAAATATGCAAGTTAAAGAAGTCCATTTATGGACTGAAACAAGCATCTAGAAGCTGGAATATTCGTTTTGATGAATCAGTCAGTGAATTTGGTTTCATCAAGAACGAAGATGACCCGTGTGTATATAAGAGGTTTAGTGGGAGCGTAATTACTTTCCTAGTCCTCTACGTCGATGATATCTTAATCATTGGAAATGACATTCCTGAAATGCATGCAGTTAAGGCATGGTTAAGGAAATGTTTCCAGATGAAAGATCTAGGAGAAGCAGCCTATGTTCTAGGTGTGAAGATCTACAGGGATAGATCTAAGAGGCTTCTCGGGCTGTGCCAGAGTACTTACATCGATAAGGTCCTGGAAAGATTCCATTTAGAGAATTCTAAAAGGGGATATCTTCCAGTCAGACATGGTCTGAATCTTTCGAAGAGTCAGTGTCCACAAACACAGACTGAGAAAGATGAAATGGACAATACGCCTTATGCTTCGGCTATTGGATCCATTATGTGTGCGATGTTGTGTACTCGCCCAGACGTCGCTTACGGGTTAAGCGTGACCAGTCGGTTCCAAAGTAATCCAGGTCAGGCACACTGGATTGCGGTCAAGAACATTTTAAAATATCTGCGGAGGACCAAAGATATGTTCTTGATATATGGTGGTCAGGAAGAACTCAGTATTGAAGGATATACTGACGCTTCGTTCCAGTCGGACCAGGATGATTTCCGATCACAATCAGGCTATGTTTTTAGCTTGAATGGAGGAGCAGTGGTGTGGAAGAGTTTCAAACAGTCAACTGTTGCTGATTCCACAATAGAAGCCGAGTATGTTGCAGCCTCGGAAGCATCCAAGGAGGCAGTGTGGATTCGTAAGTTCGTGAGAGAACTTGGTGTTGTTCCTTTGAGTGCAGATCCTTTGGTTATCTTTTGTGATAACACTGGAGCAATTGCACAAGCAAAGGAACCACGGTCGCACCAGAAGTCCAAGCACATACAGAGACGGTTTCACTTGATCCGGGAGATCATAGATCGTGGCGAGATCAAAGTCTGCAAGGTTCATACAGATGACAATCTGGCAGACCCGCTTACCAAGCCTCTGGCGCAGCAGAAGCATGAGAAGCACTGTAATAATATGGGTTTGAGGTTTCTCAACCATTAGATTAAGTGCAAGTGGGAGATTGTTGGGGTATGCCCTTAAGGCTAATGTTTGAGGCCTTGGGATTGTAAGAGTATCATGTATAAACTTTTAAGTTTATAAAGGCAATAGTTGTTATTCAGGTTGTTACCTTGTCTGCTGTAATAAGTGTACTACTGAATAATGTCTCAAAGCTGTTCAGCTAGGCTGACATGCAATAATGTCCTTAGTCGATATATCTTGGTGAACATGAGACAGCCTTGATATGGTTAAGACTAATATGTGTTCTAATCTTATAGGATGCTTCGAGCATGGAATAAGATGTAGACTCATGGGTACATTGGATGTACTGGACAAACCCTACTAGGATATTCAATTGTTTGTCACAATGTGAATAATCCTTGAATGCTGCAAGTGGCACATTTCCTCTGACTTGAGATCACTTGTGTTTTCTAAATGATGATTGTCATTGTTTTGAGGTAGTTCAATATCATTTGAAACATAATGGTTATAGACTATCTTGGATGGTGAGCTTGAGTCATGTTAGGGCACTAGTGATAGACATAGGATTGCCGTCTCCTTGTTTAAGGAGAGTGATGTTCTAAAGGGGCCCCCTGGATGAGATGATTGAGAGAGTGTATGGCCATACCCAGGTGACTGTGTTCATCTGATCTAATCATGCTCATCATATTGGAGCTACAAGCTTGACACGCTTGTCCAATAAGAACATCCAGTGGCAAAGGAAACATGTTTGCCTTGTGAGTTGGATTCACACTTGAGCTATGTTTTGGGTGTAGTCTTGGAAGACTCTTTCCTTTATATCGGGAGACAGTGATGTGTTGCTAGATACCCCTCACTGATCGTGATAACGTAAGTTATCGTTACCGACATTTAAAGGAAACCCTCAAGGTCGCACAATTTGATGATATGGCTTACTTAAGTCAGATCGTGTGGACTGAATTGTTTTGGTTCAGTTTAAAGGGATTTAAACTCTGATTGTAAGTGAGATCTGGTCTGATCATGTTTGATTGATTAGGGCTTGAGATCGGTAAGCTTCGATCGAGAGTGGTGATGCTAGATCGATCAGATCAGAAGCGTCAGATGATGAATGGTCAGATCTAGGACCTTGGGGTCTAATTCGATCTAGACTTAATGTTTGGGCTGATTTGGTTTAATCATTGAACCAAAGAAATTGAACCGGCTCATGGGTTGAGCGCATGGTTCATATGGGAGAAGAGAGATGCGCTTGGTTCACTTGGTGAACGCATAACGCATGTAGTCAAGGCATTGCTATTTTTGGAATGTTCGGTTTCAAAGAGGGAACGTTTCCACGTTCGGAAAAATGCCTCCTCTCTATTCTCCTCGCTCAATTCGCTCTTGGTTGAGACAACTCACGGCTTGCGTTGTGGAGGTCGACAACAAGAGGATTCGGCCAAGCGATCATCTCTTCATCCCTTCAACCGATCAAGAAATCTTTGGAGCCTTGCTAGCACAAGTCGCGCCAAAGAAGTAGGTCTTCTTCCTCTTGTGTGCGACAACCTTTGGAGGAGATCTCTCTTGCTTTCTTCTTCCAAGACTCCATCCAAGAGATGGCGACGGTATGGATCCTTCTCTTATCTATCTAGACATTTGAAAGTTAATCATATGCGATATTAAGATCTATGAAAACCCTTCTTCCGCTTGCAAAATTTTATGCGCCACCCCAATAGGGTTTTCGCCCCCCTCTCGAAAGGGGTTCTATCATACCTCAACCTGAAAAAGTGTTCCTTCCTCACCCCTAGGGTTATCTTTTTAGGCTTCATAGTATCAGACCAAGGACTTCAAGCTGACCCTAGCAAAATCCAAGCCATCTTAGACTGGCCTGAACCCAAGACTTTGACTGAGATTAGGAGCTTCCATGGTCTAGCTGCCTTTTATAGGAGATTCATTAGAAACTTTAGTACCATAGTAGCCCCTATAACTAACTGTATGAAGCAAGGTGAGTTTAGTTGGCCTAAGTCTGCTGGTAGAGCTTTTGTGGAGCTTAAGTCTAGAATGACCACTGCCCCTGTCCTAAAATTACCTGACTTCTCTAAAGTTTTCATAGTGGACTGTGATGCCTCAGGAGTAGGAATAGGAGGTACCCTTAGTCAGGAAGGTCACCCCATAGCCTACTTTAGTGAGAAGTTAAATGAGGCTAAACAAAGATATACTACCTATGATAAGGAATTCTATGCTGTAGTTCAATCCCTAAGGCACTGGAGACACTATCTGATACATAACGAATTCATTCTAAATAGTGATCACCAAGCTTTATCTTTCCTAAGTGCTCAAAAGAAATTAAATGCTAGGCATGCTAAATGGGTAGAGTATCTTCAACAGTATACTTTTGTTTTGAAACACAAGTCTGGGATTGAAAATAAAGTTGCTGATGCTTTGAGTAGAGTTGTTTTACTTATGCAAACTTTATCTGTTGAAGTAGTTGGATTTGATCGTATGAAGCATGAATACCTAGAATGCCCTGATTTTTCAAGTATTTATTCTGAGCTTAGCATAGATCCTTTGAGTCAACCCCTCTATACCCTAAGGGATGAGTTTCTGTTTCTTGGGCCAAAGTTGTGCATTCCCAAGACCTCAATCCGAGACTTCCTTGTTTGGGAGATCCACGGAGGAGGGTCTGCCGGGCACCATGGCCGGGATAAGACTCAAGCCTTAGTGGAGGAACGGTTCTTCTGGCCGAACCTCAATAGGGATGTAGCTAAGATTGTCAAACATTGTAGGACCTGCCAGACCAGAAAAACTCAGAGACATAACTATGGTCTGTACACACCCCTACCCATCCCTCAAGCACCATGGCAAGACCTTAGCATGGACTTCATCTTAGGTTTACCAAGGACTCCCTCTAGACATGACTCTATTTTTGTCGTAGTGGATAGGTTTACCAAGATGGCACACTTTATACCTTGCTACAAAACCACAGATGCATCACATGTAGCTAGGTTGTTTTTTAAAGAGGTTGTTAAACATAGAGGTACCCCTCTGACTATAGTTTCTGATAGGGATTCCAGGTTTGTTGGACATTTCTGGAAAACCCTGTGGGCTATGTTGGGAACCAAACTCAAATTCTCCACGGCCTATCATCCTCAGACGGATGGGCAGACCGAAGTGGTCAATCGATCACTGGGGAGCATTTTGAGGAGTTTGGTAGGAGAGCACCCAGGCACATGGGATAAGCTGTTGCCCATTGCCGAGTTCTCCTATAATAGTGTTGTCAACAAAACCACAGGATTGTCCCCTTTTCAGGCCAACATAGGGTACCAACCCAGAAAACCTGTTGATTTATTTCCTTTACCTAGGCACTCTCATATTTCTATGTCTGCTAAAGATTTTGCTACTCACATGTCCCATTTACATCATGAAATACATTGTCAAATGCTTGATGCTGTAAATTCCTATCGCAAGAGTGCTAACAAGAAACACCGAGAAAGGAAATTCTCTGTAGGTGAACAGGTTATACTGCGGGTCAGGGAGGAGCGCATCCATGGATCTGGCCGCAAGTTGGACGCAAAGGGACTCGGACCATTCACCATCATAGAAAAGATCAACGATAACGCCTACATCTTGGATCTGCCACCGGACTTGGGGATCCCCACCACTATCAATGTGGAGGATCTCACGCACTATGAGGAGCCTGTGCACATCGAGGAGTTGACTGACAGGCCCGAGCTACAGAGCATACTTGAAGATCAGACCCGACTCACCCCAGACAAGGTACAAGTGTTTTACCGTGTTAAATTTACGTCGGGTGAGGAGGCTTGGCTTCTCGAAGAAGAGTTGGCACAGGCCGCTCCGGAATTACTCCAAGGGTACAAGGATAATTCTCCAGAGGAGAATTCTTCCCACCCGGGGAGAAATGATGGAGGGGCCAACCCTGCCCCAAGAAGGTCTGGAAGGACTAGGAGGAAGCCCCTCAGATATGGCTTTTCATCCTAGGTCACCTTTCTTTCCTTATTTGCAGTTTCCTTTTTTGCCTTGAATAAAGCCCTAGTGCACTGTGTAGTTTCCTTATTTGGTCATGCATTACTTCCTAGAATAGTCTACTGGCTTTTGTGTCAATAATTGGGCAGGTTATAGCCCAGCTCAAGGGAAGCTAGGAAGCTCAAGCTAAGCCACTCAAGTAGAGCTCCAAATATGGAAGGAGGCACTTCAACTAGAGACTTCAAGTTGAAGAGGCTTAAATTGAATGCAACTCCACCTTCCAAATCAACCAAGGCGCCACCCAACATGATGAAGAATTCGAATGATATAAACCAGCCCACAAATTGCCAAGTAAAGAGCCATCAATGCGCCTAGCCATCAAGGATCAATCTAGATCCACAAATCAAGGGATCACCATCTAGATCCCCAATTTGTGGAGCCACCTTTGGAAGCCCTAGCCGCCCATGCTCTTGAAGGAATGCAATTCGAAATTCAATTGGGGCGCCATCTCATCCAAGCAAATAAAGAAGGAGCTCAAGAAGAAATCGGCCACAAAGAGCTCCATCAAAAGAAAGATTTCGAAATTCAAAATTTGCCAAGGAAATGTTTTAATTGAGCATTAAATTCTTTCCCTACCTTTGTGATTGCACCTAGGGTGAATTGTCACCCTTGCCCATGGCTTGTTAAGCCTATAAATTGTAATCATCCCCTCCTTGTCTATTAGTTGCCTAGTTGAAAGAACCTTGTGTTAGCATTGGTGCTTGTGTCGCCTAAGAGTTTTCTACCTCTCCCCCTTCCTCTAAAGGGCCGAGCCCTTTCCCTTCTCCCCTCTCTTCTCAAGTCCTCAACGCAACCTAATCTCTTGAAGATCCTTTACACACCTTTGGCGAGTCCTAAAGAAGATCCCTCAACCTTGGTCTCGGCAAGACACTAGGAGATTCTTGAAGGCATCATCACTCTCGGCCAACAAGGAGGCTTGCATCTTGGAGACTTTCGGCTAAGTTCCTTCCCTCTCCTTTCTTTAGATCTTAAGAACTTGGCTCTACACTAATCTGAATTCTTATTCAAGGTGGCGCAAGGATTTGGAGACCTCTTCCTAAGCGCAAGGCTTTCTTCTCCCTCCCCCTTTCTCTTTAGTCAAAGTGTTAAGGAAACTTGCGAGGCTTAACCTCCCCCTTAGATTTGTTTTGTAATATGAATCCGTGGTCTGTACGGATCTCGATTGATTGTGTTTTCTTGTAATGATGCAATACCTTCCATCAGAGTAGGACTGTTGAAGATCGGGACGATACGATCCTTCTATGCTCAAGGATCGCACTGTGAGTATTCCTATTAGTCATTTCATTTCATAGTTTGAAGTGCTCTTTCTTTTAGTAGTAACTTAGTGTCGCTTTCTTTATTTATAAAATACAAAAAAATATATTTTCCAACTCCGTTAGAGTAAATTCGGGTTTTATCTAAAAATACAAAAAATTATTTTCTTAAAGCGTTGTTTGAATGCACCCTTACTTGTGAGTGATCCCACCTCCATCAATGTTGCAGCCTCAGAAGCATCTAAGGAGGCAGTGTGGATTCGTAAGTTCGTTCAGGAACTTGGTGTTGTTCCTTCGAGTGCAGATCCTTTGGTTATCTTCTGTGATAACACTGGAGCAATAGCACAAGCAAAGGAACCACGGTCGCACCAGAAGTCCAAGCACATACAGAGAAGGTTTCACTTGATCCGGGAGATCATTGATCGTGGCGAGATCAAAGTCTGCAAGGTTCATACAGATGACAATCTGGCAGACCCGCTTACAAAGCCTCTGGCGCAGCAGAAGCATGAGAAGCACTGTAATAATATGGGTTTGAGATTTCTCAACCATTAGATTAAGTGCAAGTGGGAGATTGTTGGGGTATGCCCTTAAGGCTAATGTTTGAGGCCTTGGGATTATATCAGTATCATGTATAAACTCAATGTTTATAAAGGCAATGGTTGTTATTCAGGTTGTTACATTATCTGCTGCAATATGTATACTTCTGAATAATGTCTCAAAGCTGTTCAGCTTGGCTGACATGCAGTTTTGTCCTTAGTCGAGATATCTTGGTGAACATGAGACAGCCTTGATATGATTGAGACTAATATGTGTTCTAATCTTATAGGATGCTTCGAGCATGGAATAAGATGTAGACTCATGGGTACATTGGATGTATTGGACAGACCCTACTTAGGATATTCAATTGCTTGTCACAATGTGAATAATCCTTATATGCAAACAAGTGGCATACTTCCTCTGACTTGAGATCACTTGTGTTTCTAAATGATGATTGGCATTGTTTTGAGGTAGTTCAATATCATTTGAAACATAATGGTTATAGACTATCTTGGATAATGAGCATGAGTCATGTTAGGGCGCTAGAGATAGATATAGGATTGCCGTCTCCTTGGAAGGAGTGTGATGCTCTATAGGGGCCCCCTGGATGAGATGATTGAGAAAGTGTATGGCCATACCCAGATGACTATGTTTCATCTGATCTAATCATTCTCATCATATTGGAATTACAGGCTTGACACGCTTGTCCAATAAGAACATCCAGTGGCAAAGGAAACATGTATGCCTAGTGAAGTGGATTCACACTTGTGCTGTGGTTTGGGTGTAGTCTTGGAAGACTCTTTCCTTTATATCGGGAGATAGTGATGTGTTGCTAGATACCCCTCACTGATCGTGATAACGTAAGTTATCGTTACCGACATTTAAAGGAAACCCTTAGGGTCGCACAATTTGATGATATGGCTTACTTATGTCAGATCGTGTGGACTGAATTGTTTTGGTTCAGTTTAAAGGGATTTAATCTCTGATTGTAAGTGAGATCTGGTCTGATCATGTTTGATTGATTAGGGCTTGAGATCGGTAAGCTTCGATCGAGAGATTGGATGCTAGATCGGTGAGATCAAGAGCATCAAGAGATGAATGGTCAGATCTTGAGCCTTTTGGTTTAATGTGATCTGGATCAAGGCTTGGTTTATTTTGGTCTTTGAACCAAATGAATTGAACTGGCTCATCAAGTGAGCGCATGGTTCAAAGAGGAGAATGTTGCGATCGTTCATTTGACTTGAACGCTTGAACACGTTGAGTTTTTGCTATTTTTGGATAGCATGACTTCTAAACATGGTGCACGCCTCCACGTTAGAAGTGGATCGCTCTATTCTCGCTCGTTCTCTCCTCTCTCATCGCCGCTTGCTCTCTGGTGGTGAAGAAGGCTCACGCCAAGGAAGAGAAAAAAAAAAATTCGCCCAAGCAAGAGTTCTTCTCATCTTCCCTTTCATTCGATCAGGACTCTTGGAGCCTTGCTAGCACAAGGAGCAACAAGAAGAAGCCGAGACTCATCTTGTGTGCGTCTGCTTTGGAGGAGAGCGGCATCACTCTCTGCTTCCAAGTCGCCATCCAAGAAATGGCATTGGTAAGAATCTTTATCCATCTATTCAAGTTGATCATAGATATATGCAAACCGATCCTTAGAAACCCTAGATTCTTCTGCTAAGAATCCTCTGATATGCGCCTATTAGGGTTTCGACCCCGCCCCTTAGGGACTTTCATTCTCCACCTCGATCTGAATGAAGTGCCTTGATATTTCGGCCTAACTGATTCTGTACTTCATTTTTGAATTCTTTGAACTTGTCAAAAGATTCACTCTTATGTCTCATTAGATAGACATAACCATACCTACTGAAATCATCAGTAAAAGTAATGAAGTATGAATAGCCACCTCTGGCATGTTTACTAAACGGCCCACACACATCACTGTGAATAAGGTCAAGTAAACCTGAAGCCCTTTCACCTTTATTAGTAAAAGGATTCTTCATCATTTTACCCATTAAACAAGCTTTGCATGTATCAAGCTCCTCATAGGAGAATGATCCCAGCAGTCCATGATCATGCAACCGCTTAATGCGCTTCTTGTTAATATGGCCTAAACGACTATGCCATAGCAAGGTGCTGTCATCAGCGTACTTGGCCCTTTTGTTATCAATTTGTTGTACAAAACATTCCATGTCCAACATGTATAACCCATTGTTAATCGATTCAGTTGCATAAACAATATTATCATATGAAATACAACACTGTGAAGTTTTGCATTCAAAAGAACAGTCTTTCCTGACAAGAGCAGGAATAGAGATAATATTCTTAGTTATGCTTGGTACAAAATAACAATTGTCAAGTTCTAATACAAGTCCAGATGGTAAAGATATGTTATATTCTCCTACAGCAACAGCAGCAACCCGTGCCCCGTTTCCAACTCGTAGGTCCACCTCATGCTGTCCCACCTGTCTTCTTCTCTTGAGTTCCTGCACATTTGAACAAATGTGAACTCCACATGCAGTGTCCAACACCCATGAAATAGAAGAAGCAACCATGACTTCAGTCACGTAAATACCTGAGCTAGAAGTGAAAGGCTTGCTTCCCTTCTTCTCTCCTTGGAGCGCTCTACAGTCCTTCTTCCAGTGACCCAGCTGGCCACAATGGAAACATCTGTTGTCCTTTGACCGCTTCACCTTTTGTTTCAAAGCCTTGTTATAGCTCTTGATAGGGGTTTTGCCCTTCTTCCCCATCTTCTTATTCCTTGAAGGAACCATTAAGACAGAGGATGAAGGCTTTCCTTTCTCAAGAGTCTGCTCTGTGGTGCAGAGCATGTTCAGTAACTCTGCCGGAGTACAGTCGATTTTGTTCATATTAAAATTAATGATGAACGGATCGAAAGAAGCCGAGAGAGACTGCAAAATAATGTCTACAACAAGTTCTTGATTGATGGTGAAAGTCCCTAAAGGGGGGGCGAAAACCCTAATAGGCGCATATCAGAGTTTTCACAAGCGGAAGCTAGGGTTTCTAAGATCGGTTTGCATGTCATATAATCAACTTATTAATACTTGTATAGATCAAATTAAGAGATCATACCAATGCCATTTCTTGGATGGCGACTTGGAAGCAAAGAAGCGTGTGCTTCTTCTCCAAAGGAACCGCACACAAGGTGATTGATGGCTTTCTCCTTGTCGTTCCTTGTGCTAGCAAGGATTTCCAAGTCTCCTGATCGTGTGAAAGGAATGTGATGATGTCTTTTGCTTGTCACACAACCTCCTTGGCGTGAAGACTCTCCTCACATGAGAGAGGCGTTGAAAGGAGAAGAGAGGCGAGCGTTCATCTCGAACGTGAGGCGTGAAGTCTATTTTGGAAACCATGACTTCCAAAAATAGCAAGTCATCACTTCATGCATTCATGCGTTCATGAACCAACCGCAAACTCCTTCTTTTGAACCATGCGCTCATGTGATGAGCCGGTTCAATTATATTTGGTTCAAAGACCAAATCAAACCAAGCCTTGGTCTAGATCATATAAAACCAAATGGCTCAAGATCTAACCACACATCTCTTGATGCTCTTGATCTCATCGATCTAGCATCATTTTGAAGGAACCCCTAGTTCAAAAGGGGGGAGAAACCCTAAACTTGCGATTCTAACAAGCATGGCGAAAAGGGTTTCTAAACAAGATCGAATATGATAACTATATGATCAACTTGAAGTTATGAGAACTCATACCAAAGCCATGAAGAGGGTGGCGGCTTGGAAGCAAGAGATCAAAGTAGGTCTCCTCTTCAAGTTCACACACAAGATGAGGGGTGGCTACCCTTTAGGATCTTCCTTGTGCTAGCAAGAGATCCCAATGTCCTTGTCGTGTGTTGAGATGCGCTTGGCCGAGAGCTACCGTCTCCTAGAATCCTCATTCGTCCAACGAAGATGACAATTCAGTAAAACCGATTTGCGTTAAGCCTTCTCCAATCAAGTCATGGCGTTACACTTCCATAAATGGAAGGTTTTCAAGCCATGCGCTCACTTGAAGGAAAAACTGCCCAACAAGCCTTTACACCTTGAACCATACGTTCACCCATGTGAACCGGTTCAAGTCAATTAGGTTCAACCCAATTCGGTTCATTAAACCAGCCCAAGCCATGGTCTAGATCTCTTTGAACCAAATGGTTCAAGATCTAACCGTTCATCTCTTGATGCTCCTGATCTCTTCGATCTAGCATGCATACTCTCGATCGAAGCTTACCGATCTCAAGCCCTAATCAATCAAACATGATCAGACTAGATCTCACTTACAATCAGAGTCTGAACTCGTTTAAACTGAGTCTAAACAGTTCAGTCCACACGATCTGACTTAAGTAAGCCATATCATCAAATTGTGCGACCCTGAGGGTTTCCTTTAAATGTCGGTAACGATAACTTTCGTTATCACAATCAGTGAGGGGTATCTAGCAACACATCACTGTCTCCCGATATAAAGGAAAGAGTCTTCCAAGACTACACCCAAACCACAGCACAAGTGTGAATCAACTTCACTAGGCATACATGTGTCCTTTGCCACTGGATGTTCTTATTGGACAAGCGGGTCAAGCTTGTAACTCCAATATGATGAGCATGATTAGATCAGATGAACATAGTCATCTGGGTATGGCCATATACTTCCTCAATCATCTCATATCGGGGGGGCCCCTTAGAACATCACACTCCTTGAACAAGGAGACGGCAATCCTTTATCTATCACAAGAGCCCTAACCTGATTCAAGCTCACCATCCAAGATAGTCTATAATCATTATCTTTCAAATGATATTGAACTACCTCAAAATAATGACAATCATCATTTAGAAACACAAGTGATCTCAAGTCAGAGGACATGTGCCACTTGGTGCTTACAAGGATCATTCACATTGTGACAAGCAATGGAATATCCCAGTAGGGTCTGTCCAGTACATCCAATGTACCCATGAGTCTACATCTTATTCCATGCTCGAAGCATCCTATAAGATTAGCACACATATTAGTCTCAATCATATCAAGGCTGTCTCATGTTCACCAAGATATCTCGACTAAGGACATATAGACTGTCAGCCTAGCTGAACAGCTTTGAGACATTATTCAGAAGTACACTTATTACAGCAGACAAGGTAACAACCTGAATAATAACCATGCCTTTATAAACACAACAGTTTATTACATGATACTATTACAATCCCAAAGGCCTCAAACATTAGCCTTAAGGGCATACCCCAACAATCTCCCACTTGCACTTAATCTAATGGTTGAGAAATCTCAAACCCATATTATTACAGTGCTTCTCATGCTTCTGCTGCGCCAGAGGCTTGGTAAGCGGGTCTGCCAGATTGTCATCTGTATGAACCTTGCATATTTTGATCTCGCCTCGATCAATGATCTCCCGGATCAAGTGAAACCGTCTCTGTATGTGCTTGGACTTCTGGTGCGACCGTGGTTCCTTTGCTTGTGCTATTGCTCCAGTGTTATCACAGAAGATAACCAAAGGATCTGCACTCGAAGGAACGACACCAAGTTCTCTCACGAACTTACGAATCCAGACTGCCTCCTTGGATGCTTTCGAGGCTGCAACATACTCGGCTTCTGTTGTGGAATCAGCAACAGTTGACTGTTTGAAACTCTTCCACACCACTGCTCCACCATTCAAGCTAAAAACATAGCCTGATTGCGATCGGAAATCATCCTGGTCCGACTGGAACGAAGCGTCAGTATATCCCTCTATACTGAGTTCTTCCTGACCACCATATATCAAGAACATATCTTTGGTCCTCCGCAGATATTTTATAATGTTCTTGACTGCAATCCAGTGCGCCAAACCTGGATTACTTTGGAATCGACTGGTCACGCTTAACCCGTAAGCGACGTCTGGGCGAGTACACAACATCGCATACATAATGGACCCAATAGCCGAAGCATAAGGCGTATTGTCCATCTCATCTTTCTCAGTCTGTGTTTGTGGACACTGACTCTTCGAAAGATTCAGACCATGTCTGACTGGAAGATATCCACGTTTAGAATTCTCTAAATGGAATCTCTCCAGGACCTTATCGATGTAAGTACTCTGGCACAACCCGAGAAGCCTCTTAGATCTACACACCTAATACATAGGCTGCTTCTCCTAAATCTTTCATCTGGAAACATTTTCCTAACCATGCTTTAACAGCATGCAGTTCAGGAATATCATTTCCAATGATCAAGATGTCATCGACGTAGAGGATTAGGAATGTAATCACGCTCCCACTAAACCTCTTATACACACACGGGTCATCTTCGTTCTTGATGAAACCAAACTCAGAGATTGATTCATCAAAACGAATATTCCAGCTCCTAGATGCTTGTTTAAGTCCATAAATGGACTTCTTTAACTTGCATATTTTATGACGATCTGATGGATTAGTGAAACCTTCAGGTTGTGTCATATACACATCCTCATCCAGATTTCCATTAAGGAAAGCTGTCTTCACATCCATCTGCCAGATCTCATAATCGTAATATGCAGCTATCGCGAAAAGAATCCGAATAGACTTAAACATAGCTACAGGTGAGAAAGTTTCATCATAATCTATCCCGTAGATTTGTTTGAAACCTTTCGCAACTAGCCTGCCTTTATAGGTAACCACGTTACCATCCATGTCAATCTTCTTCTTGAAGATCCATTTACAGCCTATAGGGATTACTCCCGGAGGCGGATCAACCAAATCCCAGACTTGGTTATCTGACATGGAGTCCATCTCGGCTCGCATAGCTTCAAGCCATCTAGCTGACTCCGGTCCACTGACCGCATCCGCATAAGTGAGGGGTTCATCATTATCAATGATGTAGACTCCGTCATAGCGCTCAGGCTGACGACGGATCCTTCCCGATCTTCGCGGTTCCCGTGTTATTTGAGCCTCAGGTTGTTCAATAACCTGATCTACCGGCTCAGGCTCATCCAACTGTGCTTGAGCACTTTGTCCTTCCTCTGGATTCTCATCCAGTTTTATTTCTCTCCCACTGGCCTCTTGCAGAAGAAATTCCTTCTCAAGAAATATGGCCGTCCGAGCAACAAAAACCTTGTTCTCTTTGGGATCGAAGAAATAATAACCCTTAGTTTCCTTAGGGTAACCGACAAAGATGCATTTATCAGATCTGCTCTCCAGTTTCCCAGAGGCGAGCTTTTTGACATAAGCCTCGCAACCCCAGATCCTGATAAATGTCAAGCTAGGCTGTTTCCCATACCATAACTCATATGGCGTCTTTGAAACTGCCTTGGATGGCACTCGGTTTAGTACCTTTGCAGCTGTCTCCAGTGCAAAACCCCAAAAGGAGTACGGTAGAGTAGCCTGACTCATCATAGAGCGAACCATATCAAGTAACGTTCTATTTCTCCTCTCGGACACACCATTCCATTGCGGTGTTCCTGGTGGAGTGAGCTGTGAGATAATCCCACACTCTTTCAGATAGTCAGTAAACTCTCGACTTAGGTATTCACCACCTCGATCAGAACGAAGTGCCTTGATATTTCGGCCTAACTGATTTTGTACTTCATTTTTGAACTCTTTGAACTTGTCAAAAGATTCACTTTTATGTCTCATTAAAAAGACATAACCATACCTACTGAAATCATCAGTAAAGGTAATGAAGTACTGATAGCCACCTC
This sequence comes from Costus lasius, assembly GCA_027563935.2. Lineage (NCBI taxonomy): Eukaryota > Viridiplantae > Streptophyta > Magnoliopsida > Zingiberales > Costaceae > Costus > Costus lasius. Next base: position 40,062,399 of record CM050453.2, read on the forward strand.
TGGCATGTTTACTGAAAGGCCCACACACATCACTGTATAAGGTCAAGTAAACCTGAAGCCCTTTGACCTTTATTAGGAAAAGGTGACTTCGTCATTTTACCCATTAAACAAGCTTTGCATGTATCAATCTCCTCATAGGAGAATGATCCCAGCAGTCCATGATCATGCAACCGCTTAATGCGCTTCTCGTTTATATGGCCTAAACGACTATGCCAAAGCAAGGTGCTGTCATCAGCATACTTGGCTTTCTTATTATCAATGTTTTGTATAGAATATTCCATGTCCAACATGAATAACCCATTGTTAATTGAACCAGTTGCATACACAATATTATCATAAGTCAAAATACACTTTGAAATCTTGCATTCAAAGGCAAATCCTTTCCTGACAAGAGCAGGAATAGAGATAATATTCTTGGTAATACTGGGTACAAAATAACAATTGTTTAATTCTAATACAATGCCAGATGGTAAAGTAATGAAATAGTCTCCTACAGCAACAGCAGCAACCCGTGCCCCGTTTCCAACTCGTAGGTCTACCTCATGCTGTCCCACCTGCCTTCTTCTCTTGAGTTCCTGTACATTTGAACAAATGTGAACTCCACATGCAGTGTCCAACACCCATGAAATAGAAGAAGATGAAACCATGACTTCCGTCACGAATATACCTGAGCCAGAAGCAATGCTTCCCCTCTTATCTCCTTGGAGCGCTTTACAGTCCTTTTTCCAGTGACCCAGCTGGCCACAGTGGAAACACCTGTTGTCCTTCGACCGCTTCACCTTCTGTTTCAGAGCCTTGCTGTAATTCTTGACAGGGGCCTTGCCCTTCTTCCCCTTCTTCTTGTTCCTAGAAGGAACCATTAAGACAGAGGTTGAAGGCTTTCCCTTCAGAGTTTCCTCAGTGGTCAAGAGCATATTCAGCAGCTCTGCCGGCGTACAATCGATTTTGTTCATATTAAAATTAATGATGAACGCATCGAAAGAGGGCGGGAGAGACTGCAGAATAATATCCACAGCAAGCTCCTGGTTGATGGTATGCCCCAGTTTCTCCAGAGCCTCCTTGTGCCCAATCATCTTGAGCACGTGAGCTCCCACTGGGCTCCCATCAGCCAGTTTGCTCTGAAAGAAGAGCTTCGTCAGATTATAGCGTTCTGTCCTCGCCTGTGCAGCATACAGCATCTTGAGATTCGCTATAATCTCTATAGCCGACATATCCTCATGCTGACGCTGCAGCGGTGGCGTCATAGACGCTAGCATCAGGCAAGCGACATCAATGCTATCATTGACGTGCTTTTCATAGGCATCCCGAACCGCCCTTGCGGCGTTCGGAGCGGGCTGCGGCGGTATCGCCGTCTCGAGGACATACAGTTTCCTCTCTGCCTTAAGAACGATCTTAAGGTGTCCAAACCAGTCAGAGAAGTTTGGCCCAGCAAACTTCTCCCTTTCCAGTAGGGATCGCACATTGAAGCTCATGGTGTTCGTTGCTGCAGAAATCTACAACAAGCAAGAACAGCAAGGTCAGTATCAATGTTCAGAATCAGTCCAGGACTTAAGAAAGATTCTTTTCTCACTATTTTGTCTGACTGAAAAATCCAGTAAACAGTCCGAAAGAGTAACACTCTTTTAGTGAGATGGGATCCAGATTTCATACTTGGTCTCCGCGTCCCGCTCAGGCGAGATAAGATGCACAGAGATGACAAGCACTAATTTCTGGTAGGCTGTCCCAGCCAATCACCAACCCGTGCGATTCCCCTTCATCTGGGCAATCCAGCAGACTGTGCCAACTGAGTTGGTACAACACAGTCTCTGATCCCACAGATGGCTGCCTCCATGTGCTACCATATGCGCCACATATGCAGCCTACATGGTCAAGCTGACCTGACCTACTCCCTGGACCACCACGTGCTATGCTGAGCAACGAGAGGGGATAAATCCCAACTCTGTAACACGCAGGTGAAATCCAGCACCGTCTGAAGATAGATGGACGTGCCCACTGAGTGGGTTCAACACGGCTCCAACGATAGTCAGAACGGCGAGGTTTCGCGTCAGAAGGCTTACGAGCTTGATATATTAGCGTTGGATTTTAACGGTCTTTTATCTTCTTCACTATCATGCAAGTCCTATGGTGATAGCAGAAGATAAACTTAAACATGCAATTCTAATTATTTAAACAATAAATAGAAAGCATGATCTTATGTGGTAAAAGCCCATGAACCCTAGTAAGACCTTAATTTTCCTTAAGTCTTCACTTGAGCTCTTTTGCATCTCATCTGGTCCAACCCAGGGCCCTAGCGCCAAGAGCACCTCAGGTGCGCCACCAGCTGAATGCTCCTTTGGGATGTGTGCATTTGTGCTCTTGTCTAATCAAATACAATTTGATCTATCTAGACAAGCTTTGACTCGCAGGTCAAATATACAATAAATTAATGAAAAAGTGATTCGCAGACCACAATAAATTTAACTTATAAATTACCAGGCACGCAGGCCCCAGCACAGCACACAATAGGGCAACCCACATAAGACTAAATAAACAAGCATATGGTTCAATCAACATGTGATCCAATCAGGAAATAAATTTTTTTTTTGAAAATACCCCATGGCATCAATTTTAATTTCCTTATGAGCCCTATAACCTTACAATGGTCCATTGATGGGGATCCACTCATCCATCTAGTTAGATCCTTTGCCCTTGCATGCACCGAGTCCTAACTGACCCGTGTTGACCTAATGGTCAACCATACATGCGCCAAGGGCTGAACCACCCTCATGAGTTTTGGCAAGCGGGTGTGACCCCGGGCCTAACTCATGTGTGTTCAATAGTGTCTCAACCAGACCTCGCTACACGCCCTAGATGCAGTCAACCCATAGCCACCTTGTGCTTGCGCACAGGTGCTATCAGGTCAACCCATCTAGGCTGTCAGATGGTCTGATCAGACTAGTTGGATCTAACCTAGAAGATGCTTTCAACCCTATCAACCCATCTAAGGATTTAATATAGTGGCACCTTAGATCTAATCATGCGCGCAAGATATAAGTTTTGGAAAACTTCTAGAACATGCGCAAACAAACAAACAAACAACATGCTTGCAAGTTGATAACCCTTAGATCTAAGGGGGTCCCCTTCAAGGGGGAGCGCAAACTTTTTAGGGGGGTCCCCTTCAAGGGGGAGCGCATACTTCATCTAACCATGATACAAGCGCAAATTGATGTAAGCATGATACAAGCGCAACTTCATGTAAGCATGATACAAGCGCAAATTGATGTAAGCATGATACAAGCGCAACTTCATGTAAGCATGATACAAGCGCAACTTCATGTAAGCATGATACAAGCGCAACTACATGTAAACAAAGCATACATCAAGTAAAAGTAAGCGCAACATGTATGGATCACAAGGACTTGAAGCAATCATATAGATCATATCAAGAACCAGCTTTGATACCAATTGAAGGAACCCCTAGTTCAAAAGGGGGGAGAAACCCTAAACTTGCGATTCTAACAAGCATGGCGAAAAGGGTTTCTAAACAAGATCGAATATGATAACTATATGATCAACTTGAAGTTATGAGAACTCATACCAAAGCCATGAAGAGGGTGGCGGCTTGGAAGCAAGAGATCAAAGTAGGTCTCCTCTTCAAGTTCACACACAAGATGAGGGGTGGCTACCCTTTAGGATCTTCCTTGTGCTAGCAAGAGATCCCAATGTCCTTGTCGTGTGTTGAGATGCGCTTGGCCGAGAGCTACCGTCTCCTAGAATCCTCATTCGTCCAACGAAGATGACAATTCAGTAAAACCGATTTGCGTTAAGCCTTCTCCAATCAAGTCATGGCGTTACACTTCCATAAATGGAAGGTTTTCAAGCCATGCGCTCACTTGAAGGAAAAACCGCCCAACAAGCCTTTACACCTTGAACCATACGTTCACCCATGTGAACCGGTTCAAGTCAATTAGGTTCAACCCAATTCGGTTCATTAAACCAGCCCAAGCCATGGTCTAGATCTCTTTGAACCAAATGGTTCAAGATCTAACCGTTCATCTCTTGATGCTCCTGATCTCTTCGATCTAGCATGCATACTCTCGATCGAAGCTTACCGATCTCAAGCCCTAATCAATCAAACATGATCAGACTAGATCTCACTTACAATCAGAGTCTGAACTCGTTTAAACTGAGTCTAAACAGTTCAGTCCACACGATCTGACTTAAGTAAGCCATATCATCAAATTGTGCGACCCTGAGGGTTTCCTTTAAATGTCGGTAACGATAACTTTCGTTATCACAATCAGTGAGGGGTATCTAGCAACACATCACTGTCTCCCGATATAAAGGAAAGAGTCTTCCAAGACTACACCCAAACCACAGCACAAGTGTGAATCAACTTCACTAGGCATACATGTGTCCTTTGCCACTGGATGTTCTTATTGGACAAGCGGGTCAAGCTTGTAACTCCAATATGATGAGCATGATTAGATCAGATGAACATAGTCATCTGGGTATGGCCATATACTTCCTCAATCATCTCATATCGGGGGGGCCCCTTAGAACATCACACTCCTTGAACAAGGAGACGGCAATCCTTTATCTATCACAAGAGCCCTAACCTGATTCAAGCTCACCATCCAAGATAGTCTATAATCATTATCTTTCAAATGATATTGAACTACCTCAAAATAATGACAATCATCATTTAGAAACACAAGTGATCTCAAGTCAGAGGACATGTGCCACTTGGTGCTTACAAGGATCATTCACATTGTGACAAGCAATGGAATATCCCAGTAGGGTCTGTCCAGTACATCCAATGTACCCATGAGTCTACATCTTATTCCATGCTCGAAGCATCCTATAAGATTAGCACACATATTAGTCTCAATCATATCAAGGCTGTCTCATGTTCACCAAGATATCTCGACTAAGGACATATAGACTGTCAGCCTAGCTGAACAGCTTTGAGACATTATTCAGAAGTACACTTATTACAGCAGACAAGGTAACAACCTGAATAATAACCATGCCTTTATAAACACAACAGTTTATTACATGATACTATTACAATCCCAAAGGCCTCAAACATTAGCCTTAAGGGCATACCCCAACACATTTCTCTTGATCGAAGCTTACCGATCTCAAGCCCTAATCAATCAAACATGATCAGACCAGATCTCACTTACAATCAGAGTGTAAACTCCTTTAAACTAAACCAATACAATTCAGTCCACACGATCTGACTTAAGTAAGCCATATCATCAAATTGTGCGACCCTAAGGGTTTCCTTTAAATGTCGGTAACGATAACTTACGTTATCACGAACAGAGAGGGGTATCTAGCAACACATCACTGTCTCCCGATATAAAGGAAAGAGTCTTCCAAGACTACACCCAAATCACAACATAAGTGTGAATTCAATTCACTAGACATACTTGTTTCCTTTGCCACTGGATGTTCTTATTGGATAAGCATGTCAAGCCTGTAACTCCAATATGATGAGAGTGGATAGATCAGATGAACATAGTCATCTGGGTATGGCCATACACTTTCTCAACCATCTCATCCAGGGGGCCCCTATAGAACATCACACTCCAATCAAGGAGAAGGCAATCCTATATCTATCACTAGCGCCCTAACATGACTCATGTTCATTATCCAAGATAGTCTATAACCATTATGTTTCAGATGATATTGAACTACCTCAAGACAATGCCAATCATCATTTAGAAACACAAGTGATCTCAAGTCAGAGGAAATATGCCACTTGCTTGCATATAAGGATTATTCACATTGTGACAAGCAATTGAATATCCTAAGAAGGGTCTGTCCAGTACATCCAATGTACCCATGAGTCTACATCTTATTCCATGCTCGAAGCATCCTATAAGATTAGAACACATATTAGTCTCAATCATATCAAGGCTGTCTCATGTTCACCAAGATATCTCGACTAAGGACTATACTGCATGTCAGCCAAGCTGAACAGCATTGAGACATTATTCAGAAGTATACATATGGCAGCAGATAATGCAACAACCTGAATAACAACCATTGCCTTTATAACATTGAGTTTATACATGATACTGATATAATCCCAAGGCCTCAAACATTAGCCTTAAGGGCATACCCCAACAGATTGTATGTCCCAGTTTCTCTAGAGCCTCTTTGTACCCAATCATCTTGAGTACGTGAGCTCCCACTGGACTCCCATCAGTCAGTTTGCTATGAAAGAAAAGTTTTGTCAAGTTATAGCGTTCTGTCCTTGCCTGTGCAGCATATAGCATTTTGAGATTTGCTATAATATCAATAGCTGACAAATCCTCATGCTGACGCTGGAGCTCAGGCGTCATTGACGCAAGCATAAGGCAAGCGACATCAGTACTATCACTGACGTGCTTTTCATAAGCATCTCGAACCGCCCTTGCGGCGTTCGCAGCGGGTTGAGCCGATATTGCCGCCTCAAGGACATACAGCTTCCTCTCAGCTTTAAGAACAATCTTAAGCTGTCTGTACCAGTCTGAGAAGTTTGGCCCAGCAAACTTCTCTCTTTCCAATATGGATCGCAAATTGAGCCCTGTGGTGTTCGTTGCTGCAGGAATCTACAACATAGCAAGAACAACAAGGTCAGTATGCATGCTAGAATCAATCCAGGACTTAAGAATGATTCTTTTCTCACTATTTTATCTGACTGAAAATCCAATAAAACAGCCCGAAAGAGTGAAACTCTTTTAGTGAGATGGGATCCAGTTTTCATATTTGATCTCCGCGTCCCGCTCAGGCGAGATAAGATACACAGAGAGTTCAAGCACTAATCACCGGTAGGCTATCCATGCCAATCGCCAACCCGTGCGATTCCCCTTCATCTAGGCAATCCAGAAGACTGTGCCAACTGAGTTGGTACAACACAGTCTCTGATTCCTCAGATGGCTGCCTCCATCTAGCTATCATATGCTCAATATGTAGCATATATATGGTCAAGCTGACCTGACCTACTCCTTGGACCACCACATGCTATGCTGAGCAACGAGAAGCGATAAATCCCTTCTCTGTAGCATGTAGGTGTAATCGCGCACCGTCTGAAGATAGCTGGGCGTGCCCACTGAGTGGGTACAACACGGCCCCAACGATAGTCAGAACAGTGAGGTTTCGCGTCAGAAGGCAATCGAGCTTGATATTGACGTTGGATTTTAACGGTCCTTTTTATCTTCTTACTATCATGCTAATTCTATAGTGATAGCAGAAGATTCAAGCATGCACGTGCTAATATTACTTAAAACAGTAAATGAAAGCACCAAAACATCTTATGTGGTAAACGCCCATAAAAGCCTAAGTAAAACCTTAGTTTTACAAAAAGTCTTCACTTGAGCTCTTTATGGGACTCTTGTACTTCATCTGGCTCAGCCCGGGCCCAAGCGCCCTCTACAGCTCAAAAGTGCCCACCAGGCAGTATGTGCATTTGCCATTTGTGCTGTGTACTCATGTCATCTCAAAATACATTTTTGAAACTATCTAGACATGGTTTGACACGCAGGTCAATTATACATTTTTCATAAATGAAAATGTGATTCACAGATCACAGCAAAATTGATATTTAATTCCAGGCACACAGGCCCCAGCACAGCATACAAAATAAGGGCAGCCCACATAAGATTAAATAAACACCCAATCAACATGTTAAACATGCATACATGTGATCCAAAATAGAAATAAAATTTTATAAAACCCCATGGCATCAATTTTATTTCCTTATGTGCCCTACTACCTTACAACGGTCCATTTACAGGTATCCACTCATTAGACCAAATCAGACCCACTGCCCTTGCATGCACCCAGTCATAACTGACTTGCGTCGACCTCATGGTCAACTATGCATGCCTTAAGGACTGAACGTCCCACATGGTTTCTGGCAAGCGGGTGTACCCCCGGGCCATAATCATGATCGTTCACCAGGCGCCTCAATCAGACATCGCTACACGCCCTTCTGCAGTCGGCCTATAGCCACCTGTATAGCTTGCGCACAGGTGCTATCCGGCCGCCCCATCCAGGCTGTCAGATGGTCTGATTAGGCTGTTGGGTCCAGACTTGACTAACGACTTCAACACTGTTAACCCGTCTAAGTGTTTGAAGCAGGCGCTTAGATAGATCTAGTGAGGGTCGCGCATGATAATAAGTTTTAATTGAAAACTTTTATGAAAAGCGCAAACATGAAACATCATATGCGCAAGCTTAAAAGTAAACAAAATACATCTAGGGGGCCCCAGTAGAACACCACACTCCAACTAGGAGAGGCAATCCTTTATCTATCGCTAGTGTCCTAACATGACTTATGCCCACTATCCAAGATAATCCTTAACCATTATCTTTCAAATGATATTGAACTACCTCAAGACAATGTCAATCATCACTTAGAAACACAAGTGATCTCAAGTCAGAGGGAATATGCCACTTGCTCGCTTATAAGGATTTATTCATATTGTGACAAACAATTGAATATCCTAAGTAGGGTCAGTCCAGTACATCCAATGCACCTATGTGTCTAAATCTTATTCCATGCTCGAAGCATCCTATAAGATTAGAACACATATTAGTCTCAATCATATCAAGGCTGTCTCATGTTCACCAAGATATCTCGACTAAGGACAACTCTGAAAATCAGCTAAGCTGAACATCATTGAGACATTACTCAGAAGTATACATATAGCAGCAGGTAATGCAACAATCTGAATAACAATAATTGCCTTTATAAAACATATACATAGTTTGTACATGATACTGATAATAACCCAAGGCCTCAAACATTTAGCCTTAAGGGCATACCCCAACAATCTCCCACTTGCACTTAAACTAATGGTTGAGAAATCTCAAACCCATATTATTACAGTGCTTCTCATGCTTCTGCTGCGCCAGAGGCTTTGTAAGCGGGTCAGCTAGATTGTCATCTGTATGAACCTTGCAGATCTTGATCTCTCCTCGATCTATGATCTCACGGATCAAATGAAACCTTCTTTGTTTGTGCTTGGACTTCTGGTGTGACCGTGGTTCCTTTGCTTGTGCAATTGCTCCAGTGTTATCACAGAAGATAACCAATGGATCTGCACTCGAAGAAACAACACCAAGTTCCTGAACGAACTTACGAATCCATACTGCCTCCTTTGATGCTTCTGAGGCTGCAACATACTCAGCTTCTGTTGTGGAATCAGCAACAATTGACTGTTTGAAACTCTTCCACACCACTGCTCCTCCATTCAAGCTAAAAACATAGCCTGATTGCGATCGAAAATCGTCTTGGTCAGATTGGAACGAAGCGTCAGTATATCCTTCAATACTGAGTTCTTCCTGACCTCCATAAATCAAGAACATATCTTTGGTTCTCCGAAGATATTTCAAAATATTCTTGACTGCAATCCAGTGTGCCTTCCCTGGATTACTTTGGAACCGACTGGTCACGCTTAACCCGTAAGCGACGTCTGGGCGAGTACATAACATCGCATACATGATGGACCCAATAGCCGAAGCATAAGGCGTATTGTCCATCTCATCTTTCTCAGACTGTGTTTGAGGACACTGGCTCTTTGAAAGATTCAGACCATGTCTGACTGGAAGATATCCTCTTTTAGAATTTTCTAAATGGAATCCCTCCAGGACCTTATCGATGTAAGTATTTTGGCACAGCCCGAGAAGCTTATTAGATCTATCTCTGTAGATCTCCACACCTAATACATAGGCTGCTTCTCCCAAGTCTTTCATCTGGAAACATTTTCTTAACCATGCCTTGACCGCATGTAGATCAGGAATATCGTTTCCAATGATTAAAATATCATCGACGTAGAGGACTAGGAAAGTAATCACGCTCCCACCAAACCTTTTGTATACACACGGGTCATCTTCATTTTTGATGAAACCAAATTCAGTAACTGATTCATCAAAACGAATATTCCAGCTTCTCGATGCTTGTTTTAGTCCATAAATGGACCTCTTTAATTTGCATATTTTATGACGTTCTGATGGATTGATGAAACCTTCAGGCTGTGTCATATACACATCCTCTTCCAGTTTTCCATTAAGGAAAGTGGTCTTCACATCCATTTGCCAGATCTCATAATCATAATATGCTGCTATCGCGAGAATGATTCGAATGGACTTGAACATGGCTACAAGAGAGAAAGTTTCATCATAATCTATCCCGTAGATTTGTTTGAAACCTTTCGCAACTAGCCTGCCCTTATAGGTAACCACGTTACCGTCCATGTCTTTCTTCTTTTGAAGATCCATTTACAGCCTATAGGGATTACTCCCGGAGGCGGATCAACCAAATCCCAGACTTGGTTTTCTGACATGGAGTCCATCTCGGCTCGCATAGCTTCAAGCCATCTTGCTGATTCTGGTCCACTGACCGCATCCGCATAAGTGAGGGGTTCATCATTAATGATGTAGACTCCGTCATAGCGCTCAGGCTGACGATGAATCCTTCCCGATCTACGCGGTTCCCGTGATATCTGAGCCTCAGGTTGAACATTAACCTGATCTATTTTCTCAGGCTCATCCAACTAAGCTTGAATACTTTGTCCCTCTTCTGGAATTTCATCCAGCTTTATTTCTCTCCCACTGGCCTCTTGCAGAAGAAATTCCTTCTCAAGAAAAATAGCCGTTCGAGCAATAAATACTTTGTTCTCTTTGGGATCATAGAAATAATAACCCTTAGTTTCTTTAGGGTAACCGACAAATATACATTTATCAGATCTGCTTTCCAGTTTCCCAGAGGCGAGCTTTTTGACATAAGCCTCGCAACCCCAGATTTTGATAAATGTCAAGCTCGGCTATTTCCCATACCATAACTCATATGGTGTCTTTGAAACGGCCTTGGATGGCACTCGGTTTAGCACATTTGCAGCTGTTTCCAGTGCAAATCCCCAAAATGAGTAAGGTAGAGTAGCCTGACTCATCATAGAACGAACCATATCCAATAAGGTTCTATTTCTCCTCTCGGACACACCATTCCATTGCGGTGTTCCTGGCAGAGTGAGCTGTGAGATAATCCCACACTCCTTCAGATAGTCAGTAAACTCATGACTCAAGTATTCTCCACCTTGATCTGAACGAAGTGCCTTGATATTTCGGCTTAACTGATTCTGTACTTCATTTTTGAATTCTTTGAACTTGTCAAAAGATTCACTCTTATGTCTCATTAGATAGACATAACCATACCTACTGAAATCATCAGTAAAAGTAATGACGTATGAATAGCCACCTCTGGCATGTTTACTAAACGGCCCACACACATCACTGTGAATAAGGTCAAGTAAACCTGAAGCCCTTTCACCTTTATTAGTAAAAGGATTCTCCGTCATTTTACCCATTAAACAAGCTTTGCATGTATCAAGCTCCTCATAGGAGAATGATCCCAGCAGTCCATGATCATGCAACCGCTTAATGCGCTTCTTGTTAATATGGCCTAAACGACTATGCCATAGCAAGGTGCTGTCATCAGCATACTTGGCCCTTTTGTTATCAATTTGTTGTACAGAACATTCCATGTCCAACATGTATAACCCATTGTTAATCGACCCAGTTGCATAAACAAAATTATCATATGAAATACAACACTATGAAGTTTTGCATTCAAAAGAAAAGCCTTTCCTGACAAGAGCAGGAATAGAGATAATATTCTTAGTTATGCTTGGTACAAAATAACAATTATCAAGTTCTAATACAAGTCCAGATGGTAAAGAGATGTTATATTCTCCTACAGCAACAGCAGCAACCCGTGCCCCGTTTCCAACTCGTAGGTCCACCTCATGCTGTCCCACCTGTCTTCTTCTCTTGAGTTCCTGCACATTTGAACAAATGTGAACTCCACATGCAATGTCCAACACCCATGAAATAGAAGAAGCAACCATGACTTCAGTCACGTAAATACCTGAGCCAGAAGTGAAAGGCTTGCTTCCCTTCTTCTCTCCTTGGAGCGCTCTACAGTCCTTCTTCCAGTGACCCAGCTGGCCACAATGGAAACATCTGTTGTCCTTTGACCGCTTCACCTTTTGTTTCAAAGCCTTGTTATAGCTCTTGATAGGGGTTTTGCCCTTCTTCCCCTTCTTCTTATTCCTTGAAGGAACCATTAAGACAGAGGATGAAGGCTTTCCTTTCTCAAGAGTCTGCTCTGTGGTGCAGAGCATGTTCAGTAACTCTGCCGGAGTACAGTCGATTTTGTTCATATTAAAATTAATGATGAACGGATCGAAAGAAGCCGGGAGAGACTGCAAAATAATGTCTACAACAAGTTCTTGATTGATGGTATGTCCCAGTTTCTCTAGAGCCTCTTTGTACCCAATCATCTTGAGTACGTGAGCTCCCACTGGACTCCCTTCAGTCAGTTTGCTATGAAAGAAAAGTTTTGTCAAGTTATAGCGTTCTGTCCTTGCCTGCGCAGCATACAGCATTTTGAGATTTGCTATAATATCAATAGCTGACAAATCCTCATGCTGACGCTGGAGCTCGGGCGTCATTGACGCAAGCATAAGGCAAGCGACATCAGTACTATCACTGACGTGCTTCTCATAAGCATCTCGAACCGCTCTTGCAGCGTTCGCAGCGGGTTGAGCCGGTATTGCCGACTCAAGGACATACAGCTTCCTCTCAACTTTGAGAACAATCTTAAGCTGTTTGTACCAGTCTGAGAAGTTTGGCCCAGCAAACTTCTCTCTTTCCAATATGGATCGCAAATTGAGCCCTGTGGTGTTCGTTGCTGCAGGAATCTACAACATAGCAAGAACAACAAGGTCAGTATGCATGTTAGAATCAATCCAGGACTTAAGAATGATTCTTTTCTCACTATTTTATCTGACTGAAAATCCAATAAAACAGCCCGAAAGAGTGAAACTCTTTTAGTGAGATGGGATCCAGTTTTCATACTTGATCTCCGCGTCCCGCTCAGGCGAGATAAGATACACAAAGAGTTCAAGCACTAATCACCGGTAGGCTATCCATGCCAATCGCCAACCCGTGCGATTCCCCTTCATCTAGGCAATCCAGAAGACTGTGCCAACTGAGTTGGTACAACACAGTCTCTGATTCCTCAGATGGCTGCCTCCATCTAGCTATCATATGCTCAATATGTAGCATATATATGGTCAAGCTGACCTGACCTACTCCCTGGACCACCACGTGCTATGCTGAGCAACGAGAAGCGATAAATCCCTTCTCTGTAGCATGTAGGTGTAATCGCGCACCGTCTGAAGATAGCTGGGCGTGCCCACTAAGTGGGTACAACACGGCCCCAACGATAGTCAGAACAGTGAGGTTTCGCGTCAAAAGGCAATCGAGCTTGATATTCACGTTGGATTTTAACGGTCCTTTTTATCTTCTTACTATCATGCAAATTCTATAGTGATAGCAGAAGTTTAAAGCATGCATGTGCTAATATTACTTAAAACAGTAAATGAAAGCACCAAACATCTTATGTGGTAAACGCCCATAAAAGCCTAAGTAAAACCTTATTTTTACAAAAGTCTTCACTTGAGCTCTTTATGGGACTCTTGTACTTCATCTGGCCCAGCCCGGGCCCAAGCGCCCTCTGCAGCTCAAAAGTGCCCACCAGGCAGTATCTGCATCTGCCATTTGTGCTGTGTACTCATGTCAATACATTTTTGAAACTATCTAGACATGGTTTGACACGCAGGTCAATTATACATTTTCATAAATGAAAGTGTGATTCGCAGATCATAGCAAAATTTATATTTAATTCCAGGCATGCAGGCCCCAGCACAGCATACAAAATAAGGGCAGCCCACATAAGATTAAATAAACACCCAATCAACATGTTAAACATGCATACATGTGATCCAAAACAGAAATAAAATTTTATAAAACCCCATGGCATCAATTTTATTTCCTTATGTGCCCTACTACCTTACAACGGTCCATTTACAGGTATCCACTCATTAGACTAAATCAGACCCACTGCCCTTGCATGCACCCAGTCATAACTGACTTGCGTCGACCTCATGGTCAACTATGCATGCCTTAAGGGCTGAACATCCCACATGATTTCTGGCAAGCGGGTGTGACCCCGGGCCATAATCATGATCGTTCACCAGGCGCCTCATTCAGACATCGCTACACGCCCTTCTGCAGTCGGCCTATAGCCACCTGTATAGCTTGCGCACAGGTGCTATCCGGCCACCCCATCCAGGCTGTCAGATGGTCTGATTAGGCTGTTGGGTCCAGACTTGACTAACGACTTCAACACTGTTAACCCGTCTAAGTGTTTGAAGCAGGCGCTTAGATAGATCTAGTGAGGGTCGCGCATGATAATAAGTTTTAATTGAAAACTTTTATGAAAAGCGCAAACATGAAACATCATATGCGCAAGCTTAAAAGTAAACAAAATACATCTAACATATGGCATGTATTTTCGCATGACAACAAAAGCATGCGCATCATGAAGATCTATCCAAAGCATAAAACCAAACATGGAACACAAGATGGCAATCATATATATCAAGCCAAAAACCAGCGCTCTGATACCACTGAAAGCAAACCTAGGTCACATGCATAATCAAAAATTTTGCAGTGGGGAAAATACTAGGTTTCAATATGATCGCATGACTTGGTAATATGATCAACCATGAAAGGAGAATTAATGCATTACCATTGCCATTGTTTGAGTGGCAGCTTGGAAGAAGAAAAAGGGGCGAGTGCCTCTTCTCCAAAGGAATCGCACACAGGATGAGATAGGCCTCCTTCCTTGCTTTCCTTGTGCTAGCAAGTCACCAAGAAGTCTTTGATCGTCTCCTTCAAAGGAAAAATGTGTCTTTGCTGGTTGGCCTTCTTCCTTGCATGAAGATGAACCACACGAGAGGAGAAAGGGGCGAGTGGCGTTCGAAAACGTGAGGGGATATCCCAAAAGGAAAATTCGGCTACCAAATATAGTAATAACTGAATGCATAACTCCCTCCTTAACTCCCCATGAAGCCATCGTAACTCCTCTTGAATCGAACCATGTGTTCACAAGTGAACCGGTTCAAGTCCAATTTGGTTCAAGCACCAAATCGAACCAGCCCTGGTTATAATCTCTTTGAACCAAATGGTTCAAGATCTAACCACACATCACATTGCACCCTTGATCTTTACGATCAAGCATCAATCCTCCCGATCGAAGCTTACCGATCATATGCCCTAATCAATCAAACATGATTAGACTAGATCTCACTTCCGATCAGAGTTTCAATTCCTTTAAACTGAACTAGAATAATTCAGTCCACACGATCTGACATAAGGAAGCCATATCATCAAATTGTGCGACCCTAAGGGTTTCCTTCATTGTCGGTAACGATAACTTACGTTATCACGATCAGAGAGGGGTATCTAGCAACACATCACTGTCTCCCGATATGAAGGAAAGAGTCTTCCAAGACTACTCCCAAACCATAGCACAAGTGTGAATCTAATTCACTCGGCATACATGTTTCCCTTTGCCACTGGATGTTCCCGTTGGACAAGCGTGTCAAGCCTGTGATTCCAACACGATGAAAATGGTTAGATCTGTTGGGGTATGCCCTTAAGGCTAATGTTTGAGGCCTTGGGATTCTTTCAGTATCATGTATAAACTCTTATGTTTATAAAGGCAATGGTTGTTATTCAGTTTGTTACATTGTCTGCTGCAATAAGTGTGCTTCTGAATAATGTCTCAATGCTGTTCAGCTTGGCTGACATGCTGTAATGTCCTTAGTCGAGATATCTTGGTGAACATGAGATAGCCTTGATATGATTGAGACTAATATGTGTTCTAATCTTATAGGATGCTTCAAGCATGGAATAAGATGTAGACTCATGGGTACATTGGATGTACTGGACAGACCCTACTAGGATATTCAATTGCTTGTCACAATGTGAATAATCCTTGTTTGCAACAAGTGGCACATGTCCTCTGACTTGAGATCACTTGTGTTTCTAAAATGATGATTGTCATTGTTTTGAGGTAGTTCAATATCATTTGAAACATAATGGTTATAGACTATCTTGGATAATGATCATGAATCAGGTTAGGACACTAGTGATAGATATAGGATTGTCGTCTCCTTGATTGGAGTGTGATGTTCTAAAGGGGCCCCCTGGATGAGATGATTGAGAAAGTGTATGGCCATACCCAGGTGACTATGTTCATCTGATCTAATCATGCTCATCATATTGGAGCTATAGGCTTGACACGCTTGTCCAATAAGAACATCCAGTGGCAAAGGAAACATGTATGCCTCGTGAAGTGGATTCACACTTGTGCTGTGGTTTGGGTGTAGTCTTGGAAGACTCTTTCCTTTATATCGGGAGACAGTGATGTGTTGCTAGATACCCCTCACTGATTGTGATAACGTAAGTTATCGTTACCGACATTTAAAGGAAACCCTTAGGGTCGCACAATTTGATGATATGGCTTACTTAAGTCAGATCGTGTGGACTGAATTGTTTCGGTTCAGTTTAAAGGGATTTAAACTCTGATTGTAAGTGAGATCTGGTCTGATCATGTTTGATTGATTAGGGCTTGAGATCGGTAAGCTTCGATCGAGAGAAGTGATGCTAGATCGGTGAGATCAAAAGCATTGAGAGATCAACGGTTAGATCTTGAACCTTTTTGGTTCAATGAGATCTAGACCATTGCTTGGGCTGGTTTGGTTTGACCATTGAACCATATACATGTGAACCGGCTCATGTGTGAGCGCATGGTTCATATGGAGTGGGATAAGCATTTGGTTCACTTAAAGTGAACGCATAACGCATGAACGTTTTCGTTTGCTATTTTTGGAAGTTCCAAAATAGAAACGCCTCCACGTTCGGTTGGCTTCACGCTCCATTCAACCCTTTGCTCCTTGCTCTCGACGACACACTCGTGTGGAGAAAAAGACGTCTTGGAGAAAGTTCGGCCAAGCAAGAGAGTTCATCTCTCATTTCCTTTTATTCGATCAAGATACCTTGGTGCCTTGCTAGCACAAGAAGCAACAAGGGAGTAGGCAACATCTCATTGTGTGCGCATCTTTTGGAGGAGATCAGATTTGTTCTCTTCTTCCAAGCCGACATCTACACAATGGCTATGGTATGATCTATACTAGTTGTTTAACAAGTTAATCATATGTCTATGCAAACGATTCTAAGAAACCCTTGCTTCCGCTAGAAAAATTTATGCGCCTCCTATTTGGGTTTCGCCCCCCCCCCCCCCCCCTTTAGATTAGGGGACTTGCAAGATCAGATGATCATAGTCATCTGGGTATGGCCATACACATTCTCAACCATTTTATCCAGGGGGCCCTTTAGAACATCACACTCCAACTAGGAGAGGCAATCCTATATCTATCACTAGTGCCCTAACATGACTCATGCTCACTATCCAAGATAATCTTTAACCATTATCTTTCAAATGATATTGAACTACCTCAAGATAATGCCAATCATCATTTAGAGACATAAGTGATCTCAAGTCAGAGGGAATATGCCACTTGCTTGCATATAAGGATTTATTCACATTGTGACAAACAATTGAATATCCTAAGTAGGGTCAGTCCAGTACATCCAATGCACCTATGTGTCTAAATCTTATTCCACGCTCGAAGCATCCTATAAGATTAGAACACATATTAGTCTCAATCATATCAAGGCTGTCTCATGTTCACCGAGATATCTCGACTAAGGACAATACTGAATGTCAGCTAAGCTGAACATCATTGAGAGATTACTCAGATGTATACATACAGCAGCAGATAATGTAACAATCTGAATAACAACAATTGCCTTTACAAAACATATACATAGTTTGTACATGATACTGATAATAACCCAAGGCCTCAAACATTAGCCTTAATGGCATACCCCAACATTCTCTAAGATGACCCATTTCATCTCCTGTTCTAGGACAGCGGATGCATCCCAAGTAGCCCATCTCTTCGTCAGGGAGGTAGTTCACCTCCATAGCCTCTCACTCTCTATAGTGTTCGATCGCAGCACCCATTTTGTGAGCCACTTTTGGCGATCATTGTGGGCACTATTAGGGACTACCCTTAAGTTTTCTACGGCCTATCACCCCCAAACCGATGGCCAAACTGAGGTCGTTAATCGGAGTTTGGGTAACTTGCTCCGATGTCTCATTGGTGATCACCCTAAGAGTTGGGACACTGTGCTCCCTATTGCCGAACTCACGTATAATAGTGCGGTCAATCGGTCTACTAGTCTAAGTTCCTTCCAAGTGGTCCTTGGACAGCAACCACGAAAACCTATTGACTTGCATGACCTTCCCATGGAGTCCCATCTTTCTGAGCATGCATTTTTCTTTGCTAGTCATATCGCGAGTTTGCATGAGGAAGTTCGGTATCGGATCTTTTTGGGCAACACTCGGAATGCTCTGAAGGCCAACGAACACCGTAGGCCACTCGACTTTAGTACAAGTGATCTTGTGAGGGTGCACATCCACCCCGAGCGTGTGGCAAATTGGGTGCATTTTAAGCTACAAGCACGGTACATGGGGCCCTATGTGGTACTATAGCGGGCAGGCTCCAACGCCTATGTCCTTGATCTACCAGAAAGCATGGGGATCCACCCCGTATTAAACATCGCAGACCTTCTTTCCTAGCACGACCTATTGGAGGAGCCCCTCGCCACCGATGAGCATCCCCTTAGTTCTCCTGAGGAGAACTCTTCAAACTAGGGGGGATTGATGCAGGAGGACCCTCCTCGGTAGCTCTAGAACCAAAGAAACATAGCCATTCTATGGACTTCTCTCCAGGCAAGGTTCCACCTCCCTTAGAAAGTTCAAAGGGGCTTGACGCAACAATGATAAGATGATCTCGACGTTCAAGTCAACCACCAGATCGATACATGGGCATCATCAGTCCATTATCAGCCCACATGGAGATATTACGGCCCATGTGTTTGGCACCCTGGCCACCTGAAGACCCGGTCAATGATCATTACCACAACCAGTTGACCAACATGACACAAGAATAAGTTAGCATAGTGATGAATTAGCTCACCATCAACAAATTATGTTGTTTCATCACTGCGTGCTCTACGATGGTTTGAAGGCCCAGTTGCAGCCTAGAAGGCCCAGCCCATGCGCCCAACTTCATATTCTCTCATCTACTTTAGTTGGTAGTAGTTAGTTAATACTTACATCAGATGCTTATATTAGCAACATCTTAAATACCTTTAGTTAGTTAGAGTGGGTAGTCATGCTTGTGGTGTGTTATTCCCTAGTCATGCTTGTGGTGTGATATTCCCTAGTCATGCTTGTGGTGTGATATTCCTCTATAAAAGGGAGCAAGGTGTGTGATCCTTAGCTCGGTCTTGATTCCTTGCCTACCAGTTGTAATCGTCTTTCATTTCAAAGAAGTAAATCGCACCGCCGGTGCGTCAGGTTCGCCTGTTTTTGGATTCTCATTGTGTTGTTCTTGCTTGATTTCCCTACCCACGAGCATCCATATGCCGGAGACATGGAAAGTTCCTTAGCTTTGGTGTGACCGCATGTTCATAGGCGCACGAGCTGAGTTGCCACTAAGTCCGCTGCCCTTGTCACTGTGTGTTGACGCAGATTTATATAGAGTTTTACATGTTGTTTAACCTATGAAATCATCCTCATTTCATGACTTTAAGCCTCATAATTGTCTATATTTGGATACATCTATGGAATCTATACCTCTTTTGGTATTTTTCACATTTTTAGGTCAATTCGACCACAAAAGGGGTAGATCCTAACACTTTTGTGGCAGAGAGGCTTATCCCAACTCAAAATATTCCTAACCAGAAACTTTCGGATTCATTGGAGTCTTCGTTGGAAATCACGACCGGGTCCCGACTAGAATCATGCCCGTGATCGTGTTATACTTAAAGCTGGCACTGATTAAATCACGACCAAATTCTTGCTCTAGATCGCGGACCTGCCTGTTACGAAATCATGATTTTAGCCCAGATTTCTTCAACCTAACCCTAGGGGAAGCTCGAGGGCACCTAGGTGTTGGGGTATGCCCTTAAGGCTAATGTTTGAAGCCTTGGGATTATTTCAGTATCATGTTTAAACTCTACGTTTATAAAGGCAATGGTTGTTATTCATGTTGTTACATCATCTGCTGCAATATGTATACTTCTGAATAATGTCTCAATGCTGTTCAGCTTGGCTGACATGCAGTTTTGTCCTTAGTCGAGATATCTTGGTGAACATGAGACAGCCTTGATATGATTAAGACTAATATGTGTTCTAATCTTATAGGATGCTTCGAGCATGGAATAAGATGTAGACTCATGGGTACATTGGATGTACTGGACAGACCCTACTTAGGATATTCAATTGCTTGTCACAATGTGAATAATCCTTATATGCAAACAAGTGGCATATTTCCTCTGACTTGAGATCACTTGTGTTTCTAAATGATGATTGGCATTGTTTTGAGGTAGTTCGATATCATTTGAAACATAATGGTTATAGATTATCTTGGATAATGAGCATGAGTCATGTTAGGGCACTAGTGATAGATATAGGATTGCCGTCTCCTTGATTGGAGTGTGATGTTCTATAGGGGCCCCCTGGATGAGATGATTGAGAAAGTGTATGGCCATACCCAGATGACTATGATCATCTGATCTAATCATTCTCATCATATTGGAATTACAGGCTTGACACGCTTGTCCAATAAGAACGTCCAGTGGCAAAGGAAACACATATGCCTAGTGAGTTGGGTTCACACTTGTGCTGTGGTTTGGGTGTAGTCTTGGAAGACTCTTTCCTTTATATCGGGAGACAGTGATGTGTTGCTAGATACCCCTCACTGATCGTGATAACGTAAGTTATCGTTACCGACATTTAAAGTAAACCCTTAGGGTCGCACAATTTGATGATATGGCTTACTTAAGTCAGATCGTGTGGACTGAATTGTTCTGGTTCAGTTTAAAGGGATTTAATCTCTGATTGTAAGTGAGATCTGGTCTGGTCATGTTTGATTGATTAGGGCTTGAGATCGGTAAGCTTCGATCGAGAGAATTGATGCTAGATCGGTGAGATCAAGAGCATCAAGAGATGAACGGTTGGATCTTGAACCTTAAGGGTTTATTGTGATCTGAACCAGATGCTTGGCTTAATTGGTCTTTGAACCAAACCGAAATTGAACCAGCTCATCATGTGAGCGCATGGTTCAAGGGGAGAGCAAAATGCGTTCGGGTAAACCCATGGTCGCATGAACGTTGGTGGTTTGCTATTTTTAGAAGCCATGAGGCCATGCCTCACGTTCACGCCAAGAGAAGTTTTATTCTCGCCTCTCGCCCCTCTCTCTAGAGGTTCACTCGTTGTGTGTCGCCTTGACGCTTTGGAGAGGATTCGGCCAAGAAGAAAAAACATCTCCTTCCCTTCCATTCGATCAGGAGACCTTGGAACCTTGCTAGCACAAGGAGCACTAAGGGAGTAGGCGCATTGATCACCTTGTGTGCGCACCATTTGGAGGAGAAGCGTTTGACTCTCTACTTCCTAGACGCCATCCAAGAAATGGCATCGGTAAGGATCGATTCTCATGTATACAAAATTTTAAAGTTGATCATACTGCATGCATCGATCTAGAAACCTTTTCCGCTGTGTTAAAACCTCTGCATGCGCCTATTAGGGTTTCGCCCCCTCGTGGTAGGGGACTTTCAATTGGTATCAGAGCCAAGTTATTAGCATGTTTTTATGATTGCTTGAGGTTTTTGTGATCCATGTTTGCGCTTGTATGCTTAGATCTAAACTACATGCGAAAATTACATGTTAAGTTGTTCATGCGAAAACTTGATGAGCATGTTTTCTATTTGGCGCATGTATGTTGGCGCTTATTAGTTTTTCTCAAAACTATATTACTTGCGCAACTCACCTTAGATCTAAGAGGCGCCTACTTTAAAAACTTAGACGGGTTATTAGGGTTGAAGTCACAGTCGAGTTTAGATCCAATCAGTCTGATCAGACTATCTGACAGCCTAGATGGGTTGACCAGATGGCACCTGTGCGCAAGCACGAGGTGCCTATAGGTCGACTGCGGACAGGCGTGTAGCGATGTCTGATTGAGACATCCATTGAACGCGCATGAGTTAGGCCCGGGGTCACGCCCGCTTGCCAGAACTCATACAGGTCGTTCAGCCCAAGGCATGCATTGTTGATCACTGGGTCGACTCAAGTCAGTTAGGAGTTGGTGCATGCCAGGGCAGAGGATCTGACTAGGTCTGATGAGTGGATCCCTATTAATGGACCGTTGTAAGGTAGTAGGGCACATAAGGAAAATAAAATTGATGCCAATGGGTTTTCGAAAATTTTATTTTCTTATTGTAGGATCACATGTTGATTGTATACCATGATGATTGTTTATTTAATCATGTGGGCTGCCCGTTTTAATGTGTGCTGTGCTGGGGCCTGTGTGCCTGGTTAATAAATGTAAATTATTTATTGTGATCTGCGCATCACATTTTATTTAATTTATAAAGTGTAATTGACCTGCGTGTCAATCTTGTCTAGATAGATTAAATTGTATTTTAATCAGACGAGAGCACAGAGCACACTTGGCAGTGGCGCTTGCAGCAGTGGCTTGACCAGGTGGGAGGTCCAGGGTTCGACTCTGGGACAGGCGCAATTACCTGGTGGGCGCACCTGAGCTGCAGTGGGCGCTTGGGCCCTGGGTTGGGCCAGATGAGATGCAAAAGACCTATGAAGAGCTCAAGTGAAGACTTAAGTTAAATTAAGGTCTTACCTAGGCTTAATGGGCTTTTACCACATAAGATCATCATGCTTTCATTTATTGTTAAGAATTGCAGATGAGATGCAAAAGACCTATGAAGAGCTCAAGTGAAGACTTAAGTTAAATTAAGGTCTTACCTAGGCTTAATGGGCTTTTACCACATAAGATCATCATGCTTTCATTTATTGTTAAGAATTGCATGATTTAATCTTCTGCTATCACCATAGGATTTGCATGATAGTTGAGAAGATAAAAAGACCGTTAAAATCCAACGCTAAATATCAAGCTCGTAAGCCTTCTAACGCGAAACCTCACTGTTCTGACTATCGTTGGGGCCGTGTTGTACCCACTCAGTGGGCACGCCCATCTATCTTCAGACGGTGTGCGATTACACCTGCGTGCTATAGAGAAGGGATTTATCGCTTCTCATTGCTCAGCATAGCACGTGGTGGTCCAGGGAGTAGGTCGGGTCAGCTTGACCATGTAGGCTACATATTGAGCATATGGTAGCCATATGGAGGCAGCCATCTGTGGGATCAGAGACTGTGTTGTACCAACTCAGTTGGCACAGTCTGCTGGATTGCCCAGATGAAGGGGAATCGCACGGGTTGGCGATTGGCAGGGATTGCCTACCAGAGATTAGTGCTTGTACTCTCTGTGCATCTTATCTCGCCTGAGCGGGACGCGGAGACCAAGTATGAAATCTGGATCCCATCTCACTAAAAGAGTTTTACTCTTTCGGGCTGTTTTGCTGGATTTTTCAGCCAGATAAAATAGTGAGAAAAGAATCTTCCTTAAGTCCTGGATTGATTCTAACATTGATACTGAGCTTGCTGTTCTTGCATTGTTGTAGATTACTGCAGCAACGAACACCACAAATTTCAATGTACGATCCCTACTGGAAAGGGAGAAGTTTGCTGGGCCGAACTTCTCAGACTGGTACGGACACCTTAAGATTGTTCTTAAGGCTGAGAGGAAGCTGTATGTCCTCGAGACGGCTATACCGCCTCAACCCGCTCCGAACACCGCAAGGGCGGTTCGGGAAGCTTATGAAAAGCATGTCAATGATAGCATTGATGTCGCTTGCCTGATGCTTGCGTCTATGACACCAGAGCTGCAGCGTCAGCATGAGGATCTATCGGCTATAGATATTATAGCGAACCTCAAGCTGCTGTATGCTGCACAGGCGAGGACTGAATGCTATAATTTGACAAAACTTTTCTTTCAGAGCAAACTGGCTGAAGGGAGTCCAGTGGGAGCTCACGTACTCAAGATGATTGGGTACAAGGAGGCTCTAGAGAAACTGGGACACACCATCAATCAGGAGCTTGTTGTAGACATTATTCTGCAGTCTCTCCCGGCCTTTTTCGATCCATTCATTATTAATTTTAATATGAACAAGATCGACTGTACGCCGGCAAAGTTGCTGAACATGCTCTTGACTACAGAGCAGACTCAGTCTCGTGAGAAGGGAACGCCTTCATCCTCTGTCCTAATCGTTCCTTCTAGGAACAAGAAGAAGGGGAAGAAGGGCAAAGCCCCTATCAAGAGCTACAACAAGGCTCTAAAGCAAAAGATAAAGCGGTCGAAGGAATACAGATGTTTCCATTGTGGCCAGTTGGGTCACTGGAAAAAGGACTGTAAAGCGCTCCAAGGAGATAAGAAGGGAAGTAAGCCTTTCGCTTCTAGCTCAGGTATTTACGTGACTGAAGTCATGGTATCTTCTTCTTCTATTTCATGGGTGTTGGACACTGCATGTGGAGTTCACATTTGTTCAAATGTACAGGAACTCAAGAGAAGAAGACAGGTGGGACAGCATGAGGTGGACCTACGAGTTGGAAACGGGGCACGGGTTGCTGCTGTTGCTGTAGGAGAATATCACATCTCTTTACCATCTAGTCTTGTATTAGAACTGGACAATTGTTATTTTGTACCAAGCATAACTAAGAATATTATCTCTATTCCTGCTCTTGTCAGGAAAGGGTTTTCCTTTGAATGCAAATTTTTAAAGTGTTATATTTCTCTTGATAATATTATTTATGCTACTGGCTCAATTAACAATGGGTTATTCATGTTGGACATGGAATGTTCTGTACAACAAATTGATAATAAGATAGCCAAGTATGCTGATGACAGCACCTTGCTATGGCATAGTCGTTTAGGCCATATTAACAAGAAACGCATTAAGCGGTTGCATGACCATGGACTGCTGGGATCATTCTCCTATGAGGAGCTTGATACATGCCAAGCTTGTTTAATGGGTAAAATGACGAAGTCTCCTTTTTCTAATAAAGGTCAAAGGGCTTCAGGTTTACTAGACCTCATTCACAGCGATGTGTGTGGGCCATTTAGTAAACATGCCAGAGGTGGCTATTCATACTTCATTACCTTTACTGATGATTTCAGTAGGTATGGTTATGTCTATTTAATGAGACATAAGAGTGAATCTTTTGACAAGTTCAAAGAGTTCAAAAATGAAGTACAAAATCAACTAGGCCGAAATATCAAGGCACTTCGTTCAGATCGAGGTGGTGAATACTTGAGTCGAGAGTTTACTGACTATCTGAAGGAGTGTGGGATTATCTCACAGCTCACTCCGCCAGGAACACCGCAATGGAATGGTGTGTCCGAGAGGAGAAATAGAACCTTACTTGATATGGTTCGTTCAATGATGAGTCAGGCTACTCTACCTTACTCCTTTTGGGGATTTGCACTGGAAACAGCTGCAAAGGTACTAAACCGAGTGCCATCCAAGGCCGTTTCTAAGACTCCATATGAGTTATGGTATGGGAAACAGCCAAGCTTGACATTTATTAAAATCTGGGGTTGCGAGGCTTATGTCAAAAAGCTCGCCTCTGGGAAACTGGAGAGCAGATCTGATAAATGTATCTTTGTCGATTACCCTAAAGAAACTAAGGGTTATTATTTCTACAATCCTGAGGAGAACAAGGTATTTGTTGCTCGGACGGCTATTTTTCTTGAGAAGGAATTTCTTCTGCAAGAGGCCAGTGGGAGAGAAATAAAGCTGGATGAGAATCCAGATGCAGGACAAAGTAGTCAAGCACAGTTGGATGAGCCTGAGCCAGGAGATCAGGTTATTGAACAACCTGAGGCTCAAATATCACGGGAACCGCGAAGATCGGGAAGGATCCGTCGACAGCCTGAGCGCTATGACGGAGTCTACATCATTGATGATGAACCCCTCACTTATGCGGATGCGGTCAGTGGACCGGACTCAGTGAGATGGCTTGAAGCTATGCGCCCCGAGATGGACTCCATGTCTGATAACTAAGTCTGGGATTTGGTTGATCCGCCTCCGGGAGTAATCCCTATAGGCTGTAAGTGGATCTTCAAGAAGAAGATTGACATGGATGGTAACGTGGTTACCTATAAAGGCAGGCTAGTTGCGAAAGGTTTCAAACAAATCTACGGGATAGATTATGATGAAACTTTCTCTCCTGTAGCCATGTTCAAGTCTATTCGGATTATTCTCGCGATAGCTGCATATTATGATTATGAGATCTGGCAAATGGATGTGAAGACTCCTTTCCTTAATGGAACTCTAGAACAGGATGTGTACATGACACAACCTGAAGGTTTCACTAATCCATCAGATCGTCATAAAATATGCAAATTAAAGAAGTCCATTTATGGACTTAAACAAGCATCGCGAAGCTAGAATATTCGTTTTGATGAATCAATCTGTAAGTTTGGTTTCATCAAGAATGAAGATGACCCGTGTGTATATAAGAGGTTTAGTGGGAGCGTGATTACTTTCCTAGTCCTCTACGTCGATGATATCTTGATCATTGGAAACGATATTCCTGAACTGCATGCTGTCAAAGCATGGTTAAGAAAATGTTTCCAGATGAAAGATTTAGGAGAAGCAGCCTATGTATTAGGTGTGAAGATCTACAGAGATAGATCTAAGAGGCTTCTCGGGCTGTGCCAGAGTACTTACATCGATAAAGTCCTGGAGAGATTTCATTTAGAGAATTCTAAAAGAGGATATCTTCCAGTCAGACATGGTCTGAATCTTTCAAAGAGTCAGTGTCCACAAACACAGACTGAGAAAGATGAAATGGACAATACGCCTTATGCTTCGGCTATTGGGTCCATTATGTATGCGATGTTGTGTACTCGCCCAGACGTCGCTTACGGGTTAAGCGTAACCAGTCGATTCCAAAGTAATCCAGGTAAGGCACACTGGATTGCAGTCAAGAACATTTTGAAATATCTTCGGAGGACCAAAGATATGTTCTTGATTTATGGAGGTCAGGAAGAACTCAGTATTGAAGGATATACTGAGGCTTCGTTCCAATCTGACCAGGATGATTTCCGATCGCAATCAGGCTATGTTTTTAGCTTGAATGGAGGAGCAGTGGTGTGGAAAAGTTTCAAACAGTCAATTGTTGCTGATTCCACAACAGAAGCCGAGTATGTTGCAGCCTCGGAAGCATCCAAGGAGGCAGTCTGGATTCGTCAGTTCGTTCAGGAACTTGGTGTTGTTCCTTCGAGTGCAGATCCATTGGTTATCTTCTGTGATAACACTGGAGCTATAGCTCAAGCAAAGGAACCACGGTCACACCAGAAGTCCAAGCACATACAGAGAAGGTTTCACTTGATCCGGGAGATCATTAATCGTGGCGAGATCAAAATCTGCAAGGTTCATACAGATGACAATCTAGCTGACCCGCTTACTAAGCCTCTGGCGCAGCAGAAGCATGAGAAGCACTGTAATAATATGGGTTTGAGATTTCTCAACCATTAGATTAAGTGCAAGTGGGAGATTGTTGGGGTATGCCCTTAAGGCTAATGTTTGAAGCCTTGGGATTATTTCAGTATCATGTTTAAACTCTACGTTTATAAAGGCAATGGTTGTTATTCAGGTTGTTACATCATCTGCTGCAATATGTATACTTCTGAATAATGTCTCAATGCTGTTCAGCTTGGCTGACATGCAGTTTTGTCCTTAGTCGAGATATCTTGGTGAACATGAGACAGCCTTGATATGATTAAGACTAATATGTGTTCTAATCTTATAGGATGCTTCGAGCATGGAATAAGATGTAGACTCATGGGTACATTGGATGTACTGGACAGACCCTACTTAGGATATTCAATTGCTTGTCACAATGTGAATAATCCTTATATGCAAACAAGTGGCATATTTCCTCTGACTTGAGATCACTTGTGTTTCTAAATGATGATTGGCATTGTTTTGAGGTAGTTCGATATCATTTGAAACATAATGGTTATAGATTATCTTGGATAATGAGCATGAGTCATGTTAGGGCACTAATGATAGATATAGGATTGCCGTCTCCTTGATTGGAGTGTGATGTTCTATAGGGGCCCCCTGGATGAGATGATTGAGAAAGTGTATGGCCATACCCAGATGACTATGATCATCTGATCTAATCATTCTCATCATATTGGAATTACAGGCTTGACACGCTTGTCCAATAAGAACGTCCAGTGGCAAAGGAAACACATATGCCTAGTGAGTTGGGTTCACACTTGTGCTGTGGTTTGAGTGTAGTCTTGGAAGACTCTTTCCTTTATATCGGGAGACAGTGATGTGTTGCTAGATACCCCTCACTGATCGTGATAACGTAAGTTATCGTTACCGACATTTAAAGGAAACCCTTAGGGTCGCACAATTTGATGATATGGCTTACTTAAGTCAGATCATGTGGACTGAATTGTTCTGGTTCAGTTTAAAGGGATTTAATCTCTGATTGTAAGTGAGATCTGGTCTGGTCATGTTTGATTGATTAGGGCTTGAGATCGGTAAGCTTCGATCGAGAGAATTGATGCTAGATCGGTGAGATCAAGAGCATCAAGAGATGAACGGTTGGATCTTGAACCTTTAGGGTTTATTGTGATCTGAACCAGATGCTTGGCTTAATTGGTCTTTGAACCAAACCGAAATTGAACCAGCTCATCATGTGAGCGCATGGTTCAAGGGGAGAGCAAAATGCATTCGGGTAAACCCATGGTCGCATGAACGTTGGTGGTTTGCTATTTTTAGAAGCCATGAGGCCACGCCTCACGTTCACGCCAAGAGAAGTTTTATTCTCGCCTCTCGCCCCTCTCTCTAGAGGTTCACTCGTTGTGTGTCGCCTTGACGCTTTGGAGAGGATTCGGCCAAGAAGAAAAAACATCTCCTTCCCTTCCATTCGATCAGGAGACCTTGGAACCTTGCTAGCACAAGGAGCACTAAGGGAGTAGGCGCATTGATCACCTTGTGTGCGCACCATTTGGAGGAGAAGCGTTTGACTCTCTACTTCCTAGACGCCATCCAAGAAATGGCATCGGTAAGGATCGATTCTCATGTATACAAAATTTTAAAGTTGATCATACTGCATGCATCGATCTAGAAACCTTTTCCGCTGTGTTAAAACCTCTGCATGCGCCTATTAGGGTTTCGCCCCCTCGTGGTAGGGGACTTTCACTAGGACCTTTCTCCCCCGTTGACAAAGGGGGCGTGGAGCAGCCTTTAGGGGAGGTTTTGGACACAAAATCATGATTTCATGAGGGATGAGCGGCTGAAGCTTTGCAGGAAATGGAAGCTGGCAGCAAAGACTTCTTTTGCTGGAAGATGGTAGTGGCTACAGCAACTTTTGACGAGGTATGGGAAGAAGGAGAAAGTGCAGAGGAGACAGGAATAAAAGGAGAGAAGAAATTTCAGGGAGGAGGGTTCGGCTCAGCAGAGGATTCACACGGGTAGAGGAGAAGGGTTTGTCACGCCAAAGAGGAGAGGATTTCGCACGGACTTCACTGAAAGACATTCTTGCATAGATCACCTCAAGGATAGTTTGTAAGGGAAATCCTCAACATTGCATTCGATTCGCTTGCTATTTTGTACCTACATGAAGAACACTGCATGATCTCAAGATATTTCTGCAAACTCTACATAGATCTGCATATGCGTGTAATGGAAAATTCTGTTATTTGCGATTCCATGATTAATATGATAGGCTAAGATCCCAATCAGGATGTGGGAGTAGCCCTCGATTACTTATTATTTGGAATGGTTTGACTTCATTCATCCAATATTCTTTACTCGACCATATGAGCGCGCCTTGCCTGCATTACTTGGAAGAGTATGCTTGATCCTTTAATCGCCTAAGTAAGGTTGGTTAATCAGCATCTCTAGGAGGAAAATCCTCGCCTGCGGATCTGTACTTACCTACGGAGGTTATAAGGAGCTTAGACATTTCGGGAGAAGCTTTTCCGACCGAGTGTTAGAACCATTAGGTTGAGGGGTTTATCCTTTCCGTTGGTGTGCTATGCCTACGCTGCCCAAAAGGAAGTGTTTGAGCCTTAAGTCACCATTAAGTAAGGTTGGTTAATCAGCATCTCTAGGAGGAAAATCCTCGCCTGCGGATTTGTACTTGCTTGCGGGGATTATAAGGAACCTAGACGTTTCGGAGAGAAGCCCTTCCGACCGAACATCAGAGCCCTACGGATTGGACCAACAATCTTGTCTGTGAGAGCGGACAAGACTATTGGAGGGAGCGACCTGTACGATGGGTAGCAAAAATCCCTTGAACTAGGAAGAATATTGGCGACAATGTTTAACTATTCCACTATGAGGAATCGAAGCGGTGAACCCATATCCTGATGCATTTTATCATTAACTCCCTCTTGTGGGAATTTCTGCATTTACGTTCTTGTATGCGATTTATTAGTTTAACACTCTAAACTTCACAAATTCTGATATCGTATAGTTAGTAAATTCGTGATCTGTCGGTATTTGCCTATTAGTCCCTGTGGGATCGATATTTTATTACTTCGATAGACCTATGCACTTGCAAGGAAACGCCTACTATATCTGTAGGCGCTATCAAGTTTTTGGCGCCATTGCCGGGGACTAATTTTGGCAATATTGGCTAGATTAAAGAGATACTAGACTAGACATTCCTTTTTTTTTATAAGTTGACTATCTTTTGTTTATTTCGTCTTATGACTTTCTTGATTTAACGAAACACTTCATAGTTAGAATTTTAGTTTATGCAAAGAACTTCGTGACCGGAACCTACAATACCATTTGATTCGGAAATTGAAAGAATGTTCCGGCGTCGCAGAAATTTTCAGAAACATCAATCCATGAAGAATCCGCAAACATTAATCATGGACGGTAACAAATCACTTCGAGACTTTGTTGCACCTAATGTTCAAGGACTGCATTCGAGCATTGCATGTCCACCTATAGAAGCAAATAACTTTGAGATAAAACCGTCACTTCTATCAATGTTACAGCAAAATCAATTTGGTGGATCACCAACCGAAGATCCAAACATGCATCTATCTATTTTTCTTGAATACTGTGACACTCTCAAAATGAACGGTGTAACCACCGATGCTCTGCGATTGCGACTCGTTCCTTTTTCACTTAGAGATAGGGCACGGGCTTGGTTACATTTGTTACCATCTGGATCTATTACCACATGGGAATAGCTCTCACACGCGTTCCTTGCAAAATATTTTCCCCCAAGCAAAACCGCACAACTCAGAAACCAGATTACCAATTTCTCCCAAAGGGAAGGCAAATCATTATATGAGGCGTGGGATCGCTTCAAGGAGTTGCAGCGAATGTGTCCTCAGCACGGCCTCGAGAAATGGGTACTGGTACACATATTTTATAATGGCTTGCTTTATAATACTCGTCTTACTGTCGATGCAGCCACTGTAGGAGCTCTCATAAACAAAGCTGTCAATGAAGCCTACAATTTAATCAAAGAAATGGCGCTCAACCACTACCAATGGTCAGGCGAAAGAGGTACTTCATCTCGACAAGCCGGTAAATATGAACTTGACGCACTTAGTTCACTTGCTGCAAAAGTAGATTCGTTATCTCATAAGCTTGATTCTATGAACATGCGTCATAATGCTGTTATGTGTGAAATTTATGGAGTGGAAGGTCATCTTTCTGACACTTGTCAATTAGGAAATATGGTATCACAAGACCCCCCACCTGCTTTGGTAAATGCTATAGGTAACTTTATCCCGAGGGTTCAAAACAACCCTTATTCTAATACCTACAACCCCGGGTGGAAAAATCATCCCAACTTTTCCTATAGAAACAACAATGTAGCCCAACCATTGAACTATAGGCAACCCCCTGGATTTCATTCATCTAACACCGAGTATCAGCCTAAACAATTTGACCAGCCACCACAACTAAGCACCAACACAGTACCACCAGAACAAACCTTAGAAACGCGTTTGACAACTTTGTGTCAGCGCAAACGAAGGCGATGGACTGCATGTTGGAAGCAATCAAAAACTTAACCACAAACCAGAAGATAATAGAAAACCAAATAGCCCAACAGGCTAGTACATCTACTAGACCACCGGGCATATTACCTGGACAGCCCGAGATGAACCCTAAGGAGCATTGTAATGCCATTACCACGCATAGTGGCAAGCAACTTGAGGAACCAGAAATGCCCAAGGATGACTATTGTGAGAATGAGACCAAGACCCCTGAGTCTGAAGAACTAAATGAACTTGTTGAGAGTGAACCACAAATAAAAGAAACTGAACCTGTTTATGTTCCACCACCACCCTACAAACCGCCCATTCCATTTCCCTAAAGATTGGCAAAAGCAAAACTCGATCGTCAATTCGGTAAGTTTTTGGAAGTTTTAAAGAAATTGTATATTAACATGTCATTCACCGATGCTTTGTCACAAATGTCATCCTATGCTAAGTTTTTTAAGGAAATCTTGTCAAACAGAAGAAAAATGGAACAACACGGCACAGTGGCGTTAGCTGAAGAATGTAGCACAATCATCCAAAACAAGTTACCGCCAAAGCTAAAAGATCCAGGCAGCTTTACCATTCAATGCCTGATCGGAAATACGTCTTTCGACCGCGCTTTGTGCGATCTTGGCACTAGTGTAAGTCTGATGCCACTCTCCCTATGCAAGAAACTGGATATTGGAGACTTGAAGCCGACGAACATCTCTTTGCAATTGGCCAACCGTTCCGTACGACATCCGGTAGGAATTCTAGATGACGTGCCAATAAAGGTCGGTAAATTTTTTGTTCCAGCTAATTTTGTCGTACTTGAGATGGAAGAAGACTCCAAACTTCCTATTATATTGGGCAGACCATTTTTGGCAACTGCCGGTGCCATAATCAATGTTAAAAGTGGGAAGTTAACACTGCGCATAGGTGAAGACACGGTTGAATTTGATATTACCGAGAGCTTAAAGAAACCTCTTTTTGCATATTCCTGCTATAGTATCGGAGTCGTCGATGATGAGCTCGACCCGTCTTACATCCCTCGGACAAACGTTGACCCTCCCAAGATTTGCCTGCTGGGTGACTATGATGAAGAGCAAGAAGAAGAAGTCCGTGCTTATGCTGATATTCTCGACTCAAGCACAACAGTTGAGTCAGAAATAGCGAAACTTGAGGAATCATCTACACCAAAATCCTTGCCGAGCAACCTTAGGTATGAATTTTTAGGTGAGAATTCTACTTACCCCGTCATTATAGCTGCCCATCTTGATTCAGAACAAACAAACCTTCTTCTGGATAAGCTTTGACAACATAAGAAGGTAATTGGCTACACTTTAGATGACATAAAAGGTCTTAACCCTTCCTTATGCATGCATAGGATATATCTCGAAGAAGACAGCAAACCATCTATCGAATACCAGAGACGTTTGAACCCGAACCTGAAGGAGGTGGTCAAGAAGGAAATTCTAAAATTATTAGATGCTGGAGTCATTTACCCTATTTCGGATAGCCAATGGGTAAGTCCGGTACATGTGGTACCAAAGAAAGGAGGTGTAACGGTAGTGAAGAATGAAGATGATGAGTTGATACCGACAAGAACCGTTACCGAGTGGCGTATGTGTATTGACTACCGGAAACTGAACAAAGCCACCCGGAAGGACCATTTTCCTCTTCCCTTTATTGATCAAATGCTTGAAAGATTAGCCACTAACTCTTATTTTTGTTTCTTGGCTGGATACTTAGGATTTTTCCAAATACCGATACATCCCGACGACCAAGAGAAAACTACGTTCGCATGTCCCTTCGATACTTTCGCTTATCGACGTATGCCGTTTGGTTTAAGTAATGCGCCAGCTACCTTTCAGCGGTGCATGATGGCAATCTTTTCAGATTTCATCGAAGACATCATGGACGTCTTTATGGACGACTTTTTGGTATACAGGTCTAGTTTTGATTCTTGTTTATCTAACCTAACCCGTGTATTGCAGCATTGCGAGAAGACGAACTTGGTACTTAATTGCGAGAAATGCCACTTTATGGTAAAAGAAAGGATCGTTCTTGGTCATCTGATATCGGAGCGTGGTATCGAAGTTGATAAGGCGAAGATCGATGTGATAGAGAGAATGCCGCCTCCGAACTCCGTTAGAGGAATAAGAAGTTTCTTAGGACATGCGGACTTCTATAGGCATTTCATTGAAAATTTTTCTAAAATTGCTAGACCTTTAACATCTTTACTTGCTAAGGATGTTCCATTTGTTTTTAACCAGCACTGCATTGATGCGTTCCAACAATTGAAGAAGGCGTTGGTTTCTGCTCCAATAATACGACCTCCGGATTGGTCGCTACCCTTCGAAGTTATGTGCGATGCAAGTGACTATGCGGTGGGAGTCGTATTAGGATAGCGGAAAGACAACCGAACCCACGCTATTTATTATGCTAGCCGAACGCTAGATGGAGCACAAAGCAACTATGCCACGACGGAAAAAGAACTATTAGTTGTTGTTTTTGCATTCGACAAATTCTGGTCATATATAATTGACTCGCGTGTTACTGTTTATACAGATCATGCGGCAATCCGATACCTTATGACGAAGAAGGACGCAAAACCACGGCTAATCAGGTGGATACTGTTACTACAAGAATTTGACGTTGAGATCAAAGATAAGAAGGGAGCCAAGAATTTAGTAGCTGATCATCTCTCCCGTCTAACGTCTACTCCTAAGAGCAATTCTGAATAAGAGATTAATGATGCATTCCCGGATGAAAAATTCTTAGCCATCACTGCAATGAAAATACCGTGGTATGCCGATTTGGTAAATTTCTTGGCAGCCGATATTTTGCCTCCAAGTCTCACATACCAGCAACGAAAGAGATTTAGATGAAATGCGAAGTACTATTATTGGGACAAACCACTTTTGTTCAAACGCTGTGCTGATTGTATCATTCGAAGATGCCTACCATAAGAGGAGATTTCCAATGTCTTATTCCAATGTCATTCCTCCTCCTATGGAGGGCATTGTAGTGGCAAGAAAACAGCGTATAAAGTCCTCCAAAGTTGTTTCTTTTGGCCAACCCTATTTAGAGACGCAAGGGATTATGTTAAATCATGTGATCGCTGCCAAAGAATGGGTGGAATATCACGAAGATATGAGATGCATCTCAATACCATCCTAGAAATTGAAATTTTTGATGTATGGGGAATTGACTTTACGGGCCAATTTCCACCTTCTTGTGGTAACAAGTTCATTTTGGTTGGAGTTGATTACGTCTCTAAGTGGGTAGAAGCTTTGGCTGCACCAACAAAACAATTTCAAGGTAGTTACCAGATTTTTCAAATAATTAATTCTTCCACGATTTGGAATGCCTCGCGTGGTGATTAGCGACGGCGGATCTCATTTCATCGAGCGAAAGTTTGAATCGCTTCTCAAAAGATATGGGGTAGTGCACAAGGTGGCCACCGCTTACCATCCTCAAACTAGTGGCCAGGTGGAGGTATCAAACCGAGAGATTAAGCACATCCTTGAAAAAACTGTTTCGCGCACTCGCGCTGACTGGTCACTCAGGCTTGATGACACTTTATGGGCATACCGTACAACATTCAAAACTCCAATAGGTATGTCCCCATTTCAGTTGATATATGGTAAGTCGTGTCACCTGCTAGTTGAAATTGAACATAAGGCCTATTGGGCGATCCGACAAATGAATTTTGATAGAAAACAAACTGGCGAGGCCAGAAAACTTCAGCTTAATGAGCTTGATGAATTTAGACAAGAAGCCTATGAGAATGCCATGATTTATAAAGAACGCACCAAAAGATAGCATGATCAAAGGATTATGAGGAGGGAGTTTCGCGAAAGTGAATTGGTACTCTTGTTTAACTCCAGGATCAAGCTTTTTCCTGGTAAGCTTCGGACTAAATGGACGGGGCCATATGTAGTACAAAAGGTTTATCCTCACGGTGCTGTAGACATTTTCTGAGAATCAACTAGTACATTCAAAGTTAATGGACAAAGACTTAAGCGCTACATTTCCATGAACCAATACCAGAGAGGAGCGCTCTGATCCTCATGGACCCTTCTTCACCGAAATGACACTGAACATGGTCAAGCTGATGCACCATTAAATCAGCGCTTCTTGGGAGGCAACCCAAGCACCTCACCCTACTTGAATTTATTTTTAGCATTTCCCTTTTTTCTTGTTTTTCATGATTTTGTGAAAATTTAGTTAGTTTGCATATTTTGAGGAGTTCTCTTAATGATTGGTCTGAAATCTTTAAGTAGACATACATTCCTGATACACATTGAGTTGACACTAGGATGTATTAACCGACCTTAGCATATTCTAGCCTCCCCTGCTTTAAGTTTGAATTTCGTTTCCTAGTGTGTTTACTCTATTCTAATGCATGATTTCGATATCTAAAAATGGTAATCCTGCAGGTGATGCACGTACATTATATCAACACCAAATACCGGCACAAGATATCAATATCCAAGTCGTAGATATTCATGAAGATCCTCAACAAGAAGCATTCGCCAGGAAGGACGCAAGCTACATCTACAAAAATCAATTTTAAAACCTACCTACTTGGAGCATATGTGCATTGATGAACTAATCTTGTTTATCTTCGGCATTGGCAATCATTTCTCATAAAAGTTGGAAGTGATATTTGGGCTTTGTTGTGCCCTTTTCATTACTTGCATTGCTCGTTATATTCCGACCTGTTTAGCTTTGGACATTGATGTTTCCATTTAGCTTTGAATGACACAGGAATATCGCAAATGGAAGCAGTAAGAGGAGGCGTTTTCTGCCTGTTTTTTTCAAAATTGTGGGTGAGTCCCGACAGAAATCCCAACCGTGACTCTTGCTCACTCCAACATTAGAAAACTTGCCGAAAGAATTACGACTGGAATCTAACTGAAGGCGCGGCCATAATCAACAAACACAGAAATTACACAAGCCAATCTTGACTGAGGTACGCTGAAAGTCATGGCCGAGATCTTCCAAGAAGACAGAACGAGGACTTATTTGCCGAGAACATTATGGCAGTGCCGTGACTTTGCTCATGAGCGTAAACTCTGCATGCAATCTTACATAAGGCAATCACAGGCAGGTCGTGACGAAAATCATGGGCAGGATTTCTAAAACAACTTAATGTATGCAATTCTGACGAGGGCATCACGACTGTCCAGTGATTCCAGTCACGGCCATAAAAACTTGCACTAAAAATCTACGAGAAGATCACACCTGGGTACCAACAGAATTCTCGACCAAGATTTCCCAGTAGAGGTTTATACAAAATATCATGACCGGGTCCTGATGAAAATATTGGGCATGATCACTAAACCACGGCAGCTTAACGAATCCGCTGGCCAGCCCGACCCGTTAAACCACCCATTTAACTTATGCCCCAAATCCTGCTGCTAGGGTTCCCAATCTTCCATCCGTACATTGCGCCAACCCCACTGCTCAACCCCACCAGTCGCCGCCGTTCGTTTCGCTGCCGACCATTGACCAGCCGGCGACACCAGCAACTTTTGGCAAGCTTTCATTTCGGGTTCTCAATCGCTATATCGCCGCGGACTCCGCCTCAATCAGCTGCTGCTCTCTCCGTATCTTCCCTTCACTACTCAAGAAGCTATGCCGCCCCGTCGGAAGAACACCGAAAAACGCTCGGCTGGAGCCACCAGCCCTCGACCCACGATGCCACCGCAGCAACAACCTGCACCGCCAGAGATACTAATGTGAGATAACCATCAGGCGGGCAGGTATCAGATTCTATCCAATCGTAGAATCGTCAATACCCGATACATTGATCCTCCGTCACTAGCCACATTAGGGATTTTCGATGATCTACTCTGGATGTTTAGGTAGTTTGGCTGGAGGCGATTTCTTCAGTATGCGCAACCTACCTACATCCCCTTCACGCTCGAATTTTCTCAACTCAATTGAAGTTAAGGTCTCAGCTCTAGAGACAGACCCTGGCCTGGTTACATTCTGGCTCACCAATACTGAATACCGGCTGACCATCGCCAACCTCAATGGTATATTTGGATTTCCAGCATATGCATCTAAACTTGGTCCTCCCAACTTCAATGAAGATATCTTCTGGCGATGCATTTCATCCATGGTAGCTTACTCACCGAGGAACGCTAGAGCTTCCACCCTCTCGAACCCCTGTATCCGCTATGCACACCATTTACTCGCTCACTCGATCTTTGTTAGAGATGGGGATGGGATCGTCCTCCAGCCGGAATTACTTTGCCTATGGGGTCTTTTGCATGGTTTCCAGATCAACGCAGGGTACCACCTTGCCAGGGCAGTTTATGAGAGTTGCTCATGCACAGAAAGGGATTATCTGCATCGGGGGTATGATCACCATGACGGCGCTCTCTCTTGGACACAACCCATATGGCGAACCTGAAGCAATAGGAAGCAGGCGCTTGGATCTTGAGCATCTTCTTTCAATGAAGATGATTATTATGAGGGGCGATATATATCATCTAACCTTCGCGGACACCTCTGTCACTATGGCGCTTCCAAATTCTACCTGGACTAATATTAGTGACAGCGCCAACTGGCGCTTGCATCTAGAGCCGATATCACCAGAGGAGCAGACAGCACCTCTAGATGTCGACCCCAGCTTTTCTATCGGAGGCCAACCAAGGACCACCGCCAGACCCTCTACTGATGATATGCTACACCTGATCCGCCAAGAACAACTAAACCAGGGAAAGCAGCTAACCACCTTAGTGGACACGGTAAAATGCATTGAGATTTTCCTCCATAGTAACATGGCGCCACCACCACCGCGGGACGAAGACGAGGACGCCGACGATACCATCCATGTTTCTGATTCCTCTGAGCCAGCTGATGATGATGACGATGACGACCCGACTAAGTGCAGTGAGTAGGCTGCACTCTAGTAAGTCTTCCCTCACCCCTTTTGATATATACCTATACTTTATGCATCGCAAATGATGCAGCATTTTGCTTTGGGTGAGGAGACTTACATATTTTGATGGGTCACCATGACTTTTATGCATTCTATGATGAGATGTTGTACTGGTACTTAACTTTATGATGTTGCATGTGCTGTTGCACTGTTTCTGTTTGATGTGATACTTCTGATATGCTACTATAGCAGACCTGCTGAAACTTTAAACCTCTTTGCTACCAAACTGATGCTAAATATGATAAATAGCATTTGGATAATGTACTCCACTTTCATGCTATCTTTATGACAGAATACTTTGGCAACGCTTTAACTTTGCAAGGACGTAGGTCCGCATCTTTCCACCATGCTTTTATCATGACTTTCTTGATAAGCCTTGAACCTTGTTGATGTTTGCTTCCCAGACACGTAAAAGCCTAAGTCATAGATCCCAGCTACAATTTCTTATTTTTCATTGATTGATCTTTTCCTCATGCTTGGTTAATTCTTGATTCGTTTACCTGATTTATGATTGATTTGTACTCCCACACCACCTTAAGGACACCTCTCATACTAAACAATATGTTCTAGCCACTTGATTCCTTACACACTAGACACATAAGGATTGAACTTTGATAAGCTTTGCATCTAGGAAACATCTGTGTCCCAACATGAGTACCATTTGTTTGGGTGATTAAAGATCAAACCACTTGACACACTTACCACTCTTGGTATTGGTTTTGGTTCGAGCTCCTCTAACTTAGCACCGTATAAGAAATTGAGAGAAAGAAAGAGAAAAAAAACAAAAGGCAGTGGTACCGAAGTTACAACTTGGCACAGCCCAACAAGAAGAGAAAAGAAAAGAAAAATAAGAGCAGTGGTACCGAAGTGACTTGGCACTGCCACTAAAAGAAAAGAAAGTGAAAGATAAGAAGGGCAGTGGTACCGAAGTTGTGGCTTGGCACTGCAAATCAAAAGAAAAAGGCAGTGGTACCAAAGCTACGGCTTGGCACTGCAGAAGAGAGAGAGTACGGTGGTATCGAAGTTATGAGCAAGACTTTGCTACTACCTTAGGGATTACCTTTTGGGTGCTTTAGTGGATTAGTACTTCATGTGGTAAGAAACTATTATTATCCAGATTATTGTACATCTGTTGTTCATAGATCTGACTTAGATACTTTGCTTTTCATCTTGACACCCTTAAAGTCTACAGTGATTTGTGCATCCTGTGACTAGCACTGATTGTCAAGTATTTATAGATTACGGGGAGTATGATTTCATGTGATACAAGCAACCCTCGATTTTTCTGAATTATGATTTAAGGTTAGAAATTCTGTTTCTGTATTTTTATCTGTTAAAATTTTGGGATTTTTGCCTAAGTGTAGGAATTTTTCCTACAGGGCAAAAATAATTATTTTGGTTGGGGATTTGAACCCTCAACCTTGATTCTTCGCTCCTGGAATTCTTTCCACCATGGTGGCGCATATTTCTGATATTATTGGAGTGGCGCAGGGTGGTTAAGCCCAGGTAAGCCCATAAAACCAATTTTTCACTTAAGTTAACTGGGTTATTGGATCTTGGATCCGTTTGGGGTGGGAGAAAAAGAGGAATTGCGTGAGGGCTCCTCTCCCTCACGACTTTTGTGTTTTCTTGCCCTAGCCGCCTTTGGTTGTCGCCCCTCACTGTGCTTGGCGCCTCCTGAAATTCCTGACGCTGGTGGTGGCAGACTGGTGGTGGACGAAATTCCTGGTGATCCTCTGTCTTGGCGTTTTTCTTCTGTGAACATTTTTCGGTGAGTAATTCGATCCTAAGGAGTCTAATCCGCTAAATTGTAGATTATCATTCAATTAAAATTCGTTATTTGCAATGATTATCTGTATGAACCAAATTTCGACGTCTCTTGTGTCTTCTATGCTTGATTTGGGTTTTGAATCTCATGATATTCGTTTCTATGGGGACGAATTCAAATATTTATAGGGTTTTAAAATCCTGTTCTGCTGAAATCTGCATTCTCTAATCTGACCTTTGTGTACTATAACCCCAATATCTCATGGCCTATAGATCCAAATCGCACGAAATAAATTTTGTATGAAACTAGATACATTCGGCTTTAATTTGAATATGATATCGACCATATCCGAGCTGTATTCGTATTTCAATCTGTATTGCAATCTAGCTGTACAAAATCAGTTTTCTGGAAATCTGGGTTTCGACCTTTATGTGTTCGAACCATCATATCTCCCTAGGTATAGCCCAAAATCTTGTCAAATCAGTTTTATTAGAAAGTAGACTCGAAGGGATTCATTTTGACTACCAATTCTGATATACGAATCTGTTTTCTGGAATTCTGAAATCCCGACCTTTCTATGTTCGAACACCCATATCTCCCCGGTTATAACTCCAAATCCGACGGATTCAGTTCTATTGGAAAGTAGATTCAAATAGCTTTATTGTGAATATCATATTGCCTATTTTAGGTTACTTACTCGGTCTGAAACATCTGTTGCAAGTATGATATATTAATCTATTTTTTTCTAAAACATCTGTTTAATTGTTTGTTATGTGAAAAATTTCTATTCTGTATATATATATGTTGTGAATTTTTTGAAACTTTGAATGTGTTATAACCTTTGTGAGAACATAGAATGGTTTGACATGAATTAAGGATAGTTGCATGAAATCTAAGGAATTCAAGGAATTCACTCATATATTACTTCTGGTTGATGGTAAAAATTATGAAGTGTGTTCAGCTTTGATTTTCTGCAAAATTGTAATTTTGTTAAGGACTGGATATTAGGGTGTGTCATTTTCTGGTTTGTGAGACACTTTGGGCATGATGTGAGAATTGAGTGGTGGTTAGTCCTACTCCTCCGTTTCAGCATGATCTGTTCTGTAAAAATTATGCCCTAGTGTAGCACTCTTCCGTGTCCTTACCCTCCTTTTGTGGCGCTGTAATGGTGCTGATAGTCTACTACGACCCATGAGACACTAGTGAAGGGTAGATGTGAGCTGGTCTCACCTTCCGTTCTCCCTCCACTATTTCTGTTCTGTTCTGGGTATTGGAGGCCAGAGTGCCACGTCCTGACAAGACGGGGGCCACCCACTGATACCTCCTCTACCAGTATTGGAGGCCAGAGTGCCACGTCTTGACGAGACGGGGGCCACCCACTGATACCTCCTCTACCATTCTGTTTCTGATATGCATGCATGTCTCGTCCTTGGCAGAGGTGGGGTCAGACCTTCTGTGGTCATCAGACCTTCTGTGGTCATCAGACCTTCTGTGGTCTTCAGGCCTTCTGTGGCCTTTCTGTTTCCGATGTAGACTATCCGTTTGGATTCTGAAAATTCTGATTTTCTGTCTGTCAGTTCTGATTTCTGTAGTTCTGTTTCGATCTGTTCTGTCTGTCAGCTCTGATTTTCTGTAGTTCTGTTTCGATTTGTATTATAGATGTGTTGGGCAGTGTGATTAGTTGGAATGGGTTGGTAGACTTATATCCTACTTCATGCTTGATGCCTATTGTTATAAGTGTCTGTATTTGATTATGTTTTGTTTCTGATATGAGTGTTCATGTTAATTATCTTATCTGTTAAGCATGATATTTTTGATGTGTACTATGGATGGCTTTTAGTGTCTTTTACTCACTGAGCTTTTTAGCTCACCCCCGTTGTTTAAATATTTTCAGGTGAGACATCAGGACAGTGATTGCTACAGCTACTAAATTTGTTATAATGCTTGCTAATGTGTTATATAGTTTCTAAGAGTTGTCTTCTAAAGATTTATCAGGCCTGCGTGCCTAACTTACTTATATGACACGTTTTATCTCCTGAGGGCTTATGCCTGTTTTCAGGATATTATATTATAGTTGTCTCGTTTTATTGTTGGATACGAGTTTTGGAGTTATGAAAATACAATTGTTCTTATTCTGAAATGTGTAACCGAGTTATTGTTGTATTTGGTATCTGAATAATCAGTTTCTGCAATATTTCTGAAATTTGTGTTCTCCACATATGTGTAGTGTAGACATCTGTTTTGTTCCAGAATATGTGGGTCTGTGCAGCAGTAATTTAGTATACTTGCTGCCGGATTTTCTTCTGGATTTCCGGATTTCTATTTCCTAGTAATCGATCCTACTCAGTTCTATGCGGTTTTCAGTTCCGTAGTAATGTCCTTCGATGCCGCTTTCTTCTTGTGTTTTAATGGAAGAGTAAAAATTTTTAAAAACCCCGTATTTTACTTGTATGCGTGTGGGGTGTGATTCTGAGGGATGTTACAGATGGTATCAGAGGAATATTACTAGCAATTAGAAACTCCGGGAAAGGAAAACTCTGTTTGTGTATTGCTAGAAACCAAGATAGGATCTGAATATTGGAAACCTCTGTTTGTGTATTGCTAGAAACCAAGATAGGATCTGATCCGTGATTGAATATTGGTTGTTATTCTACCGTGTTATGTGATGCAGGTACAAAAAAAAATGGTGCGACCAAGATCTAGCAGTAGCAACGGTGATCAACAGTCTGATCTGAGGCAGGCCATGGAGGCTATGACTGCTATGATGCAACAACAGAACGCGTTCATCCAGCAGCAAACTCAGATGATGCAGCAGCAGCAGGCGCAGCACATGGAGGTTCAGCAACAGTTATTGCAGCGGCTGTCGCAGACACAGCCTCAGTCACAGTCACAACCGGCTGGACACTGTGTGGGTGGCGCTGGTTCTCCTCTGGGTGATGGCGCACATCAACGATATGCTCGGTTGGTTCGAGAGTTTCAGCACCTGAACCCGACTACATTTTATGGTAGTCCGGGGCCCAGAACGGCTGAGGATTGGCTTTTGGCACTGGAAAAGATTTTCTAGGTTTTGCGCTGTGATGATGCAGACAAGCTATGTTTATCTGTCTTCATGTTGCGTGGAGATGCCGAAGACTGGTGGAAGGGAGTCGTCAGACTGGCGGCAACTGAATCCAGAGTTGTTGATTGGCAGTACTTCATGATGAAGTTCAATGCCAAGTTTTTCCCCTCTAGCTTATCTGAGGAGCGCGAGGTGGAGTTTATTCATCTTGAGCAGGGCGACCTGATGGTGGATCAGTATGAGGCCACATTCGCTCGGTTGTCGGGGTATGCTCCTCACTTAGTCAACACCGAGGAAAGAAGAGCCAAGAAGTTTCAGCGGGGTTTGAGGAAAGACATCAGGACAAGGGTAGCTATGCTACACTTGGAGTTTTATGCTGAAGTGGTAGACAGGGCTCGCACTGCTGAGAGGTGCATTGCTAAGATGGCTGTTGATA
Organism: Costus lasius; assembly: GCA_027563935.2. Lineage (NCBI taxonomy): Eukaryota > Viridiplantae > Streptophyta > Magnoliopsida > Zingiberales > Costaceae > Costus > Costus lasius. The sequence goes on from CM050453.2 coordinate 40,106,577, forward strand.
CTATTTCAGTCCCTGCATCCGCCCCTACTTCTGTGACTTACGCACCCACTCTGGGTGGTAAGGATAAGAAGAATTTCAAGAATAAGAAGAAAGATGATAAGGGCAGATACAAACCTTATCAGAAGCCAGCCAGCACAGTTTCTCAGAATGGCAAGAAGTGTCTCCACTGTGGGAGCACTAAACATCAGGATAATGAGTGCTACAGGAAGACTGGCGCTTGCTTCAGATGTGGTAAGGTGGGGCATATGATTAGAGACTGTCCTATGCCGGATGCTAGAGGACAGGGTGAGAAGCCTACTGTGCAGACTCGCGTGTATGCCATCGCGGAGAGGGATGCTTCGGCTTCGAAGTCTGTGGTGGAAGGTACACTTTATGTGTTTAGTTCTTTGGCACGCATTCTTTTTGATCCTGGTGCCAATTTATCCTTTGTGTCTGCATGTTTTGCACTATGTCTGCCTGTGTTGCCTAGGATACTTGATTTCTGTATTTCTGTTCATACACCTATGGGTGAGGCCGTATCTACAGATATAGCATATCCTGACTGTTTGATTAAGGTTGAAGGATATGATTTACCTATTGATTTGATTAGTCTTCCTATGAAAGACTATGACATTATTCTGGGCATGGATTGGCTGTCTGCCTATCATGCTACTTTAGATTGTTTTGAAAAGTTAATTACTCTGCATCTAAGTGATGGACAGCAACTGGTTATCCAAGGCCGGATTTCAGAACAGGAGCCTTTGGTGATATCTCATCTGCAGGCCAGGAAGCTTTTAGCCCAGGGCTGCAAGGGGTATCTGGCGCATGTCAAGGTGCAGACTGAGTATGATTTGGATCTGGCTAAAATTCCTGTGGTAAGAGAGTTTACTGACGTCTTCTCTGATGATTTATCTGGGTTACCACCCAGCAGAGAAGTTGAGTTTGGTATCGAGTTGTTGCCAGGCACGGCACCGATATCTAAAGCTCCTTACAGGATGGCAACTTCAGAACTGACAGAGCTGAAGAAGCAACTGGAAGAACTATTAGAGAAGGGGTATATTCGACCCAGTGTTTCTCCATGGGGAGCACCTGTGTTATTTGTGAAGAAGAAGGATGGTACGTTGCGCATGTGCATCGATTACCGTCAACTCAACCAAGTGACTGTTAGGAATAAGTACCCATTACCCCGTATTGATGATCTCTTTGATCAGTTGCAGGGTGCTACTGTATTCTCTAAAATTGACCTGAGGTCTGGCTATCATCAGCTGAGAGTTCAGGAGGAGGATGTACCTAAAACTGCATTCAGGACCAGGTATGGGCACTATGAGTTTCTTGTTATGCCCTTTGGACTGACAAATGCCCCTGCGGTGTTTATGGATCTGATGAACAGGATATTTCATGAGCTTCTGGACAAATGTGTGGTCGTCTTCATTGATGATATTCTGATCTACTCCAAGAATGCGCAAGATCACTCTCAGGATTTGCGCAAGGTGCTGGAGATTCTGCGGCTGAAGCAGCTGTATGCTAAGGCCAGCAAATGTGAGTTCTGGCTATATCAGATTGGCTTTCTGGGGCACATTATTTCTGGCCAGGGTGTGTCTGTGGATCCAGTGAAGGTGGAGGCCATTCTTCACTAGGGAAGACCAACTACAGTGACTGAGGTCAGAAGTTTTCTGGGCTTAGCTGGATACTACCGCCGCTTTGTGGAGGGTTTTTCCAAGCTAGCTGGTCCTCTGACTAAGCTAACTAGAAAGAATTTGAAGTTTGAGTGGTCTGATAATTATGAGTCTAGTTTTCAGGAACTGAAAAGGAGACTGACCAGTGCTCCTATCCTCATCGTTCCCTGTGATGGAGAAAAGTTCACTGTGTACACTGATGCCTCTGGTAAGGGTCTGGGTGCTGTACTGATGCAGCAAGGAAAGGTAGTTGCTTATGCTTCAAGGCAACTCAAAGACTATGAGGTAAACTACCCCACTCATGACCTGGAGTTGGCAGCTGTAGTTTTTGCCTTGAAGATCTGGAGGCACTATCTGTTTGGACAGACATTTGAATTGTTTACAGATCACCAGAGCTTGAAGTATATCTTCACTCAGAAAGAGCTGATTATGAGACAGAGGCGATGGCTTGAATGGATAAAGGATTATGACTTCACCATCCAATATCAGTCTGGTAAAGCCAATGTGGTGGCTGATTCTCTTAGTCGGTATCCTGTGACTCAGATAGCTGCACTGCGAGTCCAGGAGTGGCGACTATTGTGGGAGTTCAGTGACTTACGTCTGAGTGTGACTCCGGGTGAGGGAGGCGGTCTTCTAGCTTCTCTCAGGGTTCAGTCAGACTTACTGCAGAGACTGAGATCAGGGCAGCAGTCAGATCCGGATATTTTACGGTGGAAAGAGAGGTCTGAGCAAGGCTGGGTTGAGAATTTCAGTATGTCGGATGATGGTCTCCTCAGATTCCGTGGAAGGGTCTGTGTCCCTGAGGACCCTGAGTTGAGAAATGAAATTCTTAAGGAAAGCCATTGCACTAAGTATACCGTTCATCCTGGTAGTACCAAGATGTATCAGGATCTGAAAAAGACTTTCTGGTGGCATGGTATGAAGAAGGATGTGCATTTGTTTGTGTCCAGATGTTTGACTTGCCAAACCGTGAAGGCTGAGCATCAGAGGCCGGGCGGTTTGATGCAATCTCTCCCTATTCCTCAGTGGAAGTGGGAGCATATCAGTATGAACTTTGTGTGTGGACTGCCCAATACCAGAAGGAATCATGATGCCGTATGGGTGATTGTGGACAGACTCACGAAGTCAGCTCACTTCTTACCGATCAAAATGACTTACAGTTTGGATCGGTTAGCAAAACTGTACATCGATGAGATTGTCAGATTGCATGGAGTTCCCTTGGACATTGTCTCTGACCGTGATCCTCGATTTCTGTCCAGGTTTTGGAAGAAATTACAGGAAGATTTGGGAACTAATCTGAGTTTCAGCACTGCATATCATCCTCAATCTGATGGTCAGACAGAGAGAACTATTCAGACACTTGAGGATCTTCTGAGATCTTATGTGGTTGACTGGTCTGTTGAGTGGGATCTGGACTTATCGCTGATAGAGTTCACCTACAACAATAGCTTTCACTCTAGCATACAGATGGCTCCGTATGAGGCCCAATATGGGAGGAAATGCAGAACACCTATATGCTGGGAGGAAACTGGGGACAGAACAGTGCTAAGGTCTGATGCTGTTCAGGAAGCCACTGAGAAGATTAGAGAAATTCAGAGAAAGATGAAGATTGCTCAGGATAGACAGAAGAGTTATGCTGATGTGAGGCGGCGTCCTCTTGAGTTTTTGGTGGGAGAGCATGTTTTCCTAAAGGTCTCACCTATGAAAGGGGTGATGAGATTTGGAAAGAGGGGAAAATTGAGTCCCAGGTACATTGGTCCCTTTGATATCATTGAGAGGATTGGACCTGTGGCATACCGACTTGCTCTGCCCCCATCACTGGAACACCTCCATAATGTGTTCCATGTTTCTGCACTCAGAAAATATTGTTCTGATCCTTCTCATGTTCTAGAGTTGGAACCTCTTCAGCTTGAAGAGAATATGACTTTTGTGGTGAAACCTCTCAGAATTGAAGATAGAAAAGAGAAAGTGCTGAGAAATAAGGTTATTCCACTTGTGAAAATCATTTGGGGAAATCAGTCTGTTGAAGAAGCCTCTTGGGAGGTTGAAGCAGATATGAGAAAGGAGCATCCTCACCTGTTCAGTGACGGGCTTGGTCAGCTTTAGAGGACTAAAGCTCTATAAGGGGGGGAGGATGTAACGCCCTCGATTTTTCTGAATTATGATTTAAGGTTAGAAATTCTGTTTCTGTATTTTTATCTGTTAAAATTTTGGGATTTTTGCCTAAGTGTAGGAATTTTTCCTACAGGGCAAAAATAATTATTTTGGTTGGGGATTTGAACCCTCAACCTTGATTCTTCGCTCCTGGAATTCTTTCCACCATGGTGGCGCATATTTCTGATATTATTGGAGTGGCGCAGGGTGGTTAAGCCCAGGTAAGCCCATAAAACCGATTTTTCACTTAAGTTAACTGGGTTATTGGATCTTGGATCCGTTTGGGGTGGGAGAAAAAGAGGAATTGCGTGAGGGCTCCTCTCCCTCACGACTTTTGTGTTTTCTTGCCCTAGCCGCCTTTGGTTGTCGCCCCTCACTGTGCTTGGCGCCTCCTGAAATTCCTGACGCTGGTGGTGGCAGACTGGTGGTGGACGAAATTCCTGGTGATCCTCTGTCTTGGCGTTTTTCTTCTGTGAACGTTTTTCGGTGAGTAATTCGATCCTAAGGAGTCTAATCCGCTAAATTGTAGATTATCATTCAATTAAAATTCGTTATTTGCAATGATTATCTGTATGAACCAAATTTCGACGTCTCTTGTGTCTTTTATGCTTGATTTGGGTTTTGAATCTCATGATATTCGTTTCTATGGGGACGAATTCAAATATTTATAGGGTTTTAAAATCCTGTTCTGCTGAAATCTGCATTCTCTAATCTGACCTTTGTGTACTATAACCCCAATATCTCATGGCCTATAGATCCAAATCGCACGAAATAAATTTTGTATGAAACTAGATACATTCGGCTTTAATTTGAATATGATATCGACCATATCCGAGCTGTATTCGTATTTCAATCTGTATTGCAATCTAGCTGTAAAAAATCAGTTTTCTGGAAATCTGGGTTTCGACCTTTATGTGTTCGAACCATCATATCTCCCTAGGTATAGCCCGAAATCTTGTCAAATCAGTTTTATTAGAAAGTAGACTCGAAGGGATTCATTTTGACTACTATGTCGCCTATTTTCTGTTAGTTATTGGATCTGAAATTTGTGTCGCCATTCTGATATACGAATCTGTTTTCTGGAATTCTGAAATCCCGACCTTTCTATCTTCGAACACCCATATCTCCCCGGTTATAACTCCAAATCCGACGGATTCAGTTCTATTGGAAAGTAGATTCAAATATCTTTATTGTGAATATCATATTGCCTATTTTAGGTTACTTACTCGGTCTGAAACATCTGTTGCAAGTATGATATATTAATCTGTTTTTTTTCTGAAACATCTGTTTAATTGTTTGTTATGTGAAAAATTTCTATTCTGTATATATATATGTTGTGAATTTTCTGAAACTTTGAATGTGTTATAACCTTTGTGAGAACATAGAATGGTTTGACATGAATTAAGGATAGTTGCATGAAATCTAAGGAATTCAAGGAATTCACTCATATATTACTTCTGGTTGATGGTAAAAATTATGAAGTGTGTTCAGCTTTGATTTTCTGCAAAATTGTAATTTTGTTAAGGACTGGATATTAGGGTGTGTCATTTTCTGGTTTGTGAGACACTTTGGGCATGATGTGAGAATTGAGTGGTGGTTAGTCCTACTCCTCCGTTTCAGCATGATCTGTTCTGTAAAAATTATGCCCTAGTGTAGCACTCTTCCGTGTCCTTACCCTCCTTTTGTGGCGCTGTAATGGTGCTGATAGTCTACTACGACCCATGAGACACTAGTGAAGGGTAGATGTGAGCTGGTCTCACCTTCCGTTCTCCCTCCACTATTTCTGTTCTGTTCTGGGTATTGGAGGCCAGAGTGCCACGTCCTGACAAGACGGGGGCCACCCACTGATACCTCCTCTACCAGTATTGGAGGCCAGAGTGCCACGTCTTGACGAGACGGGGGCCACCCACTGATACCTCCTCTACCATTCTGTTTCTGATATGCATGCATGTCTCGTCCTCGGCAGAGGTGGGGTCAGACCTTCTGTGGTCATCAGACCTTCTGTGGTCTTCAGGCCTTCTGTGGCCTTTCTGTTTCCGATGTAGACTATCCGTTTGGATTCTGAAAATTCTGATTTTCTGTCTGTCAGTTCTGATTTCTGTAGTTCTGTTTCGATCTGTTCTGTCTGTCAGCTCTGATTTTCTGTAGTTCTGTTTCGATCTGTATTATAGATGTGTTGGGCAGTGTGATTAGTTGGAATGGGTTGGTAGACTTATATCCTACTTCATGCTTGATGCCTATTGTTATAAGTGTCTGTATTTGATTATGTTTTGTTTCTGATATGAGTGTTCATGTTAATTATCTTATCTGTTAAGCATGATATTTTTGATGTGTACTATGGATGGCTTTTAGTGTCTTTTACTCACTGAGCTTTTTAGCTCACCCCCGTTGTTTAAATATTTTCAGGTGAGACATCAGGACAGTGATTGCTACAGCTACTAAATTTGTTATAATGCTTGCTAATGTGTTATATAGTTTCTAAGAGTTGTCTTCTAAAGATTTATCAGGCCTGCGTGCCTAACTTACTTATATGACACGTTTTATCTCCTGAGGGCTTATGCCTGTTTTCAGGATATTATATTATAGTTGTCTCGTTTTATTGTTGGATACGAGTTTTGGAGTTATGAAAATACAATTGTTCTTATTCTGAAATGTGTAACCGAGTTATTGTTGTATTTGGTATCTGAATAATCAGTTTCTGCAATATTTCTGAAATTTGTGTTCTCCACATATGTGTAGTGTAGACATCTGTTTTGTTCCAGAATATGTGGGTCTGTGCAGCAGTAATTTAGTATACTTGCTGCCGGATTTTCTTCTGGATTTCCGGATTTCTATTTCCTAGTAATCGATCCTACTCAGTTCTGTGCGGTTTTCAGTTCCGTAGTAATGTCCTTCGATGCCGCTTTCTTCTTGTGTTTTAATGGAAGAGTAAAAATTTTTAAAAAACCCCGTATTTTACTTGTATGCGTGTGGGGTGTGATTCTAAGGGATGTTACACCGAAGTTGTGGCTTGGCACTACAAATCAAAAGAAAAAGGCAGTGGTACCAAAGCTACGGCTTGGCACTGCAGAAGAGAGAGAGTACGGTGGTATCGAAGTTATGAGCAAGACTTTGCTACTACCTTAGGGATTACCTTTTGGGTGCTTTAGTGGATTAGTACTTCATGTGGTAAGAAACTATTATTATCCAGATTATTGTACATCTGTTGTTCATAGATCTGACTTAGATGCTTTGCTTTTCATCTTGACACCCTTAAAGTCTACAGTGATTTGTGCATCCTGTGACTAGCACTGATTGTCAAGTATTTATAGATTACGGGGAGTATGATTTCATGTGATACAAGCAACCCTCATGAAACTTCATTTCTTTCTTTTTTTCTTGAAGACAAGCAAAGATTTAAGTCATAAATATTCTGTTGACGCAGATTTATATAGAGTTTTACATGTTGTTTTACATGTGAAATAATCCTCATCTCACGACTTTATGTCTCATAATTGCCTATATTGAGATACATCTATGGAATCTATACCTGTTTTGGTATTTTTCACATTTTCAGGTCAATTCGACCACAAAAGGGGTAGATCCTAACACTTTTGTGGCAGAGAGGCTTATCCCAACTCAAGATGTTCCTAACTAGAAACTTTTGGATTCATTGGAGTCTTGGTTGGAAATCACGACCGGGTCCCGACGAGAATCATGCCTGTGATCGTGTTATACTTGAAGCTGGCACTAATAAATCACGACCGGGTCACAACCAAATTCTCGCCCGAGATCGCGGACACGTCTGTTATGAAATCGCGATTTTAGCCCAGATTTCTTCAACCTAACCCTAGGGGAAGCTCAAGGGCACCTAGGACTTTTCTCCCCCGTTGACAAAGGGGCGTGGAGCAGCCTTTAGGGGAGGTTTTGGACACGAAATCATGATTTCATGAGGGATGGGCAACTGGAGCTTTGCAGGAAATGGAAGCTCGCAGCGAAGACTTCTTTTGCTGGAAGATGGCAGCGGCTACAACAACTTTCGGCAGGGTATGGGAAGAAGGAGAAAGTGTGAGGAGACAGGAATAAAAGGAGAGAAGAGATTTCAGGGAGGAGGGTTCGACTCAGTAAAGGATTCGGACGGGTAGAGGAGAAGGGTTTGTCACGCCAAAGAGGAGAGGATTTCGCATGGACTTCACTGAAAGACATTATTGCGTAGATCACCTCAAGGATAGTTTGTAAGGGAAATCCTCAACGTTGCATTCGATTTGCTTGCTATTTTGTAACTACATGAAGAACACTGCATGATCTCAAGATATTTCTGCAAACTCTACATAGATCTGCATATGCGTGTAATGGAAAAATCTGTTATTTGCGATTCCATGATTAATACGATAGGCTAAGATCCCAATCAGGATGTGGGAGTAGCCCTCGATTACTTATTAGTTGGAATGGTTTGACTTTATTCATCCAATATTCTTTACTCGACCCTATGAGCGCGCCTTACCTGCATTACTTGGAAGAGTATGCTTGATCCTTTAATCGCCTAAGTAAGGTTGGTTAATCAGCATCTCTGGGAGGAAAATCCTCGCCTGCGGAACTGTACTTACTTACAGAGGTTATAAGGAGCTTAGACGTTTCGGGGAGAAGCTTTTCCGACCGAGCGTCAGAACCATTAGGTTGAGGGGTTTATCCTTTCCGTTGGCGTGCTATGCCTACGCTGCCCGAAAGGGAGTGTTTGAGCCTTAAGTCACCATTAAGTAAGGTTGCTTAATCAGCATCTCTAGGAGGAAAATCCTCGCCTGCGGATTTATACTTGCTTGCGGGGATTATAAGGAACCTAGACGTTTCGGAGAGAAACCCTTCCGACTGAACGTCAGAGCCCTACGAATTGGACCAACAATCTTGTTTGTGAGAGCAGACAAGACTATTGGAGGGAGCGACCTGTACGACGGGTAGCAAAAATCCCTTGAACTAGGAAGAATATTGGCGACAAAGTTTAACTATTCCACTATGAGGAATCGAAGCGGTGAACCCATATCCTAATGCATTTTATCATCAACTCCCTCTTGTGCGAATTCCTGCATTTACGTTCTTGTATGCGATTTATTAGTTTAACACTCTAAACTTCACAAATTATGATATCGTCTAGTTAGTAAATTCGCGATCTATCGGTATTTGCCCATTAGTCCCTGTGGGATTAATATTTTATTATTTCGATAGACCTGTGCACTCGTAGGGAAACGCCTACTATATCTGTGGGCGCTATCACTGTGTTGTGCTTAAATCGCTTGCTAAGAAAGGTTAGTGAGTTTCATTTGCGTAGTTGGGTGTCATTGGTTTCTTCATCATCCATGTTGCCCCCAAAACGTATTCATCGTCGTCCTTCGCATTGTTTCTCACTGATTTTCTCGTTGCTCATTTTCCGACACGCTTTTACTTCACTCGTCTCAAAACCCTGTCACGTTTTTCAATGATTATCTCATAAACTCCTATAGTACGGAGCTAAGGACCAACCCACTTATAGTAGCTTCATTACTTACCATGAGTAGTTTCACAGTCATGATACACATCACGGCCTACCCGTAACCAGGTTCGTGGTTGTGATGGATTGCTCAGTAACTTACAGAATGAATCATGGCCTGCCGATGACCAGATTCATGGCCGTGATAGAGCCTGCTGAACATAAATTTAGCTGATTTTGCATGGAATTTGAAGATTTTTCTTGGGGCTTTCATGGGGAATATCAAAAAACACCTTCCTATAAATAAAAATGGCTAATTTAGGGTGAATTTGGGGGTGGATTGGCTCTCCAACAGGAGGAAATGAGGGAGTGATGACAAGGAAAGGGCAACAACGAAGAAAGAGACTTTTACTGGGTGAAATTTTAGGCGTTCTCTCATCCATGTTGAGAGGATTAGTTTATTCTTTCCTCCCTTATTAGTCTTTCTTTCATCTATATTTTCCTTGGAACTTTGATTTGAGATAATTATGCTGAATTGAAATACTATGGTTGGTTAAGCCTTCTTACTCAAGACTTGCGATGTAATTTGGTGCTTGGATATTTATTTTGAACTTATAATATAAGTGTTTGTCTAATCTACTTTGTTTTATTTGATCCTTGCTATGATGTTTATCTGTATTTACTTTGGCCAAGTTTCTACATGTTTAAAACATCGCGAGAAGGACTGAAATGTGAATTATGATATTGGAAGTGCTTAGATTGGACTCGTGTTATTCTATCACGAAAGTAGTTAGAATTCACACCAGGACATTTTATATCATCATTGTATTTATTGGATATATTCAGTTCGGTAAGCATGAAAATAGAAGACTGTTCTGAATAGAAAACTGGATCTCCAACTTTGTTAGAAAACTGGATCAATTCAATCTCTTGCACACATGAGATAAAAGAGAATACTAAAATTTGCTTGATTGAAGTAGGAAGCATGACATAAATATTTAGGAGAGAGATCATGTTTTCATCGACGTCTTCTTCTCGAAAGCGATGCAGGTCCGAAGCGTTTTGAGTTTTTCCAAGGTGCTGTCTTCCAATCGTTTAATCTGAGTTTATATTTTTAACAAACTTTAGTAAGTTTAAGGGAAAATGCTTCATGATTGCGTGCTTGCTCCATCACGTTAATACGTTGACACCACTGCTGTGGCGTTTTGTTATTGTAATTTAATCGCATTATTTAGAACCAGAGGTCTAATTTAATCATTAGAGCCAATCTTGGATGTATTTTTCTCCTCCTTGTCAACAAGCTACAAATTTTGATGATTTGCCAAGTTATTACATCTCAAGCCACAAGCCTTCCATAATGAGGGCCTCCTCTGGTAGGGCTGTCCAAACGGTTTGAACCGAACCGAATCGAACCGAATTTGTTCAAATCGAACCGAACCGATTATGATGGTAATAAACCGAACTCGAACCGAATTAGGTAAAAACCGAATCAAAACCGAACCAAATTATTCGGTTCGGTTCGGTTTAAACCGAATAAACCGAAATTTATTATATAAATATATATTTAATTTATTTATACTTTTATATTATTAATTTTTAATAAAAACAATAATATAATATATTTTATATAATTAAAATAATAATATAATATATTTTATATAATTAAAAATAATAATATTTTATATTTTATATAAAAATAATAATATTATATTTAAAATTGAGTTTGTTCGGTTCAAACCAAAAACCGAACCAAACCGAACCGAACTTTTCAAACCGAAAACCGAACCAAAATTTTTTTAACTATTTTAAATCGAACCGAACCGAATCGAACTTAATTTGAACCGAACCGAACCGATTTGATTCGGTTTTTCGGTTTGACCCGAATTTTGGACACCCCTATCCTCTGGTCAGCTTCCAACCACTAGATCTCCAAATGTTCAATTCATCCCATGTTTGACCGTTGACGGGAACAATAAATGCGGTCAACTAAAAATTGGTCAATCATGCAAATATAGCAAGACTTGAAGTGCAGCCATAAGCTTTCCTTGTCTTTGCTGCATAGGCCAAGCTCTTTCCTAATAAAATAAGCAGTCAACAGTCGTCGCAAGAACAGAGTAGGACTAATCACAGCAATTGTACGTGAACATGTCTGATACACAAAAACACTAATTAGCAAGATTATAGGCCCGAACAAAAGTAGACTCCTAATGGTAACCAGTGTAGGCAAATGCCCTACTTAAGTTATCATATTTATTAGATGCTAATATATTTTTATAATATTATATGTAAAAAATTTAATTTGCCCCACTAAATAAAATTTAATCTTTTTAATACTGCACCCATGTACCCTTGGGTCTGAATCCGCCACTGCCTAGAAGAAGAAAGCTCCGGCCGGACCACGGTGCAGCAAATTATGGGCAATGTTGTCTCTAGCTTGCATGGCGCTCACCGATTGCAGGCCATTTTCCGGCATCATTTCATCGTCAACGAGTTCGAACTGCAATTCTGGCCCCATCGCCTCCTTCCTCATCTCGCATATGTTGTGAAGCACGCAGCAAGCCCCCAGGAAGACTGGTAAGTCCTGAAGCTTCACTTCGGTCCTCTTCTGCAGGCATCCCCACCTTCGCTTCAACCTGGAGAACGCCTCCTTGGCCACCCGCTGCACATCCCCAATCTTCTCATTGAATGTGTTCTGCGCCCACGTCAGGTTCCTTTGGGTGTAAGGGACCAGCACCCAATCCAGAAGCGGGAAACTGGCGCCGCCCACGATCCGTTGGCCGTTCAATTGGCCGCTGTTGGCGCGCTGATACAGCGCGGATTGCTCCAGCACCTTGTCGTCGGCCATCGACCCAGGCCAGCCGATGCATAGGTCGGTGAAGACTCCGTCGGGATCAACGACACCTTGGATCGTCACAGTGTACGAGGTCTTCTGATTGCGTTCGGTATGGCGGCGATTGAAATAGGAGGCGACTCCAACCTTTGGGGCGATGATGGGGATATGAGTTGTGTACATTGCCCCGACGACATTGGGAACGCCGGAGATGGCTTCGAATCGAGCGGCAAACTCTGCCACGTCGAGTGGAGCGGGCCATTGGAGAAACCGTAGCATGAGAACATTTCGGATGGCAGTGCAGACCTCGAGGATGAGCTTGTGGCAAGTGGAGATGCCAAGACCGAACCTACGGGAGACCAGCCGGAGGGGCTCGCCGGTGGCGAGGCGCCACACGCACACGGCCACGCGCTGCCGGACGGGGATGGCGGCTCGGAGCGCTGTGTCTTCTTTAGCCACAGATGCGCCGAGCTCGTCGCAGAGGAAATCGAAGGTTGCTTGGGACATCCGGAAGGCAGATCGGAACTCATGCTCGGGGAGGTCCGGATTGTTGTAGTGGTCCCACCAGTCACGGCTCCGGTCCTTGACCCAAAGCCGGCGGTGATGTGGCTGCGCTGGGAGAGCCGTAGTCCGCGCAGCTTCCTCTTCCGCGAACTCGTCGGCATGGGGCGAGAGTGAAGAAGAAGAGGCAGACGGCTTCAATGCAACTTGTCGACTGGGAGAGAGGTCATCGCTCAAGGGGCGTTTTCTAGCGTTGTGCTCCATGGCTGGGGAGATAACTGGAGAGGGCTGAGGAGTATAGACGACGCCGGCGGCGGTGGCGTCGTCGTCTTGGAAGAAGGAGAAGATGTCGTCGTCAAAAGAGGCGGCAGCAGAGGAGAAGAGCGGAGGAGTCCGGTAGGCAGTCATGAATTATTCGAACGCCGGCCAGTGTGCTGTGAGGGGATTTGGGAGCGAGAGGCTTGGATCCTTGGGATTTGATGGCGAGGGCAATTTATATGTTACGGCGAGAAAGACAGGCGCGTGCACGCGGACGCGGTTGGGTCGCATTCGCTCGCTTAAACAACACTCGTGTTCGGGGAAGGGCACGGATGGCGCGCAACCGCGGCTCACGCGGGTATGTGGACCGTACCTACTTGGACCGGCGGCTGATGCTTACGGAAGTAAAATGAGGTCCATGTTCAGTTGGATTTTGGATGACGCCAGCAGGAGCGACACAGGTGGACGGTCGGTGGGTGCCATGGGTTGAATCCGAGTAGAGAGGGACGGGCGTGGACGTCATGGCTCGCGAAGCGTTGATTTCAAAAGACGAGTAATTATGACACGGTGGCGGGCGGGCGGCGGGTGGGAGTGGTGAGGTGGCGAAACGAAGCGGATGATTTTGCTCGCAGGGAGATCCTATAATTGTGCATTTACACACGGCACTACTAATCAGTTTAATTGTAAGAAAAATCAACGGAAGTGGGTCCCGGGAAACCTCTCTTCCCCAAAAAAGCGGAGAGATAAGTGGGTAGATACGAGACTAATTGCTTTCGTGAAACACGTGAGCCGTGTGAGCACTGAGAAATAGAGACAGAGGAAAGTAGTAGCGATTGTAAAAGAAAATTTGTGAAATAAAAAAAAGGTTTATAAAACCGAAATTAGCAATATATAAATGGCTTTATTATTAAAAAATTCATACTTACTCAAATGTGTTTAAAACCGATGCAAGCGACTCAAACAAAACAATTGCCATTAAAATATAATAAAATTAATTATTATTTTTGGTGCGGTAGAAAACACTGAGCATTCAAACAGCTAGTTTCTGAAACATTTATAGTAATATAATTAATAGGAAAAACTCGAATTACTCTAACAATTTTAAAACTAATTTTTGTTATAGTTTTATAGATAAGAAAAATATTATAAGAAGTAAGAAAACTGAAAATTATAAAAAAAAAAAATAATAAGGAGTCATTTACCGTTTCAATGATTGATGTCACGAGGTATAGTCATATGAGTTTATACACATAACATTTACGCTGCGTTTCGGAGAAGGGAAAGAAATCATAAAAGAAAGAAAATAACAAGGGAAAGAAAATAAGGGAGAAAGTTTATGCCTCATGTTTCAATGGAAAGAAAAGAATTATTTTGACCAGTTGACCAAGTCAAAATTGCGTCTTCCCCCTTCTTCCACTTCTCCTTGCTGCGCAGCGTGCGTGCCCTTCAGCTGGGAGAGGGGTCGACTGCCAGCTCGGACGAAGGGTGTGAGCTCGGACGGCTGGGAGAGGGGTCGGCTATGTCGAGCGGTGTCTTCTCTAACGCTCGGGCGAGCTCGGGAGGGGCGACTGCGGAGGGGAGGGGCGGCTGCGTCGGGAGGGCGAGAGGGGAGGAAGGACGCGACGGGAGGGCGAGAGGGGGCGGAGAGGGCGGCTGCGTCGGGAGCGTCGGAGAAGGCGGAGAGGGCGAGAGGGCGGCTGCGTCGGGAGGGGGCGGAGAGGGCGGCTGCGTCGGGATGGCGAGAGGGGAGGGCGCCTGCGTCGGGCGGGGTCTTCTTCGACGCCTGGGCAAGCTCGGGAGGGCGGCTGCATCGGGAAGGTGAGAGGGGAGGGCGGCTGCGTCGGGCGGGGTCTTCTCCGACGCTCGGGCGAGCTCGGGAGGGCTGCTGCGTCGGGAGGGTGAGAGGGGAGGAAGGACGGGATGAGATGGTTTTGGAGCGAGACGAGGGAACGGAATTGATTTCCCTCTCTTTTGGAGGGGATGGTTTTGAAGGGAAAAGAAAGGAAATGTTTCCCTTCTTTCCTTTATTTCTCTCTTCTAAAACTAAAGAAATGGAAGCAAATAATTCTATTTCTTTCCTTTCCCCTCTTGTTTCTCTCCTATGAAACAAGCCGTTAGTGCCACGCCCACGATTACACTAATAGAAATTTTTGAAAATAAGCAATCAGATTGAGCCACACAAGACTCAAACAACCAGTCCAGCGTAGGGGAAAGAACAAAAAGCGAACGGCGAAAGCACGAAGCAACAGCTAAACGGGGCGCGACCGGCAGGTGACGAAGACCACCACCTTAGCCTCACGAACAGAACGCAGCAGAACACACTGAAAACAAGACCACACGCAGGCGGTGAGAAAACAACGAGAGGATGGCAGACACTACACGCAGGTAGCCGAACAACAAACAGACCGCCCTACTCGCAGGTAGGGGAGAAAACAAACAACGAGCCTGCTCGTAGGCAGGGAACGGAAATAAGCAAGACGCGTCCACTCACAGGTAGACGAAATAGAAAGTAGAAGGAAAAAGGAACGGCCATACACACACACTCGGCCAAGACTCAGGCATGAAGATGGAACCGAGGAAGCCTCCGTTGACGTCGAACCACCGCTCACCACCCACTGACATCGGAGGTGGTCCAGGAGTCGCCCCGACCGCCGGACCGAGAGGGGACGGGAATCAGGGAGCCGGAAACAGCAATAGCTGAGAGCGAAACAGAAGCGAGAGCCAAATGCCAGAGCGAAAGAGAGCGGATTTCTGGAAACGGCGCTCGGTTGCTACTTTTGTTCCCTCGCTGCGACGTTTCGACTCCCACTGCCAGGTAGGATCTTAGTTGGACAAACCCGTGCTCTCCAAGAATCCCACGTCGACCAGGCTTTGGATGTGAGCCAAACTGTCTGCCGAACGCCACCCGCGTCACCCGTTACGAGTCGCCACACAGCCGCCGCCCGTTGGAACTCATCCGTCCATTGGAGTCATTTAGCTAGCTCGGCGTCACTGCCCCGCGTCGCCAGTCGCCGCTTGCCAGACGGTCGACATCTCGCTGAACGAGAACTGCGCAAATCTAGTCCATCTGCCCCGAGGGCATCGCTTCGCTAATCGAAGCCGCCGCCTGCTGCCCTTACACCACGTGGAGGTTCCGCCCGATGCCGAAGCTCCACGCGGCGTTATTGCTCCTGCCCGAGGTTGCCGCCGACCTCGTCTTCCCCGTCCGACAGCGCGTGCCCCAGGAAACGAGATGCTTGCCGCTCGCCTCCCCGCGCCTAGATTTCGCCAAATCTACTTCCTCTCCGCGCGTTCCACACGTCGAGCCCGCCGCCGGATCCCATCCACCTGTCGCCGGCCGCCGCTAAGCTTGAGGATGACGGACGCAAGTAACAGATGCCGCCATCCGTTCCAACGTTTCAACAACATTGCGAGCCCTAATTTCCTCTCGCAGATGAAGCTCGTCGCCCTATTTTGACCAAGTCAACTCGCCTATTGACTGGTCTAATTTGGGCCCTAATTCTGGGCCTAACATCCTCCCCCGCCTGAGGTGGTCGCTATCCTTGGCGACTCGAGGTAGCTCCTCAGCTCACCCTCGAATTGCTATAGTTCGGAAGCCTTGTGCCAGGTTGCTTCCTCTATGGGGGAACCATCCCATTGGATGAGAAACTCCGTACGTCAGTTCCTTTTACTTTGCCCCAGAATTCGGTGATCTAGAATACTGTCGATCCTCCGGTGGAACTCCATCCTAACCGTCGGTGGGGCTCGGTAAGATTGGGACCGAGAAGGATTCTCCGGATCCGAGTGAAACTTCCTCAAGAAGCTCACATGGAATGTAGGGTGCATCTGCATTCTCTCAGGGAGTTTCAAGCGGTATGCTACTGAGCCCACTCAACTCAGTATCTCAAACGGGTCATCGTATCTACGGATAAGACCTCGATGGGCCTCCTTCACCGAGATCTTCCTCCAGATCTACGGGGTGAGTCGGAGAAGAACTAAGTCGCCCACCGCGAATTCTTCGTCCCAACGTCGGCGATTGGCATACCTTTGCATCTGTTGCGCAGCCAACTCCAAGCTATCTCTAGCCTCTCGGAGTGAGTCGATTCGTTCCCGAGCTTCCCGTTGAGCTGCAGGGCACTTCCCCGCGGAATCCCTTTGCACCACATCAACAGGCGTTAGGGGCTGTCTTCCTAACACAAGCTCAAAAGGGCTGTGGCCAGTGGCGGATGACTTCTGCAAGTTATAGGCATACTGTGCCACATCCATCCACTTCACCTAGTCCTTTTGACTGGCGGTCACAAAGTGACGGAGATAATCTTCCACAAGAGCATTCACCCGCTCGGTTTGCCCATCCGTCTGAGGATAATTGGCTGTGGAGAAGTTTAACTTGGACCCCAACTTGTTGAACAATGTTGTCCAAAAGCGTCCAGTAAACCGGGCATCCCTATCGCTCACGATATCCACTGGGATGCCAAAATGCTTCACCACATTTTGGAAGAATAATTCTGCAGCAACCCTTGCTGTACAGGGCTCAGGGGCTGGGATAAAGACTCCATACTTGGAGAACCTATCAACCACCACCAGCACTGAGCTCTTTCCGTCAACTTTTGGGAACCCGCCAATAAAGTCCATGGACACACTCGTCTAGGATGTCTTGGGAAGAGGCAGCAGTTGCAATAACCCTGCCTCTAGTCTCCGATCAACCTTGTCTTGCTGGCAAATAAGACAAGTGCGGACATACATCTCAATGTCTGCGTGCATATCGGGCCAATAGCACGATCGTGCTAACAAGGCAAACATTCTGCGTTGCCCTGGATGCCCAACCCAAGGTGTATTGTGGAGCTCCCTCAGTAGCTCCCTGCACAGTCCGCCCGTCGATGGGACTAAGGGCCTACCGCCTCTGGCCATAACAACACTATCCGGACCCAGATAGTAACGTCGGATCGTACCCGACTTAATCTGCTGAACCAACTTTTGATACTTCACATCAAAAGCGGAAGCTGCTTTGATTCTGTCTAGCAGATCCCCTTCCACTCTGGATATGGTGCAGCACACAAGGGCGTTACCTACTGAGTGCATCAGGCACAACGTTGGCTTTACCCGGTTTATGTTCCCACTAGAACTGGAATTCAGCCAAGAACTCCTGCCAACGTGCCTGCTTTGCCGACAATTTCTTTTGCGTGGTGAAATAGGTATTCGCCACATTGTCGGTCTTCACCACAAAGGCACACCCGAGAAGGTAGACTCTCCAAGTCCGGAGGCAATGTAACACTGCCACCATTTCCTTCTCGTGAGCCGAGTATCGCTGCTCAGTCTCATTTAGCTTTCGACTCTCGAAAGCTACAAGATGCCCATTCTGCAATAAGACACCACCGATAGCTTGGTCCAAAGCATCGGTGTGAACCTCGAAAGGCAAACTAAAGTCTGGTAACTTCAGGATCGGTTCAGAGGCAATGCGGTCCTTCAACTCCTGGAAGGCCGACTGACACCGATCATGCCACTCCCATTTCGAGTTCTTCTTCAGCAGATTACTGAGGGGTGCGGCTATTCTTGAACAGCCGGTGATGAACTTACTATAGAAGTTCACCACACCGAGGAAACCTCGCAACTCGGTTTGATTTGAGGGGGCGCGCCATTCCGCAATGGCTTGGATTGTTGGGGTATGCCCTTAAGGCTAATGTTTGAGGCCTTGGGATTGTATCAGTATCATGTAATAAACTCTTGTGTTTATAAAGGCATGGTTATTATTCAGGTTGTTACCTTGTCTGCTGTAATAAGTGTACTACTGAATAATGTCTCAAAGCTGTTCAGCTGGGCTGACATGCAGTAATGTCCTTAGTCGAGATATCTTGGTGAACATGAGACAGCCTTGATATGATGGAGACTAATATGTATTCTAATCTTATAGGATGCTTCGAGCATGGAATAAGATGTAGACTCATGGGTACATTGGATGTACTGGATAGACCCTACTAGGATATTCAATTGCTTGTCACAATGTGAATAATCCTTGTTTGCATCAAGTGGCACATGTCCTCTGACTTGAGATCACTTGTGTTTCTAAATGATGATTGTCATTGTTTTGAGGTAGTTCAATATCATTTGAAAGATAATGATCATAGACTATCTTGGATAATGATCTTGAGTCATGTTAGGGCACTCGTGATAGATACAGGATTGCCGTCTCCTTTTTCAAGGAGTGAGATGTTCTAATGGGGCCCCCCCTTTAGATGAGATGATTGAGAAAGTGTATGGCCATACCCAGGTGACTATGTTCATCTGATCTAATCATGCTCAACGTATTGGAGTCACAGGCTTGACACGCTTGTCCAATAAGAACATCCAGTGGCAAAGGATACATGCATGCCTTGTGAAGTGGATTCACACTTGTGCTATGGTTTGGGTGTAGTCTTGGAAGACTCTTTCCTTTATATCGGGAGACAGTGATGTGTTGCTAGATACCCCTCACTGATCGTGATAATGTAAGTTATTGTTACCGACATTTAAAGGAAACCCTTAGGGTCGCACAATTTGATGATATGGCTTACTTAAGTCAGATCGTGTGGACTGGATTGTTTTGATTCAGTTTAAAGGAGTTTAAACTCTGATTGTAAGTGAGATCCAGTCTAATCATGTTTGATTGATTAGGGCTTGCGATCGGTAAGCTTCGATCGAGAGGATTGATGCTAGATCGGTGAGATCAAGAGCATCATGAGATGAACGGTTAGATTGGAAACCTTAGGGTTTAGTTGATCTAGACCGATTGGCTTGGGCTGGCTTGGTTTGGCCTTTGGACCGAACACATTTACTTTGAACCGGTTCAAGAGCTTGAACGTATGGTTCATTGTTTTGGCGTTTTGATCGATTTAGTGATCATGAACGCATGGCTTAATGGATTTTCCAATTTTGGAAAGTCATTTAGCGCATGTTCCCTTGAACGCCAAATGACTTGAACGCTCCATTCAACTCTCGTCTCCTGGCTCTTGCTTGACGAGACTTTGGCGTGGAGAAGGCGAGGTCTTGGTGGAGGTTCGGCAAGCCTAGACATCATCTCTCATTTCCTTACCATACGAGAGGGACCCTTGAAGGACCTTGCTAGCACAAGGATCTCCAAGGAGCAAGCACATCATCTTGTGTGCGTCAACTAGGGAGAAGATCCCTTTCGATCTTTCTCTTCCAAGTCGCCATCTTCCTCATGGCTTTGGTATGGATCTAAACTTCATCAAGTTGATCATATTATCTTGCTAAGATCCATGAAAAACCCTTGCTTCCGCTTGCAATTTTTATGCGCCACCCTTAAGGGTTTTTCGCCCCCCTCTTGAAAGGGGTTTCATCTGCTTGCGCTCCCCCTTGAAGGGGACTCTTCAATTGGTATCAGAGCATGCGGTTCAAGCATGTAATATGATTGCTTGGTATATTTTGTGATCCTTGGTTGCGCATCTACATGTATGCTTAGATCTTGTTGACATGCGAAACTTACATGTTATTTCTTCATGCGAAAGTAAGATGTTTACCTTATGTTGGCGCATGTTGTTTGTTCATCTTGTCGCATGTCTTGTGTTGGCGCTTAGTTCATGTTATTTTATCAAAAAAAACCTAACATGCGCGCCTATGACTAGATCTAAGTGGCGCCTACTATAAACCCTTAGATGGGTTGATGGGGTTGAAGTCACCTCTAGGTTAGATCCAATAGTCTGATCAGACCATCTGACAGCCGAGATGGATCGACCAGATGGCACCTGTGCGCAAGCACGAGGTGGCTATAGGTCGATTGCATCTTAGGCGTGTAGCGAGGTCTGGTTGAGACAACCATTGAACACACATGAGTTAGGCCCGGGGTCACACCCGCTTGCCAGACCTCATGAGGGTTGTTCAGCCCTTGGCGCATGCATGGTTGACCATTAGGTCAACTCGAGTCAGTTAGGACTTGGTGCATGCAAGGGGCAGAGGATCTGACTAGATGAATGAGTGGATCCCTATCAATGGACCATTGTAAGGTTGTAGGGCACATAAGAAAATTAAAATTGATGCCAATGGGGTTTTCAAAATTTATTTTCTTTTAATTGGATCACATGTTGTTTGATGCCTATGCTTGTTTATTTATTCTTATGTGGGCTGCCCATGTTAAATGTGTGCTGTGCTGGGGCCTGCGTGCCTGGAATTAAACCTGTAAATTAATATTATTGTGATCTGCGAATCACTTTTTAATTAATTTATTGTATAATTGACCTGCGAGTCAAACTTGTCTAGATAGATCAAATTGTATTTTGATTAGACAAGAGCACAAAGGCACACATCCCAGAGGGGCATTCAGCTGGTGGCGCACCTGAGGTGCTCTTGGCGCAAGGGCCCTGGGTTGGACCAGATGAGATGCTAAAGACCCAAGAAGAGCAAGTGAAGACTTAAGTATCTTAAGGTCTTACTTAGGCTATGGGCTTTTACCACATAAGATGCATGCTTTCTTTTATTGTTTAAATAAGTAGAACAGCATGATTTATTTATCTTCTGCTATAGCCATAGGATTTGCCTGATAGTAAGAAGATAAAAGACCGTTAAAATCCAAACGCTAAAATATCAAGCACGTAATGCCTTCTGACGCGAAACCTCACTGTTCTGACTATCGTTGGAGCCGTGTTGTACCCACTCAGTGGGCACGTCCATCTATCTTCAGACGGTGCGGGATTTCACCTGCGTGTTACAGAGAAGGGATTTATCGCTTCTCGTTGCTCAGCATAGCACGTGGTGGTCCAGGGAGTAGGTCGGGTCAGCTTGACCATGTAGGCTACATATGTGGCGCATATGGTAGCGCATGGAGGCAGCCATCTGAGGGATCAGAGACTGTGTTGTACCAACTCAGTTGGCATAGTCTGCTGGATTGCCCAGGTGAAGGGGAATCGCACGGGTTGGCGATTGGCTGGGACAGCCTACCAGAAATTAGTGCTTGTCATCTCTGTGCATCTTATCTCGCCTGAGCGGGACGCGGAGACCAAGTATGAAATCTGGATCCCATCTCACTAAAAGAGTTCTACTCTTTCGGGCTGTTTTGCTGGATTTTTCAGCCAGATAAAATAGTGAGAAAAGAATCTTTCTTAAGTCCTGGATTGATTCTAAACATTGATACTGACCTGGCTGTTCTTGCATTGTTGTAGATTCCTGCAGCAACGAACACCATGAGCTTCAATGTGCGATCCCTACTGGAAAGGGAGAAGTTTGCTGGGCCAAACTTCTCAGACTGGTTCGGACACCTTAAGATCGTTCTTAAGGCAGAGAGGAAACTGTATGTCCTCGAGACGGCTGTGCCGCCTCAACCCGCTGCGAACGCCGCAAGGGCGGTTCGTGATGCCTATGAAAAGCACGTCAATGATAGCATTGATGTCGCTTGCCTGATGCTAGCGTCTATGACGCCACCACTGCAGCGTCAGCATGAGGATATGTCGGCTATAGAAATTATAGCGAACCTCAAGATGCTGTATGCTGCACAGGCGAGGACAGAACGCTATAATCTGACAAAGCTTTTCTTTCAGAGCAAACTGGCTGAAGGGAGCCCAGTGGGAGCTCACGTGCTCAAGATGATTGGGCACAAGGAGGCTTTGGAGAAACTGGGGCATACCATCAATCAGGAGCTTGCTGTAGACATTATTCTGCAGTCTCTCCCGCCTTCTTTCGATGCGTTCATTATTAACTTTAATATGAACAAAATCGATTGTACTCCGGCAGAGCTGCTGAATATGCTCTTGACTACTGAGGAAACTCTGAAGGGAAAGCCTTCGACCTCTGTCTTAATGGTTCCTTCAAGGAACAAGAAGAAGGGGAAGAAGGGCAAAGCCCCTGTCAAGAACTACAGTAAGGCGCTGAAACAAAAGGTGAAGCGGTCGAAGGACAACAGGTGTTTCCACTGTGGCCAGCTGGGTCACTGGAAAAAGGACTGTAAAGCGCTCCAAGGAGATAAGAGGGGAAGCATCGCTTCTGGCTCAGGTATATTCGTGACTGAAGTCATGTTTTCATCTTCTTCTATATCATGGGTGTTTGACACTGCATGTGGAGTTCACATTTGTTCAAATGTGCAGGAACTCAAGAGAAGAAGGTAGGTGGGACAGCATGAGGTAGACCTACGCGTTGGAAACGGGGCACGGGTTGCTGCTGTTGCTGTAGGAGACTATTTCATTTCTTTACCATCTGGCATTGTATTGGAATTAAACAATTGTTATTTTGTACCTAGTATCACCAAAAATATTATCTCTATTCCTGCTCTTGTCAGGAAAGGATTTGCCTTTGAATGCAATATTTCAAAGTGTGTACTTTCTCTTGATAATATTATTTATGCTACTGGTTCAATTAACAATGGGTTATTCATGTTGGACATGGAATATTCTATACAAAACATTGATAATAAGAAAGCCAAGTATGCTGATGACAGCACCTTGTTATGGCATAGTCGTTTAGGCCATATTAACAAGAAGCGCATCAAGCGGTTGCATGATCATGGACTGCTGGGATCATTCTCCTATGAGGAGATTGATACATGCAAAGCTTATTTAATGGGTAAAATGACGAAGTCACCTTTTCCTAACAAAGGTCAAAGGGCTTCAGGTTTACTTGACCTGATACACAGTGATGTGTGTGGGCCGTTTAGTAAACATGCCAGAGGTGGCTATCAGTACTTCATTACCTTTACTGATGATTTCAGTAGGTATGGGTATGTCTATTTAATGAGACATAAAAGTGAATCTTTTGACAAGTTCAAAGAGTTCAGAAATGAAGTACAAAATCAGCTAGGCCGAAATATCAAGGCACTTCGTTCTGATCGAGGTGGAGAATACCTGAGTCATGCATTTACTGACTATCTAAAGGAGTGTGGGATTATCTCACAGCTCACTCCGCCAGGAACACCGCAATGGAATGGTGTGTCCGAGAGGAGAAATAGAACGTTACTTGATATGGTTCGTTCTATGATGAGTCAGGCTACTCTTCCTTACTCCTTTTGGGGATTTGCACTGGAAACAGCTGCAAAGGTACTAAACCGAGTGCCATCCAAGGCAGTTTCAAAGACGCCATATGAGTTATGGTATGGGAAACAGCCGAGCTTGACATTTATCAGGATCTGGGGTTGCGAGGCTTATGTCAAAAAGCTCGCCTCTGGGAAACTGGAGAGCAGATCTGAGAAATGCATCTTTGTCGGTTACCCTAAGGAAACTAAGGGTTATTATTTCTACGATCCCAAAGAGAACAAAGTATTTGTTGCTCGAACGGCAATATTTCTTGAGAAGGAATGTCTTCTGCAAGAAGCCAGTGGGAGAGAAATAAAACTGGATGAGAATCCAGAGGAAGGACAAAGTAGTCAAGCACAGTTGGATGTGCCTGAGCCAGTAGAACGGGTTATTGAACAACCTGAGGCTCAGATATCACGGGAACCGCAAAGATCGGGAAGGATCCGTCGTCAGCCTGAGCGCTATGACGGAGTCTACATCATTGATAATGATGAACCCCTCACTTATGCGGATGCGGTCAGTGGACCGGAGTCAGCTAGATGGCTTGAAGCTATGCGAGCCGAGATGGACTCCATGTCAGATAACCAAGTCTGGGATTTGGTTGATCCGCCTCCGGGAGTTATCCCTATAGGCTGTAAATGGATCTTCAAGAAGAAGATTGACATGGATGGTAACGTGGTTACCTATAAAGGCAGGCTAGTTGCGAAAGGTTTCAAACAAATCTACGGGATAGATTATGATGAAACTTTCTCACCTGTAGCCATGTTTAAGTCTATTCGGATTCTTTTCGCGATAGCAGCATATTATGATTATGAGATATGGCAGATGGATGTGAAGACAGCTTTCCTTAATGGAAATCTGGATGAGGATGTGTATATGACACAACCTGAAGGTTTCACTAATCCATCAGATCGTCATAAAATATGCAAGTTAAAGAAGTCCATTTATGGACTGAAACAAGCATCTAGAAGCTGGAATATTCGTTTTGATGAATCAATCTCTGAGTTTGGTTTCATCAAGAACGAAGATGACCCGTGTGTATATAAGAGGTTTAGTGGGAGCGTGATTACTTTCCTAGTCCTCTACGTCGATGATATCTTAATCATTGGAAACGATATTCCTGAACTGCATGCTGTTAAAGCATGGTTAGGAAAATGTTTCCAGATGAAAGATCTAGGAGAAGCAGCCTATGTATTAGGTGTGAAGATCTACAGGGATAGATCTAAGAGGCTTCTCGGGCTGTGCCAGAGTACTTACATCGATAAAGTCCTGGAGAGATTTCATTTAGAGAATTCTAAAAGAGGATATCTTCCAGTCAGACATGGTCTGAATCTTTCAAAGAGTCAGTGTCCACAAACACAGACTGAGAAAGATGAAATGGACAATACGCCTTATGCTTCGGCTATTGGATCCATTATGTATGCGATGTTGTGTACTCGCCCAGACGTCGCTTACGGGTTAAGCGTGACCAGTCGATTCCAAAGTAATCCAGGTCAGGCACACTGGATTGCAGTCAAGAACATCTTAAAATATCTGCGGAGGACCAAAGATATGTTCTTGATATATGGTGGTCAGGAAGAACTCAGTATAGAGGGATATACTGACGCTTCGTTCCAGTCGGACCAGGATGATTTCCGATCGCAATCAGGCTATGTTTTTAGCTTGAATGGTGGAGCAGTGGTGTGGAAGAGTTTCAAACAGTCAACTGTTGCTGATTCCACAACAGAAGCCGAGTATGTTGCAGCCTTGGAAGCATCCAAGGAGGCAGTTTGGATTCGTAAGTTCGTGAGAGAACTTGGTGTTGTTCCTTCAAGTGTCGATCCTTTGGTTATCTTCTGTGATAACACTGGAGCCATCGCACAAGCAAAGGAACCACGGTCGCACCAGAAGTCCAAGCACATACAGAGACGGTTTCACTTGATCCGGGAGATCATTGATCGTGGTGAGATCAAAATTTGCAAGGTTCATACAGATGACAATCTGGCTGACCCGCTTACCAAGCCTCTGGCGCAGCAGAAGCATGAGAAGCACTGTAATAATATGGGTTTGAGATTTCTCAACCATTAGATTAAGTGCAAGTGGGAGATTGTTGGGGTATGCCCTTAAGGCTAATGTTTGAGGCCTTGGGATTGTATCAGTATCATGTAATAAACTCTTGTGTTTATAAAGGCATGGTTATTATTCAGGTTGTTACCTTGTCTGCTGTAATAAGTGTACTACTGAATAATGTCTCAAAGCTGTTCAGCTGGGCTGACATGCAGTAATGTCCTTAGTCGAGATATCTTGGTGAACATGAGACAGCCTTGATATGATGGAGACTAATATGTATTCTAATCTTATAGGATGCTTCGAGCATGGAATAAGATGTAGACTCATGGGTACATTGGATGTACTGGACAGACCCTACTAGGATATTCAATTGCTTGTCACAATGTGAATAATCCTTGTTTGCATCAAGTGGCACATGTCCTCTGACTTGAGATCACTTGTGTTTCTAAATGATGATTGTCATTGTTTTGAGGTAGTTCAATATCATTTGAAAGATAATGATCATAGACTATCTTGGATAATGATCTTGAGTCATGTTAGGGCACTCGTGATAGATACAGGATTGCCGTCTCCTTTTTCAAGGAGTGAGATGTTCTAATGGGGCCCCCCCTTTAGATGAGATGATTGAGAAAGTGTATGGCCATACCCAGGTGACTATGTTCATCTGATCTAATCATGCTCAACGTATTGGAGTCACAGGCTTGACACGCTTGTCCAATAAGAACATCCAGTGGCAAAGGATACATGCATGCCTTGTGAAGTGGATTCACACTTGTGCTATGGTTTGGGTGTAGTCTTGGAAGACTCTTTCCTTCATATCGGGAGACAGTGATGTATTGCTAGATACCCCTCACTGATCGTGATAATGTAAGTTATTGTTACCGACATTTAAAGGAAACCCTTAGGGTCGCACAATTTGATGATATGGCTTACTTAAGTCAGATCGTGTGGACTGGATTGTTTTGATTCAGTTTAAAGGAGTTTAAACTCTGATTGTAAGTGAGATCCAGTCTAATCATGTTTGATTGATTAGGGCTTGCGATCGGTAAGCTTCGATCGAGAGGATTGATGCTAGATCGGTGAGATCAAGAGCATCATGAGATGAACGGTTAGATTGGAAACCTTAGGGTTTAGTTGATCTAGACCGATTGGCTTGGGCTGGCTTGGTTTGGCCTTTGGACCGAACACATTTACTTTGAACCGGTTCAAGAGCTTGAACGTATGGTTCATTGTTTTGGCGTTTTGATCGATTTAGTGATCATGAACGCATGGCTTAATGGATTTTCCAATTTTGGAAAGTCATTTAGCGCATGTTCCCTTGAACGCCAAATGACTTGAACGCTCCATTCAACTCTCGTCTCCTGGCTCTTGCTTGATGAGACTTTGGCGTGGAGAAGGCGAGGTCTTGGTGGAGGTTCGGCAAGCCTAGACATCATCTCTCATTTCCTTACCATACGAGAGGGACCCTTGAAGGACCTTGCTAGCACAAGGATCTCCAAGGAGCAAGCACATCATCTTGTGTGCGTCAACTAGGGAGAAGATCCCTTTCGATCTTTCTCTTCCAAGTCGCCATCTTCCTCATGGCTTTGGTATGGATCTAAACTTCATCAAGTTGATCATATTATCTTGCTAAGATCCATGAAAAACCCTTGCTTCCGCTTGCAATTTTTATGCGCCACCCTTAAGGGTTTTTCGCCCCCCTCTTGAAAGGGGTTTCATCTGCTTGCGCTCCCCCTTGAAGGGGACTCTTCATGGATCTTCGCCTGATCCATGCGCACTTGCCCGTGGCCCACCATGTGTCCAAGAAATGTTATCTCATTCGTCATGAATGAGCATTTCTCCAACTTTAAATAAAGTTGGTTATCCCTCAAAGTCTGTAACACCTGCCTCAAATGGCCCAGGTGCTCCTCAACACTTGAGGAATAGATGACAATATCATCTAAATACATGACCACGAACTCATCTAGGAAAGGGGCGAGAACTTGGTTCATTAGATGGTAGAATGTGGCGGATGCATTTGTGAGTCCAAAGGGCATCACTAGGAACTCAAATGACCCGTATCGTGTCACACATGCGGTTTTTTTTTTCGTCGCCCTCGGCGATACGAACCTACCAATAACCTGACCTCAGGTCTAGCTTAGTGAAAACCTTAGCTTTCCCAAGTCGATCTATCAGATCGGGGATAAGCGGAATAAGATAACAGTCCCTCACTATTATCTTATTCAAGGCTCTGTAATCCACGCAGAACCTAAGTGAGCCATCCTTCTTCTTTTGGAAGAGGACGGGTGATGTAGGACGGGGATCTAAAACATTCAAACAACGATTTTGAAACCCGTTTTAATAGATAAGTAGATAATAAGGGAAAACCGGATTTAAACTAACGAGATTTTGAGAAACTATTTTTTTTGTATTTTATAATAATAAAGGAAACTCGAGATTACAACTACTAAATGCAGTAAATGCTGAAATTAAACTTATAGAGCGACTCTTGAGGATTGAAGGATCGTACCATCCCATTCTTCACCGATCCTACTCTGATGGAAGGTGTAGAGGTGGAGCTTACAAGCAAACACAGAGATCCGTACAAGTCACGGATTTAATACACAAATAAAGACCAAGGGGGAGGTTAAGCCTCACAAATTCCCTTGTTAATCCTAAGTTATCTAGAGAATGGGGAAGGAAGAAGGAGAGGGGCGCCACTCCTAGATCCACACCAAACGCAAGTTAGCCGAATATGATGATGCTTCCATGTTGTTGTGAGGAAGAGGTGTCTTCTTCTTGTTCCAAACCGAGATGAAGAAAAAGGGGCCTCCTTGTAGTTGCGCCCATCAAAGGGGGGAGTCCTTCTTGGGATTTTGGTGGAGAAGGGGAGAGAGGAAGAAGGTAGTCTCGGCCTTGGAAGAAATATTACTACTACTAATGGCTACACTAGCATTTACCTAGGAAACTAATAGACAATCTCATTTCATCCAAGCTAGAGAATACATGCGAGAGGGGTACATTTATAGGCAAGTGGGAGAGCTAGGGTAGGATGGTCAATTACCCCCTTGCGCTCAAAAATAGAGTGACATTCAAAATTTGAAAGACAAGAGTTGGCGCAAATTGGTCTTGAAAGCTTTCCTTCTTTGATAATCTTCCTTTGGCAAGATTTTAATGGCATTTGAGGTGGCTTTCCTTGCTTCTTGTGTTGGCGAGAGGCTCTCATCTTTGCTGAATGTTGGCGCATAAGTGAAGGATTCAAAAGTTGAATCCTTTCCATAAGTGCTTTGGGTGGCAAAACAAGATGGTAAGTCTCATTAAAGGCTCCCCTTTGATTGTGGATCTAGATTGGGGCTGATCTCGAATTATTTCTTTGCTTCTTGCTTGCGCATCAAGTAGTCCTTTGAATTTTGAAAAGCTTCCATAAGTGTTTGGGCGGCAAGACAATGATGGAAACTTGAATTAATTGCTTGCTTTGATTGTGGATCTTGATTGCTGACCGAATCCTTGCTTGCTTGGGCTAGGCGCATATCTTGAATGGATGGAGGCTGAGGTGGCTGATTATCCCAAGGGAGAGGCGCCCAAACAAATGAGGAAGTTGAGTTGTCAAGTGAACTCATCAAGGCTTGGGTTGAACTTGGAGTTGAAGTCTTCTTTCCTTCTTGGGCTGAGCTTGAGTTGAGTAGAACTTGATCTGAACTTGAGTGATGCTTGAGCTGATCTTCAGTGATGCTTGAGCTGATCCCTAGCTTGAATACCTGCCAAAAATATAACCAATGCAAGGATGCACTATCCTACCATGATGCAAAAGTGCATAAGAGCTACATGCATTACAATGCACAACCTACTACAATTGGACTTGCCATAAACGACTATATGATGCATGGCTTTATTTGAAAACTTAAACTAACCTAAATGCCATGAAATGCAATGCAAAACAATCAAAAGCAAGTGAGCTCTAGGTGAATTCATGTTGAGGAGGTTTCCTCCGAGCCCAAGCGTGTCTCTTTAAATTAGGGCTGCTGCCTCCATCAACGGGGGCCCCATATGGCGAAACCGTAGGCTGGACAAACCCTGCTTCTAGCAATTCGTCCAATTGCTTACGAAGCTCAGCTAACTCAACTGGAGCCATACGATATGGAGCCTTAGAGGGAGGAGCAGATCCCGCCACAAGCTCTATCTTGTGGTCGATCCCTCTCCTAGGGGGAAAGTGTTTAGGAAGCTCCGAGGGCATCACATCGGAGTACTCTTCTAACAAGCCCTTCACTATCGAGGGGACTTCTCCTTCACAAGGAGAGTCATCAGTCCAAACAGCCATTAAGGATGTGTCACCTTGACGCAACCCTGCCGCTAAGGCATTGGCTGACAAAGGGACCCCTCTTAAATCCCTCTTCTTTCCCTTCATCGTCGACGTGCTCCCAAGGCACGACACGAAACCAAGGACTTGCTCGTCATAAATCTATATTCCATACAGATGTGGCATCACACAAATCTTGTCTTTCCTCAAAAGCTCAAGTCCAAAGATAGCTTCATAAGATATCCCTAAGACTTGGGGGTCTACCTCACCGACCGACCTAACTCGGTCCCGTGCGGGGGATATCTTAAGGCCGATTCTAGCTGCTGTCGCTTGCCCTATAAACAAGTGCAAAGCACCTGTATCGATCATAGCATTCACACGTTGTGCATTTAGAAGACAGTCAACATAAAGCAAAGTGGGCCTCTCATTCATTGATGATGAAGTTGCAAGTACAAGAGGGTTAAGGAGTCCCTCTAGCTCCTTTACATTTTCTTCTTCTACCACTAAGGCAGCTAAACGATCCCTCTTTGGGCAGTTCTTCATCATATGTGGACCTCCACATATATAGCAGGCCATGCTGGTGCTTGCTGTCTTTGATGGCCTCGGGGTAGCTGGCCGACCCTTCACCGACTTGTACTCTTTTGGGGCAGCGCGGTTCTTCCTCACAAAGGGCTTCTTGCCCTTAGCCGCATAGGGGATCCTCGACCTCGAGGATGATGCGCCAGTGTGATGATGCGGGGGCGGGGCCCTCGACTCCTTACGATCTATAAGGCCTTTAGCAGCTATCATTGCCGCCTTAAGAGTTTGAAACTCTTGGCGGCGCAGTTCGTCCCAGGCCCACCCTTGGAGTCCATCCATGAAGTGGTAAAGTCGGGCCTTCTCCGACAAGTCATCGATCTCAAGCATAACCTGCGCAAACTGCTGGACATAGTCCTGGATTGCGCTAGTGTGCTTGAGTCATTTTAGTGCGTCACGCGCCGCACAATAAGAGTTCCCGGGCAGGAACTGATTTTTTACTTAACCTTTGAGCTCTTCCCAAGAGAGCTTCCGGGCTGGATCCTGCCCAAATAAGATGGGTGCGGCCTGAGTCCGCCACCACAGCTTTGCGTCTCCGGAGAGATACGCAACACAAGTGTGAGCCTGCTTCTCCTCAGGGACTTGAGCATTCTGAAAGAACAGCTCCATGTCCCACAGGAAGTTCTCAACTTCCTTAGTGGAGCAAATGCCTGAAAAGGGCGCAGGCTCATGGACACGCCGTCGCACAGCGGTCATTTGGCCACCCTCAGCCTGAGGTTGTGGCTGCGTGGCAGCACGCTTTAGGAGGATAACCTCCATTTTGAACTGCTCAAGCTCCGCAGCTTGGCGATCCACGCGCATCTGAAGATCTGCATTAGATGCAGTCAAGTTATTGTTGGAGGCCACCAACTCCTTCACCAAATCCACCAGGTTATGGTCTCCCAAACCAGCAGTGTCACCCACAGCATCTTCGAGGATGCTGATGCGTTCAGAGTTCGTATGCACCATCTTCGCAGCTGAGCTTTTGCAGGTTACAGCACATTGATCTATTCTTTACAACACCACACAACAGAACAGAACACAGGAACAGAACAAAACACCCTTCTGTTCCTTACAAACACACACAAAAGCAAAACAGTACCTCAAAGAACAACTTTGGAATGTGAACCTGCTCTCTAATACCAGTCTGTCACGACCACGATTACACTAATAGAAAATTTTGAAAATAAGCAACCAGATTGAGCCACACAAGACTCAAACAACCATTCCAGCACAGGGGAAAGAACAAGAAGCGAAGGACGGAAGCACGAAGCAATAGCTAAACGGGGCGCGACCGGCAGGTGATGAAGACCACCACCTCAGCCTCACGAACAGAACACACTGAAAACAGGACCGCACGCAGGCGGCGAGAAAACAACGAGAGGATGGCAGACACTACACGCAGGTAGCCGAACAACAAACAGACCGCCCTACTCGCAGGTAGGGGAGAAAACAAACAACGAGCCTGCTCACAGGCAGGGAACGAAAATAAGCAAGACGCGTCCACTCGCAGGTAGACGAAATAGAAAGTAGAAGGAAAAGAGGAACGGACACACACACACTCGGCCAAGACTCAGGCACGAAGGAGGAACAACACCACGACGTCAAAACTTGACAGACAGCGAGAACAGAGTTCGAACCAGAATTCTCAACGCCGGAAAAGTGGAATCGGATGAGGGGAACGTTACCTCGTCGGAGTCGAGTCGTCGACTCCGCCGATGTTATGCCGAGCTATAGAAGACGGAACCGAGGAAGCCTCCGTTGACGTCGAACCGCCGCTCACCACCCACTGACGTCGGAGGTGGTCCAGGAGTCGCCCCGACCGCCGGGCCGAGAGGGGACGGGAAGCAGGGAGCCGGAGACAGCAATAGCTAAGAGCAAAACCGAAGCGAGAGCCGAATGCCAGAGAGAAAGAGAGCGGATTTCTGTAAACGGCGCTCGGTTCCTACTTTTGTTCCCTCGCTGCGACGTTTCGACTCCCATTGCCAGGTAGGATCTTAGTTGAACGAACCCGCGCTCGCCAAGAATCCCACGTCGGCCGGGCTTTGGACGTGAGCCAGACTGTCTGCCGAACGCCACCCGCATCACCCGTTAGGAGTCGCCACACGGCTGCCGCCCGCTGGAACTCATCCGTCCGTTGGAGTCATTTAGCCAGCTCGGCGTCACCGCCCCACGTCGCCAGTCGCCGCTTGCCAGACGGCCGACATCTCGCTGAACGAGAACTGCACAAATCTCGTCCATCTGCCCCGAGGGCGTCGCTTCACTAATCGAAGCTGACACCTGCTGCCCTTACACCACGTGGAGGCTCCGCCCGATGCCGAAGCTCCACGCGGCGTTATTGCTCCTGCCTGAGGTCGCCGCCAACCTCGTCTTCCCCATCCGACAGCGCGTGCCCCAGGAAACGAGACGCTCGCCGCTCGCCTCCCCGCGCCTAGATTTCGCCAGATCTACTTCCTCTCCGCGCGTTCCACGCGTCGAGCCCGCTGCCGGATCCCAACCACCTGTCGCCGGCCGCCGCTGAGCTTGAGGATGACGGACGCAAGTAACGGACGCCGCCGTCTGATGTAGGAAGGGGGGTCTAAAACATTCAAACAACGATTTTTGAAATTCGTTTTGATAGATAAGTAGATAATAATGAAAACCGGATTTAAAGCTAATGAGATTTGAGAAACTAATTTTTTGTATTTATATAATAGAGAAAACTGGGATTAAACTAGAAAACTATAACTGAAATTAAACTAGAAAGCGGTAAATGCAGGAAGTAAACTTACAGAGCGACCCTTGAGAATTGAAGGATCGTATCACCCCATTCTTCACCGGTCCAACTCTGATGGAAGGTGTAGAATGGTTGAGCATTACACACATACACACAAAGGGATCCTAACAAGCCTCGGATTCATATTACACACACTAAATCAAGGGGGAGGCTAGTCCTCACAAATTCCCTTGTTAATCCTAAGTTATATAGAGAAAGGGGAGGGAAGAAGGAGAGGGGCGCCACTCCTAGATCCACACCAAACGCAAGCTACAAGTAGACAACTCAAGATTAATGTAGGAAAGAGTTCTTAAAATAAAGTGAAGAGACTATGAGAAGAGACTTAGCCGAATATGATGATGCTTCCATGTTGCCGAGAGTGAGGTGTTCCTCTTCTTGTTCCAAACCGAGATGAAGAAAAGGGGTCTCCTTATAGTTGCGCACATCCAAGGGAGGAGTCCTTCTTAGAATTTCGGTGGAGGAGGAGGGAAAGGAAGAAGGTGTTGGGGTATGCCCTTAAGGCTAATGTTTGAGGCCTTTGGGATGATTTCAGTATCATGTATAAACTATGTATAAGTTTATAAAGGCAATGGTTGTTATTCAGGTTGTTACATTATCTGCTGCTGTTATGTATACTTCTGAATAATGTCTCAATGGTGTTCAGCTTGGCTGACATTAGCATTGTCCTTAGTCGAGATATCTTGGTGAACATGAGACAGCCTTGATATGATTGAGACTAATATGTGTTCCAATCTTATAGGGTGCTTCGAGCATGGAATAAGATGTAGACACATAGGTGCATTGGATGTACTGGACAGACCCTACTTAGGATATTCAATTGTTTGTCACAATGTGAATAATCCTTATATGCAAGCAAGTGACATATTTCCTCTGACTTGAGATCGCTTGTGTTTCTAAATGATGATTGGCATTGTCTTGAGGTAATTCAATATCATTTGAAATATAATGGTTATAGATTATCTTGGATAATGAGCATGAGTCATGTTAGGACACTAGTGATAGATATAGGATTGCCTCTCCTTGTTGGAGTGTGATGTTCTAAAGGGGCCCCCTGGATGAGATGATTGAGAAAGTGTATGGCCATACCCAGATGACTATGTTCATCTGATCTAATCATTTTCATCATATTGGAATTACAGGCTTGACACGCTTGTCCAATGAGAACATCCAGTGGCAAAGGAAACATGTATGTCAAGTGAATTGGATTCACACTTGTGCTATGGTTTGGGTGTAGTCTTGGAAGACTCTTTCCTTCATAACGGGAGACAGTGATGTGTTGCTAGATACCCCTCTCTGATCGTGATAACGTAAGTTATCGTTACCGACATTGAAGGAAACCCTTAGGGTCGCACAATTTGATGATATGGCTTACTTATGTCAGATCGTGTGGACTGAATGGTTTTGGTTCAGTTTAAAGGAGTTTAAACTCTGATTGGAAGTGAGATCTGGTCTGATCATGTTTGATTGATTAGGGCTAGTGATCGGTAAGCTTCGATCGGGAGAATTGATGCTTGATCGATGAGATCAAGAGCATCAAGAGATGTGTGGTTAGATCTTGAGCCATCTGGTTCATATGAGATCTAGACCATGGCTTGGTTTGATTTGGTCTTTGAACCAAATGGAATAGAACCGGTTCACTTTGGTGAACGTATGGTTCGATTGAGAGATGAGTTTCGATGGTTACGTGGGAGTTAAAGTAAGAGTAAAACACTTACTATATTTGGAAGGCATGATTCCTTTTGGAAACCCCCCACGGTTTCGAACGTTGAGATGCTCTCTCTCTCTCGCCCCCTTCCTCTCGTGCGTGTCTTGCCTCCACGAAAGGGAAGAAGTTTCGCCAGCCAAAGGGGTGAACACATCTCCTCATACACGATCAGGATACCTTGGCGTTTTTGCTAGCACAAGGGACGCGCAAGGAAGCAAGTTCCATAACCTTGTGTGCGACTTCTTTGGAGGAGAGCCACTCGCCCTCTATCTTCTTCCAAGCCGCCACTCATGGCCATGGTAACATCTTCACTTGTTTTAAGCAAGTTTTAATGTTGATCATATGATTAAGCCATACGATCATGAAACCTAAAATTTCTGCTGCCTATGAAAATTTTATATGTGCCTATGACCTAGGTTTCGCCACTTTCAGAAGGCTCGGCCTTGGAAGAAATACTACTACTACTACTAACGGCTACACTAGCATTTACCTAGGAAACTAATAGACAATTTCATTTCATCAAAAGCTAACGAAAATACATGAGAGGGGGTTACATTTATAGGCGAGTTAGAGGGTGGGCAAGGTGGTCATTTGCCCCTTAGGCACCACTTACAAAATTGGAGAGAAAAAATTCAGCATTTAATTCAAGGTGTGAATGCAATTAAGAGTGTGGATTCTTTCCTTCTTTGGTGAAGCTTCTTTGGAGGTTCTTTGAAATTCGAATGGCTCCTTGTTGTTGATGAGATGGACTCCTTCCTTGCTTGTTGTGGGCACATGAATGAGGAATTCAAAATTTGAATTCCTTCCTTAAGAACTTTGGGCGGCAAAGCATTGATAGAAACTTTCATTAAAAGCTCCCCTTTGATTGTGGATCTAGATTGGGGCTGATTTCAAATTCTTTCTTTGCTTGGCTGATGTGTTGGCGCATATCCATGGTTGGATGGTTGATGTGGCTGATTGGGAGGGGTGTCCAACCAATGAGGAAGTTGAGTTGGCAAGTGAGTTCATCTTTGAACTTGGAGTTGAAGGAGTTGAAGTCTTCTTTCCTTCCTTGAGCTGAACTTGTTGAGTGGAGCTTGAACTGACCTTGGAGTGGAGCTTGAGCTGACCTTTAGCTTGAATGACCTGCCAAAAATATAACCAATGCAAGGATGCACTATCCTACCATGATGCAAAGTACATAAGAACTACATGCATTACAATGCACAACCTACTACAATTGGACTTGCCATAAAGGACTATATGATGCATGGCTTTATTTGAAAACTTAAACTAACCTAAATGCCATGAAATGCAATTCAAAACAATAGAAAGCAAGTGAGCTCTAGGTGAACCCATGTTGAGGAGGTTTCCTCCGAGCCCAAGCATGTCTCTTCAAAGCAGGGCTGCTGCCTCCATCACCATCTGTTCCAACATTTCAACAACATCGCGAGCCCTAATTTCCGCTCGTGGATGAAGCTCATCACCCTATTTTGACCAAGTCAACTCACCTATTGACTGGTCTAATTTGGGCCCTAATTCTGGGCCTAACACTTAGCACCCTCACTAACGAGTGAGTGAATTAAATTTAAGAGTGATTTACAATACTAAAAATTAAGAGGGAGGCTAGTGCGCCCCCCCCCCCCCCCTCCTTCACATTGACACACTCACTTAGGTGAAGCTTGATGTAGAAGGGGGCCTATCAGTGCTGATGGGAACAAAAACACTAATGATTGTGTTAAGATGTGTTTGTAGGTTATCCACTGAGAAGCAGTGGGTCTCGGCGCATAGTGTCATCCTTGGTTTAGGCCTGGGGTTATGCGTGGAGCATGGCGTGTAAAAATGCACAAACGATGCATAGCCAAAGACACTGAGCGCGTGCACGAGGGCTAGAGCATAGCGGGGGGCTGATGCACAGAGGCATAGGATATGCTAAAGATTGAGGCACAAGCGAGGCTCGAACCTGAGACCTGGTTGAGTGCCAAAGACCTGTATGTATGGGAGATGCTGACCTAGCATGCAAGTGTTGTTAACATCTAGAGGAGGGGCGAGCTTGATGTAGCTCCTTCCACTTTCACTTGGCGCATCATGTAACCAACCATGTCATGGGTGGTTACTATGATGTAGCCGAAATAGCAAAGCAACAAAAAGGAATTTTAGCCACCATTGGAAAGGTTACTTGTGTGAGAGTTCTTCTTCCACCTTGGCGTGAGGTTAGAGATGACTTCTTCATCTCCTTGCTTGTGGCGAGTTAAGGGGAACCTTTAGCATTAAAGGGGTGCGGCTTCTTGAGGACAAAGAGGCTGAGTCTTGAAGAACAACAAGGGAGGTCTCGGCGTGGTGTTGGGATCTTCTTGGAGCTTTTCCGGCCATCTTCTCTAGCGACGACAGGTTTTCTAGTGAGGGTTGGTTCTTGTATGACATTGTAAAGAGGTCACATTGGTCTCTTGATGTACTTTTTATAGCATGGAGTGTGTGTTATAACTTGTACAAGTGTTGTCTCTATAAATTGGCTTGAGTCCGATAGTTGAGGTTTTGTATATCCTTAGCTCATCTTGGGTTAAGGGTATTTTCCTTATTTCTTGGTGTTTTGGATTTGGCGCTTCTTATTGTGTTTTCTGTGTGACTTGTGCTTGCACTGTGATAGGCACATAGTCATTGTGCTGTGTAGATTATGGATGCATATGTCTAGTGCATCCTTGCTCTAGGTTTTGGTGCATAGGTAGTGTGCACCCGTGTTTGTGGTTTCTTGAGCTTCTTGTGTGCGCCTTGCATAAGTATAGTGCAAAGTATTATTTTGCATAGGGCGCTTGCCAACGAGTTTGCAAAGAGGTTGGGGGCATGTGCTAAACCCAATCCATCACTCGGGGGCACTTGCATTGCAAAGCATAGAGGCTGGCGCAAGCATTCAGCAAGTGAACAACATCTTGACATTCTATCAGGGGCACGCATATTCCATTCAGGGCGCGTTGGTATTCTTGGTTTTCTACATAGGCACACATTGAGTGTTTGGGCTAACGAGTTATTCAATTCGACCCATCACACCCGGGGTTTTCTATAGCGAAAAATTAGGACATGACTCTAGTCCTCATAAATTCTCTTCCTAGACAATGCTATGGACTAATTAGTTAAGAGGGGAGAGGAGAGAGAAGGAAGAGAGAGAGAGAGAGAGAGGCGCACCAAGAAGTTATTCAAAGAAGTGCCAATCTCCTATAGGATTCCTTCCAAAGCTGAAAAGAGATAGAAGATGAAACAAAAACATCAAATAAACTTAGCTTGAATTTTGATCTTTAAGAAGGGTGCATCCCTTTCTTCTTGCTTCAAGGAGGGCAGATTACCAAGGTCTCCTCGCGTCAATGGATGATTAGAGAAAGGTGTTATTGTGCCAAGGATGCGTTCAAGCTTGTAGCTTTAAGAAAAATTAAAGAGGAAGAGAAGAGGTAGGCAACACATGCACCTAGAGGAAGAGGTATTCAATATGCTATTATTTATAGGCAAGGTTAGACCTTGGGTAGAGTGGTCTTTTCCCCTTTGGCACCTAGTATAAAATTAGAGAGAATTTGAAAATAGGTGTGAACACTTTTTGAGGTTTTAATATATTAAATTTGGCTATGCACCCCTCACGTCCAAAAGGTAATTAATAATTTATAACCTAAAATGAGCTGGGCCTGGAAGGGCCTTTTGCGTGACTTGGATACTATGCAAGCTGATTTTGCTCGCAGCATTGGTAACGACCGAGATACCAGTTTTGCTATGCATAATTGGTGCTTTGACCTACCTATTGCTCGTAAACCCACTTACATTATATCCTCTCCTCACATTTTGGATCTCACTGTTGTTGATCTTTTGCAGGGCTCTCATTGGAATGAAAACTTAACTTACTCATTGGGTGGGGCTAATCTAGTGAATGCAATCCTGAATCTGAAGTTCCCTAATTACCCCCATGATGATCAATGGGTTTGGCGAGAGGCTTCTCATAAGTCTTCGGTGACTAAGTCAGCTTATCTTTATCTCCTAAGACGCCATGTGAGCCTCAATGAACCGTGGGTTGGTTGGAAGCACCTTTGGAGTTTGCACGTTACCCCAAGGGCTAAGTTCTTTGGTTGGAAGCTGCTTCTTCATAGGTTACCAACCAATGCTTTTCTTGCTAGCATTGGTCTTAATGGGGCTAGAGCATGTTGTTTTTGTTCGTGCGGGCTTGATGATGCTCATCATTTCTTTTTTCAATGCTCTTCGACTGAATTTATTTGGCGTTTTCTATCTTCTAAATTCGGAAATCATTTTCAGTTTAGAGATAGCTGGGACTCTGGCGATTGGCTTCTGGAATTAAAACATGTTTCTTCTCTTATTTTAACGTTATGTTGGTTTCTTTGGAAGGCCTGTAATTCTTTTTTCTTTGAAGGAAAAAAACTGATTTTTATTGAAATTATCAGGCTGGCTCTTATTGAGTACAATGACTTGCTTGGCGTTGCTTTATCTGAGGGGAAGAGTGTAACCTTGGATAGATGGCTTTGTCATTGGGTTAAGCCACCCATCGGCTGTCTTAAGGTGAATGTGGATGGCTCTTGGTGGGCTGCTACTCAGGTTGGAGGTGCAAGTTACCTGATTCGTAATGCGCAGGGATCTTGTAGTTTTGCAACCTCCATTGCTGTTTATTAAAGCTCTGCTCTCTCCATTGAGCTTCATGCCATCAAAGCTGCGCTTCATTATCTCTACAGCCAGTCCCACGACCCGGGTCTGCAAATCTTGCTGGAGACTGATTGTCAAACTTCTGTTGATGCTATTATTAATCAACATGTGCTTGATCTTCCTGATGCTGCCACCTTGCTGTTAGAAATTCGCTTTCTCCTTAGTAGAATATCGAATTCTAGGATATGTTTTGTTCCTCGGGAAGCTAATCGTGCTGCCAATTGGTTATCTCGATACGCTTCCCTTACTGGGTCCTGTACTTGCTATCTCGGGCTTGGCCCTCTGACCTTCACTGTATTTTGCTCTCCGACCTCGGAGATAGTTCTGTGGAATAAATTTCCTTTTATTTTTTTTTAAAAAAATAATAATTTATAACCTTTCCAAAGTTCATGTGGAGTGGCATTTCTATCTTTAATATGAATTTTATTAAGAATGAAGAAAGGTAGTATTAATGTTCCCCGTAAAGATTGTAAGGTATACTAGAACTTAAGATCACATTAATCATTATAAGAACAATCCTATTTTTGCTTTCTATTACACCACTAGATTGAGATGAACATGGAGTTGTAATTTGATGAATTATACCATGTTATTCATAAAATATGGTAATTTTGTTTATGGCATATTCACCACCTCTGTCCAATCTAAGGATTTTATATCTTTTTTTTTTCTTAATTTGATTTCAAAAACTTAGACAATTTAAGATTTCATCCTTACAGCTTTTAAGGTAGGTATAAATATATTTTGAGAAGTCATTTATAAAAGTAATAAAATACATATTTTCTCTTTTAGTTAGAAACTTATTAGTGTGGCATACATCACTATGTATGAACTCTAGGATTTGAGTATTTCTAGAGTTAATTGATTGAGAAGTTTTTCTATGTTGTATATATTAGGAATAAGAACAAGATTTATCATCTTTTGGATTGATTTAAAGTTTATATGACCAAGTCTACCATACTAGATATCACATGATTTTGACTTCATGACAACGAAAAAACGATGAAAGGAAACTATCCTTAGTTAAAGAAATAAAAATTATAATAATTTTAAATAAACCTTCTAAGATGAATCCCTTAAAAATGAAATCATCTCCTTTCGAATTACAATTTTGTTTGCTTCAAATGTAATTGTATACCGAACTGTATGAGAAGAGATCAATTTATTAAATTTCTATGAATGTTTGAAAAAGAATAAGACATTGTTAAGAGTGTCTTCTCAATAGTAAACTTCTTGTTGACATGTCTAGATCCTCATAAGTGATTCATTGGCCATGATTACTTGTTTCCTTGGATGAAAAATTGGGAGGAAAGAATAGAAAACACATTGAAATCTAGTAGTATTTTCCATCTAAGTTTAATGTATTTTTCATTCTTTCTTTCCAGATTTTCACCCAAGGAAACACAATGTAGAGTCATAGAAGGAAGTAAATATCTATTAGTACAAAAATATATTTAGAGATAAGTCACCATTCTAAATCTTGGTTGGCTTAGTAGATAGATAGATAAAAGGAAATAGACTTCAAGTAGTTTTTGGCAAGTTCTCCCTTAATCGTATTGATTGAGGTTTAGGATTGAAGCACTTCTTCTTATAAGGAACCTTTGCTATTTTTTTCATAGAATCATGTTTAGGTATGGTGATTATCTCTCCTAAAAATGAAGAAAAATTGGTTTTCCTTCAACTTCTCATTGAAACCACATGCCTCTTAGGCCCTGTTTCCTTGGACGGAATCCACAGGAAAAAAAAACACATTGAATCTAGTAGGAAATACTATTAGATTCAATGCATTTTCTCTTCTTTTCCTATAGATTCCGTCCAAGGAAATAGGGCCTAAGATAAATGGGTATGTCCCGTGAGGGTGAGAAACAATGCATAACACGATCGATAGTTTGACGAGAGCTACACGATATAAGGCATACATACTTGTTATATAAGAGAAGGTTGTTTCAAATAAAGTCTCACCAATTTCTTTTATCTTTTCTAGCATGCATGATTTCCTATAGTGAGCCAACAAAATACAAATCATAAAACATCATGTTATGGACAAGATAAAACAAAACCATCATAGCCATGCTTTATGATCGATATGGTTATAGCTTTTTCCACATGCATGATCTATGACAAGCCAAGTAACTCTCATGCATATATCCAAGGGTAACAAGCCCTAACATACCTGAATCAACCCATGCCTAAGCCAACTCCTCCATGCGCCTGATACGCACCGCAAGCGCACGGTGTTATTAAAGTAATATAAAAGATGTCTATCCCACAGAGAATTAGGTCAAGTACCAACTGTTCTGATATTTAGAAGCTAAGCAATCAAAATTTTATGTTTTGGGAATAAAGTTAATAAACTCAACTGCAAATGAAATAGGAAACAACAACGATAAAAATGCGAGGAGTGTCTATTCGAGAGATATCGGGACATTAGATTTCACCACACTAACTGATCTAGCATAACTAAATTATAAGATGCATGAGTTTATCATTTTGCATAAGGGTTTATCCTATGGTATAGGTTGCCCCTCTCAGCAGTACAACCTGATACTTACTTAAATTGATCTCCTACTATCATGGCTTATCGATTCAAATAAGCACATTAAGCTTTGTGAAAAACTATGCTACCCTCGAATGAACCCTAACTACTTTCGTGATAGAGGTTCATAAGTTTTACCTAGTGGATCTACCAACACAATTCTCCTCTCGGTCAAATTCGTGTCAACTAACATACAAAATTACTTAATCAAGGTAATAATATGAAATCAGCACAACTAGGTAAAATATGCTCAAATATAA
The DNA here is from genome assembly GCA_027563935.2 of Costus lasius. Lineage (NCBI taxonomy): Eukaryota > Viridiplantae > Streptophyta > Magnoliopsida > Zingiberales > Costaceae > Costus > Costus lasius. Next base: position 40,149,207 of record CM050453.2, read on the forward strand.
CTCAAAACATCAAATAAGTTTAATTCATATAACACATCAAGTCAACAGGCTCCATCAGAGTCCCGATTAAAGGTTTAAGCTATTATAGCCATGGTGTTCATCAAAACTCTCTCAAATGGACAAACAAAATAAGAAACAAGGACTAAGGAGAGATAGGAGAAGATGATGCAAACGTTTCCTCCTAATTTGGTGAAGATCTATCGCAAGATCGCCCCAAAACTGCCTCTGGAATCCCATGTCGCCAGTCTTCTCACCCCTCTTAATTCTGTCATCGATTGCTCCCCCGAAATATCACCAAAAAGAGGGCTTTTATGGCCAAACTATTCTCCTTCCTCTTAGCTTTCTATCCATATTTTTGCAGATTTTTTTGAATTTTTTAGAGCCCTCAATCAAGTAAAAAATAAGTGGAAGGTCAACGGGTAGCAATGCGATCATGGCCCAACCATGATTTGTACTGTTTATTCTGGGAAATCGTTGTCATAGCTTGTGATTGAAATCATGGCTTGGCCGTGAAGTGTACTGTCCATTTTGGAAGATGTCGCGGTAGAATCACGGCCAAAGATTATAATCATGATCAGGCCGTGATTTCAGAAATATTGACCTTTAGAATTCCGTCTAAAGATCACGGCTCAAGATTTTCGTCAGGGGTTGGCCGTGAAGTGCACTATAGATTTGGGACCTCTTCGCGAATCACAGCCTAAGATTGAAATCATGGCCTGGCCATGATTCTCAGGGAAAGCTCTGATTGACTCCAAATTTGCTGTGTAGCCTCGTCTCATCACCAGAAATTACTCTATGGGTCTATGATGACACCGAAATTTATCATAATTTCTATGCCATTTTATTGGTGATTCTGTGTCATATTCATAGACTTTGCTTATTTTTATGCCCTTTTTATCAATATTTGCGGAATCTACACTCTTTTCTATTTTTAATGATTTTCAGGCAAAAAGGCATGTTTTTTCAGTCAAGTTCAAGCAATCCAAGTGCATAATTGAATTCACAACATCAAAAGGAGATCACACGTCAAATATCAGAAAATTTGGAGCTTCAGAGCAAATTATGGCACCCCCAACAAAACCTTTATGGTACCATAATTTAGAATTTTTTCGGGCAGAAGATTTCATATGATTACGGCACTACCATAAACATCATTATGGTGTCATATTTTGGATTGTTTTTTATCAGAGAATCGATGGAGTTTATGGTACTGCCGTAAGGAACTTTACGGTACTGTAATTCGGGTCGATTTTCAACCCGAAAGATTGTTGACATTACAGGACTACCGTAAAACATGTTATGGTACTGTAATTCCAGAAGTTTTCAACCCGAGAGTTCGCTGTCCAGATTACGGCACCACCGTAAAATCCTTTACGGTTGTAATTACAACCCAGTTCGTGATTTTCCCAGTCAACTCCGAAGCCCGATTTTTGCGTAGATGATTGCGATCAATCCAGGCCATTAAAGATGTTGCTATAAGAAGCAAAGGGGGAGCCATCGAGGAGACAAAGACAAACACACCAAAAGCCCTAATTTTCGACCACCACAGAGAGAGAAATCGCCTCACATGACACTGCCCTAGGGTTCATCGCCGGGAAGCATACAGCGCATCTCCGGCCGTGAAATTTGGGTGGAAACTACGCAAGGAGGAGGAGAAGGTGTACCTAAAGTTTCAACATGATCGGAGATCAGACGGAGGAGAAATCACCAGAAAACCGAGCGCCGCCGCTGCTTCGCCTAGATTACGGCCATAAACTTCTTTACGACCGTACCATAATTTTCCTTCCTTCTTTTTCTTTCCGATTTTCTTCAAACATGGATTATTGTAATCTTCCCTCCATGCTAGCTTAAACTTATTTTGGGACATGGGAGAGTAATTCACTTGATTTTTAATGACTAGATGACTATTTTTCCATTATTTCGTCTTGTTTAATCTTAACATGATGATTTTACTCATGTGATGTTTGTTCTTAGACTCTCCTTAGATCTATACTATTGTTCATGTTTTAGAATTTTCGCTATTGACTGAAAAGTAATTGCTTGAGAGTTTGAAACCCTAGAACTGCATGATAGGACCCCTTTTAGGTTAGTTCTTATTTGTTTGATTCTAGTAAACTAATTGTCATGATAATAATATAAATCTAGGATTGAGTCTAAGTTTTCAGCAAAGATCGGAACATTGGAGAATCATGAGTAAAACTAGTGTGAAGATTCGGATGCACGAGAGTGATCCTTGAAATTCCACTAGAGATTATCGACTTAGAACTCGGATGCATAAAAGTGATCATTGAGTTCTTAGTTTGATGATTTACTTATCTTCCGTGTTGGGACGACTCTTGCGCGAGAGCGAAGATTTATCCCTGCATGGTTGTCTACATGAAAGTGAGATAATCCTTTTATTTAAGTAAATTGCATCTTTGTCATGTTGAAATTAAACTGATGAAATCTGTATTCATGTCTAGTCATAAAAATTAAAGTGAACGAAACCCTAGTCCCTGCCTCTCTCTCTGATAACTCTGTTTTAGCGCTTTAGTTCTTGTTTGCTAGTTTACACTCTTTTGATTGCCTAGATAGTAAAAAATCAATTATTCGGTACTCCGCAATATAGGTCTCTGTGGGATCGATATTTTCTTTATTACTTCGAGTATCCGTGCACTTGCGGACACTACAAGTTAGGGACAACAAGTTTTTGGAGCCGTGTCAGAGAGTGACTAAAGTCCCTGTGCGCCAACACTTTGGTTTTGGACGCGACAACTTAAACGAGTCTACCTGCTTGTATTTAAAAGTGTGTCCTTTCGGATCACATCAAGTTTTTGGCGCCATTGCCGGGGACCTTAATTTTTGTTGATATCGAAGATATTGAGATTATTGCTAGACTAGGTTTTATTTATGTTTTATCTCTCTACTCTTTTGTGTCTATTTGAGTTATTTGATCCATCTACTCTAGTGTGCACAGAAAGTTCCTTTCTAATGGCAAATCAAAGATCACTGAGAGACTATGCAGCCCCTAAGCCACGAGAAATACATTTTAGCATCGTCAGACCAAATATTGAAGCAGACAATTTCGAGATTAATCCTGCCTTCTTGACCATGATTCAGCAAAACCAATTTGGAGGATATCCGATTGAAGATCCCTATCAACATTTACATCTTTTTATTGAATATTGTGATACCATCAAAATTTATGGGGTCTCTGATGATGCACTAAAACTAAGACTGTTTCCTTTTTCTCTTAGGGACTGAGTGCGATTTTGGCTACATTCTAGACCTACTGGTGCATTTACTACATGAGAACAACTATCAAATGCTTTTCTGATGAAGTACTTTCCACCAAGTAAAACTATCCAATTGAGAAACCAAATCATGAGCTTTGCACAGAAAGATGGAGAATCATTCAACAAGGCATGGGAGCGGTTCAACGATTTACTACGGAAGTGCTCGCACCATAGCCTTGAAAATTGGACTTTAATTCATACATTTTATTGCGGTCTACTTTATGATACCCGTCTAATCGTTGATACTTCTGCAGGAGGAGCCCTCATGAGTAAGACCATTGAAGAAGCTTTTACCCTAATTGAAGAAATATCCTTGAACCATAACCAATGGGATCCTAAAGAAGGATGGCTACATTATCATCATGGTAAGGACGAAAGTGAGGAATGCCAACCCCTAACTCCATTTTCTTGAAAAATTTATGGCTAATCAAAGTCAACTCATGCAAATTCAAAACAAAAAAATTGAAGAACTTAAGGGAATGATTAGTCAACTTGTTTCTCAAGTAGAATCTTTAGCTATTCACAATGAAACTTTAGAAGATCAAATGCCTAATGAACACTGCAATGCTATCATGACTAGAAGTGGGAGACAATTAGAAGAACCTAAAGGGAAAGTTGAAAATAATGAGAAAGAGCCTATCATTGATTATGATGGTGAATTAGGATTAGAAAAACTTTCTGAACATGAGCAAACCCAACCTAGTTTACCACCTCAAAAAGGTGATAAACCAAAAGGGAATGTGTCCTGTAAGGAAAAGGATTCTAACCCTAATCCTTCAACACCTTATAGGCCACCTATACCCTTTCCCTAGAGGCTAGTGCAAGAAAAGTTAGACAAGAAATTTGGAAAAATTTTTAGATGTTCTGAAAAAGCTTTACATTAACATTCCATTTACTGAAGCTTTATCCCAAAAAGCTTTTATCTAATAAAAGAAAAATAGAGGATTATGGTACTGTAGCTTTAACTGAGGAATGTAGTGTCATTATTCAAAACAAGTTGCCACCCAAGTTGAAGGATCTAGGTAGTTTTTATATCCCTTGTTTTATTGGTAATATGGCTTTTGACCGAGCCTTATGTGATTTGGATGTCAGTGTAAGCCTGATGTCTTTGTCTATTTGCAGGAAACTAGACATAGGAGAGCTAAAACCCACTTCAATATCCTTACAGCTCGCCGATCGGTCAGTTAAATATCCTGCAGGGATTCTTGAAGATGTGCCCATTCAAGTAGGTAAATATTTTATTCCAGCGAATTTCGTAGTTCTAGAGATGGAGGAAGATACAAAAATCCCTATTATACTTGGTAGACCATTTTTAGCCACTGCAGGAGCATTTATTGATGTAAAGAACGGTAAACTCGCATTTAACATTGGGGATGATAGAATTGAGTTTGACTTACATGAAACCATTAAAAACCCCTCAAATTCTGAATCTTGTTGTAGTGTACATGATATGGATGATAATATTTATGATCTTAATGATTTGTTTGTTGAACTCTCTGAACATGATTCTAGCTCTGTATTTGATGAAAGATGAACTTTTAGATTGCAATGCTTGTGATAAAGAAGAAAAAAAATCCAAAAATCAAACTTAAGGCTTTACCTGATAACCTTCGCTATGAGTTTCTTGGTCCTGATTCTACTTACCCTGTTATTGTTGATGCACAGTTAGGAAAAAGGGAGACAGATTTGCTTCTCAAGGAATTAAGAACTCATAGAAAGGTAATTGGGTACTCAATTGATGATTTGAAAGGAATTAACTCCTCTTTTTGTATGCACAGGATCTTGATGGAAGAAGAGCACAAACCCCATGCAGATTTCCAAAGAAGACTGAACCCCTCCATGAAAGAAGTTGTAAAGAAAGAGGTTCTAAAATTACTTGATGCAAGTATTATCTATCCTATCTCTGATAGCAAATGGGTAAGTCTTGTACATTGTGTCCCTAAAAAGGGAGGGGTAACTGTTATAAAAAACAAAGACAATGAATTAATTCCTGTTAGAACTGTTACTAGTTGGTGCATGTGCATTGATTATAGAAAACTGAATGCTGCCACTAGGAAAGACCACTTCCCTTTACCCTTCATTGATCAGATGGTTGAAAGATTGGCAAACCACTCCCACTTTTGTTTTTTAAATGGATATTCTGGTTTTTTTTCAAATTCCTATACACCCTGATGATCAAGAAAAAACCACCTTCACTTGCCCTTATGGAACTTTTGCATATAGACGAATGCCTTTTGGTTTATGTAATTCTCCCGCTACTTTTCAAAGATGCATGATGACTATTTTTTCTAATTTTATTGAGGACTTTGTGGATGTATTCATGCATGATTTCTCTATATATGGTTCTTCTTTTGACCTTTGTTTGGCTAATTTATCTCGGGTTTAGCATAGGTGGGAAGAAACTAACCTTGTGCTTAATTGGGAAAAGTGTCATTTCATGGTTAAGCAAGAAATAGTTTTGGGACACTTGATTTCAGAGAGGGGCATCGAAGTTGACAAAGCCAAAGTCGATGTGATAGAGAAATTGGAGCCACCTACCACAGTGAAGGAGATCCGAAGCTTCCTAGGACATATAGGATTCTACCGGCGATTCATTAAGGATTTCTCTAAACTTGCTAGACCTCTTACAAATTTACTTTGTAAATATGTAAAATTTTCTTTTGATGAAAATTGTTTATCTGCTTTTCAGGAATTAAAGAAAGCTTTGGTTTCAGCACCCATCATTCAGCCCCCAGATTGGGACTTGCCCTTTGAGCCCATATGTGATGCCAGTGATTATGCAGTAGGAGCAGTCTTGGGACAGAGAAAAGATAAGAAACCTTATGTTATTCACTATGCCAGCAAAACTTTGGATGAGACACAGAAAAATTACACTACCACTGGGAAGGAACTCTTGGCTATAGTATTTACTTTTGATAAATTTAGGTCGTACTTAATTAACTCCAAAGTGGTAGTGTACACTGACCATGCAGCTATGAAATATTTAATGCAGAAAAAAGACAGCAAACCACGATTGCTCAGATGGATTTTGCTCTTACAAGAGTTTGATTTGGAAATCAAAGATAAAACTGGCTCAGAAAATTTTGTTGCAGATCATCTTTTAAGGATAATAGCAGATACTAAAAAGAACTATGAAATCAATGATTCCTTCCCTGAAGAACAGTTCTTAACCATTGAATAGATCAGAGCTCCCTGGTATGCTGACATAGTGAATTACCTTGTTGCTAATGTTTTTCCCCCTGATTTGAACTACCAAAAAAGGAAGAGATTCTTGGCTGAGGTAAAACACTATTTTTGGGATGAGTCTTATGTGTTTAGAAGATGTGCAGATGGTATTTTTAGAAGATGTGTGCCTGAGGAGGAGATCACAGATATATTATATCAATGTCATGGATCTTCTTATGGTGGTCATGCCGGGACCGAAAAGACTGCTTATAAAGTGCTACAATCAGGATTTTATTGGCCCACAATTTTCAAAGATGCCAGAAATTTTGTGCTATCTTGTGATAGATGTCAAAAAACAGGGAACATTAACAGAAGACATGAGAATGCCACTGTCCAATATTCTTGAGGTTGAGATATTTGCTGTTTGGGAGATTGACTTCATGGGACCTTTCTCATCTTTAGGAGGTAATAAGTACATCCTAGTAGTAGTTGACTATGTTTCAAAATGGGTTGAAGCTGTTGCTTCACCTACAAATGATTCAAGAGTTGCTGTTAAATTGTTCAAAAAGATTATATTTCCAAGGTATGGGACCCCACGGGTATTAATCAGTGATGGATGCTCACATTTCATAGAACACAAGTTTTCAGCTTTACTTAGAAAATATGGAGTGAATCACAGAGTGGCAACACCTTATCACCCTCAAATGAGTGGACAAGTGGAGATATCAAACAGAGAGATCAAGGGAATTTTAGAGAAGATTGTGTCACGCACAAGGAAAGATTGGGCATTCAAACTCGATGATGCCTTGTGGGCTTACCGAACTGCTTTCAAAACACCAATAGGTACGTCTCCATTTCAATTAATTTATGGAAAATCATGTCACCTGCCTGTAGAACTTGAACATAAGGCATACTGGGCAATCAAAATGCTGAATTTCGACTTGAAGAATGCGGGAGAAAAACAAAAATTACAATTAAATGAGCTAGATGAAATTAGACTCTCTGCATATGAGAATGCAAAAATTTATAAGGAAAAGACCAAGAGATGGCACGATCAACATATTTTTAGGAGAGATTTCCAACCATATGACTTTGTTCTTTTATTCAATTCTATATTGAGACTTTTTCCTAGAAAACATAAGTCTCGATGGTCTGGGCCTTTTTAGGTAAAGAAAGCCTATCCTTATGGAGCCGTGGATATATGGAGTGAAGAAACAGGAGAATTCAAGGTTAATGGTCAGAGGCTTAAGCACTATTATCAAGAAGAGCGAATTGAAGAAAAGGAGAGTTTTTACTTAGATGAACCACGATGAAAGCCGAGAGCAAAAAGGGTCAAGCTAATGACCTTTAAATTAGTGCTTATTGGGAGACAACCCAAGCTTTATAACTCTAGTTCACTTCCTTCTATTTACTTTTATCTTAGTTTTACTTTAGAATTAATTTTTGTTTTTGAAGAAGAAAGAGAGAGAGGAGAAGAGAAAGAATACCCGACAAAAAGGATTGGTAGAGTTTTGTAAGTATCCCTTTCCTTTCACCTTTTGTATTTCATTGTTGACTCATGTTTTCGTGTCCGATTGATATGAATAATTTATGGCCTTGATCTACTTTTGAGATTATTGTACATGACTTGATTGATATTTGATGTTGATGAGTGAATTCAAAATTAAGATTAGAACAAGATCTATCATGTCAAATTTATTTCTCATATACATATCTACTTTTGAAATTTTTCATTGGTTGATAAGTGAGATTTTAGGAAGATATGTTGTTTGAAGAATTTTTTTAAAAAGTGAAGCAACTTTTTGAATAAAATTAGCATATGAGTATGAAATTTTGAATTGATGTCAATTCATTAATCTCATTGAAGTTTTGTTTATTTTGCTATTTGTTGGGAAGAAAGAGTTCAAAATCCATAAAAATAGTGAGTGACTCTCCTACTTGGCACTGTGCAAAATTGACAGTGGTACTAAAAGACATGGGTTGAAGTCTGAAAAAGAAAAAAAAAGAAATGATGAGAGGAATCTATTCACATTAACTCCGCTGTCTTTAGTAAAATTCTTTCTACTAAAAAGACATGAGATCTACTACATTAACTACGTGGTCTGTGTATTCTAACTTCGTCACCAGAAAAAAGGTGGTAATCGAATTAGAGAATGTGAATAATGCAAAAAAGAATAAAAAGTATGTATCTAAGTGGGTACATGCCTTCCAAAAAAAAAGAAGAAAAAGAAAAAAAAATTGGAGTGGAAAAAGATTTTGGATATCCTATTCCTATAAACAAAAGTATGATAAATTTAAACTGAAAATTGGATGAAGTCATGAGATTGAGATTCTGTCTTTTATACAAGTTGCGAAGTTTTATTTGACTAAGTGGTGGATCTTGAGAATCGAATTTAGAAGATGACATATTTGTTTAAAATTTTATGATGCAATTAATGAGAATTTTTCATTAGTGATTGTATGTTAGAAATTTATTTTCCATGAGAAAGTCTATGCCTATGACCAATTTTTGAATTTTCTTAGTTTTTGCTTGAGGACAAGCAAAGTTTGAGCCTTATGTGTTTGATGACACCAAAATTTATCGTAATTTCTATGCCATTTTTGTTGGTGATTCTGTGTCATATTCATAGACTTTGCTTATTTTTATGCCCTTTTTATCAATATTTGCGGAATCTACACTCTTTTCTATTTTTAATGATTTTCAGGCAAAAAGGCATGTTTTTCAGTCGATTTCAAGCAATCCAAGTGCATAATTGAATTCACAACATCAAAAGGAGATCACACGTCAAATTTCAGAAAATTTGGAGCTTTAGAGCAAATTACGGCACCCCCAACAAAACCTTTACGGTACCATAATTTGGAATTTTTCCGGGCAGAAGATTTCATATGATTACGGCACTACCGTAAACATCATTACGGTGCCGGATTTTGGATTGTTTTTTATCAGAGAATCGATGGAGTTTACGGTACTGCCGTAAGGAACTTTACGATACCGTAATTCGGGTCGATTTTCAACCCGAAAGATTGTTGACATTATGGCACTGCCATAAAACATGTTACGGTACTGTAATTCCGGAAGTTTTCAACCCAAGCGTTCGCTGTCCAGATTACGGCACCACCGTAAAATCCTTTACGGCCGTAATTACAACCCGGTTCGCGATTTTCCCGGTCAACTCCAAAGCCCGATTTTTGCGTAGATGATTGCAATCGATCCAGGCCATTAAAGACGTTTCTATAAGAAGCAAAGGGGGAGCCATCAAGGAGACGAAGATGCACACACCAAAAGCCCTAATTTTCGACCACCACAGAGAGAGAAATCGCCTCACACGCTGCCGCCCTAGGGTTCATCGCCGGGAAGCGTACAACGCATCTCCAGCCGTGAAATTTGGGTGGAAACTACGCAAGGAGGAGGAGAAGGTCTACCTGAAGTTTCAACATGATCGGAGATCAGATGAAGGAGAAATCACCAGAAAACCGAGCGCCGCAGCTGCTTCGCACAGATTACGGCCATAAACTTCTTTACGGCCGTACCGTAATTTTCCTTCCTTCTTCTTCTTTTCGATTTTCTTCAAACATGGATTATTGTAATCTTTCCTCCATGCTAGCTTAAACTTATTTTGGGACATGGGAGAGTAATTCACTTGATTTTTAATGACTAGATGACTATTTTTCCATTATTTTGTCTTGTTTAATCTTAACATGATGATTTTACTCATGTCATAATTGTTCTTAGACTCTCCTTAGATCTATACTATTGTTCATGTTTAAGAATTTTCGCTATTGACTGAAAAGTAATTGCTTGAGAGTTTGAAACCCTAGAACTGCATGATAGGACCCCTTTTAGGTTAGTTCTTATTTGTTTGATTCTAGTAAACTAATTGCCATGATAATAATATAAATCTAGGATTGAGTCTAAGTTTTCAGCAAAGATCGGAACGTTGGAGAATGATAGCGATCCGCAAGTGCACGGATTTATCGAAGTAATAAAAAGATTATTGTTCCCAACAAGGATCAGGTGGTCAAGTACCGATTACACGGTCGATTTATATCTAGACGAATCAAATCGTGGTTTTTATTTTGTTTGGAAACTTCTAGTACAAGAAAACAAAAAGGTAGTTTTGAGGGTTTAAATCAATATGCAAGAGATTGGGACTCGAGGTTTCACCACACTGACAATTATGAATTATAGCAAATAAATTCTTTGAACAAACAATTATAATGTTGAAAGGGATTTTTCCTATGGTACAAATTACCTCCTCTCGAAGCATAATCCGGTATCTAACTATGTTAACTCCCTACTCTCGTGACAGTTAACATAACTAAACCCATTAAGTTCTATGAAAAACTTTGTAAATCCTTCAAACGAATCCAAACTACTCTCGTGATTGGATTTGTATGTTTGAAAAGAATAGTTCCGACGTTGCGATTCACCTCTCGGTCCTTCTCGCAACGTCTAAGACGTAAACATACTTTATTAGGGTAATTCACGTAAATAAACACAATTCTAATCAAATCAACGCTATAACAATCATGACAAAGATAAAAAAAATATGAAATTTAATTCATAGAAGTCAGTGGGCTACATCCCTAATCCCAAAATAGGTTTAAGAAAACATGTTCTTCAAAAAACCAGCATGTATATTGATGAATAAGCATATAATCCTCTCGAAACTACAAGAATTTCACTAAGAAGACAATTAGAAAAGCTTCCCCTAGATCTGGAGATGAAGAGGAGATGATCAATCGTCGCTTTTGCGTGAAATCTCGCCGAAATTCTGCCCAGAAAGTGATTTTTGCCCTAGCCGCCGCCTCTGTTTGTGTTCATGCGTAGAAGCCCCCTTAAACCCTCCAAAATCCTTCCTTTTATAGTTTAATCAGTTTAGAACCCATCTAGGAAGGTTTCTGCAAAGTTTGGTTCAATGCCGGCTCGATTCGGGTTCGAATCGAGTGAAAAACGTGAAGGGGCGGACATTTTCACTGGCTGTAAACTGTTTACGGCCTAGGGTGTAAATGTGTATTAGTGTACAGTACTGTTTTCACAGCCCATGAATATATTCACGGCCTAAGGTGTGAAAGTTGCGTTTGACCTCCGATTTGGCTCAAATTTGACGTACAACTTCGTCTTTTCATCACGAATCATCCCGTGGCATCAAAACTCATAAAATCCATCATTTTGAGTGATATTCACAGCCCATAATGAATTTACGACCGAAGCCGTAAAAGTCTCTGTGTGTTCATGCCTTTGTTCAAAGAAAGTTTCATGGCCCATAATGGAATTACGGCCTCACCCGTGAAAGTTTCTGTGTATTCCCACACTTAGCTTTTTTTTTCACCATCCACTCGAACGCAAAATTACGGCCGACTTCATAATTACGGCCAAGGCCATGAAAGTTTAAATCTTCCCCGTTTTCGCTCCAAATTTAATGTGTAAGCTCGTGATCTTATCGGGAATCATAATATGGCCTCAAAACTCTCGAAATCCATCATTTTTAAGCCATGTTACCTATATTTTCATAAAAACCAAGAAAAGTGAAGATTCTACGCAAAGTGAAGTAAAAACTTTAAAAATTGCATAAAATCATTCAATTAAGCCCAAAATATGATCTAAAATATAGGCAAAAATATGGTGTAAATTCAACTCATCAAAATACCCTAGACTTAGAATTTTGCTTGTCCTCAAGCAATACTCTAATATGTATGAAGAATGTAAAGATAAGGAACACTCATTTGTTTTTGCCCCTAATAATATCTTTAGTCCACAAATTAAGCAATCAATCTTTCAAACTCAAGTAATTCAAGAAAAATCATAATAGAAATAATTCTCAAGAGGTTACAATCCAAGAAAGATGAAATTCATAATTCATGTCATAACATCCACTCAACACACACTAAATATCAGATACTTTCAATTTAATAAATCCACTTCACTTAACAGATAGGATTTCTACTTCAAGAATTTCAGTGATGTTAAAGATAAGAGATTTTTAAAGTAATTTGGTCTTTAAACTATTATATGTTGTTTACTGTCAACATCATAACAAGTTTAAAGTATACCACTAAGTAGTATAATATAACTCATAGTTTCAGTCATGAAAGTCAGCGGAGTTGTCCATATAACCTACAGCTTTCTCTTTTTCTCTAATTTTTTTTATTAGACTTCAAGTCATGTCTTCGGTACCACTGTCAGATTTAACAGTGTCAAGTAGAGGAGTCTTTTCTTTTTTTTCTTTTTTTTTCTTTTTTAGATAAAGTCGATCAGTGGCATGGTATTTAAGTCGTTATCGATCTTTCTACAAGAGGGATAGATATTTATTTTTTAAGATTTTCCCTCTGTTACTTGATCGCAAAAGACTTAAAGTACACCAACTCGTGGTATAATATAGCTCATGACCTCAGATCACTCAACTAGAGGAGTTGGAGCAAATCTCAGTTAAATAAATATCACCAATTTTCTATTCATAAAAATTTCCATCAAGCATAAACAGATAAATTAAACTTCAAATATAAAGATACTATGCACGTGTCATATGAACGCATAACAATCTGTATATAAATTTTATCAATTCCAGAATTGAATTTACTCAACAATTTAAGTCTATATGAAATTTCAAAAATTTCCTAAGTCATCAAATCAACCACTCAAAATGTTTCCTAAGTTCAAAATTAAGGATAAAACAAACTTGATTATCCTTAAAAATCATGAACATTCAAAATACATACCTATAAAGCTTGAAATAAAGCAAAATACATGGGGACACCCTAGACTTAAATTGTTGCATATACATAGACATTAAAATCAATGAACAATAGATTTCAAAAAAAATATTGCAAGAGTTCCCCTTTGTAATATTGGCGAAAACCTATATAATTATATCAAAAGAATGAAAACATGAACCAGAAAAATCTAGAAACTATGTCACATCAAAGATAATCATATTTTACAATGTAAACAAGTTTTACACATAAAATATCATCATGTTTCACTATCAAGGTCATATTTACCATACTCACAAAGAAAATGTCATCATCACGGTCAGTGGTGATTCACGGCTGCACCCGTCATTATTTCGTTTGACACATGTTCTTCAAGTAAAAATTTTCTAAAAATTCCTGCATATATAACAACTTATTAAAAGACTTTCCATCAATAAAAAATTCATCAATACATGCTGCAAAAATTCCTAAAAATTAAAAGAAAATAAATTTAGTAAAGAAAAATCAAAACTAAAAATGCTGGAATGACTAAAGTTCAAAGCCTCTGGGTTGCCTCCCAAGAAGCGCTTGTTTAAGATCATTAGCTTGACCAAAGCTTCATGTCATGGTGGAGTTGGTGAGTCTGTGCCATAGTAGAGAGCATATAATCTTCTACTTTTCCTTCTCCTCAAGAGTGTGTCCACCAAAGTATACATCCAATTAAGTAGGTGGATCCATCTTGCAGTGACTAATTGGCAATTGTTGCTCCTGACACCTTTTCTATTCATTGTACAGATTTAACTTTATAGTTCTAGGTAGTGTCCATGTCTCAGCTTTCTTCGACCCCCCTTTTTTGTGCTTTTTCCAATTTTCTAAGAGACGTCTATCGATTTCAAAATCACTTCCTTTATCAAATTTGTTCTCCTTCACCCTTGGAGATTTATCAGGACCTGCAAAATTAATTTGTTTAGCTTCAGCTGAAAAATCAAAGATCAACTTGCTATCATTCAAATTCAGAGTAAGCTTTTCATGTAACATGTCAATTATAGCTCTTGTGCTTGCTATGAATGGTCTTCTTAGAATGACAGGGAACTTAGCGTTTTCCTTCATGTTAACAACCATAAAGTCAGTAACGATATAAAATTTATCTATTTTAACTGTTACATTCTCTAATATCCCAATCGGTTGTTGATCGAAACCATTAGCAAATTGAACATACGTCTCGGTGGGTCTAAGTTTTCCACTTCTTACTTGCTCAATTAAATATGCGGGTATCAAGCTAATACTAGCTCCTATGTCACATAAAGCATTTTCTATAGAAAACTCACCAACTTGGCATGGAATTGAAATATCACTAGGGTCTCTTACCTTTGTTATTTCGATGTTCTTGCTTACCCTTTTTTTCTTTGCTTCGGACTTACCACTATCGGGTTTGTTCTGGTCCATCCTAAGTAACCTCCGGGGAAAAGGAATTGGGGGGGGGCATATGCAGGTGGGCCTACATATTTCTCCTCCTTCACTTCCTCCTCTGATTTCAAGGCAAGGCTCGCAGACAGATCAACAAATTCCTCGATGAGCTCTCCAGGTGTCTCATTGTGTTCGGTACTCATCATCATAACTGTGTTAACATGCTCCCTGGGGTTCATCTCAGGCTGTCCCGGTAGTCTCCCCGTAGGTCTGTTAGCTGTACTGGCCTGCTATGCAATCTGGTTTTCCAACATCTTGTTGTGGGTAGTCAGGGTTTCCACACAAGATGTCAGCTGCTTGATCTAGTCAGCAAGGTCATCGGTCCTCTTTTGTTGCTTCATAACAACTTCCAGTATGGAATCAAAGTTCGATTTAGAAGTCTGCCCGTATTGCCTTTGTTGATAACCTGGTGGTGGCCTGATATTCTGCTGAGAATATGGAGGAGGAACTTGCCCTTGATTACTCTTGTAGGACAGGTTAGGGTGGTTCCTCCACCCTGGATTGTAGGTTGCAGAATAAGGATCATTTGTAGGTCTCTGAGTGTAGTTCCCCACAGCTTTGGCTTGCTCCTGATTAAACTCCTCTTGTGATGAAGCTATGATTTGGCATTCAAACGAGTTGTGTCCTGTTACACCACATACCTCACAAGAAACTGCATTAACCACACTCGATGGAAAAGATAAAGAATCAAACTTCTGGACCAAGGAATCTACCTTTGCCGCTAGTGATGTCAAGGGATCATTGTGGTACTTACCAAATCCTGTGGAAGTAGTGTTCCGCTCACTCGACCAATGGTTATGGTTCATGGCCATATCCTCGAGTAGAGCAGTTGCTTCTTCTAAGTTTTTGCTCATGATCGTCCCTCCAGCCGCAACGTCCACCATCAACCTAGTGTTATAATCCAATCCATTGTAGAAGATGTGGATTAGAACCCATTCCTGAAGTCCGTGGTGTGGGCACATGCGCTGGAGCTCCTTGAAGCGTTCCTAGGCGTCATAAAGTGATTCTCCCTCTTGTTGTGCGAAAGCTATGATTCTGTTGCGCAGTTGGATAGTCTTGCTCGGTGGGAAATATTTATTCAGAAATGCCTTGGACAGCTCTTCCCATGTGGTGATGGACCCTGCTGGCATCGAGTACAACCAAGCTCTGACGTGATCCCTGAGAGAAAAAGGGAATAATCTTAGTCTAATCGCGTCAGATGAAACTCCGTTAACCTTTACAGTGTCGCAATATTCAAGAAAAATGGCTAAATGAAGATTTGGGTCCTGATTTGGGGAACCCCCAAATTGATTTTGCTGGACCATCGTCATCAACGCTGGCTTTAATTCAAAGTTGTTCGTCTCTACTTTAGGTCGAACGATGCTAGAATTGAACCCTTGTATGTTTGGTGCCGCGAAGTCCCTCAAAGATTGATTGTTTTGGTTCGCCGCCATCTCTCCTTCCTCAGAGATCTTTTTGGTTGCAAATTGCAATCTCCTCCGAAGGCGAAAGGTGCGCTCAATTTCTGGGTCTTCTGGAAGCAAAGCACCTGCACGAGAAACTCTGGGCATACAACGTGTAAGTAAATAATAAAAAGAAAAGAATAGTAAAAACTAATGGAAAAAGAAAAGAAAAAAAACCTAATCTCCTAACTTATCAATTAGTCAATATTAACTATCCGTACTCCCCGGCAACGGCACCAAAAACTTGATAGTGATCCGTAAGTGCACGGATTTATCGAAGTAATAAAAATATTATCGTTCCCAACGAGGATCAGGTGGTCAAGTACCGATTACACGGTCGATCTATATCTAGACGAATCAAATCATGGTTTTTATTTTGTTTGGAAACTTCTAATACAAGAAAACAAAAAGGTAGTTTTGAGGGTTTAAATCAATATGCAAAAGATTGGGACTCGAGGTTTCACCACACTGACAATTATGAATTATAGCAAATAAATTCTTTGAACAAACAATTATAATGTTGAAAGGGATTTTTCCTATGGTACAAATTACCTCCTCTCGAAGCGTAATCTGGTATCTAACTATGTTAACTCCCTACTCTCGTGACAGTTAACATAACTAGACCCATTAAGTTCTATGAAAAACTATGTAAATCCTTCAAACGAATCCAAACTACTCTCGTGATTGGATTCGTAGGTTTGAAAAGAATAGTTCCGACGTTGCGATTCACCTCTCGGTCCTTCTCGCAACGTCTAAGACGTAAACATACTTGATCAGGGTAATTCACATAAATAAACACAATTCTAATCAAATCAACACTATAACAATCATGACAAAGATAAAAAAATACGAAATTTAATTCATAGAAGTGAGTGGGCTACATCCCTAATCCCAAAATAGGTTTAAGAAAACATGTTCTTCAAAAAAACAGCATGTATATTGATGAATAAGCATATAATCCTCTCGAAACTACAAGAATTTCACTAAGAAGACAATTAGAAAAGCTTCCCCTAGATCTGGAGATGAAGAGGAGATAATCAATTATCGCTTTTGCGTGAAATCTCGCCGGAATTCTGCCCAGAAAGTGATTTTTGCCCTAGCCGCCGCCTCTGTTCATGTTCATGCATAGAAGACCCCTTAAACCCTCCAAAATCCTTCCTTTTATAGTTTAATTAGTTTAAAACCCATCTAGGAAGGTTTCTGCAAAGTTTGGTTCAATTCCGACTCGATTCGGGTTCGAATCGAGTGAAAAACGTGAATGGGCGAACATTTTCACCGGCTGTAAACTGTTTACGGCCTAGGGTGTAAATGTGTATTAGTGTGCAGTACTGTTTTCACAACCCATGAATATATTCACGGCCTAGGGTGTGAAAGTTGTGTTTGACCTCCGATTTGGCTCAAATTTGACGTACAACTTCGTCTTTTCATCACGAATCATCCCGTGGCATCAAAACTCATAAAATCCATCATTTTGAGTGATATTCACGGCCCATAATGAATTTACGGCCGAAGCCGTAAAAGTCTCTGTGTGTACATGCCTTTGTTCACAGAAAGTTTCATGGCCCATAATGGAATTACGGCCTCACCCGTGAAAGTTTCTGTGTATTCCCATACTTAGCTCTCTTTTTTTCACCATCCGCTCGAACGCAAAATTACGGCTGACTTCATAATTACGGCCAAGGCCGTGAAAGTTGAAATCTTCCCTGTTTTCGCTCCAAATTTGATGTGTAAGCTCGTGATCTCATCGAAAATCATAATGTGGCCTCAAAACTCTCGAAATCCATTATTTTTAAGCCATTTTACCTATATTTTCATAAAAACCAAGAAAAGTGATGATTCTACGCAAAGTGAAGTAAAAACTTTAAAAATTGCATAAAATCATTCAATTAAGCCCAAAATATGATCTAAAATATAGGCAAAAACATGGTGTAAATTCAACTCATCAGAGAACCATGAGTAAAACTAGTGTCGAGATTCGGATGCACGAGAGTGATCCTTGAAATTCCACTAGAGATTATCGACTTAGAACTTGGATGCACGAAAGTGATCCTTGAGTTCTTAGTTTTCTTCAGCATTGGGACGACTCTTGCGGGAGAGCGAAGATTTATCCCTGCATGGTTGTCTGCATGAAAGTGAGACAATCCTTTTATTTAAGTAAATTGCATCTTTGTCATGTTGAAATTAAACTGATGAAATCTTTATTCATATCTAGTCATAAAAATTAAAGTGAATGAAACCCTAGTCCCAGCCTCTCTCTCTGATAACTCCGTTTTAGCGCTTTAGTTCTCGTTTGCTAGTTTACACTCTTACAATTGCCTAGATAGTGAAAAATCAATTATTCGGTACTCCGCAATATAGGTCTCTATGGGATCGATATTTTCTTTATTACTTCGAGTATCCGTGCACTTGTGGACACTACAAGTTAGGGACAACAAGTTTTTGGAGCCGTGTCAGGGAGTGACTAAAGTCCCTGTGCGCCAACACTTTGGTTTTGGACGCGATACCTTAAACAAGTCTACCTGCTTGTATTTAAAAGTGTGTCCTTTCGGATCACATCAGTCTAGAATCTCCAAAAACCTCCAAAATTTGGGTGATTTCACCTACATTTCTAAAAGACAAGGAAAAGTGAAGATTCCAAAATAAGCAAATAAATAAGCCTACATGAGATATAAAAACATCAGAATTATCCTTGTTTAAAGATAAAATGATATCAAAAAATTCTACCAAAATGCAAGACATCAGCTCCAAGCCATCATCTAGCACCATGAAGCCACCTCCATTTGCCTCCTAGCCCTTCATGGCCGAGAGCCACCTTGTGTCACCATGATGTGTTGTCTCCATGAATCATGCTAAACCTTCTCTCTTCTCATGAAAATTCTATCTAGGCTATTCTAAAAATTACATGATATAAAAAGAAAATACATAGAATGTTGGGTCCCCTTCAAGGGGGAGCGAAACCCTAAGCATGCGCAAATCAAAGTACTTGCATGGGTGGAATTAGGGTTTCTATAGGATCGCATGTTCTATATGATCAACTTTGATTTAATTGAAAGATCATGAGAAGATCTCATCATAGCCATGGGTGGATGGAGCCTTGGAAGCAAAGAGTCGAATGCTTCTTCTCCAAAGGTGACGCACACAACAATGAAGATGGCTTGCTCCTTTGAATCCTTTGTGCTAGCAAAGCTCTTCAAAGGGTCCTTGATCGTTGGAAAAGAAAGATGAGATGATATCTCCCTTGGCCGAAAGCTCTCTTCTTCCTCTTCGTCTAAGCTCTAAGCCACACACGAGAGAGCTCCAAAGATTAGAGCCGTTGAGGCAAGCATATGCGTTTTGGCGTTACAAGACTTCCATAAAAGGAAGGTCATGAAGCCATGCGTTCATGGCTTTGAACTAATCCAAAACGCAAACTTAATTGAACCATGCGTTCACATATGTGAACCGGTTCAATTGAAGTTGGTCCAATTTCAATTGGTCCAAAGACCAAATCGAACCAAGCCAAGCCATGGTCTAGATCTCCCTTGAACCAAATGGTTCAAGATCTAACCGATCATCTCTTGATGCTCTTGATCTCACCGATCTAGCATCCACACTCTCGATCGAAGCTTACCGATCTCAAGCCCTAATCAATCAAACATGATCAGACCAGATCTCACTTACAATCAGAGGTTAAATCCCTTTCAACTGAACCAAAACAATTCAGTCCACCCGATCTGACTTAAGTAAGCCATTTCATCAAATTGTGCGACCCTGAGGGTTTCCTTTAAATGTCGGTAACGATAACTTACGTTATCACGATCAGTGAGAGGTATCTAGCAACACATCACTGTCTCCCGATATAAAGGAAAGAGTCTTCCAAGACTACACCCAAACCACAGCACAAGTGTGAATCAACTTCACAAGGCATGCATGTATCCTTTGCCACTGGATGTTCTTATTGGACAAGCGGGTCAAGCTTGTAACTCCAATATGATGAGCATGATTAGATCAGATGAACATAGTCACCTGGGTATGGCCATACACTTTCTCAATCATCTCATCTAGGGGGCCCCTATAGAACATCACACTCCTTGAACAAGGAGACGGCAATCCTATATCTATCACTAGTGTCCCAACCTGACTCATGATCATTATCCAAGATAGTCTATAATCATTATCTTTCAAATGATATTGAACTACCTCAAAACAATGACAATCATCATTTAGAAACACAAGTGATCTCAAGTCAGAGGACATGTGCCACTTAGTGCAAACAAGGATTATTCACATTGTGACAAGCAATTGAATATCCTAGTAGGGTCTGTCCAGTACATCCAATGTACCCATGAGTCTACATCTTATTCCATGCTCGGAGCATCCTATAAGATTAGAACACATATTAGTCTTAATCATATCAAGGCTGTCTCATGTTCACCAAGATATCTCGACTAAGGACATATAGCATGTCAGCCTAGCTGAACAGCTTTGAGATATTATTCAGAAGTACACTTATTACAGCAGACAAGGTAACAAACTGAATAACAACCATTGCCTTTATAAACAAAAGTGTTTATACATGATACTGTTACAATCCCAAGGCCTCAAACATTAGCCTTAAGGGCATACTCCAACAATCTCCCACTTGCACTTAATCTAATGGTTGAGAAATCTCAAACCCATATTATTACAATGCATCTCATGCTTCTGCTGTGCCAGAGGCTTGGTAAGTGGGTCAGCCAGATTGTCATCTGTATGAACCTTGCAAATTTTGATCTCGCCACGATCAATGATCTCCCGGATCAAGTGAAACCGTCTCTGTATGTGCTTGGACTTCTGGTGCGACCGTGGTTCCTTTGCTTGTGCAATGGCTCCAGTGTTATCACAGAAGATAACCAAAGGATCTGCACTCGAAGGAACAACACCAAGTTCCTGAACGAACTTACGAATCCACACTGCCTCCTTGGATGCTTCCGAGGCTGCAACATACTCGGCTTCTGTTGTGGAATCAGCAACAGTAGACTGTTTGAAACTCTTCCACACCACTACTCCTCCATTCAAGCTAAAAACATAGCCTGATTGCGATCGGAAATCATCCTGGTCAGATTGGAACGAAGCGTTAGTATACCCTTCTATACTGAGTTCTTCCTGACCTCCATATATCAAGAACATATCTTTGGTCCTCCGAAGATATTTTAAAATGTTCTTGACTGCAATCCAGTGTGCCTGACCTGGATTACTTTGGAATCGACTGGTCACGCTTAACCCGTAAGCGACGTCTGGGCGAGTACACAACATCGCATACATAATGGACCCAATAGCCTAAGCATAAGGCGTATTGTCCATTTCATCTTTCTCAGTCTGTGTTTGTGGACACTGACTCTTCGAAAGATTCAGACCATGTCTGACTGGAAGATACCCTCTTTTAGAATTCTCTAAATGGAATCTCTCCAGGACTTTATCGATGTAAGTACTCTGGCACAGCCCGAGAAGCCTCTTAGATCTATCCCTGTAGATCTTCACACCTAATACATAGGCTGCTTCTCCTAAATCTTTCATCTGAAAACATTTTCCTAACCATGCTTTAACAGCATGCAGTTCAGGAATATCGTTTCCAATGATTAAGATATCATCGACGTAGAGGACTAGGAAAGTAACCACGCTCCCACTAAACCTCTTATATACACATGGGTCATCTTCGTTCTTGATGAAACCAAACTCAGAGATTGATTCATCAAAACGAATATTCCAGCTTCTAGATGCTTGTTTCAGTCCATAAATGGACTTCTTTAACTTGCATATTTTATGACGATCTGATGGATTAGTGAAACCTTCTGGTTGTGTCATATACACATCCTCATCCAGATTTCCATTAAGGAAAGCAGTTTTCACATCCATCTGCCAGATCTCATAATCATAATATGCTGCTATCGCGAAAAGAATCCGAATAGACTTGAACATGGCTACAGGAGAGAAAGTTTCATCATAATCTATCCCGTAGATTTGTTTGAAACCTTTCGCAACTAGCCTGCCTTTATAGGTAACCACGTTACCATCCATGTCAATCTTCTTCTTGAAGATCCATTTACAGCCTATAGGGATTACTCCCGGAGGCGGATCAACCAAATCCCAGACTTGGTTATCTGACATGGAGTCCATCTCGGCTCGCATAGCTTCAAGCCATCTAGCTGACTCCGGTCCACTGACCGCATCCGCATAAGTGAGGGGTTCATCATTATCAATGATGTAGACTCCGTCATAGCGCTCAGGCTGTCGACGGATCCTTCCTAATCTACGCGGTTCCCGTGATATCTGAGCCTCAGGTTGTTCAGTAACCTGATCTACCGGCTCAGGCTCATCCAACTGTGCTTGACTACTTTGTCCTTCCTCTGGATTCTCATCCAGCTTTATTTCTCTCCCACTGGCCTCTTGCAGAAGAAACTCCTTCTCAAGAAAAATGGCCGTCCGAGCAACAAATACCTTGTTCTCTTTGGGATCGTAGAAATAATAACCCTTAGTTTCCTTAGGGTAACCGACAAAGATGCATTTCTCAGATCTGCTCTCCAGTTTCCCAGAGGCGAGCTTTTTGACATAAGCCTCGCAACCCCAGATCTTAATAAATGTCAAGCTAGGCTGTTTCCCATACCATAACTCATATGGCGTCTTTGAAACTGCCTTGGATGGCACTCGGTTTAGTACCTTTGCAGCTGTTTCCAGTGCAAATCCCCAAAAGGAGTAAGGTAGAGTAGCCTGACTCATCATAGAACGAACCATATCAAGTAACGTTCTATTTCTCCTCTCGGACACACCATTCCATTGCGGTGTTCCTGGCGGAGTGAGCTGTGAGATAATCCCACACTCTTTTAGATAGTCAGTAAACGCATGACTCAAGTATTCTCCACCTCGATCAGAACGAAGTGCCTTGATATTTCGGCCTAGCTGATTCTGTACTTCATTTTTGAACTCTTTGAACTTGTCAAAAGATTCACTCTTATGTCTCATTAGATAGACATAACCATATCTACTGAAATCATCAGTAAAGGTAATGAAGTACTGATAGCCACCTCTGGCATGTTTACTAAATGGCCCACACACATCACTGTGTATAAGGTCAAGTAAACCTGAAGCCCTTTGACCTTTGTTAGGAAAAGGAGCCTTCGTCATTTTACCCATTAAACAAGCTTTGCATGTATCAATCTCCTCATAGGAGAATGATCCCAGCAGTCCATGATCATGCAACCGCTTAATGCGCTTCTTGTTAATATGGCCTAAACGACTATGCCATAACAAGGTGCTGTCATTAGCATACTTGGCTTTCTTATTATCAATATTTTGTATAGAATATTCCATGTCCAACATGAATAACCCATTGTTAATTGAACCAGTAGCATAAACAATATTATCAAGAGTAAGATAACACTTTGAAATCTTGCATTCAAAGGAAAACCCTTTCCTGACAAGAGCAGGAATAGAGATAATATTTTTGGTAATACTGGGTACAAAATAACAATTGTTTAATTCTAATACAATGCCAGATGGTAATGAGATGTAATAATCCCCTACAGCAACAGCAGCAACCCGTGCCCCGTTTCCAACGCGTAGGTCCACCTCATGCTGTCCCACCTGTCTTCTTCTCTTGAGTTCCTGTACATTTGAACAAATGTGAACTCCACATGCAGTGTCCAACACCCATGAAATAGAAGAAGAGGATATCATGACCTCAGTCACAAATATACCTGAGCCAGAAGCGATGCTTCCCCTCTTGTCTCCTTGGAGCGCTTTACAGTCCTTTTTCCAGTGACCCAGCTGGCCACAGTGGAAACACCTGTTGTCCTTTGACCGCTTAACCTTCTGTTTCAGAGCCTTGCTGTAACTCTTGACAGGGGCTTTGCCCTTCTTCCCCTTCTTCTTGTTCCTGGAAGGAACCATTAAGACAGAGGTTGAAGGCTTTCCCTTCAGAGTTTCCTCAGTAGTCTAGAGCATATTGAGCAGCTCTGCCGGAGTACAATCGATTTTGTTCATATTAAAGTTAATAATGAACGCATCGAAAGAAGGCGGGAGAGACTGCAGAATAATGTCTACAGCAAGCTCCTGGTTGATGGTATGCCCCAGTTTCTCCAGAGCCTCCTTGTGCCCAATCATCTTGAGCACGTGAGCTCCTACTGGGCTCCCGTCAGCCAGTTTGCTCTGAAAGAAAAGCTTTGTCAGATTATAGCGTTCTGTCCTCGCCTGTGCAGCATACAGCATCTTGAGGTTCGCTATAATCTCTATAGCCGACATATCCTCATGCTGGCGCTGCAGCGGTGGCGTCATAGACGCTAGCATCAGGCAAGCGACATCAATGCTATCATTGACGTGCTTTTCATAGGCATCGCGAACCGCCCTTGCGGCGTTCACAGCGGGTTGAGGCGGTATAGCCGTCTCGAGGACATACAGTTTCCTCTCTGCCTTAAGAACGATCTTAAGGTGTCCATACCAGTCTGAGAAGTTTGGCCCAGCAAACTTCTCCCTTTCCAGTAGGGATCGCACATTGAAGCTCATGGTGTTCGTTGCTGCAGGAATCTACAACAATGCAAGAACAGCAAGGTCAGTATCAATGTTTAGAATCAATCCAGGACTTAAGAAAGATTCTTTTTCTCACTATTTTATCTGACTGAAAAATCCAGTAAAACAGTCCGAAAGAGTAATACTCTTTTAGTGAGATGGGATCCAGATTTCATACTTGGTCTCCGCGTCCCGCTCAGGCGAGATAAGATGCACAGAGAGTACAAGCACTAATCTCTGGTAGGCAGTCCCTGCCAATCGCCAACCCGTGCGATTCCCCTTCATCTGGGCAATCCAGCCGACTGTGCCAACTGAGTTGGTACAACACAGTCTCTGACCCCGCAGATGGCTGCCTCCATGTGCTACCATATGCCCCATATGTAGCCTACATGGTCAAGCTGACCTGACCTACTCCCTGGACCACCACGTGCTATGCTGAGCAACGAGAAGCGATAAATCCCTTCTCTGTAACACACAGGTGAAATCCCGCACCGTCTGAAGATAGATGGACGTGCCCACTGAGTGGGTACAACACGGCTCCAACGATAGTCAGAACAGTGAGGTTTCGCGTCAGAAGGCTAACGAGCTTGATATTTTAGCGTTGGATTTTAACGGTCTTTTATCTTCTTACTATCAGGCAAATCCTATGGCTATAGCAGAAGATAAACTCATGCAATTCTAATTATAAAAGCAATAAATAGAAAGCATGCTGATCTTATGTGGTAAAAGCCCATGAACCCTAAGTAAGACCTTAAGTTATCTTAAGTCTTCACTTGCTTCTTGGGTCTTTTGCATCTCATCTGGTCCAACCCAGGGCCCTAGCGCTCAATGCAGCTCAGGTGCGCCCACCAGCTGAATGCGCCGCTACGATGTGTGCTTTTGTGCTCTTGTCTAATTAAAATACATTTTAATCTATCTAGACAAGCTTGACTCGCAGGTCAATTATACAATAAATTAATTAAAAATGTGATTCGCAGATCACAAAAATAATAATTTACCAGGCTCGCAGGCCCCAGCACAGCACACAATAAAGGGCATCCCACATAAGATTAAATAAACAAGCATCATGGCATCATTCAATCAACATGTGATCCATCACATAAGAAAATAAAATTTTGAAAACCCATTGGCATCAATTTTACTTTACTTATGTGCTCCTACAACCTTACAACGGTCCATTAATAGGGATCCACTCATCATGTCTAGTTTGATCCATGCCTTTGCATGCACCAAGTCTTAACTGACTTGCGTTGACCTAATGGTCAACCATGCATGCCCTAAGGGCTGAACAACCAACATGAGTTCTGGCAAGCGGGTGTGACCCCGGGCCTAACTCATGTGTGTTCACTGGTTGTCTCGACTAGACCTCGCTACACGCCTGTGATGCAGTCGACCTATAGCCACCTCGTGCTTGCGCACAGGTGCCATCTGGTCGACCCATCTAGGCTGTCAGATGGTCTGATCAAACTAGTTAGATCTTACTTAGAGGATGATTTCAACCCTACTAACCCGTCTAAGGGTTTATAGCAGGCGCCACTTAGATCTAATGGTGATAGGCGCGCAAGATGTAAGTTTGGAAAAACAACTACAACAAGCGCAACAAACAACATGCGCCAAACAAGATAAACAAGATACATCTAATATCTAGCATGTTAATCTTTGCATGTTGATAACCCATAGATCTAGACATGAGCGCAAACTTCTCCAAGCAATGATACAAGCGCAAACAAATATGGTAGCACATAGTATCATGTAAGCGCAAGAACATAGTATCATGTAAGCGCAAGTAAACAAAGCATCAAGAGAGCGCAACATGGAATCATGAGTGGATCACAATCTTAACAAAGCAATCATATAGATCTACTGAAAACCCTGCTCTGATACCAGTTGTTGGGTCCCCTTCAAGGGGGAGCAAAACCCTAAGCATGCGCAAATCAAAGTACTTGCATGGGCGGAATTAGGGTTTCTATAGGATCGCATGTTCTATATGATCAACTTTGATTTAATTGAAAGATCATGAGAAGATCTCACCATAGCCATGGGTGGATGGAGCCTTGGAAGCAAAGGGTCGAATGCTTCTTCTCCAAAGGTGACGCACACAACAATGAAGATGGCTTGCTCCTTTGAATCCTTTGTGCTAGCAAAGCTCTTCAAAGGGTCCTTGATCGTTGGAAAAGAAAGATGAGATGATATCTCCCTTGGCCGAAAGCTCTCTTCTTCCTCTTCGTCTAAGCTCTAAGCCACACACGAGAGAGCTCCAAAGATTAGAGCCGTTGAGGCAAGCATATGCGTTTTGGCGTTACAAGACTTCCATAAAAGGAAGGTCATGAAGCCATGCGTTCATGGCTTTGAACTAATCCAAAACGCAAACTTAATTGAACCATGCGTTCACATATGTGAACCGGTTCAATTGAAGTTGGTCCAATTTCAATTGGTCCAAAGACCAAATCGAACCAAGCCAAGCCATGGTCTAGATCTCCCTTGAACCAAATGGTTCAAGATCTAACCGATCATCTCTTGATGCTCTTGATCTCACCGATCTAGCATCCACACTCTCGATCGAAGCTTACCGATCTCAAGCCCTAATCAATCAAACATGATCAGACCAGATCTCACTTACAATCAGAGGTTAAATCCCTTTCAACTGAACCAAAACAATTCAGTCCACACGATCTGACTTAAGTAAGCCATTTCATCAAATTGTGCGACCCTGAGGGTTTCCTTTAAATGTCGGTAACGATAACTTACGTTATCACGATCAGTGAGAGGTATCTAGCAACACATCACTGTCTCCCGATATAAAGGAAAGAGTCTTCCAAGACTACACCCAAACCACAGCACAAGTGTGAATCAACTTCACAAGGCATGCATGTATCCTTTGCCACTGGATGTTCTTATTGGACAAGCGGGTCAAGCTTGTAACTCCAATATGATGAGCATGATTAGATCAGATGAACATAGTCACCTGGGTATGGCCATACACTTTCTCAATCATCTCATCTAGGGGGCCCCTATAGAACATCACACTCCTTGAACAAGGAGACGGCAATCCTATATCTATCACTAGTGTCCCAACCTGACTCATGATCATTATCCAAGATAGTCTATAATCATTATCTTTCAAATGATATTGAACTACCTCAAAACAATGACAATCATCATTTAGAAACACAAGTGATCTCAAGTCAGAGGACATGTGCCACTTAGTGCAAACAAGGATTATTCACATTGTGACAAGCAATTGAATATCCTAGTAGGGTCTGTCCAGTACATCCAATGTACCCATGAGTCTACATCTTATTCCATGCTCGGAGCATCCTATAAGATTAGAACACATATTAGTCTCAATCATATCAAGGCTGTCTCATGTTCACCAAGATATCTCGACTAAGGACATATAGCATGTTAGCCTAGCTGAACAGCTTTGAGACATTATTCAGAAGTACACTTATTACAGCAGACAAGGTAACAAACTGAATAACAACCATTGCCTTTATAAACAAAAGTGTTTATACATGATACTGTTACAATCCCAAGGCCTCAAACATTAGCCTTAAGGGCATACTCCAACATAGAAAACTTTTACAATGAGATATTAGAGATAAGGTACGACACGCAGGCCACTTAATTTTACAAGCAATCAACACAAGTGGATATATGCATCCACATCACAAACACATTTGGGGCTCATTAAAACCATATCAATCCAGACCATATTGCAAGGATAAAATTTATCATGAATCTATATACATGAAAACTAAGAATTTAGATCAAATTTTAGTTTTCCATTGTGCCAAATATCCATAATTATTATATGAACAATTTTTAACACCAAATTTTAATTAATTGGGCCCAAGAGGCCAACCAACAATTGTTGTCTACTAAATGAATAATTTTAGTCACGCCCTCACTTGCCCCAAAAATCCCCCAAAATTTAAATTTTACACTCAAATTGCAAGAGGCTATCATTGAGTAATTTTATTGAATTATTTTAGTTATCTTCATATGATTTTAGGAGGGTGGCACATGTACAAAAATTTGGACATTGGTGTCACAAGAGTCCTCCATCTACAAGTATCCACATAATGATCGCTTAGATGTTGCTCTTGTCCATGCTCGATGCTAGCCTCAGAGTCTTTCTTCTTCCTTAGGATTTATGCCAACTGAAGAAGAAAGAGTAGAGATGGTGACCAAGGCAGGGGCGATAGCATAGGGAGAGGAGAGGCGCCAAGTCAAAGCAAGCACTAAAACTTACGTATATGATGCCATGCATTTTTATAGTAATTTTTACTGTTATTTCATGTTAAATTCAGGCTTGTTTGAATGTTTTTACACTCCTTTAAGGCTTATTTAATTAAAAAAAAACTTTAGAATCTTCACTTTTCGTCTGTCCTATTGAATTTCAGGTAAAATCACCCAATTTTGAGGTCTTTTTGAAGAATCTAAGAGCATGGGGTGATTCCTTATGAGAAGACGCAGCTGCCCGTAAAATTTGGGCTCAATCGGAGCCTTCTCTAGACTTCACGGCCAGGTGAACCCCATGGGGTTCACCCGTGATCTGGTCTGATGAAGTCCCGCACAAAAATATGTCGAAGATTTCACTGGTAGGTGAACCCTGCGGGGTTCACCTGTGATTATTTCACAACAAAAGAGCACCGTGCACTTCACCACCTGGTGAACCCGGCGGGGTTCACCCGTGAAGTTGACGGATCAGCCCGACACCTATTCGGTATTCTGGCAATTTTGAACCCAATTCAACTCCAAATTTAGCAAGTGAGGTTTTTTTGGAAAGCTTACTTGGAGGCGGACAAATAGAGTATAAAAGCCCCAAATTCCGTGACCTAACGAGGGAGAAATTAGACGACAAAGCAGCTAGGGCGGAAGAACACGGCGATTCCCGACTTCTAGTGGATTTCTGGAGATTCAATCATCAAAACCCTATTATTCTTGTTTATTTCTTTCGGTTAATCATCTCTTCCCTATTAGAAACCTTTTCCTGTGATTTTCTTATGTATAAAGACAGTATTTTGAGCGATTCAACGATGGTGGTAGCGTAAACTTGTTTTCAGGGCTAGGTTGAAGCCCTCTGACGATTTCTTTATGCAAATCTTGTTTTAATCTTGCTATTTGGATCACATCTTAAGCATATTTCACTTGATGCGCTTATTTCTTGATTTGTACTCTGGCCAAGTATTATCATGTTACAGTGGTTACGGTTCATAACGAAAGTAGGACCGTAACGACCAAACCTCTATGTGAATCTTTTGAAGGCTTGACGCGAAAGTGCTTGCCCTTCGCTCGAGGGTCCATAATCTACCACGGAACCCATCGCGTTTGTCGAAAATGATCCACCGCGAAAGTAAGAGACGTTCTAGGCAAGCACCGGGGTGTACACTCGAAAGAGGGCACCTTCGTACAATAGGGTAGATTCCTTATGCAAATCTATAAATCCTTATAACTGGCATTTGTTTCTTAGAGCATTTAAAATCGTCAGAGAGGTGGAAACCCGAGCCCTGATATTCGCTTTCATATAATTTCCCTACTGTAGTTATTTGATTTCTTATTTACGATTTGCTTAGCTTTAGTTTTCTTGTTCCAAAAACCACGATTTGATCTGCTTAGATTCCAATAATTAGATTTTCTATTACTCACCTTGTTCCCTGTGGGAGACGATATCTTTTATATTACTTCGACATTTCCGTGCACTTGCGGATAGTGTCAAGTTTTTGGCACCGTTGCCGGGGAACAACGGTTGATATTAGCATACTTCTAAGGACTGGTAGACTAAGCTTTAGTTAGTTTTCTTCTCTTTCTTTATTTTTGTTTCACACTGCTTTTTGCTTGTGTTAATTGCTTTGAACTTCTTAATTGAGTCTGACATATTTTTATGCAAAGAAGTTCCAGGGCAGGACCACTTTTCGAAATCGATCTTGAGATAGAACGGAACTTCAAACAAAGAAGAAAGCTTAATCAAACTCAACAAAAGGAAGGTCAAAAACAGATGGAACACCTACACATCGACATGGAGAATGAACCAGTGCCTCAACCTGTGAACAACAACAACACCAGAACACTGCGTGAATACGCAGCACCTTTTACACATGGGTTTCAATCAAGAATAGTCAGGCCTAGTGTCGAGGCCAATAATTTTGAAATTAAACCTGCATTACTTTCCATGATACAACAAAATCAATTTGGTGGTTCTCCTCTTGAGGACCCAAATATGCACTTGTCTATATTTTTGGAATACTTCGATATGCTTAAAATTAATGGAGCTACTTCTGATGCTATCAGATTACGCTTTTTCCCATTCTCTCTGCGGGACAGAGCAAGGGCATGGCTCCACACGATCCCCTTAGCTTCGATTCGGACATGGGATGAACTGTCTCAAGCTTTCCTCTCAAAGTATTTCCCTCCTTCGAAGACAATCCACCTCAGAAACCAGATAACGAGCTTCATGCAAAAGGATGGAGAGTCTTTGTACGAAGCCTGGGAAAGATTCAAAGAGCTTCAAAGATTATGTCTGCATCATGGGATCGAGACTTGGGTTCTCGTACACACATTCTATATGGGATTGGAGTACAACACTAGACTCACAGTCGATGCAGCTACTAGAGGATCGGGTTTAATGAGCAAAATACCTAAAGATGCCATAAACCTCCTGGAGGACATTGTAACATCCCGTTATCTTAATCCCAAACAAGCAACACAAGTCATAGAGGAACAGGATGTTATCACACAGGATCGATACACACGCTAAGTAAAACCAAGTTCAGGAAAAGTCGACCTGAAAATTTTCGAGAATCCACACATTGAAAATCCACGAAACACAATTTCATAAATGTACCTGCCACCACGCAATCCTTGCACTAGACATATGCAAGGCAACAGTATATCAAAGCCATATAAAATCCGTAAAATCCATAAATCACATAAATCACATAAGGGTACCTGCCACCAGGCAATACTTGCACTAGACATATGCAAGTTTACATTTATATCAAATCTGATCGCAAATACAATTCGACTCGAAATTCGAAGCAAAACCACAATATCGATTTTATAATTTCATAAAACTAACGTCAATGATATTAAACACCGAAACCAGGCCCAAGCCCGTGGTGACACAAAATCAAAATCTCAAAACTGCCACAACCGGCGACACGAATTCACAAGGTTTGGCCATAACTGGCCCCAGTTAATTAAGCACAAAAGTCTTGTACATCAAACCAGCATAGTTGTAGAGAAAATCACAATATCCATAACATACGCTAACTCAGGCAATGCGCCCCTGCTCTACACCTGAAAATAATGAGGGGTGAGCTACACAGCCCAGTGAGTGGATAGTCTCAATCGACCATCCATAACATACACTCAAAGATACATGCAGATTATTTTTTTTTTTAAATCTTTAGCAGAACATTATGTCAACATATAACTAAAACAAAGAACAGAAAACAAAGAACAGAACTCATATAAACAATTAAATATACAGGTATCACACAAATGCCACCCCAGAGTAATCAAAGTTCTAGAGCCATACTCTAAACCAACTAACACACCGACCACTTAGTTGTTGTCCAGCATAAATCAAAAGTGACCCCTAGGGTCCAACCCGGCTCTGGCCTAAGCACTGGGAGAAGCCTGCAAATCACATGCAACACAAACATGGACGGTGTGTAGACTCAAGAGGTGATCCCCACCCGGTCAAGATGTGATACCTTGATCTACACCACCCCATAACACAAAAATCTAAAAGTCTAAGAGTGATGAAATCAAGAGGTGGCCCCTGTCCGACCAAGACATGGCACTTTGCATCAATCACTCGTTCTCCCAAGGGTTCCTTATCTGAACAACCACTAGACACATCTTATATATTATTTCACAATCACAAAAGTGGACTCCTAAGTGTCAACCAGACTCTAGGATAGTCATTTTCATCACGACAATCACAACAGGCAGGCTGAAACATCAACCCCTCACATATCACATATAGACTATCCCTTTGAGTACACAGTTACACTTAGCCTTAGTCCTATCCATAATGGGTACACAGACCACAACACATAATATTCGAAACCACATATAACCACATAATATAGTGTAGTGTCCTTAGGTTTCATGCTGATCAGTTTAGTATAACCTTGCTAAGTTATCACCCAAGTTTCTCAAACAAGGATACATGGCCATAAATATATAACATGCTGCACATAGAGAAACAATCATGGATCCTATAACATTATTAGCATTTATCAGGGCATCCATAAAATCAACATAGGATTAAAATTTGTATTCTTACTATCTAATTCATATAACACCACATGTAGCCCACGGTTCCTACAACATATTATCTACTTAAACTTTAACCTTAGTTAACAAGAATTTCATGCTCAAGAATCACGGATTTAAAACTCCCTAAATGCCATATAAGTTTCGGTTTTTAGCATGGTAAGGTTTCTAAGAAATCAAATGTATCATCTAACACAACCAAGCGGATAGAATTCGAATAAGACACCCCACTCACCTCTTATCTTGAACCGTGAACACCAAGATGAAAATCTCTCCACACAACTCGTCCAAGGCCTTGAAATGTTCCTAGGTAGACGCCACCAATGGAAGAGAAACGCCACCAAACACCAAAGACGCCGGCCAAGGGGAAAAAGAAGAGGAAGAAGAAAATTCGTCCAAGCCTTCAAGAAATCGCCCAAGCCTTCAAGAAATCGCCCAAGCCTTCAAGAAATCGCCAACTTCTTTGCCCTAGCCGTCCGCCCCCCCCCCCCCCCTTGGATTTTCGGTTTTTAATTTTTAACCCGCTAACTAATTAATTCGAATAGGGTTTATGAATTAACCCACTTACTGATTAATTCAAATTTTAAACCCAAAATCCATCTAATTTAAGTGCAAACCCAATAACCCATAATTAATTATTCACTTAACCGAAAATCCAATAAGGATTTAATTAACATCCAATAAGCTCTAATTGAATCAAAATCCATTAAGACTTAAATTAATATCCACTAACCCTTTGCCACTAATTTATAAATAACCCCTAAAGGTTTTAGAGATAAAACTCTCCCCCATCCTAGAGTTTACAAAAACAAAACATAGGAAAAATATCGCAGCCAAAGATTTTATTTAAATCAAGAATAAAATATCACAGTCAATGATTTTATTTAAATCAAGAATTGTACTTACAAGGACTTAAGATCCTTGGATCTTACATCCCTCCCTCCTTATAAAGCTTTAGTCCTCTAAAGCTCAACATTCATATCATCAAAAAGATAAGCATACAGCCTCCTCATATCAGCCTCAGTCTCCCAGGTCGCCTCCTCAACCGAATGGTTTCCCCAGATAACCTTTACCAAAGGTATAGACTTGTTCCTCAGAACTTTATCCTTTCTATCCACAATCCGGAGAGGTCTTTCCTCAAAGGTCAAATCACTCTGAATCTGAAGAGGTTCTAACTCCAATACATGAGATGGATCAGGGTGATATTTCCTCAAAGTAGAAACATGGAATACATTATGCAAATGTTCCAAAGCAGGAGGTAAAGCTAAACGGTAAGCCACTGGACCAACTCTCTCAATAATGTCAAAAGGTCCCACAAACCTCGGGCTCAGCTTTCCTTTCTTGCCAAACCGCATAACACCCTTAGTCGGTGACACCCTTAAGAAAACATGATCCCCTACCATAAACTCTAGGGGACGACGACGGTCATCAGCATAACTCTTCTGTCTGTCTCGAGAAATCTTCAGTTTATCCTGAATCTCTTTGACCTTATCAGTAGTCTCCTGTACTGCATCAGATCTCAAAATCAATCTATCACCGGTTTCCTCCCAACACAAGGGAGTCCTACACCTTCTCCCATACAAAGCCTCATAAGGAGCCATCTGAATACTGGAGTGGAAGCTATTATTATAGGTGAACTCTATCAAAGGTAGATCCCGGTCCCACTCAGAACTCCAATCAACCACATAAGCTCTCAACAGGTCTTCTAGAGTCTGGATAGTACGTTCCGTCTGGCCATCAGACTGAGGATGGTATGCTGTACTAAAATTCAACTTAGTACCCAAACCCTCCTGTAAGCTCTTCCAAAACCTGGACAGAAACCGAGAGTCCCTATCAGACACAATATCAACAGGCACTCCATGCAGTCTGACTATCTCATCAATGTACAATCTAGCCAGTCTCTCTAAAGGATAAGTCATCTTGATCGGAAGAAAGTGGGCTGATTTAGTGAGTCTATCAACAATCACCCAAATAGCATCATGACCCAATCTGGTTCTGGGCAAACCACACACAAAATCCATACTGATACATTCCCACTTCCACTCAGGAATAGGAAGGGGCTGCAACAAACCACCAGGCTTCTGGTGTTCAGCCTTTACAGTCTGACAGGTTAAACATCTAGAGACAAAATCAACTACCTCTTTCTTCATACCCGGCCACCAAAAGCTCTTCTTAAGGTCCTGATACATCTTAGTCACACCAGGGTGTAGAGAATATTTGGAGTTATGGCTATCCTCCAATATTTCTTTCCTCAAGCTCGGTTCCTCAGGGACACACACCCTTCCACGGAACCGGAGAACACCATCATCAGACAAGCTAAAATCCTGAACTTCACCCGCAATCAAATTATCCCTGATCTGAGCTAATCTCGGATCCACAGACTGCTGATCTCTGATCTTCTGCAACAGAGCAGACTGTACTCTGAGGAAAGCCACATAACCCGACTGAACTCTAGGAGAAACACTGATCCCGAGATCTCTGAACTCCTGCAGTAACTGCCACTCACTCCGTAGTGCCGCTACTGAAGTAACTGGATGTCTGCTCAGTGCATCAGCCACTACATTGGCCTTTCCAGCCTGATACTGAATAGCGAAGTCATAGTCTTTGATCAACTCCATCCATCTTCTCTGTCTCATGTTCAACTCCTTCTGAGTGAAGATGTACTTGAGACTCTGGTGGTCAGTGAACAGATCAAACTCCTGTCCCAACAAATAGTGACGCCATATCTTTAGAGCAAAGACTACGGCCGCCAACTCTAAGTCATGAGTAGGGTAGTTCAACTCATACTCCTTCAGTTGTCTCGAAGCATAGGCTACCACATTACCCTTCTGCATCAAGACACAACCCAACCCCTTGCCTGAAGCATCCGTATAGACGGTAAACCTTTCCCCATCACTAGGAATAATGAGGATCGGTGTACTAGTCAACCTTCTCTTCAGCTCCTGAAAGCTCTCCTCACACTTGTCATCCCAATTAAACTTGGCCTCCTTTCTGGTCAATTTAGTTAAAGGACCCGCCAGCTTGGAGAATCCCTCAACAAACCTCCGGTAGTAACCTGCTAGACCCAGGAAACTTCTGATCTCAGTAGCACTAGTCGGTCTTCCCCAATTAAGGATGGCTTGCACCTTAACTGGATCCACAGACACTCCCTGACCAGAAATCACATGCCCAAGGAAGCTGATCTTTTCTAACCAAAACTCACACTTACTGGCCTTGGCATATAATCGGTTTTTCCTTAGGATCTCCAGCACTCTGCGCAAGTCACTGACATGATCCGAAGTAGTCCGAGAGTACACCAAAATATCATCTATGAAGACTACCACACAAGAATCAAGCAATTCATGAAATACCCTGTTCATCAAATCCATGAAGACAGCAGGTGCATTCGTCAGTCCAAAAGGCATAACTAGAAATTCAAAATGCCCATACCTGGTCCTGAAAGCAGTCTTAAATATATCCTCATCCTTGACCCTAAGCTGGTAATACCCTGATCTCAGATCTATCTTAGAGAACACCGTAGCCCCCTGTAATTGATCAAATAGATCATCAATTCTGGGGAGAGGATACCTATTCTTGATAGTCACTTGGTTTAGTTGCCTGTAGTCTATACACATCCTCAGGGTTCCATCCTTCTTCTTTACGAACAGCACTGGTGCTCCCCAGGGAGAAGCACTAGGCCGGATGTAACCTTTCTCCAGCAATTCCTCCAGTTGCTTCTTAAGCTCGGCTAACTCTGAGGTAGCCATGCGGTAAGGAGCTCTGGAGATAGGTGCAGTACCTGGCACCAACTCAATGCCAAACTCTACCTCTCGAATTGGTGGCAAGCCTGAAAATTCCTCAGAGAACACATCAGGAAACTCTTGCACCACCGCCATCTGAGTCAAATCAGGGGTAGAATCATCCTGCACCTTAACATGTGCAATATAACCCTTACAACCACTAGCAAGTAACTTTCTGGCCTGCAGGAAAGATATCACATGTGGTCCTTGGTCTGACACCAGACCTCTCACAAAAGCCGATTCCCATCTAGTAGATTCAAGGTGATTACTTTCTCAAAGCAGTCCACAGTGGCATGATGCGAGGATAACCAATCCATACCTAGGATGACATCATAGTCTTGCATGTCTAAAAGGATTAGATCTACAAGAAACTCATAACCCTCTACATGCACTACACAATCAGCACAAACAGTGTCTGTAGATGATGATTTTCCTAAGGGAGTACTTACAGACACAACATAATCCAGCACCTTAGGTAATACAGGTAAACATGCAGCAAATCTAACAGATACAAAAGATAAATTTGCACCAGGGTCAAATAAGATGCGAGCTAACTGATCGAATACAAATAAAGTACCTTCCACTACAGATCGAGAAGCCCGTGTATCTTTCTCAGCCACTGCATAAACTCGGGTCTGGACTGTAGGCTTATCCGTGCCTCTCTGCCGCATCTCAGGCTCCTTGCAGTCCTTGATCATGTGTCCAGGTTTCTTACACCTGAAGCACACACCATTCTTCTTAAAACAGTCTCTCATCAGATGTCCCTTGAGCCCACAATAATGACAATTTCGATCCTCTGTGTTACCGTTCTTTACATCCCTGGATTGCTGCGGTACATCCCTGGACTGCTGCGGTGCCTTGTGAGAGTAAGGCTTATACCTGCCCTTCTTGAAGTCCTTATGCTTAGGGTACTTCTTACCCTTGCCGCCATCACCAAACTGAGGAGCTGCCGCCTCAGCTGCAGGAATCACAGTCATGGTAACACTAGAACTCCTCTCAGATATGTATCTCTCGATGGTGCGTGCTCGCCCAACAGTCTCAACATAAGTCTCCAAGTGCTGAGCACCAACCTGTTCTCGAATGTCCCATCTGAGACCTCTGAGAAACTTGGTAGCCCTCCTCTTTTCAGTGTTTATCAGGTGAGGGGCATACTTTCCCAATTTAGTGAACTGCAACTCATACTGGTCCACAGTCATATCACCCTGCTCCAGGTGAATAAATTCCACCTCTCGGTCCTCTACCAAGCTATCAGGGAAATATTTCTCGTTAAATTGAGACAAGAAGTAGGGCCAATTTACTGTTTCATGTCTTTCCGCAGCTAGCCTCACCACGCCCTTCCACCACTCATCTGCGTCACCACGCATCATATAGGTGGTCAGACACAGCTTGTCCTCATCGGAGCAACGCATGACTTGAAAAATCTTTTCCAAGCATAACTGCCAGTTCTCTGCAGTACTTGATTCTGGGCCCCCATAAAAAGAGCTAGGACCCAGTTTCTGGAATTCACTCACAAGCGAGGCATAGCGCCTGTGAGCGTCTTCCTGATAGTCATTCCCCACCACCCGAGTAGTAGTCTGGGATCTCTCCTGAGTCAATTGCTGCAAGAGCTGCTGTTGCGCTTCTTGATGCTGAGTCTGTTGCTGCTGCAGCATCTGAGCTTGCCTCTCTATCATGGCACCCTGTTGCCGTACCATGCCTGTCAGAGCCTCAATGGTTCTCGTGAGATCTGAGGCCTGCTCACCCTCGCCGCTAGCATTTCCTCTGGATCGCACCATCTTAAATTCCTACACACACATACCATAGTAAGGAAAGCAAACATAAACCTATCAGGTGTCTAGCAATACACAAACATGTTTTCCCCCCGAACTAAGTTTTAGCTAGCCAACTCCTCTGATACCATTCTGTAACATCCCGTTATCTTAATCCCAAACAAGCAACACAAGTCATAGAGGAACAGGATGTTATCACACAGGATCGATACACACGCTAAGTAAAACCAAGTTCAGGAAAAGTCGACCTGAAAATTTTCGAGAATCCACACATTGAAAATCCACGAAACACAATTTCACAAATGTACCTGCCACCACGCAATCCTTGCACTAGACATATGCAAGGCAACAGTATATCAAAGCCATATAAAATCCGTAAAATCCATAAATCACATAAATCACATAAGGGTACCTGCCACCAGGCAATACTTGCACTAGACATATGCAAGTTCACATTTATATCAAATCTGATCGCAAATACAATTCGACTCGAAATTCGAAGCAAAACCACAATATCGATTTTATAATTTCATAAAACTAACGTCAATGATATTAAACACCGAAACCAGGCCCAAGCCCGCGGTGACACAAAATCAAAATCTCAAAACTGCCACAACCGGCGACACGAATTCACAAGGTTTGGCCATAACTGGCCCCAGTTAATTAAGCACAAAAGTCTTGTACATCAAACCAGCATAGTTGTAGAGAAAATCACAATATCCATAACATCCGCTAACTCAGGCAATGCGCCCCTGCTCTACACCTGAAAATAATGAGGGGTGAGCTACACAGCCCAGTGAGTGGATAGTCTCAATCGACCATCCATAACATACACTCAAAGATACATGCAGATTGTTTTTTTTTTAAAAATCTTTAGCAGAACATTATGTCAACATATAACTAAAACAAAGAACAGAAAACAAAGAACAGAACTCATATAAACAATTAAATATACAGGTATCACACAAATGCCACCCCAGAGTAATCAAAGTTCTAGAGCCATACTCTAAACCAACTAACACACCGACCACTTAGTTGTTGTCCAGCATAAATCAAAAGTGACCCCTAGGGTCCAACCCGGCTCTGGCCTAAGCACTGGGAGAAGCCTGCAAATCACATGCAACACAAACATGGACGGTGTGTAGACTCAAGAGGTGATCCCCACCCGGTCAAGATGTGATACCTTGATCTACACCACCAAATAACAC
This sequence comes from Costus lasius, assembly GCA_027563935.2. Lineage (NCBI taxonomy): Eukaryota > Viridiplantae > Streptophyta > Magnoliopsida > Zingiberales > Costaceae > Costus > Costus lasius. The sequence goes on from CM050453.2 coordinate 40,188,814, forward strand.
AAAAATCTAAAAGTCTAAGAGTGATGAAATCAAGAGGTGGCCCCTGTCCGACCAAGACATGGCACTTTGCATCAATCACTCGTTCTCCCAAGGGTTCCTTATCTGAACAACCACTAGACACATCTTATATATTATTTCACAATCACAAAAGTGGACTCCTAAGTGTCAACCAGACTCTAGGATAGTCATTTTCATCACGACAATCACAACAGGCAGGCTGAAACATCAACCCCTCACATATCACATATAGACTATCCCCTTGAGTACACAGTTACACTTAGCCTTAGTCCTATCCATAATGGGTACACAGACCACAACACATAATATTCGAAACCACATATAACCACATAATATAGTGTAGTGTCCTTAGGTTTCATGCTGATCAGTTTAGTATAACCTTGCTAAGTTATCACCCAAGTTTCTCAAACAAGGATACATGGCCATAAATATATAACATGCTGCACATAGAGAAACAATCATGGATCCTATAACATTATTAGCATTTATCAAGGCATCCATAAAATCAACATAGGATTAAAATTTGTATTCTTACTATCTAATTCATATAACACCACATGTAGCCCACAGTTCCTACAACATATTATCTACTTAAACTTTAACCTTAGTTAACAAGAATTTCATGCTCAAGAATCACGGATTTAAAACTCCCTAAATGCCATATAAGTTTCGGTTTTTAGCATGGTAAGGTTTCTAAGAAATCAAATGTATCATCTAACACAACCAAGCGGATAGAATTCGAATAAGACACCCCACTCACCTCTTATCTTGAACCGTGAACACCAAGATGAAAATCTCTCCACACAACTCGTCCAAGGCCTTGAAATGTTCCTAGGTAGACGCCACCAATGGAAGAGAAACGCCACCAAACACCAAAGACGCCGGCCAAGGGGAAAAAGAAAAGGAAGAAGAAAATTCGTCCAAACCTTCAAGAAATCGCCCAAGCCTTCAAGAAATCGCCCAAGCCTTCAAGAAATCGCCAACTTCTTTGCCCTAGCCGTCCGCCCCCCCCCCCCCCCCCCCCCCCCCTCTTGGATTTTCGGTTTTTAATTTTTAACCCGCTAACTAATTAATTCGAATAAGGTTTATGAATTAACCCACTTACTGATTAATTCAAATTTTAAACCCAAAATCCATCTAATTTAAGTGCAAACCCAATAACCCATAATTAATTATTCACTTAACTGAAAATCCAATAAGGATTTAATTAACATCCAATAAGCTCTAATTGAATCAAAATCCATTAAGACTTAAATTAATATCCACTAACCCTTTGCCACTAATTTATAAATAACCCCTAAAGGTTTTAGAGATAAAACTCTCCCCCATCCTAGAGTTTACAAAAACAAAACATAGGAAAAATATCGCAGCCAAAGATTTTATTTAAATCAAGAATAAAATATCACAGTCAATGATTTTATTTAAATCAAGAATTGTACTTACAAGGACTTAAGATCCTTGGATCTTACAGACATGGCACTGAACTACCATCAATGGAATCCAGAGCGAGGTACACTTTCCAGAAAAGCAGGTAAATTCAAACTTGACACATTAACTGCCCTGACTGCGAAGGTAGACAATCTGACTAAGAAACTCGATTCATGGTTTGTTAACTCTTTAGACACTAATTCATTATCTTGTGAGCTGTGCGTCATTGCAGGACACACAGGTGCTGAGTGTCGAGCGGGAGATGGACAAGTGGTCCAATGTCAGCCTGAACATCTAAATGCAGTTGGAAATGCAAACCCCATGAATAACCCTTATTCTAACTATTACAATCCTGGCTGGCGCAACCACCCGAACTTCTCCTACCGGACCACGCAAGGCAAGCGCCACCACAAGCCCAACCACAGCAAGGGAACTTTGGGCCGCCACAACAAAAAAATTACAGGCAGCCACCTGGGTTCCAACAGAGGAATTACAACCCTCCACCTTAGCAAGGAAATTACACTCCTCCTCCAAGACCAGCCCAAGACTCTCAACTGAGTAAGCAGATAGAAGGGCTGACTGATATGATGAAGTTGATGATGACGAGGATGGACTCCTTGGAGACGCATAACAAAATGTTGGAGAGCCAGCTTGCGCAGCAGGCTAGCTCATCCTCTAGAGCGCCAGGGAAGCTTCCATCACAGCCAGAAGTTAACCCGAGGGAGCATTGCAATGCAATCTCCACTCGGAGCGGCAAGCAACTCGAAGATCCACCAATGCTGACCGATGAAACAAGGGATGATGAGACACTGAACCCTGAGGAGCCACATGTAGACTCAACACCGGCGGAGCCTGAGCGACAAGAAGAAGAGCGACCCTACGTTGGGCCGCCGGCCTATAAGCCGCCGATACCCTTCCCTCAGAGGCTTGTCAAAGCCAAGCTAGATAAGCAATTCAGTAAGTTTTTGGAAATATTGAAAAAATTATATATTAACATTCCCATTGTTGATGCCCTTTCACATATGCCAACCTACGCGAAGTTCCTGAAAGACATACTCTCAAACAAAGGAAGCTGGAAGATCAGGGCACCGTCGGCACTTACTGAAGAGTGCAGTGCAATTTTGCATAACAAGCTTCCACAAAAACTCAAGGACCCTGGCAGCTTTTCCATATCGTGCCAGATAGGAGAGATGACCTTTCAGAGAGCACTGTGCGATTTAGGGGCGAGTGTCAGCATCATGCCGCTATCATTGTGTAAAAAGCTAGATTTGGGTGATTTGAAATCGACTAATATTTCTCTGCAGCTTGCTGACAGATCAGTTAGGAGTCCAGTGGGTATTTTAGAGGATGTACCCATCAAAGTGGGAGACTACTTTATCCCTGCAAACTTTGTTGTATTGGACATTGATGAAGATGACAGACTTCCTATTATTTTAGGAAGGTCTTTCTTGCTACGGCCGGAGTTGTTATCGATGTTAAAAATGAGAAACTGGATTTAAACATCGGTGGCAATATTATTCAATTTGATCTGTCTAACCCTCTTAAAAAACCTTTTCCTGCAGGTGTAGTCACAGTGTGTGTATACTTGAGCGCGATAAAGATTTGGAAGACAGTGGACATCGCCCCATACACGTTCTGATGATGGATTACCCAAAAAAGGGGAGTTCACGCCCCTTTTGAACCAGCATTATTTGACAACCTGATAACTCTACGGTCGAGCTATAGACCCTAAACAAGCGCTCTTGGGAGGGCAACCCAAGTTTCCTAGTTGCTTTCCATTTTTATTTATTTATTTTTAATTGTCGATCAGTTTTTGGTCCACCATTGTTGAGTACTATACTCTCTTGCTTGTCTGATTTATTTTAGGGAATCTTAATCTTGTTATGCATTAATCAGAGGTTTATTCTTGTAATGCAGATGAGCTATGCGAACAGAAAATTCTTGCTGGAATTTTAATGCAGCTTAGTGCACGTCACGGCCAGGTGAACCCCACGGGGTTTGCCCATGAAGTACACTCTGCATCTTGATGAGAAACTTTTCGAAAGATATTTTTGCTAAATAATGATGGAGCCAGCAATAACTTCAGCGACTTACTGAGCACTTCACGGCTAGGTGAACCCCACGGGGTTCACCCGTGAAGACAATGGATTCTGACCAGGTGCGTCCGTAAACTGTACTTCATAGTTTGGTGAACCCGGCTGGGTTCACCCGTGTTTTCCTTGGAGCATCGCTCGTGTTTGCCCTAGAGATTTCTTGACCTTGTGACACCGCCGCCTCCCCCCCCCCCCCCCTTTGCTCCTGATCCGCAACCTTCTCAACGAAACCCTTGCCACCAGATCTTCAGGGACCTTCCATCTCCAAGCTCCTCATCTTCGATGAGATTTGCACGATCTTGCTCTATTTTCCATCGTCGGTACCCTATTTTTCTTGTCGTCCGCTGGTTTTCCTGCTTTAGCTTCCGAGCTCGGCTGCTACTCTGCTCCGGTGACTTTTTGCCCGGTGTTCTGGTTTTCTTCACCGCTTCCGGCAGTCTTACCATATGGCACCAAGGCGCAAAGTGCTCGCCTTCTGTCGCCGTGACCCATAGCCTACATCGGAATCGTCCACAGATGACGATGACTTCGTCCCACACGGACATCCTCCGCCACCCCTCGTGCTACTCCTGCAAGCCAGACGGCGCCGCCTTCCTCTTCTAGAAACCCAGTGCGCCATTGTGCTCGGCAGCCTCAAGCCTATGCATCTCCGCCAAATGAATTTGGCATAGTGTTCAGAAATGCAGAGCATCAACAAAACTATGAGCAGCTTCTCCATCGTCAGATAACCAACACCAGATACTTGGACTGAAACACTCTTATTATGCTAGGGCTCATGGACGATGTTGAATGGATGTATTCGAATGTTGGATGGGAGCAGTTCCTACGGCTAGCCTCGCCCACGTACATCGGAGTTACATTAGAATTCCTCAGCTCTCTGGATGTGAGAACTGCTGCGACAGTAGATGAAGACCCAGGGTGCCTCTCCTTCCGGATGGGGAAACATCGAGCACAGTTTATCTCTCTCTGATCTCCACCATATTTACGGTTTCCCAGAGCCCCTGCATGCGCAATGTCCCGGTAGAGTTCAACAAGCAAGCTTTCTGGGCGTCGATTACGAATGAATACTTCTACTCAGCCAGAGTTGCAAGAGCATCCAGCATCTGCAACCCAACCATCAGATACGTCCATCGTGTGCTCGCCCATACCATCTTCGGACGTGGGGAAAGCGATGGCATGGTACGTCAGTCCAAGTTATTTTATTTATGGTGCATGCTGCATTCTTTCAGGGTCGATTCAGGATTCTATTTAGCAAAGCAGTTCAGCCGTATCGCGCACTGCCCGCAAGGGCCGCGATCGTCATCGGAGGCCTTATCACACCGCTTGCTGTCGCTCTAGGGGTCATCCCCTACGGTACCACCCGAGGCTCATGGAAACAACCGACTCGAGATTGAGTCCTGCGTTTCCATGAAACTTATCGTCCACCGAGGTGATTCTTACTGCATGACCTTTAAAGACACCAGTTTTGCATGCCATTGCCAAATCCTGAGCGCACCCACTGTGCATGTGCGAGAGAACTGGCGCATCAAGCCAACCGAAGATCCCCAGCCAGACCCTGTTGACACTGCACCACCAGCCCCTGGCTCGTTTTTCTTTGGTGGCGGCTCTTCCTCAGATTCCATGATGTGTGTTCTTCAAGAGATGAGGGAGGAGCAGCTTCAGCAGCGTGAGCTCATTGACCAGATGGATTCCTCCATCTCCTTTATACGCCAGGAACAAGCTTCCCGATGGGAAGCTAACGAGGCTGGGATGCTGTGACAGCACAAAATGCTGGGCTCAATCTGGGAGAAATTATGTATTATGGATGGCCGGTTTGCCTTGCTTAATGAAAAAAATATCAGGAATATACCGATCTCTTCGGATGAGGAGGAGGCGCCAGGTCACACTTCACGCAATAAGGGGAAGAGCTCCCGAGCTTCTGGCTCCCACTCACGCAAGAGGCATTAGCACCATTCAGACCCGACAGCACTATCCCCCTCCTCTCATGTATATGACATTGCATAGAGGACTATGCAAAATTTAAGAGCGGGTGAGCTGTCTTTACTCCAGCTTCTGTTTGGTTATTGTGTTCTTACTATTTAGTTGTTGTCATGATACTGTCTGATGGATATTATGGTATTGGCATTGTATCTTATATGCCACTATTACTATTTGTGGGCCTGGTCCACATCTGCAGGCCCCACTTTTTGCAGTGTATAACTGATATTTGATCCACCCGCTTTTCACTTTTGTGTTATGCTGCTTTTCATCTTTTGTGTCATCTTTTTTGTGTTATCTGTGCATTCATGATATTGTGTGATATTATTGTGATGATAGCTTTGCATGTTATATGTTATATGTTGTCCAATGATAGCCTTGCAAATTTTTGTTTAAATAGTTGAGTGCATGATTGGTTAGAACTTATCAAGACATGTTGAATGCAGTACTTGTTAGAAATTTACTCAATAGTCATGACCATATATTCTATGAATTAGAAATTCTCTAAGTGGATTGATTTTAGGTTGTTCATTTAGTGGGTCAAACGTCTTTATGATTCTTCAATTGATTTTGGCATACAATTTACATTTGATACATATTTTGATACATAATCTCTTTTCAAACTTTGAATTCCTTTCTAGTATTGGGGAAACACTACATTTGTTAAAGGAAAGGATATGCTGTTACTTGGATACACATAATCTAAAAAAAAAAAATCTCACACTTAGATTCTTCTACTTGGCACTACGAAAAATTGGCAGTGGTACCGAAGGATATGAGTTGAAATCTAATAAAATGACTCCTCTACTTGGCATTGCAAAAAATTGGCAATGGTACCTAAGGATATGAGTTGAAGCCTAATGCAATGATCAGTGTTTTGTATCTTGGATAAAACATTTGAGTTAACCCCAACATTATGAATTGGAAGGATAGGAATGGAATGAGTGTTGTGTATGCTTGATTGAATCTCATGTTCACTGCTTTCTGAATTGATTGATATCTAGAAACTGTGGGACCAAACTGGTGAATGCTTAAGACATTCCTTTTAGTTCATTTCTCCTGATTGGATTTTGGATTGCTAAAAAGTATTTTTTCTAAACTTGGGTGCAAACTTCAACACAACAGATTTTTCCTATACCAAGCATGTATTTTAACTTATTTTATTACTTGAGGACAAGCAAAGATTTAAGTCGATGAGTATTTGATGCCATGCATTTTTATAGTAATTTTCACTATTATTTCATGTTAAATTCAGGCTTGTTTGAATGTTTTTACACTCCTTTAAGGCTTATTTAGTTAAAAACTTCAGAATCTTCACTTTTCGTCTGTCCTATTGAATTTCAGGTAAAATCACCCAATTTTGAGGTCTTTTTGAAGAATCTAAGACCATAGGGTGATTCCTTATGAGAAGACGAAGCTACCCGTAAAATTTGGGCTCAATCGGAGCCTTCTCTAGACTTCACGGCCAGGTGAACCCCACGGGGTTCACCCGTGATCTTGCCAAAGGACGTAATTCAGCGCGCGCGTCACTGCCTAGTGAACCCGACGGGGTTCACCGATGATGTCAAAGGTTTCTGAAATCTGCCGCACACTTCACTGGCAGGTGAACCCCATGGGGTTCACCCATGATCTGGTCTGATGAAGTCCCGCACAGAAATATGCCGAAGATTTCACTGGTAGGTGAACCCCGCGGGGTTCACCTGTGATTATTTCACAACAAAAGAGCACCGTGCACTTCACCACCTGGTGAACCCGGCGGGGTTCACCCGTGAAGTTGACGGATCATCCCGACACCTATTCGGTATTCTGGCAATTTTGAACCCAATTCAACTCCAAATTTAGCAAGTGAGGATTTTTTTGGAAAGCTTACTCGGAGGCGGACAAATAGAGTATAAAAGCCCCAAATTCTGTGACCTAACGAGGGAGAAATCAGACGACGAAGCGGCTAGGGCGGAAGAACACAGTGATTCGGCGACTTCGAGCGGATTTCTAGAGATTCGATCATCGAAACCCTGTGATTCTTGTTTATTTCTTTCGGTTAATCATCTCTTCCCTGTTAGAAACCTTTTCCTGTGATTTTCTTATGTATAAAGATAATATTTTGAGTGATTCAACGATGGTGGTAGCGTAAACTTATTTTCAGAGCTAGGTTGAAGCCCTATGACGATTTCTTTATGCAAATCTTGTTTTAATTTTATTATTTGGATCACATCTTAAGCATATTTCACTTGATGCGCTTATTTCTTGATTTGTACTCTGGCCAAGTATTATCATGTTATAGTGGTTACGGTTCATAATGAAAGTAGGACCGTAACGACTGAACCTCTATGTGAATCTTGTGAAGGCTTGACGCGAAAGTGCTTGCCCTTCACTCGAGGGTCTATAATCTACCACAGAACCCATCGCGTTTGTCGAAAATGATCCACCGCAAAAGTAGGAGACGTTCTAGGCAAGCACCGGGGTGTACACTCGAAAGAGGGCACCTTCGTACAATAGGGTAGATTCCTTATGCAAATCTGTAAATCCTTGTAACCGGCATTTGTTTCTTAGAGCATTTAAAATCGTCAGAGAGGTGGAAACCCGAGACCTGATATTCGCTTTCATATAATTTCCCTGCTGCAGTTATTTGATTTCTTATTTACGATTTGCTTAGCTTTAGTTTTCTTGTTCCAAAAACCACGATTTGATCTGCTTAGATTCCAAGAATTAGATTTTCTAGTACTCACCTTGTTCCCTATGGGAGACGATATCTTTTATATTACTTCGACATTTCTGTGCACTTGTGGATAGTGTCAGTATAAATCCCTGAATCATGCTTGCTTCTTTATAATAAGCAGTAAATTGGGCTAGCAAGAGCCCAACTGCCTCTCCCTGTCCTAACAATCCCAATGAAGTGCCATATGCCTAAGTTTTGGCGCCTTCCCTAATGGTCAAACACTAGACAAATGATATTCATCTATCATGACTAAGTGTTCGTTTTAGCTCCATTTTGGGCCCAAAGCCAATGATGCAATCATAATTCTAGATCAATTGATTTGAATAGTTAATATAGATCTAGGTCCTATCCATCTAGCTCTCCAAATGGACTTGAATTAGTACCTAATTTAATCCAAGGCTTCCTGATCAAACTAAAACACCAAGTGTTTGTGTGTGCAACCTCATAGGATCCATATGATATTGTCAATAATAATCACACAAGATCACCATAAATGATGAGGGGGGTATCTAGCAACATATTGCTTCTACCCAAGCCATATGATATGAGTTGTCATCAACTACTCCATATCAAGCAACAAGGTAACTATACAATATAATCCCTTTGCTAATCGACATCCTCATTGGTCAAGTGTGTCACACTTAATTCACCTAATCTAATGGACATGATGTTAATAGGTTATTAACTTGGGTATAGTTATACACTTCCAGTCATTTTCTAATACGTGGGGCCCAATGGATATCATACTTCCCTAAGGAAGGGGCAAATCCTCTTATTAGTCAATAATACTTCGCATACAACGTATGACATACCAATGATAACTGTTATGATCTCCTGTTACAGTGAGATGCTAGGTTGTGTCAAAGTATATTACTCATTACGTAGACGTAATGATGACCTCAAGTCAAAAGATCATTATAAATATTTGCTTAGTGATATTGACTTGCAAACATACAAGTCAATACTCACAATGGGTCTAATGCACCTATGTGACTATATTAGTGTCACACACTATACTAGCTCATACACCAGTCTTGCATGTATAGTTGTCCCTTATTCGCTAAGGTACTTGACTGAGGATGATTTTGAGAATGACACAAGTCTATCTCCTAGGACATCATTATGTAATCCTATACAACATGCATATATAGCAAAAAAAAATATATAATACTGATAATTTCTTTATTCAAACAAATCATTGTACCTAATACATAGGTCTGACCACATACATTGGTCTTCGGGGCATATATACCAATATTTTCCCCACAAAGTAGCATTATACTATATGAACTATCCTAGGTGAAACCTATGATAGAAAATTGATGTTGTCATCCCCAATAAGACATAAAATCGCTCTTTATTTTTCACATGATTTAGTATCAATATTAGTCTCCTCTTGGCTTGCACAACCAAGCCAACTTGAATCCAATAGGAGTCACTCCATTGTAATTTAGTAGAAACTCGCAAGCACTATTTTGCTATGCTTAAGCTCATTGATCTTGAGTAAGTCTTTTGGCTTCCCTAATAGTCATCCCAACAAACTCTTTTTAAGTCCTCTATCCCACAAATAAGGTTTAAAATTTGGGCATGAACGATGCGTCCCCTTTAATCAATTATCCCATTGTGAGGTTACTCTATGTATTGCAATTCAATCATACAGTATTCCTCTAATTTACTGATGAAGTTAATGGTTATCCCTATGAAGTTAATGGTTATCCCTATTGCAATTCAATCATACAGTGCATTTCCTACTTTGCTACTAAAGACCAAGGACTTATGTCTAGGAAGTCCTTGATCACTATGGTCTCCACTAGATTCAACTTCATATTCGCTGCTACTGTTCGTACATAAATCTTTCCTAAAATACTCAAAGACACAATAACGTGATGGATTTCTGATGAAGACACAGGTCAGGATCAAGACTTGAGGCGTTCGCAGCGGGCTCGACGTAAGCCCGCTCGCTTCCGGACATAGTTGCAAATACACAGAAGCCAGGATGCCAGCCACGTGTCACATCCAGCAGTTCAATTTGTATAAAAATTTCAATTGCCGATGAAAACAGGACAGTTTTGTTTTTGCCCTAAAAAAGTTTTGTTACCATTTGGCTGGAAGAGACGAGTTGGGTGAATTCTTTCACCGGCCCTATTTTCCTGCGTGAGGCTGGTCGTGAGGAACCTTTCTCTATTCCTGGTGGTTTCACCTCGCCCTAGATTATTCTACTTCTTGAGGCTGGTCGTGAGGACCTCTGTTATTCTTCTTGGTGGTATCGCCTCGCCCCCATATTTTTAGGAGCTGCTGGAGTCAATCTGTATTGAAGCCTCTTTCTTGTGTCGAAAAGGCCGGAAAGCGTTAGTAAGGAAAGGGGAAAGAAGATCCAGGAGCTTGTATGGTATTCCTAACTCTAATCGTTTCAATTTGTTCTGGAATTTGAATTTTGATGTATGAAATTGCTGCTGCTGATGTCTATTAATGACCTTTCTCGAAGACTATTTTGGGAATTCTTTGACCTGGAAAGTATTTGAAAACACAAAGATTTTGTACTTTCTGTGAACGATACTATATGAATTTGAAATTCAAAGCTTATTTCAATTCTTGAAACCGGATGTGTGTTGGAGAATCCTCGAGGCCGTGTTCTCAAGAATGCCCACCTAGACAAAGTACACAGGTTGAGGCTACTAGGTCTAGGGGAAGATTTGTTCCTTACCAACAATACTCCGATGAGGAGTATGAGCAGCCTAGTTATCCGGAACCAATCCGGCACAGGAGATCATCTCATTTCCAAGAGGAAGATGATGTCCGTCGGATTGTCCACCTTAATTTGGTCCAATTTGATGGTAGCATTGATCCACGAGTTTTTCAGGATTGGGTCATAGCTATGGAGCAATACTTCGATTGGTGTCAAGTTCCGGAACACCAAAAGGTCAACTTGGCTTGGATGGCCTTGACTGGCCCGGCTAAACTGTATTGGCTTAACGTTGAGAGACAATGGGAGCGTACTCGACGGCCCCCTCTTGATAGGTGGGACCTAATGAGATTTAAACTTCGAGAGAAGTATGAACCACCTCACTTTAGAAAACACATGTTAGATCAACTTACTACTCTACATCAGGGGTCAAATACTATTCCTGAGTACATGACACAATTTGATGAACTTATGATTCGTTGTGATGTGAAGGAAGACCCTGAGATGACCTTGTGTCGGTTCGAAAATGGTCTTGGTTCTGAAATTCGTCATGAGATGGGATCTTACACCATTGAAATGATCGAATCTGCTTATCAACGTGCATGTGAAATAGAGCATTATCAAAGAACTGTGTCAAAGCGTCATGTACCTTTACCTGCTGTTAAGAAGCCGCCTGATGCTGCGACACAAAATTTAGTGTCTGGGGTTGTACCTCAGAAGGCTCGTCCAGCACCAGAAAGGGGTAAAGCACCTCTTTCTCAAGAACAAAAGGGTGTCGTTTGTTTTAGGTGTCATGAAAGGAGACATTTTGCAGCAGATTGCCCTAAAAGAACCTTGTGTGTGACTAAAGACCATGAGCTAATAGGCTTAGAAGAAGGACAATCTAGTTTTGTTGAACATGTTTCTGAAGACCATACTGATAGTGAACATGAGCCTGAATTAGCTGTATTGAGATGCATATTAGTTCAACCAAAGCCTACAGAGGATGGAGGCGAACTAGTATTTTTTACACTTATACAAAGTGTAACAGGCATGCATGTAAAGTGCTCATTGATGGGGGAAGCAGTATAAATGTTGTATCACGTGTAGCCATTATGAAATTTAATCTTAAACCGGAACTACATCCTCACCCTTATTTGGTGGCCTGGGTGGATCAGACTAATATCCACGTCACCTACCAATGTCTTGTGCCATTGCACCTGGCGACCTATTCGGACTCTATTAAGTGTGATGTTATCACCATAGATGTGGCCCATGTTGTGTTGGGAAGACCATGGCTTTATGATGTTAATGTCACTCACTGTGGTCGAGACAACACACATGTCTTTGATCATAATGGTCAGAAAATCAAGCTGAACCCATCACCTCCGAAGGAACTACGTGCTTCCAGTTCTAAGGGTATAATCACGAAGCCACTACCAAGTGGTTTGATAATAAACATAATAAGGCCAAAGCCTTTTTTTGTTGGAACTCAGGGTGAAGGAGTGATATTCACTCTTCTCCTTAAGGCGGTTGACCCTAATGTTAATTGTAAGTTAGATCAAGATGTCCAACAATTGATTGAACAATTTGAGGACATAATGCCTGATGAGCTCCCTGATGGGCTGCCTCCTGCTAGAGACATGCAGCATGCAATTGATTTAGTTCCTGGGGCTTCATTACCCAATTTGCCACATTACAGGATGAACCCAACGGAGTATACTGAACTGAAATGATAAGTTGAAGAATTACTCCGTAAAGGGTTTATACAGAAAAGTTTGAGTCCATGCGTTGTTCCTGCCCTTCTTACTCCTAAGAAGGATGGAACTTGGAAAATGTGTATTGATTGTAGGGCCATGAATAAAATTACTATCAAATATAGGTTTCCTATTCCACGATTGGATGATATGCTTGACCTCATTGTAGGTTCACGCTGGTTTTCCAAAATTGACCTGCGAAGCGGGTATCACCAGATTCGAATTCGGCTAGGGGACGAATGGAAGACTGCATTCAAAACCCCTGATGGGTTATATGAATGGCTTGTTATGCCATTTGGATTGTCCAATGCCCCATCCACTTTTATGCGAGTTATGACACAAGTCCTTCGTCCATTCATTGGAAAGTTCCTTGTTGTATATTTTGATGATATCCTTATATATAGCAAGGAGAGGCATGAGCATTTGGGGCACCTTCGTCAAACCATGGAGATTCTACAAACATCAAGATTATACATGAATAAAAAGAAGTGTTCTTTTATGTCTGATCACGTATTATTCTTAGGTTTCATTGTCTCTTCTGAAGGTCTCAAACCTGACCCTAACAAGGTCCAGGCTATTATGGAATGGCCTCGCCCATCGTCGATACATGAGGTGCGAAGTTTTCATGGGCTTGCGAGTTTTATCGCAGATTCATACGTAGCTTCAGCATGATAATGGCTCCAATTACTAAATGCCTTAAAAAGAGTGAGTTTTAGTGGACTAAGGAGGCCGAAAAAGCCTTTTGTTTCATTAAGGAACAAATGACCACTGCTCTGGTACTTCGTCGACCTAATTTTTCTAAGGCTTTTGAGGTCATGTGTGATACTTCTGGACTAGGGATTGGGGGAATATTGAGTCAAGAAGGGCACCCGGTAGCATTCTATAGTGAGAAACTAAATGAAGCAAGACAGCGTTACTCCACTATGATAAAGAATTTTATGCCATTGTGCAGTCGTTACGACATTGGCGGCACTATTTGCTACATCAGGAGTTTGTCCTGTTTAGTGATCATCAAGCCTTGTCTTACCTTAGCTCTCAAAGGAAACTTAATCCAAGGCATGTCAAATGGGTGGAGTATTTGCAACAGTTTTCTTTTGTCTTTCGACACAAGAAGGGAAAAGAGAATGTTGTCGCTGACGCATTGAGTCGAGCTCACACGTTGTTGCACACCCTTAAGGTAGAGGTCATTGGATTCGAACATCTCAAGCAAGCCTACAGTGATTGTCCAGATTTTTCTAACATTGTGAAGAACATAAATGATGGTCATGCTGTTGATCCTAAATATGCCCTGAAAGATGGGTTCTTGTATTTTGGTTCTCGGCTTTGTGTTCCAAGAACCTCAGTCAGACATTTTCTAATTTGGGAACTTCATGCCGGTGGAGCTGCCGGTCACCATGGTCGTGACCGGACGAACTATCTTGTTGTCGATAGATTTTTTTGGCCGAGATTAGCTAACGATGTTGCCCGTGTTGTTCGTCATTGTGGTACATGTCAGTCCAGTAAGACTTGTAGGAAGAATACAGGCCTATCAACCTTTACCTGTCCCATTAGCCCCTTGGCAAGATATCAGTATGGATTTTGTACTTGGACTACCTCGTACTCGCGCGTGACATGATTCAATTTTTGTAGTTGTAGATCGCTTTTCAAAAATAGCTCATTTTCTGCCTTGTCAAAAAACGGCAGATGCTTCTCATATTGCCTACATTTTTCTCAAAGAGATAGTTCGATTGCATGGACCACCTAAGACTATCACCTCGGACCGAGATACTGATTTGTGAGTCATTTTTGGAGATCATTGTGGGCGCTATTAGGGACAAAGCTGAAATTTTCTTCGGCATACCATCCGCATATAGATGGTCAAACTGAGGTAGTTAATAGGAGTCTAGGCAATTTGCTAAGGTGTCTTGTGCGAGACCATGTAGTTGATTGGGATGAAATTTTGCCATTAACTGAGTTTGCTTTTAATAGTGCGATCAATAAAACAACTGGTCTTAGCCCATTTCAAGTTGTTTTAGGTTTTCAACCAAATAAACCTGTTGACCTCTTAACACCCATTGCTTCCACTACCATATCAACTTCTGCTAAAATATTTGCACAACACATCCATGAACTACAATCTGAAATTCAACATAAAATCTCTATTAGCAATGCTGTATATAAAGATCTTGCAGATAAACATCGTAGGCCATAAATATTTTGTGAGGGAGACAAAGTTATGGTGAGATTGAGAGCAGAGAGGTTACCACCTGGATCTAATAAAAAATTATATGATTGGAGCATAGGACCGTATACTGTTAAGCATAAAATAGGAGATAATGCATATGTAATTGATTTACCTCCATATCTCGGCATCAGTACTACATTTAATGTGGAGGATATAACATTGTATCATGCACGTTTGAGGATAGAGTTTACTGATTCTCCACAAGAAGGTCTACCGCCGTCCAATTCCACTGGTATCACCGAATCAGAGGAAGATATGGAGCCATTACAAGAAAGACAACATCAAAATTTTGTAGACAACAATGAAAGTCATTCACTAGGGGTGAATTCTTCTCACCGGGGAGGAATGATGAGGACACATGTCAGGATCAAGACTTAAGGCGTTCGCAGCGGGTTCGACGTAAGCCCGCTCACTTCCGGACATAGTTGCAAATACACGGAAGCCAAGATGCCAGCCACGTGTCACATCCAGCAGTTCATTTTGTATAAAAATTTCAATTGCTGATGAAAACAGGACAGTTTTGGTTTTTGCCCTAAAAAAGTTTTGTTACCATTTGGCTGGAAGAGACGAGTTGGGCGAATTCTTTTGCCGGCCCTATTTTCCTGCGTGAGGCTGGTCGTGAGGACCCTTTCTCTATTCCTGGTGGTTTCACCTCGCCCCATATTATTCTACTTCTTGAGGCTGGTCGTGAGGACCTCTGTTATTCTTCTTGGTGGTATCGCCTCGCCCCCATATTTTTAGGAGCTGCTGGAGTCAATCTGTATTGAAGCCTCTTTCTTGTGTCAAAAAGGCCGGAAAGCGTTAGTAAGGAAAGGGGAAAGAAGATCCAGGAGCTTGTATGGTATTCCTAACTCTAATCGTTTCAATTTGTTCCGGAATTCGAATTCTGATGTCTGAAATTGCTACTGCTGATGTCTATTAATGACCTTTCTCGAAGACTATTTTGGGAATTCTTTGACCTGGAAAGTATTTGAAAACACAAAGATTTTGTACTTTCTGTGAACAATACTATATGAATTTGAAATTCAAAGCTTATTTCAATTCTTGTCAAATAAGAGAGGCATTTGATTGTGAATCTCTCAAGTTGGTTTATCCAGTTGACGTCCTGTGCAATTAAATGTGCAATTAAATGAAATTAGTTGTTCTTCTTCAAATTCTCAGTTGATTGACTAGATACTGGATCCTTTTATTAAATTGGTTTGGAAATTCCTTATCATTGTCTACCTATTTTAGCTAGTAGTATTCTATGCTCCTCTTGTAATTCTTTAAAAGATCTGCTACCAAATAGTGAGAATGAGTTTTCTTAAAGCTGCAATAGAAAATGTTTATGCAAACTTGCTACAGCTTTGCTATGTGAGATTTTTGTCTTTTATCTAGTTGAATACAATAATAACATACCATGGATGCATGCTATAAGTCTCAGTTTTAGTTCCATTTCTGTTACAAACCGAGAATGAATTACATCTAAACTCATCCTTTCTATTTCTTTGTATTCTGGGGAACCCCTGAGAACTCTACCAATCTATCAGAAAGAACAGCAAGAGTTAAACTTCTTATTTCCTGTACTACACCTGAACTACACCACACCTGGATTGATCTGAGAGTTAAATCTAAATTCCCACCCCATCAATTTCGATTCAACAAAACTTCAAATCGTCCAAATTTGCAAAGTCATCGGTTACGCTGCATATATAACAATATGTTATGTTCTACCGTACCATATCACCTGTTTCATGCCAAAATTATTCAAATCGATCCACCGATTTGATTGCAATGGGAAAACCTATTTTAATTGGTTTTCACATGCATTTGAGAGAAAAAAAAAATTCCGGCGGAATGGGGACGGATACGAATTTTCCAGAGCCTAACTTTTGTTTATTTATTAACAACGCTTAATTGGAAGGCCGACATGCAGTGTCGCTCTCACTCTTACTCTTAATTCCAGATGCCGCCCGTAAGTTATCAAGTCTAAGAGAAATGCAGGAAAAGACTTCCTCGTCAAGTGGGAAAAGTTGCCAAGGCACTGCTTTCACAATTCACACACTGGCAATTAGAGCGGCGGCTAGCTGGGTGCGTGTGGCTGCCAAAATTGCCAAGACTTTAATTTTAATGCTTCGCTTGGCTGCCAAAATTGCGCACTGTAGTAACTATAGCTTTTACTATAGCAACGCGGATAGTAGTGCACAATAAAAGCCGCTCGATTATTGGAATTTAAAATTAAAATTTTTTCTTTTTATTTTTTTATTTTTAATTATTTTATATTTTATTTAATTCATTTGCTATTTTAATTTTAGCAAGGCTATCAATGACATATTTGTGATAGCTGTCAGATTTAATCCAACGGTTCTAACCATAGGGGTTTAGCCTATAAATTGGCATCTAACCCTTAAGTATAGACACAACAAAAATTGCATAGCTAATAGCATTTGTAAGATCCCCTCAGTTTTCTTTCCTCTTTTGCTGCTCAAAGTTCAAAGGTAGTCGATCAACTTCTCCACAGTCGTGATCCACAGGAGAAGAGTCTTGGTTGTATTCTGGGTGATCTCTCTGAAATTTGCTCACACGAGGGCCCAAAAATTCACCTAAGGACAGCAGGTTTCTCCGCGCCTCCAGGTTTTTTCGTTCTCATTTTTACTTTGTTATTTTTGTTGATTAGTTAGAAATAATTTAATCTATACTCGTGCTAACAATCTTAGGTGAATTTCTAATAGTTTTAGATTAAATTATTTTTTGTATCAACGTATAAGTTCATTCCTTTTGTTTTTACATCGCATTACAAACTTTCTTACTGTTTAAACCTGTTTCGCTATCGTCGCCTCTGTTGGTGACTGAGAAATCAGGTTTTTATCTTAATCCCAGTCTTTGCCGTCAATGTTTACGAATTTCCTTCATTACTATTTAGAAAAAAAAAATCAAAATCTTTTCACTGTCACTGAAATTAGGGTTTCTTAAACCCGATTTCCGCCGTTGTCGTCACCCCCATCTTCGTCATTCGTCGCCGTCGCCTAGGCTGATCCCCTCTTGCCTTCACGACTCCTCGGTGGCTCCCTTTCTTTGTCATCTCACTGTCGATGACGTTTGGACGCTGTTGATCTCACGACAGCGGAAGGCGCGGCGCGATAAGGTTTCGGAGCGACAACGGTAGGGCTTTCGACAAGGCGGAAATAGGGTTTTTGCTGTGGCGGCTGCGAAGCTTTGGTCGAACGTCGCGAGTTGCGGCGGCGGTGGCGCACCCTTCGCTCGTCGCCATTCCCTCGCCTGCTCACCAGATCCTCGCCAATTTGCTTGCCCGGATCCGTGTCGAAAGCACCCGACCCGCCTTCACGCGTTCGCCCGACGCGTTCAGCGCACGGGTGACGTCACGCAGGCGCGTGGTGACGTCGACGCAGAGACGCGTTTCGCCAATTATTTATAAAAAAAAAAATCTGATTTCAGCCGTAAGCGGCTGTGTGGAAAAAAATTATATAAAAAAAATCAATAGTATATTTCTTTTCTCATCGTTATAGAATTGCATTTGGATTTTAGTTTCTTTCTGAAAAAATAAGTATTTTTTAGAATTGCATGCTATAAAATTATTTTTATGCTCTTCTAAATTTGTGATCTACTAGTATCATATTTTGTTATTATCCTACTTTGTTGAAAGTAGAACAGCATGTGTAAATTTTTATTTATAGCATTATTTATGATTCTAGCTATGTTGAACTCTTTTGTCATAACATGCAAATTATTCACTTCAACTATAATTCTCATATTAGGGAAATTATTTATCCAAATAAATAATATTTTAATCCCTTTAAACCTAATAATAAAAGGTTTAATCTTAGGAGTAAAAATTTTAATTCTAGAAACACCAATAACACTAAAAACTCCAAACCTAATTTTAAAGCGACTAAGAAAGTTCAAACCAAGAAAAAAAGGATTAAAACCTAAACCTCAAGGAAATATAATTGAGGGTGAACCTTCAACTAGCTCTATCAAATTTGTTTCCTTCACTCCTATCAATTTAGTTCACCACGATTCTGAGTGGTGGCTTGACTCTAGAGCTAATGTACATATCTATACTAATAAAAATTATTTCACCTCCTTTCAAAACACAAGTGGAGGAAGTGTAGTTATGAGAAATGGAGCATCTGTTAATGTGCTAGGACATGGGAATGCCAACCTGAAGTTTACTTCTGGAAAGACATTACTTCTTAGCAATGTTCTGCTAGTTCCAGATGTGAAGAAAAATCTCATCAGTGGATCTCTTCTAGTTCAATTACGATATAAAATTGTATTAGAAGCAAATAAAGTTGTCATTACTAAAAAGGACAATTTTATTTGTAAAGGGTTCATCTCAGGAGGACTCTTCAAAATAAATGTAGCCCTTGTCTAATCAATAAAAATTCCTTTTCTTCATTCTCTCTTGCTTTAAATTCTGAAATGAATGATTATTGGCATGACAGACTTGGTCATGTTAATTTTAAATCTATCATCAAAATGACAAATTTAGAATTAATTCCTAAAATAAATTCTAAAGCAAATCCTAAGTGTGAAATCTGTGCTAAGGCTAAACAACTTAGAAAATCCTTTAAAACAGTTGAATCTAGAAATTCACAAATTCTAGAATTAATTCATAGTGATGTTTGTGATTCAACTTCAACCTTAACAAGAGGAGGTAACAAGTATTTTGTAACTTTCATTGATGATTGTTCAAGATATTGTTATACCTTTTTGCTTAAAACCAAAGATGAAGTTTTAAATAAGTTTAAAATCATCAAAGCTGAAGTTGAAAACCAACAAGATAAAAATATAAAAATAATTAGATCTGATAGAGGAGGAGAATACATGTCTAATGATTTTACATCCTTTTGTCAAGAACATGGTATAATCCACCAAATAACACCTCCTTATTCGCCACAATCAAATGGTGCGGTAGAAAGGAAAAATAGAACTCTTCTTGATATGGTTAACTCTATGATGTTGAGTTCTGGTGTACCTCAAAATCTTTGGGGAGAAGCTTTACTTTCTTCATGCTTCATTCTTAATAGAATCCCTTTGAAAGATAAGGATGTCACCCCCTATGAACTTTGGAAGGGTCATAAGCCAAGGCTTAATTTTCTTCGAATGTGGGGGTGCCTTGCTAAAGTTAATATTCCTGAACCTAAAAGAGAAAACTAGGTCCTAAGACTATAGATGTTATCTTAGTTGGTTATTCCTTAGATAGTAACACCTACAAATTTCTTGTGATTAATTCAGAAATATTTGAAATTTCCAATAACACTTTGATTGAATCAAAAGATGCTTCCTTTTTTGAACATATATTTCCTTTCAAAAATAAAATCTCATCAAGTATTCAATCAAGCTCAAATCAACTAGAAACATCTTTTACACCTATAATTTCAAATCTTTTTCAACTACCTGAACCTAGAAGGAGTCAGAGAGTTAGAGTTGAAAAAAATTTTAGTGATGACTTCATAACTTATTTAATTGAAGACACACCTAATTCTTATTAAGATGCTCTTAACTCTCCTGATGCTCCTTTCTGGAAGGAGGCAATTCATAGTGAGATGGAATCAATCCTAAGTAATCATACTTGGATTCTCACTGATTTACCTCCAGGAAATAAACCCTTAGGATGTAGGTGGATCTTTAAGAAGAAATTAAGGACTGATGGATCTGTAGAAAAGTATAAGGTGTGTTTAGTTGTTCAAGGCTTTACTCAAAAGGCTGGCATTGACTATTTTGACACTTACGCACCTGTAGCAAGAATAACTACCATAAGAGTTATGCTTGCATTTGCTTCCATCCATAAGTTGTTTGTTCACCAAATGGATGTGAAGACTGTTTTTCTACATGGAGATCTAGAAGAAGAAATCTATATGAACCAACCTGAAGGGTTTATCTCTCCTGGTTCTGAAAATAAAGTTTATCGACTAGTTCGGTCATTGTATGGACTTAAACAAGCTCCAAAACAATGGCATGAAAAATTTGACAAAGCTATAGTTTCATTTGGATTTCAAATCAATGAATCAGATAATTACCTATATACTAAAAAGATAGATGAGAGCAAATTTATAATCCTATGCCTTTATGTAGATGATATTCTTATATTAGCACCTTCTTTAGAATTAATAATTGAAATCAAATCCTATCTTTCAGATAATTTTAGCATGAAAAATCTAGGAGAAGCAGATGTGATTCTAGGCATGAAGATTATAAAATCTTCAAATTCTCTAGTCTCATCTCAATCACATTATACTGACAAACTTTTAGAAAAGTTTGGTTTCAGTGATTGTTCTTCTCTTTCTAATCCTTTTGATCCTAATGTCATACTAGAAAAGAATAATGGTAAATCTGTAGATCAAGAAAAATATGCTCAATGTATAGGATCTTTACTATATCTTTCAAATAGAACTAGGCCAGACATAGCCTATGCTATTTCCAGATTAAGTAGATACACTTGTAATCCTGATCATTCTCATAGGAATGCTTTGAATAGAGTATTCAAATACCTTAAAGGTACTAGCTCATATGGTTTGAGCTTTTCTAGTTATCCTTCTATTTTAGAAGGATTTAGTGATGCTAATTGGATATCTGATTCCAATGATATCAAATCTACTTCTGGCTATGTGTTTTTATTAGGAGGAAGTGTCATTACATGACAATCTTCTAAGCAATCCATAATTGCTAGGAGCACAATGGAAGCAAAATTAGTGGCTTTGGATGCCACATGTATTGAAGCCGAATGGCCTAAAGAATTAGTTTCTTTACTTCCATTTTCTTCTGCTCCTTTAGCGCCTATTTCTATTCATTGTGACTCTCAAGCCGCAATAGCATTTTGTAAGAAGAAACTAATAAATGTGAAAATGAGTCGCCACATTAAAATTAGACAAAAGTCTATTAGATGGCTGGACTCGCATGGAGTTGTAGCTCTTTCTTTTGTAAAGACTGAGCACAACCTAGCCGATGGCTTGACCAAAGGCTTGCCTAGGACAAAGATCCTAAAAGTATCGAGAGGAATAGGAATTAGTCTGTAAATAGGCCTTTCAGTGATGGGAACCCAACCTCTGTGATAGGAGATCCCTTGAAGGAGGTTCAATGTGGTAATAACAAGCTGATTGACTGACCAATAAGCACTTTGAAAAATAAAAATTACAAAACACTATGGCGTATAAAATTTTATGTGATAGAGTTGATACTCTATACTCTCATTCCTGAGGATATATTTGTGCTTATATTGTAGAGGAAAGGAAAACTTCCCAAAGTGGTTAATTACCATGAGATGAGCCTCTACACTCATCCCTTGCAGGGAACTTCCTATATGAGAGAGTCTGTATACGACTGCAGTTGAGGACATAGACAACCCTCAGAAGCTCTCATGAATGATACATGTGCACGGCCAAAAATGTGCAACACCGCGATCGGTCCACCTATATTGTGTGTGAAAATGTTAAAGTCTGGGTCAAAGGAAAATAGTTCAAGACTAGTTCACTATCTTTCCTTCAGATGGAGACATTTTTACTAAGTAAAGGATATGCCTTTAAGTGCACTTTACTAGAGCATAATATAGACAATGAGCATAAATTTAATTTTAATCTTTTCTCTTATCTCATTTGTATTTAAGAAAAGTTTTAATTTTGTGGGGGATTATTAGAATTTAAAATTAAAATTTTTTTTTTATTTTTAATTATTTTATATTTTATTTAATTCATTTGCTATTTTAATTTTAGCAAGGCTATTAGTAGCATATTTATGGTAGCCGTCGGATTTAATCCAACGGTTCTAATCGTGGGGGTTTAGCCTATAAATTGGCATTTGACCCTTGGGTATAGACACAACAGAAATTTCATAGCTAATAGAATTTGCAAGATCCCCTCAGTTTTCTTTCCTCTTTTGCTGCTCAAAGTTCAAAGGTGGTCGATCAACTTCTCCATGGTCGTGATCCTCAGGAGAAGAGTCTTGGTTGTATCCTGAGTGATCTCTCTGGAATTTGCTCACACGAGGGCCCAGAAATTCACCTAAGGACAGCAGGTTTCAACGTGCCTCCAGGTTTTTCGTTCTCGTTTTTACTTTGTTATTTCTATTGATTAGATAGAAATAATTTAATCTACACTCGTGCTAACAGGAAAGTGATGCCAAACGTACTCGTGTCTAGCAACAACAAACTTCGTTGTCAAGCAAATTAGCTGGTTTTTAAATTAAGTTTTACATATTTTTCTTCTAAAGAAACTATTCATGAAGTAATTACTATGGCAGCTGCATTAATAGACATAACTTTTCTAAGCATACTTTTAAAATTACAATCATGAAAATTATCATGGGTGAGCCATAATTCTAATTGATTATTCGGAGCAATTAGGCCATGTTTACTTGGACAAAAAAAAAGAAGGGAAAGATGGATTATACCTTTTTCCATCGTTTACTTGGGCGGACGAAAACTGACAGAGGAAAATGAGAAGGAAAAATAGGGCATTTTCCTTCGTTTTTTAATCCGCCCAAATCGGGCGGATTGCTCGTTGCTTACTTCGCTGAAAACTTATAACATTTTAAGAAAGTTATATGTCGTGTTTTTTTATGTTTTAATTTTATATTTTTTTAATAGTAGTAAATAAAATTTAATAATTTTATATTATTTAATAATATTTAGTAATTTTTATAATTTTTAATAGTATTAAATAATATTTAATAATTTTTATAATATTTAATAGTATCGATAATAAGTTTATAATATTAATAGGATTTATGTAATATGAGTGAAAAGATAAAAATTGAGGTTGTATATATAAATTCATCAAATTATCCATCATTTTAAGTAAACACAAGGAAAGAAAACTTATAACATATTTCATTCATCTATTTTTCCTTTCCTTCTTTTTTTTCGTTCCTTTGTATAATCCATCCATCCAAGTAAACATGGCCTTAAAGTCACAGGTCTAACTATGGTTACGGTCTGGCCGTGAATATTTCTGTGAAATCCAGACACCACTTGAAATTGGATGCGAAGAAAACTAAGAGCCTGGAGACGTAATTATGAATCACTATCCTAAAAGTAATTTTTAGTATTTTAGAATAACCTTCAGAATTCAACAAAGCTATGAGAGAATACGAGAAAACATAGAAAAAAAAGAATTCAACAAAGCTATGAGAGAATACGAGAAAACATAGAAAAAAATAACAAGAAGATATTTAAATATTACTATTGTCCCCAAAGCTATGGAGCTCATGCAATTAATCATCACTCGTGCGTATCAATTTTTTATTTGATTTTATAAATACAATCCAAGTATATAAGCATATAAATGCTTATTTCTTTTAGCAACGTGGGACTAAAGGCTTCCTGGTTGTTTACAACTATCTAAAACATATAACATTGTCAGCTTTGTGGTTGAATATATGGTCGACCGAGCTTGCTTAGCTTTGAATGGTTGATTTAACCCATATGGAAATTTGACTGGGTTGTGATCTTGATGTGGGAGTGTGAGCTAGCATCGTGTATTTCTAGCATGCAATCGGTGGAATACACTAATTTGCGATGATGCATGAAGATTATATATCCATGTTATAGTGCATAATTTCTACCAATTTGGGATTACCTGCATGCAGGATTAATTTGATTCAATTAACTATCTATAATGATTTATGTATCGCAAGTTGCAATCCTTATGAAAGATACACATGAATTTAGGATAATCTAGGTTCCATTGTATCGCTGGAATGGTTGGCTCCACACTCCAACTCTCCTGATATGAGAAGATTTCTTGTCGGAAGAATTAAAATGGAACTTCATAAGGTGAAGTGTGAATTTGGCGAGCTATATCTCTTTGATGTTTATCCAACAAATTGAGTTAGTATTAGACTCTCAAGTTGATTCTATTGCCCGGTTCCAAGAAACAAAAATTCCTAGTGAAGAACCCAACATAGTTTTCATTTTTATACTAAAAATATTTATTTTTTAAAAAAAATTATAAAGAAATAATCTATACATTCTAAACTTTTCAATGATACTAATATTGTCATAGAAAAATCACGATGAAAAATTAATAAAAATATTATGGTAAAAATTTTTATCTAAATAGTAACCATAAATTTCTATAATGATATTTTTATTAATTTCTCATCATGCGTGATTTTTTCTATGACAATAATGGTACTATTGAAAAGCTTAGAATGTATATATCATTTCTTTATAATTTTTAATATAAAAATAAATATTTTTAATATAAAAACAAATGACCTAACCTAAATTTTTCTATATCGGTCCTTCACTAGGAAATTCTCCGGTTCCAAGGCTCTTGGATGAAGTTATTGTGTGGTGGATTCTTGTTATGCTGATTAACTTATTGTTCACAATGGTCTAAGCCCTTACCTTTGATCAATGTCTCTTTACTCCCTTATCCTTGCTCCACACACACACTCAATATCACTTGTTCACCTACACTTAATAGCCTTTCTCAGCCATGTGTATTAGTGTAATGATCATGAGGGGTTCTAGCGCTATCAAAATGACTTAGGAATAATAAAGCTATCAAAATGACTTAGGAATAATAAATCATAATGCTCTTGACAAGATTCTACAGGTAAAAGTCCTTTTAAAGTAGGTTTAAGAAAAGTTGTGTTTAATTCTAAATTTTATCTAAGGTTAAGATTAACTGGTCATAATTTAATTGGTGGGGTTTTTATGGTCTTATTTTGTCTTACCAAGTCTTAGTTATGTCTAATATTTTCAAAGCATAAAGCGGATGATTCACTATGTAATATGATGCTAAAATTTGGTTCAAGAGGACTTAGGGCCAGTTTCGCCCAGCTGTTAATAGCTTTATAATTGTGCTAAACTGTGTTGTACTGTACTGTGTTGCATTATTAAAATTTATATGATGTTTGGTTAATAACTTTTTAATTGCTATCAAAATTTAAAATATTAAATAAATATATTATTTTAAATTATTTAAAATAATAATATATTTTATTTTTTTAGTATTAAAATTTTAAATTATTAAAAATAATAATATTTAAAATTTTAAATAAAATTATGTAAATTATTTTTTTGGAGAAGCAAGCTATAGAAGCATCAAATTATAGCTTTCTCAACTTTTACTTTTTTACTGCTTTTTTCTACTTCTATTTTGCATTACCAAACAGTTTTCTAACTGCTTTCTGTTTAAAAGCTACTTAAAATCAGCTTCAAAGCGAGGCCATACAGGCCCTTAATGTTGAGTTTATACAAGACTTTGACTTGGGTTCTAACTGTTGGGGAAAACTCACAGGC
The DNA here is from genome assembly GCA_027563935.2 of Costus lasius. NCBI lineage: Eukaryota > Viridiplantae > Streptophyta > Magnoliopsida > Zingiberales > Costaceae > Costus > Costus lasius. Next base: position 40,214,937 of record CM050453.2, read on the forward strand.
AGATAAAAATATCTACGCAGCAAAAAAAATTATCTAAAACCAATTTTTTCCTTCCAAGAGGATCCATAAGAGATGAGCTAAGGGATATGACAGTAAATTTACCTTTAAAGTATGCTTGATGTCGACGGCTATAGGTGCTCAAGTGTTGGCCCTCTATCAGTATCCACATAGCGACCCCTTGAAGATCACCCTACTTCATGATTGGTGCTAACCTCGGAAGAAGGGAGCAGCACCTTAGTGCTCACGGCAAGGGAGGAGGGCGGCGACGCAACAAGAGGAGGAGAAGGCGTCGGCCACACAAAGACAAAAGAGAAATTCATGTGTTTGTGGCCTAACCCCTATCTGCATATTTATACAAAACTAGACGCCTCCTCTTATGGCATAGTTGGCCAGTCCATACCTTGATCATGGGCCTTGATATGGTGCTAAAAAGAAGAGAGGGGAAGAGGTTCCTTTAGAGGCAAAATCACTTCCCCGATCACCTCGCAAGGCTTTCAAGACTTACTTGGCCGGCCAACTAGGCGCCCCATTAAGGTAATGTCACCTCCTTGGTGGTGCCTTCATTAGGTGCGTAGGATAGGTGCCTGAGCCTAGGCTTGGGCTAAAGCCCCTTGCTTCCTCTCTCATACAGTGTAGCCACCCATGTCAGTGCTCATTGGGCTCTTAACCCAATGCGGTGTTCCAATCTCTATATGCACATAACTAAAGCCATGTGTCAATGGTGCCTACTACTTTATCCCTCATTTGGCTCTAAGCCCATTGAGTTCCATTTAGAGCTTATCCATGCTCTATGCCTCTTATACAAGTTTCATAGGTTCCCCCAAGTCCTATAACTTGCTCTTTATTGAACCTGAAGCCCAATTAAATTCTTGATGTCTCTCACTTTTATTGGATTTCATGCCTCATTCTTACACATTTTGCAAGCTAAAGTTTTGTTTTATACCTTATTTTAGAATTTTCTTTTTTATAGTACAGAATCTTCACTATTTTCAATTGTTGGTGAAATGCATGTTATTTTCCCATTTTTTTTCATGAAAATTTTGGGGATTTGAGATCATGAGAAGATTCCTCGTAATGCAAAGAGGTCATAGATCAAATTTGAGGAGAATCAAAGTTTTTTGCAGAGAACACGGCCATGTTCTTCTCGGTAGAGCACTATAACATCACCAAAGGAAACAAAGCCAGTCCATGTTTACAAACACGGTCGTGATCATTTTATCAGCATTTGTCGAAAGAAACATGACCATGCCATGTCTACACACACGGTTGTAACTATCCTCTATTAGTTTGCTACCGAGCACATCACGCTCAACCCGTGTTTACAAGTATGTGATCTTCTCGAAACGCATATTCATCAAATCCATCTCGCGACAATCATGGCCAGGGTGTGTTTATATTCACGACCGTGAAGTGATTTCAAGAGTATGATGACAAGAACACAGCCGGGTTGTGTTCCTCATCACACCTATGTAAATGTCTGCCATTCCCGACCATCCAGCGGTTTCTTGCCAAATCCGATTGATTTTAAAGCAAAAAATTGGGGAAAATCTCTTGGGGACCTTCCTAACTACCTGAAGAGTCGATTGAGATATAAAAGGAAGAATTTTGGGTAATTATCGGGTTTGAACTTTCGATAGGAGATTGCTAGGGTGAAAGTTTGGCAAAAGCAGCGTTCGAAGCCTTGTTTGGATAGATTTCTCTTGTGCTTTCAAGAGAAGATCAAAGATTTCTCCTCTCTCGTCAAAGATCTATAATTCTCATCTTTTAGTTGTATTTTCTTAGAGTTTTCGTGTGTTATATGATGTATTCTCTAGCGTAAATTCTTTGTTAGGACTCGGGTGTAGCCTGTTGTAGAATTTCTTACTATAAAATATTTTTTATAAATCTTTGTGATATTTACTTAATCTTGCTTATTTGATCTTTGTTCTGCTTATTCCATGTGATTGCTCTGGCTGAGCTTTCTACGTGTGTTGGGTGTTACAAGAAGAACTGAGAGGTGAATCGTAACGCTCGACCTACTTAGTTTGAACTTGTGACTTTAACCATGAGAGTAGGTTGAAGTCACTCGAGGGTCTGTGATCTTTTATAGAGCTCATTGGGTTTACCTAAGTCAATAAACTATGAGAGTAGGAGATTAACTTAGGTAGATACCGGATTGCGTTGCCATGAGGGGGCAATTCTTATAAGTGGTTAGATCGCCTTGAGCAGCTTAGGTTTTCAGACTTGGATTATTTAATGTTTTATCTTTAGCCTTTCAGCATAGTGAAACCCGACGTCCTGCTCCTTCTTGAATTGCATTTTTTCGTACTAGTCATTGGGTTTTTGAATTGATTTTGTTAATTTAGTTTAGATTTTAAAATCCATTTTGAGCTGTCTAGCTAACAATTACAACGATAAGTTGGTACTTGACACTTAGTCTCAGTAGTTCGAAAACTTTATTATTTCAATAGAAATCATGCACTTGCAGTCACGCTATCAAGTTTTTGGTGCCGTTGCTAGGACTAAGTTTAGCCAATATCGACTCATTCATAGGATTGATAGACTCGATACATTTGTTTTTGTTTACTTTAGCTCTAGTTTCTTTTATGTACTTATGTTCTCCTACCTTTCTGTGAGCTATTACTATTCTCTGGTTAACTAATCCTGTTTATGCTAATAAATACTAGAATATGAAATTTAGTGCCAGAAGATCCAGAAATCGAAAAGACTTTTCGAGCACAGAAAATTCAAGGATCTACAATTTGAGGAAATCAGTTTAGACAAATCTGAAATAGATCAGAACCGCTTTCTAAGAGATTTTGCTACGCCTAATGTACAGGGCTTACATTCCAGCATAACTCGACCGGCTGTGGAAGTTAATAACTTCGAGATAAAGCCAGCCCTAGTGCACATGGTTCAGTAGAACCAATTCAGCAAATCACCTCATGATGACCCCAATTTACATTTGTCAATTTTCTTAGAATATTGTGATACCCTAAAGATTAATGAGGTAACATATGATGCTATTCGATTGAGACTCTTCCCTTTTTTTTCCTCAGGGACCATATGCGAGCATGGCTTTAGTCACTCCCACAAGGCTCCATCACTACATGGGATTAGCTTTCCCATGCGTTCCTCTCCAAATACTTCCCACCGAGCAAGATAGCTCAACTGAGGAACCAGATAACAAACTTCAGCCAAAAGGACGGGGAGTCATTGTATGAGGCCTGGGATCGTTATAAGAGCTATTGAGAATGTGCCCACATCATAGGCTTGAAAAATGGGTATTGGTACATACCTTTTATAATGATCTATTATACAACACTCATTTATTTGTTGATGCAACCGCGGAAGGAGCACTGATGAACAAGAATGTGGACGATGCGATGAATTTGATAGAAGACATGGCTCTGAATCATTACTAGTGGACGAGCGAGAGAAACATCCTAGTAAGAGGAGGAGGTAAGCATGACTTAAACATACTGAGTTCGTTGGCGGTAAAGGTAGATTCTTTGTCGCATCAACTTAACTCAATGAACTTTCATTCCTCATCAGTTAATTAAGTTACTTGTGAAGTTTGTGGAAATTTGGGACATGGTGCTACTGGCTGCTAGATTATGACTCCTTCTTCTTTTTCTGATGTGTCATTAGACCAAGTTATTGTTATAGGCCATTCAAATCAGAGGAACCAGAATGACCCATTTTCAAGCACCTACAACCTGGGGGTGGAGAAATCATCCCAACTTCTCATACCGGAATAATCAGAACAAAGGTAACCCACCAAACTTCAATAGTCAGGCTCAACTAGGAAATGTCAGCAATTAGTTCCCTCATCCTACTTTCAGGCAACCAACAGAATTCTAGCAACGACAATATAACCAACCATAGAAATCCAACCTTGAATTATTGCTGGATAACTTCGTCACTACCCAATTAAAGCGAAATGAGAATGTGGACGAATCCATCAGGTAGTTGAACTCAAAAGTGGATTCTAGGATGTTAGAGAATTAGATTGCTCAACATCACATTGTAGGTTGTAAAACAATTAGGCCTTTGGGTGAGTCTTTTATATCCATCCCTAACATGTATTAAGTCTCTTTATTTCAAGTGACACATGATAAGATGTATTATAAAATATTCTAAGTTTAGGTTACGATTAGGGGACAAAATATTTTTTTTTACCAAAATGTAAAACTACTTAGTAAATACTAATTAATAACCAAACACAAAAGGGAGAAAATTTCACAACGGGTTACAGATTTTCCCAATGGGGGTACCCAGTTCATATAACAAAATTATATTATCGTATAACATTATACGAAATTTTTTCATGTTATACAAAAAAATTTTTGGTATACAAAATCAGATTTCGTACAACCAAGGGTGAGCATACGGTACTGGTACCGAAGTACCGTACCGAAATTTTTGGTATTCGGTATCGGTACTTCGGTATTTCGGTACTTCGGTACCGGTATCGATTTTTAAATCGGGACTACGGTACCGATACCGGGATCTAAAAAAAATTTTGGAATTTTTTAATGGTACCGAAGTACTGAATTTAATTATTTATTATTATTTTTTTAATAATGAATTAATGATAAATGCTTGAAGTTGCGCTTGCGCACTTGCGCCCGCGGCCCGCACTCCGCAGGCCTCCCACGCGGGCCTTCGGCCCGAAACTTCACCCCTTCGGCCTTCACGGCTTCACGCAAATCACGCTTCACGCCTGCACTGCTTCCTTTGAAAAAAGCTCACCGAAAAAAAGCCCTAACCCGCTAGCGCTCGGCACTCGTCCTCTTCTCCTCAATCCTTGCCGCCTCGCGCCGTTGCCCTAGCAACTCCTTGAGTCCTCGTCGGCCGTCACTACTGCCCTAGCGGCTCCTCATCGAGCTCGCCTTCGAAAATCTGGAGTCATGCTCACTTGATGGTCCTCGAGGTGAGCTATAAAACACTTGCACTTGCTCTGTGTAAGCCGGGACAATTATGCAGAGCTTTTATTCATCTATTTTGTCTCCTCTCTTGCCTTAAAATGTGCTTATCAGAACTTCGTGGAACTGATGCAATCGCTAGCTGCGAGCATCTAAAGGAAGTTGACCCAGTTGCTGCTAACAGGATCCACCCAAATGACCAAAGAAAAGTAAAATCTCCTTTTGTTGTTTTGGTTTTCAATTTGTCCTTTGTTATAGCATTCTTTTGTTCATTGTTTTATGTTTAGCTTTTATATTGTTGGTTCGTTTTCCCTTTACAATTTGCTCATATCTGAACTTGAGAACATTGTTATACATGTTGATGCTGTCGTAAATAATGATATCAGAAGGATCACTTTGTGATGTAATTGATTTTTGTCTTTTTAGCCAATTAAATTTTGATATTTCGGGAAATCGGTACTGGTACCATATCGGTACTTCGGTACCGAAATTTCGGTACCGGTACTAGTACTGAAATACCGAATGCTCAGCCCTACGTACAACCCTAGTTTTTTTTTTCATATAATATGATTAGATTTTATATAAAGATATATGAAAATATATTAATATTATATAAAATATATTTTTTCATATAACATAAACAAATTTCGTATAACATAAAAAAATTTCGCATAATGTTATACAATAATATAGTCTTGTTATACGAAATGGTACCCTGTTGGGAAAATTTAGAGCGAGGTATCCTGCTGTGAAAAGTTTTCCACACGAAAGCATTCAAAAATGTGATAAACAAACTAAACTATGATTTTTAAAATAATTTTTTTAGGACATTTTTAAATCTAAGGATCAAGATGAACTATATAATTCCTTTCAATCATGGGTGCAATTTACAAAACACGATTCACACCAAATTTGACACATAATATATTTATATTTGTTTAATAAGATGAAGTCAAACAAGGAGATGATAATATGTGTAAGATGTACAAGATGAACTTATGAGAGTCCTTTGCATAACTAAGGCACAAGTAGCTAAGGAAGAGTATGGAGTCTCATGAACTTTTAATATGTCACATATAGTGAAACTTTTGATATGTTATCAAAGTAAATTGATACCTACTGATCTAAACTACTTTAGAATAGAAAATAGAAGTAACGAGGGTAAAGAACAAAAGAAGAAGAGACCTAAGGTATACAAGGCATACAAGTATGCCAAATCATCTTTACTCTCGTGCAAAGTTGACACAGTGGGTTTATTCATGGTCGAAAAATTCAAAAAACCTTCACAAAAAATAGAAACTCCAAAGTAGTAGTACAAAAGACTAGAAATGAAAGATTAACTAAGGAATAGTATGTAAAGAGAAGCTAAGAATCATAGTGGGCTCCTTGAGATAGAAGTAACTAACGTCCCACTCCTTGAGATAGAAGGAGCTATCGAGGCGACCATGCAACATTGATGCTGTCGTGTTGCTAGGTTTTCATGTGAAGTGGGCTTCTTTGTTGAATCTGTGGCCCACCCAACAAGCTTACTTCGAATGGAGTAGCTGATTTGAGCCCATTGGGAAATTTGATTGGGTTATGATCTTGATATGGGCATGATGTGCATTTGTGATATGCAACCCCTAGCATTAGCATATATTAACCTTACTGTGATGCTCAGATCACAGTGGACCAGGCTTGGAAGGAAGTGGGTCTGGCAGAGGCCCAACTCTACCTTGAGATTGCGGACGCAGCCCATCTGCTCCACCCAGCTTCCTCGAGCTCTGTCGGCACTGATGAGGCGAGCTCCGCTGGCGTTGTCTGCAGCGAGGTCTCCGGCGACATGGGCGGCGCGATTGACATCGCCGATGGTGGATCCTTTCCAGGCGTTGATGACGGCGGCTCGAAGAAGAAGGCAAGATCCTTGGATTGGCAGATTCGGTGGAGATGATGGCGGACGCGTTCAGCGGCGTGATCCTTGGAAGCTTGAGAAGGAAGGACGGCTAGAGGGCAGCCTCCCTTCCAAACCCGGTGACGCTCCCTCCTTAAGAAGCCGAGCGGGCGACGAACGGAGAGGAGGAAAGGAACGAGGGAAGAAGAGCCCTGTTCCGAGAGACGCGAGCAGAAGCTTACCCTCCAGCTCCATCCAAGAGAAAGAGGAAGAGGGGAGGCAGATCGGAGCCGGCGGCATGCTCCTCCGCTCCCCCGACGATGGCAGCAGTAGATGGCGATACTCAAGATGGCGACCTTCACCTCTTCTTCCCCCGTTCCAGGGCACTAGCCCTGATGCCATCGTTAGAGGGTGGCGACGAAGGGAGACCAGCGGGGTCTCTTCCCGGAGCTGCAGCTCCAATGCCGTCGCAGAGGGTGTGACGAAGAGTTTCTCCAGCGAGTGAACTTGTAAGTCGACGGCGAGGTGCCGTCGATGTGAGGAAATGAGAGAGAGAGAGAGGTGAGGAAGAGGGTTTATGTAGGTTGATTGAGGTAATCAACGTAAATTTCCCTTATTTCCTTGTCTTCTCTGGCTCCAGCATGTTTCCTTGTGTTTTTCGGCGATCGCTCCTCCTTCCCCATCTCCGGCCACGACGATGCTTCCGCGATGAAGGCTGAGGCTCGGATGTAGGGTTCGAGCCTGCCGCACGCCTTCCCGTCCACCTCTGCCGGTGACGACGGCCGAGCGAACGACGGCGTCGTTCGAATGCGCGAGGAGAAGACGCCTCGACTGGCGTTCATTTCGAGGATGAGCCGTTGACTCGAGTCAATGGGGCTTCGATGACGCGGGACGAATCGAAATCAAATTTGATTTCGATTTTGGGTTGAAATCGGCACACAGTTTGATGAAGGATGAAAATCCTAACGCCCTAGATCACCTTAGGTATGTGGCTCTTCTAATGTAACAGCGAAAACAAAGTTCTAACATGGAGATGTTTAGCATGCGGTTCATAAGATTGAGAGGGAGAGCAGGCACCTGAGGCCCCCTTAAGGGAAGGGGGCCGAACCCCTTCTGAAATTCCCAAGCAATGAACGTCGGTAGCAGGTCTTCAAGGAGTTGTCTGTTGCGTCTACTACCGTTGGCTTCAGCTGGAAATGGCAACTTGCGAGATTGTTGATGATGCAGCAATGGAACAGTAACGCTGGAGAATGGTCGGCTAAAGAATGGAGACGTGATGAGAGGATTGGTTGTTGGCAGCAAGAAGATGAAGAGAAGAGAAGAGAGGAGATTGATAGAAGAGAAGAGAAGAGAAAGATAAAGAGAGGAGCAAGCTCAACTCTCGGTACACAAGAGGAGCAAGCTCCACTCTTGGCACAAACACACAAGGCAACACTAACACAAAGGGTTTTCTCAAACGATTTCAACTTAGTGCAAGTGTGGACAATTACAAGGGCTTTAAACCCCTTTCTCCCTCAACGGTACAAATCCCTCAAGTTCATCTAATGGTGGCTGATTAATGGTTTGAATTTGGAAGGCTGAGATGAAGATTCTTTCAAGCCTTCTTATTGGATGATATGGGCGGCTGCATGAGTAACGTTGGGGCTGCATGCGTGACGTTGAAGCTGGGTGCGTTTTGCTGATGACACATGGCCGAACTTGTTGTTGAAGAGATAAGTCTTGAGTTTGACAAGCTGCTTTGCTGAGAACCGATTGGTGGAGCTTCATGCGCTTCTTAATAGATGTTGGTGAAGGGATGTAAGCTTCGGCCGAGTAGAAGTAGGATGCAGCATGTTGACTTGATGAGGTGGAGGCTATGTTGTCTTGACTTGCATGAATATTGGCAGTGAATCTCTTGCTATTGACTTAGCTAGGTGATGTATTTCCTTGTTGACCGAAACTTGCTAGTAATGGGTAAGGCATGATTGAGGGTTGACACGCTCCACAAGTGCACGGATATGTCGAAGTAATATAAAAGATGTCGAATCCCACAGGGAACAAAGTTGAGTACTAGAAAGTCCGAGTCCTAATAGCTAGGCGAATCGAAACGTGGGTTTTTTTTAGGACGAAAATCGAAAACAAACAAGTGCAACTAATTCGGTAGAGAAAAGATATAAGAGAGAATTCAGGGCTACGGCTTCCACCACGATGATAATCTTAATCGCACAAGAAAGATATTAGTTATTTGGTTTATTGGTTTTGCACAAGGAGTCTAACCCTAGGGTACAAGGTGCCCTCTCTCGAGTGATACACCCCGGTGTTCGTTTTAGACCGACCTCCTACTCTCGCGATGGATTGTTCTAAGACGAACCCAATGAGTTCTATGGCAGACTATGAAATCCTCGAGCGAAGACCAAGCACTCTCATGTCGGGGTCTCGCAAGTTTTACTCAGAGGTTCGACCCTTACAATCCTTCTCTTGATATGAATCGTAACGGCTAACACGCGATATTACTCGGCCAAGATAAAACCATGAAATAAATACGTCAAAGTAAAATATGCTTACAATTCATACCAAATAACATAAATAGATACAAAGTTTGCAATTAAAATCTTCAAAGGGTTTCCACCAAGCCCCGAAATAGGGTTTACGCTACAATCGTTACTAAACGCTCAAAATCTCTCTTTTAATGAAATGAAAAGTATAAGAAAATGAAGCTAAGGGGAAGGAGACGATGAACCGAAGGAATCCTGAAGAAATCGTGATGATCGTGTGTCTCAATCTCCGAAAATCTCCAAAAATCGCCTTTGTCGTCGAGTTCTTCCATCCGTGCCGCTTCTTCGCATGAATGCTCCATCCCTAGGTCATAAAAATTGGGGCTTTTATATTCCATCTGTTCGCCTCTCAAAGAGCTTTCCATAGACACCTCACTTGCTAAATTTGGACTCCAAACAAGTGAGAAATCATGGAAAAACCGAGTGGAACTCGGTCTCGTTCCCGCCCAAGTTGGAATCACGGGCGAACCCCGCCGAGTTCACCTGCCCGTGATTCATTCTGTAAATTCGGGCAAATAGAAGTGCAATGCACCCCGTGTGGTTCACTCGTCTGTGCTTCCCTCTGGACTGTTTTCGATTGAAGTTTTCAAGAAATCCAGTGAACCCGGTGGGGTTCACCTGGCTGTGAAGCTTTCTGCGAATTCTGTTGGCTGGCGACGGGGATGGTGAACCCCATGGGGTTCATCCGGCCGTGATTCTCTCTGTAAGTTTCCTGCAGCCTGGCGAAGAATCTGGTGAAACCTAGCCGTATTTTTGAGGCTAACTCTGTTTAAGCCCAAATTTGACGTGTGACTTCGTCTTCACACGAGAAATCATCCCATGGCCTCAGAATCTTCAAAATATGTCGAAAAAGAGTGTTTTTACCTGAAATTGCATAAAAGTACCAAAAAGTGAAGATTCCGAAGATATGAAGGAAATAAGGCTATAATGAGTATAAAAGTGTTAAAATAAGCCTAGATTTGACATGAAATACAACGGAAAAATACTACCAAAATGCAATGCATCAAAATACTCCAGACTTAAATCTTTGCTTGTCCTCAAGCAAATAGAATAAGATGAAGTACAAGATGGGAATAAGAACAATCTTTTGGGTTGAGGCATACATCCAAGTTAGAGAAATATTTAATAATAATCCAAAACCAAACCAGGAGAAATCAAGTAAATGGTTGTTTCAAGTGTTCAGCAGTTTAATCTCACAATTTCTAGATGTTAGTCAACTTAGTAAGCAACAAACATAGGATTCAATCAAGCCTACACATAACACTCATGCAATTCCAATCTTCCCTATTCAAATCGTTAGGGTTAACTCAATTGTTCCATCAGGATATGATACACTGATTATTGCAATAGACTTCAACTCATAACCTTAGGTACCATTGCCAATTTTTCGCAATGCCAAGTAGAGGAGTCTCTTTATTGATTTCAACTTTACATCCCTTAGATTTCAACTCATATCCTTCGGTACCACTGCTAATTTTGCGCAGTGCCAAGTAGAGGAATCTAAAGGGTGATTCTTTTTTTTTTATCAGCAGTTGATAACACATCCTTTTTGAACATATGTAGTGTCTCTCCAATAACAGAAAGGAATTCAAAGAATAACAAAGTGAATATGTATCTCAATACGATTCTCATGCAAGTTGCAAGCTTGAGTTGATTAAACAATCATAGAAATGTTTGACCCACTAATGAACAACTTAAAAGCAATCCAAATCACAAAATTTTAAAATCATAGAATAAATGGACATGTTCAAAAAGTATCTCTAACAAGGAGGTATTACTCCAGACTTAATTCTTTGATTATTCCTAACCAATCATGCACTCAACTCAAAATTTTGAAATAGCTTTCATAGGACAAGCCTCATGATAGACACATGAATTCATGAATAATAAGCATCATAACATCATTCAAGATTTTCACAGCATGTAATCACAATCATCTAGCAAACTACTGATATGAGCATGAAAGTAAAGTGCAAAGTGTCATACATAACTGTCATAGAGTGGGGCCTGAGGATGTGGACCAGGCCCACGAATATAATGGCATATAAGATACAATGCCACATAATATCCAACCATCTCAAAATGAAAAGTATCAATTCCCAACATCACAACAAATCACAGCCACATGAAGAAAGGAAAAGCAGAGACCGGAGTAAAGAAAGCTCACCCACTCTAAAAGTTTGCATAGTCCTCTATGCAATACCATGATGTGAGAGAAGTGGATGCTGGAATAGATATCCGGGGGCAGCTACTTCTTTTTGCGCGAGCGAGAGCCAGAAGCTCTCGAGCTCGAGCTCTTCTTCTTCCCACGCGCACTATAATCTGGCTCAACCTCCTCATCTGAAGGAAAAACGCTGTCGGAGGAGATGTCCATCTGAGCCCTGTGCTCTTCAAAGACAAAGGTGAGGCGCTCATCCATGGTGGATAGTTTTCCCCAAATGGAGCTCAGCATTTTGTGCTGGCGTTGCATACCAGCTTCATTTGATTCCCATCGAGCGGCGTAGTCCAACTACATGTGAGAGATAGTGGTGTCCATGTGATCGATCACCTCCCTTTGATGGAGCTGCTCCTCCCTAATTTCTTGCAACACAGATATCATAGAATCGTGAGAGGAGGTGCCACCAAAAGAGAAGGCGCCTGGAGCTGGTGGTGCAGTGTCAACTGGATCTGGCTGTGTGTCCTCAACTGGCTGGATGCGCCAGTTTCCTCGAACTCTGACTGTCGTGTGCTCTGGGTTCGGTAATGGCAGGCAAAACTGGCTTCTTTTAAATGTCATACAGTATGAGTCTCCCCTATGAACGATCAGCTTCATAGCGACACAAGACTCGATATCAAGCCTCGTGTTGCCAGTAGCTTCCAGTGTGCCATATGGAATAACGCCCAAGGAAACTGCCAAAGGTGTGATCAAACCGCCAATCACTATCGCCCCTTTCAGAGAGCGGGCGACGCGGCTGAACTGCTTTGCCAAATAAAACCTAGAGTCCACTCGAAAACTGTGAAGCATACACCACATATAGAATAGCTCGGTCTGCCGCACCATACCATCACTCTCACCGCGGCCAAATAAGGTGTGGGCCAACACGCGGTGGACATACTTGAGCACAGGGTTGCATAAGCTAGATGCACGGGCCACACGAGTGGAATAGATGTACTCGTTGGTAATCGCGCCCCAAAAACCCTGTTCACTAAACTCAGTGGGGACCCTGCGAACACAAGGCTCCGGAAAACCAAAAATACCACGCAATTGTGAGAGAGTGAGGGTATGTTCGATGTTACCCAACCGAAATGTCAAATGTCCTAGATCATTCTCGAGAATAGGATCGGCCTTCACTTCCAAAGAACTCAGAAATTCCAAAGTCACGCCAACATAGGTGGGAGAAAATAGTCGCTAGAACTGCTCCAAACCCACTGCAGAATACATCATGTCAACATCGTCCGACATCCCCAGCATCTGCAATGTCCCCCTATCAAGGTACCTCGTGTTGAGGACTCGGCGCTGGCGCAATACCTGATAGCGTTGCTCTTGGTCGGCGTCGCGAAAGATAATCCCGAACTCGTTCGGGGGAGAGGCATATGGCTGTGATCGGCTGGAAGGAGTGCGCCCACGGCGAGAGGAAGAAGAGCCTAGAGTCGCCGCCGAAGATGGTCGGTGAGATGGAGGTGTAGGCGTAGGCTCATACTCCTCATCGTCGGTACCCGGACGAATCGGACAGCGCTTGTTGAGGGCGTGAGGTCCGCTTGGCAGCCATTACTTTTGTTCGTGAAGGCATGGTGCTGAAATAGATCAAGATCAGCAGGGAAGCTTTGAGGAAGAAGATCTGGCCGGTGACGTGATGGAAAACGCAGGCGGGCGGCGGATCGGCGGAATCTCAAGAAACCGTGGAGAAACGGAAATCCAGAATCGATCAAAGAAGAAATCTGACTAGGTGAAGGGAAAAACTTAATCAAACCTCTGGCGAACTTCCTCGAGTGCTAAGAGGGAGAGGAGGTGGCGCGATCTGGTCGGCTTCGTCGAAATCGGGAGGGCGGCGGTAATTGGCAGAAAGACCCGAAGAACTGGCGGAACGAAAAACCAGTGTCGTTCGAAGAAGAAACCCGATACCAAATCGTAGATCTAACCCTTGGGAACCTCCTCTGCGTGCTGGAAGGACAAGAGGGCGGCGTGATCGGATGATCTTCGTCGAGTGTAGGAGGCGGCGGCGGAAACTTGTGTGCGTGCCCTAGCTTCGGATGAACACGGGTTAGAATACCAGTGAACCCGCTTGGGTTCACTAGCCCGTGATGTTCTCTATGGTTGGGCTGCGGTAACAGAAGCACGGGTGAACCCGCTGGGGTTCACCGACCCGTGAAGCTTACTAGACATTTTCTGGAGTTTGGGGTTCACCTGCCTGTGAAGCTCACTGAATAGTTTCTGCACAGATAGAATACTGGTGAACCCCGTGGGGTTCACCTAGAGGTGGCCAACGGGCCGGGCCGGCCCGCGGCCCGCACGGCCCGGCACGACACGGGCCGGCCCGGGCACGGCCCGTTGACCAAGTCAACGGGCCGCGGGCGGCCCGCGGCCCGGCTCGGGTCGTGCTGGGCCGAAGGTCCGCGGCCCGCGGGCCGGGCCGGGCCAGGCACGGCACGGACCCGTGCTCGGCACGGCACGCGGGCCGGCACGGGCACGGCACGCGAGCCGGCACGGGCACGGCACGGCTGGAATGGGCGGCAACGTTCGAAAATTTGAATTGGGCATGCGTTTTTACCAAAATAGCCCTATAACGGTTTGAAAAAATTTAAAAGTTAGGGATATAATTGTCTTTATGTTATAAAATTACCATTTTAGCCCCTTTTAATAATTAAAAATAGGGGATAAATATGTAAATTTACACCTAATTCATCCCTATAAATTGACCCCCCAACCCTCTCATTTCTTCACACAAGTTTCCAATTAACTTTGGATTACTTTCTCATTCTCTCTTAATACTTTCTTAATCTCTTTTCTAAGTCTTGAGTTTCAATTAGCCATCAAGATTTCAAAGCTCCCTCAGTCCCTCGGTCTAGTCACGTGGAGAAGATCAAGTAAGTAGTAAATTAATTTATTTTTAGTCTTTTATAATGTAATTGTACTTAAATTTAAATTATTCTAATATAATTTTTTTTCATAATTATGATTAAATTAAGGTTGTTGAAGGCTGAAAGTGAAACCTCAACTTCTTAGTTCTTACTTACTAAGCGATCTTCAAACACGTGATAAGTTAATTTTTTAATGTATAATTTATTATTAGTAAGTATTTAATCTTATTTTTAAAATTTTTTTGGCTAACTTTTAATATTATATGTAGAATTAATGGCGGGATTGAACAATACATGGGATCTTTTGCCATGGGAGATTGAGGCATTCGAGCAAGAGCTAATGGGGACAAGTACTAACCCCGTTATGCCACCCGATCAAGATCAAGATGCCAACCCTCCGCCTTACGACCCAAATCAACAACAGCAAGATCATGTTGAATTTGAGCCTACTAACACTATGCAGGGAGAGGAGGGATGCAGTGCAAACCCTCACGAGTCTACTGTGTCAGGCTCAAGAAAACGCACGAGCGACGTTTGGAAGAGCTTCGATGTGGTGATGATTAACGGTGAAGAAAGAGCCAGCTGCAAAAAGTGCAAAAAAGTCTTGACTTGCAAATCATCAGGTGGAATTGGTCATTTGACTCGCCACATCAGAAGCCATCAAACTCAAATCGATCGTGCACAGGCTACTCTAAATCTTTCCTCTAGTTCTTTTGAAATTTTTAATTATTCTACTGAAGTTCTTAGAAAAGAATTAGCTAAATTTATTATTTGGGATGAACAACCATTTTCTTTAGCAGAAAATTATAAATTTGAAAATTTATACATAAATCACTACAATCTAAATATAAAAAAGTAAGTAGACAAACCATGCGTAGGGATGCTATAAAAATTTTTTCTGAATATAAAACTAATCTTTTACAAGCTTTAATTACATTAACTTCTTGTATTTCTTTAACATCTGATATTTGGACCAGTAATCATTCTGATCAGTCATACATGTGTGTTACGGCACATTGGATAGATAGTGAATTTTTTATACAAAAAAGAATTATTGCATTTAAAATTTTTGAATATCCTCATACTGCAAATGCTATAGTTAGACAATTTCATAGCATTTTACATTCATATAATATAATTAATAAAATTTTTTCAATTAGTTTTGATAATGCAAGTAATAATGATAGTGCAATTGATAAATTAAAAAGATTGTTAAATCCAATATTTAATGGTGCTTTTTTTCATATACGATGTGCATGCCATATTCTAAACTTATGTGTTCAAGATGGAATAAGAGAAGTAGATGAACATGTAACTAAATTAAGAAATGCTGTTAGATTTGTTACTTCTTCTACTTCTCGAAATCAAGATTTTAGACAAATATGTAAATCTTATGGTTTGTCATATAAAAAATTTAAACTTGATATTAAAACACGATGGAATTCTACTTATGATATGCTAACAACATGTTTTCCATTTAAGGATCCTCTTACATTATTTTATAATGAAAGAATGCCTGATGGAAATATCGAAGAAAATGATTGGGATAAAGCAAAATTATTACATAATATTTTAGAAAGTTTTTATAATGCTAGCACTCATTTATCTGGTGTTTATTATCCTACATCATGTTTAATTTTAGAACATTTAGTTTTAATTAGTGAAATATTTTCTCAATATAGACATGATGAAAATGTTTTTCAAGTAATTTTAAAAATGGAAACAAAATTTAAAAAATATTAGAAAAATATATCTCCTTTATATTGTTTAGCTTCAATTATGGATCCTAGATTAAAATTAGAAGGTGTTCATATTTTATTAGATGAATATTATAAAAATATGGAACTTGAAGGAGTAGATGAGAAAAAAAATGAAGTTTCTACCTTATTAGATGAAATGTATAATGTTTATAATTTAAAATTTGGAAATACAATGAATCCAACATCCTCTCAAACTAATGTATCTACTAGTAGTAAAAATATTACAGGAAGAATACGCTCAATTTTAAATAGAAAAGGAACATCAACAAGTCGATCTAGTAATTTTAATGAATTAACATTTTTTTAAGAAAATAATCATACATCTTTACTCACAGAAGAACAAATAAATAATTTTGATATTTTATCATGGTGGAGATTACAAGGAAAATCATATCCTGTGGTTTCTGCCATGGCACGTGATCTACTAACTCCTCCGGTGTCTACTGTAGCATCGGAGTCTTGTTTTAGTGCAGGCGGCAGGGTGCTGGACGAGAAGCGAAGCTGAATGAACGAAGAAAGCGTGGAAATGTGTATTTGTCTTAAAGATTGGCTAGATGCTGAAGATCGTCTTCAAGATAAAGGTGGTCATTCAACTTCATCGGATGATGATGAACAAAGTCTTGGAAGTGCAAGCGGAAGCAACAATGGATAAACGTTGTAATAAATAATTATAAAAAAAGTTGTAAAAGAGTTGTAGAAAGAGTTGTAAAAAGAGTTGTAAAAAAAGAACTACGTAGACCTGATTCCTCCTTTGAGTGAGGTACGTAGGCAGCCTGTAATAGGTCCGGTCTAAAATATATAAAATTTTAACATTTGTTCAAAAATTTGTGCAATATACATTCTCAATTTCTCAATTTTTTTTATTTTTTCATATTTTATATATTTTAATTAAGTAATAATTTACTTATTAAATTATTTTTTTTAAATTTGGCACGCGGGCCAAAGTCGGCCCGCGAGCCAACTTTGGCCCATGGGCCACAATCGGGCCGGGCCAAACACGGCCCGCACCCCTTCATTTGGCCCGTTGGGCCGTATTCGGCCCGCGGGCCGTGCCTGGCCCGCAGGCCGGATCTGGCCCGCGTGCCGGATCCATGCTCACGGTTCAACCGAACCGTGCCTGGGCCGGCACGGTTAATCGGGCCGCGGGCCGTGCCAGGCCCAACGATTTTCCGGCCGTGCCGTGCCCGGCACGGCACGATTTGAACCGGGCCGTGCCTGGCAAGACCCGACTGGAACCGGGCCGAGGCGGGCCCGGGCACGGCCCATGGCCAACTCTAGGTTCACCTGCCCATGAAATCCTCTGGGTCATAAAGTCTGGGCGCACCGGTACAGTACACATCACTAGGCCGTGATTTGCACTGATTAGCTCAGAAAATTCTGGAAAAAAATCTGAAAAAAATTCTCATGCCCTACATCTTCCTCCTACATCATAAAGAGACATCAATTTAGTAGCAATCCCCTCTAGAAAACCGAAATTAAAATGAAAAGTAAGGTAACAGTCTAAAACACTAACTAATATCAAAGAGAAACTATGCATAAAAACTAAAATCAAGCAAAAACTTGGGTTGCCTCTCAAGTGCGCTAGTTTAGGGTCGGTAGCTCGACCATAAGAGTTTTCAAAGTTTCAAATCCGGGGGGTCTGAGAGAGCTAAAACTGTTGGGGTATGCCCTTAAGGCTAATGTTTGAGGCCTTGGGATTATATCAGTATCATGTATAAACTCAATGTTTATAAAGGCAATGGTTGTTATTCAGGTTGTTGCATTATCTGCTGCCATATGTATACTTCTGAATAATGTCTCAATGCTGTTCAGCTTGGCTGACATGTAGTATTGTCCTTAGTCGAGATATCTTGGTGAACATGAGACAGCCTTGATATGATTGAGACTAATATGTGTTCTAATCTTATAGGATGCTTCGAGCATGGAATAAGATGTAGACTCATGGGTACATTGGATGTACTGGACAGACCCTACTTAGGATATTCAATTGTTTGTCACAATGTGAATAATCCTTATATGCAAACAAGTGGCATACTTCCTCTGACTTGAGATCACTTGTGTTTCTAAATGATGATTGGCATTGTCTTGAGGTAGTTCAATATCATTTGAAACATAATGGTTATAGATTGTCTTGGATAATGAGCATGAGTCATGTTAGGGCGCTAGTGATAGATATAGGATTGCCTTCTCCTTGTTTGGAGTGTGATGTTCTAAAGGGGCCCTCTGGATGAGATGGTTGAGAAAGTGTATGGCCATACCCAGATGACTATGTTCATCTGATCTAACCACTCTCATCATATTGGAGTTACAGGCTTGACATGCTTATCCAATAAGAACATCCAGTGGCAAAGGAAACAAGTATGCCTAGTGAATTGAATTCACACTTATGCTATGGTTTGGGTGTAGTCTTGGAAGACTCTTTCCTTTATATCGGGAGACAGTGATGTGTTGCTAGATACCCCTCTCTGTTCGTGATAACGTAAGTTGTCGTTACCGACATTTAAAGGAAACCCTTAGGGTCGCACAATTTGATGATATGGCTTACTTAAGTCAGATCGTGTGGACTGAATTGTTTTGGTTCAGTTTAAAGGGATTTAAACTCTGATTGTAAGTGAGATCTGGTCTGATCATGTTTGATTGATTAGGGCTTGAGATCGGTAAGCTTCGATCGAGAGAAATGATGCTAGATCGGTGAGATCAAGAGCATCAAGAGATGGATGGTTAGATCTTGAACCTTTTGGTTCAATATGATCTAGGACAATGCTTGGTTTAATTTGGTCTTTGAACCAAATTCAATGAACCGGTTCACTTAATGTGAGCGCATGGTTCAAGGGGAGAAGAGAAGCGATCGGTTCACTTGGGGTGAACGCATGGGTGATCGCATGATCGCATGAACGTTGAGGGTTTACTATTTTGGAAGTCATGCTTTCCAAAATATTCTTCACGCCTCCACGTTCGAGAGCATTGCTCTATACTCGCCTCTCCTCTCTCGTGTTGTGAAGCTTTTCTTCACGCCAAGAAGAATTCGACAAGCCAAGAGATCTCATCCCTTCACTCGATCAGGAGACTTGGAAATCCTTGCTAGCACAAGGAACGACAAGGAAAAGCCTCTCTCATCTTGTGTGCGCACGCTTTGGAGGAGAGCCGCATCGTTCTCTGCTTCCAAGTAGCCATCCAAGCAATGGCATCGGTATGATCTTGTGTTGATCTTTACAAAGTTTTAAGTTGATCATATATTTGCATACCAATCGATCTTGTAGGAAACCCTAGATTCCGCTTTGCGATTTTATATATATGTGCATATTAGGGTTTCCCCACCCCTTTAGTGACTTTCAAAAACTTCCTCTCTCTCAATCCGCTCATCTCCAAAGTAATGCTTGAGGCGTTGTCCGTTTACTGTGAAACTCCCAGTTCGCTCTGTCCAAATTGTGATAGCACCATAAGGTTGAACTTTCTGAACTGTGAAAGGACCCGACCACCTCGTTCGAAGCTTTCCTGGAAACTATCGAAGTCTTGAATTAAACAGAAGTACTTTGTCTCTCTCACGAAATTCTTTCTTTGTTATGCGCTTGTTGTGCCAAAATTTGGTGCGTGCTTTGTAGCTCTTGGCATTCTCAGTGGGGTTTGTTAGCGCAAGTTTCAATGGTTCCACTTGTCTCCTAGGCGGCCCAACTTGCTGTATAACTTCTTTCACAATGTCAATGCTGCAATATGTACCTGCAAGAGAAGTTTTTTTCAGAGTGTCAGTTAAATCAAATTGAATAACGTTGCCACAGATGTTCAAAGACAGTTTCCCATTTTTGACATCCATGACAGCGCCTGTAGTAGCAAGAAAAGGTCTCCCCAGTATGATAGGGAGTCTGTCATCTTCATCAATTTCCAAGACAATAAAATCAGCAGGAATAAAGTAATCTCCTACTTTAATAGGTACGTCCTTTAAAATACCAACTGGGTGGCGTACAGATCTGTCTGCAAGCTATATGGAAATATTAGTTGGTTGCAAGTCCCCTAAGTCTAGCCTTTTACATAGTGATAGTGGCATGAGGCTAACGCTTGCTCTTAGATCGTATAAAGCTCTCTGAAAAGACATCTCCCTAATCTGGCAGGGTATGGAAAAATTGCCTGGGTCCTTCAGCTTCTGAGGGAGCTTGTTCTAGATGATGGCGCTGCACTTCTCAGTAAGTGCAACGGTCCCTTGATCTTCTAGCTTCCTCTTGTTTGATAAGATATCTTTCAGGAATTTCACATAAGTCAGCATATGCCAAAGAACATCAACGAAAGGGATGTTAATATAAAGTTTCTTTAAAACCTCTAAAAACTTACCAAACTACTTATCCAATTTAGCCTTGACAAGCCTCTGTGGAAAGGGAATCAGTGGCTTATATGCTGGCGGTCCCACATAGGGCGCTCCTCCTCAACTAGCTTAGGTACCACCGGTGTCACATCAATATGCGGTTCCACAGGTTCTGGTATTGACTCTTCTATCTTGTCATCTGTCGGCATCTTCGGGTCTTCCAATTGCTTGCCGCTCCAAGTGGAGATTGTATTGCACTGCTCCCTCGGGTTTACTTCTGGTTGGGATGGTAGCTTTCCTGGTACTCTTGATGATGAGCTAGCTTGCTGGGCTAGCTGACTTTCTAGCATTTTATTGTGTGTTTCTAGGGAGTCCATCCGTGTCATCATCATCTTCATTATGTCTGTAAGTCCTTCAAGTTGCTTGCTCAGATTTGAATCATTGTTGGGCCGTGGCTATTGTGGCTGTGGCGGTGGTGCATTGTAGTTTCTGGCTTGGTATCCTGGTGGTCTGAAATTATTCTGTTGTGGTTGCCTAAAGTTTCCTTGTGGGGGTTGAGTCTGCTGTGGTGGAACTTGTCCAGGCTGAATTGGCTGAGTTGTCCGGTAAGAGAAATTTGGGTGGTTGCATCATCCTGGATTGTAGTAGTTGAAATAAGGGTTATTGTTCTAGTTGAAATTTCCAACTGCATTCAATTGCTCAGGATGAGCCGTAGCCATTTGTCCATCTCCTACCTGACAATCTGCCCCTGCATGACCTACAATTCCACAGACCTCACAAGAAATAGCGTTAATATCCATAGAATTAACAGACTAAGAGTCAAGCTTCCTAGTCAAATTATCAACCTTAGCCGTGAGTGCAGTAAGAGAGTCTAGGTATACTTACCTGATTTCTTGGTAGAAGTATCTCTCTCAGATGTCCATTGGTGATGGTTAATCGCCATATCCTCGAGAAGGTTCATTGCATCTTCCACTCTCCTATTCATCAAAGCACCTCTTGCTGCAGTGTCCACTGTAAGCCTCGTGTTGTAATCCAAACCGCTGTAGAACGTTTGGATCAAAACCCAAGTCTCAACACCGTGATGTGGACACATCCTTTGGAGCTCCTTAAACCTCTCCCAAGCTTTATATAGAGACTCTCCATCCTTTTGCATGAAGCTCGTTATCTGATTTCGCAATTGGATTGTCTTTGATAGAGGGAAGTACTTGGAGAGAAAGGCTTGAGAAAGCTCTGCCCATGTTCTTATCGAAGCAGCAGGTAGTGTGTGCAGCCAAGATCTCACCCTATCCTTCAGAGAGAAGGGAAATAGTCGCAACCTGATAGCATCAGCAGACACACCGTTAATTTTCAACGTGTCACAATATTCCAAAAAGATAGAAAGGTGCATGTTGGGGTCCTCAAGAGGAGAACCACTAAATTGGTTTTGTTGCACCATAGAAAGAAGAGCAGGTTTTATTTCGAAGTTGTTGGCCTCAACAACGGGTCTAGCAATTCCTGATTGAAAACCGTAAGTGTAAGGTGTCGAGTAATCTTTCAATGTCCTGTTGTTATAATTGTTCTCCATTGGTTGTTGTGCTAGGTCATTGTTCACATCAAGTTGAATGTGTTCCATCTGATTGTCTTCTCCTAGATGGTTCATGATTTCCCTCTTCTGGATTTGAGTTTGCTTCCTTCTTGTCCTGAAGGTGCGCTCGATCTCTGGATCAATGTCAAAGAATGTACCTGCCCTAGAACTTCTTCGTATAAAATGGTAAGTCAAAATTATAAAGTTCTAAGACGGTAATTCAATAAAAAGAAAAGAAAATAGTAGTGCAGTAACGAAAATCTAACCTAAGGTCTAGTCTACCAATTCTCAGAAATATACTAATATCAAACGTTGCTCCCCGGCAACGGCGCCAAAAACTTGACACGCTCCGCAAGTGCACGGATATGTCGAAGTAATATAAAAGATGTCAAATCCCACAGGGAACAAAGTTGAGTACTAGAAAGTCCGAGTCCTAATAGCTAGGTGAATCGAAACGTGGGTTTTTTTAGGACGGAAATCGAAAACAAACAAGTGCAACTAATTTGGTAGAGAAAAGATATAAAAGAGAATTCAGGGCTACGGCTTCCACCACGATGATAATCTTAATCGCACAAGAAAGATATTAGTTATTTGGTTTATTGGTTTTGCACAAGGAGTCTAACCCTAGGGTACAAGGTGCCCTCTCACGAGTGATACACCCTGGTGTTCGTTTTAGACCGACCTCCTACTCTCGCGGTGGATCGTTTTAAGACGAACCCAATGAGTTCTATGGCAGACTATGAAATCCTCGAACGAAGACCAAGCACTCTCGTGTCGGGGTCTCACAAGTTTTACTTAGAGGTTCGACCCTTACGATCCTTCTCTCGATATGAATCGTAACGGCTAACACGCGATATTACTCGGCCAAGGTAAAACCACGAAATAAATATGTCAAAGTAAAATATGCTCACAATTCATACAAAATAACATAAATAGATACAAAGTTTGCAATTAAAATCTTCAAAGGGTTTCTACCAAGCCCCGAAATGGGGTTTACGCTACAATCGTCATTGAAACGCTCAAAATCTCTCTTTTAATGAAATGAAAAGTATAAGAAAACGAAGCTAAGGGGAAGGAGACGATGAACCGAAGGAATCCTGAAGAAATCGTGATGATCGTGTGTCTCAATCTCCGAAAATCTCCAAAAATCGCCTCTGTCACCGAGTTCTTCCGTCCATGCCGCTTCTTCGCATGAATGCTCCATCCCTAGGGCATAAAATTGGGGCTTTTATATTCTATCTGTTCTCCTCTGAAAGGGCTTTCCATAGACACCTCACTTGCTAAATTTGGGCTCCAAACGAGTGAGAAATCATGGAAAAACCGAGTGGAACTCGGTCTCGTTCGCGCCTAAGTTGGAATCACGGGCGAACCCCGCCGGGTTCACCTGCCCGTGATTCATTCTGTAAATTCGGGCAAATAGAAACGCGGTGCACCCCGTGGGGTTCACCCGTCCGTGCTTCCCTCTGGACTAGTTTCGGTTGAAGTTTTTAA
The DNA here is from genome assembly GCA_027563935.2 of Costus lasius. Lineage (NCBI taxonomy): Eukaryota > Viridiplantae > Streptophyta > Magnoliopsida > Zingiberales > Costaceae > Costus > Costus lasius. The sequence continues at coordinate 40,238,415 of CM050453.2, forward strand.
GAAATCCGGTGAATCCGGTGGGGTTCACCTGGCTGTGAATCTTTCTGCGAATTCTGCTGGCTGGTGACCGAGATGGTGAACCCCATGGGTTCACCCGGCCGTGATTCTCTCTATAAGTTTCCTACAGCCTGGCGAAGAATCTGGTGAACCCCATGGGGTTCACCTGGCCGTATTTTTGTGGCTAACTCTGTTTAAGCCCAAATTTGACGTGTGACTTTGTCTTCACACGAGAAATCGTCCCATGGCCTCAGAATCTTCAAAATATGTCGAAAAAATGGTGTTTTTTACCTGAAATTGCATAAAAGTACCAAAAAGTGAAGATTCCGAAGATATGAAGGAAATAAGGCTATAATGAGTATAAAAGTGTTAAAATAAGCTTAGATTTGACATGAAATACAACGAAAAAACACTACCAAAACGCAATGCATCAACGGTTGACTGAAATTGGGTGTGGACCATTGACCTTTGACTTCTTCGATGTTGAGGGTTGATTGTAGTTGAGGGAGTTGGAGGTGCCTTGTAAGTGCATTACAGGTGCACACACCCTAGGCTAAGTAACAACCTAATACATTCACTACAAAATAAAATAAAGGCTTGGAAAATAAATCCTAGGCTACTCCTAACTACAACATTAACCACAAGTGCAGAAATTAAAGTAATGTTGTAACATACAGTCCCAAAATATCAAAATGCAATAAGTTTTCAAAATAACATCAAACATAATTAAATCCTTGGAGATGTCCCTACATCAGCTATCTCCTCCTTTGAGAATTTTCCTCTGGAGAATTAAAAATGAAGCATGTGGAGGTTCCGGTGGTAAGCTCAGGGTGTGGAGGTCATCTCGGTTCCCGGTCCCTACATCATAGTTCCATGCAGGTTTGGTGACGTGGATGGCTAGGATGGGCTGGGCGTGACAGTGGTATCAGAGCTAAGGTCCTGCCGGTATGATGGTGACACAAGGAGATGGCGGTGCGCAGGCGGCTCACCAAAAGAGACAAGGCTCCGGCCTTGATGCCGTCGCTAGGTGGGCGACGAAGAGAGGTATGCGAGATCTCTTCCAGGGACAGCGGGTGACGAGGACTCCGGCATCTGTGAGCGAGATGCCGATGAGGGGTCTGCGAGACTCTTTTCTAGAGCAGGTGGCTCTGATGCCGGCGCCAGGCGGGCGTTGATGAGTTCCTCTAGCGAGCGGAGAGGGACTATAGCCGACGGCGACGCGTGGAGCGAAACTAGGAGAGCTCTATGTGCTGTCGAGGGAGCGAAACTAGGAGAGCTCCAAAACCGTCACCAGGCGGGTGATGAGGATCCCGGTGTAGGGGGTACGCCAATGAAGGGTCTGCAAGGCCCTTTCCAGAGCAGGGAGCTCTGATGCCGTCGCCAGGAGGGCGACGAAGAGAAGTCTGCGAGGCTTTTTCCCGGAGCAGCGGGCTCCGATACCGTTGCCAGGTGGGCAACGACGTGTTTCGGCATCTGCGAGATGCTGACGAGGGGTCTGCGAGGCCTATTCCCGGAGCGAAACTAGGAGAGCTCCGATGCTGTTGCCAGGCGGGCGACGAAGAGAAGTCTACGAGACTTCTTCCCGGAGCAACGGATTCCGATGCCGGCGCCAAGAGGGTGTCCGACGACGTCGAGTGCGACGTCCAGTTTGGTGGGGGAGAATGTGATGCTCATATCACAGTGGACCGGGCTTGGAAGGAAGTGGGCCTGGCAGAGGCCCAACTCTACCTTGAGATTGCGGACGTAGCCCATCTGCTCCGCCCAACTTCCTTGAGCTCTGCCGGCACTGATGAGCCGAGCTCCGCTGGCGTCGTCTGCGGCGACATGGGCGGCGTGATTGACGGCGCCGACGGCGGATCCTTTCCAGGCGTTGACGATGGCGGCTCGAAGAAGAAGGCAAGATCCTTGGACTAGCGGATTCGGTGGAGATGATGGCGGACGTGTTCAGCGGCGTGATCCTTGGAAGCTTGAGAAGGAAGGACGGCTAGAGGGCAGCCTCCCTTCCAAACCCGACGACGCTCCCTCCTTAAGAAGCCGAGCGGGCGACGAACGGAGAGGAGGAAAGGAACGGGGGAAGAAGAGCCCTGTTCCGAGAGACGCGAGCAGAAGCTTACCCTCCAGCTCCATCCAAGAGAAAGAGGAAAAGGGGAGGCGGATCGGAGCCGGCGGCGTGCTCCTCCGCCTCCCCCGACGATGGCAGCAGTAGATGGCGACACTCAAGACGGCGACCTTCACCTCTTCTTCCCCCGTTCCAGGGCACTAGCCCTGATGCCGTCGTCAGAGGGTGGCGACGAAGGGAGACCAGCGGGGTCTCTTCTCGGAGCTACAGCTCTGATGCCGTCGCAGAGGGTGCGACGAGGAGTTTCTCCGGCGAGTGAACTTGTAAGTCGACGGCGAAGTGCCGTCGACGTGAGGGAATGAGAGAGAGAGAGAGGTGAGGAAGAGGGTTTTATATAGGTTGATTGAGGTAATCAACGTAAATTTCCCTTATTTCCTTGTCTTCTTCGGCTTCGGTGTGTTTCCTTGTGTTTTCCGGCGATCGCTCCTCCTTCCCCATCTCCGGCCACAATGATGCTTCCGCGATGAAGGCTGAGGCTCGGATGTAGGGTTCGAGCCTGCCACACACCTTCCCATCCACCTTTGCCAGCGACGACGACCGAGCGAACGACGACGTCGTTCGAATGCGCGAGGAGAAGACGCCTCGATTGACGTTCGTTTTGAGGATGAGCCGTTGACTCGCGTCAATGGGGCTTCGACGATGCGGCTCGAATCGAAATCAAATCTGATTTTGATTTTGGGTTGAAATCGGCACACAGTTCCATGCTGGTTCGGTGACGTGGACGGCTAGGATGGGCTGGGCGTGACACTTACCATAATGCGCAAAACCGTTGTACAAATTTATGTATGCAAGTTTTTTTTTTTTTATTTATGTATGCAAGTTACAATCTATAATTTCCACCAATTTTATATTATATGCTTCTATGATTAATATAATATAGTTAACTAACCTATGACGGTACATGCAAGTTAAATTCTTATAAAGGATACTTATTAGTTTAGATGACTCTAGATTTTATTTACGCCTCAGGAATGTGTAGCTCTTATGTACTATAATGTCGAACCAATTGGCTAATGGGTCGGATTAGCCGTTGGAAAGCGGGTTCAGCCGTTCAGGGTTAGGGCAGGCAAAGCCCGTCTCCGATTGAACTTCCAACATTTTCCGTTATCCGTCGTCGGTCAAAAGGACGCTAACACACTCGAGCGACGAGATCGTAAACGGGAAAAAACTCCGCGCCTCCGCTGAGTGGCGGCGGCTGTCAGGCGTAGCATACCATGGCGCCTCATCTTCCTTCTACCAGTACTACCAGGAAAAGGAGTATCACCAATAATCCCCGGATGGTCGGCAAGAACGGTGCGGAGCGGTCTGCGTACTTCGCCAGGAGGGAGGCAGCGAGGGTGCTGCGGCGGGTGCTCCAGGACGACGCTTCGCGACGCGCCACTGCTTCCATCAAGTCGCTCGTATACTCCCCTTCGGTCCGCAACAAGAAGGCCACTTTCGCCCTAGTCTGCCAAACCCTCAAGTGTACGCGTCTCCATCTCTCTCTGTATATGATAAAAAAAATGTGCCCTGATGTTTTTCTGTGAAAATGGTCACTTTTAGGGTTTGTAATCTTGCATGATATCAAAGTGACAGATGGAGAACAAACGCATTCAGAAATACTCCGTAAATTGCTAATTCATTATTATTGCGCAGATTCAGCCAGGAATTATCCTTCGTGCAGTGATTTGCTAAACGGGTCGTGTCGTGTCGTTAAAAAATTGTGCAATTTTAAATGTCCGCAAACTTTTGTGTTAATTATGGTGCCCTCTACCATTGAGTGCAGAATGTTTCTTTGTGCTATTTTGAACCTTCTGTTGATAGTTATTATACGCTGCTCTTTTGTTGATCTCGAAGCAATCCTGCAATGCTTGTTTTTTGTGCTTTCCCACGATCGCGCGTATCTTATAACAAACTCTGTTATCCCTTTGTGACTTTCTAAACAGATTTACCGATTCTTAAGGATGTTTTAGTTGCAGCTCAAATTCTAAATGGCAAGTGGAAGGTGATGAAAGCATTACTACCTTTGATATATACTTTCTATGAAATTTGATATTTTATTTTTTTAAACATGTGATGATAAAGATTGTTTCTCCTTTTCCCGCAATAGAGGCAGGAGGAGCTGATATATGTTACCACATATGATATTCTGTTCGGCCAGGTTAGTGATTTATACATGAATGCCCTTCAATGTTTACAGCATTTTGTTGCTAAGAATTCATTCAAATTATTTACTGACCATTAAAAATGAAACAGAGCTCTTTTGAAACATAGTGCATAACAAAGATATGGTCTCTAGTTGAACATTTGTTTTAGTTTGACTACTGTGTTTGCTTCACCAAGCTCTGTTCAGTATAAGAAATTGATTGGTAAAATTAAGGACCAAGACATGACAAGATAGTTGTTGATTTGAAGGCACTATGTTATTTTCTTTTGCTCGAAATTTGGTAGGCAAGTTATGCAGTAGCTCCGGGCCATTTGATCTTTAGGCTAGGCTGGCTTGCTGTATGATCCTTTTCTGAGACCCGTTGATTAGGTTTATAAAATTGTAGTCCATTAGGTTTATGAGACATTTGGCTAACCATTATAATCCACTAGGAGGATATTTTGATACATGGAATATAGGATTCCATATAAACTATATTTGTAGGATTTGATTCCCATCTATGTAATTCACAATTATTTGAACTAAATTAATTATGGAAAGTTGTCTTAGTACTTGGGCATAACAAACAGCAGTTCTAGTAATATTGTTTGATATATTTTATTCTCCAATACTAACCATATTATATACATGTTTAAGTGACTAACTATCTTTTATATGTATAATTTATTAAAACAAATATTTTATAAAATATAACTATAAAGAACATAAAACAAATACCATAATATAGACATCTTAAATATGATATTTGTAGACATATTATACCATGAATATAAACTATAATATTAGTATATGGTGTATTTTTCTTTCTTAGAAATTTCTTGGCTACAGTATGTTTGTATTAGTAACAATTTGGATAACCAAATTAGTTGATCTGAAAATGGAGAGCCACTACTTATTGGAAATGATTCGAGGTCATTTTGGGGCTGATGGAGGGGTGTAGAGACATTATAGTTTGAAAAGATGGAGGAGGTTGATGGCTTTAGATCTGTGATGGAACATCGAGAGAGGGAGGAGTGCATGAGAAGGACTTGTTAGAGTTGAGAGTGGAAGGCCAGATCAATAGTGTGCATTTTGGTGCATGGGTAGATCACGACATTTCATGACTGGCTAGATGCACTTGATGGTGGACACATGAACAAAATAAAACGAGGAAGAAGAAAAGAACAATTAGAAAAAACCTTATACTTCCATTCTCTGCCACACGCAAAACTAAGCATATTTATAAGATGTTAAGCCATTTGATTCTCCCCTCTACCAGTAAAAAACAAGTGTATCTATAGGATTTTAGGCCATTGGACGAGTGCTAGTTGGCACAAATCTCATTCCTTGGGGTTTATGTGGTGGTTATAATGTCTTCTAAATTTATAAAAAAAATCACAGATTTTAAAAATTACTTGTAGGCTTCTGAATCATAGAATTAAATATCAGTTCGGACTCTGAACTACATAGTGTAAGTGGTTGCAACAAATTGATCTTGTATTAGCATCGGTACTATATATATATATATATATATATATATATATATATATATATAGTTATATTTGTAATCTATATTTTAATAGTATTAGCCTGTGTGTTGGTATGGAGATTAGTACATCAATATAATTCATATTTATGTTTGTTTTAAATGTACCTCTTGACCACATCTCACTGTTTATACAGTCATCAAAATACTATTCTGATTTGTTACCACAAGCTTTATGAAATTTTGCTATATAATGTAAATCATTCTCTTGTGCTGTTTTCTTCCAGAAAATAACAACTATGGGTGTTGTTGAGGAATTTCTTATAGTTCAAAAAGATAAACTTCAGCATGCTTTAGCAAAAATCTGTGCAAGGCAGAAAGTCAACATTGAAGACTTGTTCCAAAATAATCATATTCTTGGTATGTTTTGTTTCTGTTTTCAATTTGTGGAGTGTGCATATGTTCTCTATTTTATGGTTGAATGGAGATCATTGTTTGAAATAGTGCTCTGCCAGGTTAACTTTATTAGATTTTGAACCAACCATACCTCATGGATCCATTTTACAAGGTCTATTAATTTGCAAAAAATATGTGAAATATACTAAGACTAAAATTAAACTTTGTTTGAAAGTAAATTAAGTTATATTACTTAGTAGTAGCTTTTCAACTAAGATTAACTAAATAGGAGCCCCTACGATATCAAAAATAGAAGAATAGAAGACGTTTCTAAACAAAGTATTGCTGAGGGAATAGACTTCTTAGGTCTTTTTTAGCAAAGTGTAAGAGATTATATAAAAGTGAAAAAAATGTATAACATATATATGTCATGGCTACACAAGACTAAGGCTGCATTTGGTATTACAGTTGCAGCAGTACAATTGTAGTAGTGCAGGGACTGTAGCAGCGGTCTAGGAGGTGTTTGGTAAACTATGATGCGTTCTAAGTACCAGAGCCTTATGTTCTAAAATTCATAATTAGAAAATATATAATTCATAATTCAGAAACATAGTTACACAAGTAATTGTGTCATACACAGTTTATTTAATAAAGTGATTAAGCTAAAAAATATAATATAAACTAATTTTGACATAATTAAACTAAGGCGCATTTGGCCATGAGGCAGGAACAACAGCGTGGCCCTGCATCACTCCAAACGCAGCAAAAGATTATTTTGTGAAGCCATTGTGAGGTGTAATATTTCAAAAAATTTTGTTCCACGTGGAAGCAGTGGTGAGCCACTTCTTGCACGGCATATTTTCTATTCACTCTCGTGTGAACTATGCTTTCATGAGCGACGATCAAGAGCTTCGTTAAATGGATGACACTTGAGCTCCTTGCCCTCACGTAGTTTTGACTCTCTTCCTATTGTTGATACCAGGTGTGCAACATTGGCTCTCCTCATCACCCTTGCGCCAACGCATTCACAAAATTCTGCTGCCCTTCCCCTGTCTCCCACCACGAGCAAAGCCTTCCATCATCGCTTACTAGAAGCTCTGCCCTTCCCCTGTCTCTCTATCCTGGCTGCTCGCTGATCGCTGCTCGTTCACCAAACTCCTTTGCCGCCCTTCCCCTTCCCCCTTCTCTCCTTCCCCCTCCTCTGCACTAGGAAGGCCGAGCGAAGGGTTGCCGCTCCTTCCCCCTTTCTCTTCCCCTTCCCCTTCCCTCTCCTCCTTGCCTTTTCCCCTCCCCGCAAGATGGTGTAGATTAGCTTCCTTTCGCCTCCACTGCTCCTTGCAGTTGAGGATAGATTAGCATATTAATTAATTAATTAATTAATAATATATTAGTTTAATTAATTAATTACTAATTAGTGTCTTATTTCTCTCAAGTGTTATTTGCTTGAGGGTTCTTGATTTGCATTTTCTTTCAATCATTCTAGGTGAGTATTATATTTTTTTCATTAATTATTATATATTAATGTGTTTATATTTTAAAATATTTATTTATTTTAATCTTATAGTATAAATAATAAAATTTAATATTTTATATATAGATGGCACATTTATTGCTAAAATCTAGAAAAGCAATATGAATATACCATACTACACAAATATTTTGTGACATGTGTTGTTGCCGTTGAAAATTGTAGGAGACTTGGTACGCATTTAAATGCACAAGGTTGGAGATTTGTTATTGATAATTTTCAACAACTCATTGGATTGCACTATGATAAACAACAATTAAAAATAAGTGGGAAAAATTAAAATGTTATTGGAGGTTGTGGAAGGGTAGAATAACTGGTTTAGGATGAGATGCTGTATTAGGAATAGTTGATGCACCATCAAAGTGGTGGGATGTAAAAATATCGATATGTTTATTACTTATACAAATTAAAAATATATAAAAAATAACATACTAACAAATATTATAATTATAGGTTAATAAGGAATATGCCAAGTTTAAGAAAAAAAGAATTCACCTTCATATTGAGGCTAAATTGGCCTTTTTATTGCTTTTGAGGATCATATTTATACCCCTGGTATGCCGAATGTGCTTATAAAGAATGTGGATGCAAATGATTGTACTACTCCAAATAAAGGCGATGAAGTACCATCAATTATTGTATCCACTTCTAAGCGTGTGAAAAGGAAAAACAAAAATAGTTCAGCCACTCTTGAGTATTTGGTAGCAACAATAAAAACTAAAAGTTCAGATGAAGTAGAATAACATGACCAACATGACCCTGTGATAATATATCATGATGTTATAATAGAGCTGCATTCTATGGTAGAGGTTCTAATTGGTAGCAGTCTATATTATTTTGCATATGTTTTATTTGAACAAAAAATAGAAGAGTTATTTTGAAAAATTTAACATCTCAAGAGGCTATAATTGGATGGTTACAATATACGTATTAACTGTTTACTTCCAATATTAGGCTTTAATGTTGTAAGATTGCAAAACTTATTTTTCGTTGACGGTGGATTACTATTGTGTTTTGTTCTTGATGTATGTTTCATATTTTATTAATTGTTTAATATATTATTGTTGTTTCCAATTAATTTCCTTAGTGCGTTATATTTATTTATTTTTCAAATATGGATGATGCAGCTATTATATGATTTACTGGTAATGATTGTGATAATGATAGTAAACCATAAGAATATGCTATGAAAAGTAATTATTGGAAACATATGAGCTGTGTAGCCGCTGCAATTGGTGATTATTATTTGAGATATATACATAAGGACTCTTGTATAATCTTTGATAACACAAGGGCCAATTGGATTGAAGAAATTTTACAAGACTACCCTGAACGATGCAGAAGAATGCTAAGTATGGAGGGGCATGATTTTTTATAGTTATGTACGAGAATTCATATGGACTACATGTATCTAGAAATATATCAGTGGAGAAGGCTGGAACTTTTATATATACATTAGCCCAAGGTGCATCAAATAGAATTTTGTAAGAATGTTTTTAACATTAATGAAGTGTTGGAATCAATATGCACACCGACAACTGATTAAATCAGTCCTACTAATCTAGAGTTCAAGGATACTCCATCATAAATTTTAAAATGATAGATGATATATGTCTCATTTCAAGTTAATTTTTTTAAAAAGTAAATTAATTTTTTGTTTCATTCTAATCATATATTTAAAATTTACAGAATTATTTTAGAGCTATTGATGATACTCATATAGATATAGTTTTACCTATACGGGAGCAAGTGTTTTACATCAGTCAAAAAAGTCGACTAATACAAAATATTTTGGGTGTTTATAGTTTTGATTTTCAATTTATATATGTCTTAGCTGGTTCCGAGGGAACTGCACATAATAATCGGGTCCTTATGATAATAATAAATAGACCCGAATTAACATTTCCAAAACCACTGCTAGGTAAATATTATTTAGTTGATTATGGTTATTCACAAATGCTTGGGTATCTTGGGTCATACTGAGGTACCAGATTTTCAGTAAAGAAGATCACAATAAGGAATTAAGAAGTTTTTAGCAGGACACACTTATCTCTCTGAAGTTGTTTAGAGGTTTTGTTATTTGGAAGAAACGTTGGAATATTTTTCATGATATGCCATCATATCCTTATTCAACACAGGTCAAAATAATAGTTGCGTCAATAACTCTACGTAACTATATCAGGCGAACATCGAGCTCTGATGAGAGATTTTGTGAAGTTGATAATAATTCAAATTAGAAGAAATATCATCTAGTGAAATAAATGAAATAGTGGTAGAGAGTACAACAAATTCAATGCTTATGGAGAGGCTTCACAATTAGATTGGTCTTAGTTTAATGATGTCACAAAATTAGTTTATATTATACTTGTTAGCTTAATCACTTTATTAAATAAACTGTGTATGACATATAATTATTTATGTAACTATGTTTCTGAATTATGAATTATATGTTTTCTTATTATGAATTTTAGAACATAAGGCTACAGAGATAACAACAACTACACCATAGTTTACCAAACATCTCCTTGCTATAACTACAACTGCACTCCAATACCGAGCATAGTCTAAAGACCAATCTGATTGCAAAGCCTCTCTATAAGCATTGAATTTGTGGTACTCTCTTCCACTGATTCATTTACTTCACTAGATGATGATATTTCTTCATAATTTAGGTTATTATCAACTTTACAAAATATCTCATGTGAGCTCAATGTTCGCATGATATAGTTATGTAGAGTCATTGACGCAACTATTATTTTGACTTGTGTTGAATAAGGATGGGATGACATATCCCGTGAATTATTTCAACATTTCTTCAAAATGCCAAAATTTTTCAATACAACTTCGAAGAGATGAGTGCGTTTTGTTAAAAACTTTTTTAATTCCTTGTGGTGATCTTCAATGTTGAAAATCTAGTAGGTGGTATCTAACTCCTATGTAAGGCCTCAGGTACCCAGACATTTGTGAATAACCAACATCAACTAAATAATAATTATATTTAATAGTAGTTTAGGAAATTTTAATTCGAATCTATTTATTACTGTCATAAGGACCCAATTATTATGTGTAGTTCCCTGATAACCAACTAAGACATATGTAAATTATAAATCAAGACTACAAATAGTCAAAATATTTTGTTGGTCAATATTTTCAACTAATGTATCACATCACGAATAGGTAAAACCACATCTATATGAGTGTCATTAATAGCTCTAATACAATCCTATAAATTTTAAATTATGATTAGGATGAAAAATAATTTAATTTACTTAATTAAATTTTTTAAAAATTACCTTGAAATGAAGCATATATCGTCTATCATTTAAAATTTGTGAAGTATGCTTGAACCTTGGATCAAAAGGATTGATTAAATCAATTGACAATGTGCATTTTGATTCCAACACTTCATTAAATATCCTACTAATAGTTTCTTAACATTCTTAACATTCTTGCAACATTCTATTTGTTGTACCTCGGGCTAATATATATATATAAATTCTAGCCTTCTTCACTATTGACATATTTCTAGATGCGTGTAGTCCATATGATTTCTCCAACTTACTATATAGCTGTAAAAAGATCATGCCCCTCCATCCTTAGCATTCTTTTGCATCATTTAGGGCATGGTTTTGAAAAACTAGTCTGGCAGCTCGATCCGGTTAGCTGGTAGACTAGTATTAACAGTGCATGCTGATACTGTGCTATAGTAAAACAGTACATACTGACATATGCTATAGTGAAATTGACCTCGTAGCGGTCCCATCTCAAACTGGTACAAACCGGACCGAAATTTCAAACACTGGTTCACTGTAGTCTTGTAAAATTTCTCTAATCCAATTGGCCCTTGTGTTGGACTATTCAAGTATCCTTATGTATATTTGACAAATAATAATCACCAATTGTAGCAATTGCACAACTTTTATATTTTCAATAATCATTTTTCTTAGCATGCTTTTGTGGTTTATTGTTATTACCATTATCATCATCATTATCATTACTAGTAAACCATCTAATAACTACATCATCTATATCTGAAAATAATAAATATAACAAATAAGAAAATTAATAGTAAACAACAACAATACATTAAACCATTAATAAAATATAAAACACACATTAAGAACAACGCACAATAGTAATCTACCGTCAATAAAAAATAAGTTTTACAATCTTACAATATTAAGGCTTAACATTGAAAGTAAACAGATGATATTGATATTGTAACCATCTAATTTTAGCCTCCTGATATGTTAAAAATTTTCAAATAGCTCTTTTAGTTTTTTGTTCAAATAAAATATAAAAATAATATAGACCGCTACTAATTAGAACTTTTGGCATAGAATGTAGCTATGCCATAACATCATCTATGTTGCATATCACAGGGTTAGGTTGTTGTGCTTCATCTAAACTTTTACTTTTTATTGTTCTTACCAAATTAGATATATCCTCTCTGAGTTGAGTGGCTGAACTATCTTTGTTTTCTCTTTTCACACTCTTAGAGGATGCAGCAAGTGATGATACTTCTTTGCCTTTATTTAGGACTTGTTTACTTGGAGGGAAAGTTAGAGGGAAAGGAGAGAAAACAGAAAGGAAAGGAGTATAGGCTAGTTTACTTGGGTAGATGGATAGTTTAAGAGGGAAAGTAAGAGAGAAAGTTAGGCATTAATCTAGCTGAAACTACACTTTGACTTTACTAACTTCATACCTCGCTTTTCACCGCACCGTTGCTCATCCTCACACACTACAAGCTTTCTTCGACTACTCGTCCTTGCCATCGCTGCTCGAGCTTGTCACCATTGCTTGAGCTCACCGCCACTGTGCATTCTTGCCGCCGCTGCTTGTCCTCGCCGTCGTAGCTTGTTTTTAATATTTAATATTTAATAATTTTATGACATTATTAGTATATATATAATATGAGTGAGAAAATAAAAATGGGATGTATATACCAATCCTTCAAACTTTTTTCCCTTTTAAGTAAACATAAGAATGGAAAACCTATAACATGTTCCATCCATCTATTTTTTCTTTCTTTGATTTTTTTTCTTTCCTTTGTACTTTCCATCCATCTAAGTAAACACAGTGTTAATAGTAGTACAATCATTTGTGTCCACATTCTCTATGGGGCTTGTTTGACATACCAAGGGTATAAGTATGATCCCCAGTGGCAATTGTAAGGCAAAACATCCTTAATATCAGGGTAAATTCTTTTTTTCTTGATATATTCTTGATTAACTTGTAATTATAATATTTATTAGCATGTTATTTTTTATATACTTTTTAATTTATATAAATAATAAATATACTAATATTTTTGCATCTCATCAATCTGATGGGGGATTAATTGTTTATAATGCGGCATCCCATCCTAAACTAGTCTCTCTACCATTGAGTTCTTTCCACAGCCTCCAATCATTTTTTAATTAATCCCACTTAATTTTTAATTGTTGTTTATCATAGTGCAATCTAGTGAGTTTTTGAAAATTGTCAATAATAAATCTCCAACCTTGTGTGCGTTTAGATGTGTACCAGATCTCACACAGCAGCAACACATACATCATAAAATATTTGTATTATATGGTATGTCCATACTGCTTTTCCATATTTTTGTGATGAATGTGTCATCTATATATAAAATATAAAATTTTATTATTTATGCTATGAGATTAAAAAAATAAATATTTTAAAATATAAACACATTAACACATAATAATTAATGAAAAGAATAGAATATTTACCTAGAATGATCGGTAGGAAATGCAAATCAAGAACCCTCAAGCAAATAATACTCGAGAGAAATAAGACACTAATAAGTATTTAATTAATTAAACTAATACACTATTAGTTAAGTAATTAATAAGCTAATCTGTCCTCGTCTGCAAGGAGCAGAGGAGGCGGAAGGAAGCTTGTAGGGAGGGGAAAAAAGTAGGGAGGAGAGGGAATGGGAAAGAGGGAAGGGGAAGGGGAAGAGAAAGGGGGAAGGAGCGGGGAGGGAAAGAGGGAAGGGGGAAGGAGCGGCGACCCTTTGCACGACCTTCCAAGCGTATGAGGAAGGGGAAGGAGAGAAGGGGGAGGGGGAAGGGGAATGATGGAGGAGTTTGCTGAACGAGCGATGAGTAGCAAGGGTAGAGAGACAGAGAAGGGTGGAGCTTCTAGCAAGTGACGATGGAAGGCTTCGCTTGGGGCCATAGACAAGGGAAGGGCGGTAGAGGAGTTTGGTGAACCCGTCAACCCAAGGGTGATAAGGAGGAGAGCCGATGTTGCACACCTAGTATCAATGATGGGAAGAGGGTCGAAGCTAGGTGAGGACGAGGAGCTTAACCACCATTTAATGAAGCTCTTGATCGTCTCTCATGAAAGCATAGTTTCCCTCGTAAAAGCATAGTTCATGAGAGGGCGAGGGTGAACAGGAAACATGCTGCGCAAGAAGCAGCTCACTCTGTTGCCTCCGCGTGGAACAAAATTTATAGAATTACACCTCACAGTAGCTCAACCAAATAATCTTTTGCTGCGTTTGGTGTGCTGTGGGGACGTGCTAGTGTTTCTGCCTCGTGGCCAATCGGCACCTAACTTGATCATAAAGAATCAACTAAGTTCAAAAATAGAATTTATTTTTACTCCTCACAAAAAAGGATATGCATTTTTTCTAGCAAACACTTCTCCATGGCTTTGCACTCTTGCCGAAGCTGCTACTTTATGAAATAACTCCCAAATGCATATAGGTAGTTATCAAAGGAACAAAAGGTGTTGAGAAACCAAGATTTGAAAACTCGGTCCAAACCAGTGCACCGGTCTAGTCTTAGATTGTGCTATAGTGAAACCGATTATACCGACATAGTGCTATGGTTGGTTTTACCCAACTCGGACGAGTACAAACTGAAACTTTTGGCCATTTTAGGCTGTAATTTAAAACGTTGCGAGAAACTACATAATGACACAAGTTGTCAAGAAGAATCCCCTAGCCTTTGACTTTGTCGAGGGTTGAGAATCTACCATGAAAGAGAATCCAAGTGAAATAACTCCCAAATGCAAAACTCTTCTCTTAAACAATACAATCTCATGCTGGTCCTAATTGTAGGCCATGTTTATAGCCCTACAATTTTGCTGCTTTCTCAATAACATATAAGATTAATTCAAATTGATATCAATTTAAGTTGGAAATTTCTAACTGGAAAATTTGAGCTAAAGAATGAATGTACTTAATTCAGTTAGATGATTATAATCCTAATCCTAGTTTCTGCGTCTCTTATAAATTGAATTTATTAGCAAATGGTTAGTTTTGGATTCATGTTCTATCCACTTGTTACCTTCCATCTATTTTATGTTGAATTTCCTTCTTATTGCAGTTGCTAGTAAACCTCGGTATATTCGAGTTAACACATTAAAAGTGGATGCAGAATCTGTGATTCGAGAGTTAGAAAAGGCAAACATGATGGTATCTTGCTCATAAACTTTGCCGTTACTGCAAAGATTAGTTTATATCCTTCTTATGATGCGATGATATTTATTTTTTGTTAGTCCTGTTGCTGTATTCAATCATGGCCAATTACATTATTTCTTCACTATTGACCTAATTGAACCTTTAATCATATATGATTTTATCCAAAGTTGCATGACCAACTTCTGATTGCTGTTTGGCCTTTTGAGCAATGATCAAATATATAACTAAAACTTCTTAGTTTCTTGACAAGTTAATTAACACTTATATTGTAGGTATCATCAGTTTTGTCTAGTAGGCTGCAGTTTGAAGTAACTGAAAATTTTCAGATGTTATTGACCATGAACAGCCAAAAAGTGGTGTGACATTGAAAGTAATGGATATAAGGGAGTCTACTATGCTCATATTGTCATATTTTCTGTACTACGTAACTGAAAACGAACAATTGAGGGTTGTCTGAATAGGACTGACGGAGTTTGCTGCCTCACTAGTACTTCTACAACGTGTCTCTGAAAACCAAGATATTCATTGATGGTGGACTGATGTAGCATGGTGTGTGAAACAAGAAAGATTTAAAGCAAGGCAATGTGATTTGGTAAAGCTACGCGTGAATACTTTTTTGAGTAATGAACTATAAACTAAATCTTTAAGTATCCTACCAGTGTACTGGCCCTTGTCGGACTGGTATATACATACCGGCTAGTATTGGTTCATAACGACACAATACTAGTTGGTAATATATTTATATAGGACCAACCTTTTACCAATACCGATATAAGATTGTATTGGTACGTTCCACCTGTTACAGTCATGGGCCTGATTTTAATACTTTACTATAATCTAGAGCAGTAAACACTTATTAACTAAAGTGACTGTTAGTGGGGAAGGTGTTGGTAAGGCCTTTTATGGAAGAACTAGCTTGTCAGCTCCTCACTTTGAAACATCAGGGTATAGCATCACAGGAAATTATTATACAGTACTTTCAAAGAGCAGAGACAGACCCTCCTTAAGTCAATTTACACGGCATTAATTTGAATACAGTATCCAGCTTATGAAAGATCTCTATGTATTAGCTGAGACAATGATACTATACCACTTAGACTGAACCTCAATGTGAGATGTCTAGGACTCTGTTGAAACTGTGCCAAACTGCATGCCAGAGAGAACCTGGCTGTAGTTGTGCTCGACAAGAATCAAATTATTCTCTGAAGTCAAACTGCATCCTCTATGCTTCTGCTACATAAGGTTCTGATACTGGTGAGCATCAATGTTTAATGATGCCGATAGTGATACCTGACTTGAATCAACTGCCTCAGCTCAAAGGCAGGTTGTTGGTGAGCAGGGAAACAGCTTGGACACGGCTGTCATGTTTATGAGGTCTACTGCATTTCAGTGCTCGAGAAACTGACATTGAGGCATTCCTCATCCACGATTTCAGATTCTTGAAATGGTGAAATTGAAAGGACAAATCTGATTCAACTAAACTAGGAGAATGGATTCATAGACCAAAATCCAGACTCACAAGACAACTAGACTGAAATTTAGAAAGGGAGACGAGTGGCCTCACACCACAGTAATGCTGGTCTCTCACCAGATGGAAGCAACTTCTCACTTAACACAATACATTGCACAAGAAAAATCGAGTTCCTTTATTTAAATCGCAATGAGAGTGATTTTGGATTTTGGTATTGTCAAATTGGCACGTATCATTTGATCCATGATATCTATACTTGGTAACATAGTTTTAAAAGCTAGTCCATGCCATCTTGTGACTATTGAAGTGAGGATAGATGTATTTTTATGTAATTGCCTATGTACATAGTGTACATTGTGCAAATAGGCTATGTACGCTCGGGAGATAAAGATCCTTATGGGTGCTTGGACATTATATAGTGGCAAGTGGAATATATAAAATTAGCCCATCCAAGCCAAATGAAGCTTCTACTCACACAAGAGACTTTGTGGCCCAAGAGTGAGGATAGATGTATTTTTATGTAATTGCCTATGTACATAGCCTACATTGTGCAAATAGGCTATGTACGCTCGGGGGATAAAGATCCTTATGGGTGCTTGGACATTATATAGTGGCAAGTGGAATATATAAAATTAGCCCATCCAAGCCAAATGAAGCTTCTACTCACACAAGAGACTTTGTGGCCCAAGATAGCATTGAAGGGGTAAAGGTGCTTGCTTAAATCAGACCTCCCGACAACTCTTGAGTTTAAAACTGAAGGGTAGACAATTTCTACCCTCGTACCACACTATCCACGCATACCTTACGTAAGTCCACTTGATGTCACTTGAAACGTTCTAATTATATAGTGAATTTTCTTAGTTCTCTTTATTGAGCCTGGTACACAGGGTGTTTGCATGACATATTACTCATGGTGCCCAAAAATTTAATTCGAGGCATAAGTGGGAGGCTGTATCGTGCAATTGCGGAAGCATCATGGTATTTGTGATTTACTTTGCTGGCATCATAGACGTTAGATGGTAAGCCACACGGAGTCTGATACCGTCACAAAACTTTCTTTAGTAAAAATCTAAGGCTATGGCAATACACCAAAAGAACTTACATGATACAACAAAGGTGATATGAGAGAGCCTATTAAGAGAAATCAATTGGAAAAGTGTTGTTAGATATATTTTCGGAAAGATGCAGTGATATCAAGGCAAGGGAGATAGATGGCAGAAATTGAGTTGCGTATTTGTAGTGGGAGGTGACACTTATAGGAATTAATGAGCGGCAAGCTAATTCCTTGGATGCTTTGCAAGTTGGCATAATGGACCATGTCAAACACCTTGATGAGGAGACAAGAGAAGGTGTGCAATAATTGTATAAGGCAAGTCTAGGATTTGATGGCTATAGTGTTTGTAGGGGACGCTTCTTTCCATTCAGGTATGAGGCTGCCAGAACCACATTGCCATAAAGGGCATGCGATGATAAGGAGGTTGAAAACTTCTTATTTGATTTAGAACAATACTTTAATATAATCTAGCCTATAGTTGGATCCAAGGCTAGCGTCGTTGTCGTTGAGGATAGGGTTGTGTAGTTTGCAAGATGCACTTGGGAAAGAGACTTCATTGTTCAATAGATGTTATGGAGTTTGCAAGATCCACTCACAACTAAGGAACATGAAGATATAGTCTAGGTATCGACGAGGGCATTGGCAGTTGAGTGGGGGAGATTGTCATAGGTTGAGTGGGGATCAGTTTATTTTATGTAATTGCCATTGACACTTTATGTGTACATAGTGTATAGTGTAAATAATCTATGTATATGGGCGAACCGTGCAGTGCATCATCCCGGGCTTGAAAATCCTTGCAGGGTTTGGACTTCATGTGGTGGCAAGTGGAATGTGTAAAATCAACCCATCCAAGCCAAATAAAGTCTTCTACTCACACATGGGATTTTGTGGCCCTGCATAGCTTTGGAGAGGTAAAAGTGCTTATTTAAATCAGGCTTTAGAATAACTTCGGAGTTTAAAACCTTTGGTTACACACTTACTACTCTCCCACTACACTATCTGCACACACCTTGTATGCGTCTAACTAACGTCCATATAATGATCCAATTGTATAGTGATTTTTCTTAGGTTGGTACATGGGGTGTTTGTGTGGTATTTCATGCCCGCAAGCATATTACTTATGCTACCTAAAAATTTAATCCGAGGTATAAGTGTGAGGCTATTGTCGTGCCATTGTGGAAGTAGTGTAATATTTTGGATTTACCTTACTAGCGCCCTAGACATTGGACGGTAAGCCTGTAGTGTCCTTAATTGCATCAGAGAACTTTCTATAGTAAAAATCTAAGGGCACATTTAGCAAGGCTTTCCACCCTACTTAATTGCCCAGTTAAACGTGAATACACAGCTTTTTTTTAACTTTTCATTTGCTTATGTCTAACCAATCCAAAAACATAAAAAAGTAGAAAAGTGAAAAAGCTAGTAAACACCTGCTTTCTATGCTAGTTACTGTTGCCCTGAAATTTACTTTTATCTTTAAATTTGTCCTGAGCGTCAAGAGAACCTTCTCCCTTTCACTTTTCCCTTTTTTCCCAATCCCTTCCCAACATCTTTTGATCATTAGTGTAGACATAGCTAGGGGTGGCAAAGGGTTGGGTACTCGCATTGCCATCCTAAACCCGAACCCAACTCGAGTGGCAAAACCCCCGCTACCCGAACTTGACTCGAACTTGGGTCGGGGACCCGATTGAATAACCCGAACCCTCGGATATTTAAACGACTACCTGCAGGTATTTGATTAAATAAAATATAAAAATAAAAATAATAATAAATATATTTATATAATAACTATTTATTATTATTTTTATATTTTTACTAATAAAAATATTTATATAATAGTTATTTTATTATTATATATATATATATATATATATATATATATATATATTTATTTATTTATTGAAATTGGGTACTTGGATCCTTAAACCCGAATCCAATTAACACGTGACCCATCAAACCCGAACTTGTCCCATTTCTGTAAATGAGTACCTGAACCCAATGTAAACGAGTCGGGCCGGGTACCCAACCCTGATGGGTCAAATTGCTAGCCCTAGACATAGCTCACCAGTTGCGCTTAGGCTCTACTGCTTGCTGCTCATGCTGCACCATCATCGCTTGTGCTTCGTCATTGCCGCTCATGCTCACCATTGCCCCTTGTTCTCTATCGTCATCGCTCACCTCTTGCGCTCCACAATCGCCGCTCGCTCTTGTGCTCTACTGTCACCGCTCGCCTTAGTGCTTTGCCGTTGTCGCCTGCTGCTCGCTGCACCTAGGAGAGTTCAGAAAGGCAACACTGCCACTTGTTCCTCTGCAAATTTGCTTGCCCATGAGCACTCATTGTTGCAGCTGTCTGCCCTATAGCTATCTACACAAGGGTCACTCGGCAGCCCACCCTATAAGTATATGCCCAAAAGTAGAAGTTGGGAAGTTCAGCCAAACAGACTCTAAGGCCATGAGACTGGTGTCCATCCAACTTTGTTTCATTTAGGTACCATATATATATAATTTATATGTATATATATTATATTTATATATAATGTGCATGCCAGTACGTATTGTTTTGACATTGGGCTAGTATGTTGGTGATTGGTACTTCTATGGCTGGGCTGGTCCTCCGGTTGGCTTTGCTCTTGATTGCCATTATGGATATTGTACATCTCAATTGATTAACAAAGGATGAAGGAAATAAAAATGGGTCCCTAGGCTGTACATACTAGTCTGTTAATATTTTTGTATATATGTATAACATCTATATTATTAATATTGGTTAATACCAGTACATACTAGTTCAATTGTGGACCGGTACACTAATATGGATCAGTATCATAAATCTTGCAAACTACAATGGATCAATTTACAAACATATTGTTTGTGACCTTTGTATGGTTATCTCTCATCTATCTACAGTTGAAATGAGAATTTGACTTGACCTGTCCTTTCTTTCGAAGGAATATACACCTTCATCTATACACAGGCGGTCACTTATTGTATTATCTTCTCTGTTGATTTGTACATGCTGAAGAAGGTAGACTTTGAAAATTCTTCTCTTTACTCTGATTTGATTAAGTGGAAGCACCTTTAGGAGTGAGTAAAAGGTGAAGAGGTGTCTTCGTCTGACTTTTCAACTGGTTCTAATTGCATGATTGCATCCATCACTATATTCTTAGTTTATGATCTTTTCCTACTTTACTATTTTACACTGTCGTAGTATGAAAATGTTCAAAATAGAAACCACATTTGATGTCGATTCAACATCTTTTCTACAGGCCACGAGAGATAATATGATCCCAGATGTTTTAGCTCTTGCATCTGGCTGTGATTTGCATGATCATCCTTTGGTTCTAAATGGAAGTCTTTTTTTACAGGTCTGTAAACCGTTATTGATGTTTGAAATTTCATCCATATAACTTTGTACCTTATTTATTGCTGTATCATATTATAGAATCTCACCCTCTGACTGCACTTGGCAGTGTTTAAATATTATATTTGTGTTAGATTTAGAAAAAAAAACCCTTGTCGTCTCTATGATGAATGTTGACATGTCAAAAATCTATAGTATATTGATGTTTCAGAATATGTGTTGGTTTGTTTTTTTATCAAATTGATCCTTGATCCTTGATTTATTAGTCATTTTGTTCGACTTCAGGAATTTTGGAAAAGGTTGTTTTTTTTGAATTTATTATAGACTGAATGATTGTGAAAATATTAAATAACCAATAATCTATGCAGGTCTATTTTTTTTTCCAAAATTTATTTTCTCACAATTTGTGTACATAAATTTTTGAAGGCTCTTGATTTCTCTTTTTGTGTTTTATGACTAGGTTCAAGAATTCAGTTCGTAACAGTGTACCAATCTATAGTTAGATTGGTATATACCAATAGATACCGATTATATATATATAATTGGTACTTGAGTATGTACTAGTACTAGTTTATGCTCATATTAGTACAAATTGGTCATATGCTCGTTACTACTTTTTGATACCATGTTTTATGATATTCATAATAGCTATTTCGCCATAGAGTGGAGCAAGATGAATCTTGTTTGTTGCAGGCTGCCTTTTGATACCATGTTTTATGATATTCATAATCTATTTGACGATAGAGTGGAGCAAGATGAATCTTGTGTGTTTCTATAGATGTATATAATGGTTGTGAATTTGTACTATGATGTTTACTATTATTTTGTTATGTATATCTACTATTTCATTGATGTGGCGTTAGTTCTTTTTGGTGGATCTCTTGTGTTTTAAGCCATTGTGATGGCAATGCTTAAATTGTTTCACACCCTAGTGTTATAGTTTAGGTCCCTAGGTTTGATTAAGACGGTGGATAGGAATGTAACTAGGACTTAAGGGCAAGGGTTAAATGGGAAGATGATTCCTTAAAACTAATTGTTTTCTTTGATGTTCGTGATTGATAATTGACATTGAGGGCATCATTATTCTTTTTCTCTATTCAGTTGTGTCAATAACTCCACTGTCTCGACCTTAATAAATGTTAACACAAAATCTAACTCCAAACATCAAATTGTTTAATAATTTAAGTTAAGAGGGTTTATGCTTCTAGTATATATAATAATGTTGCTTCATAAACCTAATTCAACCTTCTTTTGGATTAACTTTGTATTAGAGAGACATTTCTTTCCATTCTCTTCTCATTCTTGTCACTTCCTGTCCTCCTTTGCTGGTCGTACATTATCACTTCTCCACCACATGCTACCATCCCTTGTTACACTCATCTGGCCCTCCCCACTTTCTAATCCTCAACCTCTCATTTATTGACTCATCCACCTCTCATCTCTCATCTTACACTTATAGGGGACAACCAATGTTCTCTTCCCAACCCTTTTTAGAGTTTTTATTTCCTCTAACCCAGTGTTATGGATATGTAAATCTTTTTAAATCCCTAATGTTAGGCAGGGTTTCAAATACCACTTTCACGTACAGTCCAAGCTTAGACCTATTGGTTCGTAATAGAGGAAACTAGATAGAACCAACAAAACTTAGGTTTACTGTAGCTCACACTCAGTGGCGCCTCCCAGAGCATCTTCCTCTCTTCTGCTCCTATGTCTATGTACCAATCCCTTCCCTTACCAATACAAACTTGATGTACCACCACTTGGTATGTACCAATCCCTTCCCTGAGCAATACGAACTTACTGTACCACTTGGTATAGACGGGTTTTTTAAACTTTGATGTTAGTTTCTCTCTATATGGTTCTCATGGATCTCTTTTACTACCATCATTAAACACAATGGTATCAACTATCTTCAGTAGTCCAAGGTTTACCTTGATATGGGCACTAATTGGTTCGATCATATGTATTGTATAATATAATTGGTTTTGACATATCTAGTTGGTATTGTATGTCACTACGAATTGGGTATTGGTACGTGCCAGTCCAATAATGGACCAAGTGTATGGACCCACATTTAAAACCTTGCTCTACGCTATATCTTTTTAATACTTCCTCCACTTTCCAAGGATGATGTAAACCAATCAAGGTTGTGTTTATGCTGTATTGTCATCTCATGCTTTCTCAATTACATAAATCTAATATGGCCTCTAAGGTTATATTTCTCAAAAGTTGAAAACTCTTGTTGTAATATACTCTTTAAATTAGAATGTATATCGTGTCTACAAAATTTATCAAGAGATCGTCAATCTCAAGTAAGAAGGGTACTTGCTTCATAAGTATTATACTATTATATCTTAGATCTCTTGCATGAAGGCTTCTTGGTGGTCAAGTTACTTTTTGACCTAGATGACACGCTATTGCTCACATAATCGTTTGTGGATGTCTTTCTTCCAAGCCTTCATAGTGCCTTTCTGTCTCTTTTTTCTTTTAGTTTCTTTTTCTTGTTTTGTCCTTTCCAATTACTAGTACTTTTGATCTCCACCGGGTCTACAACTCTGGATATTTATTCATCTATATCGGTGGAGTGAGAACATATCAACTAGTAAGGTATGGCCATTAACGGCAACTCTTTACCGCATTCAATATGGTTGCTCAAATCTTTGGAAAATGTTGGAAGAAGTTTAGGTACCCCTCTCAAGTTTAGGTTTTGACACCGGTATTCCTCTATTTTGCATCTTCAGTTACTTCTATAATGATCATCTTAATTACTGAGTTTGAGCTTCTACAATTCACCTCAAATATTTTGGCATTTGCTTTGAAATTAATTGCTATTGCTCTATACTCATATGTTATAGTCTTACCCCTTCTTGAGTTTTCTAGATTTTTTATTTGGAGATTTTATCTCATATAATAGATAACTGTTGTTAATTAGAGCATCTTACCCTTAATCCATCATGCACTGTGTCAATGAAAATGTTTTTCCTTTTTATTATTAGTGGTACGAGTTCATATCTCTATTATAAATCTTTCTTTGACCAGTGTGTTATTTTGTGATTTTTGTTAATTTTTTTCTTAGTGGATTAAACTGTTAGTCATCTTTTAAGGTTCTGCAGATAAGTGTGATGAATGATTGATAGGTCTTGAGTTTGGAGTGTTTTCTTATTGATTGATTTTATATACATAGAAGTTGCTGTTGCTTAATAATTTAAGAAATCAAAACCTTTAGTCAACCTCATTATTATGAGTTCATTTCCACACATGCTGTGGCTCTTAATTTTTCATATACTCCTAGTATTATTGGGAAACTCCGGGGATTTTAAAATTTTATATACATACACAGCAATCTCCGAAACAGGCCGGTCCAAAAACTTAAAAGATTGAGTCATGCGAGGGGGTCGACACGGTGAATAAGAGATGATACCTTAGAGCAAAGTAAGGGAAGCGATGTAGCGCCCAAGTGTGCGTCCTTTGTAGTCTCACACACAATTGATGCTTGAGTTTTCTTCTTCCACGCCCGGTGCTAGCCTCGGGAAGAAGATTCACGCCTTGGGAGTTCTCAAGCACTTGCACCATCCACAAGAAGAAGAATGCACCAATAAGAGAGGGAAGGAGGAAGATGCCGAAAGCTTTGTTCTCCTCAAGCACTTGCGCCAACCACAAGAAGGATACGCCAAGAGGAGAAGGAAGGAGGAAGATGCCGTAAAGCTCTAACCTTGCGCAATCGCAAAGAGGAGAAGATTCCCAAAGCTCGCCACTAAGCTTTTTGCTTTCGAATGAAGTAACCTTCTCTCTATCCTCTCTATCCTTTTATAGAAATCATGGTGCCTTTTCAAATTCAGAATTAAATTCATATTATAACAGAATTAAATTTTGAATTAAATTCCCATTATGGCTGAATTAAATTCCCATTACGGCGGTTAATGGCATGTCTCTTTATATTCAGAATTTAATTCCCATGATAACTCTTGAGCCCTGCAACTTATCCTAATGGCCCATTGGGCTATGCTAGACTTCATTAAGCAAGCTAATTAAGTCATCGAATTCAATCTGATGCAACCTTAGTTAAATACGGTTAATCGTGGTTAACTAGGGGTCCACTTGCCAAAATGAAGTTTAGCTTCAATAAGTCTCTTCCATTTCATCAGGTACCTCCCAAATAGATCCGAGTTACCCAATAACTCGATCATAAGGTTATTTGATCAATACGATAACTCGAGTATCAAGATGTACGATCCTGTAGGTTCCTCTTACATTTGCAGTGATGAACTTAGGTCATTACAAGCAGTGAGTAGAACCTAGCAGTGCATCATTGCAATCCAAGTCTTCGGAATGGATATCGACATCGACATCCCCATCATCGCAATAAGGTACTGATGCATTACAGTTTCTTTGCCAAACTTATATCTGATTGGACAAAGTGTGTCACCATTTTGTTTTCACCCAATCTCATGGTCATGACTAAATCGGGCTTTCACTTGGATATGACTATACACTTTCAGTCATGCATCTATAGGGGGGCCCCGTGGATATCAAGTTTCCCTCAGGAAGGAGCAAATCCTCTATCTGTCCATTGATCTTCTTATATGAGTTGTGATATACTTAATGACAACCGTTGTGACCTCCCAACTATGGTGAGGTGTTAGGTTGTATCAAAGCATGTCCCTAACCATATAGAAGAGTCAAGGACCTCTAAGTCAAGGGATCAATGTATCTCCTGTCACTTGTGAGGTTAACTCATGATACCAAGTTAGAGCAGCCTCACAGCGGGTCAGTCTAGTATATCCACTACTGATATACCCATATGCTTACGTTAGCACCTCCTGCCTAACCAGCTCATATACCAGTCTCACATGTACCAGAGACATTATCATGCAAGTACAAAGTTGCAAATGTAAACATAGCATAATAATGACAATGCTAGAATAATATATATAAAATATTAATATCAAGTAGTATAAAAGATATACCAATAACGGATCCAAGGGTATAAACACCAACAAGTACACCATGCACTTTGTGTCTGCTTTTTACCAACCACTTCATCCGGTCACTCCCCTTGGAAGTTTATCATATATGATAATCATTTTAAGGTTCAACTACTACCAACACCGACTTCTTCTATAGGTTTTCCCTCCATTCTGTCAACTTCTAAGCTAATTATTGCACTATACCAATGTAAATGATGTTCCATCACAATTTTTTTTGTCTTGTTATGTATCTTGTTACTAGTTATCTCTATAACTTTATGCCTTTACCACTTTGTTATTTGCTTGTCATTCCTAAATCTTTTCATTAAGTTATACTAATTTTGCATAGAAATAGTATGTTCATTTGGCACTTTGCCTTTCCTACATCTATTATATACCCTCTTTGTTTAGATGGGTGTACAAAATCAAGTATTGTCCACACTCTTAGTACCCTTACTAAGAGTGATGTTAACTATTTTGATATATCTTCTCTTGTTGCTTGTCTTTACTTTGTTTAGGTACTCCTTTTCTTATTATTAATCTTGATTAACAATTTTATCATCTTGATGTTAGAGTGCCTCCATAACCATTTATACAAGGAAGCTTATATGGGACAGCATTTTAAGTAAGGTTTTAGAACTCAATTCGTAACTGGCCTAGTCTTGGTGGTACGGACACTAGAGCAAGGTTTTTTACATGTAGTGGTCTATGCTTGGACCGGTATGTACTGGGCAGTACCGACATTGCACTATTGCAGCAGAACTAAAGAAGTGGAAGGTGGTTTTTTACATGTTATGGTCTATGCTTGGACTGGTATATACTGGGCAATACTGGCATTGCAACGGAACTAAAGAAGTAGGAGGTAGCAGAGGAAGAGGAAGAGGAGAGAAAGAGAGGGAAGCTGCTGCTAGGGGTGTCTAATCGGTTCAACATGAACCAAACCAAACCACTTCAACCCAAACTAAACTTTTATCTATTTTTGAAAATTGAGACTGAACCAATTTTTTAAAACACTGAATCATAATCGAATCAAAAATTTCAGTTTGGTTTGGTTTAAACCAAAATTATTTTTTTGTTAATTTTTACTAATAAAAATATTATTTTTAATCAATTTTAAATTATTTTTTAAACTAAAATAATATTATAATATTAAAAAAAAAATATAATTATTAAAAATTTGGTTTATTCGGTTTAATTAAAAAATTTGAGTTTAAACCAAAAATTGAATGGAACCAAACTGAAATTTTTGGTTCGTTTAGTTTTTTGAGTTGAACCAAAAATTGGACACACCTAGCTATAGGAGGAAGGAGAAAGGGAAAGATCTTCCACTCACGCATTCTCCTCCTTTTTAATTTTTCTTCTTTTGCTTAACCCGGTATCCATGCCGCCCTATATGAAATGATTTTCTAAACTTTGCACTTGAATGTACTTATACCAAATTATCCTGATACATAGTATACCAATATCAGTTTTGTCTTGGACTGATATATACTGCACATTCCAGACAGTATAGATTGATTCTTGAAACCTTGCTTTTAAGCACATTGTTGGTGGTGCTTTTTGTGTGTGTGTGTGTGTTGGGGGGGGGGGGGGGGGGTGGAGATGTTGATTTGTTAACTTCACAACCCAAATTTTCACTTAATAGATCCATAATTTTCCAACAGTTATTGGTACAACTGGTTTTTCATGCAGAATTTCTGGTCACTCGTTTTTATTTTCCAAAATTCCTAATATTGTTACTATTGTAGTTTTTATTGATGATGTTCTGCTCACTAGTAGTAGGATGGGGGATTTTGAAATTAAAAACCACAGCAATCGTTGCTACTTGAGGATTGAAGATGCTTAACAAACATGTAATACTACTGATCTGCTGACACCTTCTTTCTTTCAAGCAGCAGAGTTCGATATGAATTCTCAAAGAAGGTTTTTCCTGCTAGATATCATTATCTAATAAGAAAACTTATTTTACTAGTGTTACATTTGACATTTTTACTTGTTAGTGTTATTATTCAACATATGCAGGAGCCTAAACAACGTTATTAGGAGGATGTTCTATCTTGCATTATATGAGAGGTGTACATGAAAATTATTTATTATTACACGAAGTATTGGCAAATAAAGATTGAGTTATATTTTTATGCTGGAGATGTTGACCTGAGGTCTTTTATCAGAATACTACACTTTAGTGAAAATTTAGTCACTTGGAAGGTTGGAAACAATGGAAATATAAAGATTGAGTTATATTCTTATATTGATTATGATGGAGATATTTTTTTCAAGAGGTTTATATTAGGATTATACATGTTATGGTGATAAGTTATGAAATATAGCTATAGTAGGCTAAACTCACTAATCATGAAACTATGTGGATATTTCATTTTGTGAAATATTTTGGTTATCTTATCCTATGCTCAAGTTTATGCATTATGATAAGCAATTGGTCATCTATGTTGGAAGCAATCATATATTTTATAAGAGAACCAAACTTATTGAAGTTGAATGCCTCTTGAGTGCTACTTTGCAAGAGAAGTGGTCCCTTAAGTAAGTCTTGAGAATCATTTATTGATGTCTTCACTAAATCTCTCGTATTCTTATTTTATTTATTATGTAACAACCTAGGCTTATTTTCTATATTTGTTTTAAGTAAAATTAGATGGCTAAGTCAACAAGTTCTTTCTTATTGGGTTTATGCTTCTAGTATATATGATGTTCTCTTCATACTTAATCTAATTCAATCTTTTAGTCAAATAAATAAGTCCAACCCATGCTGAATCTTAGCAAATCCCTAGGTTCCAAAATAATCCAACAAAAATTTAGATTTCGTGTACTTGTACTTATGTATTATATTACATGTGTGTGTGTGTATATATATATATATATGATACCAACTTTGTACGAATACTAGTATAATGTTGGATGGGTACGTACTCCCCATGCTGGGCGGTATAAACTAGTTTTTTATTCTATGATAAAGTTGGACTAGTATTAATTGACTATATTGTCTAATTTTTTAAATATTACTCTAAGGTTAGACTAGTACAAATTGATTGCACCCGGTCCATATTGCCCAATATAGGTGATACATAATAGTCCAACCTTATACTAATAATGGTATAAGGTTAGTACCGTATACATTATTATTATTATTATTATTATTATATGTATATGTATTATTAATACTAATTGATACTAAGGTTTGAAATTTTGGTTCGGTTTGTACGGGTCTGAGATCGGATCGGTTTTACTTAGTACTATGTTGATATAATCGGTTTCACTATAGTATAGTATTTGTTTCACTGTAGCAAACTAGTATGAGACTAGATTGGTACATTGGTTTAGACGATTTGTTAAATCTTGATTGATACCATCAATATAGATGGGTATAGCTGATATATATAGGCCTTGATAGTGGATTGATATTTAAAACCTTAATGTATATAGAGTAATTTCTACTTTATTTACTAAGTCTAACTAGTTATTGTAACAATATTATTTTAATTGTATCAAAAGGTTTGTGTTAACCATCATAAGTTGGAAGTTCTATAATGTATCAATTTAGTTGATTTTCATGCGGCTGCAGAGCCATTTTAAAGCAAATGAAACTGAAAGCCCATTTTTGACATGTGCATAATTTCTTGAAATCAAATATATTACTTGCTTCAGCGGTAGTATTGAAATATCATATTGGACAAGCCTATTAGTAAAGATTTTCCTAACTGTATTAATTTTATTCCTTTAAGGTTGGCTTTTATATTTTTTTCAGGGCAAAGCAAGTTCAATGGCGGCTGTTGCCTTAAGCCCTAAACCAGGTTGGAAGGTGTGTATTTTTTTACTCTCATTACTTTGTATTAGTTTTTATACATCATTTGTGACGCAAAATCATGGATATTATTATGTTCCTTCTCAGATGCCACTACAACTTCATTTAATTATAATATAAGCAAGATACCTTTTTGCCTTGTACATTCTAAATTTATATTATTTGTGAATATAAGCATTGCTTTTTGACTTGGGATATGGTAATCAGTGTTTAGTGAAAAAAATTAATAACAGAAATTTTGAAATTGCTAGGAAGAGGTTGACCACTTTGGCATAAATTAAAAATATTTCCATAAACTTGTAGATGTGACGAACATTCTAACTATTTAGTTGCAAGAGTGTCCCAAATTTCTTAGAAGTTAACAAAAATATCATAGTGGAAGCAATATTAGGTTCTATGTGGAAAAGGATAGGACATTTTGATTCATTTGATTCAGGGGAGAATTAGAGTGCATTTCTTTCCCATGTGAACCAAGTCATGAACGAGTAAAAGTTTTGTAGCCTCTAAGTGACAATTGACCTCATTAAAATTGAACGTGGTACTAAAACTCTGAAAGCAGCAGTTAGTTTGAGCTCTTGTTAGAACTTAAGGGATCCATGAGGTCCATAGGGTGAGAAGTACAAGAAAACCTAGGGTTAATGATTAAAGAATGGAATTTAGATAACCTTAATTCTAATGGCTAGGAGGGATGAAAGGGTGGAAAAAGGACGAATAAGAATAAAATCCTTGGTTTACCGAGAAGGATGGATCTAAAAGAATGGATTTTTGGGCGGATGAAGGAGGGCAAAATCCCTCCATTTAGATCCCACCCAAATCATCAACACTTGACGGGGGTCTTCTCTCATTTTCGCTAGCTACTGATCACCACCGTTGATTGCTGCTGCTCGCCACCACTGATCGCCGCCGCCTCTGCCATTCAAGGTCGCCAGCCCTAATCAGCCCCCTTTTCATTGATCGGTGTGGATGCCTCTGCCGCTCAAGGTAGCAAGCCCTAACCTTGGCGAACCCCTCGGCGGTGCCGGTCTACGTGCCGAAGGAGACGCCTCGCAGCTATCGCACTCGTGGCGTCTCTCCATGCTTCCACCATTTTCACGGCGGCAACGACTCTGCAAGTGGCGACGACGACAGCCCTTATCGGAGTATGGCTCGTGGCGCTCGCAAGGAGAGGGGGTGGAAGTAAGGAGATGCATGGAGACTGATGCAGGAGCATACAACATGAAGCATACAACATGAAAGAAGGAGAAAATCTGGCCCCGATGGTGCCCTAAAAATTTTTCACAGAAAGTTCCTCGGGGTACCCAGCGATGGAAGCCACACCCCGTGATTCATGCGGGCAACTACCTGATTCGAGGGCGACTTCACATGCACAAGGCAGATTCTCCACAGAAAGTTCCACGGGTACCAGCGATGAAAACCTCTTCCCGAGAATCCTGCAAACAACTACATGAAGCTTCACATCCACAAGTCAGATTCTCTACAGAAAGTTCCTCGGGGTACCCAGTGACGAAAACCTCGCCCCGAAAATCCTGCAGACAACTTCCTGAAGATCCACATACACAAGTCGGAAATCGAAGACGGTGATTTCAGACGAGAACGCCGACACGGGCATGCAACCGAACACGGGTAGGCCATGTTTGACTCGGCGGAGCCTAGAATACCCGAACACGGCCGTGTTCACCCTTGAAGACTTGGAGGAGCCCCGAATACCCCATTTCGACGTACACAACCCATCCTACCATGTTGCTCCACCTCATGACAACCCAAAGGAGCCCAACAAGATGGTTATTCGACGATTCCAACGCCCATCTCATCCACCGGACCGCTTCGTGAGTGTTATCAGTCCACTCTCCCTCCACACCAAAGTAATCCGGCCCAAGGACGCTACAAGTCAATCCCCGAAGAGCCCAATTCTAAATGGGCCTCATAACCACATCAGCAACACGGCCTAAGAGAAGGCCGTGGCGATCGTTACACAGCCAGTACTTCGAAATTCTGCTGCTTTGTTGTTGCTTTGTCGCGATGTGCTCCAAGCGTGTCTAACCGTCGTAGCAGCCACCTCGTATGTTGAAGAATCAAAGGACTTGCGCCCCTGCAGGAGTAAATGGTAGTTGGTAGAATTTTATTCTGTTTTGTCTTTTGTGGCAGCTTGAACCACCTTTTTGGTTGTTAATTTTTGAGATGCTGTCCCCTTGTCTTGTTTTACCCCTCCTTATCTTATAAAAGAGAGGGGCTGGCCAGCATTCTCCTTTAATTCTCTTAGTGGTAGAGCATTCCTAGTGAGCTGAGAGCCTCCAGCATGTAGAAGCCGAAGTCGGTGCTTCGCCTTCAGAGTTTATACGGGTCGAGGTCATCACCTCGATTCCAAAGTTGTTCTGATTTCCTGCATCTCAAGAAGTAAATCCCACCGCTCCGGTGGGTCAGGTTCGCCTGTCTTCTCATTTCATCGTGTTCGTTTCCGTTATGATTTCCATCCTTCCACGGGTATCCGTTCGCCGAGAGACGTGAACGTTCCGCTGTTCTTTGGTCTGTTTCAAACGCATAGGCGTGCGAGCTGTGCCCTGCGAATCCGCTGTTCCCCATTGCGACGTGCTGAGCTTAAAATCTGCTGCGTGAGAGTGCTAAATTGCTACGAGGTTAGTCCGTTACGTTATGTGTTGCGTTGCCATTGTGTTCTTTCGCATTCGTGTTGCCCCGATCGAACTCGACGCTGGTTTCATCGTGTTTTCTGCTGCATTTCCGAATCGATTTTCACTTCCCTCGTCTAAAGACCCTCTCCCGTTTTCGCGTGTATTGTGTAAACCTTTAGAGTACGGCTTTAAGGACCATCCCACCTACGGTAGCTACATCAATTCTGGTATCAGAGGGAGGTTGCGCGTTCGATTCTTATCGTTCGCACGGTCCAACTCTGTTGCATCGCATATTTTCGCATTGTTTTCACGTCCTCAGCATTTTATAAATTGCCCCTTGTTTGTGCATGGTGACCACTCGGTCGCAACCTCATGTCTTCCTAGTTTTCGAAACCATCCCGGACACCCAAGAGTCTGTCGAACCTTCGGAAGGGACTAGTACCCCTTTAGATCCTGTCGCAATGCTTAATGCACGAGTGGACGCGCTGACTACGCAGCTCGCTGCGTACAAGCAATCCACGGATGCCGCCGTACAGCAAATCAAGCTGTCATTGGAGACCCAATTCCAGTAGCTCATGGCTGGTTTTCAAGACCTTGCTGACACTGTTATTGCCTCGGGGCAAAGACGCCCCTAACTTGAGTCAACCCCCTCAGGTCCGCTCAAACCGCCCCGACTAGGGAGTTGCCCACCTGTAGTCGCGCCCGTTCGGCGCTAACCCATTTTGGATGAGTCTGGCCGGCATGGACCTTACGGGGCCGTGAAGGCCTAGGTTACGAGGATGAACCATTCGATGAGGATGACGTGTGGGCCGCACAAGGACCCGCCACCTAGCCCCAGTTTGATCGACAGCGAACCGACGACACCCATCGTTTTATCCGTGAGACACCCGACACTTTGCGGGTGGTCTTGACCCCACTAAGTTCTTAGATTGGGTCGCGTCGGTAGGCACCTACTTTGACTTGGATGAGACTCCTCTGCGCCTGCAAGTCCGAATGGTTCGCACCCTGTTAGATGGTCTCATGCACCTGTATTGGCAAAATGTGGAGCGCTAAAATGAGCAGAATGCTCTCCCTCCCATCACCCGATGGGAGGAGATGAAGTATCGCCTTCGCGAGCGATACGTCCCACCCTCCTATAGGCAGCGTCTCCTTGACCAATATAGCAGCCTTCACCAAGGTACCGGCACCGTTGTGGAGTACCGCTTGACTTTCGACATGTTGCAACTCTGTTGCAACTTGCAAGAGGATCCCGAGTTGGTTTTGTCCAAGTTCAAGAACGGGCTCCGTTCAGACATCCGACAGGCCTTACTTGCGTATGGGTCAGAGTCCCTTGACCAAACCTACCAGGGCGCGTTAGACATTGAGCAGGACCTCCACGCAGCGAGTTTGTCACCCCCCCCGGCGTCCACCTCAGCCCCACCATAGGACTGAACGTGCTGAGTCGCGTTCGGACCCTTGTCCCGCGCCTAGATCTTATGGTTCCCCTCGGTTCCCAGCCCAGGAGGTTGCACCATCTCGTCCCACTTGGGAGGAGAAGGGCAAGGCCCCCGCCGTTGGACCGGCCGAGCACGTCCATTGCTACAATTATTTGCAGCCGGGCCACTACTCTAGGGACTGCCCCAAGAAGTCCGTAGTCGCGGACAAGAACCACACATGTGTAGCCACTATTACCCGAGAGCGAGAGGAGCGTGATGTGGAAGCCGAGTGTTACACGAGTGGTGAGGAGTCGGGTCACCCCACACTTGCGGTTGTGAGGTGCACCCTTGTGCAAACCCCGCCCTTCGAGGATTGGAGGCGCACGAGCATATTTACAACTTACATCAAGTGCAACGGGCACTCATGTAAGATTGTCATTAATGGGGGAAGTAGTTTGAACGTGGTCTCCCGGACCGTGATCACTCGATTCGGGCTTCCTCTAGAGCCCCGCCCCAAGCCCTACTTGATCGCGTGGGTTGACGCGTCGAGCCTCCCAGTTACCCATCGTTGCCAGGTTCCCATCGCGTTTGGGGAATATCGTGAGAAGATGTGGTGTGACGTGGCGGCGATGGATGTTGCCCACGTCCTTTTAGGACGCCCTTGGCTATATGATAGGGACATAGTCCACTACGGCCGGTCGAACACTTATGTGTTTGACCACAACGACCAGAAAATCCATTTGATCCCACCCCACCTAAGGAGTTGCGCGCTTCCACCTCCAAGGGTGTGGTTGTCCCTCCATCGGTTGCCCTGCCGACACCCGCTATGGTGTCCCTCATGCGCACCTCTGCGCTTATGCGCGAAGCCACGGAATCCAAGGTTGTTTATGCCTTGATGGTGCGTGAGTCCACGGAGTCCTCCCTGTCTTTCGACACCCCACCAGCCCTGGAAATTTCAGCCCTCTTGACTGAGTTCGCAGACATTAGCCCGGAGGACTTGCCCCACGGTCTCCCTCCGGATAGGGAGATCCAGCACACCATCGACCTTATCCCGGGAGCACCCCTCCCGAATCTGCCCCATCATCGTTTGAACCCCACTGAACACGCTGAACTGCAGCATCAAGTGGATGACCTCCTCACTAAGGGGTAGATCCATGAGAGCCTAAGTCCCTGCGCTGTTCCTGTATTGCTCACACCCAAGAAAGATGGGTCGTGGCGGATGTGCATAGACAGTCGCGCTATCAACCGGATCACCATGAAGTATAGGTTCCCAATACCTAGGCTTGATGACATGCTGGACTTAGTCTCGGGCGCATCCTGGTTTTCTACACTAGACCTTCGCAACGGATATCATCAAGTCCGCATTCGCGAAGGTGACGTATGGAAAACAGCGTTCAAGACCAAGGACGGTCTTTATGAGTGGTTCGTCATGCCCTTCGGGTTATCCAATGCCCCGTCCACTTTCATGCGGCTCACGAGCCAAGTTCTCAAGCCCTACATGGGCAAATTCTTGGTCGTCTACTTTGACGACATTTTGATTTTCAGCCGGACTCAAAAGGAACACCTGGAGCATCTTCGCTCCACATTTGACCTTCTGCGTAAGGAACGCCTCTTCCTTAACACGAAGAAGTGTGCCTTTTTGACTACTAGAGTCCATTTCCTGGGTTACATCGTTTCTGATGAAGGTCTTTCTGTTGACCTGGCCAAGGTCGAAGCCATCTGGCATTGGCCCGAACCCCGCACTGTGTCCGAGGTCCGTAGCTTTTTGGGCCTCGCCGGGTTTTACCGCCATTTCATTCGGGGTTTCAGCACGATTGCGACCCCACTGACCCAGCGTTTGTCCAAGGAGGACTTTGAGTGGACTGCCGCCACTCAACGCGTCTTCGAGACCCTGAAGGATGCCATCACCACAGCTCCTGTGCTCCGACTTCCAGACTTTTCGAAAGTCTTTGAAGTCGCGTGTGATGCCTCCGGTACCGGTATCGGAGGAACCTTGAGCCAAGAAGGCTACCCGGTCGCCTTCTTTAGTGAGAAGTTGAACGCTGTTCGCCAGCGTTATTCGACATATGACAAGGAATTCTACACCATTGTCCAGTCGCTCCGTCAGTGGAGGCACTATCTCCTCCACCGTGAGTTCGTCCTCTATAGCGACCACCAAGCCTTGTCATTCCTTAGTGCCCAAAAGAAGTTGGGCGCCCGCCATGCCAAGTGGGTTGAATACTTACAACAGTATTCCTTTGTGATCAACCACAAGGCGGGCAAAGAAAACGTTGTTGCGGATGCCCTGAGTCGTGTTCGAACCCTCCTCTGTGTGATGCGGACACGCATCAATACCTTCGACCATGTTAAGGAGTACACCACCTGTCCTGATTTCGGCACCACGTATGCCGCCTTGACCACAGCCCCTGATCCTGAGTCTCCTTACCTGCTCTGCAAGGGCTATCTCTTCTTGGGGAATTGCCTATGCATTCCCCGCACATCGCTTCGAGATCATCTATTGCTCGAGCTACACGCAGGTGGCGTTGCCGGCCACCATGGCCGGGACAAAACCCTTGACATGGCGGAGGAGCGCTTTTTCTGGCCCTCCCTTCGCAAATACGTGGACTCATTGTACGCCACTGTGGCACTTGCCAGTTGGCGAAGCCACATCCCCCGAATACTGGTCACTACACGCCGTTACCCGTCGGTCCTTGGCAACACCTCAGCATGGACTTCGTCCTAGGGTTGCCTCGCACCGCGTCCCGATTCGATTCCGTTTACGTGGTCATAGATCGGTTTTCTAAGATGGCACATTTTATACCCTGTTCCCGCACCGCGGATGCGACCCACGTTGCACACCTGTTCTTTCGGGAGATTGTCCGTCTCCATGGTCTTCCCCACATCATTGTGTCCGATCGTGACACACGTTTCGTGAGCCACTTCTGGCGCTCACTTTGGGCCCTAATGAGCACCACACTGAAGTTTTCCACTGCATACCACCCCCAAACTGATGGGCAAACTGAGGTTGTTAATCATAGTTTGGGTAATTTGCTCTGGTGCCTTATCGGTGATCATCCGAGGTCTTGGGACACCATTCTCCCCATGGCGGAATTCGCGTATAACAGCGCAGCTAATAGGTCTACGGGTCTCAGTCCCTTCCAAATTGTTACGGGCCGTCAACCCCGCAAACCTATTGACCTGCATGGCCTACCCATGGAGTCCTATCTGTCTGAACATGCATATTTCTTTGCCCAGCATATAGCTAGTTTGCATGACGAAGTTCGGCATCGTATCTTTTTGGGCAACACTCATAATGCGATGACGGCCAACGAGCACCGTAAGCCACATCATTTTTCTGTCGGTGAGTTGGTGAGGGTGCGCATCCACCTCGAGAGAGTTTCAAACGGGGCTCATTTTAAGCTCCAGCCACGTTACATGGGGCCCTATGCGGTGGTGCGGCGGATCAGCTCTAACGCGTGCTGGACCTACCCGAGGACATGGGCATCCACCTCATCTTCAATATGGCGGATCTGCTCCCTTTCTACGGTCCTTTGGAGGAGCCCTCAGAGCCCGACGAGCCTCTACCCCCTAGTTCTCCGGAGGAGAACTCCTCAGAGCACGCAGCGGAAGCTGATGCAGGACCATACAACATGAAAGAAGGGGAAAATCTGGCCCCGATGGTGCCCCAAAAATTTTCCACAGAAAGTTCCTTAGGGTACCCAGCGATGGAAGCCACGCCCCGTGATTCCTGCGGGCAACTACCTGATTCGAGGGCGACTTCACATGCACATGGCAGATTCTCCACAGAAAGTTCCACGGGGCACCCAGCGACGAAAACCTCGCCTCGAGAATCCTGCAAACAACTACATGAAGCTTCACATCCACAAGTCAGATTCTCTACAGAAAGTTCCTCGGGGTACCCAGTGGCGAAAACCTCGCCCTGAGAGTCCTGCAGACAACTTCCTGAAGATCCACATACACAAGTCGGAAATCGAACAGAATATTCCTCGGGTCACCCGGTGATGAAAGCCTCGCCCCATTGCTCCTGCAGACAACCGCCAGAAGACGGTGATTTCAGACGAGAACGCCGACACGGGCGTGCAACCGAACACGGGCAGGCCGTGTTTGACTCGGCGGAGCCTGGAATACCCGAACACGGCCGTGTTCTCCAACATGGCCAGGCCGTGTTCACCCCTGAAGACTTGGAGGATTCCCGAAGACCCCATTTCGACATACACAACCTACCCTACCATGTTGCTCCACCTCATGACGACCCAAAGGAGCCCAACAAGGTGGTTATTCGGCGATCCCAACACCCATCTTACCCACCGGACCGCTTCGTGGGTGTTATCAGCCCACTCTTCATCCACACCGAAGTAATCCGGCCCAAGGACGCTACAAGCCAATCCCTGAAGAGCACCCAATTCCAGATGGGTCTCACAACTACATCAGCAACACGGCCCAAGAGAAGGCCGCGACGATCGTTACGCAGCCCAGTACTTCGAAATTCTATTGCTTTGTCGCGATGTGCTCCGAGCGCGTCTAACCGTCGTAGCAGCCACCTCGTATGATGAAGAATCAAAGGACCTGCGCCCCTACAGGAGTAGATGGTAGTTGGTAGGATTTTATTCTATTTTGTCTTTTGTGGCAGCTTGACCACTTTTTGGTTGTTAATTATTGAGATGTTGTCCTCTTGTCTTGTTTATCCCTCCTTATCTTATAAAAGAGAGGGGCTGGCCAGCATTCTCCCTTAGTTCTCTTAGTGGTAGAACACTCTTAGTGAGCTGAGAGCCTCTAGCGCGTAGAAGCCGAAGTCGGTGCTTCGCCTTCAGAGTTTGTACGGGTTGAGGTCGTCGCCTCGATTCCAAAGTTGTTCTGATTTCCTATATCTCAAGAAGTAAATCCCACCGCTCCGGTGGGTCAGGTTCGTCTGTCTTCTCATTTCATCGTGTTCGTTTCCGTTACGATTTCCATCCTTCCACGGGTATCCGTTCGCCGGAGACGTGAACATTCCGCTGTTCTTTGGTCTGTTTCAGGCGCATAGGCGTGCGAATCCGCTGTTCCCCATTGCGACGTGCCGAGCTTAAAGTCTGCTGCGTGAGAGTGCTAAATTGCTACGAGGTTAGTGCGTTACGTTATGTAGTTGCGTGCCGTTATGTTCTTTCGCATTCGTGTTGCCCCGATCGAACTCGACGTTGGTTTCATCGTGTTTTCTGCTGCATTTCCGAATCGATTTTCACTTCCCTCGTCTAAAGACCCTCTCCCGTTTTCGCATGCATTGTGTAAACCCTTAGAGTACGGCTTTAAGGACCATCCCACCTACGGTAGCTATATCAGAGACATTGTTCCTTCCGGTTTAGGGCGGAAGCAAGGAGACGCCTCGCAGCTGTCGTCGCCGCCGCTCGTAGCTGTCATCGCCGACATCGCTTGCAAAATCGCCGCCGATGCCATGCTCCTCTTCCATTTGTTCACAAACTCTAGACACGTGAACGTGTCTAGCAATCCCTTCCCTCCTTTTTTTCCCTCCATCAGAAAATCCCTTCCTTCTAATCGTCGATCCGCTCTAGTATACAGAGCCTAAGTGAAGTTGAAAACCTTAATGGGAGGTAAGGGAGCATATTCCCACTCCCTAACATGGTGGAATAGATTAGGTTAGGAGAAGAACGTGTGGCAGAAAGAGATAGGGGTGTCCGGGTCAACTTGAACTGAACTGGTTTGGTTCGGGGCAACCTAATTTTTTTTTAAAAGAAAAAATACACCTAAAACCGGACTGAAAATCCTTAGAACCGAATTTACATTGAACGAAAATTTTTGGTTCGGTTCGGTTAAACCCAATTTAAATTGAAAATTCAAATTGTAGTAAACATTAGCTATGGTACAAGCAAGCAGAAGATGTGATTCAACGTAAACTAAAACATTATATATATAGTAGGAATGGGAATGGGGACCGCGACTTGTCCCATTCTAATTTAAAAAATAATAAATCAAAATATATATCACATAAATAGGAATGAGATTAGCGACAGGAACTTGTCCCATCCTTGTTTAAAAAATAATAAAATAAAAATATATATCACATCTCTCCTCTCGTTTTCTCCCTGACATAAAAAATTAATTACGTATATTGTAGGAATGGGAACGGGACTGCAACTTGTAACATTCTAATTTAAAAAATAATAAATCAAAATATATATCACATAAATAGGAATGAGTTTAGTGACAGTAACTTGTCCCATCCTAGTTTGAAAAATAATAAAATAAAAATATATATCACATCTCTCCTCTCCTTGTTTTCTCCCCGACATAATCTCTTTCTTGATCTCTATCATACTTTTTGAAAAACAAATAATAAAATAAAAATCTGTCTCACATCTTTGTCCTCTCATTGTTTTTTTCTCAAATCTTGACTCAATACTCTTTTCTCTGGACAACTTATTCGAAGAAGGCGATCTCTCAACCATTCGCTGTACCTTCTCCCTCTTTAGCTTCTACACATGTGCCGTCACCATCGCCTTAACTTCTATGTGGACGTCATCGTCGTCACCTTAGCTTCCGCTTGGACACCATTGCTTTGCTTCCACGCAAACGTCGACGCTGTTGTTGTTGCCTAAGCTTCCGATAGATGCTATTGCCGCCTCAGCCAGGTGTTGCTTTAGCTTCCATGTAGACGCTAAGATTCTTGATGCATTACTTCACTTCCCATGCGAACGCCGACCTAAGTAGTTGATCACCTCGGTTCTGTTCGGTTTTTGTTATTTTTTAAAATAAAAAATTAAAACCGAACTGAAAATTTTTTATATACTTTAAAATCGAACCGAAACCTGAAACCGAATGCTTGATTCCCGATTTTTGGACACCCCTAGAAAGTGAGGGAGTGGATTAAAAGTGGGAGATCCATGATATCCCCATAGTGGTAAGAAGTAAAAGAGGTCTTCGGTTAAAAGATAGAAGAGAGATAAGGAGGGGTGACAGTGGTGGGTACCTGGTGCTCTATTGTTGAAACAAATGTGGTTATTCACTAAAGGTATAGAAACCCTAAAAAGAAACGAAGAAATTAGAGATTGTTATAAATAACATATAATAGATTCTTCGTGAAGCAAAATCTTCCATCTATTTGCTTATCAACACTTGTTCCATAAAGTTCTACGCTGAAATTTCTTAATCTCAATTGGTAAAAGTTTTACAGTCTATTCTTTTCCTTAAAGACCATTTATTTTTAGATGCTAGCCTATGCTTTTGATCAGCAAACATTCTATTCTGTTCATTTTGCCGAGACATTTAATTGGTATTTGTTGACATGTGGCTGAAGTTACTAGCGTGGTATTGGTAATCAAATAATGTTTTGGCTTAAAAGTTCATAGGCGTTGCTCTTAGTTGGGTTGCTGGAAATGTCAGTTAACTACAGTTAATTGCTGATCATATCACTTTAAGGCACGTAATCACTTGTAGACCTCCAAACATGAACCTCAGTTATTAATATTTGGATGCTTTTTTTTTGTTACCTGAGGAATAAGTTGCTGCTTCTGACAACACTTGAAACGATATATTTTATCTCACATTGCAATTAATTTAATTGTGAAACTAGACAAACATAATCCGTAACTTTAATTTTATGAAGGTTCTTGATGCTTGTGCGGCTCCAGGAAACAAAACTGTGCACCTTGCAGCAATTATGAAGGGAAAGGGTAAAATTTTAGCATGTGAGCTTAAGGAGGAAAGAGTTAGAACTTTAGAAGCAACTGTTAAACGGTCTGGAGCTCCTAGTATCCTTTTCTGATTTACAGTATACATTTGCTGTTTTATCCTCCTCCCTTTTCTGATATTTACTGGTCTCCTAATTCTGTAGGCTAGTTTTACTTGATTTTATGGGATAGTGTAAAATATTGGGTAGATGTTATTTGAGATTCTTTTTAACACATTTCTGATTTCAGAAGTACTTTTTTCAAATATGCTATAATCTTTCTTGTATCTATAAATTTTATGAAGAAATTATCTCGACCAAGATTGCCAACTACTACAATAGTATTTTTACATGCTGAAAGGCAAGTGAGATATCTTCTTATCATTGATCACATAAAAAGCTTTTAAACATATGGCCTTAATGACCCTTATGCTTTTCAACCAATGCATTATTGCCATTTTTCCTAATTTGGGGAACTGCTCTTTCTAGGTTCTTCCTATGTGAGATGGGGATGCAGGGTGGGTGTGTTTCAAGTCTTTGATGTGCTCACTTTTTTCTGAGGGAAACTTCATTATGTTAGGAAATTTTTACATCAGCATAATAAAATTCTCTGTTAACAAAGTCAAGTTAATAGTGGAAAAGGGCTGCATCATGGAATTCTGTTTTCATCTCTAAGACTTCGACATACCAAGTATATTACTTGGTACTAGGTTTTAAAATACCGGTTATGTATTTACTTGAATCAATACAGTCCCGTACTACGTACCTACATTGGGTACCATCCAGTCTATTGACATATATATAGTACAAACTATACTGGACTAGTATTGACCTTGTTTCACATATAATATAGGTTTAAACTAGTGAGTGCTGAACCTGCCACCTGGTTCGGTACAAAAAAGAAGTCCATAAACCATGGTGCAACTCACACTTGAATAATTGTTAGGACTTGGGAGGGTTCCTTAATGATAAAGTTGAAAAAATGTATTGGTTTATACTGGGTAGTTAAGCGAACACAGCTTGCATGATTTTGTTCTGCTTCGAGGATGGCTAGCTTGGTTAAAGTGGTCTTCACAAAGGTATATTGTATAGTGGCAAGTAGAGGAAACAAACTGTACAACTTCTTCTAGTGTGTAAATATTAGAGTGGCTGGGGAATGAATTTTTTGTTCTACAGCCCTGTGATTGACAATGCTAAGTTTTTAGAAATTAATCTATGTAGAATCATTAGCCCCTTATGATATTGTATGTTGTTCATGGCTTTTTATCTGCTTTGAAAGATGGTATTTGGTTGATCTTTTAAGTTATGGATGTTTATTCAGGGTCATGGTAGCACAAGTTCATTGAATAAACAGTGTTACTAATTTAATGTTTTATATGAAGCAGAAATTTGTAAACCCAGTGTATTGCTCAATAAGCTGCCTTTCTTTTGCTCTGGGAATAAGTTATCTTATATTTAACATAGAAATTGTTTTAGCAACCAACATTTCATTTCTAAAGTAACTTGTTAGCATGTTGTTCATGTTCTTGAAAAGCTTAATACATGAAAGTTTTGATCAAGCAGTTGTGACATATATTGGATAGTTTCCTTCTTAACTTGGCCTACAGATGTTGATATTTATCATGGGGACTTTTTGGACATAAATTTAAGGGATCCTGTGTTCGAAGAGGTACATGAATATTTTCTAGAATCAATTCACTACTGGTAATTTTATCTGTTTGATAGATCACAGGATTATTTGCTTTGGTTGGATACATAAATAGCTGTGCGCATTAATGGAAGAAAGAAACACATCTAGGATTGTACCTCAAAGTTAGTATTAGTGTCTTACTAGGAATTGCCCTGGATTTATATTGACATCATTAAATGAAAACTTAAAGATGCATATTTCTTTAAGCGTGTCATGTGAAGCATTTCAACTAATATTTGGTGGTGGTTTATGTAGGTCCGTGCCATTCTATTGGATCCTTCATGCTCTGGATCAGGAATCTCAGCTGAAAGATTAGATCATCTTCTTCCATCCTACAAAAAAGGTAAACTTGCTTGAACAAGGTTTTAATTCTTGGTCCGGGGCATCCATATTTGCTCAGGACAATTCAACTCAATACGTCCCAACATATGGTATTAGTTGGTATTGACCAATACTAATAATACATATATATATAGTATAGACTATTTATGCACTTGGTACAGTGGTACTTACCAAGGTATCAAATACCATGTCATACTAATATTATAATTTATATATGCATATACATATACGCACACACTTGTACCAACTAGTATAGACTATTTTATGTACGAGTGCAAGGTCTGACTTGTACTTACCAAGGTATTAAATACGATATTGTATGGCTTGTTAAGAGCGGTATATATCAGTCTAACTTTGTATTAATACCATTATTCTAGTACCATATATATAGT
Organism: Costus lasius; assembly: GCA_027563935.2. Taxonomy (NCBI): domain Eukaryota; kingdom Viridiplantae; phylum Streptophyta; class Magnoliopsida; order Zingiberales; family Costaceae; genus Costus; species Costus lasius. The sequence goes on from CM050453.2 coordinate 40,282,300, forward strand.
TATATACGTAATTAAATGGTAGGTATCTAATAGTTCGGACCAGTTTCTTAAACCTAGGTATATACTGCTTGTACACATGCTATGGAATGGTTTTCAAAACCATGTTTAAATAGGTTTATATTTCATTATAGGGTGTTGAATTTCATCAATTCTTATGTTTTCTTAAAAAACAAAAAATAGATAAACAGGGAGATGTTAATTTTCTGTAAGCCTATTTCAAAAATCTCAGCAACTTTAAAATCTCTTAATCATGTCTAGGAAACATATTTGTGTATTCTGTTTTTCTGATTTGTAGGTTTACATTTACCACAAAGTCCACACTCTTAGCTAAACCAGATTGACAGATGTTGCTTCAAACTTAGGTCAAAAACTACTTAGAAATCAGGTTTGATTAAAGTTTAAAATTCCTATTCCAAAAGTTTGGCCTTTGAATATTTACAAATTGGACAGTCTTACTGTCTAATATCAGACAACAGCAGATTAGGCAGGAGAACATCCCACACTCATGATAATTTTGTAGGTTTTGAATCCTAAATGATGAATTGGTCAGTTCCTTCTTGTCCAATCACTTTTTTCTATTTGTAATATCAAATAGGAAAAATGCTACAATACTTTATATCTTTAAAGAGAATTTCCTGTGATGAATGGAACTGAAAATTGTTAGCCATCTTGATTTTCACTATAGGCTTGCTTCTTATGCTAAAGTTTGAGTTAATTAAAATTTTATTTTCTGAGAGTTTGAAAAATGAATTATTGTTGTGTTTACTGCCTATTTCTTGATTGTTGAAGGGTTTATCTGTGATATTTTTCTTGAGTGACAAACTCACGTTACTCTGTTCCCTGGCCTCTCCCTCGCCTTATTGACAGCATCAGCATCAATGTTTACATGAAAATAGGAAACAAGGAGATAAAATATTGTGGATAACTAAGCGATCAATGTGGCATGTGCCCAAGTAATGAAATAAACCAGTTTTGATGTTGTTAAGAGAAGGGAAAAGGGTTCCTGCCATTCGATTTGCATGTAAACACTAGGGATCATACATGGATTGGTGAATGTTTATGTAATGAACCTACAGGTCAAGGTTTTAAAATTTGGTCCGGTGGCTCGCTCCACTAGATCGGTACGGTGGCTCGATCTGGCGAGCCACCAGACCGGTATGGTACTGGCGACAGCGGCAGTGGCGGGCGGTAGAGGTGGCGGTCGGCGTATAAGGTGGATCGAAGCTTTCGTTGACAGCAAAAGCTTCCGCAAAAAACCCGCTCCGCCCACTGATGCATCTGCCCGCCGTCCGCTGCTTTGCCCGTTGCTCCGCGATCGGTCCCCTACCGGACCAGTATAAACCGGCTGGACCAGTCGGTTTCGGACCGAATTTGGACCGAATTTTAAAACGCTGCTGCAGGTTGTGGAGAAGTCTTCCCATCTCCATTGCCTAGCTGGGGGATTAAGGGGAACAAACCTTGTGCTTTCAGGATTATATTATGATGTTATAGATTCACTATGATTTGTTCTTCAATAATTTACTTTTGCTTCTGTATATTTTTATCTCTGCTTATTCATTTAGATTGATTGCTTAGTGTACTAGACTGATTTATACTGTTGAATAGGTGAAGGTGCTGATGCATGCAACAGCGAGAGAGTAAAGAAGCTCTCTGCTTTTCAAACAAAAGCTCTTTCACATGCACTGTCATGTAAGTGTCTTCAAAACAAACCATAGAGCTGATTTATGTTTTTACTTGGATAATTTATTCTTCGTCCATAATGCTGTATCACATGAATTATCATTTGTAATGGTGAAATTCTTGTATTGCTCTCTTAATTTGTTAATATATTGGATACTAATGCTTACACTTTTTAGCTTATTTTTGCCAAATGCAAGTGTTTGTGATATATTAAATTTGAATAAGAAAAAAAAAACATTCATTATAAAGTACGATCTTAAGTCTTACGTACTCACTCATTTCATCATGTTAACAGTGCATATATGGGTACACGACATCATTACTACATTATAACATTATAATATTACTATATGATCTCATTCCATCTGACGAAAATACTTAAGCCTCAGGTTTTCCACGGAAACCTTTAAAGTAGTTTAACCATCCTCTAGACAAAATTAATAGGTATCTCTCAAGACTAAGTCTGAGTCTTGCTTTGGCATGGATCCATCCGCACCTTTGATAAATCATTTCATTGATCAATGATTAATTTATTATGTTGAGAATTTCCTACAAGATCGAGTAATCGAAATGGTGATAGTAGACCACCATCTACGTCCAAATAACACGAAAAGGAGTAGAATAAAGTAGGCATCTTCATCTCAACCAAGCAAGAGCAAATGCTTAATGATTTTGTCATGCTTATTACATACAAACATTTTTTATAATCACATATCCCCCATTTAGACAATCCATCAAGACTGGTGAATTTTGTTGATGAAATAACATCAAAGGGAAGACTGAGCAATGTGGTATGTTTCACTTATGGCAGAGCATACTTGATCAAGTTATTGTGCTCGTCCTAGGTTAGGGAAAATTCTCTTGATGCTTTATGGAGCCATCTCACATCATCTTGCTCCATTCCCTTATTTATAGTGCCATTTACAGATAGCCTAGTACTGTAGTACACCATCACTATCTCACTTAATTTTACATGTATTACTATATTTTCAAATATGTTTATACTTGCATTTTGTAATTGAGGTATCAATGAGAGGATATTTACAACAGTATGCATCCCTCGTGCTGCCTAGTTGTGGAATTGATAACTCATTATCTTGAACATGCTATGGCTAATCTTTTCATCTTCTCAGGCGGGGGTAATTCTGTAATTCTGCTATTCAAGCATACTTAGTGTAATGAGAATAAGATTAGACAAAAATGGTAACACCAAACAATGGTCTACTAAACATTTGGAATTGAAGGTAAAGACACTACTTATACGCGCTTCGTATTCCAAGTGACTGTAGCCTAACCATACAGATTTTGACTATCTTGTCTATTCAGCCACTCCTTCGAGAATTCTTCCTTCAGCTAAGACAAGATTGGATGCTGACTGATCTCAGTAAAAAAAAAACGAAGATAACTCAATTACTCAGAGATAACTATTCAGAACGACTTAGAAGATATTTGCATGCTATGCAATGCCATTCAAACTATTTAGCTTTTCACTAGAGTGCAAAATCCTCTTGCTTCCACCTTTAGACTTGCCTCTGGAGAAGGCAAAATAAAAAGATTACAAAAGAAGTGTCCGCCTAAAGATTCATGGATTTAGCTGAATAAGGATGCAACTATTCAAGCCTTGAGTGGAATAGATGGTGTGGGAGGTCTATTACCAGACCATCATGGTATTTGGCAAGTAGGGTCCACTCAATTATATGCAAAACAGATGTTTCAATACTGAACTTTGGGTTAAACAGTGGTTGAGGCAATTCAGCATGATGTTGAGTTGGAATTTTTGAAGATGACTTAATTGTTCTAGTTAAGAAGCAAGAAAACTCAAAATCAGTTGGTGTACTTTCAATTTGAATTTGAATGTTAACTTGATTATATGACTTCAAAAAATTGAGGTGGGTAACGAGTCAAAAGGATCCAACAAACTCAGTAGTTGTACTTGCACGTGATGAGATGACTTGAATGGACTTGTTTACTTGGTAGAGGTGTTGTTTTATTCTAAAGGACTTTGGTTGCGTTTGGCGGCTGTTTTGTATTGCCGCAGCTGCACTGTCATTATAACACATGGTAGAGGTGTTTGGATGGATTTATTGTGCTATTGCTATTATACTATTGTTAATTAATTTTGTTTTGACTTTTAAAACTTATAACTAAATTATCTTATTGAAAATAACATAAGTGGCATACATTACTATAAGTAAAAAGTATAAGGCATGTTAGAGGTGTTTGGATGGATTTATTGTGCTATTGCTATTATACTATTGTTAATTAATTTTGTTTTGACTTTTAAAACTTATAACTAAATTATCTTATTGAAAATAACACAAAAAAAATAAGATAACATAAATGGCATACATTACTATAAGTAAAAAGTATAAGGCATTATACATAAGTGACACATAATAATGCAAGTTAATTTTGTGATCCCATCATACTTAGAGCAAGTTAATTTCGTAATCCCATCGGACTTAGAGCGAGCTGATTACGAAACTTATCATTTTACATTAAACTTCTTGTACTCTCCTCTATTGGTTCAACTGCATTATAATTTGAATACATATATTATAGTATTGAATTTGGATTAATATTAACTTCTCAAAATATCTTATCTATGTAATTGTATAGTGTCATTGTTATGATGACTATTTTGATTTGTGTTTTAAACGGATATGATGGCATATTAGGCAAGATATCCCATCTTTTTTTTTAAAAAATTCAGAATATCTTTTAATAGAACTTAATAGTCAGTGGGGCTTGTTGAAAACTTTTTTTAATCCTTGTGGTGGTTGTCCCTACTAATAATCAGGGGATGATATCTCACTCAGATGATATCTCACTACCTTATATGGTCCAAGATATCCAGACATTTGTAAATAACTAGCATTGACCAAGTAATATCTATTTGTACAAATGATAAATGTTATGATTTCATAATCTAATGTGTAAATAAAATTATATACTACAATATGCATACATACTAGGGGTGGTTTTGGGAAGTTTAGCTTTAGAGTCATTATTGCATATATTAGAACTCGATTATCATGGGCGGTGCCCTCAAAACCAGCTAAGACATATGTAAATTACATATCAAAGCTACAAATAGTAACACATCCTTTTTGTCTTATGTATACTATTTGCTTATGAATAGGTACAATAGCATCTACATAGGTACCATCATTTGGACCAATACAATCCTATAGAATACAATTAATTAATTAGAATAAGATAATATCTAAACTTGACTAAAGGTTATAAATTTACCTTATTTTAAGGCATATAGTGTTAGTCATTTAAAATTTGTGTTGGAATTCCAACACTTCATGAAAATTCTATTGTATTGCCTAAATGTTGGAAACATTTCTACACCATTCTATTTGATGCACCTATGCAAGTGTATAGATAAAAATTCCTACTTTCTCTAGTACAAACGCATGAGTAGATGCCCATGGTTCTCTGAGATATTATATAAATGTATAAAATTGTATTCCTCTATTCTCATCATTCTTCTCCTACTATGTTCTAGATAGCCTTATAATATGTCTTCTATCCAACTATCCAACTAGCACTTTGTTATCAGAGTCCATGCAAGGCGTTTTATGGATATATGTATAATAATAATCTCCCGGGGTTGCTCTAGAGCAGGTAAGAACTTTCCAATAATAATTGCCATTATCTTCTTCATTTTCATCATCATCATCATTATTGTCATCATCAAGATAATGTAAACTTCTATTTGGTTCATCATCCATACCTAAAAAGTATTCAAAATTTAGAACAAATCAACTCTATAAACACACAAAATCATTACCATAATTAGTAGCAAATAGGGGAAAGTTCTTGATCTACATAATTCCTAAACCATCCAACAAACATAAACAAAGCATTACTATAATTTATGTAAAGTTCAAGACAAAGTAGTGGCAAATATGGGAAAATTCTTGAACCATACAACAAACACAGAAAATAATTCTTAAACCATACAACAAGCATAAAAAAAGCATTACCATAATTCATATAAAGTTCAAGGCAAATTAGAGCAAGTAAGGCAAAATTCCTAAACCATACAATAACCGCATAACATAGTTCATAAATCATACAACAATCTTCAAACATAGTTAAGATAACAACATTAAAAATTCAAGGCTTGGTATATTTAGCAAGTTGATATTTCAACTGCTTAGGTAGATTTCAAATTCATCCTGATAATTATTTTTGTCTTTGCTCAAATATTTCAGCAACTAAATAACATAGCTCTATCTCTAGTATTGGATTTAGATATGCCATAGTCTCCTCAATTCTTGAACTTGGCAAATTCCTTGTTAACCTATATTTGTAATAGTTGTTAATAATAAACTTATGTTTTTTAGGAGATATACAAATTACAACTAAATGGATATATAAAAAACACACCAATATTTTTGCAACCCACCACCCAACCTAATCCAGTCTCTTTTCCTTTTTAACTTCTTCTATAGTTTCCATTTAACCTTTAGTTGATGCCACTTATTTTTTAATTGTACTTTATCGTAATCAAGTGCAGTAAGTTGATTAAGTTTTTAACTACATATTTCCAACTCTATGCATTAAGATGTGTTCTAGGTCCTATTTTTCTCTACCAAAGTTTTAAAAACTGGTTTGTACAAGGCAGGACGGTTGGTTTGTGCTGGTTTGAGTAGGAATCAGGACACAACTCTTTATTTCAAAAGGAAGAGGAGAGGAAAAGAAGAATGGGCATTATGGCAATGTAGTTGAGCGCAGGATGGTGCAGCAAAACAGTGCCTGTTTCCGCTGCCCTTCCCCATGCTCATAGGAAGCAACGCAGAGCCAAACACAACCTCTGTGTTTTTATCTTGAATTTGCATTTAAACTTGACTAATAAGAATGTATCTGATTGGGATGCTTGATGGCTAGAAAGAAATTTGAACTTGAATTAGAAGTCTTAAATATCTGGTACAATTATTGGATGGTTCCTAACATATGACTTTGGTTACTATCCTCTAATTCCACAATCCTAATAACTACCGAACCGTTTCACCAACGAGCCTCTATGAAGCTTTTGTATTTATTAAATTGTTGATAATTTCTTTTTTGAATACCAATTTTCTTTTCACATTGACTCTGAGATGAATCCATTTAGCAGTTCCTGCAGTTGAAAGAGTGGTGTATAGCACATGCTCGGTTTACCAAACCGAGAACGAAGATGTAATCAAATCAGTCCTCCCTCTTGCGACCTCTCTTAACTTTGAGCTGTCGACTCCTTTTCCAAGTTGGCCATACCGTGGCTTACCAGTTTTCGAAGGTGGTGAGTACATTACACCCATAAGGCAGATCTCATTTGCTTGTAACATATATTGGATCACATTCAAATGGGATTATGCTTAGTGCTTACCACGTTAACTTCTTTTTCTTTTCGCAGCGGATCATTTGCTCCGAACTGATCCAAAAGAGGACACAGAAGGATTCTTTATTGCTTTATTTGTGAAGAAAAACACTGAAAAAAGCCAGGAACTAACTAAAGCAGTCCCAGAGAAGAGCGTGCCTCCCTCGACACAGATGTTTAGAAAACGAAATGGTTACAAGCCTTACCCTTGTAAAATATCAGCAATGTGGTTATATAAGACCTTACGGAAGCCAGGCACTGAGAGAAGAGGCGATAAAAGAAATCTTTCAGAGGGAGGGATGGCCGAACCGCCCACAATATCACCGCTTTTATGAGTTATCAATTTCTATAGGTAAATTATAATTTGTTCACGAAAATTACTTAATTTTGTTGTTAGCTAGACCCTCTTTTGTTATCTGATTATGAAATGAGCTGTAAGATAAAATTTGATAACGTTCTCCCTTACAATAACTAATTTGCAACCTAACAATATCCGACAGGATGTGCTACGTTTTGGCTCGCAGGACCATAGTTGATCTCCGTACTTGTGTGAGTGTTTTTGTACACTGTAAATCTCAAATTCTTAGCTCACATTCATTTTGAAGTACACAAATGTATACTGATACACCAATTAATATATTATTCAAAATGTGAATTGTTTAGGGCGGTGTTTACATACAATTCTGAACTGGGAAAGAGATGTTAAATCATCTGAACGTTTAGGCTATATAGATTTTTTAGGAGGTTTGATTTTATGTTTTATTTCTCAAATGTATAACTTAAGTGGTTTGATTCAAGTTTTTAATATTTAATTCCTATTTATTATTTTTAGAGGAAGTTAAACTGAGGTTGACTTCTCATGACAAAGTTTGTTAGAAGATAAAGTAGTATGATTTTTGATGTACTAAATTTTTTTTCTAATGACTACTTAAAATGATCGTTTGGCTTATATCAATTCACAAGATTACAATACGGAACGGACAACTGATAAATTTATGATCATAGATGTTATTTGTTCTAGTGGAGGGTAAAGACTTTTACAGTTCTTGTTTTCAAAAGGTTTATTTCGTTTCAGTCGACTGTATAATCTATTTTGCTCTTTTTTCTTGTTCAATGATCTCAATTTGCTTCTGGGCCATATATGCTTCAGGATTGTTTGCAGATAACTAAATGAAATCATAAAAATATGAGTTGTGCTTATAATTTTGAAACTACACAAAGCAAAATCGAACTAAAATCATAAAGTGAAAGAATGACTTGAAATTTTTTTTATCCTAGAAAGTTAGAAGTGCAATAAAGGAGTACTGAACAGGGGTAATTGAAAAAGAGAAATTAGTTCTTTTCGAGAAATAAATTTGACTACAGGTTGCCTTCTCATGAAGTCACGTTCTTAGTTCTTTTTTTTACTTGCTGCATCATCGAAACATATATATCACTTGAAAGAGTTCATAAAATGTTTCTACGTCTACTTTCCTCCCATAACACACATTGCCACTGTTATTGTCACTCATGGCTCTCTCTCCTGACTTCATCAATTGCAGGAGTCTCAGAATTTTCATTCTTTCTTTTTTTTTTAATAAAAACAGTCCATAGCAGCCCTCCTCTTACCAAAATATTTTTATATTTTGGGGTTGAGAGTGTAGCAATGATATTGAACCAGGCAAGAATAATTAAAGGCCAAAATGGTGTCATTGTATTTGTTGTAACACTGCAAATAGTTTCCATTAGTGCCCACATTCAGAGGTACATGATGATATTTTTGTGATAGCGCAAGGCTTCGAGGCAAAGCTCTCTTGTTATTGTATTGTAATTTCTCTTGCTAAGAACTTAAGGCTCGTCTCTCTCCGTGACTTTGGTTGTTTCCTCTGCTATCTAGGAAACGGAAAGGTGGCTGCTTTTTCAATCTTATGAGAGATCCAGGGTTTTGTTTTGCCTCACTATTAATTATTTTATAACTATACTAAATTATGTGATATTGTACAAAGAAAATTTTTTCTAGAGAGGGTACCTTACTCAAAAAACTTAAAAAGGGTTTAAAAATATTGTGGATAAATGCATTTTTATCGTTAATAAGTTATAGTCACGTAATCTACACACTCTAAGCTATCTAACAGTACCAATATTATCGTGGATAGATTTATCCATGATAAAAAATAAACAATTTTGTTATCATGGATAAACCTATCCACGATAATATTGGTACCGTTGGATAGCTTAGAGTGTGTAGATTACGTGGATATAGCTTATCGATGATAAAAATGTGTTTATCCATGATATTTTGAACCCTTTTTAAGTTTTTTGAGCACGGTACCCTACCTGGGAAATTTTCTCGTATTATACAGTGTTGTGTTGTCAAAATTTATAAGATGTTTAGAAAATAATTTTTTTAATTACTATTAAAATTTAAAATACTAAATAAATATATCATTTTAAATTATTTAAAATAATAATATTTTTATTATTAAAATTTTGAGTTATTTAAAATAATAATACTTAAATTTTACTAAAAATATATAAATTATTTTTTTGGAAAAGCAGAAGCATAAAAAATATCAAATTATAGCTTTTTCAACTTGTGCTTTTTTATTGTTTTATGCTTAGAAGCTATTTAAAATCATCTTAAAAGCGGGATCAAACGTATCCTAAGTTACTTTTTTTCCTCTCCATGTTCAATAAATTCACTTTGCTTGCTTAGAGAGAGTAAGATGCTTGATTCTAACTAAATTGAAGTTGTTTGTTTAGATGGCACTATGTTCACTTATATTAATTAACTATTCTTATTCCCAACATCATCAGTTGGTATTCAAGCAAACCCTTGGATTTGACTCTTAGCCTAGTCTAAAATATAGCTTTGTTTGGCCCCTAATATTTAGAAAAAAAATTACTTTTTTAGTATTTTGCAAAAATGTTCATGAAATTTACTCTCCTATTATTAGTTTGTTATGGTTTCTAAGCTAGCTTCTTGATAAATAACTTTCATATTATTAGCATTTCAAAGTTCTTTCCAAAAAGGCTAGTTTATAATAGTTATTGGAGCCTTGCCCAAGGACATAAGCACCTAATAAATAGACAATCCTTCATCTTTTGACTAGCAACAACCATAGGCGCTAGGTTGGGAGTGTTGTATAGCATGTCTGTAAAAATTGATCACAACAATAAACTAGGTTAGCACTTTACTAGTCTATTTGGAGGATTGACCAAACCTTTTTGTCTGGGGAGGAGGGGCAGCTACCTAATCTCCCCCTAGGAGAACTATCCCATAGAGACTTTCAGGAATAATATTTACCTAGTTGGTTCTATTAATTGAATGTTGAGAGGAACCTTAAGCATCAAACCTTCCAATTACACATTAGGATTATATGAAGGTGAAGCTAAAAGAAATCTATGTTCCCTAATACTTTCATAATCAACTTGAAGGCTAGCTAAATAGGATCGCTCAGGGGAGTGGTTTCATGGTTGATAGCACATTGCCAAGTTTGATGAGCTAATTATTCGATGTGACCTAAGGGAGGATTCATATCTTACTCACAACTAGTCTACAAATGGACTGTGGATGAGATTACGAGGAACCTAATGAATCACACCATCAATTTATAAAAGTTGCTTTTTAATGCGTTTGTGACGTTGAGTTTGAGCTCAAGCTTGTAATACCCATACATAACCCAATACTTGATCCATCACTGCATCTAGCTCTAGCTTTGTCCCTTCCCCTAGGCATAGGTTGTGACTACTACAGGTTCGCCAAAGGTTCTATGCCACTTGTTCCATAAAGTTGGACACATTGCAAGCGATTGTCCAACATGGTTTCACCTCATTATCAAGGAGAATCCTATCATGACATATGAGCCCAAAAGGAGAGTCAATGTTATTATAATATCGGATATATGAGTGAAGGAGGTATCTCCCAACCTACCTGTCACCATTGTACAATGCACATTGATTAAATTCACTCCATTATAAGACTAGCGATGGATTATGTTATCTGCATTTATACAGAGTGCAATGGTCATCTATATAAGGCTGTAATAGATGTCGTAGTTTAAGCATGATATTTGATATATCCATAACCAAATTGGAGCTCAACATAAAGGTTCAACCCCATTTATATAGCTTAGCATAGGTCGATCAATTAGACATTCTCATCACCCACAAGTGTTTGTTGCTCTACAATTTGCCTTCTACTAAGGGAAAAATCTAGTATGATTTCATTCCCATGGATGTTGAACAAATCATCCTTAGGGGACTTTGGATATATGATATGAATGTAGCCTATTATAGTTAGACTAACACTTACATATTTGAGAGCTATGACCAAAAGATTACCTAATATCTAGTTAAGCAAACGCAGTATCACGTTTCAGCACAACATTCCATGATAGAAACTTAATAAACTGTACTCCCTAATAATAAAAGAAGTCGAATAAGAACCAAACATTAACATTCCAACGTGATTCAAACCTTTTTTGAGAGTTACACAGATGTAACCTTCCCGATAGGTTGCCACCCACGAGGGATATATATTGTCATAGATGTAGTGCTTAGGTTCCACACTATCAAATCTCACTTTCATATGAACATTCTAAATACATGAAAATAAAGTGCTAAATGAATGAGTTAATGAGGAAAGTATTTATTAGGGAAAACATGTGGCCTCCTCACAACCAAAAAGAATGGTAGTAAGTGCGCATGAACTACAAAGCAATTAAAAATCACTATCAAATATAAGCTTACATTCCCAACTCAATGATGTATTTGATATCCCAATAGGGTCCAAATGATTCTCCAAATTGGATGTTGGGAGAAGGTGCAACTAAATTAGGATAAGGCAAAGGTAATAAATGAAGTATTACATTTAAATTAAGGACAACTTACATTCATTTGGAATTTTATCTCAATTGTTTAAATTTGAGGGAGTTCCAGTAGTTCAAGCCATGAGTCAAATCTTCACTTGAACTCAATAATCCTCTTACACTTATTAGACTACTTAATTTTAGAAAAAAAAGTATTTAAGGTGGATTATGGCATCTCAAGCATAGGGATTAATTTGAACCATTAGTCAAAAGGTCACCTAATTACCTTCTTTAGTGAGAAGTTGAATAAGGCTAAGAAGAGTTACTCTATGTATGACAAGGAATTTAATATAGTGATCTCCCTTAAGCATTAGAGGCACTAATTACCCTTCATAAAACCATCATAAATAGCTAGTACCTAACTTTATTCTACCTAAGAGCCCCATGAAAATTAAGCCTTATGCGCACAAAGTGGGTAGAGTATCGCTAGTTGAACCACAAATCTGGGTTCAAGAATAAGGTAGTTGATGCACTAAATAAAGTCAACCTTATATTGCAAACACATAGAATGAAGTAATTGGGTTCAATAGACTCATACAAGAATAACTAGAAAGCTTAACTTTTCCAAGATATTTGAGGAGTTGACCTAGGCTCATATGACTCACCCCCTCTATACCCTATAAGATGTATATGGTGGAAGGTCTTCTAGACACCATTGTAGGGACAACTCACTCAAAGAGAGGTTATCTATCCTATATCGCACAATGGCATAACTTAGGTTATTAGGCACTTTGGAACATGCAAGATGGCTAAAACATACAAGCAGACTACTTGTCTATATACACCCCTCCATATCCTAGGCCTTGTGGTAGGTCATAAATATGGATATTATCTTAGGACTCCACTTATGTCAAACACAACCAAATCTTTGTAGTTGTATAGAGGTTCTCAAAAGTGACACTTTCTTGATTGTAGAAAATCATATCATGCTTCTCGTGTTGCTAGAATATATATATATATTTTTTTGGAGAATCACAAGTTCCATGGAGTACCCTCGCAATTGCCTCTAATAAAGAAACAAGCTACTTCTAGAAAACTCTAGAAGATTATAGGCACCAACTAAGTTCTTTATTGCATATCATTCCTAGAGTGATTTCCAAATAAAAGTTGTTAATAGAACATTAGGAAACATCTTAGAGATGTCTTGTAAGGTAAAACCATGATACTGTGGACAAATTGCTCCTGGTGACAAATTTTGTATTAAACATTACCATCAATAGAACTGTCAAGTTGACTCTATTCCAAATCAACCTAGGATGCCAATAGACCTACTGGTGTTATTTATGCTCCCATTTGGCCCTATCCATTGCCCAACATATCACTAAACTATATAAAGAAGTTACATAAAAGATTTCATAAAGCAATGATATATATACAATTATAACTAATAAGCAACATAAGGTCATGTATTAATGACTAATGAAGGAGAACATGTGAAGAGATCCATCATAAACTACAAATCAAAGGGCTTGGGGACATTTAAAGTACTAAAAAAAGTGAATGATATTGCCTATGTTATCCACATTCCAAAAGAGCTAGGAATTCACAACACTATATTAATGAATGACAAGGCCATATAAATATATCTTAGTGATTAAAGTGGCTCATATGGTAGCTTGATCAATAGAGCACTCAATGACTTAATCATTTGAATTATATACGTGCATCTACCATGGAGACTATGAATCAAATTAATCTAACCATTCATAATATCAAATTATGTCAGCAACTTTTAATTGCACTATACATATAAAGATAAAAATACTTATGTATCACATAGATATAGATGATTAATCATGCATAATATTTTATGTTTCATAGTTGACATTGACATGGCTATGTTTGTTGTCATATTGACATACCATGACATGGTACCAACACAATGTCTCATCCCTACCATGATTTGATCAACCCTATCACCAAGATAAGACAAGGTTCCCTATCCCAAGGTCAATGCCAACCTTAAATCAATCTCATCTCAACTCTCAAGAAAAGATCTCTGATTAGTTGGATAAAAAATGGTTAAATTTTAATTTCATTTTAAAATGTAATGCAACTATTTTCAACTTTACTTTATAAATATAAGATTTTTTGTTTAGTAGATTCTGGCTTCTAATGAACGCTTGCGTTCATTGTTAATTACCCCTAAACAACTTAGATCACATTTGATTAAGATATATATATAAAGTCGAATAAAGAAAATAAAGACAAATAGTTGGAATAACAATATCATTCATCATTCATCTATCATAAAAGGCTTACAATTTCAGGACAAAAGCTCACCATTAGCCAAATAATGGCTAGATGACAAAATTCAAAAAATGATTAGTGCTTTTTTGAAAAAAATGGTTCAATGAATCAAATGAATATCCAGCATTTTGATAGCTGTGAATATTCGAACTTGGTAAATACTCGGTCTTAATGAATTGTGAGTATTTAAATTTTAATGAAATTTGTCTTCTTGAGGATGTGAAATAATTGTTTAGCCTTAGTGTATAATTATTCCATAATTTGAAAATCATTCCCCTAAGAATACGAGATAATTATTTAGCCTTGGCGTATAATTATCTCTTAATAGATTTTTGTCCCCTTAAGGATATGAAATAGTTATTTAGCCTTGGCGTATAACTATACCCTAATCGATGTTCATCCCCTTGAGAACATAAGAAGATCATTGTGTCAACTGATAAATATTCAGCCTGTAAAATGACATATGAATACTTATCTATTTTGAGTTAGATAGATATTCTTTCTGTAAATATCTATTTGATATCAAGTTTGATACATCTGATTTTAACTATGAACGATACTATAACAATATTGAGGAACTACACCCCGATACCTAGTATCGACGTGTGCATCTCCCAAACAATATTGTTAGTACCACACGTCAGCTTAGAAAATTGATGTGTCTAGATTAGCCTTTAGAAATGGATAAAGAAGCCCTATGGGCCAAACACTCAAATTAGGTGAATAAGCCTATAGAGGGTAAAAGTTCAAAACAGGTGAACAAGCCTGTAAAGAGCTAAACGTTCAAAATAGATGAACGGGCCTTTGAGCCAAATATTCAAATCAAGTGAACAAGTCATTGGGCCAAACATTCAAAATAGATGAATGGGCTATTGGGCCAAACATTCAAAATAGGAGAACAGGCAAATGAGCCAAACATTCAAATCAAGCGAATAGCCATTGGGCCAAACATTCAAAATAGATGAATGAACCATTGGGCCAAACATTCGAATTAGGTGAATGGGTAATTGAGTCAAATGTTCAAATCAAACGAATAAGTTGTTGGGCTTAATGTTTAAAATAGATGAATGGGTCGTTAGACCAAACATTTGAATAAGATGAACGGGCCATTGGAGCCAAATGTTTGAAACAGAAGAACAAGCCCTTTAACTAAATGTTTGAAATAGCTTTTTAAAAGGCTGATGTGTCAGAAATAGCCTTAAGATGACTAATGCATCAAGAAATTGCCTTTAAAAGGCTAAAATATCATAAATAGCCTTTTGGAAGGCTATAATGTTAGAAGTAGCCTTTGGAAGACTATAATATCATAAATAACATTTTGAAAGGCTAAAATGTCAGGAATAACCTGCATAGGGCTAATATAGCCTTTAGAAGACTAAAATATCAAAAATAAGACTAATATGTCATAATTAATTTTTAGGTTAGAATATTTGTGTCAGGCCAGAAAGATGATCTTGATTAGTTTGACTCATTTCAAATATGATGTTGTGGCTCTCGAATCGAATCAGATAAAGTTTTTGAGGAGCCATATTCACTTGGGATAAGTCAAGGCAGGTCGAGCCGTAGCGCAACTTTGCTACTGTATCATATTCATTTTTATCGATGATCAACACTCAAAAAGGAAAAATAGTAATGAACCGAAGATGGTGGTATAATTTACTTTATCATGATCTTTAATACAGCTAATTTGTGGCAAGGATTGTTGCATTGTTAAGATTTTGGACTTTGGTCAAAACTCTTCATTTTAGCATGATTGGGTCTTCAGTGTAATTTTGGCTTCAGCAAGGGTTGATCAAAATTATTGATTTTAACATTGTTGCAAAGTCAAAATTTCAAATTTTGGCCCAATTGATGCAAGGTTAGCAAAGGCTCTTATAGTAATTTGATTTTGATTTTGACTTTCAATCACATTTTTGCAAGATTTTGTAGGAGGTTGATAATCGATTTAGGATTTACATTTGATTTTTGAGTCAAAGTTAATTTTTGATTTGGCTTGGTTGGCCACTAGCGAATGGCATTGGGCTAAGCGCTGTTTAATTAGGTTAGAGTGAGATTGGCTAGATTGATGTGGGATCAAAATTGTTACATTGAGAAATGTATTATGAACGTTTCAAATCCACCTTAAATTAATAAGGCTTTTTGTTAAATGGGTCCTGGCTTCCAATGGCGCAAGCGCTCATTGTTAATTACCCCTAAAATTAGGGAACCTTTGATTAAGAGATCTATAATACGCAACAAAATAAAAGAAACATAGTCAACTAATATTATTCATTAATTTGATTTGTCGTGATACATAATTTGACATGATAAATAAAAAAGGGAGCTTTCATCAATATGGACGATTTGTGTTCGTCAAACTTTGGTCTTGTGATGGCATATTGGGTAATACCCGGCCTAGGCAATACAACGTTATATTGAGGAGCTGCGCCCCGATGGTAGACATCGACGTACGCACCTCCCAAACAATATTCCATTGTAATGCACTAAGGCATGTTGGATATTGGGTTTGGGAGATCATCCGGCCTTGGCAGCATGTTGGATGGTTTGAATTTGAAGGAAATTACTCGGTCTCACGACGTGTTGAGTAACTTGAATTTGGGAATTATCAGCCTTGCAGCGTGATGGATAATCTGATTTGAAAATTTATCCGGCCTGACGGCATAATGGATAATTTGATTTGGGATTTATCTGGCCTTGCGGCGTGATGGATAATTTGACTTGGAACTTTACCCGGCCTTGTGGCGTGGTGGATGATTTGATTTGGAAATTTATCCGGCCTTACGGCGTGTTGGATAATTTAATTTGGGAAATTATCCGGCCTCTCGGCGTGGTGGATGATTTAATTTGAAAATTTATCCGGCCTTGCGGCGTGATGGATAATTTGATTTGGAAATTTATCCGGCCTTGCGGCGTGATGGATAATTTGATTTGGAAATTTATCCGGCCTTGCAGCGTGATGGATAATTTGATTTGGAAATTACCCGGCCTTGCGGCTTGTTGGATAATTTGATTTGGAAATCACTCCCTTAGTCTCAACGAACGCGATGCCATATTGAGGAGTTATGCCCCGACGTCAAACGTCGACGTACGCACCTTCCAAATAATATTTTATCACGGCGGTAAGAGGCCTTCGGGTATTTTGATTTTTTGATTTTTTTTTTAGAGTCGACTTGTAAAGCACTAACTTGGGACACGTTGGAGCCGAGCCGTTAGCCGACGGCTGGATCAAGGACGGATTTTTTGCTCCCTTTATTAAATTTGACATTTATCCCTACATAACCGATCAAATTGAGGAGGTAGGGGAGGTGGCGCCGTTATCATTTTTGCACCACACGTGTTTTCATTTGCTTTCTTTTCTATTCCTCTTAGCATTATTTTATTATCATAATTTATTTTTATTCTTCTTTCTTTGTTTTATTTTATTTCTGTCATGGAACAGTAATCGAAGAGTAACTTTACTCTTCCGTGTGACACTCTACATCCAGCGGGGAACTTATGGGGGAAGTTCGGTGCTGTTGTGCTGAGCCCGTCGAAGGGGCAAGGAAGTTGCCTTCCCGATGAAGATGCTGGCGATTCCGGCACCGGAGGAGATTTTGCCCATATCAGAAGGACAGGGAGCAGAGGATTGGCGGAATCATGCGATGGCAAAGATGGGGGTCTGCCTGCAGCTGGAAGCGGCGGCGACAATTCGTGGCGGCATCATCCTAGACAGTGGCGTTGTCGTCAGCTTGTTGCAGCGTGTCTCAGACGGCGACAACTTTCAACAGCTGTGGCATCTGTTTATGGCGACTTGTCAAAGAGAAATGGGGCATCATCCGTGGAGGAGACGGCGCCGAGAGTCCGGCCTTCCGGCTTGGGTTAGGGTCTAAAACTCGGCGTGTGCAGCCTAGGTTCGTCGGCGTTGACGATTGAACTCTATCATTCGGGGGAGCTTAAAATCCTTTCTTCTTGCTAATAGCCTGGAACAAGGTAATCAGAAGTCTCTCATCATCTCCGATTCACCTCATTTTATCATTTTTCTTTCGTTAAAGCCGATTATCCATTGATTGGCGGCGACCCGTCGGATGGAGGAGCCGAGGAGCCAGAATTAGCGTTGTCATGGCGAGGAATCATCCTCTCACTTTTCAGAGACAATGGTGGCTTAGACTTATTCCTGGTCCCAACCCAATAGCAAGGTGGATTCGGGTCGGATCCTTTGATATCAAATCGGGTTGGATATACCGGATTTTACTTGAATCTTAGATTGAAACCCCGGCGTGGTTAGGGCTGGACTTCAAGCTGCTTCGCCGGCTGGGTTGAAGGTTGGCGACTGAGCAAGGGCTGGACTTCAACCCTTTTATTTTCTCTTTTTTTTTTTGTTTTACTTGCAGTATCCTCAATGAGGGTTTAATCTGTTCTCTCGCAGTGTCGAGGAAGACCGATTTCTGCCGCCTTTCTTGCCATGGCATGAGAGGACATTGTGGGACTTCTCCACCAGGTAACGGGTTTCGTCATACTTTTTGTCTTCGGTGTTTTGCCTGCTTTTAAAAAAAATGAATCTTTTCGATATTCTCTTGATTGATTTTTACGCACGATTTTTGTTCCCAAACATCTCGGCTTTCCTCTTCTTTCTTAGTTCCCAGCCATCTCTCGCATCACTTCTTGATATTTTTTTTATTGCATTCACCTTGGTGCCATAGGCGCTTAGTGCGCTCAGGCCTAAAAGGTGTGTTCCTTGTGATGAACTCAAGAAAAACAAAGATCGGAAAAGGGTGCGTGTGTGCCCCATCGTGATGCCAGGATGCTTAGTGCATCCATGAAGCCTAAGAAAACTGTAAAAAGAATCGCGGTAGAGTGCATGTGTGTGTCCATCTTGTTGCCAGGATGCTTAGTGCATCCATGAAGCCTAAGAAAACCGTAAGAAGAAGCTTCCTTTCATTCACCTTTGTATACCCCTTGCAGTTTCTTGGTATTTTCTTTTCCTCCTTCCTGCGCTTCTGTCTTCTGTCTTTTTGTTTGGCTAGCCTTTCTTTATATAAGCCTAGAACCTGATGGGAACAAACGTTCCCCTCTTACTCTTCCATTTCATTTTTTTTGGCCGATCGTAACAACTCCTTTTTTTTTTTTTCGTCACCTGTCCGCTCCCTTATTTATTGGCAGTCGGGTTGGTTTCTTTTGATTTGTCTTGTCTACAAAACCACTCCCTTACTTGCCAGGCAGACTTTTGTTCCTTGCCATACCTTCTTCCGAACCTTCTTCTTTGATTTTTTTTGTTTCTTGACCTATCTTGTCTACGTTCTTTTGATAAGATTTGGGTGATACTTATTTCGAAGTCTAATTGGAATTCTTTCTTTCTTGCCTGTTATTGATGCGCCACCATATTTCATCAATAGTCAAAATTAATCTTGACTAATCTTCATTTATGCATGCACGGTTTTGAACTTGCTGTCACAAGCCCTTTTTTTTTCTTCGGTCTATTTTCTTTAGAATTGCTTTGAGTAGTTTTTTTTTTGCAATCTTCTTCATACACCTTAAAGCTTTACTGACCAGGGAATTGATTTTTGAGGATTGTCGAAAGATGCCGTATGAGCATATTGCACATAGGACTGAAAATTAAAGGTTCAACAAATTGCCCCCCAATGGATTTTGTATAAGCAATGAGCGCATACAAATCCATTGGAAAATATATTTCTAGGCCGCCCTCTTGCTTTTGTCATCACCTCAGGTACATAGGATGGCTGGATCAAGCTCTAAGATCGGTAGTAATTCCGACGTACTTCTTATAACACATTTTTGTTTACTCCTTTCTGTTTCTCATTGTCTCTTAACCCTTGACAAATGTTTCATTCTTGTTCTTTATTTCCCCAGAGTATGGCCTTCTTGTGGTCTCGCTATGCTTCTATGCCATTGGATGAACCTAATGATGAGGCCATCCTGGAGTATATTAAGAAATTCGATCCTCCAAGCCATTTTCGGGGGAAGTGGCATGAGTGGCGCAATGTGATGTTGGAGGGTAGGGACGTGTTCTATAACAAGATACCCCGTCATTTGTCCATGCCTCTATTGCCAATGGAGCACAAGCCTCACCCCCCTTTCGAGAATGGAAATTGGACGCCTCTAGAACGTAGTGTCGTCGGAATGATGAACAGATCCCGTATCTTTGATCAAGGCCCCGACCTATGCTTGTGTCTTGAGCCCAACACCAGAACATCTAATCAAGAATCAAATTTCTTTTTAGGCTTGGAGATGGCTTCTAAACGCGTACCGAGATGGGCCTCGCGGTTTAACATTTGTGGTAGTGTCACGCACCATCCTGGCTACACGGAATGGGCACGATATATCCTGCATAGTGAGAGGAAGATTCTTAAGAAAGCCGGGATCCATGAGGCCATCATCTTGTCACTATTTAATTACGAGTATGATGTTACTTTACTAAAGGGCATCTTAGAACACTGGAGCCCTGCCACAAATACGTGTTATCTTTCTGAAGAGGAGATTGTCCCGAGTCTCTGGGACATGCGACACGTCTGCGGGCTTCCTATACTAGGGGCTCGATATGATGAGCATGTGCCGGATGAAAAAAACACTCTTTGGTGAGACTGCACACGGCAAGTTTCGATGTTCTCCCTCTCTCAAGGCCGTGTTCCACCACTTCTATGAGCTACTTCATCGGTATTCCGGGGCTGTCTCTATTACTCAGTGGATCTTACACTTCGTTGACTTAGGTACCTCGTACGAGACCGGTTTCCCTTCGCTGCGTGATCCTTTTGGTGTCGGCTCCGAAAACACTCTAGTGCAGGACTATGATACGCCCCCTCGGCCTCCCATCGCGGCAAAGGAAATGGATCGAGTTACGTTTCTCACAGCATTTTTAGCCTGTTGGCTATGCTATTTTGCTATCCCTTACAAGTATCCAAATCGCATTAGACCGGAGGTTTTCATTATGGCCGATAAACTGGCGCGGGGAGTTTGTCTCTCCTTAGCCCCGGCAGCGTTGTCGAATTTATTTCGGTCTTTAAGAGAGGCATGTACCGCTGATTTTCTGGGTTCAAAGGACACGCTGATTCCACTCCACTACTTGTTTGGATGGTTCAATTTGCAGTTTCAAGGGCTATATAACACCGTCGCTTCTGAGGCTATGAAGCGCAAATTACCCTTCATGGTGTGCATTGCTGGGGCCCATCCAGTTTACTTCAAGGATCTTGAGGCGCGTTTACTTTTTCGTAAGGATAAGGTCTTTGGGCATCGTCGGATCGTATTCCCCAACAAAGCAGGATGCTTAGACGAGCAGGTTGACATTCAAGATAACCCTGCTGACGTATTGACAGAGGATGGATGGCTTGCCACTGAGTTCCTTGTAAGCATTCACGTGGGCTGGCTACCCTTTAGGAGCGAAAATCTTGCATCCTTGGAAGTATACAACCCTCATAGATGCGCTCGCCAATTTGGTTTTGATCAGACTATTCCTCAAAATGTCCTTGATCATGGAAGATTATCAGGTGACCTTGTGACGGTAGCTTCTTGTTGGCGTCTACTGCTCCGGCGTGGGACCCACTCGTCATATGCTATCCCAGCTCGTGGCCGAGTCCCTAGGTGCAATTATGAATACTTGAGGTGGCACTCCATGCATTTGAAGGCGCTCTTCAGCTATGATATCAAGGATACGTTTTGTTTCACCGAGAAATCCCATCCGCGAAAATTTTTAAGGAAAACAATTAGCCGACCATCGTATGGCTTCGAATTTGACCTCTCGCGGTCTTCATCCTCCAAACGGCTAAAGGTCCTGGACCTGGGGGCGGCATCATCCAGCCTATCTGAGGTAGCATCTATCTTTTATTTTCCTTATGATACGCAAGATCGACGATTTGACATTCTCTTCCTTTTCTCTCTGCTTGGGGTGCAGGGTACAGGTCATATACGAGGATCAAGATCTGTTCTCAGTGTCGAAGGGTTACCGGGCGATGGTACAACTCTGCAGCGAGCGAACAAGGATGAGCTGACCACCACAGGTGCTATCTTCTTCACTATATATTTGTCTTTGTTGGCTTGTGATGATTTTTATACTCCCCCCTTTTTTATGCACTCATTTTATTGACACAGCGGTTATCTCTAACATGTTTTGTGCTCCCTAGGGGTTCGAGCCGCAACCATGGTTGTCGAGCAAGTAAATGCCCACCCTCCCGATGATACTGTGGACATGGATGATATCGACACTGTTGGGCTGTTAAAGCATTATTCCAGTGATTCATCTGATGATGTAATTGGGGCCCTGAAAGGAAGTACGTATTATTCAAATTATATAGATCATGAAATTCCTTGCGCTTAGCTCACGATTTAATCTTGGTGCAGTTGTTCATGTGCCGGTGGAACCTACGAAGAAAGCTGATCCCTGCACGGGTTCGAGGGGCTCTCCGATCAACTTAGAGACAAGTGAGGCATAAAATTCATGAGTTATAATCCCCATTTATTACTTTTGTCTCCATGATACTGTAGTTTAAGTTACGCATAATAAACCTTTTGAATGGGGCCTCTAACGATGATTACATGGTTCATTCGCTTGCAGATTTAAGGCATGTGCTAAGTACGTTGGAGACCGAGGCAGAAGGGGTATCTCCCTTGAATAATGGTAACTTCTCATTTCTTCTTATACTGGTAAAATGTTTTCATGAAACTGGCGGGGACACGAGTCTTTTCTTCATATATTTTGATGATAGTGACTGTCTCTCATGCCTGAACTTGAGGGTTCGAGAGAACTAGATTATCTTGACTTTATCACTTAGCAAATTTTTGACATCTTCAGCGCCTGTGTTGGAAGGTTTGGACACCGCCGCATGGGATGAGGAGGCTGTGGAGGACGGTAATTTTCGTCGTCACTTTTACCTCTTAACTGCATTACGCTACTATGATAATAGGAGAAGAGTTTCCCCTTTCATACTGTGACTTGTTTGCAATCGACTTTCATTGTCGGTATCGTCTCTTTAGTTGCGTATAATCGTCGTCACTTCTTGATTATACACAATTTATTATGACGACAGGAGGGTCTTCTGCGGGTCTAGTACCTCGTGCTGAGCAAGCTGTTACAGGAGTAGCGGATTTGCATAATGAAGGTATGTCCTCCTTACTCCCTCTGCTGATAAGCAATCCGATATACTTGATCACGAGTTGATTCTTTCAGCAATGGTAACCAGATTTGTACTACATGCTGGACGGCTTGTTTTAGTATATATAGTGAAACCTTTGGCACTCTTGTTTTGTTGGTAATCTATTTTAACTTTGTGACAGGTGTGGAGGGGGCAAGCACTAGGGACGGTCACTCTCTTGACGATGGTGGATTCCAACGGGATAGGTTTTCCGACAAAGGTAATCTCGTTACGCCTGCGCAGTTTGTCATGTATCGGTCATGCACCACTATCTTCCTTGAGTAGCCTAACATATGTTGTTGTTTCAGGGGCTGTGAGTGAAGTTCGGGAGATTACCAAGCCGCCACCTTCCCAGCCATTTACCTCTCGAATTTCGGATGCAATCCGGCGATCGCAAGAGAGAGCGGCCCGCTTCTTTATCTCTGACTACCTTGGCATATTTCGTGACGAGGACTTATTTCCCACGGTGGAAGAGTTTCTGACTTCCTCAGATAGCATCTTGCAAACTTTGACCAGTTTTAGAGCTCTTGAGGCTACTTGGGAAAGGCTGAGTCGGGAGATAGTAGAAGTCTTAAAGCAACTTGAGGTTGAGCAGGGCTTATTGAACAGTTTGGATACTTCTGCTCTTGATTCTCAAATTGACAAAGAGGTAATCGTTTTGGAGGACTTGTGGTCTCTTCAAGACAGCTTAATTATCAAGAAGAATGCCACGATGACGTCTCGCGACTTAGCCAAAACTAAAGTGAGGCGGATTGATGCACGCCTGGAACAAATCGACGAAGAAAGGGAGAGGCTCCTATCAGAGAGATGTGCAGCAATTTCTGACATGCAAAATTGCGACGACAATTTGGAGAATATTGAAGCCGCCAAAGCACAGAATTCAGAGTTAATTGACGCAACGGAAGTCCACCAAGCTTCTTTAGAAGCTCAGCGCGAGATGAAGGAAATTGAATGTGGCAAACTTGTTTCCGCCATTGAAGAACGAAGGCGCGTCCTCCGGGACATAGTTGGGGAATTTTGATGTATTTTCTTTCCTCTTGTATCTTGCGTTTGAACCCCAAACCTTTGTGTTAGTTATTTTATTACTTGCTGATTTTGGACTATAAACTTCATTCGGATGAGAATGTTCCATATTATTGTGATTCTACCAATCTCCTGTAGACATGTAACAATTGGTATGATGATCTTCTTTGGCAGATTATTATGATGTCACATTTGTATTGCCAAATTTTTGTTAAACGGGATTGTACACGTGACACTATATTGTCAAGCTGCCACTTAACAGGTTTGCACAGGTGGTATTGAGGGGTATATATCATATGAATCCGCTAAGCAGGAACAACAAAACTTCACCCATGCCAATCAGGGGAACGTGCGCAGCCAAATATGGGTCGGACCTCAGTAGAACTGCAAATTTTCCAAGATTAGATGCAGCAGCTCTTCTGACCATAGGTGTGTCATCTTGGCACAACTGTGCATAAATAGACCGAAGTTCTGCTTTCAACTGATCTGGTGTACTTGGGTAAACAACATGAAAGAGACCACAAGATGAAACTCGGGCAGTGAACCACTCACCTGCTGCTAGTCTCTTTACTAAAGGAACAAACCACTCTACTAAATCGCTTTCCTTCATTTGTGCTCCAATTCGACATAATGATTCTACAGCTTTCTCCCTGACACAAGTTTCCTCTACAGTACATAAAGTTTCCAGAGGTGGAAGCAAAACATGAGCATGATCCACACCACCAACATATGGAATAAAAACGCCCAATTCTTCTGCCATTGCAAGAAGAACTTCATCATCATCATCATTGTTTTCACTAAGAAATGGAATTAATTCTTTCCTGGTCCTTTCCTCTCCAAGTACTCGTGCGATGGTAGAAAGCCAACGAATAGAGGTTAGACGCAGCTGAATGTCTTCATTCTTCAGTTCATCTATTAATACAGCAATTGGATACAGCGGCTCATCAACTCCAGCCATCTAATCCCCAGTTCCTGTCCACTTATGATGGTAGCTCAAAAATCACTTTGATCCTGCCCTTCCCGCAACAGGCCGGCATCGGAGGTGGAAAACGGATAAGCAGCAATGACGGGTGGGCCGAGGCGGAGGAGCGGAGGAAGACGGACGAAGGAGCGGCACACACAATGGATCGTTAGGGCAACGATGAATCCGGGGCGGACCTCAGTAGAACATCGATGTTTTGAAACAAATAAAAGATGATTCTGCCTCCACTTTGCTCGACTTCTGAGAGGAAGCTAACGTGGGTAGAAATTCTTCGTCGTCAGGGAACACTTCAAGATTTCTGGTTTTGGACGGAAGATTAACGGCGCCTTCATTAAAGTTTAAAGGGAGACCAAGCTTAATGAGCTCGGCGAGTGACATAGTATGATCAGGCACTTCACACAGCAAGCCTTGGGTTATCATATGTGTGAGATCCATTACGAATTCGATGGCTGCCTTGTCTCGACCTTGACTCGTGTACTTGCATGAATGGTTTAGCTTGTAGCTAAATGCAATGGGCCCGTCAACTTCAAAGATTTTCGAACCATGTAGCTTCTTCACAAAGTCATGCCTCTCATCCTTGTCTTGTCCTCGATTTTTTTGAAAATTTTTTTTTTGATTTGATTTTTTTTTAATATATATATATTTATATTAAATTACAGAAACTAGCAGTCAAATCTAGGAGTTCACAAATTTCCGATTACGAAATATTGTTCTGCGAGTTATTGCGATTGCTACAGCATTGTACAACCACACGGCCGGTATTATTTTTGGCGAAACAATTTCCTTTTGTTTAGAAGCGACTAGGGGCGAGCTTACGCCTCTGTCATCCGATTAGGATGAAAGCTCGTATAAGGGGTTTACGTAGTTTTAACTCATGGCCAACCGGAAATGGCCTCAATATTCTTGATCATAATGTCGCTTGGTCCGAGCCAAGTTTGCGCTTTAAGCATAGTACTTCTTTAGGAAGCGGCCATTAATGGGCGGCATCGGATGCGCCCCGTCTTGATCCGTCAGTTGGTAGGCTCCTCCCTCGTAAACTTTTTCAATCACGTAAGGTCCCTCCCAATTAGGGTTGAACTTTCCTTTTGTCATCTTGTTGAATATGATGGGCCGCCTTACTACTAGAACAAGATCTCCTTTCTTGAAAGTGCGGCCTTACTACTAGAACAAGATCTCCTTTCTTGAAAGTGCGTTCCCTGGCTAATTTGTCATACGCCCTTGCCATTTGCGTGTGGTATAGCTCTAGGTTTTGCTGCGCAACCAGCCTTTGCTCATCAAGTGTGTCTAATTCATCAAGACGTAACGGGATATTTTCATCCATCGTCATGTCACATTGCATTGCCATTCTTAGCGAAGGTATTTCCACCTCGAGTGGAAGCACTGCTTCGACACCGAAGACTAAGGAATAAGGTGTTGATTGTGTAGGTGTACGATACGTGGTTCGATAAGCCCACAATGCTTCCACTAGCTTCTGATGCCACTCCTTTTTGTTCTTCGAAACGCTCTTCTTGAGCAGCTTGCATAGAGTCTTATTGAATGCTTCAGCTAATCCATTCGCTCTTGGATTGTATATCGAGGAGTACCGCCAATCGATCTTGTGACGCTCTACAAATTTGTAGACCAAGGCATTTTTGAAGGCCAAGCCGTTGTCGGATATGATCCTTCTAGGGGTCCCAAAACGACTCAATACATTTGCACGAAAGAAATTGACGACGTTGGTGGCCTTGACTTCTCTTAATGGGATGGCTTCTGCCCATTTGGAGAAATAGTCCGTTGCCGCGAGTATGAATCGATGCCCCAGAGAAGAAGAAGGTTCTATTGGCCCTACTATATCCGTCCCCCACATTTCGAACGGCCATGATGAAACCGTCGGATGAAGAGGGTTAGGGTTCTTATGAATTAAATCTCCATGCACTTGGCACAGGTGGCAGGTCTTCGCACAGTTTATGCAATCTCGTACCATGCTTGGCCAATAGTACCCCAGCCTTTTAATCTTAAGATACATTTTGGGTCCTGATTGGTGGGCGCCACAAAGGCCGGAATGGACTTCATGTAACACGTGAGCGATCTCATCCATCGCGATGCACCTGAGCCAAAGTTGTTCATACGATCGGCGATACAGCGTGTCATTCACGAATGTATACCGAAGGGCCCGCTTTTTCAGTTGTACTCTTTGAGTCTTATCTCTGGGTAGAATACCACTTTTGAGGTAGTTCACAAATGGCTCCCTCCAGTCATGCTCTTGCGTGAAGAAAATCGTCATAGCATCTATTATTTCTTTCTTGTCGATGTTGTCATTTTCGGTCGGTGCGATCAGCCTCCTGTCCCTAATCACAATATTGATTTGGTCAACGGATGGTCCAGCTAGCTCTTTGGCAAACTTTGCTAGCGCGTCTGCTCTACCATTAGCAGTCCTGGCGACGCAAGTCAGAGTGACATGTGGCACTTTTTCCATGAGTCCCACAGCCTTCGTATGATATTTGTGTAATTCCATCTTCTTGACTTGGTACTTACCAGTCACCTGTTTGACGATGAGTTGGGAGTCGCCATATATATGCATTCTTTCAATTTTCATCTCCAACGCGAGCTCGAGTCCGGCGATTAAAGCTTCGTACTCAGCTTCGTTGTTGGTACAGGGATTAGTGAGGGCTAAGGAGTAATGTAATATTCCCTTCTCCGGGGTGATGAATACCAAGCCAATCCCTGATTTTACTTTCGGGATATTTGGGGGAATAGCTGGTTGAATTGAAGACGCCCCATCGAAGTAGAGTTCCCAGTATCCATCGTCGACTTCGGCATTTAATATTTCCTCGTCCGGAAAGTCATAATTCAGGGGAGAGTCATCGGGGACAGGATGAGCTGCTAAGAAATCAGCGAGAATTTGACCTTTTATTGCCTTTTGTGACACGTATGTGATGTCGAATTCTTGGAGTAGGACGGCCCATTTAGCTAATCGTCCTGTCAAAGTAGGCCTCGTCATCAGGTACCTTAAAGGGTCAACTCTTGATATGAGACGAACTTCATGTTCAAGGAGATAGTGCCTCAATTTCTTAATAGCAAATATCAATGCTAAACATTGTTTTTCGATTGGAGAATAGGAATGCTCTGCCCCTACGAACATCTGGCTAAGATAATACAAGGCGGTCTCTTTCCCATCGTCATTATTCTGGGCCAATAGTGCCCCCAAGGATGCCTCCAATGCTGTGGTGTATAAGATGAGTGGCTTTCCGGTGATAGGTGCCCCAAGGACTAGTGGATATGAAAGATATTCTTTGATATTTTCGAAAGCGCTTTGACACGTATCGTCCCAAATGAATGGAGCACTCTTCTTTGTTAGTTTCGAAAAGGGATGGATTCTCCCGGATAAGTTGGAAATGAACCTCCTAATATAAGCTAGCCGTCCTTGAAAGGATCTAAGCTCCTTAAGATTCTTTGGGGGCGGCATCTTTTTGATTGAACATATCTTCGCGGGATCAATTTCAATTCTTTTGTGTTTGACCACGAAACCTAGGAATTTTCCGGATGATACTCCGAACGCGCATTTGAAAGGGTTCATCTTGAGGTTGTACTTACGGATGCGAGTGAACACGGTCCTCAAGTCCTGACAGTGCTCCGCTCTAGATCGCGACTTAACCACCAAATCATCGACATAGCACTCGACGAGTTTGTGGATTAAATCGTCAAAGATTTTGGTCATTGCACATTGATATGTTGCCCAGCATTTTTTAACCCAAACGGCATGACGGTATAGCAAAAAATGCCGATAGGCGTGCGAAATGCAGTGTGCTTCTCGTCTTCGGGTGCCATCTTAATTTGATTGTAACCAGATGACCCATCCATAAATGAGAACACATCAAAGTTTGACACCGAGTCGATCATCACTTCTGTCATGGGGAGTGGAAAATCGTCCTTGGGACATGCATTATTCAAGTCTCTGAAATCCACGCAGATCCGGATTTGCCCATTTTTCTTCTTCATAGGGACGATGCTTGCTATCCAGTCTGCGTACTTCTCTTCCCTTATAAAACCCGCCTCGATTAATTTCTTTATTTCGAGGGTGATTTGCTCCTCAAGCTCTATCCTCGTTCTTCTCGGTGCTTGCTTCACTGGAGTGATATCAGGACTGATCGATAAATTATGGACGGCGACCTCCGGGCTCAGGCCCGGCATCTCTTTATATGTCCACGCAAAGCAATCACTAAACTCGTAGAGGAGTGCCTCCAGCTGGTCTTTTTCATGTTGAGAGAGTTGTGCACTTATGTAGGTGGGCCTAACATCCTCTTCCGATCCAAGATTGACCTCAATCAACTCATCGCAGGTGGTCTGCCCCCTGTCTTCCAGTTCTTTTGGTGCCCTCTTGAATTCTTCATTTCCTTGTTCTATTGCGTATGTTTCGCCTACTGTCACCATATTGCAAGTATATGAATGAAACATAAGAGCTTCTATGTTTGGTTCTATATACCCTAAACTACGGGTATTGGAGGTCTTCCCATTTGGTAACGTGATATTTCGTGAGCCCGGGTTCCACAACTTTTCAAATTGGCGTAACTCACTCTTTAAACGAGGCTTTAAACAACCATACTTTTTCACGAGATTTTTTAAGCTCGGGGGGTAATAAGCAAATGAGGGGACTTCGATAAGTTGCGTTGACTCTGGATCATTCTCTTTACTCGTCCTGACGTGATGAATTTCGTCTGACTGATAGAAGTATATGAGTTTATGAACGAAGAGCCTTCCTTTTGCGCATTCCCTCTTGCTAGGGACAATAAAAGTCTTCATCTCCACGACTTGCGATGCGTTCAGGGGAGTGAAGCCCTTAAGATAGCCTTGAGGAACCCTTGAAATTCCTACCTCGTATTCCGTCATATTTTGTCGTGTCGTCAGTCTTTGTGACCAACCTTCCTTCTCATGAGTTTCAACCACGTCGCACGCAGAGGCTGAACAGTCACTCGCTTCTGACTCGGAGTCACTTCCAAAATGGGGACATGCGGACAAAGTTGTCCTCTTTAGTTTAGAGACGATTGAGTTATGTAGTGTTGATTTCGCAGGTTGCATTGTCGATCCAATGAAATAGTGTGCGTCTTCATATTTAACTTCGTGCACTGAGAAGGGCTGGATGTCCCCATCGATACGCTCTTCCCTACCTTCCTTCAGGTATTTCAAGCATTGGTGTAAGGTAGAGGGGATTATGTGATTCTCATGCAGCCAAGGTCTCCCGAGCAATGCCTTGTATGATGTATCGGTGTCAATAACATGGAATTTAACTTCGGTCTTTAGATCATCGAGCTGCAATGGTAAATATATAGAGCCTAAAGCCTTCTGGCTGTTCTTATTGAAACCTTGGATGACAACTTTTTCGGCCGTTAAATTATGGACGCCTAAAGAAAGGCTTTTTAAGGTCCGCAAGGTTACGAGGTTAACCGACGACCCTGGATCAACTAAGATTCTACTTATCTTCATTCCTTCTACGTCCCCAGTCACATAAAGCGGTCGGTTATGCTGCGACGTTCCCAACAGCATGTCATCATCGTCGAAAGTAATGGACGATGTAGTATACGCACTCAATGCCTCCTTTATGTCGGCCTCCACGAAGAATGCTTGAAATTTCTGAGGGTTTTGCAGGGCGTAAATAAGAACATCCCTTAGTTCTTGTGACATCATCAGAGCATCATATATGCTGAGGAGGGCGGGGACCTTCCTCAAATGTGACAGTATATTATATTCGGAAGAGGATAGCTTTAGTGGGAGTACCGCATCGTCGCCCACCTCCTGTGTTTCAATTTGCTTTCCTTTGAATTTTTCCTTTTCTTTGTCTATCGTACGTCTTATTATGACCTTGCCGCTTCTAAGATTCATTTGGCATGATTCGTTTATTTGCTTACTTCTTTCAACGGCAGGTGCTTCTTCATATAAGTAGGCAGGTAAGACCTCATCATCGGAGTCACTTCCCAGGTTAATCGCGTTACAGACACCCATCCTCGCGGTAGTGACGGCTTCAACATTGTCAGTTTTGTTTTCTTTCGGGGGCTCCGAGATCACCGATATCATCCTACAGGATTCCACCTCGTACCCTTCATCTTCCGAGTCATCTTCCAGGAGTCCTCCCCACACCTCTTTAGTGACGTAGTGGTGAAGTTTTATAGGCTCAGGCATTTCTTGCACATACTCTTCAAGCGAGTCGATGTATTTTTTGAGATCGCTCTTTTCTTGCGCTTTAGTTGAAAAGGCTACTTTCTTATTTTTGTTCTTCAATTGAGGGTTCTTTTTCTTTTTCTTTTGACTTTCCCTTGTTGGTGGACGAGGTCTTGGTGATATGTATCGTGGGGACAAGGAGTCTTTCCATACTATGCCTGGTATCTGTTGTAATTTTTGGAGGAGTCGCAACGTCTTTTTTGACACCACGGTATTCCACTCCTGGTCTTCTATAGGCGCCGGATCTATTCTTGTTTGAATAAGATCAACCTCCTCGGTTTGGGTTTCATTCAATACCTGTTTCGATAGAGTTATCTTCCCTGTCTTATATTGTTTCTCTACCCAATCTTTGAAAATATAGCAATCTTCTATTGTGTGCCCCAGTACGCGATGGTAAGGGCAAAAGTTGGGATCGTCAGTCTTATTACTTTCTTCAGGGCGTTTCGGCTCTGGTAGTTGTAAGCCATTCTTCAGGGCGTCCCTAAAAATCTTCGTTGTCTTTTCTCTTTTGAAAGAATAGACTTTATTCTTCCTTTCTTCCAGGGTCAACGGCCTGCCTCGGCTATTTTCGCCAAGCGTTAGCGCTTTCTCAATTCGGGGTATGTTTGTATTATGAACCTCCACCTTTTTGTTTCTGCTGTCAGCGCTTGTATAGGCGACCTTAGGCTCATTCCTTCTTGGTTCTTCCCTTCTGAATCTCGGGTTCTGCGTATTTACATAGGGCTGATGATTTGTTCGTTCCAGCTTTGCCACTTGGGTGATCAATTCTTGAAATGTAGAAATGTTATTGCCGCAAAGGAAGGGGGCCATCCAGCTGTCGATATTGCGGACCAACAATTCTACGGCTTCGATTTGCTCTAGTGGCTTTTCGCATTTAATACTCAAATTTCTCCATCTTGTAATGTAATTAAGGACGGTCTCATCCTTTTTCCTCTTTGTATCTGCCAGATCCGCGATCGTAATCTTATCGCTTACCGAAGCAAACTTCATCCTGAAGGTTTCCTCCATGTCAGCCCAAGTTCCGATAACTTCATTCTCCAGAGAGTAATACCACTCAAAGGCGACCCCTGAGAGACTTTGTGGAAACTGTCGGAGCAATAAGGCGTCGTTGCCGCCAGTGTTCCCACAAGTCGCGACGAAATGGGCCAAGTGCTGGTCAGGGTTTCCTATTCCATTAAACATCTTAAAGTGCGGTACGATGTACCCTTTGGGGTAAGGGATATCATCGTATACAGCTGGGTAAGGTCTCCCTCGCCTCCTTCGGGGAGCAATTTTGGTTCCCTCCATTTGCTTCAGCTGGTCCATCACCAGTTTTTGTACTTCCCTCCTAGTCAAGGTGATGGCCTCGTCATTTGACTGAGCTGGTAAAGAAGATGTTGCCGGAGCGTTATTTTGTTCCCGCGATGATTGTTCTTGGCGTCACATCATCTCTTGCGTCTTTGCAAGAGCACTAGTCACCTCCTCAAACTTTGCCATGAGGATGCTCATATCGTTATCCCTCTTCTTGAGTTGCCTCTTGAGATCGGCGATAGCTTCATCTCTATGATCATGATTAGTGGTCATGACAGGTTCTTCCTCTTCCTCTTCCTCTTCGAAAATTTCTTGGTGTAAAGGGGTCGCTCCTCGTTCATATCGTTGAACAGGCTCCTGGATTACAATAGAGGCCAACTTTTTACCCTTGGCTTTCTTTGCCATGGTCCGAAGGGTATCTTCTTCAGAATTAGAGCCGGCCTCCCGTGCGTGTTCCACCATCCGTACCGTATGGATTGTATAACCCTTCATCTCCTTGTGGCTAGTCTTGAAACACCTTTCCTTTCTTTTCATATTCTTTTGAGCCTTTTTGTAGGTCTCATAAACCCTTTGAGATGTTATCTTTTGAGCAGTGATATTCTTAGGTTTTGGGTGAGGCCTGTTCTGTACGTGGGTTCGCAGCCGCAGTCCCTCTATCAGGTTAGAGTTTCTCATAACCGACAGAAGTGGTGCAAATTTGTTTGTTACGGCGGTTTCGGTTTTAGCAACAGAATGACTACGCCTCACAGGGATTAAGCGACCTTGTTTGCAGAGCCTAGTCTCCTTCTTCCTTAAGGCTTGTCGTTCTTGCTTCTTTGCCTTCTCAGGGTTTGAGAACATAGTCTGGTGGATCTTGCCCTTGTTAACAGTGAAAGACGGTTCCTCCTCTTATTTGTTGAACATGCCCCCATTATCAGTGAATGACGGCTCTTTCTTTTTTGTGGTAGTCTCCTTCTTTTTCAGGGAGGTCTTACTCTTGACAACCGGAGTATTCTTTCCTTTGCCTTTAATGTTCTCGGAGGTAGATAGATGAACTCAACGTCCTCCTCTGAAATAGAGCCAAATTGAACGCCATGCATGACGATTGATGCATCTTCAACAAAGATGTTCAGCTTCTTCGCCATTGCTGTATAGAACAAGAGAAGTGTAAGAACAAGGGTGTGAAAATTTGTGTCGCGTAATATAGATCTCGAAGATGAAAGGAGAAGCCAGGTCCCACCGGGCGTGCCAGAATTTGTGGGGTCAAAATTGTTACATTGAGAAATGTATTATGACCGTTTCAAATCCACCTTAAATTAATAAGGCTTTTTGTTAAATAGGTCCTGGCTTCCAATGGCGCAAGCGCTCATTGTTAATTACCCCTAAAATTAGGGAACCTTTGATTAAGAGATCTATAATACGCAACAAAATAAAAGAAACATAGTCAACTGATATTATTCATTAATTTGATTTGTCGTGATACATAATTTGACATGATAAATAAAAAAGGGAGCTTTCATCAATATGGACGATTTGTGTTCGTCAAACTTTGGTCTTGTGATGGCATATTGGGTAATACACGGCCTAGGCAATACAACGTTATATTGAGGAGCTGCGCCCCGATGGTAGACATCGACGTACGCACCTCCCAAACAATATTTCATTGTAATGCACTAAGGCATGTTGGATATTGGGTTTGAGAGATCATCCGGCCCTGGCAGCATGTTGGATGGTTTGAATTTGAAGGAAATTACTCGGTCTCACGACGTGTTGAGTAACTTGGATTTGGGAATTATCCAGCCTTGCAGCATGATGGATAATCTGATTTGAAAATTTATCCGGCCTGACGGCATAATGGATAATTTGATTTGGGATTTATCCGGCCTTGCGGCGTGATGGATAATTTGACTTGGAACTTTACCCGGCCTTGTGGCGTGGTGGATGATTTGATTTGGAAATTTATCCGGCCTTACGGCATGTTGGATAATTTAATTTGGGAAATTATCCGGCCTCTCGGCGTGGTGGATGATTTAATTTGAAAATTTATCCGGCCTTGCGGCGTGATGGATAATTTGATTTGGAAATTTATCCGGCCTTGCGGCGTGATGGATAATTTGATTTGGAAATTTATCCGGCCTTGCAGCGTGATGGATAATTTGATTTGGAAATTACCCGGCCTTGCGGCTTGTTGAATAATTTGATTTGGAAATCACTCCCTTAGTCTCAACGAACGCGATGCCATATTGAGGAGTTATGCCCCGACGTCAAACGTCGACGTACGCACCTTCCAAATAATATTTTATCACGGCGGTAGGAGGCCTTCGGGTATTTTGATTTTTTGATTTTTTTTTAGAGTCGACTTGTAAAGCACTAACTTGGGACACGTTGGAGCCGAGCCGTTAGCCGACGGCTGGATCAAGGATGGATTTTTTGCTCCCTTTATTAAATTTGACATTTATCCCTACATAACCGATCAAATTGAGGAGGTAGGGGAGGTGGCGCCGTTATCATTTTTGCACCACACGTGTTTTCATTTGCTTTCTTTTCTATTCCACTTAGCATTATTTTATTATCATAATTTATTTTTATTCTTCTTTCTTTGTTTTATTTTATTTCTGTCATGGAACAGTAATCGAAGAGTAACTTTACTCTTCCGTGTGACACTCTACATCCGGCGGGGAACTTATGGGGGAAGTTCGGTGCTATTGTGCTGAGCCCGTCGAAGGGGCAAGGAAGTTGCCTTCCCGATGAAGATGCTGGCGATTCCGGCACCGGAGGAGATTTCGCCCATATCAGAAGGACAGGGAGCAGAGGATTGGCGGAATCATGCGATGGCAAAGATGGGGGTCTGCCTGCAGCTGGAAGCGGCGGCGACAATTCGTGGCGGCATCATCCTAGACAGTGGCGTTGTCGTCAGCTTGTTGCAGCGTGTCTCAGACGGCGACAACTTTCAACAGCTGTGGCATCTGTTTATGGCGACTTGTCAAAGAGAAATGGGGCATCATCCGTGGAGGAGACGGCGCCGAGAGTCCGGCCTTCCGGCTTGGGTTAGGGTCTAAAACTCAGCGTGTGCAGCCTAGGTTCGTCGGCGTTGACAATTGAACTCTATCATTCGGGGGAGCTTAAAATCCTTTCTTCTTGCTAATAGCCTGGAACAAGGTAATCAAGAGTCTCTCATCATCTCCGATTCACCTCATTTTATCATTTTTCTTTCGTTAAAGCCGATTATCCATTGATTGGCAGCGACCCGTCGGATGGAGGAGCCGAGGAGCCAGAATTAGCGTTGTCATGGCGAGGAATCATCCTCTCACTTTTCAGAGACAATGGTGGCTTAGACTTATTCCTGGTCCCAACCCAATAGCAAGGTGGATTCGGGTCGGATCCTTTGATATCAAATCGGGTTGGATATACCGGATTTTACTTGAATCTTAGATTGAAACCCCGGCGTGGTTAGGGCTGGACTTCAAGCTGCTTCGCCGGCTGGGTTGAAGGTTGACGACTGAGCAAGGGCTGGACTTCAACCCTTTTATTTTCTCTTTTTTTTTTGTTTTACTTGCAGTATCCTCAATGAGGGTTTAATCTGTTCTCTCGCAGTGTCGAGGAAGACCGATTTCTGCCGTCTTTCTTGCCATGGCATGAGAGGACATTGTGGGACTTCTCCACCAGGTAACGGGTTTCGTCATACTTTTTGTCTTCGGTGTTTTGCCTGCTTTTAAAAAAAATGAATCTTTTCGATATTCTCTCGATTGATTTTTACGCACGATTTTTGTTCCCAAACATCTCGGCTTTCCTCTTCTTTCTTAGTTCCCAGCCATCTCTCGCATCACTTCTTGATATTTTTTTTTATTGCATTCACCTTGGTGCCATAGGCGCTTAGTGCGCTCAGGCCTAAAAGGTGTGTTCCTTGTGATGAACTCAAGAAAAACAAAGATCGGAAAAGGGTGCGTGTGTGCCCCATCGTGATGCCAGGATGCTTAGTGCATCCATGAAGCCTAAGAAAACTGTAAAAAGAATCGCGGTAGAGTGCATGTGTGTGTCCATCTTGTTGCCAGGATGCTTAGTGCATCCATGAAGCCTAAGAAAACCGTAAGAAGAAGCTTCCTTTCATTCACCTTTGTATACCCCTTGCAGTTTCTTGGTATTTTCTTTTCCTCCTTCCTACGCTTCTGTCTTCTGTCTTTTTGTTTGGCTGGCCTTTCTTTATATAAGCCCAGAACCTGATGGGAACAAACGTTCCCCTCTTACTCTTCCATTTCATTTTTTTTGGCCGATCGTAACAACTCCTTTTTTTTTTCGTCACCTATCCGCTCCCTTATTTATTGGCAGTCGGGTTGGTTTCTTTTGATTTGTCTTGTCTACAAAACCACTCCCTTACTTGCCCGGCAGACTTTTGTTCATTGCCATACCTTCTTCCGAACCTTCTTCTTTGATTTTTTTTGTTTCTTGACCTATCTTGTCTACGTTCTTTTGATAAGATTTGGGTGATACTTATTTCGAAGTCTAATTGGAATTCTTTCTTTCTTGCCTGTTATTGATGCACCACCATATTTCATCAATAGTCAAAATTAATCTTGACTAATCTTCATTTATGCATGCACGGTTTTGAACTTGCTGTCACAAGCCCTTTTTTTTTCTTCGGTCTATTTTCTTTAGAATTGCTTTGAGTAGTTTTTTTTTTGCAATCTTCTTCATACACCTTAAAGCTTTACTGACCAGGGAATTGATTTTTGAGGATTGTCGAAAGATGCCGTATGAGCATATTGCACATAGGACTGAAAATTAAAGGTTCAACAAATTGCCCCCCAATGGATTTTGTATAAGCAATGAGCGCATACAAATCCATTGGAAAATATATTTCTAGGCCGCCCTCTTGCTTTTGTCATCACCTCAGGTATATAGGATGGCTGGATCAAGCTCTAAGATCGGTAGTAATTCCGACGTACTTCTTATAACACATTTTTGTTTACTCCTTTCTGTTTCTCATTGTCTCTTAACCCTTGACAAATGTTTCATTCTTGTTCTTTATTTCCCCAGAGTATGGCCTTCTTGTGGTCTCGCTATGCTTCTATGCCATTGGATGAACCTAATGATGAGGCCATCCTGGAGTATATTAAGAAATTCGATCCTCCAAGCCATTTTCGGGGGAAGTGGCACGAGTGGCGCAATGTGATGTTGGAGGGTAGGGACGTGTTCCATAACAAGATACCCCATCATTTGTCCATGCCTCTATTGCCAATGGAGCACAAGCCTCACCCCATGAAATCTTTGAACGCATCGCCTCATTCCGCCTGGGAAGATTATGGTTGTGACAAAAATCATGACCCGTCTATAATCTCATATTATGGCCATGATAAAAATCACGACTCACTTATGAAACTTACAAATGTCCTACCTGAGTCTACCCAAAAAATCACAGCCTAATTGTGATGATAATCACGGCCTAGCTATGATGATAATCATAGCCTGCTTGTGATGGCTCTAGAAAAGCTAGTTCAATCTATTTTGAAGGCCTTACTGATGTAGGGAGGAAGCATGTGACAAAACTACTGATGAAAATTACAATTGTTTATTTTATTTTATTTTTTTTTTCAGAAAACAGCATATTTATGAAAGCAGCCAGAATTTCAGGAGTGCAAAAATTATCATTTAGCAAATGTAGCAATGCCAGAGAGAAGTTTCCAATCATTCAATATTCAAACTAAATGAACCACATTGTCAAACTAAATTAGTTCTTTGCATGTGTATCAAAATGGAGAGTAGACTCCTACTCGAGCATATAGATTATCTGCAACCAATATAGTTACTCATATTAGACAATAAGAACAGTGCAAGAATTAATCAGACATGAAAATTTGTTAAGCTTTTGAGGTTGTTCTAGTATCGCTTTAGTTGGCTCAACTCATCCATCTAGTAGAGCAAGATAAGATCTTCCTATTGACACCAAAGTTCAAGGTTTTGGCTGCGCCGATTGCTTAAGGTACCTACAACAAATACACTAATCAGATTAGTTCATAATACAATTGCAGGATTTATTTTAGACATCAAAATATGCCATGTTTCCAGAATCATCCATGCACTATTGGATTGAACCGAGTTATCCGGATGATAGATGAAGATGCATGCTTCTGTGTGGCGCCAAATGTTAAGAATTTTATTGCACTGAATTCTTAAAGTACCTGCAAGAACAAGCTTAATCAGATTCGAAAATAGATAACAGAAGCAGGAAGCTTAAAGGAGATCAGAAACAGGGGACACAAAGTTTGCCCCGTTCGTCGACGCTGGAGGGTGGTTTGCTTGTCGGAGGCAATGGAGGCGAAGGGAAAGACGAGGAGGTGTCGATTTCGTCAGAGCACCGACGGCTGGTGGAGGGGCGAGGCGAAGATGACAGCACTGGCGGAGGCGGAGATGCGCTGTTCAGCAGAACAGGGGAGTAGCGATTTGAGCAGAGGTCGTCGGCGATCGTCCGGTGATGCACCAAATCCAAACCTGCTATGATTGGAGATTGCTGTGATGATGGTGGGGAGGTGGACGGAGTTTCAGGTCGAGCGGTGGCCGGTCGGAAGAGGACGACGGTGAAAGGCGGGACTAGGGCGGAAACAGCGGAACACGTCTGTGTTTCGATTCCGGCAATCGCTGCAGCGGATGGACGGATGCCGGCGGCTGATGGTTCTTTGGCGGAAGGCGAAGAGGTGGCTGAAGTTTTGTGGTGATCCAACGGCTGGATCGTCGCCGGCGAACTCACAAATCTCGGAAATTCTAGGTTGCTGTTGAACTATGCGGGTGTTTGCAGCGAAACACAAGAGGATTGAGGGAGTAGGGGAGATTAGAGAAGAGAGGAAGAAGGAGGGGCTCGGCCCTAGAAGGAGGAGAGGGGAAAACTAGGTGACACAAGCACCTCAGAGGAGAAGAAGATAGGAGACATCCGATTGAGGACGAAAAACCATTTCCATTCAACAAATCTGCCGATTACAAGGATCCATGGGAGATACATATACTGAGAAGTTTGGAGACGTTGCGAGTGAACGTTAACGTTTCCTTTCTTGGGCAGCTGCAGAGATGGTGTTGAAGCTTTCCTAGGCTGAATCTGAGCTGAGCGAAGGTGGCTGGAAGGAGACGTTGGAGTTTCCATCTTGGCAGCATTGGTTGATTCGAACATTATGCATGCTTCGGTCGCGTGGATGCAGGTCACGACTTTGAATTGATTGGGCCAAAATGCTGGGCTAGCTTTAGGACTTATTGAACTTGAATCACTTTGGATTTGTTGTAGTAGTTATTTCCAAAATACTGGGCTAGCTTTAGAAGTGAAATTGCTAGCTTATTTGAGAGATTGTGGGTCTTTGACTAAGGTACTCGTAGACTCCACTTATACCAACATGGCTTATGGTCCCTGCCCCCATCACTTACAATGATCACAGAGTCCAAGTCAGCCTCTTGAGCGCTACATGGGAATGGGTTATATACACCATGTGCTTGATTCAACGAAGTAATGAAGAGCCATATCCAATTAGATACAACAATCAGCTAGCGAACAAGGCACAAGATTTTGTCAGCACCATGATGAACTAGCTGACAATTATTCTATTATGTTGCTTCGTTGCTATGTGCTCAAAGATGGTGTAGACATCCCATTCAGCCCAACAAGGCCTAGCTAGGCACCAGCCTAGTCAAAGCATGCACAATCTACTTTATTTGTTAGAATTTTATTCTTTGTTCGACTTTTCAGCTTTTAAGTTGTTAAGTTAGTTAGAATATTCTAACCACAGTCATAAGTTTATTATGACTTCCAACCCTCTTAGCTTATAAAAGGAGGGTTGGAAGAGGTAGAATGGAGCTTCCTTGGGATAGGAAGTTCCCCTTAGAGAGTTGTAAGAGTCTTTTAGCTTGGAGTTAGGGATTGCCCCCCGGGTCCGAATCTTATAACTTTTTATTTTCCTACTTTGAAAAATTAAATCGCGCTTCAGCATGTCAGGATAATTTCTATTTTGGAATTTGTATTCTAATTCTTGTTTTCTTGTTCGAGTGACCTTTACCTTCATCTAGACTCTAGAGATGTGGAGAGGTGTGTTGTTCTATTGTGTTTAGGGCAAGGCACTAAGGTATTTGTTGGACTGTATGGCAGCCTCAAAGTTGTGCTTAAGCAAAAAAAATTGGCTCGCTCGCAGTCAATATGAGTTAATTTTAGCAGATTGGGTGTCGTTGTCTTTCATCATTTATCCATTCTAGGAAATCACTTGTGTTGCTCTTTGTTCCTTTAGATTGCTTGTGTTGCCTTCGGAACACGTGGGATCAGTTGAACACTACTTATAAGCTAGGAGAGTAGTATACCGCACGAACATTAGGCACTAAGGTAAGTGCATGTTGCTTAAATACGAATCACGACTCAGATTTCTGCATTATTTTGTCATTGATTTTCCTCCGCATGTGTTTTACTTCCCTAGTTTAAAGATCCTCTCATGGTTTTATCACTGCATTATCTCCTAAAACCTATAATTAGAACTAAGGAGCGTCCCTCTCATTACTATATTTGTGCCACCAGGCCCATCTGATCCAAATGATCTTAATTAGGCATCTAGTATTGATCCCTTTGTAGATCAATCAATATGAACCGTTAGTTGTATTGACTATGATATGGATCCATCCAATTCTAAATGGATCCAAGGTTATTCGTTTAACTTATGACCTCAAGTGTTCGCTTATGCGACTCTGTAGGTTCTATATGACATTCATAGTGATGATCACCAAATAGGTTATCATAAGTAATAAGAGGGGTCTAGCAACACTTCGTTACTATCTAAGTCATAGGAAGTATGTTGTAAGTCGATATCTTCTTACTAGTAACAAATTTTCTATGCTATATAATCCCTTTGCCATATAATATCCAGATCAAACAAGTGTGGCACACTTTACATTCCAATTATGTGGGCAAGACTCAAATAGGAGAACACAATCTAGGTATGTCATACACTCTCACTCATGCACTCATAAGAGGGGCCCTTGGATATTAGACTTCCTTAAGGAAAGGGCAAATCCTCTACTGGCCACTTGTACTATACATATGACCTATAACTTATCTCATGATAGCCATTATGATCTCCCAGCTATTGTAAGATGTTAGATTATACCAAAGTAGATCACTCACCACATAGTAGTGTCGACAACCTTAAGTCAAGTCAAAAGACCAATGCACCTCTATCACTTGTGACACTTAAGCCATAGATTTGTGGTTGGTTGTGTACCCATGTGTTTGTATTGGTGTCAATCGCGTAACCAGCTCACATACATATCTCACATGCACTAGAATTGTTCCTTATCTACTAAGGTACCTTGACTGAGGACTAATGAGTGAGAGTAGATAAATTCAATATCTAGGGATATTATTATGCTATTCTACACATAAATGCAGGAATAGAAACACATATAATAATGATAATGCCTTTATTATAAGAGTGAACATGGTAAAATATATGAGTAAGACTATCAACAGATTGGTCTTAAGGGCATTTACACTAACAAGCCGAATGGCAACTTCACTATCTTTGATAGCCCTTTCTTATTAGCCTCTCGTCATGCTTAGGACTAAGTTCACTTTGATACCATTTGTTGTGACATCCTTAATAAGCAAACTAATCCATTAAGTTAGTGAGCCAAATGACAATGTAGCCCAAATTAAAATGTTTAGCCCAAGTTAATGAAAGTAAGCTTACTAAGTCTTATATATTATATCATCTTTTAATTTTACTTCCCATGTGAGACTATACCATGGTATCACATTGGAAGAGCACTAAGTGCCTATATTGTATGTTGTTTGTGATAGTCCAAACATAATGCCTCCTACTTCCCCTTTTGTCTTGCATGCCTCCTCTCTCCCCTTCCCCATGCATAGCCTTTGGAGACTAGGTGTGCTACAACCATCAAGTCTTCAAGGAGTGTCCATTAGCACAAGGCTTTGATGTTAAGAATTATAGGTTATAATTTAAAATTTTAATAAAGCAAAAAATAAAGCCCAAAATAATTCTTTCCAGAGGATTCATGTGAGAGAGTCAAATAGATGTGTTAGACACGATACCTTGGAAGCG
Organism: Costus lasius; assembly: GCA_027563935.2. Lineage (NCBI taxonomy): Eukaryota > Viridiplantae > Streptophyta > Magnoliopsida > Zingiberales > Costaceae > Costus > Costus lasius. The sequence goes on from CM050453.2 coordinate 40,325,115, forward strand.
TGCTTGAGGAAAACATTGATGAAAGTGCCCAAGTGTTCATCCTCTACAAGTATCCACACACTGATAGGTTGAGGCCTCCTCTTCTCCATGCTTGATGCCAACCTTAGGAGAAAGGATCGACATCTTGGATGTTCTTCTTCATCCTTGGACCTTGTGGTTACAAGAAAATATGGGAATGGGCGGCAACAAGTAAAGAGCTTGGGCAGTTAGGGTTCAATGTTTTCATTAACCATTACCAAAGCCCTTGTCACCTATCTATAACAAATAGTGAACTAGGCTTATTTTGGTCCAAGCCCCTCTTAGTGTCTCCTAGAAGGGTGGATTGGCCACTCAAGGAATTGGCACCAAGGTTGGCCCATTCCATATAGAGTAAGACCTTCCAAAGTTAGCACTTTCATCAAGCACCTTTATCATGTAAACTACCTAGCATTATGGCAAGTGCCAAAGCTTAGTGCCTCCTACCAGGCTTAGCCACCTAGGGCATGAGCCAATGCAAGTGCCACTACCTTAATAGGGAACCTAGAACCCTAGGTGCCTCTTGCTTCCTTGCTCATTGTCTTAATTGGTTCTAAAGCCTAATTATCTGATCCAGATGATTTAGAATAGATACCTAGCCCCATTTTTAGGGTAGATTAATTTGATATGAACCCTTGATTCAATCAATTATGATTATGCTTTGATTTGGATCCTATAAACTCCCAAATGAACTTAAATAATATATAATTCGATCCAAATCTATTCGATCAATATGAGACCTCAACTATCTAGGTGTGCAACTCTATAGGTGTTTTATGATGTTGGTAATGATTACTAGATAGATCATCACATGCAGCGAGGGATATCTAGGTGTGTCATTAAAAACATCCCTTAATTAGTGGCAACACTTTCATGCAATATAATCTCTTTGTCTGCTGATATCTGAATTGGATAAAGTATGCCATACTTTGTTTAACCTAATCAAGTGACATGACTAGCACAGGTAAAAACTTTGGTATGGTCATATACTCTAGTCATGCTCATATATGTGGGCCCATGGATATCATGGTTCTCTTAGGCTGTGTTTCCTAGCACAAAAAGAAAATAAGAAAATTTCTAAGGAAAGAAAATAGCATAGATAGAAAGTAAAATAATTTCCACTTGTATTTCCTTTAGGGGGGGAGGAAAGTGTTAGTCAAATTGAGGTGTTGTGTTGCGACCCCATTCATTCATATGTGTTTGCTTACAGGGCTTCTCGCCCAATCGGCGCATCTGACACCATACACAATCAAATGGGTCGCCACACGCCAGGTCAAGAGCCCCGAACCCCGGAGCTTAATGGTTAAAGGGACTCTCTCCGTGAGGGGAGGTCAAGACTTTGAATCCTGCTGCAGACGAAATATACGCAGATAGAACTGGCCGGGGTTCGGGGCTCTTAACCTGGCGTGTGGCGACCCGTTTGATTGTGTATGGTGTCAGATGCGCCGATTGGGCGAGATGCCATGTAGGCAGACACATATGAATGAATGGGGTCGCAACATGTTGACTGGGTCAAAATCAACCAAAATCATTGGGCACGAGATGACAGCGTTGGCGCGGGCGAGCAACGGCATTGACGCGTGTAAGAGGCGACAGTGGGATGGGTGAGTAGCGGCGTTGGTGAGTACGACAGCGGCAAACACATGGACATGCGTGGCAAGGGAAGGGGAAGCTGCGGCATTGGCAACGGGAGTGTCTTCTAGCATCAGCGACAAGAGCGGGAGCAGCAGCTTCTGGCGTCGGCGACGGGAACGGGAGCGATTGGCATCGGCGTTGGCGTCAACATCGGCGATGGGAGTGGGACCGGTTAGCGTCAGCATCGGCGACGGGAGTGGCAGCGGTAGGTTTTAGCATCGACGAGCGGGAGTGGCTAGCGTCAGCATTGGGGGTGGCTTCTGACATCAATGAGTAGTGTGCGTTGACACCATTTCCGCTTGAATTGGGCAGATCGCTAAACAATGGAAAGTTGTGTTATTTTCCCTCATGCTTTCCGCCCAAATTGAGTCTTTCTTTCCTTTCCTTCGCTGATTCCATTGAAGGAAACATAGTCTTAAGGAAGAGGCAAATCTTCTTATTTGTCACTCATACTTCTTATATGGTCTATTATATATTCAATGATAGCAGTTATGACTATCTAGTTACGAAGTAACGTTAGGCTACATCAAAATATATCACTCCCAATAGCAATTTTGATAATATTAAGTCAAAAGACTAATGCACCTCATAATCATATCACTTGTGAATTTGACTTGTGATACTCAAGTCAAAGCTCATGGCGGGTTGGTCCAATACATACATTACAAATGTAATCATATATTTGTGTTAGTGTCATGCACACAAGTAGCCCTCATACCGATCTCCATGCTCTGGACCAAAAAATCACAAATGTAACAAAAGCATGCTGATGACAATGCCATAAGATATATTATGTGAGCATGATACATGATAAAACCACAAAATTAGTCCTTTGAGCATATACACTAACATTTAAGGCAAAGCTTTATTGTTCTTGTGTTGTAATTTTTCTTGTAATGGAGAAATTGGAGGATCACCTCCCTCCATAATTTCGAAACTATTATTAATGTAGGTGTTAATGTTCCTTTCAACCTACATATGCAAATAGTAAAGTAGTGTTTTCAATCTCAAGGGACCTAATGTTATGTCTTTCCTTTGCTAATTCTTCAGTCTATTTGATTAAGTAGATGTAAGTTGATTGTCATGCATGTCATCAGAACCTCTTGATTCAATTAGAAATAAGTAGATCATTCAAAAAGTATTCATATTCACTTAGATTGATTAACTCTTCATTTGACTTGCATCAATTTATATGTTGAAAAATAAGTTCTAAGTGTTTGGGATTTCTATTTGTAGTTTTTGAAACATATTCATATCTACCTTACTGCCAACATTTATATATATATATATATATATATATATATATATATATATATATATATATATATATATATAGGCATATTCCTTAAAACAAACAACTTTTGATTGAGTAGATGATAAAATAGTATCTAATAGACTGTGTAGGATTTTCTAAAAATTAATACATGGGATCTACTATCTAATTTGATTCCCTTTTGACATAAGGCGAATACCTATATGTGAAGATATTGAAAATTATATTACCTGTAAAGTCACATCTCATATAGTGTCCATGAACTTGATCGGTGGGTTTCCTAAGGCCAAAGGGGAAAACATCGACAATCGTGGCCATGGAAAAATTCTCCAAGTGCGGAGTCTTTATTCCAACACCTGAATGTTTTTCAGCTTGAGAGAGCTAAATTGTCCTTCCAAATGCGGTGAAAGATATTGGGATCCTAGAGCATATCGTGAGCGATAGAGATGCCCAGTTTATCGGATACGTCTGGAGCTATCCACAGATGGATGGGCAGGGAGAGCTAGTTGGTGCTCTCAAGGGAGACTATCTCTATCACTTTGTGACAACCAGTCTGGACAACTGAGTGGAGTGGATGGATAAGAGCTAAGTGTGCCCATAACCCACAGGGATCATCATCCACAAATTACGGCTATGCTGAGCTCGTGTTAGGTGTGGCGACCCCATAACATTGTTATTAGCGTGTCAAGGAACTCCGAGGGAGTTGTCCTGTGACTCGACAGGTGACTCGTGAGCGAATAGAATCGCTCCGGGAGGCAAAGTGATAGCTTAAGGTAGCTGTTCGATGAATGCATCAAGGTGCAAATCGTCTATGTTGAGGTGAAAAATTCGCAGTGGGTGATCAAATTCTTTCTCGACGCACTCCCCAGATATGGAGTGAGATCTTAGCCAAGATGACATATCGAGGCTTATATTGAGGTACTGAGATTCGTTTGGGATACTGAGTCGGGTGAGCTCAGTAGAGGAGAGATTGAGACTCCATTGTGGGATGAGACAACATCTCATATTCATGGAGAGGATCCAGGGGATCGCTCTCAGTCGTAGTCTCACTATACTTCTCCGATAGTTCGGATGAGATTTGATCTAAGGGTCATCGAGATTTGAGACTATCGTACCTTGGGTCACAGCTAGAGGTGGCCAACGGGCCGAGCCGGCCCGGCACGACACAGGCCGGGCACGGCCCGTTGACCAAGTCAACAGGCCGCGGGCGGCCCGTGGCACGGCTCGGGTCGTGCTGGGCCGGAGGTTCGCGGCCCGTGGGCCGGGCTAGGCACTGCCCGTAGGCGTGCCGGGCCGTGCCAGGCACGGCACGCGGGTCGGCACGGGCACGGCACGAATAATTTGGGTGACAACGTTCGAAAATTTGAATTTAGCATGCATCTTTACCCAAATATCCCTATAACGGTTTGAAAAAATTTAAAAGTTAGGGATATAATTGTCTTTATGTTATAAAATTACCATTTTAGCCCCTTTTAATAATTAAAAATAGGGGATAAATATGTAAATTTATACCCAATTCATCCCTATAAATTGACCCCCCAACCCTCTCATTTCTTCACACAAGTTTCCAATTAACTTTGGATTAATTTCTCATTCTCTCTTAATACTCTCTTAATCTCTTAGAAAAGAGATTAAGATTTCAAATCTCCCTCGGTCTAGTCATCAAGATTTCAAAGCTCCCTCGGTCTAGTCACATGGAGAAGATCAAGTAAGTAGTAAATTAATTTACTTTTAGTATTTTATAATGTAATTGTACTTAAATTTAAATTATTCTAATATAAATTTTTTTTCATAATTATGTTTAAGTTAAGGTTGTTGAAGGCTGAAACCTCAACTTCTTAGTTCTTACTAAGCGATCTTCAAACACGTGATAAGGTAATTTTTTAATGTATAATTTATTATTAGTAAGTATTTAATCTTATTTTATAAATTTTTTGGCTAACTTTTAATATTATATGTAGAATTAATGGCGGGATTTAACAATACATGGGATTTTTTGCCATGGGAGCTTGAGGCAATACAGCAGGAGCTAATAGGGACTAGTACTACCCCCGTTATGCCACCCGATCAAGATGTCAACCCTCCGCCTTACGACCTAAATCAACAACAGCAAGATCATGTTGATTTGGAGCCTAATAACACTATGCAGGGAGAGGAGGGATGCAGTGCAAACCCTCACGAGTCTACTGTGTCGGGCTCAAGAAAACGCACGAGCAACGTTTGGAAGAGCTTCGATGTGGTGATGATTAACGGCGAAGAAAGAGCCAGCTGCAAGAAGTGCAAAAAAGTCTTGACTTGCAAATCATCGGGTGGAACTGGTCATTTGACTCGCCACATCAAAAGCCATAAAACTCAAATCGATCGTGCACAGGCTACTCTAAATCTTTCCTCTAGTTCTTTTGAAATTTTTAATTATTCTACTGAAGTTCTTAGAAAAGAATTAGCTAATTTATTGTTTGGGATGAACAACCATTTTCTTTAGCAGAAAATTATAAATTTGAAAAATTTATACATAAATCACTACAACCTAAATATAAAAAAGTAAGTAGACAAACCATACGTAGGGATGCTATAAAAAATTTTTCTGAATATAAAACTAATCTTTTACAAGCTTTAATTACATTAACTTCTTTTATTTCTTTAACATCTGATATTTGGACCAGTAATCATTCTGATCAGTCATACATGTGTATTACGGCACATTGGATAGATAGTGAATTTTTTTTACAAAAAAGAATTATTGCATTTAAAATTTTTGAATATCCTCATACTGCAAATGCTATAGTTAGACAATTTCATAGCATTTTACATTCATATAATATAATTAATAAAATTTTTTCAATTAGTTTTGATAATGCAAGTAATAATGATAGTGCAATTGATAAATTAAAAAGATTGTTAAATCCAATATTTAATGGTGCTTTTTTTCATATACGATGTGCATGCCATATTCTAAACTTATGTGTTCAAGATGGAATAAGAGAAGTAGATGAACATGTAACTAAATTAAGAAATGCTGTTAAATTTGTTACTTCCTCTACTTCTAGAAATCAAGATTTTAGACAAATATGTAAATCTTATGGTTTGTCATATAAAAAATTTAAACTTGATATTAAAACACGATGGAATTCTACTTATGATATGCTAACAACATGTTTTCCATTTAAAGATCCTCTTACATTATTTTATAATGAAAGAATGCCTGATGGAAATATTGAAGAAAATGATTGGGATAAAGCAAAGTTATTACATAATATTTTAGAAATTTTTTATAATGCTAGCACTCATTTATCTGGTGTTTATTATCCTACATCATGTTTAATTTTAGAACATTTAGTTTTAATTAGTGAAATGTTTTCTCAATATAGACATGATGAAAATGTTTTTCAAGTAATTTTTAAAATGGAAACAAAATTTAAAAAATATTAGAAAAATATATCTCCTTTATATTGTTTAGCTTCAATTATGGATCCTAGATTAAAATTAGAAGGTGTTCATATTTTATTAGATAAATATTATAAAAATATGGAACTTGAAGGAGTAGATGAGAAAAAAAAATGAAGTTTCTACCTTATTAGATGAAATGTATAATATTTATAATTTAAAATTTGGAAATACAATGAATCCAACATCCTCTCAAACTAATGTATCTACTAGTAATAAAAATATTACAGGAAGAATACACACAATTTTAAATAGAAAAGGAACATCAACAAGTTGATCTAGTAATTTTAATGAATTAACATTTTTTTTAGAAAATAATCATACATCTTTACTCACAGAAGAACAAATAGATAATTTTGATATTTTATCATGGTGGAGATCACAAGGAAAATCATATCCTGTGGTTTCTGCCATGGCACGTGATCTCCGGTGTCTACTGTAGCATCGGAGTCTTGTTTTAGTGCAGGCGGCAAGGTGCTGGACAAGAAGCGAAGCCGAATGAATGAAGAAAGCGTGGAAATGTGTATTTGTCTTAAAGATTGGCTAGATGCTGAAGATCATCTTCAAGATAAAGGTGGTTATTCAACTTCATCGGATGATGATGAACAAAATCTTGGAAGTGCAAGCGGAAGCAACAATGGCTAAACGTTGTAATAAATAATTATAAAAAAAGTTGTAAAAGAGTTGTAGAAAGAGTTGTAAAAAGAGTTGTAAAAAGAGAACTACGTAGACCTGATTCCTCCTTTAAGTGGGGTACGTAGGCAGCCTGTAATGGGTCCGGTCTAAAATATATAAAATTTTAACATTTTTTCAAAAATTTGTGAATATACATTCTCAATTTCTCAATTTTTTTTATTTTTTCATATTTTATATTTTTATATATTTTAATTAAATAATAATTTACTTATTAAATTAATTTATTTTTTTTAAATTTGGCACACGGGCCAAAGTCGGCACGTGGGCCAACTTTGGCCCAACGGGCCACAATCGGCCCGTGGGCCAACTTTGGCCCATGGGCCACAATCGGGCCGGGCCAAACACGGCCCGCGTCTCTCATTGGGCCCGTTGGGCTATATTCGGCCCGCGGGCCGGATCTGTGCTCACCCTGCGACGGAACCGTGCCTGGGCCGGCACGCACAATCGGGCCGCGGGCCGTGCCGGGCCCAGCGGTTCTCCGGCCGTGCCATGCCAGGCACGGCACGATATGAAACGGGCCGTGCCAGGCATGGCCCGTTTGGAACCGGGCCGAGGCAGGCCCGGGCACGGCCCATGGCCACCTCTAGTCACAGCTGAAGGAGTAAACGCTGGGTGTTTCTCATTCATTGGGGATGGTATACCTGAGGAAAAAGCCATCAAGTATGAGGCTCCAAGGTATGGTATATGAGGTTGAGCTCGAGAGCTACCTCAAGTCACCGAGGACGGCAACTACCTCAGGTGGGGGAGAATGTTAGGCCCAAGCCCAGGCCCAGGCCTAAATCGCAACACACCCAACTCCTCTCCCTTAACGGGTTGGGTGGCTATCAAGTCGGGTTTGCTTGGCTGGGAGGAGCTCCATTTGGAGCTCATTTACTCGATTGGGGATAGGGCTACAGTGCCCTCGTCTCGCTTTGCATGACGCGTTTGGTGAATGCGATCACAAGTGGCGGCGGCGCCTCCCTATTCTCCCTAATCTCCTCCCCTGTCGTCGAGCAGCGTTCGGTGAACGAGGTCTCCAGCAACCATAGCTACTGTAGCTTCCCTGTGGGTTGGGTGCGGCGGTACGGGACGCAACGGAGCTTTGGGGTGGCATCCCCTTTCCTTCCTCCTCCTTTCTCTTCAGCATCGCCGGTGGTGGATCCAGCTGCAAACGACCGCCGAGGTACGTCTTCCTTCCCCTCCCACTCTGGCTTCTCAGGCGGGTGTGTTTTCATCAGCGAAGCTATCGTCGACACCTTCTTCTCCTCGCCGCCATGTCCTCCGCCCCTCTCCCCTTCCGGTGAGGCTGTGGATCCCCTTCCATTTGGGATTTGGGCGTGTGCCCGGCGTCCTGCGTGACGTCGTCCTTTGCGCACGTGTGTGCTGCCACTTGCATGCGGAACTGTAGCTATTTCGATGAACCGAACTCATATGTGCGCTGCGTCGGCATCAAGTCTCGGGATTTGTACTTTGCGGACTTTAGAGCTAGATCGTGCAGCAATCCTTTGTAGACATGTGGCGGTCTCCGACTCGTTGAGACGTGTGGCCAGGTGGCCGTGTTGGATAGGCTGAGGAGCACGTGGGGGGCGTGCTTCTACCTGTCACGTCCGTGTTCGCGGTTTCGACCGCATAGCCCCTGTGTGGGCGTGCTTGGGTGCAAGTCAACCATTGACTCGCTTGTAAATATTTAAAATTTTATTAGCATAATTCAGGGCGTGACACTTACCCTATACCTTAACACTATGCTACAGCTGATTGCCCTAATTACTCTAACACCATCATCGCCGCAAGTTCATTGATGCCATGCATTTTTATAGTGATTTTTATTATTATTCCATAATAAATTCAGGCTTATTTGAATATTTTTATACTCCTTTAATGCCTATTTACTTCAAAGCTTCAGAATCTTCACTTTTCGCCTTTCTTATGGAATTTCAGGTTAAATTACCCAATTTTGAAGTCATTTTGAAGAATCTAAAAGCATGGGTGATTCCTTATGAGAAGACGAAGCTGCCCGTAAAATTTGGGCTCAATCGGAGCCTTTTCTGGACTTCACGGCCAGGGGAACCCCACGGGGTTCACCGGTGATCTTGCCGACGGACGTAACTCACGGCGCACTTCATTGGCAGGTGAACCCCACGGGGTTCACCCGTGATCCTATCTGATAAAACCTGCGCAGAAATATACCGTGGACTTCACTGGTAGGTGAACCCGGCGGGGTTCACCTGTGATTATTTCGCAATAGAACCTCACAGAACACTTCACCACCTGGTGAACCCGGCGGGGTTCACCCGTGATACTTTCTGAACAGTCCGACCTTTACTCGGTTTTTCTTCGATTCCAGGCCTAATAAAAATCCGAAAAATATGAAAAAAATATGTTTTGGAAAGCTAACAGAGAGGCGAATCTTTTAAGTATAATATCCCTCTTTTTCGTGCCATATTTGGGGAGCAATCAAGGAAAAGGTGAGTTTGGTCGAGTTGACTGACACCCAATCGGATTTTTGGTGATTTTGAGCCCGTTTGATGTCCAAATTAGGCAAGTGAGGGCTCTTTGAAAAGCTGATTCAAAGGAGAGGGCAAGGAATATAAAAGCCCCAATTCTCATGACCTAATCATTAAGGAATCTTGCGACGAAGCGGCTAGGGCGAAAGAACACGGCGATTCAGCGACTTTGAGACGATTTATGGAGATTCGATCGTTGGAACTCAGCGATCTTTGGTTATTTCTTTCGATTCATCGTCTCCTCCCTCCTAGAAACTTTTTCCTGTGATTTTCCTATGAACAAAGAAAGAACTTTTAGCGTTTCGACGATGGTTGTAGCGTAAACTTTATTTCAGGGCTAGGTTGAAGCCCTCTGACGATTTGTATTTGCAATTCTTGTTTTAATCTTGTTATCTGGATCATATTCTGAGCATATTTCACTTGAAGTATTAATTTTTTTGATATTTACTCTGGCCAAGTATTATCATGTTATAGTTATTACAGTTCATAACGAAAGTAGAATTGTAACGAAGGAACCTCTTTGTGAATCTTGTGAAGGCTCGACACGAAAGTGTCTGTTCTTCGCTCGAGGGTCTATAGTCTACCACAGAACCCATTGGGTTTGTCTAGAACGGTCCACCGCGAAAGTAGGAGACGTTCTGGGTAAACACCGGGGTGTACATTCGAAAGAGGGCACCCTGTACCATAGGGTAGATTCCTTATGCATATCTGTAAATCCATGTAACCGATATTTATTTCTAGCACAATTAAAATCGTCAAAGTGGTGGAAACCAAAGCCCTAATTTTCTCTCTCATATATTTTCCCTACTGTAGTTGTTTGATTTCTTGCTTACGATTTCACTTAGTTTTAGTTTTTAAGTTCGAAAAACCACAATTTGATCAGCTTAGATTCCAAGAATTAGATTTTTCTGGTACTCACCTTGTTCCATGTGGGATTCGATATCTTTTGTATTACTTCGATATTTTTGTGCACTTGCGGATAGTGTCAAGTTTTTGGCGCCGTTGCCGGGGATTTACTCCAACTTCTATTTGGTTGTTGTGTTCTGACTCTTTATGGATTTGTTATGACACTTTCTTATGGATGTTATGTTGATATTGACATTGTATTTTATATGTCACTATTTGTGGGCCTGGTCCACATCTATAAGCCCCCACTTTTGGAAGTAACTTTACTTATATTTGAATCACTTGCTTTCCACTCTAGTGTTATGCTATAACTCTCTTTGCATGTTAAATGATGTGTGGATTGTTGACCTGTCATGCTAGTCTTATCTAATTATAGCTTTGCAAAACTCTTAAAGTTAAATGCATGATTGGTTGGAATTTATCAAGGCATGTTGAATGTAGTACTTGTTGGAAATTTACTTGATAGTCATGTCCATATATTCTATGAATTAGAAATTTTTCAATTGGATTTTTTTTAGGTGGTTCATTTAGTGGGTCAAGCGTTTTTATGATTCTTCAATTGATTTTAGTTTGCAATTTACATTCGATATATATTAGGATACATATTCTCTTTTCAATCTTTGAATTTCTTTCTATTATTGGAGAGACACTGCATTTGTTAAAAGAAAGGATATGTTGATTTCTGTTATTTGAAAAAAAAAAAATCACTTAGATTCCTCTATTTGGCACTGCGAAAAATGGGCAGTAGTACCAAAGGATGAGTTGAAATCTAAGAAATGTGAATTGAAATCCAATCAAAAGACTCCTCTACTTG